>JASWHV010000008.1:14597279-16997279 GCA_030760725.1 Neostapfia colusana | reverse complement strand
AGCGTAAAACCCTACGTCCACGGCGAGCTATGGAGCTCGCTGTATTGCTTGCTGCTCAGAACCGGAGTCCTGAGCTTGGGGGTGAGTTACAGCTTGGGTGTGAATGGCTAGCGTATGAGTTGCAGAGGTGCGAACCCTTGCTATCGTCGCCTACCCGAGCCTTTTATAGTCGAAGACTCGGGTGGCTTACAAGGGGGCCCGGGACCCGACAGGTTCTCCCAGGGAGATTGACTGTTATCTACCGTATCTGCAGTTATGCCGGTAGTTGTCTCTGGCGAAGGCTTCCGAGTCTCCGTCTTGCTGCCCTGCCCATGCCGCATGCTAGTCGTAGTGGTTGATGACGGCGCAGGCGGCATGGGATGTCTTGTCGCGGTGTTTATTGGCTGGCAGGTTCTGACACCGCGCGCCAGTCTGTGATGCGACTGGGCGCAACGGCACCTGACAGAGGCGTGCTCCGCGTCTCCGCGTCTTGGGAAGACGCGGGCCTTGAATACCTTGTACGGGCAAGGTATGGGGCGTCTTTACGCCCGCTGCCTATCGCTTGGGGGCAGGCAGCGCCGTTCCGCTGGCCACGTGGCGGGCTCGGAGCCCTTCTCAGAGGAGAGGAGGGTCCGGCCCCGCGGGGCACGTGGAGCCTTCGGACCTCTCCCCGCGGAGGGGGAGATCCGGCTTCTGTCGGCCACATGGCGGGTCCAGAGCTCCTCTCTGAGGAGAGGGAGGTCCGGCCCCGCCAGATATGTGGCACCTTCGGACCTCTCTCCCGCGGAGGGGAAGTACGGTCTCTGTATGCCACGTGGCGGGCCCGGAGCTGTCCTCTGAGGAGAGGGAGGTCCGGCCCCGCCGGACGCGTGGCGCCTTCGGAGCTCTCCCTACGGAGAAGGGCGAGTTCCTTAGGCATTTTCCCCTGCGCATGGGGGTACCCTCGCAGGTACCGACAACTCGAGTCTTTAGTAGGCTAGCTGTGTAAAAGAAAGAGTGTGTGTGTCAAGTGCATTGAGATCATAGAAGAGAGCTCAAAGCGTTAGAATTGTCAAATCCTTAGTGGAGAAAGGCAGAGAGGTAAAGTTGGGCAGGCCGGACTTGTTCGGGGAAGAGGCCGGACTAGTCCGGAAGTTCTATGGCTTAGTCCGTTTTGGGGAGGACTAAGAGTTCCTGACTGAGATCGGACCTGCCCGTTTTGGGACGGACTAGTCCGTTTCTCTCTTGGTGAGAGTGTTTTTGGCGCTAAGTCTTGGTAGACCGGACTTATCCGCCTCAGTGGGCGGACAAGTCCGGGCTAGCCAGACTTGTCTGTTTTCACACGGACTAAGAGTTCCTGTGTGAGTTCGGGCTAGTCCGTTCTAAGGCGGACTAGTCCGTATGGGTGTGACATGAGAGCTCCCACGGCTAAGTCTTGGTAGACCAGACTTGTCCGCCTTAGTGGCCGGACTAGTCCGGGTCCTCCAGACTTGTCCGTTCTCACCCGGACAAATAGTTCCTGTGTGAGATCGGACTAGTCCGGTGTGAGGCGGACTAGTCCGGACTTTTGGTAGGTGGAAACGATTGGCTTAGGGACTTCTATAAAAGGAGATGCCCCGACTTCATTTAGAGTAATCTGGAACCCTAGCGCCGCCACAGCGATCCTAGAGCTCCCATAAGCCTTCTCTCTTGCCTACTCACCCTCTAGAACCAATTCTTGAGTGGATTTGGGTGTGTGAGGAGAGGAGAAGGAAGAACTTCGCATTTAAAGCTCTCGGAGTGATCTCATGCACTTGGTGCGACCTGTGGCTTGTAAGATCGGTGAAGTTTTGTGGACGTGATCAAGTCGGAGCCTCAGATTGTGAGCAGCCCCAACACTTTGTAAGTTCACCCTTGAGTAGTGAAGAACCGGGTTGGCATTAGTGGCGACTTGGTGATGGAAGGGTTGTTAAACCCGGTCCTTTGTGGACTCCTCAACGGGGATATAGATTCCTGAGTGGAATCGAACCTCGGGCAAAAATCTTTGTGTCATTTTGCACTTACATTTCATTGATCATTACAATTGCTTAGGGTTCGTTCGATCATTTCGCTCTTATAATATTTCAGGTTACAATCTTGCAATCCACCTCAATACTTTATCAATATTTGTTATATTAGATTGCTAGATAGTTTATCTGCATTTCGTTAAACTAAAATCTGAAGGAAAACCCATAAAAATCAAGTTTAGGCTTTTCAGCAGTCTGACCGGATTAGTCCGCCCCTGAGCCAGACTAGTCCGGACTTTTAGGCTTTTCCAGCTGGTTGATTGGACTAGTCCGCCCCTGAGCCAGACTAGTCCGGCCCCTGTGTTCTAATCTCATTTAATTAAGTCATTTAAGGAATTTTAGCCTATTCACCCCCTCTAGGCAATTTCAATTGGTATCAGAGCAGGTCTCTCCATCAAGAGTCTAATCACTCGGAGAGGAGATGGCCGGAGTGGAGGGATACGAGATTCTGTCGACGTCACAAGGTGACAACACATATGACAAGAAAAAGAACACGGATGTGCTGCAAGACCACTCGAGTGACGATGAAGAAGTTCACTAGCTCAAGGCACGACTTTGCGAGAAGCTAGGTCACTCAAGTAAAGAGAAGAAGCAGCCGAAGGATCAAGAAAGGAGTGGTCAACCGAACTACTCCCAATAACCTTTCAACTATGAACGATTAACTTCCAACAATCACTACTTATCTATTCTTCTTGGCAAACCTCCTCAATTCGATGGAAATGATTACTCAATGTGGAAGCATAATATGAAGATGCATCTAATATCCTTAAACCCTAGCTTGTGGCAAATTGTCTTAACAGGTGTCCATCTTCCAAGGAATGAAGAAGACGTTACCCCGGAGCAAGCCATTCTACTTCACCGCAATGCTCAAGCAGTTGGGGTGATCACCTCATCCTTGACTCGAGAAGAGTTCAACTGAGTCGATGGATTGGAGGTGGCCAAAGACATATGGGACACACTCAAGACAGTGCATGAAGGAAACCGAGTCATTAGGGAAGCCAAGATCGAGATGATTGAAGGAGAGCTTGGGAGGTTCACCATCATGGATGGTGAGTCTCCTCAAGACATGTACAACTATCTCAAGGTCCTCGTCAACAAGATACGATCTTATGGATGCACCCGGTGGACGGATCATGAGGTGGTGAAGAGGATGCTTCGGGCATTCATGCATCGAAACATTGCTCTTTGCTCCTTGATCCGTGAGAGCCCGAGATATGCTCAAATGACCCCGGAGGAAGTGCTTGGAAGAATCATCAACAACGAGATGATGGAGAAGGAAGCCTTGTTCTACAACGACCTCCAAAGGCTCGCCTCCTCAAAGAAGAAAGATGTTGCTTGCAAAGCAACATCCTCATTACAAGACTTCGAAGCAAGTGATGATGAGGGCCTCGACACCGATGAAGAAGATACGCTCTTCATCAACAAATTCAAAAGGATGATGAGAAGAAGGAAGGGGGGCAACCATTATGAGAACAAGAACAAGGAAAGGTTCAAGCCCAAGACGAAAAGAGCATGCTACAACTGTGGTGAATATGGACACTTCATTGTGGATTGTCCATATGAAGAGAGTAAGAAGAAGAAAGATGGCAAGTCTCAAGAGAAGAAATTCTTCAAGAAGAAGAAGCCATCAGGATATGATCACCTTGGGAAAGAATGGGACTCAAACGAAGACTCATCCTCTGAGGATGAAGAGAAAGTGGCAACACTTGCCATTGGAAGGAGCAAGCTCTTCCCAAACATTGAAGACTTCAAGTCTACATGTCTCATGGCTAAGGAGGGAAGAAGAAAGGTTAAATATAAACCATCCTCTTCTACCCCTTCACTTGATAGCTTTGATAGTAGTAGTGATAATGAATCGATGCTTAAGGATCTAAGTAGGAGCACCTTGAAAAAGATGAGATTGTTGTCAGAAGAAATCTTTGAGAAGGATGAACTCATCAACTGTCAAGAAGACATGCTCATCCTTGAAAAGGAGAGATGTCATGAGCTTGAAGAGCTCCTTGAGGTCGAAAGGGAAAGAAGCAAGGTACTTGAGCGTGAACTCATCTTGATCAAGGAAACTTGCTCAAATCTTGAAGAAACAACTGTTGTGCTCAAGGATGAAATTGTTAACTTGACAAAAGTCAACAAGATCTTTGAAACACAAGTTTAGTCTCTCAAGATCAATGCACCTTCGTCCTCTATGATTTCACCCTCCTCAAAGAAATCTCCTGAAGCAACTCAAACGTGCAAGTGCTCAAACTTAATCCTAAAACTCAAAGATGAACTCAAGTTGGCACAAAACAAGCAGTCACCGAAAGGTGGTATCTTTGACAAGGAAAAAGTGGCATACGTACGAAGTGCATATACCAATGTAAGACCTCCAAATGTTAAAGATAGTCTTGGCTATTCTCGGGAGTGGAGGCAACACGCTAAAACTCCCAAGAAGAGAAAAGACTTGATTGTATTTGTCAAGGAAGGTTCATCCAACAAAGAAAATGTAAAGAACATTGCAAACTCATCTAACATGCCTAAAAATAAATCTCATTCTTTGTTACATGATTTTGATGCCTCATATGTTTTATTGAGAAACAAATTTGGAAAGATCTATGCTAGGTATGTTGGGCCACTCCGCAAGAGTCCAAAACCTTGTGTGTGGGTGCCCAAGTGCCTCTTGACTAACATGAAAGGACCCAACTCCGTTTGGGCACCAAAAGGTAAGGCATAACTCTATTTTGTAGGCATACTCCTCCGGTGGATCAAAATAGGTGCTCGACAGTGGATGCACAAACCATATGACCGGAGAGAGAAGGATGTTTGTTGAATATGAGGAAAACGAAGATCCAAGTGAAGGAATATACTTTGGGGACAATAGCCAAGGGAAAATCCTTAGCACCGACCATGTAGTGCTTGTCAAGCCGGAAAGCAAGTTGGAGCTCAACATCCATCCAAAAATGTCATGATGACCACAAGACCCCTGGAGCTACTTCACATGGACCTTTTCGGCCCAATCGCTTACATAAGCATCTGTGGTAACAAATATGGTCTTGTTGTTGTAGATGATTATTCTCGTTTCACTTGGGTGTTCTTTTTGCATGACAAAGGAGAAATTCAAGGTGTGCTCAAGAAATTCTTGAGAAGAGCTCAAAACGAGTTCTCCTTAAGAATTAAGAACATAAGGATCGATAATGACACCGAGTTTAAGAACACTCAAGTGGAAGAATACTTGGATGAAAAAGGCATCAAGCATGAGTTTTCAGCCCCCTACTCCCCTCAACAAAATGGGGTTGCTGAGAGGAAGAATAGAACTCTTATTGAGATGGCAAGAACCATGCTTGATGAGTACAAGACGTCAGACCGGTTTTGGGCGGAAGCGGTTAACACCGCTAGCCATGCCATAAACGGGTTGTATCTTCATCGACTTTTGAAGAAAACGTCTTACGAACTATTAACCGGTAACAAACCAAACATCTCTTATTTTCGTGTCTTTGGGAGCAAGTCTTATATTCTCAACAAGAAGCCTAGGACTTCGAAGTTTGCTTCAAAGTCTGATGAAGGTTTCTTGCTTGGTTATGACTCAAACACCTACGCCTATCGTGTTTTCAACAAAACTTCCGGAATTGTTGAAATAGCGAGAGACGTAGTGTTTGATGAGATTAATCGCTCCCAAGTGGAGCAAGTTGATCAAAGTGTGCTAGATAAAGAAGAGGCTCCACAAGAAGCACTTTAAAGGATGGCAGTTGGAGAAATTTTTCCTCAAGAACATCCTCAAGACTCAAATGATCATCCAACAAACGAAAATATGTCTCCCTCCCATGATCAAGCTCAAGATGAGCAAGGCCAACCTCAACAAGATCAAAATGATCAAAGTCAAGATAGAGGATTGGATCAAGGGGGAGACGAAGAAAAGAGTGCAATGAAGATGAAGATCAAAGAGTTCAACCACCTCATCCAAAAGTGCACCAAAGTGTTCAACGGGATCATCCCGTCGACAACATACTAGGAGATATCTCCAAAGGGGTGACCACTCGCTCTCGAATGGCTAATTTTTGTGAACATTACTCTTTTGTTTCCTCTTTGGAGTCCCGCAAGGTAGAAGAAGCACTAAAAGATCAGATTGGGTGGTGGCCATGCAATAGGAACTCGATAATTTTGAAAGAAATCAAGTGTGGGATCTTGTGAAGCGACCCAACGCAAATGTTGTGTGAACCAAGTGGGTATTCCACAACAAGCAAGACGAGTATGGGATTGTAACAAGAAACAAGGCAAGACTTGTTGCAAAGGGATATGCACAAGTAGAAGGTTTGGATTATGATAAAACTTTTGCTCCCGTAGCTAGGCTTGAATCATTTTGTATCTTGCTTGCTTTTGCAACTCACCATGATTTCAAGCTATACCAAATGGATGTGAAAAGCGCTTTCCTCAACGGTCCAATCAAGGAGGAAGTTTACGTGGAGCAACCACCTGGATTTGAGGATGATAAGTATCCTAACCATGTCTTTAAACTTCGTAAAGCCCTCTATGGCCTCAAACAAGCTCCTAGAGCTTGGTATGAGTGTCTTAGAGATTTTCTTATTAAAAATGGTTTTAGGATAGGAAAAGCAGACTATACACACCTCACTAAGCATTTTAACGATGATTTATTCGTCTGCCAAATATATGTCGATGACATTATATTTGGTTCTATTAACAAAGCTTTTTGTGATGAGTTTTCAAAGATAATTACTGAAAGGTTCGAGATGTCAATGATGGGTGTAAAGGTCCCAAAAATATGAATACAAAGAAACACGTATTGCAAAAGTTGGTTTCATATGTATGAAATTTGGGACTTGTTAAAACTTTTCCACATGTGATAATACTCATGAGGGTTTTCTTCACACAAGTTCAAATGTTTATTTGGAGACTTGGAACCCAAGAGGGGTCAAAAACTAAGATGGGAAGTTCCCATGTGTGTGAGAGAAACTAAAGTCAGATTTGGAACAAACTTGTTCAAACTTAAAATTCAAATGGGAGCAACACAATGGAATTCAAAACTGTTGTGCTGAAAATCTCATTTGCAGCAGTCAACATTAAAATCAGATTTCATATTTGAGTTCCTTGGGTCCAAATTAGGGGGTGTGCAAAGTTTCATGATTTATGGAAATGAATTGCAACCCATTTTTCCAAAATGGACTTTAAATGACAAAGAATTCAAATGCATATTTGAATTTGGATGAACTTTGCCCAATTGTCCAAATGCATATCAGATTTGAATTCCGGCAATTGAATTCCATAAAAATTCAAACTTGGGAGATATTTTAAAAGGGATAAGGAGGGACTGAACAGTGGGACCCACATGTCATTGAGGGCACTGAACAATTGCAAAAGATCCCAGAGTATAGTCTCTGTTTGAGCTCTGCAGTCGGTTCACTCGAGCCACCGAGGCTCCTCACCGTGCAACACCGAGCTCAGCCGGCAGCCACCTACTGGTGAAAATCCGCCACGCTGGAGAGCGGCCTGGGTGCCTTTAAACACTGCCGTGCTCCCTTTCTCCCTCATCACCGAAGCCTCGGCCTGTTCTCCCTCCTCGCGCAAGAAAAACAGACCGAGCGCTGCTGCCGAGTTCTCGGTTGATCGGCCATCACCTAGCCCGTGTGGGGACTTCAGCTGAGCAGCAAAACCACACAACAGAACCTTCCACGACCTCCTCACCCCATCACCGAAGGAGTTCGTGCCTTCTACACCGAGAGAACTGAGTTCCCGCAGCGTCCAAACACCCCTGCGACGAAGTGCTCTCGTGGACAGCTCCACAGAGGGGTTTTCACGACCAAGCAAGAGGGCCCTGGGATGCGAAGGAGCTCCCTGCAGCTTCCAACCGAAGCACAGAGCTTGTCTCTGCCTCTCGACGACGAATTTCAGAGATCCTCTCCGGCCGGTGTAAACTGACCTGCGGGTATGATTCTGCGAAATTCCCGATTGATGTATGTTTAGACACCACGAAACTTCGCACACACGGGCTAGACATGTAGACGCACCAGTTTTCTTTTGAAACCTAGCTAGAAACATACTGTGCACGGCGCAATTTCAACTTTTCCGACGGCAGTGTTGATAGAACACGTCGGTCATACGGTGAACCCTAATTTAGAGCCGTTTCCGAGCTGTTTCATCCCCACGTCGATGTTCCCTAGCGTCCGCCAGAGCTCTAGAGCTTGGAAACGGAAGCTTGGAAGGCTTAGGGCGTCGGGGCGATGTCGCCGGACTTCATCCGAACCGTTGCGCCGTCGCGGGCTAGTTTGGGGGCCCTGCCAGCTTGGGAAAACCACACCAGCGTGTTCCTCACGTTGAATTAGGGGCTAGCGGCGAGTTTGAGCAGTTGAGATGGCCGGACGACCGAATCCGAAGCTGCTCCGGCGAGCCCGGCGGAGGTATCGCGTGGTTGAAGACGACCTCGCCGGTCCCGCCTGCCAGCGACTCGGGAGAGAGGGGGCCGGATACTCTGTGGCACAGGATCGGCTGTGACAGCACGGGAAATAACCCTGTGACCCCGTGTGGCGCGCTCCCGGTAACTGACACGTGCCCCCTTGGTCCCACAGTCAGGTTTAAACATTTCTCGGATTTATTCAAATTCCAGAATTTCCCCAAACTTTAGAAGAGCATAACTTTTGCTAGGAACCTTCAAATTTAGTGATTCAAATTGGGTTAGATTCAGATTGACAAACTCTATCCAAATATGCAACCCAATTTCTATGAAAATCTTTATTTAATTCTGGAAAATTCGTTAAAACTTTTCAGCAAAAGAATTTTAGAGGGAGTTTGGTTTATCCAAAAATCCTCAAATTTTGCCAGAATATTCTTTAAGGTGTTCTTAAACTCATGTAAAAGGTTCAGCTCATTTGGAGTTGATTTGGTCAGGAGAATTCAGATTATAAGTTACTGTGTTCAAATGAATACAGAAACATTTTCAGAGAATTTCCAAAACCTGTAAACTCAGTTCTGGGCAATTCTTAGCTTCAAAAATCCTAGGAAAATTCATGTAGACTCTATGAACTATAATTGAAATTGTGTTTCACTGAGTTTGACATGAACATGGGTTTTACCTCAGAATTAATTCATCTTTGATTAAACACTTAGAGAATTGTTTGAATAAACCACTCCATGAAAAGTGCTAAATTTTGGTCCAGAGGACTTTCTGGTGACAAGGGACTCACATGAAAATTTTCAGCTCCATTGGATCTCTGGATCGCCACTGTCATGTGTAATCTCTTAAGGTGATCAACTATTAAGTGGGAAAAACACTCAACATTTGATCATAGTGTTTTAACCCAACCCAAACCACTAGCACCAGTGTCATTTTAAATTCTTAAACAGAGTTCCAGTTTTAAAACTGTCATTTGACCTTATTAGCAAAAGATTTTCAATTAAATACATATGCATGGTCATATCATGTAGCATATACGTGAAGAAGGTGAGAAGAACTTGAAGTGAAGGTCAAGGAGGGAGGAAAACAAGTGATCAAGCTCCAAGTGATCGCCACTAACTGATTGTAACCTTAGTCACCTGCAAAACAGGCAAGCCCCGATTTGCATTTGAACAGTTTTATAAAGCATTTTCATTTGTAGAGATCATAGCTTTGCATCATTGATTGCATTAAGTCTAGTTGATATTGAAGACCCCACTTGCATGACCAGAATTACCTAAGAGAGAAAGGGTAGAATAGCACCTCCTCGAGTGGATTTGGCTATGCTAAATGTTAGTAGGAAAGGTCCGGTAGAAGTCGAGTAGTTGGAAGCTACTCGCGAGTTTAGGGCTGGTTTACTCGGAACGGGTCCGAATTAGAAAAGATGAGGAAAGTTCACACATAAGAAATGGAGACCGGACAGGGAGGTTTAGATGCAGCAGGTTGCAGTCCGTGCGTGCATAGCACTGCCTGTGTTGGTTAAGGCCCGTCCGTGCTTGGCCCTGTTGGACAAGTTTGAGTTGTGTATCGGGCACATACTGGCTATATGGGATCCAGGAAACCAATGTACCTTGGGAGATCCATAGTGGAACTTTTCCAACTGCCTTAGGCTTTCGGCGTCAGGGTAGCAGGAGGTAACTCGCTTAAGAACATACCACTGCAGGTATGTACCTTGAGGGAGCTTGCGTACTCGGGGCAGTTGGACTGCGTCCAATGTGGAAGATCATGGGAAAGGTGGCCGCGTACAACGTCAGTCGAGGTTGCTGCCGGAAACTCGGAGTACGGGTGTATGTGTCGTGTAGTCCGGGCGTGTACTGATTCGAATCACCGTCGCTCGCGGTCATATGAGCATACTTGCCCACTACATCTTGACGTAGTAACAACTGGAACTGGTTATCTTTTGAACTTGATAAGGCTGTGCTGTAACTTGAATTGCAACCATGATTGAATTAGAGATAGGCTTATTAAACTTTACTTTCACTTTGTGCAAGGAGCATCACAACAAAGCGTTTCTTGTTTGATTGTGGAGTTGCGATGCTTTTCGGCTCAAGGTCTGTACAATGAGGCTTAAAATCTGAAAGTTAAGGATCAATTTTAGGCGAGTCCTTTATGCAAATCTGGCCAACCCAATTGCAACCTTCGTGCAGGTAGAGTTTCTTGTTTAGGAGAGATGGGTCAGACTTGCTGAGCCTATGTGCTCACACTTGCTATATAAGTGGTTTTGCAGGTTAACATCGATGCTAAGATGGAGGTTGTCTGGTGAGACTCGGAGACTTCCGAGTCAGGTAACACATGGAGAACCCAGCCGCTGCTGCTTGTCTTCGTGTTGCTAGCGAGCGGAGTCTGCGGGCTGGACTTCATCTCGAGTGCTCTTAGTTACTCAACGTGAGTTATTATAGACTTCCGCTGTGGTTATTTGATGTAAATTATTTACAAAGAAAATTTTGTAAGCTTCCGCTATTGTTTGATGTAATACATTGTTCCTTGTATGTGTGCTGTTGGGTGCCGCACAACACGGCACCACCCAATGCGATTCCCGGGCAAGTGCCCTGTCCCCGTGACTAAACGAGCGGCGTCGGGCCGTGTTAATGTGGAATTGAAGTTCTTCCTAGGATTCCAAGTCAAACAACTCAAGGAAGGAACGCTCATAAGTCAAACCAAGTATACTCAAGACATAATTAAGAGGTTCGACATGGACAAAGCCAAACCCATCAAGTCTCCCATAGGAACCAACGGACATCTTGACCTTAATGAAGATGGTCCAAGTGCGGACCAAAAGGTATTTTGTTACATGATAGGCTCTTTGCTTTACCTTAGTGTGTGTATGTGTGCACGGTTCCAAGCCACTCCTAAGGAGTGTCACTTGACGGCCGTTAAGCGAATTCTTAGATATTTGGTTCACACTCCTAACCTAGGACTTTGGTATCCTAAGAGATCCAAGTTCAATCTCATTGGATACTCCGATGCCGATTGTGCCGGTTGTAAGGTAGATAGAAAGAGCACGTCAGGGACTTGTCAATTTCTTGGTTGGTCCTTGGTTTCGTGGTCTTCAAAGAAACAAAACTCCATTGCCTTATCCACAGCCAAAGCAGAGTACGTCGCAGCCGGGAGTTGTTGTGCACAACTCCTATGGATGCGACAAACTCTTAGGGACTATGGTTACACTTTGAGCCATATTCCACTCCTATGTGACAATGAGAGTGCCATCAAGATTGCTCACAATCCCGTGGAGCATTCTAGAACCAAACATATTGATATCCGTCACCATTTCCTGAGAGATCACTCTATCAAGGGAGATATCGTTATCTCTCATGTTAGGAGTGAGAAGCAATTGGCAGACATCTTCACAAAACCCCTTGATGAGAAACACTTTTGTGATCTAAGGAGGGAACTGAATATGCTAGATTCTCGAAACGTTGCTTGAAGTGTGCACATATGTTTGTTGCTTGTTTATAAACTTCAAAAATTGCATGTTTTCAACATACTACCCTAATCTCTCTTACTCTCTGAAAACTATGTTCAAAAGGACTCTTTGTAAAATATGGTCATTGTTTGTTTGATGTATGCTTACTGACCATGTTTGCCAAAGATATTTGCAAAAACTTGTCCAAAAGGATCATATTCTTGAGCTAAAATTCCAATTATATGAATTTCGGCATGTAGCCAGACTAGTCTGCTTGGGAGGCAGGACAAGTTCGGCCCCAGAGAAATCCGGCTCTGGTCCACTAACAGGACTTGTCTCGACACCAAGCCGGACTAGTCCGGCCCTGCCAGACATGTGTCGACTTCGGAGCTCACCCCTGCGGAAGGGATGAGGTCCGGTCCCGTGGGACACGTGTCGCCACCGGAGCTCACCCCTGTGGAAGGGATGAGGTCCGGCCCCGCGGGACACGTGTCGCCAACGGAGCTCACCTCTGTGGAATGGATGAGGTCCGGCCCCGCGGGACACGTGTCGCCACCGGAGCTCACCCCTGTGGAAGGGATGAGGTCCGGCCCCATGGGACACGTGTCACCACCGGAGCTCACCCCTGTGGAAGGGATGAGGTCCGATCCCGCGGGACACGTGTCGCCACCAGAGCTCGCCTCTGAGGAGAGAAGAGGCCCTGGCCCGCTGGACACGTGTCGCCACCGGAGCTCGCCTCTGAGGAGAGGAGAGGCCCCGACCCGCTGGACACGTGTTGCCACGGGAGCTCACCTCTAAGGAGAGGGGAGGTCCGACCCCGCCGAACACGTGGCACCCTTAGAGCTCCTCTGAGGAGAGGGGAGGTCCGGCCCCACCGGACACGTGGCATCCTTGGAGCTTGCCTCTGAGGAGAGGGGAGGTCTGGCCCCGCTGGACACGTGGCACCCTCGGAGCTCGCCTCTGAGGATGGGGAGGTCCGGCCCTGCCGGACACGTGGCGCCCTCAGAGCTCGCCTCTGTGGAGAGGGGAGGCCCGGCCCCGCTGGACACGTGGTGCCTTCGGAGCTCACCCTGGCAGTGGCCACGTGGCAGGGTCGGACTTCACAGCGGACAAGTCCAAACCGGACTAGTCCGCCTGGGAGGCCGGACAAGTCCGCCCCAGAGAAGTCCGGCTCTGGTCCGCCAACCGGACTTATCCAGACACCTAACCCGGACTAGTCCAGCCCTTGGGGACTTAACCTCCCAGGGGCGGCCAGACTTCTCTCTTCACAGACTAGTCCGCTCACATCCTCTCTCAAGCCGGAAGCGTCCACAAATTGGCGATTTTCGCTTTCCTCCACTAAAAATATCGTCCAATCCACGGATTGGAGACCTAAGGAGTGCGGAAACCCTTCCCCGGGCTTCGTTGCTCAAGTTTCGACTCCAAATTTATCACATTTGAAGATTTCAAGAGGTACTCTAGACCTAACCAAAAATCCTTCCTTTTCTTCATTCTTAGGTCTTTTGCTAGAAACCTCTTCACAAATGTTGTTCCTAGTGTCGATGCGATCATAGCCTAGGAGTATTGCAACTTAATTTGAAGTTTTTGCGAAGAATTGTTAGGGTTCTTCCTGTATAACCCGGACTAGTCCGGTTTTGGGCGGACAAATCCGTTCTCGAGCGGACTAGTCCGGTCCTTTAACGGACAAGTCCGGTTTACACAGAACGAACTCCAACATTAGCTATTTTTAGTGAATTTTCTTGCAATATTCCACTTCCTTGACCTCTAATCTCCCGTCTCTCAGGAAATATGTCAAAATCCGACCAAAGCTCTCCCCTTCCAAGTCCCATGGCCGAGGAGGCTCGACAAGCCCTTCATCGGCGCGTTGCCGAAGAAAGGACAGCAAAGGAGGCCCAAGCGGCTAAAGAAGCCGTCCGTCGAGAAGCAAGAACAAAGAAGAAGCATGATCTTGACGAAGAGGCACAAATTGCTGAAGCTATTGAAGAATCCTTGAAGGATCAACGGAGAAAGAAAAGGGCCGGACGTGAATCCCAAAGCTCCCAAGTTGCTAGTGCCTCAGAGCCCAAGAGAAAGAGGCTGGTCACCTTGGGAGATAAAGAGCGGGAAAAGGAGAAGGAAAAGGAATCCGAGGGTAGGGTTCCTCGTGATCCAAAGAAGGGTAAGGCTCCACTTCCTAAGGAGCCCAAGAACAAAAAGGCAACTGCCAAAGCACCGACAAACAGAGCAGGAGGGATAAAAATCAGAGACAAAGGGCAACCGAAGCCCATCGACCCCTTAAAGATGGCTGCCCCTGCTAGAGATCCAAACCGGCAGCCCAACAATCCTGCATTTGTATTCAAAGGAAAGGGGGCTGAAAAGGCGAGAAGGCTGAGGATGGATAAAATCTATGACTATGAGAAGCACACAACCGACCCTAGGTTTTGGTGTGACTTTCACTACGATTACTACCGCTTGGTGTACCTAAAAATGAAGACCCCAATCACTCAAGCTCAATGGGTAGATTGGGACTATATGGCCAAAAGGGAGCACAAAGATTTTGATGCAATGATTGAAGCCGCAGAGCGCCATGGAATCAAGGAAATCATGAGCTTCAAGTATGACTGGAACATTGAGGTAATTGTGCAGTTCTACACCACTGTGTACTTCTCCATCTACAGTGACCGGGAAATCACCTAGATGACTCATGGAGAGCAGTACTCAGTCACCTATGAGAGGTTTGCACAAATACTTGGCCTTGAGGAGCACTTGGATCATGAGATTATCATTTCCAATCTCAAGGCAGTGGACCGGGATCAGCTTGATTATATGTATCCTAGTCATGTTCCCTATGAGGCCAGGCTTGCTAGGAACATCAAGCCGTTCTATAGCATCCTCAACCGGATTCCGAGGAGGACCATTGCCCCCAAGGATGGAGATGCAGGGGTACTTCAAGGAAACTTAAGGCATCTCCTCCTCTTAATAGATGGTGAATAGAAGTTCAACCTTGTTGAGCACATTTATGATGACATCTTCAACATCTGTCACACTCCCAAACCGCTCATGTGGTTATGCACCGTACATCATGTGCCTAATTGAGAAGGTGTCGGGGATAGTCTTTGTCAAGGATGTCACTCATCGACCTTTCCGTCTTCAGCTACCCCCCATTGTGCCAGAACCCTCAAGGAGGAAAAATGCTCAACCTCCGTCCAGCTCAGCGGCCCCTTCTAGCTCAGCGGCTCCCCCATCATCTCCTCCTCCGCAGTCCATGAGCGGATTCTTCAAGTGCTTCAACACACTTTTCGCCTCCTGTCGGCGTGTGGTGATCCGGACTTGACGCATGGAGAGGCATCAAGAGGAGTATCTCAAGGCTGTGTGTGTGACAAGCTTGAGGTACCCATGTCTCCCCCTGAGGATAGTGATGGGGAACTCACTCCATATCCAGAGTTCACCCCTAATGAGCTTGCCCAGTTCAGGGAAGATGGAAGCTCTTCCAAGGCCGTGCCTCTATCCACCACCGCCGACGAAGAAGAAGAGGATATGGAGTCTATGGAGAGCGATGAAAATGGCGATGAAGAAGAAGATGACGAGTAGACTTAGGCGTATCTTCTTCCCTCTTTTCCTTTTTGGTGCCTTGATGCCAAAGGGGGGTATATGTGAAAAGGATGTCCTATTTTTTATCATCTTCTAGTCTTGTAATAGATCATTTGGACATGACTATTTGGTAATATATCTTTTGGACATGACTATCTTGTAATAGATCTTTGGACATGTCTATCTATGTTTTATGATTTATGCATGACTTTCTTTGTGTAACACTACGTGTTTGATCTTATGGCTGTTTTATGCTTATTGTCTTATCACATTTTTTTGCACAACACGTAGGCACCCCACCATAACATGTGAATGTATGCCAACTCCCCTCTTTTACTCTTGCATACATTCAGGGGGAGTTTTGCATATGTACACTTGTTATAAAAATAAATTTTTTACCTCTTGTGTTGAAACTTAATGTGTTGTCATCAATCACCAAAAAGGGGCAGATTGTAAGCGCATCTAGGCATCCCCGTGGGTTTCGGATGATTGATGACGACAAATTAAAAGACTAATGAGCTGAGATGATCATAAGCACATGACATTTCCAAGGCGGACACCTAAACTCTCAAAAGGAAAAAGATGAAGATCGGCATTGAAGACTCGAAGAGTAGAAATTAGGTTTTCACTTGAGTCTTTAGTAGGCTAGCCGTGTAAAAGAAAGAGTGTGTGTGTCAAGGGCATTGAGATCATAGAAGAGAGCTCAAAGCGTTAGAAGTGTCAAATCCTTAGTGGAGAGAGGCAGAGAGGTAAAGTTGGGCAGGCCGGACTTGTCCGGGGAAGAGGCCGGACTAGTCCGGAAGTCCTACGGCTTAGTCCGTTTTGGGGCGAACTAAGAGTTCTTGACTGAGATCGGACCTGTCCATTTTGGGACGGACTAGTCCATTTCTCTCTTGGTGATACTGTTTTTGGGGCTAAGTCCTAGTAGACCGGACTTATCCGCCTCAGTGGCCGGACTAGTCCGGGCTAGCCAGACTTGTACATTTTCACACGGACTAAGAGTTCATGTGTGAGTTCGGGCAAGTCCGTATGGGTGTGAGATGAGAGATCCCACAGCTAAGTCTTGGTAGACCGGACTTGTCCGCCTTAGTGGCTGGACTAGTCCGGGTCCTCCAGACTTGTCCGTTCTCACCCGGACAAATAGTTCTTGTGTGAGATCGGACTAGTTCGGTTTCAGGTGGACTAGTCCGGACTTTTAGTAGGTGGCAACGGTTGGCTTCGGGACTTCTATGAAAAGAGATGCCCCGACTTCATTTAGAGTAACCTGGAACCCTAGCGCCGCCACAGCGATCCTAGAGCTCCCATAAGCCTTCTCTCTTGCCTATTCACCCTCTAGAACCAATTCTTGAGTGGATTTGGGTGTGTGAGGAGAGGAGAAGGAAGAACTTCGCGTTTAAGGCTCTCGAAGTGATGTCATGCACTTGGTGTGACCTGTGGCTTGTAAGAACGGTGGAGTTTTATGGACGTGATCAAGTGGGAGCCTCAGATTGTGAGCAGCCCCAACACTTTGTAAGTTCACCCTTGAGATAGTGAAGTACCGGGTTGGCCTTAGTGGCGACTTGGTGATGGAAGGGTTGTTAAACCCAGTCCTTTGTGGACTCCTCAACGGGGACGTAGATTCCTGAGTGGAATCGAACCTCGGGCAAAAATCTTCGTGTCATTTTGCACTTACATTTCATTGATCATTAGAATTTCTTAGGGTTCGTTGGATCATTTCGCTCTTATAATATTTCAGGTTACAATCTTGTAATCCACCTCAATACTTTGTCATATTTGTTATATTAGATTGCTAGATAGTTTATCTGCATTTCATTAAACTAAAATCTGAAGAAAAACCCATAAAAATCAAGTTTAGGCTTTTTAGCAGTCTGACTGGACTAGTCCGCCGCTGAGCCAGACTAGTCCGGCCTTTTAGACTTTTCCAGCAGGTTGATCGGACTAGTCCGCCCCTGAGCCAGACTAGTCCGGCCCCTGTGTTCTAATCTCGTTTAATTAAGTCATTTCAGTAATTTTAGCCTATTCACCCCCCTCTAGGCAATTTCAATCAGCTCCAAAAATCCTAAGATTTTTACTGGATCTCAGAAACTAGGAAAAGAGTTTGGTGCCCAAATTGGGAATTTTTCATTGAGAATCCTTCCTGGAATTAATCCCTAAAGGATTTACTAAAAGGAATTCCACAGAAAATACTGGGTATTTTCATAGCAAGCACTTTGTTCCTCTGTGAAGTACTCCTTATGAGGATTCCAACAAAATTTGTCTCACCCTTTTTGGAGTTTTCTACCCAAAGTTATGGGCTTGCAAAGGTTGGTCAATTTCTGGATTTAATTCTCCACAGAAAAGTCCTTCACCGGCTGACAGTGGGGGCCCGCAGTTAGACTTCTTCTACCTCTCGACCTGAACTTGCGCGCACCGGCAGAGAGGGGTGGCGCTCCCCGTTATACGTCATTTCTCCACCATTTTGCTCCGGTTTCGCCCTACACGACCGTGGGAACGTGGCGCAGCTGCCGAGCAAGGTCTCACCTCATGAAAATAGCCGGAAACAGGTCGGCACCGTCGGCGGCGCGGCATCGACGCATTCCGGTGTGTCCCAAGCTGACTTCAGTAGCACAAGCTTCCGTACAGCATCCCTAGAGCGCGTGGAACATGGAACGCATGCCAATTCTTGCAGCAAACAGTAGGAAAAGGGGGGTCACTGGAGCACCGACCCGTTTTTGCTGCCGCCGGCCGATCTGCTCATGCTCTGTTCTTCACGTTCGCCGGCGCCAAAACGTAAATTCCGGCAAGCTGGCAGTGGGGACGAGCAAGGAGAGGTCAGGAGCATGATCTACACACCATGGCACACCTTAGGGGGGTGTTGGCCATGCGGGAGAGGCACTGGACCGGCTGGAAGACAAGGATCAGTGAGGGTGACGTTGTGTGGACCCGAGGAAGAAGAACACGGCGTAGCAACGTCGGAGGAAGCCGTGCATGGACTGGTGATGCTTCGGGGACGTCTAGGAGTGATCGGCGCAGCTCTCAGGTGGCTCAACCGGGCGTCCAGACCGCTGGATGGTGATCAGCGATGAAGAACAGATGGGCGGCACCGTTTCCTTCGAGAGTGCGTGTACGAGCGATTTCTGTGGAGTAGCGAGCAGGGAAAAGGAACTTCGTTTGTGCCCTGATATTTACCGAGCAGCTGAGGGCAAGAAGCGAACCGCCTCGGAAGCAAGGACACAGGGAGCTCCATGGTTGCCTCGGTGGTGCATGCCTCCCCCGGTGTCGAGCGCGCACAGAAAAGAAATGTAGAGGGTTGTCTCTGTTTCACTGCCATGCGGGTCCCACTGAAGTCCCTCCCTCCAAACAACAGTGGCCCCTCAATTCAAATTCAAAATTTGCAGCAATTTTCCATAAACTGAATTTCGATTACCGGGAGTTAACCTTCTGTTGGGTTTAAACTTTTAAATTCCATGCTCTTGGTTCAGTTCTTGTGTGGGGGAAATAGCGCCAGGGGTTGCTGTTTTTGTGAGCAAAAGATCATGCCGGAAGCTACTCAATCTCATGAGCTGATCGCCAGCGCGACGGAAGCAGCGAGGAGGTGGCCTCTGCTTGCAGCTCGGTTGGTGAGTGAAAGGATCACGCCGTGAGGTGTTGAAACCACGAGCAGGTTGCCAGCTCGTTGCAAGAAGCTGGAGGTGGCTGTCCTTGGTGGCGCTCTGAGGAGGCTCGGATTGTGTTCGACACTGAACAGAGGAAGTCTTTGGGAGCAAGTTAAAGCGGCCCAATGACATGTGGGTCTACCCCCTTTACTCCTCTTCTTATCCTCCAAATGTTTCCAAAAGATCTTCATTCAAGTAAATCTCCTCAATCTGATATTTCAGGGGTTTAAACGTGGGCTGAAGTTTGAATAAACCGAATTCAGTGGGAAGTTCACTTTCAACTTTGAATTCAGCTCACATTTGGAAATGGTCATATTTAACTCCTTTTGAGCCCACCCTGCAATCAGGATGTGGCCACCATGAATTTTCTCGAATTCAAAGTTATGAGTTCAAATCTGAATTTTAGACTCCCTCTTATACATGAGAACTTTACACATGGTGTTAATTCAACCTTGGATTAACACATTTCAAATGAACGTGAGAGCTCGTTTGGTTGGATACCCATGTGCATCATCACGTGTATAAAATTTTGTAAGTCCCATTTTCATGCATTCCAAATACAAATGGGAATGAACATTCACTTTATTGAATTTGCTTTTTTGGGACTTTTACATTCCTCTCCCTTGAAAGAATCTCGTCCCGAGATTCCAACGAGAAGAGGAAAGTAGGGAATGTTATCGGTAATATGACAATAACACCCCGAACGGATATAAGGATCTTCTTATTCTTCCATAGTGCTTCTTTTTGACGGTATAGTTAAACCATAAAACTCTGTAGAACCATATCTACTGAGTCGATTGGATGGAATCTTTACTATCTTAATCTTGACATGGATAACTAATACTTGTCTAGATTAACTGAGTCCTTAGAAGCTTAGTGTAGTACTTCCCAAAACATGAATCGATATGTTTGGTGAGATTAAACAATGAATCGGTAATCTCGCCTCGAATTGGCATCTCAACCCTTTATTCAAAAACCGAATGCTTTGCTTGAACATAAGAGCAGCCACAAGTCAATATCACTTACGTTACCAACATAGTAAAGGCCACTACCTATGGTGACCACAAGGGTGTCAAAGTCACCATATGACCTCTCAAGAATTAAGATTGTGTTCAAGGATTGTCGTGAGGTTGAGGAATCAATCGGTGAGCCCCACGATGAGAAAGACGTTATGAAATCCGGCTAAGGCTGCCGGTAACTCCAAACGGTATGCCACGGTTCCACATCTTTCGATGATGGCAAAGGGACACTCACACATTCGACGAAGCTACATGGGAAAACTAGGAGTATTTACAACCCAATCATCCAGAGCCATTAGAGGCTTATGTCCTATAATCATCCTCCCCACATTGTTCTTAATTGTAAATCTCGGGACGAGATTCTTTTTAAGGGGGGAGGAATGTAAAAGTCCCAAAACTTGTAAATGGAAAACTTCAGTTGTGAATAAAGTTGAGTTCAAATTAAAGAAATGGGACTTGCAAAAACTTTTCTAAACATGTGAATGTTGTCATGTGCAAGCACATAATTTGCACATAATTTGAAGTCCACCTTGAATTCAAATGTTTTAAATGCAAAGGTGGTCATTTTAAATGAAGGATGCAAAATGTGGTTGTAAACCTCCCCTTTGCAGCCGCCGAATTAAAAGTTTGAATCCATATTTGAATTCTTCAGGTCCAAATTATGAGGAAGGCAAATTTTGAGAAAATTTGGAGGTACTGTGATATGTATATCAAAGAGGCTTTCGAATTTCATTGAAATTTGAATTTGAATTTGAAACTGAAGTACACCTTGTCAAATTTTCCAAATGGATTTCAAATTGGAGCTCTTCTTGACTGAAGTTTGCAATGTGCCAAAATTGGAGATATTTTGGAGAGGGATAAGAAGTGGGGCCCAGTGGTCAGTGAGGAGTAGACTTACACAGGAAGTAAACCCGGGGTCCTCTGTTTTTCAGTTGAACCGACTGAGCTCAGCGCACGCCATCTCCCGAGTCTCTTAGGCAACGCTGCCACCACCTCCCGAGCGAAACCCAGCCCGTTTCTTTGCCCTTATCAGCTCCAACCGGGAGCACAGCACCTCACCAACCGCTTCACCACAGCTACTCGACGTTATCACGTGCTCTCGACGAAGAACTCAGCCGCACGGAGGAGAAGACGTCGGTCCACCGCCACCTGGCCGTAGCCGTGAGCTGCACGCCGAGCTAAGCGCCCCAACAGGGTCACCAGACCTCCCTCAACGTGCCCGAAGCCAGAACCAGGCACTAGCTCCACGGGAACCTCGGCGTCGAGCTCGTTTTCCTCCACAGCGCCGTGTGAAGCCGCCGCGACAAGAACTCGTCGCCCGGTCGCCACAGTGCATCTCCGCCAAGATTTAAACGCCAAAAGGTCCGTCTGGAACCCTTCTACTCTTCCCCCAACCCCAGCAGCATGCCATGGCGTGTCTTGCCGGAATTTCACTGTTTTCCCATTGGCATGCAATGGACACCGAAGCTACTTCAATCAAAAATTTGCGCTGCACGGTCAACCGAACCACACACAACGTAGAACACACCTCCTATACCTCCGTGCGAGTTCACAAGATCAAAAACCACCGAGAACCATCGAGCAGATCCGTTGTTCATCGAGTTTTTTGAATTTTGCTGGATTTTTGACCTAGCTGACGGTGAGGTCGTACTTCTCGCGAGTTTCAGCAAGATCGGCGGTTAGATCCGTGTTCTCCTCGGTGCAGTGGTGCTGTACGAGCAAACAGCAAAGTGTTTGGTGCATCGCAGCGCTCTAGCTATATTGCCGGACATGCCGCAGCCACGGTCGCCGCCACACGTAGGTTTCCGGCCATCCTCGGTCCGAGGGAAGGCCGGCAACGTGTTCCCTGCACAAAAATATGTAGTGGCGGCAAGAATTAGGAAGTTTAGAGCACTGGAACCCTCTCCTAGTGTAAGGGCCTAAGTTTTTGCACACATTCAAAGTGTTCATCACACAACACACACCTCATTTGAGGAAAACTTATGAACACCTTTGAAGAGCAAGTAAACACCATCAACATAGTCATTAGAGGATAAACTAACAAAATGCAAAAGTGGCATTTTCCACATGCATCTTATAGGGGATGAGCATATGAAAAACTCATACACTTTGCTAGGAATGCTCATGCCAAATTTCACCCAAATCCAAAACCTTTTTGAGGTATTTTTGGGCATAATTAGAAAGAGGCTAGTTTGAACTCAAATTCAAATTCAAACTCCTTTCATCCCATGAATTCAAAAGTGGGATTCATATTCACACTCAGCACATTTTTGTGAGCTCACACACTAATTTTCACTCCATTTGGAGTTAATCTTGACATGAGCTATTGTGGCTAAATTCAAATCAAATTTGAATTTCAGATTCACATTTGCTGCAAATTTGATCAAATCAATTCACACTTTGAATTATTCAAAGTCAATTGGCCATTTTGAAGTTTGATCAACTTACAAGGGGTAGGAAGGTCTCTATTGTTTTGAGCAGTGGGGAAATTGAATTTTAGAGGTTAAAAGGGGCAGCGGGACCCAGTGGTAGTGACACAACCGAGAGGGAACGAGTTTCAACTGGCGCTCTGTTTCTTCGGGCCGCAGCTACGGACGCCACGGCGGGAGCGAGCGCGCCACCAGCTGCTTCCGTTTTCCCTGCGCTGGCACGGTCGCCTGGCCCTTATCTCCGCAGCCGAGCTCCACAGTTCGAGTTCTTCACCCTCTCATCGCCCCTCATGAGCTCGATCGTCGGCTCCCGCGAAAACACACCCGAACACCGCCACTCTCCATTCCCGATGCTTACGCTAGCTAAGCCTCGGTTGCTTGAGCTGTTTACATGAAAAAGCTTCGCCCACACGTGCTCTACGTGCTATCACCAGCACTCCGACGTTGTGAGCTTCTCTTAGCCACCTGTCGGTACCCTCAGTACCGGGTACCCCCCGTGCACAGGAGAAAAACCGCCTAAGGACCTCGCCCCCTCCGCAGGGGTGAGCTCCGAAGGCGCCACGTGTCCAGCAGGACCAGGCCTCCCCTCTGCTCAGAGGCGAGCCCCGGGCCTGCCCGCGGCCAGCAGAGCCGGACCTCGCCCCCCTCCGCAGGGGTGAGCTCCGAAGGCGCCACGTGTCCAGTAGGGCCGGGCCTCCCCTCTCCTCAGAGGCGAGCCCTGGGCCTTCCACGTGGCCAGCAGAGCCGGGCCTCGCCCCCTCCGCAGGGGCGAGCTCCGAAGGCGCCATGTGTCCAACGGGGCCGGGCCGCCCCTCTCCTCAGAGGCGAGCCCCGGGCCTGCCACGTGGCCAGAATTGCCGGACCTCACCCCCTCCGCAGGGGTTAGCTCCGAAGGCGCCACGTGTCCAGCGGGGCCGGGCCTCCCCTCTCCTCAGAGGCGAGCCCTTGGCCTTCCACATGGCCAGCAGTGCCGGACCTCACCCCCTCCGCAGGGGTGAGCTCCAAAGACACCACGTGTCCAGCAGGGCCGGGCCTCCCCTCTCCTCAGAGGCGAGCCCTGGGCCTGCCACGTGGCCAGCAGAGCCGGGCCTCGCCCCCTCCGCAGGGGCGAGCTCCGAAGGCGCCATGTGTCCAGCGGGGCCGGGCCTCCCCTCTCCTCAGAGGGGAGCCCCGGGCCAGCCACGTGGCCAGCAGTGCCGGACCTCACCCCCTCCGCTGGGGTGAGCTACGAAGGCGCCACGTGTCGTGCTGTCCACCCCGGCTCGGTAGGCAGCAGGAGTAAAGGCACGCCATGCCTTGTCCGATCAATACATTCAAGACCCTCGCCTTCCCAATACGCGGAGACGCGGCGCACGCCCCTGTCAGGTGGCACTGTGACCAGTCGCGTCACAGTTAAGACAAGCACAGCATGTCACAAGCTGTTGACCAATAGATACGGCGACAAGACATTCCCTACTGTCCCTGCCATCATCAACCACTACGCCTAGCTTGCAGCACGGGCAGGACGGCAGAACGACGACTAAGAAGCCATTGCTAGAGACAGCTACCAGCATTCACTACAAGATATGGTAGATGGCAGGAAATCTCCTCGGGCCACCTGTCGGGCCCCAGGGCCCACCTTGTAAGCCGCCCGAGACTTGAAGTATAAAAGACTCGAGTTGGCAACGTTGCAAGTGGTTCGGTTCGAAGGTTCGAGGTTTGGAAAGTGGCCAACTCAGCTCATCCAGATCACCAAGCTTAAAACTCCGGTTCTAAGCTCCGAGCAATACAGCTCCCGTGGACGTAGGGTGTTACGCTTCGGCGGCCCGAACCACGTAAAAATCCTTTGTCAATCTTCTCACAACCAACGTGACCTCCCGAGAGAACTAGCCCCTCCGAAAAAGAACCTCCGCGGGTTGGTCCTGAAGCAGGCCCGGGGGAAGTGTCGACGGCACACTTCGACACCACCAGTTGAGTAACAGCGCCGCACGTCCAAAGCCAACCGGCGGAACCCGAAGCGGCTCGCCGTGGCCAGCACGCTACAGCCATCCTCACCTCCACTTCTCTACACAAGAAAGGTGTGTCACCTGTGTAGAAGGTGTAGCCTAAAGCCGTTTGGCATATGATCAATTATAGAATGAGAATTTCCAAATATACCAAAAGCTAGTTCATGTGGCCCGAGCTTACCTTAAACTGAAATTTGGATTCCACGCACTCTTGTTAGTTGAGCCTGTTGGCCAGTAGGATCTACACATGCTAGCGTACACGATCGAGGAGGAAGCAAGGGAAACCTATGAGGATCGGCCGTGATATGGCTGTTTTCCTCGCCGCCGATGCAAAACACCTCGGCTCACCGTTGAGAGTATGTTTGCCGGCGTTTCTAGCTTCCAAAAAGTCTTGTTTCATGTTCCTCATGCTCCACTGATGCTCTCCGAGCAATTTCTGACCGGTTTGGTGCCATGTAGCGCGATACCGACCTCGCCGGAACCCTAGGTTCCGCTGTCACCGGTGCACACGTGTTTCCGGTGATCGCCGGCGGTCGGTGAGCCCGCAGATGAGTTCACGAGGTCGGAAAACGGGGAGGCGGCGAGTTTCAGCCTGAGGGTGGCCGAGAACTCGGTTCCAGTGAGTCTCGCTGGAGGGCGCCGCCGGGGACTCTGTTGGCACGAGGTTCAAGAAGCTCTGAATCGTGGGACCCACCGACAGAAGTTTAAACTTTTCCCCGATTTTCAGATTTAGTTCAAACTTCAAACTCACATAACATCGGCTAGGAAACTCCAAATTGAGTGAACCAAATTTAGTTGGATTCAGAACTCTGAGTAATTTCCAATAAATCAAGTTTCACTTTATGAAAATCCTTATTTCTCCAGAATTAATTCTTCAAATTTTAAATTGTTTAGAATTTTAACTGGAGAACCCTATGGAGGAAATTCTGAAATTTGGCCAAGTTGTTCAACATAATATCCTTGAGCTACCATAAAAATTTCAGATCCATTTGAGCTAATTTGATCCATCTAATGGTGTGATTAATAAAACTGTTCGAGAGAAAATGGAAAATGTCCAGAAACATTTTCAGTTTTTCTCTGAAATTGTTTTTCTCATATCAGGAGTCTTCAAATTAAGTAAACCAACTCCATTAGAACCCTCTGAAAATCTAATTTTCAGAAAGTCATGGCTTGCTCCATGAAAAACCCTAGAACACCCTAAGAGCTCCACTTAAGGCCAAATACACAATTATTTGTGGAGGGCTCAAATGAGCTTTGATGCAAATGAAACTTGACCAAGTATCTGTTTAGGTTGTATCCAAACACAGGTAAACATTTCAGAGTCATTGGGCCTGTCTAGAAATACTTATAGTCTTAACAAATTCAACTTCAAATTCAAATGCACTCAAACTGATACATACATGTATTTATCTCATGTACTCGCTAAGGTTGAGAAGGAGCCAGAAGTCTTAGGCTTCATAACTCCGGAGGAACAGCTAGCCTACGACCAACGGCAGCAAGGCAAGCTCCGGTTTGCATTAGCCTTTTATAAACTTTATTGTTTTGAGAACTTACATTGTGTATCCACTTTATTTCTGCATTAGCGTCTTGTTTGAAAACCCAAATGCATAGCCAAGAAAACCCTAGTTTGGGCTTAGGTTTGTAAACCTTGATTAGCCACTGCAATGCTAAGTTAGTGTAGGATTCGGTACAAGTCGCGTAGTTGGAACTGCTCACGAGAATAGGCTTGAGGCACACTACTCGGGTAAAGATAGCAAATGGAACACGTGGCAATAAAAATGAGACCGAGCAGAGAGTAATGGAAGAAGGACATTGGGGCCTGGGTACCATAGCTCCACTTGTGTCGGTTGAGGACCGAGGTGTGTGCGGGCCTGTTGAACAAGCTAGAACAGTACCGAAGACCTACCGAATATATGGGAACCGGGAAACCGATGTAATTCGGGTAGCTGGGTGTTGAGGCATTGCTTGTCGTCCAGAGGGTAGGTTGAGATCTTGAGGTGTAAATCTCTGGTGGCACTGTGGATGCGCGCGCATAGACCTCTTTCTCGGGACGATAGGACCGGTTCAACATTTGGCTGACGGGTGAAAGGTGGTTGCGTACAACGTCCATGATGGGTGCTGTAGGCAACATAGAGTACGGGCATACATGACGGGTTATTCGCGTAACCCTGCAGGTGTAAATCGATTATAATCACCGTCCCTCGCGGTCAGTGAGTACCACTTGTTCACTGTACCATGACGTAGAAAGAACAGGCTAGATACATGTTAAAAGTTTGCTGATTTGAAGGATGGACCTTGATTGCTAATGAAGTGCCATAGTTTAGAGCTAATTAAAGTTCTTTTCAACCTTGGGCAAGAGACAAATGCGTTTCTTGTTTGATTGCGGCTCTCTTATGTGCCTTAGCGTGAGATTCTCCACAACTTGCTGCTAAAACTTGAAAGTAAGGCTCAATTACTTAGGCGAGTTCTTTGCAACTTACTTTCCTATTTACACTGTAATCCAGCATGTAGAAGTTTCATGTGTAGGAAAGACGGGTCAGACTTGTTGAGCCATCGTGCTCACTGCTTGTATTTGAAGATTTTGCAGTGTGTTATGAGGAGAAGACTCCCGAGGAGGAGACGGACCCCTAAGAGGGAAACCTCGTCGAGTGGGAGTCATGCACGCCGCCGTGTTAGTGTGCATGTGTGCTAGAGGGAACACGTTCACGGGCTGAACATGAACTCTGTGAGTAGTCTACGTCCGTGTGGACTGAACATATTTTGTTGTAAACATGTTCATAAACTCTTTTACGTAATAAAACTTTGCTTCTGCTTTGTACCTTTTATGTGTGTTATCCGGTGCTGTGCAACGCAGCACCCCTTAGCGTGATCCTGGCTCATCGAGGCCGTGAGGCCCTCACAGTGTGGTATCAGAGCTCGCTTGAAGTTTAATGCACTAAAAAGGTCATCTTTTTTAAAAACTTGGTGAGGAACGAGTTAGTAGCCCATATAAGGATGTTATTAGCGTATAGAAAGTGGCAAATCTAACCTATGTGCTTATGTCAGAAAATCATGCATCTCGGGATGTCATATGTCTTGGGGGGGTGCATGTAAGCGCTGTCCACCAGTGCGCACAAGCTAAAGGGTGGAGCCTCACAGGTGGCAGGTAACCCGGCCTGCTTTAATATCCTCTATGACTCTTCATGTCATTTGGGGTATTCGAGCAACACACTTCCCTGGCGTGCTACGGGCAAGTCTGGGAGACCCCGTCACGTGGTTAGTAACGTGAACACGTAGCTCAAGGCGTGTTTGGCTTGAGAACAACCGTGCGAGTGATGACGGACAGTTGTATGAACTGTATTGGGACCGGGTTCATTGTGCAGCCGAGCACGAAGATTGTGTGAGTTATTTGAAGGTAGTCTAACCACAAATCGGTAGACGAGTAGCACACATGTGCGATAGACGTTTAGTGCCACTGAACTAACAAAGTTGGCTAATTCCGGTATATGTTTTTCTTTGTGAGGAACGTAGTACCGACATGAACTGGTGACGCTTCGACGTCACACCCCACTAAATGTTTTACATCACTGTAAAATCTGAAGGTTTTGATCCAGAGTACTAAAAGTGTGACTTAACTTCTTCCCTTAATCAGGATGTTCAAAGTAAATAAGTTTTCAACTTATAGGATACTAAGGACAGAGTCCCCTGTTTTCAGCTGACATAAGGCTGAATTTAAACAGAGGTTAGAGGTTGAGTATTTCGAGGTTGGGTTCGTAGGATACATTTATGGAAATATTTGGAAGATCTTTACAACTTTTCTGTTGATATTCATAGGTGTTTCATCCTTTAACCAGTCGAAAAATGCAGTAGAGTTGAAACTGTCCAGAAAACACGGCAGAGCGAACACTCCCTGTAACTATGTAAATTGAGCATAACTTCCTGCATAAAATCCAAAAATAGAAAAGGAGATAGTTCTGAAAAGTTCATGAGATAGGTTACAACTTTGTAACAGAAAGTTTTGTCAAATTCGATGTATAATTAACTGGAGTTCTTGGATCAAATTAGTACCTCAAGCAGGGAGGTGCTGTCCAATTACGTCCAGAAATTCTGTCCACTTGACATCTCATAACTTTTGAACCAGGACATATCTGAGTCCAAGCAAATACTTTATGGAAAGCTATTAAAGTTAGCATTAACTTTTATGTTGAGCTCCAGAATTGGTTTTGCTTTATAATGGTCTAAATAAGGTTGAAATCGAAAATGGTCAAGGCCGTCAGTTTGGGCAGCAGATCAGCAATCAAATTTGTTCTAAGTTTGAATGGTGTTTCCAAGTTTTATGAGTTCAATGAGATGTTTTAATGTTATAACTCATTGATTTACTGTTGAAATGAATATTTGACCTTTTCAAATATGTTTCTACAGATGACAGCGGATAAACAACTGGAGAACGGGTGGGTGGTCTCCCACTGTTCTTAACGCAGCGGTTATCCGAAAGTGTTGAAGCAAATGCTTCAATATTTCAGGTACGTGGAAATGCTGCAGTACCTCGCAAAGGAGGAAGGCGAGGAGGGGTAAAAGACGTGGACCATCCATGTCAAAGTTCCTGCAGGACCTACGCCACCCGGTTGGGCACCGTTCACCATCACGGTGAGAGGTAGACAGCAGGAGGAAATGTGGCAAGTGGCAGTTCATGACACCATGTCGCGTTTCTGCCAACTACACGTGAGAGCTATGGAGGGCACTCCATATGCGCTGGTCCCGGTGGAGGGGCGAGCTAATCACATGTGGAGGGAAAGGTACTTGGTGGCAACAGATCCGGGTTGCCCAAGGTACAACCCCGCGGAGGCAAACCTCAGCCTCCAGTTGAGGGCAGGGAAGACTGTGATGGACAGCCAAGCTGTCCATACAGATTGTTTTGCCGTGAAGCTCAAGGAGAGCACCAGCCGTGGAGACCATTTCGAGAGTGCTCACAGCGCACTCCGCAATGTTCTCCTTCCGACAATAAAGCGACTGAACGAACAACATAATCCGTTGCATCGTCTGAAGAAGGCGAAAAAGAAAAGCCGCGTCGACATCACGGCTTTACAACAGCAAGTGCAGGCCTTGACCCAGCAAAATGAGGTACTCACTCAAGAGCGTGATGACACCTTTGAGGAGAGATAGGGCTGGGAAGAGGACTACAACCAAGCCATGGACGATGTGCATGCATTGCAAGACCTCGTACCTCCGGTAGTGGGCCTACCTATGGTAGGTGCCGTACCCGTGGTTTTGGGTATCCCAGCGATGTGGGAACCTGAACCAGAGGAGGAGGTCATGGACCGGGAGGCATCAGTAGAGGTAGCGGAGGAGGATGACCCACAGGAGGTTGAGTTCTACTCCGAGTAGTGGGTTACCGTTGCCAAGTAGAGCAGCGAGGGTGGTGTATAAAAACTTTTATAATTGGTGACATGTCGTGTTGACAGTAGTATATGTATAAGTAGTGACGACATGAGCACGACTTCTCAGAGACCCGAGAATAATGTATCTTGTATAAAGTTTATGCTCTATCAATATATGTGAATGTTGTGCAAGTTTATTCATGTGTTCCTTCAATACCTACTGTTTTATATGGAATTTTAAAAATGACATGTGCTGATTGCTGCTGTTTTGAATTTCAGAATGACTCGCACTCGTGCCAACCCGGAAGTTGGGGGTTCTAGTCAGGGGGGAGATGCCTCCCAACAGCCTCCCGAGGATTCCTCGGGACAACAACAACAGCAACAGCAACAACCACCACCGCCACCGCCAACGGTTACATTGGCCGACATTGTTGCGGCTATGGCGGGTTTTCATCAGCAGCACATGGAGTTGCTGCAAACCTTAATTGCAAATACGTCTCGACCGGAGAGGCGTCAACAAAGCTCCCACTCCGACTTTCTGGCTACTCATCCCCCGGTATTCTCAAGGGCGGATGAACCCCTTGATGCGGACAACTGGCTCCACACGATGGAGATAAAGTTTGGGCTGCTCCAAGTGAGTGAGCAGCGCAAGACTCAGTTCGTGGCCCAACAGCTTCAAGGGTCCGCGAGCGCTTGGTGGGTGAACTTCTGTGCCTCGCAACCCACCGAGTGAGTTATGACCTGGGCGGAGTTCTGGACGTCCTTCAGGGCCTATCACATACTGCCGGGTCTTATGGAAAAGAAGATGCAGGAGTTCCTTCGCCTGCAGCAAGGAAGCAGGAACGCGGTGGAATACTCCAGGGCATTCAACGATCTCGCACTCTACGCTTCATATCACACCGATACCGACAAGAAGCGGCGATATCATTTTTACCAGGGCTTAACCCGCTCCTGAAGGACAAGCTGGCAATGTTCAATTGCGGCATCCTCAGCGACATTATTGATGCTGCGGTTGTTCAGGAGGACTCCAACAAGGAGTTAGCGGCGGCGGAGATGAAGCGAAGCGTGCCGCATAGCAGCAGAGAGGGAGGTAGTCCTTCTCAAAAATACCTGATGGTGTATCGCTCACCATCGGGTCAATGCTGGCAGCCACCATAGAGGCCGATGCCATTCCGCAGTCGGCCATTTTCTCCACCGGCGTTCAGGCCAGCACTACCAGCACCACCTCCGCAGCAACAACAGCAGCAGCGGGCAATGCCGCGTGCATTTGCAACTCAGCAGCGGATGCCGGTTTTTCGTCCCCCAAGAACGGGCCAGTCGTCAACCGCATGCTTCAAATACGGTCGCCCAGGACACCTCGCCAACAACAGTCCTGAGAGGCAAGGTGGCGGAGTGGCACCACAATTTCCAGGAAGGAATCAGCCCTGGAACCCCATTAATGCGCGGCGGGCAAATCCTAAGCCCGGCACTGTCCACCAACTCGCCATAGAGGACGTGCCGGAGGGGGAGCCAATCCTTGCGGGTATGTTCCAACTCCAACAACATCCCGCCATAGTGTTATTTGATTCAGGCGCCACACATAATTTTATTAGCCAAGCTTTTATTGCTAAACACAGCTTGCAAATACTACCCACCAAAAGTCCTTACTTGATTTGTTCACCGGGTGGGAAAATTTCAGCAAGCATGATGGTTTCCAAAGCACCATTATGCTTAGCGGGTAGAGTATACCCTACGTATCTCATAGCTTTAGAGGGACAAAAGGTCGATGTCATCTTAGGGATATCATGGTTAACCCACCACGGCGCCATTTTAGACACCGTCCTCCGAGTCGTGCATCTACACCCAGAAATGCACGAGTCACACTCATTATTTTTGGAAAGTCCAGAAATAAAACTTCCAAGTGTATACCAATCCACCACAATCAGATTGGAAGACATTCCAGTAGTCCGTGAGTTCCCAGACGTGTTCCTGGATGATTTACCGGGGATGCCGCCCGACAGAGAGGTGGAGTTCAAGATTGAACTTGCACAGGGAACAATGCCAATATCCCGAAGGCCTTACAAGATGGTGCCAAAGGAATTGGAAGAACTGAAGACACAGTTAACGGACCTGCTGGAGAAGGGTTTTATTAGGTCGAGCTCCTCGCCATGGGGCTGTTCGGCATTATTTATGAAGAAGAAGGATGAAACGTTACGGCTTTGCTTGGACTATCGTCCACTAAACGCCGTAACCATCAAGAACAAGTACCCATTGCCACGGATCAACATAATGTTTGATCAGTTGGTCAAAGCAAAGATCTTTTCCCAAATGGACTTAAGATCCGGGTACCATCAGATTAAGATACGGGCTGAGGATATCCCGAAGACAACTTTCTCGATGAGGTACGTACTTTATGAGTACCTGGTCATGTCCTTCGGCCTCACCAATGCTCCAGCTCACTTCATGTACTTGATGAACTCGGTATTCATGCCGGTGCTGGACAAGTTTGCCGTGGTCTTCATCGACGACATATTGGTATATTCCAAGTCGGAGGAAGAACACACGAAGCATCTGCATATAGTCTTGCAACGGCTGCGGGATCACAAACTATACGTGAAATTCAGCAAGTGCAGATTCTGGATATCAAAAGTGCCTTTTCTCGGGCATATTATCTCAGCGGAGGACATCGCTGTAGACCCGAGTAAGATCACACAAGTGCTGAATTGGAAGACCCTGAGAACTGTTCACGAGGTACGGAGTTTCCTCAGACTCGCGGGATATTATCGGAGGGTCATTCCGAACTTCTCGAAGATTGCCAAGCCTATGACCGAGCTGCTGAAGAAGGCTACCAAATATGTTTGGGGTCTAGCATGTGAAGCAGCATTCAAGGCATTAGTGAAGCACTTAACATCAGCAACGGTTTTAGTGCAGCCAGACACAACAAAACCGTTCGATGTGTACTGCGATGCATCCGGCATTGAGTTCGGATGTGTGCTGATGCAAGACCGAAGGATGGTCGCCTATGGATCACGGCAGATCAGAAACCATGAGAAAAATTATCCAACTCATGACTTAGAGCTCGCTGCCCTGGTACTCGCACTCAAAATGTGGAGGCACTACCTACTCGGTAACCTCGTGCATTTATATACCGACCACAAAAGCCTCAAGTACATATTCACTCAGAAGGAGCTGAACATGAGGCAACGAAGATGGTTGGAATTGATAAAGAATTACAAAATAGAGATCCATTATCACCCCGGCAAGGCAAACGTAGTGGCGGATGCGCTGAGTCGCAAGTCACACGTCAACAATCTGACCATCACACCGTTGGAAGAGAGCGAGCCGCCATGGCATGTGATTCCACATGGAGCTCTCTACAACTTAGCTTTGATCCCCACCACCCGTGAAGAGATAGTAGCAGCTCAGAAACATGACAAGGGCATGTCGCATTTGCGTAGACGTGTAGACAGTGGGGAGCTAAAATATTTCAGAAAAAGACTGAGACGACGTCCTATGGTTCAAGGACCGGATCGTCGTACCTCATAACCCGGAGTTATGGAAGAAAATATTTGATGAGGCTCACTTGTCAAAGTTTTCTATTCACCCGGCGGCAACAAGATGTATCAAGAACTCAGAAACAAGTTTTGGTGGACACGGATGAAGCGGGAGATCGCAAAGTACGTGTCCGAGTGTGATACATGTCGAAGGGTGAAGGCAGACCACATGAGAAAACTGGGACTGCTACAACCACTAGGCATTCCTGCCTGGAAGTGGGATGATGTGAGCATGGACTTCATCATCGGTTTACCCACCACATTTCAGAAGCATAATCAGTGTTGGTGATCGTCGACCGGCTCACCAAAGTTTCCCATTTTATCCCGGTCATTACCAACTACAACGCTAAGAAGTACGCTGAATTGTACATCTCACGGACCCTATGCTTGTATAGCGTACCCCACACCATCATATCGGATCGGGGCACTTTATTTGTGTCTCGTTTTTGGGAGCAGCTACATGCTTCTTTGTGGACGAAACTGATCCGTAGTTCAGCATACCACCCGCAGATGGACAGGAAAACCGAGTGGGTAAATCAAATTCTAGAAGATATGCTACGAGCTTCTGCTATCAACCACGGCAAGAATTGGGATGATCACTTACCGTTAGCCGAGTTCTCGAACAACAATGGGTACCAAGCCAGCATCAAGATGGCGCCTTATGAGGTTCTATATGGGAGAAAATGCCGCACACCGCTGAATTGGTGTGAGTCTGGTGAAAGGGTCACCTTCGGGATTGATCTTGTCAACAATGCGGAGGAAAAGGTTCGGCTGATTCAAGCAAACTTAAAATCCGCCCAATCCCGACAAAAACAGTATGCAGACCGGAGAAGATGCCCATTACAATTTGAAGTCGGGTATCATGTGTATCTACGTGTGTCTCCAATGAAGGGCGTGAATAGATTTGAGGTCAGAGGAAAGTTGGCACCCTGATTCATCGGTCCATTCCAGATTACAGAAAGATGTGGATCAGTAGCATACCTGCTGGAATTACCAGAAACACTTTCCGGTGTGCACGACGTCTTTCACATATATCAGCTGAGGAAGTGTCTTAAGCTATCAACTACCGTTCAGCTGGGGGATATTGAAGAACTGAAACCGGATCTCACTTATCGGGAGGAACCGTTTCAGATAATTGATGAAAAGGCCTGAACCACACGCAACCGTACGTTGTGGTTCTACAAAGTTCTATGTAGTAATCACTCCGTAGATGAAGCGGCATGGGAAAGTGAAGGTTTTCTTCGCGCTAACTACCCCGACTTTTTAACGTCGCACATACGGTAATTTTCCACCATCCTCTCTCTCATTTTCACCTTATAATCTCAGGACGAGATTCTTTTAAGGGGGGGGGGGGGAATGTAAGGGCCTAAGTTTTTGCACAAATTCAAAGTGTTCATCACACCACACACACCTCATTTGAGGAAAACTTATGAACACCTTTGAAGAGCAAGTAAACACCATCAACATGGTCATTAGAGGATAAACTCACAAAATGCAAAAGTGGCATTTCCCACATACATCTTATAGGGGCTGAGCATATGAAAAACTCATACACTTTGCTAGGAATTCTCATGCCAAATTTCAGCCAAATCCAAAACCTTTTTGAGGTATTTTTGGGCATAACTAGAAAGAGGCTAGTTTGAACTCAAATTCAAATTCAAACTCCTTTAATCCCATGAATTCAAAAGTGGGATTCATATTCACTCAGCACATTTTTGTGAGCTCACACACCAATTTTCACTCTATTTGGAGTTGATCTTGACATGAGCTATTTTGGCTAAATTCAAATCAAATTTGAATTTCAGATTCACATTTGCTGCAAATTTGATCAAATCAACTCACACTTTGAATTATTCAAAGTTAATTGGCCGTTTTGATGTTTGATCAACTTACAAGGGGTAGGAAGGTCTTTATTGTATTGAGCAGTGGGGAAAATTGAATTTTAGAGATTAAAAGGGGCAGTGGGACCCAGTGACAGTGACACAACCGAGAGGGAACAAGTTTCAACCGGCGCTCTGTTTCTTCGGGCCTCAGCTACGGACGCCACGGTGGGAGCGAGCGCGCCACCAGCTGCTTCCATTTTCCCCACGCTGGCATGGTCGCCCGGCCCTTATACCCGCAGCCAAGCGCCACAGTCCGAGTTCTTCATCCTCTCATCACCGCTCACGAGCTCGATCATCGGCTCCCGCGAAAACACACCCAAACACTGCCACTCTCCATTCCCGATCGCTCACGCTAGCTAAGCCTCGTTTGCTCGAGCTGTTTACACAAAAAAGCTTCGCCCACACGTGCTATACCGTGCTATCACCACCACTCCGACGTTGTGAGCTACTTCGACACCACCTATTGAGTAACAGCGCCGCACGTCCGAAGCCAACCGGCGGAACCCGAAGCGGCTCGCCGTGGACAGCACGCTACAGCCATCCTCGCCTCCACTTCTCTACACAAGAAAGGTGTGTCACTGTGTGTAGAAGGTGTAGCTGAAAGCCGTTTGGCATATGATCAATCATAGAAAGAGAATTTCCAAACATACCGAAAGCTAGTTCATGTGTCCTGAGCTCACCTTAAACTGAAATTGGGATTCCACGCACTCTTGTTAGTTGAGCCTATTGGCCAGTAGGTTCTACACATGCTAGCGCACACGCTCAAGGAAGAAGCAAGGGAAACCGTTGAGGATCGGCCGTGATATGGACAATTTCCTTGCCGCCGATGCAAAACACCTCGGCTCACCGTCGAGAGTATGTTTGCCGGCGTTTCTAGTTCCAAAAGGTCCCGTTTCATGTTCCTCATGCTCCACTGATGCTATCCGAGTAATTTCCGGCTGGTTTGGTGCCATGTAGCGTGAGACCAACCTCGCTGGAACCCTAGGTTCCGCTGTCACCGGTGCACACGTGTTTCCGGTGATCGCCGGGGGTCGGCGAGCCTGCAGATGAGTTCACGAGGTCGGAAAACGGGGAGGCGGCGAGTTTCGGCCCGAGGGGTCGCCGGAAACTCGGTTCCGGTGAGTCTCGCTGGAGGGCGCCGTCTGGGGACTCTGTTGGCGCGAGGTTGAAAAAGCTCTGCGTCGTGGGACCCACAGGCAGAAGTTTAAACTTTTCCCCGATTTTCAGATTTAGTTCAAACTTCAAACCAACATAACTTTGGCTAGGAAACTCCAAATCGAGTGAACCAAATTTTGTTTGATTCAGCTATATGAGTACTTTCCAACAAATCAAGTTTCACTTTATGAAAATCCTTATTTCTCCAGAATTAATTCTTCAAAATTTAAAATATTTAGAATTTTAACTGGGGAACCCTTAGGAGGAAAATTCTGAAATTTGGCCAGGATGTTCACCATAATATCCTTGAGCTACCATAAAAAATTCAGATCTATTTGAGCTAATTTGTTCCACCTAATGGTGTGATTAATAGAACTGTTCCACAGAAAATGGAAAATGTCTAGAAACATTTTCAGATTTTCTCTGAAATTGTTTAGCTCATATCTTTGTCTAGGAGTCTTTAAATTAAGTGAAACCAACTCCATTAGAACCCTCTGAAAAATCTAGTTTTCATAAAGTCATGGCTTGCTCCATGAAAATCCATAGAACACCCTAAGATCTCCAATTAAGGCAAAATACACAATTATTTGTGGAGGACTCAAATGAGCTTTGCTGCAAATGAAACTTGGCCAAGTCTCTGTTTAGGTTGTATCGAAACCACAGAAAAAATTTCAGAGTCATCGGATCTGTCTAGCAATACTTATAGTCTTAACAAATTCAACTTCAAATTCAAATGCATTCAAATTGATACATACATGTATTTATCTCATGTAGTCACTAAGGTTGAGGAGGAGCCCGAAGTCTTAGACTTCATAACTCCGGAGGAACAGCTAGCCTACGACCAACAGCAGCAAGGCAAGCTCCGGTTTGCATTAGCCTTTTATAAACTTTATTGTTTTGAGAACTTACATTGCGTATCCACTTTATTTCTGCATTAGGGTCTTGTTTGAAAATCCAAATGCATAGCCAAGAAAACCCTGGTTTGGGCTTAGGTTTGTAAACCTCAATTAGCCACTGCAATGCTAAGTTAGTGTAGGATTCGGTACAAGTCGAGTAGTTGGAACTGCTCGCGAGAAAAGGCTAGAGGCACACTACTCGAGTAAAGATAGCAAATGGAACACATAGCAATAAAAATGAGACCGAGCTGAGAGTAACGGCAGCAGGACGTTGGGGCCTGGGTGCCATAGCTCCACTTGTGTCAATTGAGGACCGAGCCGTGTGCGGGCCTGTTGAACAAGCTAGAACAGTACCAAAGACCTACAGGATATATGGGAACCGGGAAACCGATGTAATTCGGGTAGCTGGGTGTTGAGGCATTGCTTGTCGTCCAAAGGGTAGGTTGAGAGCTTGAGGTGTAAATTGGCTGGCGGCACTGTGGATGCACGCGCAGGGACCTCTTGCTCAGGACGATAGGACCGGTTCAACATTTGGCTGACGGGTGAAAGGTGGTTGCGTATGACGTCCGTGATGGGTGCTGTAGGCAACATCGAGTACGGGCGTACGTGACGGGTTATTCGGGTAACCCTGTAGGTGTAAATTGATTATAATCGCTGTCCCTCACGGTCAGTGAGTACCACTTGTTCACTGTACCGTGACGTAGAAAGAACATGCTAGATACATGTTAAAATTTTGCTGATTTGAAGGATGGACCTTGATTGCTAATGAAGTGCTATAGTTTAGAGCTAATTAAAGTTCTATTCAACCTTGGGCAAGAGCACATGAGAGAAATGCATTTCTTGTTTGATTGCGGCTCTCTTATGTGCCTTAGCGTGAGGTTCTCCATAACTTGCTACTAAAACTTGAAAGTAAGGTTCAACTACTTAGGCAAGTCCTTTGCAACTTACTTTCCCATTTACACTGTAATCTAGCATGTAGAAGTTTCATGCATAGGAAAGACGGGTCAGACTTGCTGAGCCATCATGCTCACTGCTTGTGTTTGAAGCTTTTGCAGGGTGTTATGAGGAGGAGACTCCCGAGGAAGAGACAAACCCCCAAGAGGGAAACCTCGTCGAGTGGGAGTCATGCACACCGCCGTGTTAGTGTGCGTGTGTGCTAGAGGGAACATGTTCACGGGCTGAACGTGAACTCTGTGCGTAGTCTATGCCCATCAGTGTGGACTGAACATATTTTGTTGTAAACATGTTCATAAACTATTTTACGTAATAAAACTTTGCTTCCGCTTTGTACCTTTTATGTGTGTTATCCGGTGTTGTGCAACGCAGCACCCCTCAGCGTGATCCTAGCTCATCGAGGCCGTGAGGCCCTCACACCCAACGAGCTCTCTGGCGAGCTCGACGGCGGAACGATGCGGGGGCTAGAGGTAGAAGACGACCGGGGGCTGGCCCGCAAGTCAGTGGATGTTTCGGGGAAACGGGGCTTTCTGTGGCACCGGACCAGACTGTGACCGCGCGATATAAACCCTGTAGCCTCATATGTCGACGTCTGAGAAGGCGCCACGTAGCTCCGAGACCCGCTGTCAGGGATTTAAACTTTTCCCAGTTTAATTCAAATGCCAAATTGGATTCAAACTTTAGAACCTCATAACTTTTGCTAGGTAACCCCAAATTTAGTGGTTCAAATTGGGTTGGATTCAGGTTGAAAAATTATATCTGTCGATGTGTGCCGTCGACACTTCCCCCGGGCCTGCTTCAGGGGCAGCCCGCGGAGGTTCTTTTTTTGGAGGGGCTAGTTCTCTCGGAAGGTCGCGTTGGTTGAGAGAGGATTGACACAAGGGTTTTTACGTGGTTCGGGCCGCCGGACGTAACACCCTATGTCCACAGGAGCTGTGTTGCTCGGTGCTTAGAACCAGAGTTCTAAGCTTGGTGGTCTGAATGTCGAACTGTCTAACCTAGGGGCCGGATGCTAAGGGATCCGAACCCCTTGCAATGTTGCCAACCCGAGCCTTTTATACTTCAAGGCTTGGGCGGCTTACAAGGTGGGCCCCGGGGCCCGATAGGTGGCCCCGAGGAGATTTCCTGCCATCTACCATATCTTGCAGTGAATGCTGGTAGTTGTCTCTGGCAATGTCTTCTTAGTTGTCGTCCTGCCATCCTGCCCATGTCGCAAGCTAGGCGTAGTGGTTCATGATGGCAGGGACGGCAGGGCATGTCTTGTCGCCGTAGCTATTGGCCAACAGCTTCTGACATGGCATGCTTGCCTTAACTGTTATGCGACTGGTCACTGTGCCACCAGACAGGGGCGTGTGCCACGTCTCCACGCCTTGGGAAGGGGCGGGACTTGAATGCCTTGATCGGACAGGGCATGGCGCGCCTTTACTCATGCTGCCTACCGAGCCGGGGTGGGCAGCACGGCACGTGGCGCCTTCGGAGCTCACCCCTGCGGAGGGGGTGAGGTTCGGCTCTGCTGGCCACGTGGCAGGCCCGAGGCTCGCCTCTGAGGAGAGGGGAGGCCCGGCCCTACTGGACATGTGGCGCCTTTGGAGCTCTCCCCGGCGGAGGGGGTGAGGTCCGGCTCTGCTGGCCATGTAGCAGGCCCGGGGCTCGCCTTTGAGGAGAGGGGAGGCCCGGACCTGCTGGACACATGGCGCCTTGGGAGCTCACCCCGGCGGAGGGGGTGAGGTCCGGCTCCGCTGGCCACGTGGCAGGCCCGGGGCTCGCCTCTGAGGAGAGGGGAGGCCTAGCCCTGCTGGACACGTGGTGCCTTCAGAGCTCACCCCTGCGGAGGGGGTGAGGTCCGGCTCTGCTGGCCACGTGGCAGGCCCGGGGCTCGCCCCTGAGGAGAGCGGAGGCCTGGCCCTGCTGGACACGTGGTGCCTTCGGAGCTCACCCCGACGGAGGGGGTGAGGTCTGGCTCTGCCGGCCACGTGGCAGGCCCGGGGCTCGCCTCTGAGGAGAGGGGAGGCCCAGCCCTGCTAGACATGTGGCGCCTTCGGAGCTCACCCCGGCGGAGGGGGCGAGGTCCTTAGGCGGTCTTGTCCTGTGCGCGGGGGTACCCGGTATTGAAGGTATCGACAGTGGCCCCCTGGCCCACCTTGGGGGAGATAACGATCCCGTGATGGGGCCTTCACCTCTTCTACCCCACACACTTTCTTGGAAACTCCTTTAGGCCGTTGCACGCCGGTATTGGAGCCTTCGGAGCTCACCCCTACGGAGGGGGTAAGGTCCGGCATCGGAGCTCGCCTCTGAGGAGAGGGTGAGGTCCGACATCAGAGCTTGCCTCTGAGGAGGGGGTGAGGTCCGGCATCGGAGCTCGCCTCTGAGGAGAGGGTGAGGTCTGGCGTCGGAGCTCGCCTCTGAGGAGAGGGCGAGGTCCGGCATCGGAGCTTGCCTCTGAGGAGAGGGTGAGGTCCGGCATCGGAGCTCGCCTCTGAGGAGAGGGCGAGGTCCGGCATCGGAGATCACCCTTGATGAGGGGGTGAGGTCCAGCTTCAGTGCTCGCCTCTGAGGAGAGGGCGAGGTCCAGCATCGGAGCTCACCTTTGAGGAGAGGGCGAGGTCCGGCATCAAAGCTCACCTCTGAGGAGAGGGCGAGGTCCGGCATCGGAGGTCACCCCTGATGAGAGGGCGAGGTCTGGCTTCGGAGCTCGCCTCTGAGGAGAGGGCGAGGTCTGGCATCGGAGCTCGCCTCTGAGGAGAGGGCGAGGTCCGGCATCGGAGCTTGCCTCTAAGGAAAGGGAGAGGTCCGGCATCAGAGCTCGCCTCTAAGGAGAGAGCGAGGTCCGGCATCGGAGCTCGCCTCTGAGGAGGGGGTGAGGTCCAGCTTCGGAGCTCACCCCTGCCGAGAGGGTGAGGTCCGGCACTGCTAGCCACGTGGCAGGCCCAGGGCTCGCCTCTGAGGAGAGGGGAGGCCCGGCCCCCGCTGGACACGTGACACCTTCGGAGCTCACCCCTGCCGAGGGGGTGAGGTCCGGCTTCGGAGCTCACCCCTGATGAGGGGGTGAGGTCCGGCACTGCTGGCCACGTGGCAGGCCCGGGGCTCGCCTCTGAGGAGAGGGGAGGCCTGACCCCCGATGGACACGTGACGCCTTTGGAGCTCACCCCTGCGAAGGGGGTGAGGTCCGGCTTCGGAACTTGCCTCTGAGGAGAGGGTGAGGTCCGGCTTCAGAGCTCACCCTTGCTTAGGGGGTGAGGTCCGGCACTGCTGGCCACGTGGCAGGTTCAAGGCTCGCTTCTGAGGAGAGGCGAGGCCCGGCACCCGTTGGACACGTGGCGTATTCGGAGCTCACCCCTGTGGAGGGGGTGAGGTCTGACTTCGGAGCTCACCCGTGCTGAGGGGGTAAGGTCCGGCATCGGAGTTTACCCCTGCTGAGGGGGTGATGTCCGGCTTCAGAGCTCACCTCTGCGGAGGAGGTGAGGTCCGTCTTCGGAGCTCACCCCTGCGGAGGGGGTGAGGTCCGGCATCAGAGTTCACTTCTGCTGAGGGGGTGATGTTCGGCATCAGAGTTCACCTCTACCAAGGGGGTGATGTCCGACTTTGGAGCTCGTCCCTGCAGAGGGGGTGAGGTCCGGCACTGCTCACGAGTAGGAAACGGTAATCCTGCTTAGAGGTCTTCCCTTCCCTGTCTCTTAGTCTTATTTGGCTTACAGTCCTGGGCCAGTATACAGGGTTTGGGCAATCCAGTGCACTCAGTACCGGAGGCCTTACTCCCTCCTTGGTCAGAGTGTAACCGTCCGGCCTCTAGTACTTAGACCGTAGCGCCGGGGAGGCAGAGTGCGCATGCTTTGGGTGCAGGACTAGGCAAAGAAGGCTCCTGGAGCCCCCGCTCTGGCGTAGGTCCTTTCCTGGAGGAGACCAACTGGCATCATAGTACCCTAACAGGGAGAGGTCCGAGAGGCCCCCAGGCCTTTGGCAGGTACCTCAAGCACAACCGCCTACGACAGGATGGCAAAAGCCGACTATGCATGAGAGTGGGAAAGGAGAGCCGAGTATATGATGAGCGTACACTGTCTTCAGCATGGGAAGGTGATTATAAAAATTAATGCGTAATTTAAATGAACACATAAGTAAGATTGGTAGGACAGGGTTCTTTTCATTCATGTAAGTCCATACGAGGAAAACAGGCCATACATGGAGGCAACGACCCACCCCATTGTGAAGGGGGGCAGGGCCTACGCTCTTAGGGTACAGGACCATGCTAAAACGGACGTAGTCCTGGACCACCCACTGGGGCTTAGTTGCTCCGAGCCCTGCTCCTGGACCCTATGGGACCTGTTACAGAAAGAATAAACCTGTCCTACCACTGCTCTAAGGGTAGAACTCACGGAGGTAGCGCCGGAGCGCCTGACTTGAGCTCCCATGCACGGAGCTCTGGTGGTGGCGCCGGAGCGCCTGCTGGTACCATGCGTTACAGAGCATTGCTTGCCATCTTTCCTCGTTGACAAGATAGATGTCCTCACGCAGGAGCGGGTCCTGCGTGGCTTCGTTGTACACTCGGACACGGGAGGTCTTCATGGTGATCTCTGGGAGAAGCACGGCTTCGGTCCCGCATACCATGAAGAAGGGTGTTTCCTGTGACCCGGCTCTGGGATGTCTGGCTGGCCCCCGACGTAGAGGAACCGGTATCCCCCGACGGCTCTGGGGCTCACCTTTGAGGAGTGGGGTCCCAGGATGTGCAGCGTCTGCACCGTTGTGTGGATGTGCTTGGCATGGAACTGGCACGCCTTGCATCTCTTAACCGGCTTGATGGCGTCCAGGAGGCTGTCGGCCAGTAGAAGCCATGCCGGAAAGATTTACCGACCATCGTGCGGGAAGATGCGCATTTACCGCACTCGCCTCCGTGGATTACTGCAAGCAGGTCGCAGCCTTCCTCCTGGTTATGCACCACAATAGGATGCCGTTGGCGCCACGCCGGTAGAGATACCAGCGTGTAGCTCTTAGACATCCGTGCAATCCGTTCAGCAGATGCACGTTCATCAGGAAGGATGTTGTCTTTCATGTAGTCCCGGACCCCCGTGGTCCATGCATCGGGGCTACTTGAGCTTCTGGATCTTGGGCGCTGGGTAGCACGGAGTCCCCATGGCGCCTACGATCCTTGGCAGGCACCATGGCTGCAGGGCCGCCAGGACCGCCACCTTCGAGGTGCTGGTCTCGCCCCCTTCGTCCGGTTCGGCAGGCCAGGCTGTGGGTCGCAGAAACGTCCTTTCGAAGGCTCCTTCGGGCACCGGGGCTCCGGTGGAGGCCTTCATTGACAGGTTGTTGGCGACGGTGTTGTCGGCGGGTGGTACATGGCATAGGTACAAGGCCATGTTGTTGGTTGCCTTGAAGTTGAGGCGCACCATGTACCTGAACTGTTCCCCCGTTGGCATGAGGAGCAGTATCCCAGCTCCGGCCCCCTGCTTCCGTGAGGAGCCGTCGAAGTAGAACGTCCAATGAGGCTCGGTGAAGACCGCTACCCAGTGCTCCGGTTCTCCACCGTCAGGGCCCCCTGGGTTGCTTGGTGATGGCGTCCACCCGGCCACGAACCCAGGCAGTGCTTGGCTCTTGGCTGCCTGACGTGGTAGGAAGTCCAGCTCGCCCTTGGGGTGCAGCACTAGCTCCGGGCTGCCCTCATGCTTCGGAGGATGGCTGTGAATGCCAGTCTGAAGAGCTCCGAGACGTCTCGCACCTTCTTGGCGGCCAACTTCTCGAGCATCTTCTTGTCCCTAACCCCCTGTCGGAATGCAACCACAACTGATGCATTCTGGATGTGGGGGATGGTGTTTCGTACCTGGTAGAATCACTGGATGAATGAGCATAGTGATTCCCCCAGTTGCTGTCGCACGGCGTGGAGGTCCAGCTCCGTGCCGGGACGCGTGTAGGAGCTGCTGAAGTTCGCGGTGAACTATCGGCATAGCTCCCCCAGGAAGTTATGGAACCCTGGGGCAGGTTCTGAACCATGACCGTGCCGGTCAAGGCGACGGGGAAGTAGTTGGCCATGATGGCCTCATCCCCTCCTGCCGCGAGGATGGCAGTAGAGTAGATCTGCAGGAACTCTGCAGGGTTGACACTTCCATCGTACTTCTCCGGCAGGTGTGGCCGGAACTTGCGTGGCCACACTGCGAAGCGGAGGTGTGGCGCCAGGGCCACACACCCCGTCCCTGCTGCTGCAGATCCTGGCGCCGCGAACCCTTGGTCCGCTGCTGGCACGGTGTACCCCGGCATGGGCAATGGTGCACCATATACCGGGGGCATCGACTGCAAGGCATATGGCTGCTGCATATGCTGCATGGCGTATGCCTGGGGCAGAGGTCGCATGGCGAACGTCTGCGGCCCAGTCTGAGTCTGTGGCGGACCGGAATCCACCCATCCAGGATCGCAGAGGGTGGTGCCGCACGATGCGACACCTGACAGCACATGTCATAAGAACACAATATATTACATGGGAAAACCACTGAATTGTACACAGTAGTACAAACTCCCGTTACAAAAGATTATTTATCTTACACAGCGGAAGTCTACACTATACAACTCACGCCCACCTATCTAGCAAAAGTCGGCTGCCCAGCCCTAGGGCAACCCACACTAGCTGCACTCTTCAGCTCAGCGCGGCGTGTACGGCTCCCACTCAGCCGTGGTCCCCGACGGAGGGTAACCCTCGCCGGTGGACTCGTACTCCGAGTCCGTGGGTGGCTCCTCACCTGAAAAACACTTAAGCAGCAACCGTGAGCACGAATGCTCAGCAAGACTTAACCGACTCACCTAAACATGAAACTCTACATGAGGTGTACACTGACATAGGATAGTCATATTGCAACAAATGGACTCGCCTACAAGTTCATCCTTAGTTCAACTTTTAGCAACAAGTTAACAGTTCAGGAAGCTGAAATTTAGTAAGCAAGATTTGGTGGCAAACAAGTAGCAATACAATATTTATCATATCAGCAATATTGAATCAATGTATTTCATACATTATTCTACGTCACGACTCAGTGACCAAGTGGTACTCTTCACCGCGAGGGACGGCGAATCGACTCGATATACACCTGCAGGGAAAACCCAAAGAGCACGTCACGTACGCCCACCTGTGGAGCTGCACAGCACGCTCACTCGATGTCGTACGGGACAACCTTTCACCCAACAGCCCAAACATCGAACCTGTCGCATCGAAACGAGCAGGAGATTCCCCACACAGAGCATCTCTCTATGCCCGTTGGCAGATCTCCACCTTGCTGCCCTCAACCAACACCTATAAATCGGTGTGCTATGCCTCGACGCCCGGAGGTTTAGGCTACATCGGTTTATCGGGGCCCATATATCCGATATGCCTTCGGTACGTTCAAACTTGATCAGCGTGGGCCGCACACGGATCGGTCCTCAATCGACACGGACAGGGCTGCGCACACAAGTGTAAGGGCCTCAGTTTTTGACACTCATTTGCAGTGTTCATCACCACACCACACACCTCATTTGAGGAAAAATGATGAACACAAATAAAGAGCAAGTAACAATTATCAACATGCTCATTAGGGAACAAACTCACACATTGCAAAAGTGGTACTTCCCACATGTGATATAGATGGGCTGGACATATGAAAACTCCTACACTTTGCTAAGGATGTCCATGCCAAGTTTCACCCAAATTCAAAACATTTTTTGAGGTCATCTTGGGTGTAGATAGGAAAGGGGCAGTTTGAAAACATATTCAAATTCAAACTGTTTTCACCCACTGAATTTAAAAGTGGAAGGCATATTCTTGCTCAGCACATTTTTGTGAGCTCACACACCAATTTTCACTCCATTTGGAGTTGATCTTGACATGAGCTAAGGGGGAGAAATTCAAACTTTATTTGAATTTCAAACTGCACTTGTGCTGAAATTCATTCAAACCAAACCTCATTTGAACTTTGATCAATTCAAATGGCTCTTGGGTGAATAATTTGAGTTGCCAAGGGTAGAATAGGGTTCACTGTTTACCACAGCTGTTAGGAATAAATTTCAGAGGTTAAAAGAGGAGTGGGACCCACATGTCAGCCTCAGCCTCAAAGCAAACCGACTGAACCACAGTTCAGTCGGTTCCCGGCTGTTGTGCGCGCGCGCCACCGAAGGGGCCGGCCGGCGCCAGCTCCTGCTGCGTGCCCCAAGCCGGAGGCCAGCCGGCCGAGCTATTTATTCCCTCCCCGGCGTGCCTCAGTCACCATTTCCCCGAGCTAGCGACGTGCGCGACTGCTTTTCCCACTGCCATCGCCGCCGCTCGAGTTCCTGCTTGATCAAGCCGATCGCAGCTCCCTCTTTCCATTCCAAGGTCCCAGCAAGGTACTAGCAACCATCCTCCATCCTTCCCATTGATAGAAATCGATTGAAACCGAGTGATATCGGCTGTGCCGAAAGATCAAACTCGGAACTGGAAACCGCCGCACCTCGGGCTCTCGTGGACAGCCCAACCTGGGCGTTGTCACGCCCGAGCCAAGGCACCCTTGGACGCGCAAGTGATCGGTGCTGCTCATCCCCGAGCCACAGCTCGAGTGGTTGCTCACCGGCGGCGAATTTCCACTTTTCCCCTTTCTGTGTGCAGAACGACCCTCGGGTACGATTCTGTTTAATTCGTGCTCTAGAAAGGATTAGAGGGCCTCAGGCCACTCCCACACGAACTAGACACGGTGACGCACAAGTTGCCTTCACAACTCTGGGCCGGAGAACTTCTGTGCCCGGCGTAATTCAAGGTCTACTAATGGCGGAACGCACGGGGGGTATCGGGCGCACGGTGAGGACCTATTTCGGGCCTTCCCCGAGCTGCCCCGAGTTCATGTCGACCTTCTCTGAGGTCCACTGATGCTCCCCGACCGGTTTTCCAAGTAGCTGAGGCACTAGGAGCATCAGCCGACATGGCCGAAGTCGTTCCGATATGGCGGCTCGTCGCCGACCATGCTCCGGCCGTTGTCATGAGCAGCTGACCCTCGGATCATGTTCCCCAAGTAAAAGTAGGCAGGGGCGGCCAGAATCAAGAAGTTTGAAGCTGTACAGCAGCCGGCGGCGAGCTCTCCGGCGAGGTCCCTCGGCGGCGGAGCGCGGGTGTCGCGAGGTTGAAGAAGGGGGTGGACCCCAGCTGTCAGCGGCCGATATTTTGAATCGGGATCCGGCTGCGGCCGGGATCGGGTGTGCTGGCGCGCAAAAGCCTTGTGGGCCGCGGTGTGCTGTCGCTTCGGCGTGCGACGCGTGTCTCCTGGGCCCACGCGCGAGTTTAAACTTTTCCCCGATTTTCAGATTTCCTTCAAACTTCAAATCCTTATAACTTTGGCTAGAAAGCTCCAAATTGAGTGAACCAAATTTTGCTGGATTCAGCTCTTTGAGTACTTTCCAGAAAATCAAGTGTCACTTCATGAAATTCCTTAATTCTCCAGAATTAATTCCTTAAAGTTTAAACTGTTAGGAATTTTAACTGGAGAATCATTTGGAGGAAAATCCTGAAATTTTGCTGAGATGTTCACCAAAATATCCTTGAACTACCATAAAAATTTCAGATCCATTTGAGCTCATTTAGTCCACCTAATGGTGTGATTAGTAAAACTGTTCCAGAGAAAATAGAAAATGTTCAGAAACATTTTCAGAATTTTCTCTGAAATTGTTTAGCTCATATCTTTAGTTAGAGACTTCCAAATTAAGTGAGACCAATTCCATTAGAACCCTCTGAAAATCTAGTTTTCAGAAAGTCATAGTTTGTTTCATGAAAATACTTAGAACACCCTAAAAGCCTTTAATTAAGGTCAAGGACATAATTATTTGTGGAGGGCTCAAATGAGCTTTGCTGCAACTAAAACTTGACCAAGTCTCTGTTTAGGTTGTAACCAAGCCACAGTAAAAGTTTCACAGTCATTAGGTCTATCTAGTAAAGGTTATAGACTTCACAACTTCAAAGTTAATACAAAAGCATTTAATTAATACATACATTGTTCTTATCATGTAGTCGCTAAGGTCGAGGAGGAACCCGAAGTCCTAGACTTCGTTACTCCGGAGGAACAGCTAGCCTACGACCAAGAGCAGCAAGGCAAGCCCCGGTTTGCATTAACCATTTTATAAATTTTTATTGTTTTGAGCACATACTTGTTTTCTTTATGTTGTGCATCAGAGTCTTGTTTGGAAACCCCACTGCATAGCCAAGAAAACCATGGGTTGGGGTTTAGGATTGCAAACCCCGTTAGCCACTGCATTGCTAGGATAGAGTAGGATTCGGTACAAGTCGAGTAGTTGGAACTACTCGCGAGAATAGGCTAGAGGCACATTGCTCGGGTAGAGATAGCACATGATACACATGGCAAGAAAATGAGACCGAGCGGAGAGTAAGGGCAGCAGGACTTTGGGGCCTGTGTGCTGTAGCTCCGCTTGTGTCGATTGAGGACCGAGCCGTGTGCGGGCCTGTTGAACAAGCTAGAACAGTACCGAAGACCTACCGGCTATATGGGAACCGGGAAACTGATGTAACTCGGGTAGCTGGGTGTTGAGGCATTGCCCGTCGTTCAGAGGGTAGGTTGAGAGCTCGAGGTGTAAATCAGCTGGCGGCACAGAGATGCGCGTGCAGGGACCTCTTGCTCGGGACGATGGGACCGGTTCAATATTTGGCTAACGGGTGAAAGGTAGTCGCGTACGGCGTCCGTGATGGTTGTTGTAGGCAACATCGAGTACGGGCGTACGTGACGGGTTGTTCGGGTAACCCTGCAGGTGTAAATCGATTATAATCGCCGTCCCTCGCGGTCAGTGAGTACCACTTGTTCACTGTACCGTGACGTAGAAAGAACAGGCTAGTTACATGTTAAAATGTTGCTGATTGAAAGTTGGATATTGATTGTTAATGATATGTTGTAGCTTAGTGCTAACTAAAGTTCTTTTCAACTTTGGGCAAAGTACATGAGAGAAATGCGTTTCTTGTTTGATTGCGGCTCTCTCATGTGCCTTAGCGTAAAGTTCTCCACAACCTGCTGCTAAAACTTGAAAGTAAGGTTCTACTAATTAGGCGAGTCCTTGCAAATGATTTTTACCTCATGCAACCCATCACCCTCATGTAGAAGTTTCATGTTTAGGTGAGACGGGTCAGACTTGCTGAGCCTTCGTGCTCACTGCTTGTGTTTGAAGCTTTTGCAGGGTTCTATGAGGAAGGGACTCCCGAAGAGGAGACGGAACCCCAGGAGGGGAACCCCGTCGAGTGGGAGTCGTGCACGCCGCAGAGTTAGTGTGCGAGTGTGCTAGCAAGGACACGTTCGAGGGCTGAACGTGCACTTGATGCTTAGTCTACGCCCGCGAGTGTGGACTAAACTTATTTTGATGTAAACATGTTAATAAACTTGTTTATGTAATAAAGCTTCCGCTTCCGCTTTGTACCTTTGACGTGTGTTATACGGTGTTGTGCAACGCAGCACCCCTCAGCGTGATCCTGGCTCGACAGGACCAGTGGGGTCGTGTCAGCGTGGTATCAGAGCTCGCTTGAGGTTTAACACAGTACAAAGGTCTTCTTTTTCAAAAATCCAGTGAGGAACGAGTTAGTAGCCCGTATAAGGATGTTATTAGTATATAGAAAGTGGCTCATTAACTTATTTGTTATGTCGGAAAATCGTGCATCTCGGGACGTTCATGTCTTGGGGGGTGCACGTAAGCGCTGTCCACCAGTGCGCACAAGCTGAAGGGTGGAGCCCCACGGGTGGCAGGTAACCCGACCCGCTTTGATATCCTCTACGACTCTTCATGTCGTTTGGGGTATTCGAGCAACGTCTGTCCCTGGCGTGCGTGGTGCAACATGGGAGACCCCGTCACGTGGTCTGAAACGTGAACACGTAACTCAAGGCGTGTTTGGCTTGAGAACATCCGGGCGAGTGATGACGGCCGGGTGTACAAACTGTATGGATTCCGGGCTCGGTGTGCAGCCGAGTCTGATGATTGTTTGAGTTTCTGCAGGTAGCCTTACCACGAAACGGTAGACGTGTAGCATCCGTGTGCGAGTGACGAGTAGTGCCACTGAACTAACGAAGCCGGCTAAATCCGGTATAGGTTTTTCCTTTGTGAGGACGTAGTACCGACATAATCTGGTGACGCCTCGACGTCACACCCAACTAAATGAACAACTTCATTTAAAAACTTGAAGGTTTTGATCCAAAGTAGTAAAACTTGATGTAACTCCTTCCCTTGAACAGGATATTCAAAGTTAATAAGTTTTCAACTTATAGGATGTTAAGGACAGAGCACTCTGTTTTCAGCTAAATCAAGGCTGAAGTTAATCAGAGGTTAGAGGTTGAGTTCTTTCGAGGTTGGGGTCGTATGATACATTTCTGGAAAGCTTTGGAGGAGCTTTACAACTTTTCTGTTGAGTTCCAGAGGTGTTTCATCCCTTAACCACTCGAAAAATGCAGTAGAGTTGAAACTGTCCAGAAAACAGGACGGAGCAAAGACTCTCTGTAGACTCTCTGTAAATTAAGCATAACTTCCTGCATAAAAATCCAAAAATAGAAAATGAGGTGGTTCTGGGAAGCTTATGAGATGGGTTACAACTTTGTAACAGAAAGTTTTGTCAGATTAGGAACAGAATTAACTGGAATTCTTGGATCAAATCAGTACCTAAGGCAGGGAGGTGCTGCCCAATTGTTCCCAGAAATTCTGTTAACTTTGACATCTCATAACTTTTGAACCAGAGCAGATCTTAGGCCAACCAAATACTTTCTGGAAAGCTATTGAAGTTAACTTTAACTTTGATGTTGAGCTCCAGGACTGGTTTTGCTTTTAACCTGGCCTAAATCAGATTGATATGGAAACTGGTCAGGGCTGTCATGGGAACAGCAGATCAGCAGTCAAATTTGTTTAAAAATTTGAACTATGTTTCCAAGTGTTAAGGGTTCAATGACATATCTTATGTTATAACTCAATGGTTTACTGTTTAAATAAATATTTGACATTTCTCAAATATATTTTTACAGATGGCAGCAGATAAACGGTTGGAGAACGGGTGGGTAGTTTCCCACTGCTCTGACCGTAGCGGCTACCCGGGAGCATTGTGGCTAATGCTCCAATATTTCGGGTACAACCAGATGCCGCAATACTTCGCCAAGGAAGAAGGCGAAGAGGGGAACAAGACGTGGACGATCCATGTCGAGGTTCCTGCAGGGCCTACGCCACCCGGTTGGGTGCCATTCACCGTCACGGTGAGAGGAAGACAACCGGAAGGGATGTGGCAAGTGGCAGCCCGTGACACTATGTCACGTTTCTGCCAACTACACGTACAGGCTATGGAGGGAACTCCATACGCACTCGTTCCGGTGGAGGGACGAGCTCAGCATGTGTGGGAAGAGAGGTACCTAGAGGCAACAAACCCGAGTTGCCCAAGGTACAACCCCGCGGAGGCAAATCTCAGCCTCCAAATGAGGGCGGGAAACGCTGTGATGGACAGCCAAGCTGTTCATACGGAGCATCTCGCCACCAAGCTCAAGGAGAGCACAAGCCGTGGAGATCATTTTGAGAGTGCTCACAGTGCACTCCGCAATGTGCTCCTTCCGACGATCAAGCGACTGAATGAACAACACAATCAGTTGCGTCGTCTGAAGAAGGCAAAGAAGAAGAGCCGTGTTGACATTGCGGCGTTGCAAGAGCTGGTGCAGACCCTAACCCAGCAGAATGAGGACCTTGCTCAAGAGCGGGACGACGCTATTGAGGAAGGACAAGGCTGGGAAGAGGACTACAACCAGGCTATGGACGAGGTGCATGCATTGCAGGACCTCGTGCCCCCGGTATTGGGCGTACCGGTAGTCTTGGGTCTTCCAGCCATGGGGGAACCTGGAATGGGAGAAGAGGTGGTAGACCCCGAGCCACCAGCAGAGGTACCGGAGGAGGACGAACCACAGGAGGTCGAGTTCTACTCCGAGTAGGGGGTTACGGTTGCCAAGTAGGGCAGCTAGGGTAGCGTAACCCAACTTTTGTAATCGGTGACATGTCGTGTAGACAGTAGCGTATGTATAGGTAGTGACGACATGAGCACGACTTCTCGGAGATCCGAGAATAATGTATCTTGTATAAAGTTTATGCTTTATCAATATATGTGAATGTTGTGCAAGTTAATCATGCGTCGCTTCAATACTTACTCCTGTTTATGGAATTTTGAGTAAGACATGTGCTAATTGCTGCTGTGTTGAATTTCAGAATGACGCGTACTCGTGCCAACCCCGATGTTGGGGGTACTAGCCAAGGGGGAGAGACCTCCCAACCACCTCCCGAGGACTCCTCGGGACAGCAGCAGCAACAGCAACAGCAAACACCGCCACCGCCACTGCCAACGGTTACATTGGCCGACATTGTCGCGGCAATGGCGGGTTCACATCAGCAGCATACAGAGCTGCTGCAAACGTTAATTGCGAATACGTCTCGCCCAGAGAGACGTCAAGATCGTGAGGAGCGCCAACAGAGCTCCTACTCTGACTTCCTGGCGACTCATCCCCCTGTATTCTCAAGGGCGGATGAACCACTTGACGCGGACAACTGGCTCCGCGCCATAGAGATGAAGTTCGGGCTGCTCCAAATCAGCGAGCAGCGCAAGACTCAGTTCGCGGTCCAGCAGCTCCAAGGATCCGCGAGCGCGTGGTGGGCCAACTTTTGTGCTTCACAACCCACCGACCGAGTGATGACCTGGGCGGAGTTCCGGACGGCCTTCCGGGCCTATCATATACCGCCCGGTTTGATGAAGAGGAAGACGCAGGAATTCCTACACCTGCAACAAGGGAGCCGGAACGCGCTGGAGTACTCCAGAGCGTTCAACGATCTCGCACTCTACGCGTCGTATCACGCAGATACGGACGAGAAGCGGCGGGACCACTTTTACCAGGGGCTTAACCCGCTCCTGAAGGACAAGCTGGCGATGTTCAATCGCGGCAGCCTCAACGACATAATTGATGCTGCGATTGTTCAGGAAGACTCCGGCAAGGAGTTGGCGGCGGCAGAGCGAAAGCGAAGCGCGCCGCAGAGCAGCGGAGAAGGAGGCGGTCCTTCTCAGAAGTTTCGGATGGTGAATCGCCCACCATCAGGTCCGCGCTGGCAGCCACCACAGCGGTCGATGCCGTTCCGCGGTCGGCCGTATTCTTCACCGGCATTCCGGCCGGCACTGCCAGCACCACCGCAACAACAACAGCAGCAGCGGGCGATGCCGCGTGCGTTTGCACCTCCGCAACGCATGCCGGGCTTTCGTCCACCAAGTACTCCACCAGCAGCGGCCACATGTTACAAGTGTGGTCGTCCAGGACACTTCGCGAGCAGTTGCCCGGAGAGGCAAGGCGGCGGAGTGGTACCACAGTTTCCGGGGAGGAATCAACCCCGGAACCCTACTAATGCGCGGCGGGCAAACCCTAGGCCCGGCACTGTCCACCAGCTTGCCATTGAGGACGTGCCGGAGGGCGAGCCAATCCTTGCGGGTATGTTCCAACTCCACCAGCATCCCGCTATAGTACTATTTGATTCAGGCGCCACGCATAATTTTATTAGCCAAGCTTTCATTGCTAAACACAGCTTGCCAATACTACCCACCGATAGTCCATATTTAATTTGTTCACCGGGTGGGAAGATTTCAGCAAGCGTAATGGTCTCCAAAGCACCATTATGCTTAGCGGGTAGAGTGTACCCCACGTCTCTCATTATCTTAGAGGGACAGAAGGTCGATGTCATCCTAGGGATGTCGTGGTTAACCCGCCACGGCGCTGTTTTAGACACCGTCCTCCGAGTCGTGCACTTAAACTCAGGAGTGCACGGTTCTCACTCATTATTTCTGGACAGTCCAGAAATAAAACTTCCAAGTGTCTATCAAGCCACAACCATCAGATTGGAAGACATTCCAGTGGTCCGAGAATTCCCTGATGTATTCCCGGATGATTTGCCGGGGATGCCACCCGATAGAGAGGTGGAGTTCAAGATTGAACTTGCACCGAGAACCATGCCAATATCCCGAAGGCCGTACAAGATGGCGCCCAAGGAGTTGGCGGAATTGAAGATTCAGCTCACGGACCTTCTGGAGAAGGGTTTTATTAGGCCGAGCTCCTCGCCATGGGGCTGTTCGGCATTATTTGTCAAAAAGAAGGATGAAACGTTGCGGCTTTGCGTGGACTACCGTCCATTAAATGCCGTAACCATCAAGAACAAGTACCCGTTGCCACGGATCGACATGTTGTTTGATCAGTTGGTCGAAGCAAAGGTCTTTTCCAAGATGGATTTAAGATCCGGGTACCATCAGATTAAGATCAGGGCTGAGGACATTCCAAAGACAGCTTTTTCGACAAGGTACGGACTTTATGAGTACCTGGTCATGTCCTTTGGCCTCACCAATGCTCCAGCTCACTTCATGTACTTAATGAACTCGGTGTTCATGCCGGAGCTGGACAAGTTTGTCGTGGTCTTCATCGACGACATCCTGGTATATTCCAAGTCGGAGGAAGATCACAAGAAACATCTGCGTATAGTCTTGCAACGGCTGCGGGATCACAAGTTATACGCAAAGTTCAGCAAATGCGAGTTTTGGATATCGCAAGTGCCTTTCCTCGGGCATATCATCTCAGCGGAGGGTATCGCTGTGGACCCGAGCAAAATCACGCAAGTGCTGAATTGGAAATCCCCGAGAACTGTTCATGAGGTACGGAGTTTCCTCGGACTCGCGGGATATTATCGGAGGTTCATTCCGAACTTCTCGAAGATTGCCAGGCCAATGACAGAGCTGCTGAAGAAGGCTACCAAATATGTTTGGAGTCCAGCATGTGAAGCAGCATTCAAGGCTTTAGTCAAGCACCTAACATCAGCACCGGTTTTGGCGCAGCCAGACACAACAAAACCGTTCGATGTGTACTGCGATGCATCCGGCATTGGGCTCGGATGTGTGCTGATGCAAGACCGAAGAGTGGTTGCGTATGGATCACGACAGCTTAGGAACCATGAGCAAAATTATCCAACTCACGATTTGGAGCTCGCTGCCGTGGTACTTGCACTGAAAATGTGGAGGCACTACCTACTCGGTAACCTCGTACATTTATATACCGACCACAAAAGCCTCAAGTACATCTTCACTCAGAAGGAGCTGAACATGAGGCAACGAAGATGGTTGGAACTGATAAAGGATTACGAGATAGAGATCCATTATCATCCGGGCAAGGCAAACGTTGTGGCAGACGCGCTAAGCCGCAAGTCACACGTCAATAATCTGACCATCACACCGTTGGAAGAGAGCGAACCACCACTACGTGTGATTCCACATGGAGCTCTCTACAACCTAGCTTTGATCCCCACCATCCGTGAAGAGATAGCGGCAGCCCAGAAGAATGACAAGGGCATGTCACATTTGCGGAGACGTGTAGACAGTGGGGAGTTGAAATGTTTCCGGAAGGACGGAGACGGCGTCCTATGGTTCAAGGACCGGATCGTCGTACCCCGAAACCCGGAGTTACGGAAGAAAATCTTTGATGAGGCTCACTTATCAAAGTTTTCTATTCACCCCGGCAGCAACAAGATGTATCAAGAACTCAGAAGCAAGTTTTGGTGGACACGGATGAAGCGAGAGACTGCAAAATACGTGTCCGAGTGTGATACATGTCGACGGGTGAAGGCAGACCACATGCGGAAACCGGGACTGCTGCAACCACTGGGCATTCCTGCCTGGAAGTGGGAGGACGTGAGCATGGATTTCGTCGTCGGTTTACCCACCACCTTACAGAAACATGATTCTGTGTGGGTGATCGTCGATCGGCTCACCAAAGTTGCCCATTTCATCCCGGTCAACACCAACTACAACGCCAAGAAGTACGCTGAACTGTACATCTCACGGATCCTATGCTTATACGGCGTACCCCGTACTATCGTATCGGATCGGGGCACTTTATTTGTGTCCCGTTTTTGGGAGCAGCTCCACGCTGCCTTGGGGACGAAGCTGATCCGTAGTTCAGCCTACCACCCGCAGACGGATGGGCAAACGGAGCGGGTAAATCAAATCCTAGAAGACATGCTACGAGCTTGCGCTATCGACCACGGCAAGAATTGGGATGATCACTTGCCATTAGCCGAGTTCTCGTACAACAATGGGTACCAAGCCAGCATCAAGATGGCGCCCTACGAGGCGCTATACGGCAGGAGATGCCGCACACCACTGAACTGGTGTGAATCTGGCGAGAGGGTTACCTTCGGGATTGATCTTGTCAACAACGCGGAAGAAAAGGTTCGATTAATTCAAGCGAACCTAAAAGCCGCTCAATCCCGACAGAAACAGTATGCGGACCGGAGAAGGCGCCCATTACAATTCGAAGTTGGAGATCACGTATACCTACGAGTGTCTCCAATGAAGGGCGTAAACAGATTTGGGGTGAGAGGAAAGTTAGCACCCCGATTCATCGGTCCATTCCAGATTACCGAAAGATGTGGATCGGTGGCATACCGGCTAAGATTACCAGAAGCACTTTCCGGTGTGCACGACGTCTTTCACATTTCCCAGCTGAGGAAGTGTCTCAAGCTATCAACTACCGTTCAGCTGGAAGACATTGAAGAACTGCAACCGGATCTCACCTATCGGGAGGAACCGGTGCAGATTATTGATGAAAAGGCCCGAACCACACGCAACCGTACGTTGTGGTTCTACAAGGTTCTGTGGAGTAATCACTCCATGGATGAAGCGACATGGGAGAGCGAAGAATTCCTTCGCACTAACTACCCCGACTTTCTCACGTCGCATATCCGGTAATTTTTCCACCGTCCTCTCTCTCATTTTCACCTTATAATCTCGGGACGAGATTCTTTTAAGGGGGGAGGAATGTAAGGGCCTCAGTTTTTGACACTCATTTGCAGTGTTCATCACCACACCACACACCTCATTTGAGGAAAAATGATGAACACAAATAAAGAGCAAGTAACAATTATCAACATGCTCATTAGGGAACAAACTCACACATTGCAAAAGTGGTACTTCCCACATGTGATATAGATGGGCTGGACATATGAAAACTCCTACACTTTGCTAAGGATGTCCATGCCAAGTTTCACCCAAATTCAAAACATTTTTTGAGGTCATCTTGGGTGTAGATAGGAAAGGGGCAGTTTGAAAACATATTCAAATTCAAACTGTTTTCACCCACTGAATTTAAAAGTGGAAGGCATATTCTTGCTCAGCACATTTTTGTGAGCTCACACACCAATTTTCACTCCATTTGGAGTTGATCTTGACATGAGCTAAGGGGGAGAAATTCAAACTTTATTTGAATTTCAAACTGCACTTGTGCTGAAATTCATTCAAACCAAACCTCATTTGAACTTTGATCAATTCAAATGGCTCTTGGGTGAATAATTTGAGTTGCCAAGGGTAGAATAGGGTTCACTGTTTACCACAGCTGTTAGGAATAAATTTCAGAGGTTAAAAGAGGAGTGGGACCCACATGTCAGCCTCAGCCTCAAAGCAAACCGACTGAACCACAGTTCAGTCGGTTCCCGGCTGTTGTGCGCGCGCGCCACCGAAGGGGCCGGCCGGCGCCAGCTCCTGCTGCGTGCCCCAAGCCGGAGGCCAGCCGGCCGAGCTATTTATTCCCTCCCCGGCGTGCCTCAGTCACCATTTCCCCGAGCTACCGACGTGCGCGACTGCTTTTCCCACTGCCATCGCCGCCGCTCGAGTTCCTGCTTGATCAAGCCGATCGCAGCTCCCTCTTTCCATTCCAAGGTCCCAGCAAGGTACTAGCAACCATCCTCCATCCTTCCCATTGATAGAAATCGATTGAAACCGAGTGATATCGGCTGTGCCGAAAGATCAAACTCGGAACTGGAAACCGCCGCACCTCGGGCTCTCGTGGACAGCCCAACCTGGGCGTTGTCACGCCCGAGCCAAGGCACCCTTGGACGCGCAAGTGATCGGTGCTGCTCATCCCCGAGCCACAGCTCGAGTGGTTGCTCACCGGCGGCGAATTTCCACTTTTCCCCTTTCTGTGTGCAGAACGACCCTCGGGTACGATTCTGTTTAATTCGTGCTCTAGAAAGGATTAGAGGGCCTCAGGCCACTCCCACACGAACTAGACACGGTGACGCACAAGTTGCCTTCACAACTCTGGGCCGGAGAACTTCTGTGCCCGGCGTAATTCAAGGTCTACTAATGGCGGAACGCACGGGGGGTATCGGGCGCACGGTGAGGACCTATTTCGGGCCTTCCCCGAGCTGCCCCGAGTTCATGTCGACCTTCTCTGAGGTCCACTGATGCTCCCCGACCGGTTTTCCAAGTAGCTGAGGCACTAGGAGCATCAGCCGACATGGCCGAAGTCGTTCCGATATGGCGGCTCGTCGCCGACCATGCTCCGGCCGTTGTCATGAGCAGCTGACCCTCGGATCATGTTCCCCAAGTAAAAGTAGGCAGGGGCGGCCAGAATCAAGAAGTTTGAAGCTGTACAGCAGCCGGCGGCGAGCTCTCCGGCGAGGTCCCTCGGCGGCGGAGCGCGGGTGTCGCGAGGTTGAAGAAGGGGGTGGACCCCAGCTGTCAGCGGCCGATATTTTGAATCGGGATCCGGCTGCGGCCGGGATCGGGTGTGCTGGCGCGCAAAAGCCTTGTGGGCCGCGGTGTGCTGTCGCTTCGGCGTGCGACGCGTGTCTCCTGGGCCCACGCGCGAGTTTAAACTTTTCCCCGATTTTCAGATTTCCTTCAAACTTCAAATCCTTATAACTTTGGCTAGATAGCTCCAAATTGAGTGAACCAAATTTTGCTGGATTCAGCTCTTTGAGTACTTTCCAGAAAATCAAGTGTCACTTCATGAAATTCCTTAATTCTCCAGAATTAATTCCTTAAAGTTTAAACTGTTAGGAATTTTAACTGGAGAATCATTTGGAGGAAAATCCTGAAATTTTGCTGAGATGTTCACCAAAATATCCTTGAACTACCATAAAAATTTCAGATCCATTTGAGCTCATTTAGTCCACCTAATGGTGTGATTAGTAAAACTGTTCCAGAGAAAATAGAAAATGTTCAGAAACATTTTCAGAATTTTCTCTGAAATTGTTTAGCTCATATCTTTAGTTAGAGACTTCCAAATTAAGTGAGACCAATTCCATTAGAACCCTCTGAAAATCTAGTTTTCAGAAAGTCATAGTTTGTTTCATGAAAATACTTAGAACACCCTAAAAGCCTTTAATTAAGGTCAAGGACATAATTATTTGTGGAGGGCTCAAATGAGCTTTGCTGCAACTAAAACTTGACCAAGTCTCTGTTTAGGTTGTAACCAAGCCACAGTAAAAGTTTCACAGTCATTAGGTCTATCTAGTAAAGGTTATAGACTTCACAACTTCAAAGTTAATACAAAAGCATTTAATTAATACATACATTGTTCTTATCATGTAGTCGCTAAGGTCGAGGAGGAACCCGAAGTCCTAGACTTCGTTACTCCGGAGGAACAGCTAGCCTACGACCAAGAGCAGCAAGGCAAGCCCCGGTTTGCATTAACCATTTTATAAATTTTTATTGTTTTGAGCACATACTTGTTTTCTTTATGTTGTGCATCAGAGTCTTGTTTGGAAACCCCACTGCATAGCCAAGAAAACCATGGGTTGGGGTTTAGGATTGCGAACCCCGTTAGCCACTGCATTGCTAGGATAGAGTAGGATTCGGTACAAGTCGAGTAGTTGGAACTACTCGCGAGAATAGGCTAGAGGCACATTGCTCGGGTAGAGATAGCACATGATACACATGGCAAGAAAATGAGACCGAGCGGAGAGTAAGGGCAGCAGGACTTTGGGGCCTGTGTGCTGTAGCTCCGCTTGTGTCGATTGAGGACCGAGCCGTGTGCGGGCCTGTTGAACAAGCTAGAACAGTACCGAAGACCTACCGGCTATATGGGAACCGGGAAACTGATGTAACTCGGGTAGCTGGGTGTTGAGGCATTGCCCGTCGTTCAGAGGGTAGGTTGAGAGCTCGAGGTGTAAATCAGCTGGCGGCACAGAGATGCGCGTGCAGGGACCTCTTGCTCGGGACGATGGGACCGGTTCAATATTTGGCTAACGGGTGAAAGGTAGTCGCGTACGGCGTCCGTGATGGTTGTTGTAGGCAACATCGAGTACGGGCGTACGTGACGGGTTGTTCGGGTAACCCTGCAGGTGTAAATCGATTATAATCGCCGTCCCTCGTGGTCAGTGAGTACCACTTGTTCACTGTACCGTGACGTAGAAAGAACAGGCTAGTTACATGTTAAAATGTTGCTGATTGAAAGTTGGATATTGATTGTTAATGATATGTTGTAGCTTAGTGCTAACTAAAGTTCTTTTCAACTTTGGGCAAAGTACATGAGAGAAATGCATTTCTTGTTTGATTGCGGCTCTCTCATGTGCCTTAGCGTAAAGTTCTCCACAACCTGCTGCTAAAACTTGAAAGTAAGGTTCTACTAATTAGGCGAGTCCTTGCAAATGATTTTTACCTCATGCAACCCATCACCCTCATGTAGAAGTTTCATGTTTAGGTGAGACGGGTCAGACTTGCTGAGCCTTCGTGCTCACTGCTTGTGTTTGAAGCTTTTGCAGGGTTCTATGAGGAAGGGACTCCCGAAGAGGAGACGGAACCCCAGGAGGGGAACCCCGTCGAGTGGGAGTCGTGCACGCCGCAGAGTTAGTGTGCGAGTGTGCTAGCAAGGACACGTTCGAGGGCTGAACGTGCACTTGATGCTTAGTCTACGCCCGCGAGTGTGGACTAAACTTATTTTGATGTAAACATGTTAATAAACTTGTTTATGTAATAAAGCTTCCGCTTCCGCTTTGTACCTTTGACGTGTGTTATACGGTGTTGTGCAACGCAGCACCCCTCAGCGTGATCCTGGCTCGACAGGACCAGTGGGGTCGTGTCAACAAGACTCCCTCTTGCTGCGCCCTAGCCCCTGCCTAGTCTCATTTTCATTACTAAAGTGATCTCACATCACTCAACCGAACCCGTGTGTCCCAAGCCTAAACTCGCGAGTAGATTCCAACTACTCGACTTGTACCGAAGTCCTATGAAACATTAAGCATAGCCTGTCTACTCGAGGTCTTAGACACTACCCTCACTCTTATGGAAAAGTTTTGGTCATGCAAGTGGGGTTCCATCCATCCTACACCAAATGCACATTCATACGTCACCCTAATTATGTGAACAAAGCAAAACTTGATAAAAGAGTTAATGCAAACCGGTGCTTGCCTTGTTGCTGCTGGTCAGGAGTTAGTTCTTCGTCCGTAAGAAGGAAGTCCAGCACTTCCGGAGTCTCTTCTTCAGTGACTACACGTGTAATGAAATACGACATGTAAATTTAAATGCAATGTGTCAACTTGAATACTTAATTACTAATAACTCTAGCTAGCCCTCCCCTTTGGTTCTGAAATTTTTGGTGGTGGCTTGGTAGGGTCCTAACCAGAGTCTTGACCAAGTTTCATTTGAAACAAAGTTCATTTGAACCTTGTACAAATAGAAGCCCATTTGGTCAATAGTTGAGCCTCTAAATAATTCCAGGGGTTTTCATGGCTCCAACCATTACTTCCTGGAAACTAGAATTTAGGATGGTTATAATGGAGTTGGTTTCATGTCATTTTAAGAATTCTACTGAAAGTTATGTCCTAATTAAGATTGGAGAAAATCTGAAAAATGTTTCTGTATATTTTTCTATTTTCTCAGGGCAGTTCTCTTAATCACCCCATTAGGGTAATTAAATTAACTTGGATGAGTCTGAAAATTTTACTGGGATTCAGGGATTTTCCAATGAACCTTTCAGCCAAATTTCAGAATTTTTCATAAAGTAGTTCTCCAGATAAAATTCCCAACAGTTTAAATTTTAGGGATTTAATTCTGGAAAAATATTTACTTTCATGAGATGAATTTGGTATTGCTGGAAAGTACTCAGAATTCTGAGTTCAGCAAAATTTGGTTCATCGAATTTGGAGTTTCCTAACCAAAGTTCTATGCATTTGAAGTTTGAACTAAAACTGGAAATTCCAAAAATGTTTAAATCCTGCGGGTGGGTCCACCGCACACGTGTCGACCGCTGGAGCCGCGAGCCACACGGGGCCACAGACTCCTTCCCGCGCGGCCGCACTGGATCCTGGACCACAGAGAATCCCGCCCATTTATCTCCAGCCGCTGACGAGTGGGGCCTCCCCCCTTCGTCTTCCTCCGGCCCACACGCGTGACCCCGCCGCCGAGCTTGCCGGAGCTCTCGCCGGAGAGGGGTTCCGGCCTTCAGAACTTGCTGATTCTCGCCGCCACTCCACATTCTTGTGCGAGGAACACGTTGCCGGCCTTACCTCGGATCGAGGGTGGCCGGAAACCTCGGTGCAACGGCGACAGTAGCTGTGGTAACCTCGGCGGCGTCGCTAGGGCACTTTACTGCCCCCAACCTTGCTCCGGTTAGCTCCTACAGCATCGCCATGACCTAGGGAGCAACGTACAGGGCTCTGATCTCATGAGAACCATCGGCAACTAGGGGCTCACCGTGCGACCTAGGGCGATTTCGGGGAAAACTGGAAAAACTCGAAGAACTGAGGGTTTCCTCGATGGTTCTTCCTAGTTCTTGATCCCACGTGCCCGCACGGATGTCTACAACTGGGTTTCTAGGTCTGGGGAGGAGTGGTTCGGTGTGTGAGGCGAATTTGCCGATTTACCCGAACCGGGCTATATCACATGCTCTCGGCAAGAACTGGAATTCCGGCCAGCACACCTCATGGCATGCGGCCGGCGTTGTTGGACAGGGAGCACCCTTCCAGGCGAACCTCCTGGCCCGCTCACTTGACGGGGGATCAAGCCTAGCGGCCGGGCTGGGAGTTTTCGGTCACGGCGGCTCTACTCAGTGTGGAAGGGAAACAAGGAGCTCGGGGGTAGTTTACCGTGGATGGGGCGCCGGGGTATTGTGTCTATCGCGTCGAGGACGCCTCGGCGAAGCTCGGGGTGAGCTCAGACTCGCTTGCTAGCTTCTGGGACGGGAGGACGCCGGAGCACCGAAAGTTTTCGGGTGTGCGGCGGTGTTTCTTCGTTGAGGGTTTCGGGACCAATCACGACCGCGACGGGAGTCGGTTCCAGAGGAAATATCGCCGGGCAACCGCTTCGTCGACGCGCGCTGTGGGCTGGCGCTCGGGAGGTGGCGTTCGGGGAAGCAGCTCGCTGGCGCACGGAGGAAGGTTGCTTCGGCGAGAAACAGAGAGCTGTCCGGTGTTGTACCTCCCTCCCACTGACCTGTGGGCCCAACCTTCCCCCTAATCCTCTCTTCTCAATTTCTTTTGTAAATATCCCAGAAACTACACATTGAATGAGAGACTTAGCCCCCAAGTCTTGGTTTGAATTTGAGTTCTCAAATTCAAACTTTGTTTGGTTAAATTTGCTTCATGTTTAAACTGAAATTCAAATTCAGTTTTGAATTATTGCAAATTTAACTCCCGACAAGATGAACTCCAATAGGGATGAAAATTGGTGGGCTAACTCAGAAAAATGTGCTGAGTTTGTAAATGAAGCTAACTTTTGAATTTGAGTGATGAAAGTTGCTGCAATTTGAGTTTACATTCAAATTGGCCTCTTTTTCAAATACCTCCAAAAGTGCCTCAAAAAGTGTTGGATTTACATGAAACTTCGACTGAACCTTCCCAAGACTTTTTAGGTTTTAGGGGTGAGCTCAACCTCTCATGTTCATGTGTAGAAATCCTACTTTGTGAAAATGAAGGCTGTCCCCTCTAATTACTCTTTTGATGGAGGTTACTTGCTCTTCACAACATTTCCTAAGATATCCACAATAAAAACTGTGGTGTTGTGAGGTGAAGAAAAGTTTTTGCAAGTCCCTTTTTCTTGGGCTTTTACATCCCTCCCCCTTAAAAGAATCTCGTCCCGAGATTATAAAAGGAAAGATAGCGATGTAGTAGGGACTTACCCGTGTTGAGAAGCAATGAACTCCGGGTAATTTGAGCGAAGGAATTCCTCGCTCTCCCACGTCGCTTCTTCGGCGGTGTGGTTGCTCCAGAGTATCTTGTAGAACCACAATGTTCTGCTATGCATGGTTCTGGCTTTCTCATAAAGAATTGCCACCAGATATTCATCATATGTCAAGTCCGGTTGCAACTCGCCGATGTCTTCGGTAGGAACAGCAGCTGTATGCTTAAAACATTTTCGCAGTTGCGAAACATGGAAAACATCATGGACACCAGCAAGGGATGCCGGTAACTCCAATCGATACGCCGCTGGTCCACACTTCTCGGTGATGGCATAGGGTCCAATAAAACGGGGAGCGAGCTTCCCCTTCACACCGAACCGGTGCACGACTTTCATCGGAGACACGCGGAGGTACACGTGTTCCCCAACGTCAAAGTGCAACGGTCTACGCCTCTTATCAGCGTAGCTCTTCTGATGGGATTGAGCGGCTTTCAAATTAGCTTGAATTGTCCGAACGCGCTCTTCGGCGTCGTTCACCACATCAACCCCGAACGTGACCCTTTCACCGGACTCGCACCAATTTAATGGGGTGCGGCATTTTCGACCGTAGAGAGCTTCGTAGGGTGCCATCTTGATATTCGCCTGGTAGCCATTGTTGTACGAGAATTCCGCCAATGGTAGGTGATCATCCCAGTTCCTACCATGGTGGATGGCACATGCTCTCAACATGTCTTCCAGAACTTGATTCACCCTCTCTGTCTGGCCATCTGTTTGAGGGTGGTAGGCGGAGCTCCTGATCAGCTTAGTACCCAAAGCAGCGTGCAACGGCTCCCGAAATCGAGATACAAACAATGCACCTCGGTCTGAGACTATGGTCTTGGGTACACCATGCAGGCATAGAATCCTGGCAATATATAACTCCGCATATCTGTTGGCATGGAAATGTGTATGCACGGGGATGAAGTGAGCTGACTTGGTTAGTCGGTCAATGATCACCCAGATGGAATCATGTTTGTTGGATGTTAAGGGTAATCCCACAATGAAATCCATGCTCACATCTTCCCATTTCCATGCTGGAATTTTCAGGGGTTGCAGCAGCCCTGATTTCCTCATATGATCAGCCTTCACTCATCTACACGTATCGCACTCGGATACGTACTTAGCTACCTCCCGCTTCATCCGTGCCCACCAAAATTTCTTTTTCAAATCTTGGAACATTTTGTTGCTGCCCGGATGAATGGAGTATTTGGACAAGTGAGCTTCATCGAGGATCTTCCTCCTCAGTTCCATATCTCGGGGTACGACTATTCAGTCATTGAACCACAGCGTCCCCTCATCATCTTTCTGGAAACACTTGATCTCTCCATTGTCTATCCGTCTCCGGAGATGTGCCATGCCTTTATCCATCTTCTGAGCTGCAATGATGTCCTCCCTAATAGTAGGGATGAGGGCAAGGTTGTACAGTGATCCATAAGGAACCAAGTATAAACTCGCCTCTTCCTCCTCCACCGGTGTAATGGTGAGGTGATGGACATGTGATTTCCGACTTAGCGCGTCAGCAACCACATTCGCCTTGCCGGAGTGGTAATGGATCTCAATCTCATAATCTTTGATCTGTTCTAACGACCTCCTTTGCCTCATGTTCAGCTCCTTCTGGGTGAAAATGTATTTCAAGCTCTTGTGGTCGGTGTAGAGGTGCACTAGATTCCCCAGGTGATAGTGCCTCCACATTTTTAGCGCCAACACCATGGCAGCAAGCTCAAGATCATGAGTGGGATAATGCTGCTCATGGTTCCGAACTTGGCGTGAGCCATACACGACCACACGTCCTTCCTGCATCAACACGCAGCCTAGCCCGATACCAGACGCATCACAATACACGTCGAAGGGCTTTGTTGTATCCGGCTGAGCTAGTACCGGGGCTGTGGTGAGATGCTTCACCAATGTTTGGAATGCTCCTTCACACGCCGTGTTCCAAACATATTTCGTCCCCTTCTTCAGCAATTCTGTCATCGGCTTAGCGAGCTTGGAGAAACTTGGAATAAATCTCCGATAGTATCCCGCTAACCCGAGGAAACTTCTGACTTCATGAACTGAAGTGGGGGCTTTCCATTTCAGCACTTGCTCTATTTTACTTGGGTCAACCGCAATGCCTTCTGCGGAGATGATATGTCCCAAGAATGGCACTTGGCTGATCCAAAACTCGCATTTGCTGAACTTGGCGTAGAGCTTGTGGTCTCGTAATCGTTGAAGAACGATCCGCAAGTGTTCGGCATGTTCGGCTTCTGTCTTGGAGTAAACCAAGATATCATCGATGAACACTACCACGAACTTGTCCAGCTCCGGCATGAATACCGAGTTCATGAGTACATGAAATGTGCTGGAGCATTTTTGAGACCAAAGGACATGACGAGATATTCATATAATCCGTATCTCATCGAGAAGGCCGTCTTCGGAATATCCTCCGCCCGGATCTTTATCTGGTGATATCCAGAGCGAAGGTCCATCTTGGAGAACACACTTGCACTCACAAGTTGATCAAACAATATGTCGATGCGGGGCAGTGGATACTTATTCTTGATGGTGACGACGTTGAGCGGCCGGTAGTCCACACACAGCCTTAAGGTTTCATCCTTCTTCTTCACAAACAGCGCCGAGCATCCCCAAGGCGAGGAACTCGGCCTAATGAAACCCTTGCTCAACAGATCATTGAGCTGTTCCTTCAGTTCAGCCAGCTCATTTGGAGCCATTTTATATGGTATCCTTGATATGGGCGTAGTCCCGGGTGCGAGTTCAATCTTGAACTCGACGTCCCGCTCAGGTGGCATGCCCGGAAGATCATCCGGGAACACGTCGGGATACTCCCGGACTACGGGGATGTCCTCTAACTTGAGAGCTTCAGCATTATTAATTGCTGCAACCTCCCGGACTGGAGTGTCTAACACCATGGAATGCGGATGGTGGAAGGGAGAGTTTAAATGAACCGTCCGTGTCCGAGTCTCCAGGACAGCGCCATGGTATTGTAGCCATGACATCCCTAAGATTGCATCAATCTTTTGCCCCATAAGGATTATCAAGGTGGTGGGATATAGTTTCCCACCGAAGCACAGAGGTGCCTTTGGGATCATCATATTTGCTGAGATCTTCCCTCCTGGTGAGCAGATCATATAGGTGCAATCGGTTGGGAAGACTTGCATTTGATGCTTAGCCACATAGGATGCACTTATAAAGCTGTGGGTTGCACCAGAATCAAACAATATGACGATGGCTTGATTGTTGAGAGTAAACGTACCCGCCAGCACGTTGTCTCCCTCTGGGGCGTCCTCATTGTCGAGGTGGCGAACGCCCCCAGTCCGCTGACCCACCTTCTTGACCGGAGGTCGGCCTCGAGCACCGCCCTGGAACTGGGCTTGCCCGCTGTTCTGCTGCCCCTGGGGACAGTCCTTCGCTAAGTGGCCCGCCTGGCCACACGTGAAGCAGGTGAAACGGGGCGGTCCCCCGCTGATCGGTGGACGGAATCCTGGGGCGCGTTGTGGCGGTGGAAACGCCCGGGGTACTGTCTGCTGCTGCTGCTGCTGTCTTGGTGGTGGCATCGGCGGTCGGAATGGGGGTGACTGAAAAGGACGTCCCCCGAACCGTTGAGGTCGCGCCGGTGGATGCCACTGCTGCCCGGATGGTCTCCGATACACCATACGGTACTTCTGAGGCGCGCCACCACCACTGCTAGGTGGAGCGCTGCGCTTCCTCTGCTCAGCTGCCAACTCCCGCTGAGCGTCCTCTTGCATGATTGCGGCATTGACTAAGTCGTTGAATGTGCCGCGATTCCACTGCACGAGATGTGTCTTCATCTCGGGGTGTAACCCCCGATAGAAGTGCTCCCGCTTCTTCTCCTCAGTGGAGATATAGTCTGACGCGTATTGCGCCAGATGGTTGAAGGCATGGGAGTAGTCATGGGCACTCCTCCCCCCTGCTTCAGCTCCAAGAATTCTTGGAACTTCCTCTTCATGATCCCGGGAGGGATATGATAGGCGTGGAACGCCTCCCGGAACTCTTCCCATTCCACGACATGGCCAGCCGGACGTGAGGCGACATAGTTCGCCCACCACGCACCAGCGGCACCGTGGAGTTGCTGCGCTGCGAACAACGTCTTTTGCCGCTCCGTGCATTGGAGCAGACCAAACTTGGACTCAATGGTCCGCAGCCAGTTGTCAGCCTCTAGTGGTTCTTCGGCTTCGGTGAACACTGGAGGGTGCGTACTCATGAAGTCCGAGTACGACACTTCACGGGGCTCACGAGGCCCTCTATCTTGACGTCCCCCCGCCTGGGACGTTTTCTGCACGATCGTGCGGAGCAGATCGGTCTGCTCCTCACGACCCCCACCAGTGCCGCTATCACATCCGCTAGGGTAAGCGGAGGCGGCGGTGGTGGCTGCTGCTGCGGTGTGCTGTCGTAGGCCGGTGGCTGGGAGTCATCGCCTCCCCCTTGGCTAGAGCCACCAACCTCGTGCGTGGTCCTAGTGCGAACCATCTGCAACCATACGACAATAACATCAGTCCCGCAACAGATTGCATGCAGTCCAATAAAAATAGGCGTAACAACATAATGACAATAAAAACATGCGATACATCTCGTAAGTAGATAATGTAATAACTTTGCACAAGCTACACCATTACCAGACCAAACACAAGCTAGTTTAATCCAACTTGATGAACCTCCACTTTGGAAGCTCACCATAACTAGGTTTGGTCACTACGAGATATTACTATCGCTTTGTCATCATGTATACCACCCTTAGGGTACAACACCCTCTCCAATGAGTTCAACTGTCATTCTTCTGTCAGAATGACCAGTTTCTACCTATTCCAAGTTTTGATCTGGTTCTGGGCATTTTCATGACTCAAGCTGAACACCAAAGTTAAAGTCAACTTCAGTATATTTCCAACGAGTACTTATTTGCCCTCAGATCAGTTCTAGTTTAAAAGTTATAGTAATTCAAAGTCAACAGAATTTCTAGAAGAATTTTTCACAGCACCTCCCTTGGAAGTTGCTGTTCTCAATTCGAGTTTCCACTGAAATCTGTACCGAAATTTCAGAAACTTTGAATTGCAAAGATGTCACACATCTTCTACTCTTTCTAAGGAGGTATCATATGAAAATTTTTGATCTTTCTACTAGGAATTATGTTTGCAAAACAGAACAGTCCAGAGAATGTTTTAACTCTGCCCTGATTCTGGACAGTTTACATTTCTCTGGGAATTAAGCCATCTTAAGGGGTGTTTCAGCTCTGGAAGTCTACAACAAAGTTGTAGAGTACTTAAATACCTTTCCAGAACTATATAGCACACCTCCCTGGGCTAATAGACCTGTGAGTTATGCCCTGTTGAAGATCAGCAAACTTGCTGCCCAAAACAGAGCACTCTGTTTTTCATCCCTTTGGCTATCCTGCTCCACTATCCCATTCTTATACCCAACCAGGGTCTTAATTGTTGAACCTAATGATTTTAATTCCTTGTTATCAATATTTTTATGCATATGCCTACAATATCTCGGTACTACGTTCCTCACAAAAGAAAATCCTAACCGGATTATACCGGCATATACGTCTCAAATGTGGCACTAAACGGTCTCTCGCACACGTTTACTACACGGATACATACGTGGTTAGTACCTGCAGAAGACCACACAATAGTGATGCACTCAAAGGTTTTGTTTCCATTTCAGGCAGTACCATATTTGAAAGTAAATACAAACGCCCGTATCATTTCCATACGGCCGTCCTTGAGTTAGGTCACGTCTCAAGGTACGCGATCGTGTTTCAACACCACACGACGGGGAACCCGAGTATGTCATGAACGGGTCGTCACGGTTGGGAATGTTATCAAACCAACAGATACCACCTACTGCCCTGCAGGGCACGCTGATGGCAAGCGCTGCGTATGTCCTCCTAGGCTATTTCCAGACGAACACACTCTCGCGTTACTGACCACGCGATGGGGTCTCCACTTACTTGCCTAATGCACGCTAGGGATCAGCGTTTCATATGAACTCAGGAACATGAAGAGTCCAAGAGTTTCATATTGATGTCTCACACCAAACTGTGAGACCTATCCCTGAACCACGTTCCTCGTCAGGGGAGCTAACCGAAATTGAACCGCTTTCGGTGGCGTTCCTTACCAAACTTACCAGAGCGTAGGTGCGTCGTTACATAATTATAATTCAGAATTATAACACATAAGTTAGTCTTTGCCACTTTAAGTAACTAGGCTAATATAGTCCTTAGTTGGGCAAACTACCGATTCCTCACCGTAAAACTAAGTTTTCCCATAATACAGTCCTTAAGTACTGTGCTATCCCCAATGCAGCTCTGATACCAGGCTGTGGCGGACCGGAATCCGCCCATCCAGGATCGCAGAGGGTGGTGCCGCACGATGCGACACCTGACAGCACACTTCATAAGAACACAATATATTACATGGGAAAACAACTGAATTGTACACAGTAGTACAAACTCCCGTTACAAAAGATTATTTATCTTACACAACAGAAGTCTACACTATACAACTCACGCCTGCCTATCTAGAAAAAGTCGGCTGCCCAGCCCTAGGGCAACCCACACTAGCTGCACCTCTTCATCTCAGCGCGGCGTGTACGGCTCCCACTCAGCCGTGGTCCCAGACGGAGGGTAACCCTCGCCGGTGGACTCGTACTCCGAGTCCGTGGGTGGCTCCTCACCTGAAAAACACTTAAGCAGCAACCGTGAGCACGAAGGCTCAGCAGGACTTAACCGACTCAGCTAAACATGAAACTCTACATGAGGTGTACACTGACATAGGATAGTCATATTGCAACAAATGGACAAGCCTACAAGTTCATCCTTAGTTTAACTTTTAGCAACAAGTTAACAGTTCAGGAAGCTGAAATTTAGTAAGCAAGATTTGGTGGCAAACAAGTAGCAATACAATATTATATCATATCAACAATATTGAATCAATGTATTTCATACATTATTCTACGTCACGACTCAGTGACCAAGTGGTACTCTTCACTGCGAGGGACGGCGAATCGACTCAATATACACCTGCAGGGAAAACCCAAAGAGCACGTCACGTACGCCCACCTGTGGAGCTGCACAGCACGCTCACTCGATGTCGTACGGGACAACCTTTCACCCAACAGCCCAAACGTCGAACCGGTCGCACCAAAATGAGCAGGAGGTTCCCCACACGGAGCATCTCTCTATGCCCGTTGGCAGATTTCCACCTTGCTGCCCTCAACCTACACCTATAAATCGGTATGCTATGCCTCGATGCCCGGAGGTTTAGGCTACATCGGTTTATCGGGGCCCATATATCCGATATGCCTTCAGTACGTTCAAACTTGATCAGCGTGGGCCGCACACGGATCGGTCCTCAATCGACATGGACAGGGCTGCACACACAAGACTCCCTCTTGCTGCGCCCTAGCCCCTGCCTAGTCTCATTTTCATTACCAAAGTGATCTCACATCACTCAACCGAACCCGTGTGTCCCAAGCCTAAACTCGCGAGTAGATTCCAACTACTCGACTTGTACCGAAGTCCTATGAAACATTAAGCATAGCCTGTCTACTCGAGGTCTTAGACACCACCCTCACTCTTATGGAAAAGTTTTGGTCATGCAAGTGGGGTTCCATCCATCCTACACCTAATGCACATTCATACATCACCCTAATTATGTGAACAAAGCAAAACATGATAAAAGAGTTAATGCAATCCGGGGCTTGCCTTGTTGCTGCTGGTCAGGAGTTAGTTCTTCGTCTGGAAGAAGGAAGTCCAGCACTTCCGGAGTCTCTTCTTCAGTGACCACACGTGTAATGAAATACGACATGTAAATTTAAATGCAATGTGTCAACTTGAATACTTAATTACTAATAACTCTAGCTAGCCCTCCCCTTTGGTTCTGAAATTTTTGGTGGTGGCTTGCTAGGGTCCTAACCAGAGTCTTGACCAAGTTTCATTTGAAACAAAGTTCATTTGAACCTTGTACAAATAGAAGCCCATTTGGTCAATAGTTGAGCCTCTAAATAATTCCAGGGGTTTTCATGGCTCCAACCATTACTTTCTGGAAACTAGAATTTAGGATGGTTCTAATGGAGTTGGTTTCATATCATTTGAAGAATTCTACTGAAAGTTATGTCCTAATTAAGATTGGATAAAATCTTAAAAATGTTTCTGTACATTTTTCTATTTTCTCAGGGCAGTTCTCTTAATCACCCCATTAGGGTAATTAAATGAACTTGGATGAGTCTGAAAATTTTACTGGGATTCAGGGATTTTCCAATGAACCTTTCAGCCAAATCTCAGAATTTTTCATAAAATAGTTCTCCAGATAAAATTCCCAACAGTTTAAACTTTAGGGATTTAATTCTGGAAAACTATTTACTTTCATGAGCTGAATTTGGTATTGCTGGAAAGTACTCAGAATTCTGAGTTCAGCAAAATTTGGTTCATCGAATTTGGAGTTTCCTAGCCAAAGTTCTATGCATTTGAAGTTTGAACTAAAACTGGAAATTCCAAAAATGTTTAAATCCTGCGGGTGGGTCCACCGCACACGTGTCGACCGCTGGAGTCGCGAGCCACACGGGGCCACAGACTCCTTCCCGCGCGGCCGCACTGGATCCTGGACCACAGAGAATCCCGCCCATTTATCTCCAGCCGCTGACGAGTGGGGCCTCCCCCCTTCGTCTTCCTCCGGCCACCCGCGTGACCCCGCCGCCGAGCTCGCCGGAGAGGGATTCCGGCCTTCGGAACTTGCTGATTCTCGCCGCCACTGCACATTCCTGTGCGAGGAACACGTTGCCGGCCTTACCTCGGATCGAGGGTGGCCCGAAACCTCGGTGCAACGGCGACAGTAGCTGTGGTAACCTCAGCGGCGTCGCTAGGGCACTTTACTGCCCCAACCTTGCTCCGGTTAGCTCCTACAGCATCGCCATGACCTAGGGAGCAACGTACAGGGATCTGATCTCGCGAGAACCGTCGGCAACTAGGGGCTCACCGTGCGACCTAGGGCGATTTCGGGGAAAACTGGAAAATCTCGAAGAACTGAGGGTTTCCTCGATGGTTCTTCCTAGTTCTTGATCCCATGTGCCCGCACGGATGTCTACAACTGGGTTTCTAGGTCTGGGGAGGAGTGGTTCGGCGGGTGAGGAGAATTTGCCGATTTACCCGAACCGGGCTATATCACATGCTCTCGGCAAGAACTGGAATTCCGGCCAGCACACCTCATGGCATGTGGCCGGCGTTGTTGGACAGGCAGCACCCTTCCAGGCGAACCTCCTGGCCCGCTCACTTGACAGGGGATCAAGCCTAGCGGCCGGGCTGGGCGTTTTCGGTCGCGGCGGCTCTACCCGGTGTGGAAGGGAAACAAGGAGCTCGGGGGTAGTTTACTGTGGATGGGGCGCCGGGGTATCGTGTCTATCGCGTCGAGGACGCCTCGGCAAAGCTCGGGGTGAGCTCAGACTCGCTTGCTAGCTGCTGGGACGGGAGGACGCCGGAGCACCGAAAGTTTTCGGGTGTGCGGCGGTGTTTCTTCGTTGAGGGTTTCGGGACCAATCACGACCGCGACGGGAGTCGGTTCCGGAGGAAATATCGCCGGGTGACCGCTTCGTCGACGCGCGCTGTGGGCTGGCGCTCGGGAGGTGGCGTTCGGGGAAGCAGCTCGCTGGCGCACGGAGGAAGGTTGCTTCGGTGAGAAACAGAGAGCTGTCCGGTGTTGCACCTCCCTCCCACTGACCTGTGGGCCCGACCTTCCCCCTAATCCTCTCTTCTCAATTTCTTTTGTAAATATCCCAGCAACTACACATTGAATTAGAGACTTAGCCCCCAAGTCTTGGTTTGAATTTGAGTTCTCAAATTCAAACTTTGTTTGGTTAAATTTGCTTCACGTTTAAACTGAAATTCAAATTCAGTTTTGAATTATTGCAAATTTAACTCCCGACAAGATGAACTCAAATAGGGATGAAAATTGGTGGGCTAACTCAGAAAAATGTGCTGAGTTTGATAATGAAGCTAACTTTTGAATTTGAGTGATGAAAGTTGCTGCAATTTGAGTTTGCATTCAAATTGGCCTCTTTTTCAAATACCTCCAAAAGTGCCTCAAAAAGTGTTTGATTTACATGAAACTTGGACTGAACCTTCCCAAGACTTTTTAGGTTTTAGGGGTAAGCTCAACCTCTCATGTTCATGTGTAGAAATCCTAATTTGTAAAAATGAAGGCTTTTGACACGACCCCAATGGTTCTGTCGAGCCAGGATCACGCTGAGGGGTGCTGCGTTGCACAGCACCGTATAACACACGTCAAAGGTGCAAAGCGGAAGCGGAAGTTTTATTACATAAACAGGTTTATGGACATGTTTACATCAAAATAAGTTCAGTCTACACTCACGGGCGTAGACTAAGCATCAAGTGCACGTTCAGCCCTCGAACGTGTCCTTGCTAGCACACACGCACACTAACTCTGCGGCGTGCACGACTCCCACTCGACGGGGTTCCCCTCCTGGGGTTCCGTCTCCTCTTCGGGAGTCCCTTCCTCATAGAACCCTGCAAAAGCTTCAAACACAAGCAGTGAGCACGAAGGCTCAGCAAGTCTGACCCGTCTCACCTAAACATGGAACTTCTACATGAGGGTAATGGGTTGCATGAGGTAAAAATCATTTGCAAGGACTCGCCTAATTAGTAGAACCTTACTTTCAAGTTTTAGCAGCAGGTTGTGGAGAACCTTACGCTAAGGCACATGAGAGAGCCGCAATCAAACAAGAAACGCATTTCTCTCATGTACTTTGCCCAAAGTTGAAAAGAACTTTAGTTAGCACTAAGCTACAGCATATCATTAACAATCAATGTCCAGCTTTCAATCAGCAACATTTTAACATGTAACTAGCCTGTTCTTTCTACGTCACGGTACAGTGAACAAGTGGTACTCACTGACCGCGAGGGACGGCGATTATAATCGATTTACACCTGCAGGGTTACCCGAACAACCCGTCACGTACGCCCGTACTCGATGTTGCCTACAACAACCATCACGGACGCCGTACGCGACTACCTTTCACCCGTTAGCCAAATATTGAACCGGTCCCATCGTCCCGAGCAAGAGGTCCCTGCACGCGCATCTCTGTGCCGCCAGCTGATTTACACCTCGAGCTCTCAACCTACCCTCTGAACGACGGGCAATGCCTCAATACCCAGCTACCCGAGTTACATCAGTTTCCCGGTTCCCATATAGCCGGTAGGTCTTCGGTACTGTTCTAGCTTGTTCAACAGGCCCGCACACGGCTCGGTCCTCAATTGACACGAGCGGAGCTACAGCACACAGGCCCCAAAGTCCTGCTGCCCTTACTCTCCGCTCGGTCTCATTTTCTTGCCATGTGTTTCATGTGCTATCACTACCCGAGCAATGTGCCTCTAGCCTATTCTCGCGAGTAGTTCCAACTACTCGACTTGTACCGAATCCTACTCTATCCTAGCCATGCAGTGGCTAACGAGGTTTGTAACCTAACCCAACCCGTGGTTTTCTTGGCTATGCAGTTGGATTTCCAAACAAGACTCTAATGCACAGAACAAAGGAAACAAGTATGTGCTCAAAACAATAAAAATTTGTAAAAAGGTTAATGCAAACCGGGGCTTGCCTTGCTGCTCTTGGCCGTAGGCTAGCTGTTCCTCCGGAGTAACGAAGTCTAGGACTTCGGGTTCCTCCTCGACCTTAGCGACTACATGATAATAACAATGTATGTATTAATTTAAATGTATTTGTATTAACTTTGAAGTTGTGAAGTCTATAACCCTTGCTAGACAGACCTAATGACTGTGAAACTTTTACTGTGGCTTGGTCACAACCTAAACAAAGACTTGGTCAAGTTTTAGTTGCAGCAAAGCTCATTTGAGCCCTCCACAAATAATTATGTCCTTGACCTTAATTGGAACTCTTAGGGTGTTCTAGGAATTTTCATGAGACAAACTATGACTTTCTGAAAACTAGATTTTCAGAGGGTTCTAATGGAGTTGGTCTCACTTAATTTGGAAGTCTCCAACTAAAGATATGAGCTAAACAATTTCAGAGAAAATTCTGAAAATGTTTCTGAACATTTTCTATTTTCTCTGGAACAGTTTTACTAATCACACCATTAGGTGGACTAAATGAGCTCAAATGGATCTGAAATTTTTATGGTAGTTCAAGGATATTTTGGTGAACATCTCAGCAAAATTTCAGGATTTTCCTCCAAAGGATTCTCCAGTTAAAATTCCTAACAGTTTAAACTTTAAGGAATTAATTCTGGAGAATTAAGGAATTTCATGAAGTGAAACTTGATTTTCTGGAAAGTACTCAGAGAGCTGAATCCAGCAAAATTTGGTTCACTCAATTTGGAGCTTTCTAGCCAAAGTTATAAGGATTTGAAGTTTGAACTAAAACTGAAATTCGGGGAAAAGTTTAAACTCTGGCTTGTGGGCCCCGCACACAGTGCGTCGTCTTCCTCCTCGCGCCAACTGCGCAGCGGCGGCGTTCTCCGGCGACCCTCGCCGGAACTGAGTTCCCGGCCACCCCCTGGCCCGAAACTTGCCGCCTGCCCCTTTCCCGACCCCCTGGACTCGATGGTAGGGTCGCCGGCCGCCGGCGATGACCGGAAACCCGTGCGCACCGGTGACAACACCTGCTAGGGTTCCGGTGAGGTCGGTCCCGCTCTCTCGTGCATCAAATCGACCGGAAATCGGTCGGAGAGCATCAGTAGGGCATGGGAAACACGAACTAGGGCTGGGTGGAAGCTAGAAATACCGGCAACTAGGCTCTCGACGGTGAGCCGAGGTGTTCAGCCATGGCGGCGGGGAAAACAGCCATATCATGGCCGATTCTCGATGGTTTTCTCCAATTCCAGTCCGAGCGTGGGCGCTAGCGTGCATAGAAGCTACTAGGTAACGAGCTTGTCCAACCTTCGTGCATCGAGCACGAATTTCACCCGAAGGTGAGCTCGGTTCTTATGAACTGATCAAGAGTAAATCTGGAAATTCTCGGCCGAGGGTTGATCAATCGCCAAACGGCTTTCGGCTACTTCATCTACATACAATCACGCACCTTTCTTGTGTAGAGAAGAGGACGTGACAACGGCTGTGCCGTGCTGTCCACGGGAGCCCGATCGGCGGCGATGTTCGGCTCGCCGGAGAAATGGCTCGTACAGCTCGAGGAAGCTTGCTCACTGGCCAACACGGAGTGTGGGAGGTTGCTCACGATCCCTTGGTGCCGTTTTGCTGTGGAGGAGGCTGTGCTTCGCGAGCGATCGGCTTGATCAAGCGGGAGCTCGAGCGGCGGCGATGGCAGTGGAAAAACGGCCGAGTATGCCGGCAGCTCGGGGAATGAGTGATCGGAGCACGCCGGGGAGGGAATAAATAGCCCGGCGGCTGGTCTCCGGCTTGGGGCGCGCAGCAGGAGCTGGCGCCGGCTGCCCCCCTTCGGTGGCGCGCGCGCACAGCAGCCGGGAACCGACTGAACTGTGTTTCAGTCGGTTTGTTTTGAGGCAGAGGCTGACAGGTGGGTCCCACCCCTCTTTTAACCTCTGAAATTTACTCCTAACAGCTGTGGTAAACAGTGAACCCTATTCTACCCTTGGCAATTCAAATTATTCACCCAAGAGCCATTTGAATTGATCAAAGTTCAAATGAGGTTTGGTTTGAATGAATTTCAGCACAAGTTCAGTTTGAAATTCAAATAAAGTTTGAATTTCTCCCCCTTAGCTCATGTCAAGATCAACCCCAAATGGAGTGAAAATTGGTGTGTGAGCTCACAAAAATGTGCTGAGCAAGAATATGCCTTCCACTTTCAAATTCATGGTATAAAAACAGTTTGAATTTGAATATGTTTTCAAACTGCCCTCCTCCTATCTATACCCAAAATGACCTCAAAAAGGTTTTGAATTTGGGTGAAACTTGGCATGGACATCCTTAGCAAAGTGTAGGAGTTTTCATATGTCCAGCCCATCTATATCACATGTGGGAAATACCACTTTTGCAATGTGTAAGTTTGTTCTCTAATGAGCATGTTGATAATTGTTACTTGCTCTTCATTTGTGTTCATCATTCTTGCTCAAATGAGGTGTGTGGTGTGGTGATGAACACTACAATTGGGTGTCAAAAACTGAGGCCCTTACATTCCTCCCCCCTTAAAAGAATCTCGTCCCGAGATTATAAGGTGAAAATGAGAGAGAGGACGGTGGAAAATTACCGGATATGCGACGTGAAAAAGTCGGGGTAGTTAGTGCGAAGGAATTCTTCGCTCTCCCATGTCACTTCGTCCATGGAGTGATTACTCCATAAAACCTTGTAGAACCACAACGTACGGTTGCGTGTGGTTCGGGCCTTTCCATCAATAATCTGCACCGGTTCCTCCCGATAGGTGAGATCCGGTTGCAGTTCTTCAATGTCTTCCAGCTGAACGGTAGTTGATAGCTTGAGACACTTCCTCAGCTGGGAAATGTGAAAGACGTCGTGCACACCGGAAAGTGCTTCTGGTAATTTCAGCCGGTATGCTACCGATCCACATCTTTCGGTAATCTGGAATGGACCGATGAAGCGGGGTGCTAACTTTCCCCTCACCCCAAATCTGTTTACGCCCTTCATTGGAGACACTCGTAGGTATACGTGATCTCCAACTTCGAATTGTAATGGGCGCCTTCTCCGGTCCGCATACTGTTTCTGTCGGGATTGAGCGGCTTTTAGGTTCGCTTGAATTAGTCGAACCTTTTCTTCCGCGTTGTTGACAAGGTCAATCCCGAAGGTAACCCTCTCGCCGGACTCACACCAATTCAATGGTGTGCGGCATTTTCTTCCGTATAGCGCCTCGTAGGGCGCCATCTTGATGCTGGCTTGGTACCCGTTGTTGTACGAGAACTCGGCTAATGGCAAGTGATCATCCCAATTCTTGCCGTGGTCGATAGCGCAAGCTCGTAGCATGTCTTCTAAGATTTGATTTACCCGCTCAGTTTGGCCATCCGTCTGCGGGTGGTAGGCTGAACTACGGATCAGCTTTGTCCCCAAGGCAGCGTGTAGCTGCTCCCAAAAACGGGACACAAATAAAGTGCCCCGGTCTGATATGATGGTACGGGGTACGCCGTATAAGCATAGGATCCGTGAGATGTACAGTTCAGCGTACTTCTTGGCGTTGTAGTTGGTGTTGACCGGGATGAAATGGGCAACTTTGGTGAGCCGATCGACGATCACCCACACAGAATCATGTTTCTGTAAGGTGGTGGGTAAACCGACGACGAAATCCATGCTCACGTCTTCCCACTTCCAGGCAGGAACGCCTAGTGGTTGCAGCAGTCCCGGTTTCCGCATGTGGTCTGCCTTCACCCTTCGACATGTATCACACTCGGACACGTATTTTGCCGTCTCTCGCTTCATCCGTGTCCACCAAAACCTTCTTCTGAGCTCTTGATACATTTTGTTGCTGCCGGGGTGAATAGAAAATTTTGATAAGTGAGCCTCATCAAATATTTTCTTCCGTAACTCCGGGTTTCGGGGTACGACGATCCAGTCCTTGAACCATAGGACGCCGTCTCCGTCCTTCCGGAAACATTTCAACTCCCCACTGTCTATACGTCTCCGCAAATGTGACATGCCCTTGTCATTCTTCTGGGCTGCCGCTACCTCTTCACGGATGGTGGGGATCAAAGCTAGGTTGTAGAGAGCTCCATGTGGAATCACATGTAGTGGTGGTTCGCTCTCTTCCAACGGTGTGATGGTCAGATTATTGACGTGTGACTTGCGGCTCAGCGCATCTGCCACTACGTTTGCCTTGCCCGGATGATAATGGATCTCTATCTCGTAATCCTTTATCAGTTCTAACCATCTTCGTTGCCTCATGTTCAGCTCCTTCTGAGTGAATATGTACTTGAGGCTTTTGTGGTCGGTATATAAATGTACGAGGTTACCGAGTAGGTAGTGCCTCCACATCTTCAGTGCAAGTACCACGGCAGCGAGCTCCAAGTCGTGAGTTGGATAATTTTGCTCATGATTCCTAAGCTGCCGTGACCCATACGCGACCACTCTTCGGTCTTGCATCAGCACACATCCGAGCCCAATGCCGGATGCATCGCAGTACACATCGAACGGTTTTGTTGTATCTGGCTGCGCCAAAACCGGTGCTGATGTCAGGTGCTTGACTAAAGCCTTGAATGCTGCTTCACATGCTGGGCTCCAAACATATTTGGTAGCTTTCTTCAGCAGCTCTGTCATTGGCTTGGCAATCTTTGAGAAGTTCGGAATGAACCTCCGATAATATCCCGCGAGTCCGAGGAAACTCCGTACCTCATGAACAGTTCTCGGGGATTTCCAATTCAGCACTTGCGTGATCTTGCTCGGGTCCACAGCGATACCCTCCGCTGAGATGATATGCCCGAGGAAAGGCACTTGCGATATCCAAAACTCGCATTTGCTGAACTTTGCGTATAACTTGTGATCCCGCAGCCGTTGCAAGACTATACGCAGATGTTTCTTGTGATCTTCCTCCGACTTGGAGTATACCAGGATGTCGTCGATGAAGACCACGACAAACTTGTCCAGCTCCGGCATGAACACCGAGTTCATTAAGTACATGAAGTGAGCTGGAGCATTGGTGAGGCCGAAGGACATGACCAGGTACTCATAAAGTCCGTACCTTGTTGAGAAAGCTGTCTTCGGAATGTCCTCCGCCCTTATCTTAATCTGATGGTACCCGGATCTTAAATCCATCTTGGAAAAGATCTTTGCTTCGACCAACTGATCAAACAACATGTCGATCCGTGGCAACGGGTACTTGTTCTTGATGGTTACGGCATTTAATGGGCGGTAGTCCACGCAAAGCCGCAACGTTTCATCCTTCTTCTTGACAAATAATGCCGAACAGCCCCATGGCGAGGAGCTTGGCCTAATAAAACCCTTCTCCAGAAGGTCCGTGAGCTGAGTCTTCAGTTCAGCCAACTCCTTGGGTGCCATCTTGTACGGCCTTCGGGATATTGGCATGGTTCCCGGTGTAAGTTCAATCTTGAACTCCACCTCTCTATCGGGTGGCATTCCCGGCAAATCGTCCGGGAATACATCCGGAAATTCTCGGACCACTGGAATGTCTTCCAATCTGATGGTCGTGGCTTGATAGACACTTGGAAGTTTTATTTCTGGACTGTCCAGAAATAATGAGTGAGAACCGTGCACCTCTGAGTTTAAGTGCACGATTCGAAGGACGGTGTCTAAAACAGCGCCGTGGCGGGTTAACCACGACATCCCAAGGATGACATCGACCTTCTGCCCCTCTAAGATAATGAGAGACGTGGGGTACACTCTACCCGCTAAGCATAATGGTACTTTGGAGACCATTACGCTTGCTGAAATCTTCCCACCCGGTGAACAAATTAAATATGGACTATCGGTGGGTAGTATTGGCAAGCTGTGTTTAGTAATGAAAGCTTGGCTAATAAAATTATGCGTGGCGCCCGAATCAAATAGTACTATAGCGGGATGCTGGTGGAGTTGGAACATACCCGCAAGGATTGGCTCGCCCTCCGGCACGTCCTCAATGGCAAGCTGGTGGACAGTACCGGGCCTAGGGTTTGCCCGCCGCGCATTAGTAGGGTTCCGGGGTTGATTCCTCCCCGGAAACTGTGGTGCCACTCCGCCGCCTTGCCTCTCCGGGCAACTGCTCGCGAAGTGTCCTGGACGACCACACTTGTAACATGTGGCCGCTGCTGGTGGAGTACTCGGGGTCTACCACCTCTTCTCCCATTCCGGGTTCTCCCATGGCTGGAAGACCCAAGACTACCGGTATGCCTAACACCGGGGGCACGAGGTCCTGCAATGCATGCACCTCGTCCATAGCCTGGTTGTAGTCCTCTTCCCAGCCTTGTCCTTCCTCAATAGCGTCGTCCCGCTCTTGAGCAAGGTCCTCATTCTGCTGGGTCAGGGTCTGCACCAGCTCTTGCAACGCCGCGATGTCAACACGGCCCTTCTTCTTTGCCTTCTTCAGACGACGCAACTGATTGTGTTGTTCATTCAGTCGCTTGATCGTCGGAAGGAGCACATTGCGGAGTGCGCTGTGAGCACCCTCGAAATGATCTCCACGGCTTGTGCTCTCCTTGAGCTTGGTGGCGAGATGCTCCGTATGAACAGCTTGGCTGTCCATCACAGCGTTTCCCGCCCTCATCTGGAGGCTGAGGTTGGCCTCCGCGGGGTTGTACCTTGGGCAAGTCGGATCTGTTGCCTCCAGGTACCTCTCTTCCCACACATGCTGAGCTCGCCCCTCCACCGGAACGAGTGCGTATGGTGTGCCCTCCATAGCCTGCACGTGTAGTTGGCAGAAGCGTGACATAGTGTCACGGGCTGCCACTTGCCACATCCCTTCCGGTTGTCTTCCTCTCACCGTGACGGTGAATGGCACCCAACCGGGTGGCGTAGGTCCTGCGGAAACCTCGACATGGATCGTCCACGTCTTGTTCCCCTCCTCGCCATCTTCTTTGGCGAAGTACTGCGGCATCTGGTTATACCCGAAATATTGGAGCATTTGCCACAATGCTTCCGGGTAGCCGCTACGGTCAGAGCAGTGGGAAACTACCCACCCGTTCTCCAACCGTTTATCTGCTGCCATCTATAAAAATATATTTGAGAAATGTCAAATATTTATTTAAATAGTAAACCATTGAGTTATAACATAAGATATGTCATTGAACCCATAACACTTGGAAACATAGTTCAAATTTTTAAACAAATTTGACTGCTGATCTGCTGTTACCATGACAGCCCTGACCAGTTTCCATATCAACCTGATTTAGGCCAAATTAAAAGCAAAACCAGTTCTGGAGTTCAACATCAAAGTTAAAGTTAACTTCAATAGCTTTCCAGAAAGTATTTGGTTGGCCTAAGATCTGTCCTGGTTCAAAAGTTATGAGATGTCAAAGTTAACAGAATTTCTGGGAACAATTGGACAGCACCTCCCTGCTTTAGGTACTGATTTGATCCAAGAATCCCAGTTAATGCTGTTCCTAATCTGACAAAACTTTCTGTTACAAAGTTGTAACCCATCTCATAAGATTTCCAGAACTACCTCATTTTCTATTTTTGGATTTTTATGCAGGAAGTTATGCTTAATTTACAGAGAGTCTACAGAGAGTCTTTGCTCTGTCCTGTTTTCTGGACAGTTTCAACTATACTGCATTTTTTGAGTAGTTAAGGGATGAAACACCTCTGGACCTCAACAGAAAAGTTTTAAAGCTCTTCCAAAGCTTTCCAGAAATGTATCATACGACCCCAACCTCGAAAGAACTCGACCTCTAACCTCTGATTATCTTCAGCCTTGATTCAGCTGAAAACAGAGTGCTCTGTCCTTAACATCCTATAAGTTGAAAACTTGTTAACTTTGGAATATCATGTTCAAGGGAAGGAGTTACATCAAGTTTTACTTCTTTGGATCAAAACCTTCAAGTTTTTAAATGAAGTTGTTCATTTAGTTGGGTGTGACGTCGATGCGTCACCAGATTATGTCGGTACTACGGCCTCACAAAGAAAAACCTATACCGGACTTAGCCGGCTTCGTTATTTCAGTGGCACTAAACGTCACTCGCACACGGATGCTACACGTCTACCGTTTCGTGGTAAGGCTACCTGCAGAAATTCAACCAATCATCAGACTCGGCTGCACACCGAGCCCGGAATCCATACAGTTGGTACACCCGGCCGTCATCACTCGCCCGGATGTTCTCAAGCCAAACACGCCTTGAGTTACGTGTTCATGTTTCAGACCACGTGACGTGGTCTCCCATGTTGCACCACGCACGCCAGGGACAGACGTTGCTCGAGTACCCCAAACGACATGAAGAGTCGTAGAGGATACTAAAGCGGGTCGGGTTACCTGCCACCCGGGGGCTCCACCCTTCAGCTTGTGCGCACTGGTGGACAGCGCTTACGTGCACCCCCCAAGACATGAACGTCCCGAGATGCACGATTTTCCGACATAACAAATAGGTTAATATGCCACTTTCTATATGCTAATAACATCCTTATACGGGCTACTAACTCGTTCCTCACTGGATTTTTGAAAAAGAAGACCTTTGTACTGTGTTAAACCTCAAGCGAGCTCTGATACCAACGCTGACACGACCCCAATGGTCCTGTCGAGCCAGGATCACGCTGAGGGGTGCTGCGTTGCACAGCACCGTATAACACACGTCAAAGGTGCAAAGCGGAAGCGGAAGTTTTATTACATAAACAGGTTTATGGACATGTTTACATCAAAATAAGTTCAGTCTACACTCACGGGCGTAGACTAAGCATCAAGTGCACGTTCAGCCCTCGAACGTGTCCTTGCTAGCACACACGCACACTAACTCTGCGGCGTGCACGACTCCCACTCGACGGGGTTCCCCTCCTGGGGTTCCATCTCCTCTTCGGGAGTCCCTTCCTCATAGAACCCTGCAAAAGCTTCAAACACAAGCAGTGAGCACGAAGGCTCAGCAAGTCTGAACCGTCTCACCTAAACATGGAACTTCTACATGAGGGTAATGGGTTGCATGAGGTAAAAATCATTTGCAAGGACTCGCCTAATTAGTAGAACCTTACTTTCAAGTTTTAGCAGCAGGTTGTGGAGAACCTTACGCTAAGGCACATGAGAGAGCCGCAATCAAACAAGAAACGCATTTCTCTCATGTACTTTGCCCAAAGTTGAAAAGAACTTTAGTTAGCCCTAAGCTACAGCATATCATTAACAATCAATGTCCAGCTTTCAATCAGCAACATTTTAACATGTAACTAGCCTGTTCTTTCTACGTCACGGTACAGTGAACAAGTGGTACTCACTGACCGCGAGGGACGGCGATTATAATCGATTTACACCTGCAGGGTTACCCGAACAACCCGTCACGTACGCCCGTACTCGATGTTGCCTACAACAACCATCACGGACGCCGTACGCGACTACCTTTCACCCGTTAGCCAAATATTGAACCGGTCCCATCGTCCCGAGCAAGAGGTCCCTGCACGCGCATCTCTGTGCCGCCAGCTGATTTACACCTCGAGCTCTCAACCTACCCTCTGAACGACGGGCAATGCCTCAATACCCAGCTACCCGAGTTACATCAGTTTCCCGGTTCCCATATAGCCGGTAGGTCTTCGGTACTGTTCTAGATTGTTCAACAGGCCCGCACACGGCTCGGTCCTCAATCGACACGAGCGGAGCTACAGCACACAGGCCCCAAAGTCCTGCTGCCCTTACTCTCCGCTCGGTCTCATTTTCTTGCCATGTGTTTCATGTGCTATCACTACCCGAGCAATGTGCCTCTAGCCTATTCTCGCGAGTAGTTCCAACTACTCGACTTGTACCGAATCCTACTCTATCCTAGCCATGCAGTGGCTAACGAGGTTTGTAATCCTAACCCAACCCGTGGTTTTCTTGGCTATGCAGTTGGATTTCCAAACAAGACTCTAATGCACAGAACAAAGGAAACAAGTATGTGCTCAAAACAATAAAAATTTGTAAAAAGGTTAATGCAAACCGGGGCTTGCCTTGCTTCTCTTGGTCGTAGGCTAGCTGTTCCTCCGGAGTAACGAAGTCTAGGACTTCGGGTTCCTCCTCGACCTTAGCGACTACATGATAAGAACAATGTATGTATTAATTTAAATGTATTTGTATTAACTTTGAAGTTGTGAAGTCTATAACCCTTGCTAGACAGACCTAATGACTGTGAAACTTTTACTGTGGTTTGGTCACAACCTAAACAAAGACTTGGTCAAGTTTTAGTTGCAGCAAAGCTCATTTGAGCCCTCCACAAATAATTATGTCCTTGACCTTAATTGGAACTCTTAGGGTGTTCTAGGAATTTTCATGAGACAAACTATGACTTTCTGAAAACTAGATTTTCAGAGGGTTCTAATGGAGTTGGTCTCACTTAATTTGGAAGTCTCCAACTAAAGATAAGCTAAACAATTTCAGAGAAAATTCTGAAAATGTTTCTGAACATTTTCTATTTTCTCTGGAACAGTTTTACTAATCACACCATTAGGTGGACTAAATGAGCTCAAATGGATCTGAAATTTTTACGGTAGTTCAAGGATATTTTGGTGAACATCTAAGCAAAATTTCAGGATTTTCCTCCAAAGGATTCTCCAGTTAAAATTCCTAACAGTTTAAATTTTAAGGAATTAATTCTGGAGAATTAAGGAATTTCATGAAGTGAAACTTGATTTTCAGGAAAGTACTCAGAGAGCTGAATCCAGCAAAATTTGGTTCACTCAATTTGGAGCTTTCTAGCCAAAGTTATAAGGATTTGAAGTTTGAACTAAAACTGAAATTCGGGGAAAAGTTTAAACTCTGGCTTGTGGGCCCCGCACACAGTGCGTCGTCTTCCTCCTCGCGCCAACTGCGCAGCGGCGGCGTTCTCCGGCGACCCTCGCCGGAACTGAGTTCCCGGCCACCCCCTGGCCCGAAACTTGCCGCCTGCCCCTTTCCCGACCCCCTGGACTCGATGGTAGGGTCGCCGGCCGCCGGCGATGACCGGAAACCCGTGCGCACCGGTGACAGCACCTGCTAGGGTTCCGGTGAGGTCGGTCCCGCTCTCTCGTGCATCAAATCGACCGGAAATCGGTCGGAGAGCATCAGTAGGGCATGGGAAACACGAACTAGGGCTGGGTGGAAGCTAGAAATACCGGCAACTAGGCTCTCGACGGTGAGCCGAGGTGTTCAGCCATGGCGACGGGGAAAACAGCCATATCATGGCCGATTCTCGATGGTTTTCTCCAATTCCAGTCCGAGCGTGGGCGCTAGCGTGCATAGAAGCTACTAGGTAACGAGCTTGTCCAACCCTCGTGCATCGAGCACGAATTTCACCCGAAGGTGAGCTCGGTTCTTATGAACTGATCAAGAGTAAATCTGGAAATTCTCGGCCGAGGGTTGATCAACCGCCAAACGGCTTTCGGCTACTTCATCTACATACAATCACGCACCTTTCTTGTGTAGAGAAGAGAACGTGACAACGGCTGTGCCGTGCTGTCCACGGGAGCCCGATCGGCGGCGATGTTCGGCTCGCCGGAGAAATGGCTCGTACAGCTCGAGGAAGCTTGCTCACTGGCCAACACGGAGTGTGGGAGGTTGCTCACGATCCCTTGGTGCCGTTTTGCTGTGGAGGAGGCTGTGCTTCGCGAGCGATCGGCTTGATCAAGCGGGAGCTCGAGCGGCGGCGATGGCAGTGGAAAAACGGCCGAGTATGCCGGCAGCTCGGGGAATGAGTGATCGGAGCACGCCGGGGAGGGAATAAATAGCCCGGCGGCTGGTCTCCGGCTTGGGGCGCGCAGCAGGAGCTGGCGCCGGCTGCCCCCCTTCGGTGGCGCGCGCGCACAGCAGCCGGGAACCGACTGAACTGTGTTTCAGTCGGTTTGTTTTGAGGCAGAGGCTGACAGGTGGGTCCCACCCCTCTTTTAACCTCTGAAATTTACTCCTAACAGCTGTGGTAAACAGTGAACCCTATTCTACCCTTGGCAATTCAAATTATTCACCCAAGAGCCATTTGAATTGATCAAAGTTCAAATGAGGTTTGGTTTGAATGAATTTCAGCACAAGTTCAGTTTGAAATTCAAATAAAGTTTGAATTTCTCCCCCTTAGCTCATGTCAAGATCAACCCCAAATGGAGTGAAAATTGGTGTGTGAGCTCACAAAAATGTGCTGAGCAAGAATATGCCTTCCACTTTCAAATTCATGGTATAAAAACAGTTTGAATTTGAATATGTTTTCAAACTGCCCTCCTCCTATCTATACCCAAAATGACCTCAAAAAGGTTTTGAATTTGGGTGAAACTTGGCATGGACATCCTTAGCAAAGTGTAGGATTTTTCATATGTCCAGCCCATCTATATCACATGTGGGAAATACCACTTTTGCAATGTGTAAGTTTGTTCTCTAATGAGCATGTTGATAATTGTTACTTGCTCTTCATTTGTGTTCATCATTCTTGCTCAAATGAGGTGTGTGGTGTGGTGATGAACACTACAATTGGGTGTCAAAAACTGAGGCCCTTACAGCTTTCCCCTCTAATTACTCTTTTGATGGAGGTTACTTGCTCTTCACAACATTTCCTAAGATATCCACAATAAAAACTGTGGTGTTGTGAGGTGAAGAAAAGTTTTTGCATGTCCCTTTTTCTTGGGCTTTTACAGAGTCGAGGCAGTCGACATGCTGTAGTCGACCTCACGGTTGCGACGCCTTTCCAGCTGCCGCTCGATGATCACCCGACCATCTTCCCCCAAGCGACGTCGCTCCAGCTCCGTCCTCAGGTCCGCCATTGGGAGCCTGGTAGAACGGGAGTCTGCCGTCTGCATGTCAACCATTGGTGTGCGTGATAGCGACACATCTGGTTGACCGGGGCGTCGTCTCCGTTGCAGCAGAGGGTTGAAGGCTGCAGCGACGAGGTGGTCGACGTCGTGGATCCACTGCTGGGTGGCCCCCTGGGGAGCGTCCAAAGCAGGCGGATTGTGCAGGAGCGCTCGTGCAGCAGCTAGTACACTTGCTTGAGCAGCACTCCTCCCTGAGCGTAGCGAGACATGACCCTCACTGGCCATCATTTGCCGGGAATGAGGGCGCGAAGAGCTTGCCTTTGAAGGAAGCTTGGTCATCTTGGTTAGCGCAGACCCGTCTCGAGAGAGAAAAGTCCCCTTCCTGGCGCGCCAAATGTCGAAGTGTGCCATCGACACTTCCCCCGGGCCTGCTTCAGGGGCAGCCCGCAGAGGTTCTTTTTCGGAGGGGCTAATTCTCTCGGAAGGTCGCGTTGGTTGAGAGACGATTGACACAAGGGTTTTTACGTGGTTCGGGCCGCCGGAGCGTAACACCCTACGTCCATGGGAGCTATGTTGCTCGGTGCTTAGAACTGGAGTTCTAAGCTTGGTCGTCTGAATGTCGAACTGTCTAACCTAGGGGCTGAATGCTGAGGGATCCAAACCCCTTGCAACGTCACCAACCCAAGCCTTTTATACTTCAAGGCTTGGGCGGTTTACATGGTGGGCCTCGGGGCCCGACAGGTGGCCCCGAGGAGATTTCCTGCCATCGACCATATCTTGCAGTGAATGCTGGTAGTTGTCTCTGGCAATGTCTTCTTAGTCGTCGTCCTGCCGTCCTGCCCGTGCCGCAAGCTAGGCGTAGTGGTTGATGATGGTAGGGACGGCAGGGCATGTCTTGTCGCTGTAGCTATTGGCCAACAGCTTCTGACATGGCTTGCTTGCCTTAACTGTGACGCGACTGGTAACTGTGCCACCTGACAGGGGCGTGCGCCGCGTCTCCGCGCCTTGGGAAGGCACGGGTCTTGAATGCCTTGGTCGGACAGGGCATGGCGCACCTTTACTCCTGCTGCCTACCGAGCCGGGGCGGGCAGCACCGCACGTGGAGCCTTCGGAGCTCACCCTCGCGGAGGGGGTGAGGTTCGGCTCTGCTGGCCACGTGGCAAGCCCAGGGCTCGCCTCTGAGGAGAGGGGAGGCCCGTCCCTACTGGACACGTGGCGCCTTCGGAGCTCTCCCCGGCGGAGGTGGTGAGGTCCGGCTCTGCTGGCCACGTGGCAGGCCCGGGGCTCGCCTCTGAGGAGAGGGGAGGCCCGGCCCTGCTGGACATGTGGCACCTTCGGAGCTCACCACTGCGGAGGGGTGAGGTCCGGCTCTGCTGGCCACGTGGAAGGCCCGGGGCTCGCCCCTGAGGAGAGGGAAGGCCCGGCCCTGCTGGACACATGGCGCCTTCGGAGCTCACCCCGGCGGAGGGGGTGAGGTCCGACTCTGCCGGCCATGTGGCAGGCCCAGGGCTCGCCTTTGAGGAGAGGGGAGGCCCTGCCCTGCTGGACACGTGGCTCCTTCAGAGCTCACCCCTGCGGAGGGGGTGAGGTCCGGCTCTGCTGGCAGCATGGCAGGCCCGGGGCTCGTCCCTGAGGAGAGGGGAGGCCCGGCCCTGCTGGACACGTGGCGCCTTCGGAGCTCACCCCGGCGGAGGGGGTGAGGTCCGGCTCGGCCGGCCACGTGGCAGGCCCGGGGCTCGCCTCTGAGGAGAGGGGAGGCCCAACCCTGCTGGACACATGGCGCCTTCGGAGCTCACCCCGGCGGAGGGGGCAAGGTCCGGCTCTGCTGGCCACGTGGCAGGCCCGGGGCTCGCCTCTGAGGAGAGGGGAGTCCCGGCCCTGCTGGACACGTGGTGCCTTCGCAGCTCATCCCTACGGAGGGGGTGAGGTCCGTCTCTGCTGGCCACGTGGCAGGCCCGGGGCTCGCCCCTCAGGAGAGGGGAGATCTGGCCCTGCTGGACACGTGGCGTCTTCGGAGCTCACCCCGGCGGAGGGGGTGAGGTCCGGCTCTGCCGGCCACGTGGCAGGCCCGGGGCTCGCCTCTGAGGAGAGGGGAGACCCGGCCCTGCTGCACACATGGCGCCTACGGAGCTCACCCCGGTGGAGGGGGCGAGGTCCTTAGGCGGTCTTCTCCTGTGCGCGGGGGTACCCGGTATTGAGGGTACCAACAATATCCAATTATGCAACCCAATTTGTATGAAAGTCATTATTTAAGTCTGGAAAATTCTTTAAAGCTTTTCAGCAAAAGAATTTTAGAGTGAGTTTGGTTCATCCAAAAATCCTCAAATTTTGCCTAAATATTCATTACGATGTTATTGAACTCCTGTCAAAATTTCAGCTCATTTTAAGTTTATTTGGTTAGGAGAATTCAGATTTCAAATTGCTGTGTTCAAATGAATACAGAAACATTTTCAGAGAATTAACAAAACTTGCAAATTCAGTTATGGGCAATTCTTAGCTCCAAAAATCCTAGGAAAATTGATGAAGGCTCTATGAAATGTAACTGAAATTTTAGTTCACTAAGTTTGACATGAACATGTTAGTTGCTTCAGAATTAATTCCTTTTTGCTTAATTGCTTAGAGAATTGTTCTGAATAAACCACTCAGTGAAAAGTGCTAAATTTTGGTCCAGATGACTTTCTTGTGACATGGAACTCACATGAATATTTTCAGCTCCATTGGAGCTCTGGATCACCACTGTTCTGTTTAACCTTTTTAGGTGATCAAAACACAAGTGGGGAAAACACTTAGCACTTGATCATGTTGATTAACCCAAGACCAAACCACTAGCACCAGTGTCATTTTAAATTCTTAAACAGAGTTCCATTTTCTAGACTTGTCATTAGAACTTGTTAGCAAAACCTTTACAATTAAATACTTGTGCATTTTCATAACGTGTAGCATATACGTGAGGACTTGTGAAGGAAGTGAAGTGGGATTTCAAAGACCTGGTGATCAAGTGATCAAGCCTCAAGTGATCTTAACTAACTGAAACTTTTAAACATATTAGTCACCTGCAAAACTGGCAAGCTCCGGTTTGCATTTAAATTGTTTATAAAGTTTTACTTTGTTCACTATTATGGTTTAGAGTTTGTATGTGCATTAGGTTAGGAATGATTTATACTCCAACTGCATGACCAAATAAACCCTCGAGTCAAGGGTAGAAGACGTATCACCGGGTAGAATAATGCTGTGCTAAATAGGCTATGACATCTGGTAGAAGTCGAGTAGTTGGAATCTACTCGTGAGTTATAGTTCAGGATCACAAGAATGGTTTAAAGAGGCAAACTAAAGTTTATGTTTCCAAAGATGAGACCGGACAGGAGGGTTAGGCAGCGACCAGATGAGGTATTGGTCGAGTAGCTCTGCCTACGTCGGTTAAGGACCGAGCCGTGTGCGGCCCTGTTGAGCAAGTATTGAATTGTGTACCGGATGCTTACTGCTATATGGGACCCAGGAAACCGATGTACCAGGTTAACTGGATTGTAGAGGCATACCACATCGTTTCGTTAGACCTATGAGCCCGAGACGGCGCGATCAGTTCTACAGTCTGGTGTCCTTCGAAAGGTTGCCACATACGACGTAATGAAGGACGCCAGATTTGGGTCTTCAGAGGCGGGCATATGTGTCGAGTTATCTGGGCAGTGTTTGATTCGAATCACCGTCCCTCACGGATATGAGTACCGCTTGCTCACTGTGTTGTGACGTAGTAATCAAGTTGTGTGACAACAGTTTGCAAGTTTTATATGCTGCTATGATAAATGGAATTGCATGACAACCTTGTATGAAGTAGAGATAGAGCAAATTAAAGTTAATTTTCACCTTGCGACAAGTAACATTGGAATGAAGCGTTTCTTGTTTGATTGTGGGGTTCCAGTGTTGCTCGGCGCAAGGTCAGTTTTGTGATGGCTAAAATCTGAAAGTTAAGGATGAACGTGTAGGCGAGTCTTTATGCAACTTACTTGTCTATTGTCTTAAGTTACCTACATGTAGAGTTGCATGCCTTAGGAGAGACGGTTAAGTCTTGCTGAGCCTATGTGCTCACGCTTGCTATATGAGTGGTTTTGCAGGTTAACCTCGACGCTTATGAAGAAGGTTGTCCGGTGAGTCTCGGTGACTTCCGAGTTATGTAACACATGGAGAACTCAGCCGCTGCAATGTCTTCGTGTTGCTAGCGAGAGGAGTCCGCGGGCTGGACCTCTTCTCGAGTGCTCATTAGTTATTCGCCGTGAGCTGATTATAGTCTTCCGCTGTAGCTATTTGATGTAAATTATTTACAAAGAACATCTGTAAGCTTCGGCTTTTTATTTATGTAATACATGTTTCCTTAAATGTGTGCTGTTGGGTGCATAACACGGCACCACCCAATGCGATTCCCGGATGAGCGGTATGGCCTCGTGAATGGGTGTCGCCCCCCCCTCAGCGTGCTATATTTGAATTCTTTGATGAAATTTTCCCAATTATCCAAATGCAGCTCAGTTTTCAACTCCAAATAATTGAATTGGTCATTTGCCAAAACTGGAGATATTTTGGTGGATAAGAAGGAATGTGGGACCCACTTGACAGCTACATTTTAAAAGGAATTCAAATGAGTGAGTAGTCTGTGTTTTTCTGTTTGAGGCGGTTTCACTCGAGCAGAGGTGAGCAGCACCTGGGCGACAACGAGCGGTGCCAAAGCCACCTCCTCCTTGGTTTCCCTCGCGCTGGCACTCCCCTCGGCGACCTCATCGCTTCACTGCCGTGCTCCTTTTCACACACAAAACCGAGCACATCTCTGTTTCCTTCTCCCTCCCGCAAGAACCGAGCAGAGGCTGCCGCTGCTCCTTCGATCGCTCGGTCACCTATGAGCTTGCGAGCAAGCCCCAGCAGAGTAGCAAAACGGCACCGCGTGACTGCCTACTGCCTCATGGACACCACACCGAGTGAGCTCGACCTCCCTACACCGAGAACCAAAGGTTCCCGTGGCGGCCGGAAGCAAAAGCGGTGAGGTGCTCTCATGGACAGCCTCTCCCAGAGCTTGTCACAGCCAAACAAGGGTACCGTTGGATGCGCCAAGACTCCATGCTGCTCACCTCCGAAGCTCAAGCCAAGTAGTTGATCGTCGCCGGAGTATTTCCCAAATTTCTCCCGGCCGGTACAAAACCACCTTCGGGTAAGGAAACTCCAAATTCCTGATTGATTCTTGTATAGAGCCCACGAAATTGCACTCACAGGAGCTAGACTCGATGGCGCACGAGTTTGCTTCACAACCCTAGCATGAAACCACGTGTAGCCGGTGTATTTTGAGCTTTCCCGACGGCGGCAGTGGCGGGAAGCGTCAGGTGCAAGGTGCAACCCTAGTTAGAGCCATTTCTGAGCTGTTTTGATGGCATGTCGACCTTATATAGCATCCACCGGTGCTCTAGGGCTTGGAAACCAAAGGTTGGAGGGCTTAGGGCGTCGGGGCAACGTCGCCAAACACTCACCGAGCCGCTGCACTGTTGCGAGACATATTCGAGGCTTTGCCGGTCCGGGGAAACCCTCCCGACGTGTTCCTAACAGGTTTCTAGGGTCTAGCGGCGAGTGAGAGGACAGGAGGAGGCCGGGAGGCTGAAATCCGGCGAGCTCCGGCGGCACGGGAGCGCGGGGCGTCTGGAGGTTGAAGAAACTACCGGGCCCACGTGTCAGTCGCTCGGGAAGAAGAGACTGGATCCTATGTAACACAGGATCAGTTCATGTCCACGTGGGAAATAACCCTGTGGCCCGTGTGGCTTTGTTCCAGCACGAGGCACGTGCCCCCTGGACCCACTGTCAGCGTTTGAATTTTTCCCTGGTTTAATTCAAATTCCAGATTTTCCCCAAATTTCGAAGAGCATATCTTTTGTTAGGAAACTCCAAATTTAGTGATTCAAATTGGGTTATATTCAGGTTGAACAACTATATCCAAATACGCAACCCAATTTGTATGAAATCTATTATTTAATTCTGGAAAATTCTTTAAAACTTTTCAGCAAAAGAATTTTAGAGGGAGTTTGGTTCGTCAAAAAATCCTAAAAATTTGCCATAAAATTTTTTAGGGCGTTATTGAACTCCTGTAAAAATTTCAGATCAATTGAAGTTTATTTGAATAGGATAATTCAGATTTTAAGTTGCTGTGTTCAAATGAATACAGAAACATTTTCAGAGAATTACCAAAACATGGAAATTCAGTTCTGGGCAATTCTTCACTCTAGAAATCCTAGGAAAATTCATGCAGGATCTATGAACTATAATTGAAATTTTAGTTCACTAAGTTTGACATGAACATATGTGTTACCTCAGAATTAATTCCTTTTTGCTTAATTGCTTAGGGAATTGTTCTGAATAAACCACTCAGTGAAAAGTGCTAAATTTTGGTCCAGATGACTTTCTTGTGACAAGGAACTCACATGAGAATTTTCAGCTCCATTGGAGCTCTGGATCACCACTGTTCTGTTCAATCTCTTAAGGTGATCAACACACAAGTGGGGAAAAACACTTAGCACTTGATCATGTTGATTAAACAAAACCCAAACCTTAGCACCAGTGTCATTTTAAATTCCTAAACAGAGTTCCAGTTTTTAAACTTGTCATTAGATCTTGTTAGCAAAACTTTACAATTAAATACATATGCATGTTCATATCGTATAGCATCTACGTGAAGATTGTGAAGAGATCGAACTGGAGATCAAGAGGGAGGAAAACGAGTGATCAAGCCTCAAGTGATCTTCACTAACTGAATATAATCTTAGTCACCTGCAAAACAGGCAAGCCCCGGTTTGCATACAAGCATTTTTATAAAGTCTTTTTATTTCTAGAGATCATAGCTATGAATGTTTGATTTCATTAGGTCTAGTTGATATTAAAAACCCAGTTGCATGACCAGAATTTCCCAAGAGAAAAAGGGTAGATTAGCACCTTCTCGAGTGGTATTTGGCTACTCTAAATGTTAGTAGGAAAGGACTGGTAGAAGCCCAGTAGTTGGAATCTACTCGCGAGTATAGGGTTTGGTTTATTCGGAGCGGGTCAAAAATAGAAACATTGAGGAAAGATCATAAGTAAGAAATGGAGACCGGGCAGGGAGGTTTAGATGCAGAAGTCTGTGGACCATGCGTGCATAGCCCTGCCTGTGTCAGTTATGGCCCGTCCGTACTTGGCCCTATTGGACAAGTTTGAGTTGTGTACCGGTTGCATACTGGCTATATGGGACCCAAGAAACCAATGTACCTTATGAGATCCACATTGGAACTTTTCTAACGTCTTAGGCTTTCGGCGTCAGGATAGCAGGAGGTAATTCGCTCAAGAACATATCACTGCAGGTATGTACCTTGAGGGAGCTTGCTATTCAAGGCAGTTAGACCGCGTCCTGTGTGGAAGAACTTGGAAAAGGTGGCCGCGTACAACATCAGTCGAGGTTGCTGCCGGCAACTCGGAGTATGGGTGTATATGTCGTGTAGTACGGGCGTGTACTGATTTGAATCACCGTCGCTCACGGTCATATGAGCATACTTGCCCACTGCATCTTGACATAGTAAGAACTGAAACGATTTTGTTTTGAACTTGATAAGGCTGTGATTTAAGTTGTAATGGAACCTTGCTTTCTGTAGAGATAGTGCTAATTAAAGTTTACTTTACTTTGTGCAAGAAGCATCGCAACAAAGCGTTTATTGTTTGATTGTGGAGTTGCGATGCTGTTCGGCTAAAAGTCTTTACCATGAGGCTTAAAATCTGAAAGTTAAGGATCAACTGTAGGCGAGTCCTTTATGCAAAATTAGCTAACCCATTTCAATCCGTCGTGCATGTAGAGTTTTTTGATTAGGAGAGACGGATCAGTCTTGCTGAGCCTATGTGCTCACGCTTGCTATATGAGTGGTTTTGCAGGTTAACATCGATGCTAAGAAGGAGGTTGTCCGGTGAGACTCGGAGACTTCCGAGTCGGGTAACACATGGAGAACCCAGTCACTGTAATGTCTTCGTGTTGCTAGCAAGAGGAGTCCGCGGGCTGAACCCCTTCTCGAGTGCTCATTAGTTATTAGACGTGAGTTATTTATAGTCTTCCACTGTAGCTATTTGATGTAAATTATTTACAAAGAACAATTGTAAGCTTCCGCTTTTGATTTATATAATACATGTTTCCTTATATGTGTGCTGTTGTGTGCCGCATAACATGGCACCACCCAATGCGATTCCCGGACGAGTGGCACGGCTCCGTGAATGAATGGGTGGTCGGGTCCCTGTCAGCGTGCTCATACCATGCCTGTTGGGACCACCGCCCTGACAGTCCAGGAATCGCATTGGGTGGTGCTGTGCGATGCGGCAGCCAACAGCACACATCCGAAAAACACACATACACAACAATATATGTCTTTAATACATAATATTGTCCCATTTTACAAAGAATGTACAGACGTACATTTGCAGCGGAAGATAAGAATACACTCACGGACTATAGTGTGTGGACCACTCCGTGGTTCACCCACTCCAGGATCGCATAGGGTGGTGCCGTGCGATGCGGCATCCAACAGCACACACGAAAAGATTAAAGAACAACATACAAACTTTTATTTAATATAAAACAGCGGAAGTCTTTTTACAAAACTTATTTATACAGCGGAAGTAATATACATAAGTAGCCTCTCATCCTAACTATGCAAAAGTGCAGCCGTCCAGCCTGGGGACGCTACACACTAGCAGCAAGTAACCGGAGAATCACGGCGGCGTGCAGGGCTCCAGCTCGGCCGTGTACCCCGACGGGGGCATCGCCTCGTCCTGGGAACCTTTCTCATAACTCTCACCTGCACACAGCTAAAATATTGTAACCGTGAGCACGAAGGCTCAGCAAGTCTTAACCGTCAACCCTAGGCATGGAACTCTACATGCAAGGATGTGTAAGATAGGAAAAGGACTTTGCAACAAAGACACGCCTACATGTTGATCCTTACTTTCAGTTTTATAGCAACAGTTTAATGAGCCTTAGGCAGCCCTCACATCGGAAGTCCACAATCAAACATGAAACACTTTCTTCCGATGTGGTGATGCCCAAAGTGGAATATAAACTTAATTAGATCTATAACTACAGCATACAAGGTTTCAAGACATTAATAGTTCAATACAGCATATTCAGTTGGTTTATTTCACTTCTTACTACGTCACAGCACAGTGAACAAGCGGGTACTCAAATAAAAGCGAGGGACGGTGATTGCAATCAAGACACACCCGGATAACACGTCACATACACCCACTTTAAGAAGCGTGATTCCACACCCCTTCCTACTCTGTTGTATGCGACAACCTTTCAAAGTCAACCCAAATGCCGAACCGGTCCATCTGTAACGGGCAGGAGGTCCCCGCGTGGAGCGTGACTGTGCCCACCGGCAGATTTACACCTTGCTACCCTCAACCCACTCCTATTTACGGTTGGGTAAGACTCGGCACCCAGGTTAACCAATTACATCGGTTTCCTTGTTCCCATATGCCAGTATGCATCCGGTACTGTTCGATACTTGTCCAGCAGGGCCGTACACGGACGGTCCTCAATCGACACCAACAGGGCTAAGCACGTGAGACCTCTGCTCACTGCATCCTATCCCCCCTGCTGGGTCTCATTTTCATAACTTAAGCCATTTTCTACCTCTTCTCATTCCGTGTGATAAATACCATCTCGCGAGTAGCTTCCAACCACTCGACTTCTACTGAGATCCTAAACATTAGCATGGCATTCTCTACTCATCGATTTTGTAAACTACCCAACCCTTTATAGGATTTAAAAGGCTATGCAAGTGGGGTTTCAATCACCCTAACTCTAATGCATACACTTCAACCTAGACATAAGTGATACAAATGAAAAGCTTTATAAAAGGTACTTAAGTGCAAACCGGGGCTTGCCTGGTTGCGAGTCAGAGAAGAAGTTAGCTTCTGGTGGGAGGACGTCCAAGGGCTCCAGTGCGTTCTCAACTTCGGTCACTGTTATGAAATGTAACAAAATATATGTGTAAGCATTAAGGATTTATAAGAAGTAAACTTCTATTCATAGCTACTGCTATTTAGGATCCTTAATTGGCTTTGGAATTTTTACAGTGAAGACTAGACCTTCTAAGGATGATCTGAGCAAAATTTGGAGACATGTCATTGCACAATGTAGTCTTCAAAATTTCTACAAGTACAATGCTTCTCTGAATTTTGAGCCCAAAGCAGGAGCTTTGACATAGCTCACAGTGGAAGATATGGTTAGGGTAAGTCTCCATGTTTCTAAAAAAATTTGTTTCACCATTTTGGAGCTACCGACAGAGAGATATGAATTTTTGAAGTTGAACAGGAGTTCTGAAATAGTTTCTGTTTAAATTGAAATTTTCAAATAAAGGCTGAACTTGGGAAGACAGTTTAGCCTAGCAATGGACTCCAATGAAGCCCAAATTTTTACTGGAGATCAGTGAATATGAAAATGATTGGCTGCCCAAATTTGGGAATATTTCATAAAGAATTTCTCATGTAATAAATCCCTAAAGGATTTAATAAAAACAATTCCACATAAATTCCTGGGCATTTTCATAGCATGCAATTTGTTTCTCTGTGAAGTACTCCTCATGAGGATTCCAACAAAATTGGTCTCACCCTTTTTGGAGTTTTCTACACAAAGTTATGGGTCTACCAAGTTTGAACTGCATTAGGAAAATCTGGAAATGTTTAAACCCTGTCTGTGGGTCCCACCCGTCAGCTCTCTCTTCTTCCTCGCGCCAAACAGAGGAGTCCGCGGCGTTATCTCTGGCGAGGGTGACGGGAACGGCTTTCCCGGCCATCTCCCGGGCCTAAACTCACCGCTCCCCCATATTTGACCATGCTGAACACTCTGGGAGGGTCGCCGGCGGCCGTAGCTCACCAGAAACCACCGCGCACCGGTGACAGCAAGGTTTTGAACTCCAGCGAGGTCGGGAACCCTTATTCCTCCACCAAATGATCGCCTCTCTGGCTCTAGAGCACCAGTGGGAGTTGTGGGAGCTAGAACAGATTGCCTAACTCGATGAAACGGCCGGCAAACTAGGGTTCAACGGTGAGCCGAAGCGTTTTTCCATGGCGGCACGAAAATCGACTAGAACACGGCCAACACTTGATGGTTTCCTCGGTTCTTTGTTGGAGATGGGTGCTAGAGAGTGCAGAAGCTATGTGTACGTGAGCTCGAGGCGTGGTTGCTCGTGCAACCCGAATTTGGGTATGAACTGAGCCTCGTTCTTCTACACTAGGGTTCGGGAAAGAGTGAAATTCGAGCTACATGATAGATCATTTGCTATACGGCTGGTGGCTACACCACCCAGGGCTACCCACGCACCTTTCTTGTATAGGAAGTCGGAGGAGAGGGTGGCCGGATGAGGCTGTCGACGGTGAGCCGAACGGCGAGGTCCGGTGCACCTCAAAGCTTTGGCGCCAATCCGAGTTTCACGAGCGGCTCTGATCGGTAAACCTTGGAGGAACTTTGGAGAGAGCTAGAGCACATCCAGGCGCTACTCTTTGCTGTGGATGGCTCGAGCAGCCGAGCTCAGAAGGCTGTGGTCGATCGGGAGAGAAAACTGTCGGTGGTGTTCGGTGTGAATGAAGCAGCCGCGGCAACCGAGTTGAGGAGGAGGAGAAATAGAGCTGGGACCCTCGGGCAGCCGCTCTTATTGCCCACGCGCGCGCCGACGTCAGGCCAGTGAGAACCAGCTCGGTGGAAACGTCGGGCGACGGGTCGGCCGGGAGCTAGCGCGCGGTGATCAACTCGGAAAACAGAGAGAGAGGGAAACTGATTCTGTGAGGCTGACCGCTGGGTCCCACCATGGTATTTTTTCAATTACTTTCCACAGATATTTTTACCCCAGCTACATAGAATTAAAGTCCATACTTCCACCCCAAGTCATGTTTTGAACTTGCTGAATTCAAATAGTTTGAATTCAGGTGGGAAGTTTGAATTGGGTTTGATCATGTGAATTTGAAATGGAGTTTGAATTCTCCATTTTGTATTGCCCCAAAAACATAGCAAACCAGCTCCAAAGTTTCCAATTTCTGGCATGGCTGCTCATTCAAATGTGGAGAACACATTTGTGGAACCAAATTTGCAAATTGAAGGAATTGAAATGTGAAACTGAATTTGAAATTCAGATTAGAGGGTTTCTCCTTTTAATCCCAAACAAATATTGAAACTCCTCCAAATGAGCTGAAATTTGGAAGGGTGAATATTTGGACTATGAAGATCCAAGTTATGAATTTAGATCTCCATGTTTGGAAGTTTTTGGGAAGTCCAAATCCTCACTTTGAACTTACACCTTATAATCCAAAGTTTTAATTCCCCTCATTTTTCCTAAGTGTACATGAGCTGAAAATTCTTGCTACCACTTTTTGATGCTAGCTTGATAGCCATTGTTGTAAGAAAACTCCGCCAACGGTAAATGATCATCCCAATTCTTGCCGTGGTGGATGGCACAAGCGCGTAGCATGTCTTCAAACACTTGATTCACCCGTTCAGTTTGACCATCTGTCTGCGGGTGATACGCGGAACTTTGGATCAGTATGGTCCCCAACGATGCGTGCAGCTGTTCCAAAAACCGAGAGATGAACAGCGCACCGCGATCTGAAATAATGGAGCGGGGGACGCCGTGCAAGCACAAGATCTTTGCAATGTACAGCTCCGTGTACTGCTTGGCCACGTACTTTGTATGTACGGGGATAAAATGAGCCGACTTGGTTAGTAGATCGACTATTACCCAAATTGAGTCACGCTTGTGAGACGTGAGAGGTAAACCAACAATGAAATCCATGCTGATATCCTCCCACTTCCATGCCGGAATGTTCAATGGTTGCAGCTGTCCGGCTTTACGCATATGGTCGGCTTTCACCCGCCGACACGTATCACATTCAGATACGTACTTTGTGATTTCTCTTTTCATCCTTGTCCACCAAAACCTGGTTTTCAGATCCTAGTACATCTTGTTGCTGCCCGGATGAATATAATACTTGGACAAATGAGCTTCATCCAAGATTTTCTTCCGAAGCTTCATGTCACGGGGTACCACTATACGGTCTTTAAACCATAGAGTGTCATTTTCATCTCTCCGGAAGCATTTCATTTCACCATTCTTCGTCCTTCTCTGAATGTGCAACATTCCCACGTCTTTCTTCTGAGCTTCCATAATCTCCTCTCGTATGGTAGGGACGAGAGCAAGACTATATAATGCCCCATGTGGAAACAAGTACAGACTCGGCTCCTCCTCTTCAAGTGGGGTGATGGATAGGTTGTTGACATGAGACTTGCGGCTCAAGGCATCGGCAACCACGTTTGCCTTTCCGGGATGGTAGTGAATCTTGATCTCATAGTCCTTGATCAGTTCTAGCCATCTCCGTTGCCACATATTCAACTCCTTTTGAGTGAATATATACTTCAAACTCTTGTGGTCGGTGTAGAGGTGCACTAAGATTCCAAGCAGATAGTGCCTCCACATTTTCAGTGCCAACACCACAGCAGCGAGCTTGAGATCATGAGTCAGATAGTGCTGCTCGTGTTTACGAAGTTGACGTGAGCCATAGGCGACCACTCTTCCTCCTTGCATCAATACACAGCCAAGCCTGATGCCAGATGCATCACAATATACGTCGAAGGGCTTGGTTGTATCCGGTTGAGCTAACACCAGGGCTGTTGTAAGATGCTTCACTAATACTTGGAAAGCTTCTTCACAAGCTGAGCTCCAAATATATTTGCTCCCCTTCTTCAACAGTTCAGTCATTGGCTTAGCAAGCTTGGAGAAGTTCAGTATGAATCTCCGATAATATCCTGCTAACCCGAGGAAACTCCTGACTTCGTGGACTGATGTGGGGAATTTCCATTTCAGCACTTGCTCGATCTTGCTTGGATCAACTGCAGTGCCTTCTGCAGAAATAATGTGACCAAGGAATGGCACCTGGCTGATCCAAAACTCGGACTTGCTGAACTTGGAACAAAGCTTATGGTCTCGCAATGGTTGAAGCACGATATGCAAGTGCTTGGCGTGTTCTTATTCAGACTTGGAGTAAACCAAGATGTCTTCTATGAACACCACCACAAACTTGGCCAACTCCGGCATGAACACTGAGTTCATGAGATACATGAAGTGTGCCGGGGCGTTGGTGAGACCAAAGGACATGACGAGGTACTCATACAACCCATATCTCGTCGAGAAGGCCGTCTTTGGAATATGCTCCGCTCGGATCTTGATTTGGTGATATACGGAGCGAAGATCCATCTTTGAAAATACACTCACACCCACAAGTTGATTGAAGAGAATATCGATGCGGGGCAGTGGATATTTATTCTTGATGGTGACGGCGTTGAGAGGTCGGTAGTCCACACACAACCTCAAGGTTTCATCCTTCTTCTTCACAAACAGCGCCGAGCATCCCCATGGCGAGGAACTCGGTTGAATGAAACCCTTTTTCATTAAATCGTTGGGCTGCTCCTTCAGTTCAGCCAGCTCATTCGGAGCCATCTTGTACGGTCTCCGTGAGATCGGTGTCGTCCCAGGTACAAGTTCAATCTTGAACTCGACATCCCTTTCGGGTGGCATTGCCCGGGAGTCATCCGGAAAGACATCCGGGTATTCACGGACCACACGAATATCCTCGAGTTTTGTGGCTTCCGTGTTATATGTGGCTGGAGCTTCTTGAACCGAATGGTCAAGCATAAGGACATGTGGTTCATGAAGTAGAGAGTTTAGACGAACCACACGTGGAATGATGTCAAGAACAGCACCATGGCGATGTAGCCATGACATTCCTAAAATGACATCAAGTTTTTGACTCTCTAACATGATTAGAGAAGTCGGATATAGATTTCCACCCAACTGTAATGGTGCCCTATAGACCATTCTATCAGCTGTTATTTTCCCACCCGAAGAGCATATCAAGTATGAACTATTTGTGGGAATGATAGGCAGTTGATATTTAATAACATAAGACTGACTTATGAAATTATGGGTGGCACCGGAGTCAAAAAGTATGACTACGGGATGATGTAGGTAAGAGAACGTACTCGCGAGGACGGGTTCGCCTTCCGGCACGTCTTTGATGGCTAAGTGGTGGACGTTGCCGAGTTTTGGTGCTGGTTTCTTGGGCTGATTGCGGGGCTGATTAGCACCCTGATATGGTGCTGCACCCCTGCCCTGTCGCGGCTCAGGGCAGTCCCTTGAAATGTGCCCGACACAGCCACACGTGAAGCACGAATAAGGTGTCGGGGTCCCACCGACTTGAGGACGGAATCCCGGTGCACGCTGCTGAAACTGCGGCGCACGCGGGACCATCCTTTGCTGCTGCTGTTGCTGCGGTGGATACGTTGGTCGGAAGCCCGGCGCATTATATTGCCGACCGTGAAACTGAGGCGGTCGCGCCGGTGGCTGCCATTTCTGACCGGATGGTGAGCGATACACCACACGGTATTTCTGTGGCGCCCCACCACTGCTGCTCGTCAGCGTGCTGCGTTTCCTCTTGTCAGAACCGTGCTCGCGCTGAGCATTCTCTTGTAAAATTGCGGCATTAACTAGGTCGTTGAATGTGCCGCGATTGCTTTGGGCGAGATGGACCTTCATCTTTGAATTCAGGCCCCGGAAGAACGTGTTACGCTTGTCACCTTCCGTCCCCACAAATCCTGGCGCATACTGCGCCAGCCGGTTGAATAGCCTGGAGTACTCATGAGCACTCCTCTTGCCCTGTCGTAGCGCCAGGAACTCCTGGAGCTTCATTTCCATAACACCGGGAGGTATGTGATAGGCGCGGAACGCCTCCCGGAACTCCATCCATGTGACGGCATGGCCAGCCGGTAAGGAGGCGGTGTAGTTCGCCTACCATGTACTGGCTTCTCCTTGAAGCTGTTGCGCTGCATACAGCGCCTTCTGATGTTCGGTGCATCGTAGCAGCCCGAACTTCGCCTCCAGAGTGCGGATAAAGCTGTCCGCCTCCAAAGGTTCTTCGGCCCCTGTGAAGACTGGTGGATGGGTTGCCAGGAATTCTGAATAAGAACTTTGTTGGGGCTGGCGTTGCCCATTGTCTTGGCGTCCTCCCAGATGGGACGCATTCTGCTGGACCAACATCTGCAGTAACTCGGTTTGCTCGTTGCGTGAGCCAAGCACTGCGGCGAGAACCTCCGCAAGATTCCTTGGAAGTTCTGGCGGTGGAGGAGGTGGTTGCTGCTGCGTCGTGGTTTGCTCCGGTGGTGGAGACTCATCACCACGAACCTGACTCGGATCTCCCTCCTCTTGCGTTGAACGTGTCCGCACCATTCTGCATTCAGACCATTCAAACGATCAGCACATGTTGGTTTATTTCATCCTGTCTATACAATAGTAATGCGAGAATGGAATAAATAGTACGCATAACAGTCACACATATGGATAAAGTATAAACTTTATACAATATATACATCCCTGGACCATGTCACATGATCGAGTTCCAAAGTATTGAACTTTATGGGTTAAAAGTTCATTTCGACCATCGGGGTCACCACGGGATGTTAAGTGTGTTAGCATGCGTAATTCCTCGCTATTGTACTGGACCCAAACATGTTCTTGCTCGAAGTGATATTGTCAAATGCATAAACTTTTCGACTCTGTTTTGCAACAGCCGCCGGATATCGAAAGGTGAAACTAAATGTTTTGGTTGAAAAACTTCAACATAGTGCTCACTGTCCAGCTTCTCGTCCAGCTGACCAGTCTGGATAATTCAACAGTTAGGACCACTATAGAGGCAAAATCTGGACTAGCATTCAACAACAAAGTTGTAGCACATTTCTTGTACTTTCCAACGATGTCTTGCTTGACCCTTGGAAATTTTTCTACAGGAAGTTGTGGTTGAAATTCAGAAAACTCCAGAGAGCATTTTGGTCTGCCCTGTTTCTGGACAGTACCTACTCATCTGGGATTTTCATCCCTTTTGAGGGAGATTTTGTTCTGGAGCTCTACATAAAAGTTGTAGAGGACTTCAAAAACTTTCCAGGATGTATCTCTCACCTCCATTGGTTCAACCAAACAAAAGTTATGCCCTGTTCAAATTCAGCCAAAATTCTGCTGAAAACAGAGGAGGTTGTTTCTAATGGTTTGAAATGGAAACTATACTCCCAATTGACTCTTAGTTCAATATAGGAGTTCATTAACCCCTAATTGGAATCCTAAACTTCATTTTGACTCTTTTCTCTGAAAATATACTTTCATGTAGTCTCGGTACTATGTTTCCCCACCAAATAAAAATCCTAAACCGGTATTCCGGCATATACGTGTCAAATGGTGGAGCTAAGAACGTCACTCACAAACGGTTACTAAACGTCATGCACTAACGTGGTTAATGTACCTGCAGAAAAAACACACAATAATGGTGCACACAAAGGTTTTAGCATTTCAGGCAGTTCCATATCATAATAAAAACATATGGTCCGTATCATTGCCATACGGATCGTCCTTGAGTCAAGCCACGTCTCAAGGTACATGGTCGTGTTTTCACACCACACGACGGGGAACCCGAGTAGAACGCGAACAGGTCATCACGGTTGGGAATTTTATCAACCCAACGGATACCACCTACTGCCTCATGACCGTTGAGGCACGCCGATGGCGAGCGCTGCGTATGGCCCTTTGAACATTGAGCGTTCAAGAGTTGCATACGATCGTGTTGCTTACCACACGATGGGGTATTCTCAGTTTTGCCTAAAGCACGCTGGAGAACAGCGTTTTCATATGCTCTCAGAACCATGAAGAGGTTCAGAGACTCATATTCACTACCGTGCCAAGCCACGGTATATCATTCCATACTATTACTCGTAGGGCGAGTTACCGCAATTGATCCGCCTGCGGTGGCGTACCTTACCTCTTACCTAACGTCGGAGCGTCGTTACATAATATACAACACATAAGTTAGCTTTTCCACCTTAGTAACTACTACTATCATAGACCTTATGTGGGCTTAAGGACTAATCCTCACTCGACTACTTCTAATTCTTTTTAAAATAGGCTCTTTTTGAGCGTGCTATTCCCAATGCGGCTCTGATACCACGTCTGTGGGGACCACCCGTGGTTCACCCACTCCAGGATCGCATAGGGTGGTGCCGAGCGATGCGGCACCCAACAGCACACACGAAAAGATTAAAGAACAACATACAAACTTTTATTTGATATAAAACAGAGGAAGTCTTTTTACAAAACTTATTTATACAGCGGAAGTAATATACATAAGTAGCCTCTCATCCTAACTATGCAAAAGTGCAGACGTCCAGCCCGGGGGCGCTACACACTAGCAGCAAGTAACCGGAGAATCACGGCGGTGTGCAGGGCTCCAGCTCGGCCGTGTACCCCGACGGGGGCATCGCCTCGTCCTCGGAACCTTCCTCATAACTCTCACCGGCACATAGCTCAAATATTGCAACCGTGAGCACGAAGGCTCAGCAAGTCTTAACCGTCAACCCTAGGCATGGAAATCTACATGCAAGGATGTGTAAGATAGGAAAAAGACTTTGCAATAAAGACACGCCTACATGTTGATCCTTACTTTCAGTTTTATAGCAACAGTTTAATGAGCCTTAGGCAGCCCTCACATCAGAAGTCCACAATCAAACAAGAAACGCTTTCCTCCGATGTGGTGATGCCAAAGTGGAATATAAACTTAATTAGCTCTATAACTACAGCATACAAGGTTTCAAGACATTAATAGTTCAATACAACATATTCAGTTGGTTTATTTCACTTCTTACTACGTCACAGTGTAGTGAACAAGCGGGTACTCAAATAACCGCAAGGGACGGTGATTGCAATCAAGACACACCCGGATAACACGTCACATACACCCACTTTCAGAAGCGTGATTCCACACCCCTTCCTACTCTGTTGTATGCGACAACCTTTCAAAGGCAACCCAAATGCCGAACCGGTCCATCCGTAACGGACAGGAGATCCCCGCGTGCAGCGTGACTGTGCCCACCGGCAGATTTACACCTTGCTACCCTCAACCCACTCCTATTTACGGTTGGGTAAGCCTCGGCACCCAGATTAACCAATTACATCGGTTTCCTGGTTCCCATATGCCAGTATGCATCCGGTACTGTTCGATACTTGTCCAGCAGGGCCGCACACGGACGGTCATCAATCGACACCAACAGGGCTAAGCACGTGAGACCTCTGCTCGCTGCATCCTATCCCCCCTGCTGGGTCTCATTTTAATAACTCAAGCCATTTTCTACCTCTTCTCATTCCGTGTGATAAATACTATCTCGAGAGTAGCTTCCAACCACTCGACTTCTACCGAGATCCTAAACATTAGCATGGCATTCTCTACTCGTCGATTTTGTAAACTACCCAACCCTTTATAGGATTTGAAAGGCTATGCAAGTGGAGTTTCAATCACCCTAACTCTAATGCATACACTTCAACCTAGACATAAGTGATACAAATGAAAAGCTTTATAAAAGGTACTTAAGTGCAAACCGGGGCTTGCCTGGTTGCGAGTCAGAGAAGAAGTTAGCTTCTGGTGGGAGGACATCCAAGGGCTCCGGTGCGTCCTCAACTTCGGTCACTATTATGAAATGTAACAAAATATATGTGTAAGCATTAAGGATTTATAAGAAGTAAACTTCTATTCATAGCTACTGCTATTTAGGATCCTTAATTGGCTTTGGGATTTTTACGGTGAAGACTAGACCTTCTAAGGATGATATGAGCAAAACTTGGAGACATGTCATTGCACAATGTAGTCTTCAAAATTTCTACAAGTACAATGCTTCTCTGAATTTTGAGCCCAAATCAGGAGCTTTGACATAGCTAACAGTGGAAGATATGGTTAGGGTAAGTCTCCATGGTTCTAACAAAATTCGTTTCACCATTTTTGGAGCTACCAACAGAGAGATATGAATTTTTGAAGTTGAACAGGAGTTCTAAAATAGTTTCTGTTTAAATTGGAATTTTCAAATAAAGGCTGAACTTTGGAAGGCAGTTTAGCCTAGCAAATGAACTCCAATGAAGCCCAAATTTTTACTGGAGATCAGTGAATATGAAAAGGATTGGCTGCCCAAATTTGGGAATATTTCATAAAGAATTTCTCCTGTAATAAATCACTAAATGATTTAATAAAAACAATTCCACAGAAATTCCTGGGCATTTTCATAGCATGCTCTGTGAAGTACTCCTCAAGAGGATTCCAAAAAATTGGTCTCACCCTTTTTGGAGTTTTCTATACAAAGTTATGGGTCTCCCAAGTTTGAACTGCATTAGGAAAATCTGGAAATGCTTAAACCCAGGCTGTGGGTCCCACCTGTCAGCTTTCTCTTCTTCCTCGCGCCAAACAGAGGAGTCCGCGGCGTTTGCTCCGGCGAGGGTGGCGGGAACGGCTTCCCGGCCATCTCCCGGGCCTAAACTCGCCGCTCCCCCATATTTGACCGTGCTGAACACTCTGGGACGGTGACAGCAAGGTTTTGAACTACGGCGAGGTCGGGAACCCTTATTCCTCCACCAAATGATCGGCTCTCGGGCTCTAGAGCACCAGTGGGAGTTGTGGGAGCTAGAACAGATTGCCTAACTCGATGAAATGGCCGGCAAACTAGGGTTCAACGGTGAGCCGAAGCGTTTTCCCATGGCGGCACGAAAATCCACTAGAACACGGACAACACTTGATGGTTTTCCTCGGTTCTTTGTCAGGGACAGGCACTAGAGAGTGCAGAAGCTATGTGCATGTGAGCTCGAGGCGTGGTTGCTCGTGCAACCCGAATTTGGGTATGAACCGAGCCTCGTTCTTCTACACTAGGGTCCGGGAAAGAGTGAAATTCGAGCTACTCGATAGATCATTTGCTATACGGCTGGTGGCTACACCACCCAGGGCTACCCACGCACCTTTCTTGTATAGGAAGTCGGAGGAGAGGTGTAAAAGCCCAAGAAAAGGGACTTGCAAAAACTTTTCTTCACCTCACAACACCACAGTTTTTATTGTGGACATCTTAGGAAATATTGTGAAGAGCAAGTAACCTCCATCAAAAGAGTGATTAGAGGGAAAAGTCTTCCTTTTCACAAAGTGGGATTTGGACATAGGAACATGAGAGGTTGAGCTCACCCCTAGAACTTAAAAAGTCTTGGGAAGGTTCAGTCCAAGTTTCATAGAAATCCAACACTTTTCGAGGCACTTTTTGGGTTATTTGAAAAAGAGGCCAATTTGAATGTAAATTCAAATTGCAGCAACTTTCATCACCCAAATACAAAAGTTATCTTCATATTCGAACTCAGCACATTTTTCTGAGTAAGCCCACCAATTTTCATCTCCATCGGAGTTCATCTTGTCAAGAGCTAAATTTGCAAGAATTCAAAACTGAATTTGAATTTCAGTTTAAATATGAAGCAAATTTAACCAAACAATATTTGAATTTGAGAATTCAAATTCAAACAAAGACTTGGTGACTAAGTCTCACATTAAATTGTGAGTAGCTGGAGATAATTGAGTGCCAACAGAAATAAAAAGAATTGGAAAGGGGATTAGAGGGGAGAGGGACCCACAGGTCAGTGGCACACACGAGGGGCAGTCGGTTGCTGCAGCCGACCCCGACTTCGCGCGCAAGCAAGGGAACGGCGGCGAGCCACCGAGGCAGCAATCGGCCACCTCATGGTGCCAAACCACGGCTCAAAGGCCAGCGCACAGCCCACGCCGCCTTCCTCCTGCTTTCCAAACAAGAACCCCCCCTACCGAGCTTCTTCCTCGACTCCGCGCGAGCACAGAAACGCCGCCCTCTCGGATTGCCAGCGTCCGGCCAGCACAGGCGCGCTCGTGCCCGACGAGCAACACAAAAAAGGACCGCCTTAAGGTGCTGATTCTTCTAGTCCCTACCGCTCTTCATTTCATGGGCTGTCGAGGGAGTATTTCGCCGGGAAAGCTTCGGGGTTCTTGAGACCGAGCTCGCACAAAATCCAAAAATTCGTGGGGGTTAGCTCATCACCGGGCAAACCGAGTCAGGCACATGCTCTATACACTGCCACGACCACCTAGGATCGAAAACCAGTAAGAACCGTGGGCTAGGTTTACGGTTCTTTGAAGTTTTCTGAAGCACAGCCGATATACGGCCTAGGTCGCCGATGATGTCGTAGTAACCGCCGTTTTCACGGGGTTGGGGTCCATGTCCGTGACCAGCAGGTGTCAACGGAGCTCCCCGAGCAAACCACATCGAAAAAGGTGCATGGGATGCCGAGTTGGACGTCGCCGGTGAGCTCCCGGCCGCTGTTGCCGTCGGGAGCACTGTTCCGGTGGTTGTCAAGTTCTGGGGAGGGCACCACCGTGTTCCTCGAGCCGAGATAGGCACTGGCGGCGAGATTCAGCAAGCTCCGAGGACCGGAACCCCTCTCCGGCGAGAGCTCCGGCGAGCTTGGCGGCGGGGTCGCGCGGGTGGCCGGAGGAAGACGAAGGGGTAGGCCCCACGCGTCAGCGGCTGGAGATAAATGGGTGGGATTCTCTGTGGTCCGGGATCCAGTGCGGCCGCGCGGGAAGGAGTCTGTGGCCCCGTGTGGCGCGGCTCCAGCGGTCGACACGTGGGCGGTGGACCCACCCGCAGGATTTAAATATTTTTGGAATTTCCAGTTTTAGTGCAAACTTCAAATGCATAGAACTTTGGCTAGGAAACTCCAAATTCGATGAACCAAATTTTGCTGAACTCAGAATTCTGAGTACTTTCCAGCAATACCAAATTCAGCTCATGAAAGTGAATAGTTTTCTAGAATTAAATCCCTAAAATTTAAACTGTTGGGAATTTTATCTGGAGAACTACTTTATGAAAAATTCTGAAATTTGGCTGAGAGGTTCATTAGAAAATCCCAGAATCCCAGTAAAATTTTCAGACTCATCCAAGTTCATTTAGTTACCCTAATGAGGTGATTAAGAGAATTGCCCTGAGAAAATAGAAAAATGTTCAGAAACATTTTTCAGATTTTCTCAAATCTTAATTAGGGCATAATTTTCTGTAGAATTCTTCAAATGACATGAAACCAACTCCATTAGAACCATCTTAAAGTCTAGTTTCCAGAAAGTAATGTTTGGAGCCATGAAAACCCCTGGAATCATCCAGAGGCTCAAATATTGACCAAATGGGCTTCTATTTGTACAAGGTTCAAATGAACTTTGTTTCAAATTAAACTTGGTAACAACTCTGGTTAGGACCCTACCAGTCCACCATAAAAATTTCAGAACCAAAGGGAAGGGCTAGCTAGAGTTACTAGCAATAATGTATTCCAGTTTACACATTGCATTTAAATTTACATGGAGTATTATATTCAACGTGTAGCCATTGAAGAAGAGACTCCGGAAGTGCTGGACTTCCTTCTTCCGGACAAAGAAATAACTACTGACCAGCAGCAACAAGGCAAGCCCCGGTTTGCATTAACCTTTTTTATAAGTTTTATTTTGTTTACATGTGTCATATGAAGTATGTATGTGCATTAGGTATAGGATGGATGGAACCCCACTTGCATAACCAGAATTTTTCCCTAAGAGTGAGGGTAGTGTTTAGGACCTCAAGTAGAAAGGCTATGCTTAAAGATTCATAGGGCTTCGGTACAAGTCGAGTAGTTAGAATCTACTCGCAAGATAGGCTTGGGACACACGGGTTCGGTTGAGTGATGTGAGATCACTTTAGTAATGAAAATGAGACTAGGCAGGGGCTAGGGCGCAGCAAGAGAGAGTCTTGTGTGCGCAGCCCTGCCCGTGTCGATTGAGGACCGATCCGTGTGCGGCCCTGCTGAACAAGTATTGAACGTACCGAAGGCATATCGGATATATGGGCCCCGATAAACCGATGTAGCCTAAACCTCCGGGCGTCGAGGCATAACGCACCGATTTATAGGTGTAGGCTGAGGGCAGCAAGGTGGAAATCTGCCAACGGGCATAGAGAGATGCTCCGTGTGGGGAACCTCCTGCTCGTTTCGGTGCGACCGGTTCGACGTTTGGGCTGTTGGGTGAAAGGTTGTCCCGTACGACATCGAGTGAGCGTGCTGTGCAGCTCCACGGATGGGCGTACGTGACGTGCTCTTTGGGTTTCCCTGCAGTTGTATATCGAGTCGATTCGCCGTCCCTCGCGGTGACGAGTACCGCTTGTTCACTGCGTCGTAACGTAGACTAATGAATGAAATGTTATGATTCAATATTGCTGTTATGATATAATTGTATTGCTACATGTGTGCCACCAAATATTGCTCACTAAATTTCAGCTTTATGAACTGTTAACTTGTTGCTAAAAGATAAACTAAGGATGAACTTGTAGGCGTGTCCATTTGCCGCAACATTGCTATCCTATGCCCTTATACACCTCATGTAGAGTTTCATGCTTAGGTGAGCCGGTTAAGCCTTGCTGAGCCTTCGTGCTCACGGATGCTGCTTAAGTGTTTTTCAGGTGAGGAGCCACCCACGGACTCGGAGTACGAGTCCACCGGCGAGGGTTACCCTCCGTCGGGGACCACAGCTAAGTGGGAGCCGTACATGCCGCTCTGAGCTGAGGAGTGCAGCTAGTGTGGGTTGCCTTAGGGATGGGCAACCACTTTTGCTAGATAGGCGGGCGTGAGTTGTATAAAAGAAACTTCCGCTGTGTAATAAAGACCCTAGTTTGTAACTGAGAAGTGTACTATTTTGTACATTCAGTTTGTTTTCCCATGTAATATAATGTGTCCTTATGATGTGTGCTGTCGGGTGTCGCAACGCGCGGCACCACCCTCTGCGATCCTGGATGAGCGGATTCCGGTCCGCCACAGCCTGGTATCAGAGCTGCAGTGGGGATAGCACAGTACTAAAGGACTGCATTATGGGAAAACTTAGGTATACGGTGAGGATTTGGTAGTTGCCCAAGTAAGGACTATATTAGCATAGCAAAGACTAACTTATGTGTTATAATTCTGAATTTCAATTATGTAAAGACGCACCTACGCTCTGGTAAGTATGGTAAGGAACGCCACCGAAAGCGGTTCAATTTCGGTTAGCTCCCCCTGACGAGGAACGTGGTTCAGGGATTGATCTCACAGCTTGGTGTGAGACGTTAATATGAACCTCTTGGACTCTTCATGTCCCTCAGTTCATATGCAACGCTGATCCCTAGCGTGCATTAGGCAAGTAAGTGGAGACCCCATCGCGTGGTCAGTAACGCGAGAGTGTGTTCGTCTGGAAATAGCCCAGGAGAACATGCGCAGCGCTTGCCATTGGCGTGCCCTGCAGGGCAGTAGGTGGTATCTGTTGGGTTGATAACATTCCCAACCGTGACGACCCGTTCATGACCTACTCGGGTTCCCCGTCGTGTGGTGTTGAAACACGATCACGTACCCTGAGACGTGACCTAACTCAAGGACGGCCGTATGACAATGATACGGGCGTTTGTATTTACTTTTAAATATGGTACTGCCTGAAATGGAAACAAAACCCTTGAGTGCACCATTATTGTGTGGTCTTCTGCAGGTACTAACCACGTAAGTATCCGTGTAGTAAACATGTGCGAGAGACCGTTTAGTGCCACATTTTAGACGTATATGCCAGTGTAATCCGGTTAGGATTTTCTTTTGTGAGGAACGTAGTACCGAGATATTGTAGGCATATGCATGAGAATAATGATAACAAAGAATTAAAATCTATAGGTTCAACATTTAGGACCCTGGTTGGGTATAAGAATGGGATAGTGGAGCAGTATAGCCAAAAGTATGAAAAGCAGAGTGCTCTGTTTTGGGCAGCAAGGTTGCCGAACTTCAACAGAGCACAACTCACAGGTATTTTAGCCGATAGAGGTGTGCTATATAGTTCTGGAAAGGTATTGAAGTACTCTACAACTTTGTTGTAGACTTCCAGAGCTGAAACTCACCTTAAGATGGCTTAAATCCCAGAGGAATGAAAACTGTCCAGAACCAGGACAGAGTAAAAACATTCTCTGAACAGTTCTGTTTTTCAAACATAATTCCCAGTAGAAAAATCTAAAAGTGGCACATAATACATCCTTAGAAAGAGTAGAAGATGTGTGACATCTTTGCAATTCAAAGTTTCTGAAATTTCAGCACAGATTTCAGTGGAAATCAGGGTTGAAAACAACCACTTCCAAGGGAGGTGCTGTTAAAATTCTTCCAGAAATTCTGCTGACTTTGAATTGGCATAACTTCTTAACCAAAGCTGATCTGAGGGAAAATGAGTACTCGTTGTAAAGATACTGAAGTTAATTTTAACTTTGGTATTCAACTTGAGTCATGAAAATGCCCAGAACCAGATCGAAACTTGGAATAGGTAGAAACTGGTCATTCTGACAGAAGAATGACAGTTGAACTCTTTGGAGAGGGTGTTGTACCCTACGGGTGGATACGTGATGACAACGCGATAAAAATGTCTCGTAGAGACCAAACCCAGTTATGGTGAGCTTCCAAAGTGGAGGTTCATCAAGTTGGATTAAACTAGCTTGTGTTTGGTCTGGTAATGGTGTAGCTTGCGCAAAGTTATTACACTATCTACTTACGAGATATATCGCATGTTTTTGTTGTCATAATGTTTTACGCCCATTTCTATTGGACTGCATGCAAAATGTTGCGGGACTGATGTTTAATGGCGTGTGGATGCAGATGGTTCGTACTAGGACCACGCACGAGGTTGGTGGCTCTAGCCAACAGGGGGGTGATGACTCCCAGCCACCGGCCTATGACAGCACCCCGCAGCAGCAGCCACCACCGCCGCCTCCACTTACTCTAGCGGATGTGATAGCGGCACTGGTGGGAGGTCGTGAGGAGCAGACCGACCTGCTCCGTACGATCGTGCAGAATACGTCCCAGGCGGGGGGACGTCAAGAGCGAGGGCCTCGTGAGCCCCGTGAAGTGTCGTACTCGGATTTCATGAGTACGCACCCTCCAGTGTTCACCGAAGCTGAGGAACCACTGGAGGCGGACAACTGGCTGCGGACTATCGAGTCCAAGTTTGGGCTGCTCCAATGTACAGAGCGGCAGAAGATCCTGTTTGCAGCACAGCAGCTCCACGGTGCCGCTGGTGCGTGGTGGGCGAACTATGTCGCCGCACGTCCGGCTGGCCATGCCGTGGAATGGCAAGAGTTCCGGGAGGCGTTCCGCGCCTACCACATTCCTCCCGGAATAATGAAGAGGAAGTTCCAAGAATTCTTGGAGCTGAAGAAGGGCGGGAGGAGTGCCCACGACTACTCCCGTGCCTTCAACCATCTGGTGCAGTATGCGTCAGACTATATCTCCACGGAGGAGAAGAAGAGGGAGCATTTCTATCGGGGGTTACACCCTGAAATGAAGACGCACCTCGTTCAGTGGAATCGCGGCACATTCAACAACTTAGTCAATGCCGCGATCATGCAAGAGGACGCTCAGCGGGAGTTGGCAGCTGAGCAGAGGAAGCGCAGTGCTCCACCTAGCAGTGGTGGTGGCGCGCCTCAGAAGTACCGTATGGTGTATCGGACACCATCCGGGCAGCAGTGGCGTCCACCGGCGCGACCTCAACAGTTCGGGGGACGTTCGTTCCAAGCACCCCCGTTCCGTCCGCTGATGCCACCACCAAGACAGCAACAGAAACAGCAGCAGCAGACGGTACCCCGGCCGTTTCCATCGCCACAACGCGCCCCGGGTTTCCGTCCACCGGTCAGCGGGGGACCGCCCCATTTCACCTGCTTCACGTGTGGCCAGGCGGGCCACTTCGCGAAGGACTGTCCCCAGGGGCAGCAGAGCAGCGGGCAAGCCCAGCTCCAGGGCGGTGCTCGAGGCCGACCTCCGGTGAAGAAGGTTGGTCAGCGGACTGGAGGCGTCCGCAACCTCGACAATGAGGACGCCCCAGAGGGAGACAACGTGCTGGCGGGTACGTTTACTCTCAACCATCAAGCCATCATCATACTTTTTGATTCTGGTGCAACCCACAACTTTATAAGTGCATCGTACGTGGTTAAGCATCAGCTGGAAACCTTTCCAACCGAGTGTTCGTATATGATCTGCTCATCGGGAGGAAAGATTTCAGCAACGATGATGGTTCCAAAAGCACCACTGTGCTTAGGTGGGAAGGTATATCCCACCACTATGATTATCCTAGGGGGGCAGAAGATTGATGCAATCTTGGGAATGTCATGGCTAAGCTACCATGGAGCTGTCCTGGAAACACTATCACGGACGGTTCACCTCAACTCCCCATTACACCGTCCGCAGTCCCTCCTATTAGATAATCCAGTCAGAGAGGTTTCAGGATCAATAGTTCTGAGGCTCTCAAATTAGAAGACATCCCCGTAGTCCGGAAGTATCCCGACGTGTTCCCAGATGATTTACCGGGCATGCCACCTGAGCGGGATGTCGAGTTCAAGATCGAGCTCGCACCCGGGACTACGCCCATATCACGGAGACCATACAAAATGGCTCCCAATGAGCTGGCTGAACTGAAAGAACAGCTCAATGATCTGTTGAGCAAGGGTTTCATTAGGCCGAGTTCCTCGCCTTGGGGATGCTCGGCGCTATTCGTGAAGAAGAAGGATGAGACCCTGAGGCTGTGTGTGGATTACCGGCCACTCAACGCCGTCACCATCAATAATAAGTACCCACTGCCCCGCATCGACATATTGTTTGATCAACTTGTGGGTGCCAGTGTATTCTTCAAGATGGACCTTCGCTCTGGATATCACCAGATAAAAATCCGGGCGGAGGATATTCCGAAGACGGCATTCTCGACGAGATATGGACTATATGAATATCTCGTCATGTCATTTGGTCTCACAAATGCTCCAGCCCATTTCATGTATCTCATGAACTCGGTGTTCATGCCGGAGCTGGACAAGTTCGTGGTAGTGTTCATCGACGATATCTTGGTTTACTCCAAGACAGAAGCCAAACATGCCAAACACTTGCGGATCGTTCTTCAACGATTGCGAGACCACAAGCTTTACGCCAAGTTTAGCAAATGCGAATTTTGGATCAGCCAAGTGCCATTCTTGGGACATATCATCTCAGCTGAAGGCATTGCGGTTGACCCAAGTAAAATAGAGCAAGTGTTGAAATGGAAAGCTCCCACTTCAGTTCATGAAGTCAGAAGCTTCCTCGGGTTAGCGGGATACTACCGGAGATTCATTCCAAGCTTCTCCAAGCTCGCTAAGCCGATGACAGAGTTACTGAAGAAAGGGACGAAATATGTTTGGAACACGGCGTGTGAAGGAGCGTTCCGAACATTGGTGAAGCATCTCACAACAGCCCCGGTGTTAGCTCAGCCGGATACAACAAAGCCCTTCGACGTGTATTGTGACGCGTCCGGTATTGGGCTTGGCTGCGTGTTGATGCAGGAAGGACGTGTGGTCGCATATGGCTCACGCCAACTTCGGAACCATGAGCAGCATTATCCCACTAATGACCTTGAGCTTGCTGCAGTGGTTTTGGCGCTGAAAATGTGGAGGCACTATATCCTGGGGAATTTGGTGCATCTCTACACCGACCACAAGAGCTTGAAATACATTTTCACCCAGAAGGAGCTGAACATGAGGCAACGGAGGTGGTTAGAATTAATCAAGGACTATGAATTTGAGATTCACTACCACCCCGGCAAGGCGAATGTGGTTGCCGACGCGCTGAGTCAGAAATCACATGTCCATCACCTCACCATTACACCGGTGGAGGAGGAAGAGCCAAGTTTATACTTGGTTCCTTATGGATCGCTGTACAACCTTGCCCTCATCCCTACTATTAGGGAGGACATCATTGCAGCTCGGAAGACGGATAAAGGCATGGCACATCTCCGGAGACGGATAGACAATGGAGAGATTAAATGTTTCCGGAAGGATGATGAGGGGGCGCTATGGTTTAATGACCGCATAGTCGTGCCCCGAGATATGGAGTTGAGGAAAAAGATCCTCGATGAAGCTCACTTGTCTAAATACTCCATTCATCCGGGCAGCAACAAGATGTACCAAGATTTGAAACAGAAATTTTGGTGGACACGGATGAAGCGGGAGGTAGCGAAGTACGTATCCGAGTGTGATACGTGCCGACGAGTGAAGGCTGATCACATGAAGAAATCAGGGCTGTTGCAACCCCTGAAGATTCCGGCATGGTAATGGGAAGATGTGAGCATGGATTTCATTGTGGGATTACCCCTAACATCCAACAAGCATGATTCCATATGGGTAATCGTTGATCGATTAACCAAGACGGCTCACTTCATTCCGGTGAATACACGTTACAATGCCGGCAAATATGTGGAGCTGTACATAGCGAAGATTCTATGCCTATACGGGGTACCCAAGACCATCGTCTCAGATCGGGGTGCATTATTTGTATCTCTCTTTTGGGAGCAGTGACGCGACCCGCTCAACCGAGACAGGCCACTCGCCCGGGAATCGCATTGGGTGGTGCCGTGTTGTGCGGCGCCCAACAGCACACATATGCGGAACAATGTATTACATAAAACAATAGCGGAAGCTTACAAGTTTTTCTTTGTAAATACTTTACATCAAGTAACTACAGCAGAAGTCTATATCAACTCACGTCGAATAACTAAGAGCACTCGAGATGAAGTCCAGCCCGCGGACTTCTCTCGCTAGCAACACGAAGACAAGCAGCAGCGGCTGGGTTCTCCATGTGTTACCTGACTCGGGAGTCCCCGAGTCTCACCGGACAACCTTCTTTTCAACATCGTCGTTAACCTGCAAAACCACTTATATAGCAAGCGTGAGCACATAGGCTCAGCAAGTCTGACCCGTCTCTCCTAAGCAAGAAACTCTACATGCACGACGGTTGCAATTTGGTTGGCTAGATTTGCATAAAGGACTCGCCTAAAGTCGATCCTTAACTTTCAGATTTTAAGCCTCATTGTGCAAACCTTGAGCCGAAAAGCATCGCAACTCTACAATCCAACAAGAAACGCTTTGTTGCGATGCTCCTTGCGCAAAGTGAAAGTAAACTTTAATGAGCCTATCTCTAATTCAATCATGGTTGCAATACAAGTTATAGCACCGCCTTATCAAGTTCAAAGATAAACAATTCCAGTTGTTACTACGTCAAGACGCAGTGGGCAAGTATGCTCATATGACTGCGAGCGACGGTGATTCGAATCAGTACACGCCCGGACTACACGACACATACACCCGTACTCCGAGTTGCCGGCAGCAACCTCGACTGACGTTGTACGCGGCCACCTTTCCCAAGATCTTCCACATTGGACGCAGTCCAACTGCCCCGAGTACGCAAGCTCCCTCAAGGTACATACCCGCTGTGGTATGTTCTTGAGCGAGTTACCTCCTGCTACCCTGACGCCGAAAGCCTAAGGCAGTTGGAAAAGTTCCACTATGGATCTCCCAAGGTACATCGGTTTCCTGGGTCCCATATAGCCAGTATGTGCCCGGTACACAACTCAAACTTGTCCAACAGGGCCAAGCACGGACGGGCCTTAATCGACACAGGCAGGGCTATGCACGCACGGCCTGCAACCTGCTGCATCTAAACCTCCCTGCCCAGTCTCCATTTCTTAAATGTGAACTTTCCTCATCTTTTCTAATTCGGACCCGTTCCGAGTAAACCAGCCCTAAACTCGCGAGTAGATTCCAACTACTCGTCTTCTACCGGACCTTTCCTACTAACATTAGCATAGCCAAATTCCCTCGAGGAGTTGCTATTCTACCCTTTCTCTCTTAGGTGTTTTTGGTCATGCAAGTGGGATTTTCAATATCATCTAGACGTAATGCAATCACCGATGCAAAGCTATGACCTCTACAAATGGAAATGCTTTATAAAACTGTTCAAATGCAAACCGGGGCTTGCCTGTTTGCAGGTGACTACTGTTACAATCAGTTAGTGACGATCACTTGGAGCTTGATCACTTGATTTCCTCCCTCCTTGATCTTCACCTCAAGTTCTTCTCACCTTCTTCACGTATATGCTACACGATATGATCATGCATATGTATTTAATTGAAAAGCTTTTGCTCATAAGATCTAATGACCATTTTAAAACTGGAACTTTGTTTAAGAATTTAAAATGACACTGGTGCTAGTGGTTTGGGTTGGGCTTAAACACTAAGATCAAGTGTTGAGTGCTTCTTCCCACTTAAGTGTTGATCACCTTAAGAGATCACACATCATAGTGGTGATCCAGAGCTCTAATGGAGCTGAGAATTTTCATGTGAGTTCCTTGTCACAAGAAAATTCTCTGGACCAAAATTTAGCACATTTCATGGAATGGTTTATTCAGAATAATTCTCTAAGTGTTTAGTCAAAGATGAATTAATTCTGAGGTAACACTCGTGTTCATGTAAAACTAAGTGAACCACAATTTCAATTATAGTTTATAGAGTCTACATGAATTTTCCTAGGATTTTTGGAGCTAGGAATTTCCCAGACCTGAATTTACAAGTTCTAGAAATTCTCTGAAAATGTTTCTGTATTCATTTGAATACAGGAACTTACAACCTGAATTACCCTGATCAATTAAACTCCAAATGAGCTGAAACTTTTACAGGAGTCTAATAACACCCTAAAGAATATTCTGGAAACATTTGAGGATTTTTGGATAAACCAAACTCCCTCTAAAATTCTTTTGCTGAAAAGCTTTAAAGACTTTTCCAGAATTAAATAAAGACTTTCATACAAATTGGGTTGCATATTTGTATAGAGTTTGTCAATCTGAATCTAAACCAATTTGAATCACTAAATTTGGAGGTTCCTAGCAAAAGTTATGCTCTTCTAAAGTTTGGGGGAAAATCTGAGATTTGAATAAATTCGAGAAAAGTTTAAACCTGACTGTGGGCCACGGGCCACGTGTCACTTACAGAATCAAAGGCACACGGGGCCACACATATTCCTCTGTGCAGTCACACAGGATCCCACAGCCACAGAGGATCAGGGTTTTAAACTCTCTCTCACTGATGACTGGGCCCGCCGACCCCTTCTTCTACCTCGGGTCAGTTCCCGCGCTCCGGGTGCCTGCGCCGCCGCCCTCGCCGGAGATCGCCGGAACTCGATCTCCCGGCCTCTGCTCGAGCCCTTGCTCGCCGCCAGAGCCTAACCTGCCCTGCTGAGCACGATGGTAAGGTTTCCCCGAGCCGGCAAAACCTCTATGGTAGCTAGCGACGCTGCGGCAGCCCGGCACTTCATCGGCGACGTCGGCCGGCCATCCTAGTGCACCAACAGTTCAACAAAATGGTGCTACAGCTCCAGTGAACGATGGGGAAGCTCGGCCTAGCCTCAAAAACGTTTGGGAACCATGGTAAATCTGCTTTCACCGTGCGACCGCGGTCCCCCGGTTCGGATGCCGGTAGAAAATCCCGAAATACTCGCTCTAGGTGTAGTTTGAGGCTAGAAACGTGAAGAGCAAAGGATCGCCTACTACTTTGGACCCTTCGTGCAAACTGTGATGAACAAATATTGAGAATTGAAGAGGAATTCGGGATTACCGTGCCGGAAGGTCAGAAGGAGTACGCCGGAGCAATTTTTCCAAATTCCCTCCCGGTGATGCATGGCACGGTCTGATCTTTGGAGGGGAGCAGCATGGTGCCTTGGCGCGTCCAGAGGCGCCGGCACTTGGTCGTGATACTCACCAGATTGAGCTGTCCACGGACGCCTCCCAATCGATCCTTGTTCGGCCGCCGCACGGCCGTGGTGTACCCGGGGTAGGAGAGCCGATCATCGGTCGGGGACGCGTTGAGGAGGGAGAGGGAGCTGCGCCGGTGCTATCTGGCTACTGACCAGCTGTTGTTCACACCTGTTTGAGCCGGCTGTCGAGCAAACGACGGCGGCGGCGTTGGTGTTGTTCAGGGCACGAGGGGAGAAGAAACGGAGTGGTTCCTCGGGGCTGTGGTAAGAGGACACGGGCGAGGTGATAAGAAGAAGAAAGCAGCTCGCCAGGCGCCCACCGGTGAAGCAGGTGGTGGCTCGGCGCTGCCCGGTGTCGACCGGTGCTGCCCTCGGTGTCGATCACCCGGGGAGGCAAAACAGAGACCCAACACTGAGATCTTTTGCAAGTTTTCAGTTCACACAATGACATGTGGGACCCACTGATCAGTCCTCCTTATCCCCTCTCCAAATATCTCCCAAGTTTGAATGTTGAGTGAATTCAATTGTGGGAATTCAAATCTGGTATGCATTTGGATAATTGGGCAAGTTTCATCCAAATTCAAACTTGCATTTGAATTCTTTGTCTTTTAAAGTCCATTTTGCAAAATGGGTTGCAAACTATTTCCATAAATCATGAAACTTTGCACACCCCCAAATTTGGACTCAAGGAATTCAAATATGAAATCTGATTTTTATTTTGGCTGCTGCAAATGAGATTTTTAGCACAACAGTTTCGAATTCCATTGTGTTTTTCTCATTTGAATTTTTGTTTGAACAAATTGTTCCAAATCTGATTTTTGTTTTCTCACACATATGGGAACTTCCCATCCTTGTTTTAGACCCCTCTAGGGTTCCAAGTTCTCAAATGAACATTTGACTTGTGTGAAGAAAGCCCTCATGTGTGTTATCACATGTGGGAAAAAGTTTTAACAAGTCCCAAATTTCATACACATGAAACAAAACTTTGCAAACAAGTGTTTCTTTGTATTCATAATTTTGGGACCTTTACATTCCTCCCCCCTTAAAAGGAATCTCGTCCCGAGATTCAAAAGAGGAACGAGGTGGGAGGTAATTACAAGGTTTATGACAAAAGCTCCGGATAATTCTTGTGGATGTAATCTTCGGATTCCCACGTCGCCTCCTCCGGGGTATGATTACTCCACAGGACTTTGTAAAATTTCAAAGTCCGGTTCCTGGTGGTCCGGGTCTTTTCGTCGATAATCTGTACAGGTTGCTTGACATAGGTGAGATCCGGCTTCAACTCGTCGATGTCTTCGGTGCGGATGGCAGCGGTAAACTTGAGACATTTCCGCAGCTGGGACACGTGAAATATGTCGTGAATACCAGCAAGGCTCGCCGGTAGTCCCAGCCGGTAGGCTACAGTTCCGCACTTCTCCGTGATAGTAAATGGACCGATGAATCGGGGAGCAAGTTTCCCCTTGACACCGAACCGATGAATCCCCTTCATCGGAGACACACGAAGATACACGTGCTCTCCGACTTCGAAATGCAGCGGTCGACGTCTCTGGTCCGCGTAGCTCTTTTGACGAGATTGGGCAGCTTTGAGGTTCTCTTGTATCATCCGAACTCTCTCTTCGGCTTCATTGACAAGATCAACCCCGAATGTTACTCGTTCACCGGATTCACACCAATTCAATGGTGTACGGCACTTCCGGCCGTATAGAGCTTCATATGGTGCCATCTTAATGCTCGTCTGATATCCGTTGTTGTACGAGAACTCTGCCAGCGGTAAGTGATCATCCCAGCTCTTACCGTGGTGGATGGCATACGCTCTCAGCATATCCTCTAGTATTTGATTCACCCTCTCAGTTTGCCCATCGGTTTGAGGGTGATACGCAGAGCTTCTAATTAGTTTGGTCCCCAAGGATACGTGTAGATGCTCCCAGAAACGGGCTACAAACAGCGATCCTCTATCTGACACAATAGTGCGGGGAACTCCATGTAAGCACAAGATCCATGCTACAAGCAGCTACACGTTGCATTGGGTACTAAGTTGATCAGGAGCTCCGCCTATCATCCTCAAACGGATGGGCAAACAGAGAGGGTGAACCAAGTATTAGAAGACATGTTGAGAGCATGTGCTATCCACCACGGTAGGAACTGGGATGATCACCTACCGTTGGCGGAATTCTCGTACAACAACGGCTATCAGGCGAGTATCAAGATAGCACCCTACGAAGCTCTCTACGGTCGCAAATGCCGCACCCCACTAAATTGGTGCGAGTCCGGTGAAAGGGTCACATTCGGGGTTGATGTGGTGAACAACGCCGAAGAGCGCGTTCGGACGATTCAAGCCAATTTGAAGGCCGCTCAATCCCGGCAGAAGAGCTACGCTGATAAGAGGCGTTGACCGTTGCACTTCGATGTTGGGGAACACGTGTACCTCCTGTCTCCGATGAAGGGCGTGCACCGGTTTGGTGTAAAGGGGAAGCTCGCTCCCCGTTTTATTGGACTCTACGCTATCACCGAGAAGTGTGGACCAGCGGCGTATAGATTGGAGTTACCGGCATCTCTTGCGGGTGTCCATGATGTTTTCCATGTTTCGCAACTGCGAAAATGTTCGAAACATACAGCTGCTGTTCCTACCAAAGACATCGGCGAGCTGAAACCGGATATAACTTATGATGAGTATCCGGTGGCCATTCTTGATGAAAAGGCCAGGACCACACGCAGCAGAACGTTGTGGTTCTACAAAATACTCTGGAGCAACCACACCGCCGAAGAAGCGACGTGGGAGGGCGAGGAGTTCCTTCGCTCAAATTACCCGGAGTTCATGGCTTCTCAACATGGGTAAGTCCCTATTACGTCGCCATCTCTTCTTTTATAATCTCGGGACGAGATTCTTTTAAGGGGGGAGGGATGTAAAAGCCCAAGAAAAGGGACTTGCAAAAACTTTTCTTCACCTCACAACACCGCAGTTTTTATTGTGGACATCTTAGGAAATATTGTGAAGAGCAAGTAACCTCCATCAAAAGAGTGATTAGAGGGAAAAGTCTTCCTTTTCACAAAGTGGGATTTGGACATAGGAACATGAGAGGTTGAGCTCACCCCTAGAACTTAAAAAGTCTTGGGAAGGTTCAGTCCAAGTTTCATAGAAATCCAACACTTTTCGAGGCACTTTTTGGGTTATTTGAAAAAGAGGCCAATTTGAATGTAAATTCAAATCGCAGCAACTTTCATCACCAAATTCAAAAGTTAGCTTCATATTCGAACTCAGCACATTTTTCTGAGTAAGCCCACCAATTTTCATCTCCATTGGAGTTCATCTTGTCAAGAGCTAAATTTGCAAGAATTCAAAACTGAATTTGAATTTCAGTTTAAATATGAAGCAAATTTAACCAAACAAAGTTTGAATTTGAGAATTCAAATTCAAACAAAGACTTGGTGACTAAGTCTCACATTAAATTGTGAGTAGCTGGAGATAATTGAGTGCCAACAGAAATAAAAAGAATTGGAAAGGGGATTAGAGGGGAGAGGGACCCACAGGTCAGTGGCACACACGAGGGGCAGTCAGTTGCTGCAGCCGACCCCGACTTCGCGCGCAAGCAAGGGAACGGCGGCGAGCCACCGAGGCAGCAATCAGCCACCTCATGGTGCCAAACCGCGGCTCAAAGGCCAGCGCACAGCCCACGCCGCCTTCCTCCTACTTTCCAAACGAGAACCCCCCCCTACCGAGCTTCTTTCTCGACTCCGCGCGAGCACAGAAACGCCGCCCTCTCGGATCGCCGGCGTCCAGCCAGCACAGGCGCGCTCGTGCCCGACGAGCAACACAAAAAAGGACCGCCTTAAGGTGCTGATTCTTCTAGTCCCTACCGCTCTTCATTTCATGGGCTGTCGAGGGAGTATTTCGCTGGGAAAGCTTCAGGGTTCTTGAGACCGAGCTCCCACAAAATCCAAAAATTCGTGGGGGTTAGCTCATCACCGGGCAAACCGAGTCACGCACATGCTCTATACACTGCCACGACCACCTAGGATCGAAAACCAGTAAGAACCGTGGGCTAGGTTTACGGTTCTTTGAAGTTTTCTGAAGCACAGCCGATATCCGGCCTAGGTCGCCGATGAGGTCGTAGTTACCGCCGTTTTCACGGGGATCGGGGTCCATGTCCGTGACCAGCAGGTGTCAACGGAGCTCCCCGAGCAAACCACATCGAAAAAGGTGCATGGGATGCCGAGTTGGACGTCGCCGGTGAGCTCCCGGCCGCTGTTGCCGTCGGGAGCACTGTTCCGGTGGTTGTCAAGTTCTGGGGAGGGCACCACCATGTTCCTCGAGCCGAGATAGGCACTGGCGGCGAGATTCAGCAAGCTCCGAGGACTGGAACCCCTCTCCGGCGAGAGCTCCGGCGAGCTTGGCGGCGGGGTCACGCGGGTGGCCGGAGGAAGACGAAGGGGTAGGCCCCACGCGTCAGCGGCTGGAGATAAATGGATGGGATTCTCTGTGGTCCGGGATCCAGTGCGGCCGCGCGGGAAGGAGTCTGTGGCCCCGTATGGCGCGGCTCCAGCGGTCGACACGTGGGCGGTGGACCCACCCGCAGGATTTAAACATTTTTGGAATTTCCAGTTTTAGTGCAAACTTCAAATGCATAGAACTTTGGCTAGGAAACTCCAAATTCGATGAACCGAATTTTGTTGAACTCAGAATTCTGAGTACTTTCCAGCAATACCAAATTCAGCTCATGAAAGTGAATAGTTTTCCAGAATTAAATCCCTAAAATTTAAACTGTTGGGAATTTTATCTGGAGAACTACTTTATGAAAAATTCTGAAATTTGGCTGAGAGGTTCATTAGAAAATCCCTGAATCCCAGTAAAATTTTGAGACTCATCCAAGTTCATTTAGTTACCCTAATGGGGTGATTAAGAGAACTGCCCTGAGAAAATAGAAAAATGTACAGAAACATTTTTCAGATTTTCTCAAATCTGAATTAGGGCATAATTTTCTGTAGAATTCTTCAAATGACATGGAACCAACTCCATTAGAACCATCTTAAAGTCTAGTTTCCAGAAAGTAATGGTTGGAGCCATGAAAACCCCTGGAATCATCCAGAGGCTCAAATATTGACCAAATGGGCTTCTATTTGTACAAGGTTCAAATGAACTTTGTTTCAAATAAAACTTGGTCACAACTCTGGTTAGGACCCTACCAGTCCACCATAAAAATTTCAGAACCAAAGGGAAGGGCTAGCTAGAGTTATTAGCAATAATGTATTCCAGTTTACACATTGCATTTAAATTTACATGGAGTATTATATTCAACGTGTAGCCATTGAAGAAGAGACTCCGGAAGTGCTGGACTTCCTTCTTCCGGACGAAGAAATAACTACTGACCAGCAGCAACAAGGCAAGCCCCGGTTTGCATTAACCTTTTTTATAAGTTTTATTTTGTTTACATGTGTCATATGAAGTATGTATGTGCATTAGGTATAGGATGGATGGAACCCCACTTGCATAACCAGAATTTTCCCCTAAGAGTGAGGGTAGTGTTTAGGACCTCGAGTAGAAAGGCTATGCTTAAAGATTCATAGGGCTTCGGTACAAGTCGAGTAGTTGGAATCTACTCGCGAGATAGGCTTGGGACACACGGGTTCGGTTGAGTGATGTGAGATCACTTTAGTAATGAAAATGAGACTAGGCAGGGGCTAGGGCGCAGCAAGAGAGAGTCTTGTGTGCGCAGCCCTGCCCGTGTCGATTGAGGACCGATCCGTGTGCGGCCCTGCTGAACAAGTATTGAACGTACCGAAGGCATATCGGATATATGGGCCCCGATAAACCGATGTAGCCTAAACCTCCGGGCGTCGAGGCATAACGCACCGATTTATAGGTGTAGGCTGAGGGCAGCAAGGTGGAAATCTGCCAACGGGCATAGAGAGATGCTCCGTGTGGGGAACCTCCTGCTCGTTTCGGTGCGACCGGTTCGACGTTTGGGCTGTTGGGTGAAAGGTTGTCCCGTACGACATTGAGTGAGCGTGCTGTGCAGCTCCACGGATGGGCGTACGCGACGTGCTCTTTGGGTTTCCCTGCAGGTGTATATCGAGTCGATTCGCCGTCCCTCGCGGTGACGAGTACCGCTTGTTCACTGCGTCGTAACGTAGACTAAAGAATGAAATGTTATGATTCAATATTGCTGTTATGATATAATTGTATTGCTACATGTGTGCCACCAAATATTGCTCACTAAATTTCAGCTTTATGAACTGTTAACTTGTTGCTAAAAGATAAACTAAGGATGAACTTGTAGGCGTGTCCATTTGCCGCAACATTGCTATCCTATGCCCTTATACACCTCATGTAGAGTTTCATGCTTAGGTGAGTCGGTTAAGCCTTGCTGAGCCTTCGTGCTCACGGATGCTGCTTAAGTGTTTTTCAGGTGAGAAGCCACCCACGGACTCGGAGTACGAGTCCACCGGCGAGGGTTGCCCTCCGTCGGGGACCATGGCTGAGTGGGAGCCGTACACGCCGCGCTGAGCTGAGGAGTGCAGCTAGTGTGGGTTGCCTTAGGGCTGGGCAACCACTTTTGCTAGATAGGCGGGCGTGAGTTGTATAAAAGAAACTTCCGCTGTGTAATAAAGACCCTAGTTTGTAACTGAGAAGTGTACTATTTTGTACATTCAGTTTGTTTTCCAATGTAATATAATGTGTCCTTATGACGTGTGCTGTCGGGTGTCGCAACTCGCGGCACCACCCTCTGCGATCCTGGATGAGCGGATTCCGGTCCGCCACAAGAGGGTGGCCGGATGAGGCTGTCGACGTTGAGCCGAACGGCGAGGTCCGGTGCACCTCAAAGCTTTGGCGCCAATCCGAGCTTCACGAGCGGCTCTGATCAGTAAACCTTGGAGGAACTTTGGAGAGGGCTAGATCACATCCAGGCGCTACTCTTTGCTGTGGATGGCTCGAGCAGCCGAGCTCAAAAGGCTGTGGTCGATCGGGAGAGAAAACTGTCGGTGGTGTTCGGTGTGAACGAAGCAGCCGCGGCAACCGAGCTGAGGAGGAGGAGAAATAGAGCTGGGGCACTCGGTCGGCTGCTCTTATCACCCACGCGCGCGCTGACATTGGGCCAGCGAGAACCAGCTCGGTGGAAGCGTCGGGCGACGGGTCGGCCGGGAGCTGGCGCGCGGTGATCAACTCAGAAAACAGAGAGAAAGGGAAACTGATTCTGTGAGGCTGACTGCTGGGTCCCACCATGGTAATTTTTCAATTACTTTCCACAGATATTTTTACCCCAGCTACATGGAATTAAAGTCCATACTTCCACCCCAAGTCATGTTTTAAACTTGCTGAATTCAAATAGTTTGAATTCAGGTGGGAAGTTTGAATTGGGTTTGATCATGTGAATTTGAAATGGAGTTTGAATTCTCCATTTTGTATTGCCCCAAAAACATAGCAAACCAGCTCCAAAGTTTCCAATTTCTGGCATGGCTGCTCATTCAAATGTGGAGAACACATTTGTGGAGCTAAATTTGCAAATTGAAGGAATTGAAATTTGAAACTGAATTTGAAATTCAGATTAGAGGGTTTCTCCTTTTAATCCCAAACAAATATTGAAACTCCTCCAAATGAGCTGAAATTTGGAAGGGTGAATATTTGGACTATGAAGATCCAAGTTATGAATTTAGATCTCCATGTTTGGAAGTTTTTGGGAAGTCCAAATCCTCACTTTGAACTTACACCTTATAATCCAAAGTTTTAATTCCCCTAATTTTTCCTAAGTGTACATGAGCTGAAAATTCTTGCTACCACTTTTTGAGGATTTTACATATAGCCTATGCTAAGCAAAATGAAGCCATCCTTCCCGCGGATGCTTCACACTAGCACCACATCAAAAACCCGGCGGCGTGCAGGGTTCCAAGCGAGACTCACACCCCTCATTGGGCGCTGTTCCGCTCGGCTCTCCCTTCCTCCCTAACATTGCCTTATGCAACATTACCTGCAAAACAATGGATCAACAAACCATGAGCTTATGCTCAGCAGGACTTAACTGAAAACCTACACATGGAACTCTAGATGCTGAAAATAGAGGGCTGAATAGAGAGGTTTGCATAAACGATGAACTTGAGCTAATGAAGGGTCCTTACTTCAAGTTTTAAGCAACTTTTATAACCCTCGCACAATTTACATCGAGAATCCACAATCAAACAAGAAACACTTCATCTCGATGCCATTTGCCCGAGGAGAAAGTAAATTTAGTGAGCTACCCTAGACCCATACATACCTTTCGCCATCAACGCCGATACTCCACAATCAAACAAGAAATGCTTTGTCTCGACGCTACTAGCCCAAGGTAGAAAGTAAATTTAGTGAAGGTGTTGATCACCCCTCATCTCCAATATGAGGATTACTCACGAAGCATATTAACTTTTCCCTAGTTTCTTACTATGTCACGACTTAGCGTACAAGTATGCTCACTACCGCGAGCGACAGTGATTCGAATCAAAAACACCCGGCTGACACGACACATACGCCCATATGAGACCGGTGATCAACCGATCCCCTCAACATCGTATGTGGCAACCTTTCACACGACACCCAAATATTGAACCGATCCCACCGACTTGGAGTAAGTCTCACTACGGAAAACCCTCGTAGAGCCGACTTCTCTCTCCTTTCAGCATCTGCATGAGATGGTGGGGATTGCCTCGACACCCAGGTTAACATATTACATCGGTTTCCTAGGTCCCATATAGCCAGTATGCATCCGGTACACAACTCAAACTTGTCCAGCGGGGCCGCACATGAGAACGGGCCTTAATCGACTCAGACAGAGACTAGGTTCATAGGACCACGTCCTTGAGCATTCCATCCATACTGTCTGGTCTCCATTCCCAACTAAGAGGATCAATTCCCAACTCTTCCGATTGACCCCCCTTAATCCCGGTACACGAGTAGGAAACGACCTACTCGAGTTATGCCTCTTTTAATCCACTTTTGTTAAATTGATCACAGCAGTTATGATTAAGTAAAAACCTATTCTAAATCAAACTCCAGGGATTATTGGGTCATGCATGTGGAATGTCATACAAACTAGACATAATGTAAAACTTATTCTAGACAATATAAAGTGTATAAAAATAAAAACTTGTAAATTTGGATGCAAACCGGGGCTTGCCTTAGTGTTGATCCCAACTAAAGTTTCTGTCAATCGGATTCAAGTCAGCGGCCTCCAATGTCTTCACGAAATGTTTCGCTATCGAAATGATCAAATAAACGATGCGTCATATTATGAATTTAAGTGAGATATATGACTACAGAACTAAACTATATGAAGACAGAAGATTCTGTGGTTGAATTTTTTTACAGGGGCTTTCTAATCTCATTATAAGCTTATGGTAAAATTTTCAGAGGTTTTCGAGGAAGGAGATGGCCACAAAAATTCTTGGAACCTTTAACGTTCAATGATCTATAGGAATTTAATTAGACTTGGTCATATGGAGAAATTTGATATCCTAGTAGGTCTGGACATAAGGTTCTTAGTAAAATTTGTTCCAAAATTTTGTAAGCCTTTTAGCTGGTCAGAATGGCTTGGTAAAGTTTAATTCTATTTTCTGGAATTTGTTCCTGTGATTTTCAGCCCATTTACATAACCCTAAGAAAACCTACTAATTAAGCCACCTTAATCATCTCCAAAAATCCTAAGATTTTTACTGGAGCTCAGGAACTAGGATAAAGATTTGCTGCCCAAAATTGGGAATGTTTCATAAGTAATTTCTCCTGGAATAAATCCCTAAAATATTTACTAAAAATAATTCTACAAAAAATCCTGGGCATTTTCATAGCAAGCACATTGTTTCTATGCAAAGTACTTCTTATGAGGAATCCAACAAAATTTGTATCACTAATTTTGGAGCTTTCTATCCAGAGTTATGGATTTTCCAAGTTTGAACAACTCTCTGTTTTTATTTTACACAGAGCAATTCAAAAGTGGGCCCCACGGGTCAGTTCTTTCTTCAACCTCGGACAGAGCCTGCAGGTGCACGCCGGACAGAGGATTGGCGCGCCCCATTCTCCTTCATTTCTCCACCGTTTTGCTCCGGTTTCGCCCTACACGACGTGGCACAGCTGCCGGGCAAGGTCTCCCCGCTTGAAAACGGCCGGAAACGGGTCGGCACCGACGGCGGCGCCCAACGGTGCGGCATCGATGTGTTCCGGCGTATCCCAAGCTGATTTCAACAGCCAAAGCAGCCGTACAGCACCCCTAGAGGTCATAGAACATGGAACGGAGCTCAACCCTCGCAGCAAACGGTGGAAAACTAGTTGTCACCGTGGACCACGGCGGTTTTAGCTGCCGGCAGCGATTTCTCGTCGCCCAGGGCGGAGGAGGGGCGGTTTGCTTCGGGCTTCGGCGTGGGAGGGTGCTAGGAGCCCTAGTAGCTGTGGTTTGATTTGCATGAACGTTTATCAAGCGGTTTAGTCGAATTTGAAGGATTGGACAGCATCGGTTTATCACACATACCGGCGTCAAAACTCAAATTCCGGTGCACAGGCAGTGGGGAGGAGCAAGGGGGGTCCGAGATGATGATCTAGACACCATGACACACCTTTGAGTCGTGTTGGTTGTGCCGGAGAGGCGCTGGACCGGCCGAACGTTGTGGAGAAGTGGAGGTGGCGTGGCTCTGTTTTTCCGGAAGAAGAACAGCTCGGTTGCGGTGGGGAAAGGTCGGGGACGAGTTGAGGAAGGCTTGAGGATGTCGATGAGTCACCAGCACAGCCTATGAGATGCTCAGCCAGGCACTAACACGGCGGGAGTCTGATCGGCGATGACACGGCAGAGAGCGGGCTCGCGGTGGTTCTTGGGTGAGCGCGCGATAACTATGGTGTGCCGTGGGTCTTCTCGTGTGAGGCAGTGAATACCAATTTCAGTTGTGCAGCTCGTGATCTTTTTGCGAGCAGCTAAGGGCGAGGAAACGAACCGACTCCAGGAGCAAGCACACAGCTCGGTGGAGCTTCTTTCCCCGCGGAGTCATGCTCACAGAGAAACAACTTCGGTGTGGCCTCTGTTCCACTGACCTGCGGGTCCCACCGAAGTCTCCCCCAAACAACAGCAGGCCCCAATTTCAAATGCGTGTGTATATTCAAATCTCTGGATGATTCGAACTATGGAAACAACGTCGCACGGAGGAATGTCTTCGGTTGTTTGTGTGAGCAGAGAAAAGGCAAATGAGTTGTGCAGCTGCTGTGGCTAATGATCAACAACGCCATGGAATTGCCTGCCTTCGGGAGCAAGGCACGAGCAGCAGCTCGGTGGCGATCTCGCGGAGAAAGAAACACTGAAAGTTCTCGGTTTCCATGACATGCAGGTCCCACCAAGTCTCCCCCTCCAAACAACCGTGGCTCCACAATTCAAATTCAAAAGTTGCAGCGAATTCCAAAAATTTGAATTTGATTTCCATGGCGTTAACTCTCATTTGTGCTTGCATTTGAACTGCCGGGTTTACTTCCTTTTTGGCTAGTTTTGTTTTGTAGCCCTTCCTTTATTTCATGTAGCCGAAGTTTGAATTTGAAAAGTGGTAGCAAATTTTGAAGGACAAATTTGAATACAGTGGCTCATCCTCTCTTGTGACCCTAATTCAAATCCTGTGATTCACCTTCATTTTGCTACACTTCCTTTATCGTAGTCTATCCTTTATTCCATACGGTAAATTTCAAATCTGAACACTACTTTAGAAGGAGTCTACTCTGCTGATTTGAATTCTCCAGGAACCCAAGCAAAGCTCAACTTGGGGATTTTACAATCCTCCCCCCTTAAAAGAATCTCATCCCGAGATTAGTTAAAGAACGAGATGGAGAAGAATGTTACCGGTGATAGTTTGATAACAGTCCCGGGCAATTCATCCGAAGAAAAATCTGAGCACGCTGAGGGGGTCCCGAACCCGTTTACTGGGCCGTGCCACTCGCCCGGGAATCGCATTGGGTCGTGCCGTGTTATGCGGCACCCAACAGCACACAGTTAAGGAAACATGTATTACATAAATCAAAAGCGGAAGCTTGCAGATGTTCTTTGTAAATACTTTACAGCAAATAGCTACAGCAGACGACTATGATCAGTTCACGTTGAATAACTAATGAGCACCCGAGAAGAGGTCCAGCCCGTGGACTCCTCCTGCTAGCAACACAAAGACATTACAGCGGCTGGGTTCTCCATGTGTTACATGACTCAGAAGTCTCCGAGTCTCACCGGACAACCTTCATCGTAAGCGTCGATGTTAACCTGCAAAACCACTCATATAGCAAGAGTGAGCACAAAGGCTCAGGAAGACTTAGCCGTCTCTCCTAAGGCATGCAACTCTACATGAAGGTAACTTAAGACAATAAACATGAAAGTTGCATAAAGACTCGCCTACACGTTCTTCCTTAACTTTCAGATTTTAGCCATCTCAGTAGTGACCTTGCGCCGAGCAACACTGGAAATCCACAATCAAACAAGAAACGCTTCATTCCAATGTTACTTGTCCCAAGGTGGAAATAACTTTAATTTGCTCTATCTGTATTTCATCCATGGTTTTCATGCAATTCGAATTATATTAACAGCAATTAAAACTTGCAAACTGTTATCACACAGCTTGATTACTACATCACAACGCAGTGAGCAAGCGGTACTAATACCCGCGAGGGATGGTGATGCGAATCAAACACTGCCCGGATAATTTGACACATACGCCCGCCTCTGAAGACCCAAATCTGACGTCCTTCATTACGTCGTATGTGGCAACCTTTCGCAGGGCACCCGGTTCTACAGTCGGGTGGTTAGTAATGTGAATACATAGCTCAAGGCATGTTTGGCTGGAGAACGCCTGTGCGAGTGATGACGGACGGGTGTACGAAATGTATTGGGACCGGTTTCGGTGTGCAGCCGAACCTGACGATTGTTTGTGACTTATGCAGGTTTAACCACGAAACCGTAGAACTAGTAGCATACATTTGCGAGTGACCGTCTTAGTGCCACCGATGATACGGATATGTCAGTATAATCCGGTTAGGATCTTCTTTTGGTGAGGCTACGTAGTATCGACATGATTCTTACGGTGCATCGACACCGTACTACACTTAATAACCTATTCCCTCTGAAGAAATGATTCATGAACTAACTTTCAACTAAAAATGGAAGTTTGAAACAAATATTACTTACTGAACTCTTATTTTGAGCTAAGATTCAAATGAGAGAATGACTAGGCTTCAAAGATTTCAGCAACAGAGTGCTCTGTTTCTGGTAGGAATTCTTGCTGGATTTTGACAGAGCACAACTCTGAGTATATTTACCCAATTAAGGTGTATGATACAGTTCTGGAAATATTTTAAGTGCTCTACAACTTATTTGTAGACCTCCAAGCTAAATCACACGTTGAGTTGGTGAAAAGTCCAGTTGAAGGCAAACTGTTCAGAACCAGGACAGCAGAAAAACCGCTCTGGACCTTTCTGTTCTTAAGCCATAACTTTCTGTAGAAAAATCTCTAAGGAGCCTATGATACACCGATGGAAAGGTTATGAAATGTGCAACATTGTTGTATTTCAATGCTTGCTCAGATTCTTATTGTATTTGCATATGCAACGGTGATAAAGATAGCCACATACAAAGGAGATGCTGGCAAATTTTATCCAAGAATTCTGTCAACTTTGAAAAATCATAACTCTTGATTCAGAGATGATTTGGAGGCATATGAGTACTATTTGGAAAGATACTGAAGTTAACTTTAACTTTTGTTTTCAACTTGAGTTATGAGAATGCTGTTATACAGATCAAAAGCTGGGTTAGGACAGAAGAGTCTGTTCTGTACAGCAAAGAGAACTGGTTAGGCCTACCACATGGAAGTGATTAAAGTCGAGGGTATTCCGGTGGGACGTGAATATCCGATGTGTTTCTGATGAATTACCGGGAATGCTGGCCAACGGGACGTCAAGTTCAAGATGGAACTGGCGCCGGAAACAACACCGATTTCATGGAGGTCGTGCAAGATGGCACCCAATGAACTAGAGGAGTTGAAGGGGCAACTAAGTGAACTCATGAGCAAAGGTTTTATACGACCTAGCTCATCACCTTGGTGTTGCTCTGCGCTGTTCGTTAAGAAGAATGATGAGACACTAAGATTAAATGTTGATTATCATTCGCTCAATGCCGTCACTATAAAGAACAAGTATCCTGCCCCGCATCGATAGTTTATTCGATCAACTAGTTGGTGCAAGGGTATTCTCGAAGATTGTTGGAGTTCATAAAAGATTATGAATTTGAGATCCACTACCATCTGGGAAAAGCGAAAGTGGTTGCCGACGTGTTAGTCGGAAAACGCACGTTCACAACTTGGCGATTGCTGAGTTGGAAGAAAAGGAACCAAGTTTTCGTGTCATTCCGTATGGAGCATTCTATAACATTGCTCTCATTCCAACAATCCGAGGAAAGATTGCTGAGGTTCAAAGGAGATACAAGGGTATGGCTAGCATATGGAGAAGAATAGACAACGGAAAGATGCGGTGTTTCAGGAAGGACGATAAGGGTACTCTATGGTTTAAAAACCGTATAGTTATACCTCATAATATGAAGCTCTACGGCCAGAAATGTCGCACAGCGCTGAGTTGGTGTGAGTACGGCAAAAGAGTACTGCTCGGGATTGATTTAGTCAACAAAGCCGACGACTGAATTCGGTTAATATAAGCGAACTTGAAGGCTGCATAATCCGGCAGAAAAGCTACGATGATCAAAGGCGTAGACCGTTGCATTTCAACGGTGGAGAACACGTTTATCTTAGCGTGTCTCCGATGAAAGGAATTCACCAGTCCGAGGTAAAGGGGAGATTTAGCTCTCTGAGCTTTAGATCCATTTGCTATCACAGAGAAGTGCAGACCCGTAGCCTACCGGCTGGAACTACCGGAAAGCCTTGCTGGTGTTCACGACATATTTCATGTGTCACAGCTATGGAAGTGCCTCAAAGTTACCATTGCTGTCCGCACCGGAGAAATCGACTAGTGGAGACCGGACCTTACGTACGTCGATTGACCGGTTCAGCTATTGATGAGAGGATCCGGAACACCTGGAACCGGACATTAAAATTTTACAAGGTGCTATGGAGTAATCATACCATGGAAGAAACAACATGGAAAGCAAAGATTACCTCCACATGAACGATCCGGAACTTTTGTCATCGAACAGCTTGGAATTACCTCTCCCGTCTCATAATTCTTTTCGAATCTCGGAACGAGATTCTTTTTAAGGGGCGAGGAATGTAAAAGTCCCAAAAACATTAATGCAAAGAAACGGATGTTTGAACGTCGTTGTGTTTCTGGTTCATGAAAAATGGGACTCACAAAAATTTTCTTGGACAGGATGGTGTACATGGAGTTCAACAACATGGGCTCAAAGATTCATTTGAATGGGTTGAACCAATGTTAAGTTAAACTCATGGGTAAATCATACATGTGTATGAGAAAGAATAAAAAGTAGATCTTTAGACTCAAATGCTCACCTCAAATTGCCGCCAAACTTTTGAATACACATGGAACCTCATACATTTGAAATTGAGGAGATTTATTGTAAAGGCCTCAGTTTTTGACACATTCAAAGTGTTCATCACCACACACACACACCTCATTTGAAGAAAGTTGATGAACACATTTCAAGAGCAAGTAACCATTATCAACATGATCATTAGAGAACAAACTCACACAATGCAAAAGTGGCATTTCCCACATGCATCATCTAGGGGCTGGACTTATGAAAAACTCCTACAATTTGCTGGTAATGTCCATGCCAAGTTTCACCCAAATTCAAAACCTTTTTGAGGTACTTTTGGTGTAGCTAGAAAGAGGGTAGTTTGAACTCAAATTCAAATTCAAACTGTTTTTATCCCATGAATTCAAAAGTGGGAGGCATATTCTTACTCAGCACATTTTTGTGAGCTCACACACCAATTTTCACTCCATTTGGAGTTGATCTTGACATGAGCTAAGTGTAGCAAATTCAAACTTTATTTGAATTTCAAACTGAACATGTGCTGAAATTTAGTCAAACCAAATCTAATTTGAATTCTAACCAATTCAAATGGCTCAGGGGTGAATAATTCAAATCACCATGGGCATTTTAGGGCTTACTGTTTACAACAGTGAAATGGAGTTAAGTTCAGGAGTTAAAAGGGTAGTGGGACCCACATGTTAGCCACTGAAGCAAAAACAACCGACTGAAAACCCAGCTCGGGTTCTTGCGCCGGACCGAGCAGCCGCCACGGCGAAGGCACGATTGGGACAGCAGCTGCTTGCCGCCCCGACCCGCTGAACCGCCTCGCGCCCTGCTTAACCCTGCGGCCGCCCTGATCGGAGGGAGAACAGCTCACTTTGCTGCTTCCTCGCACCAGAAACACTCCATCGCTGCTGATCGCTCAGAGCTGATCAGGGAAGCGTGATCACCGCCTCTCCACCCCCTCCAGAGCTATGAAAAGGTACTAAGAGCCTTCCTTCTTCTTTCCGTCGTTAGAAATCGGCAAAAACCTGTTGATCTCGGCTATACCGAGAGTTCCATTCAGAGACCTAAAGCTGCCGCACTTCGGGCTCCCGTGGACAGCCCAACCGGGAGGTTTTCACGCCAAAGCTAAGGCGTCCCCGGACGCGTGGGTGACCGGTGCTGCTCACCTCCGAGCCACAGCCCGAGTGCTTGATCGCCGGCGGTGAATTTCCAGTTTTCCCCTTTCTCGGTACAGACCGACCTTCGGCTTCGGTTCTGTCAAATTCACACTCTAGGAAGGGTTAGATAGTCTCAATCCGCTCCTACACAGACTAGACCTGGTAGCGCACAAGTTGCCTTCACAACCTTTAGCCGGAGAACCCCTGTACACGGCGTATTTCGAAGCTTGCCAACGGCGGATCCTGCGGGAAGCATCAGGCGCATGGTGGGGGCCTACTTCGGCCCTCCCCGAGCTGCTACAAGCTCATGTCGACCTTCCCGAAGGTCCACTGATGCTCCCCGACCGTTTGCTCGATCGATTGAGGAGCTAGGGAGGTCGGCCGACATGGCCGAAGTTCTCCCGAGGCCGCCGCTCGTCGCCGACCATGTGCCGGCTGTTTTCATGACGAACTGAGCCCAGGATCATGTTCCCGAGTGGACTTAGGCAGGGGCGGCCAGAATCATGAAGTTTGGAGCACCACAGAGGCTGCCGGCAAGCTCTCCGGCGAGGTGTCGCGGCGGCCGAACGCGGGTGTCGAGAGGGAGACGAAAGGGTGGATCCCGGCTGTCAGCGGCTCGGATTTTAAATCGGGATCGGTCTGCGGCTCGGGTCTGGTGTGCTGGCACGCAAAAAATCCGTGGACCCCGGTGTGCCGTCGCTCCAGCGCCCAACACGTGTCCCCGTGGACCCACCGGCAGATTTAAACTTTTCCCGGTTTTCAGATTCCATTCAAACTTCAAATCCTCATAACTTTGGCTAGGAACATCCAAATCAAGTGAACCAAATTTTGTTGGATTCATCTCTCTGAGTACTTTCCAGCAAATCAAGTTTCACTTCATGAAAATCAATTCCTCAAATGTTAAACTGTTTGGAATTTTAACTAGAGAATCCTTTGGAGGAAAATTCTGAAATTTTGCTGGGATGTTCACAAAATATCCCTGAACTACCATATAAATTTCAGATCCATTTGAGCTTAATTGATCCACCTAATGGTGTGATTAATGAAACTGTTCTAGAGAAAATAGAAAATGTCCAGAAACATTTTCAGAATTTCTCTGAAATTGTTTAGCTCATATCTTTAGCTAGGAACCTTCAAATTAAGTGAGACCAACTCCATAAGAACCCTCTGAAAATCTAGTTTTCATAAAGTCATGGATTTCTCCATGAAAATCCCTAGAACACCCTAAGAGTTCTAATTAAGGTCAAGGACATTATTCGTGGAGAGCTCAAATGAGCTTTGCTGCAACTAAAACTTGACCAGTCTCTGTTTAGATTGTAACCAAGCCACAGTAAAAATTTCATAGTCATTGGGTCTGTCTAGTAAGACTTACAACCTTCACAAGTTTAAATTCAATTCAAATGCATTTAAATTAATACATGTACTTGTCATATCATGTAGTCGCTAAGTTCGAGGAGGAACCCGAAGTCTTAGACTTCGTTACTCTGGAAGAGCAGCTAGCCTACGACCAAGAGCAGCAAGGCAAGCTCCGGTTTGCATTAATCTTTTTACAAGTTTTTATTGTTGTTGAGAACTACTTTGAGTACCATTAATTCTTGCATTAGAGTCTTGTTTGAAAACCCAAATGCATAGCCAAGAAAACCATGGGTTGGGTTTAGGATTGCAAACCCTGTTAGCTGCTGCAAAGCTAAGCTAAGGTAGGATTCGGTACAAGTCGAGTAGTTGGAACTACTCGCGAGCATAGGCTAGAGGCACTCGACTCGGGTAGAGATAGCACATGATACACATGGCAAGAAAAATGAGACCGAGCGGAGAGTAAGGGCAGCAGGACTTTGGGGCCTGGGTGCTATAGCTCTGCTTGTGTCGATTGAGGATCGATCCGTGTGCGGGCCTGTTGAACAAGCTAGAACAGTACCTAAGACCTACCGGCTATATGGGAACCGGGAAACCGATGTAAGTCGGGTAGCTGGGTGTTGAGGCATAGCTGATCGTTCAGAGGGTAGGTTGAGAGCTTGAGGTGTAAATCGGCTGGCGGCACTGAGATGCGCATGCAGAGACCTCTTGCTCGGGACGATTGGACCGGTTCAACATTTGCCTGACGGGTGAAAGGTAGTTGCGTACGACGTCCGTGATGGTTGTTGTAGGCAACATCGAGTACGGGCGTACGTGACGGGTTATTCAGGTAACCCTGCAGGTGTAAATCGATTATAATCGCCGTCCCTCGCAGTCAGTGAGTACCACTTGTTCACTGTACCGTGACATAGAAAGAACGGGCTAGTTACATGTTAAAATGTTGCTGATTGAAAGATGGACTTTGATTGTTAATGATTTGCTGTAGTTTAGAGCTAATTAAAGTTCCTTTCAACTTTGGGCAAAGTACATGAGAGAAATGCGTTTCTTGTTTGATTGCGGCTCTCCCATGTGCCTTAGCATAAGGTTCTCCACAACTTGCTGCTAAAACTTCAAAGTAAGGTTCCACTAATTAGGCGAGTCCTTTGCAACTTTTTTTTATCTCATGTACCTATCACCCCTCATGTAGAAGTTCCATGTTCAGGAGAGACGGGTCAGTCTTGCTGAGCCTTCGTGCTCACTGCTTGTGTTTGAAGCTTTTGCAGGGTTCTATGAGGAAGGGACTCCCGAGGAGGAGACGGAACCCCAGGAGGGGAACCCCGTCGAGTGGGAGTCATGCACGCCGCCGTGTTAGTGTGTGTGCGTGCTAGCGGGGACACGTTCACGGGCTGAACGTGAACTCGATGCGTAGTCTACGCCCGTGAGTGTAGACTAAACATATTTTGTTGTACAAATGTTCATAAACCTTTTTATGTAATAAAACTTTGCTTCCGCTTTGTACCTTTGATGTGTGTTATCCGGTGCTGTGCAACGCAGCACCCCTCAGCGTGATCCTGGCTCGACAATACCGTGGGGTCGTGTCATTTATGGTGGCGACCTTCTGATTTTAGGGTGAGCTAAAAAGGATTTAATTATGGTCATATTCGAATCCGTGCTAAATTCAAAATGCAAAGGCAAATTCAAACTGAACTTGTGAGGTTAAGGTTAGGACCAAGAGTGATCAAGCATGGGCTATGAGCAAACCAAATTTTTCACTCAAATTCAAATGGGTCATCACAAAGGAGGTTTTCAAACTGTTGGTTAAAAGTTTATATTTGCAGCAACCAAATTTAAAAGTTGATTCCATATTTGAAATCCTCATCTCCAAATTTGTGGGAATATAAAATTATACCACAGTTGGAGGTGATTGGCTAAGCATTTGTGAAAGGACATAAAAGGGCAATTGAATTCAAATTCAAATTTGAATTTGGAAGAAGTTTGGCCACATGTCCAAATGAGTTCCAAAAATTTAGCTACCCATATTTGAATTGGTCACCTGCTAAATTTGGAAGACATTTAGGAAGATCTTTTGAGAGGAGGAAGGAGTGGACCCACTGGTCAGTGAGCTACTTAACCTTGCAAGCGAAGTCATCGGTTCTCTGTTTCTCTGCTCAGACTCGAAGCAGCCGAGTTCACTCACCGAGCGTCACCGATTGCAACTCAAGCCACGTCCCCGGTAACTCTTCGTGCTGGCAACCAGCGTGTGGGGCTGCTTCAGCTCGCGGCTTGATCTTTCGCTCGGACCCTTAATCAATTCGGCTTTCACTTCCTCTCTCGCACAGAACCGAGCAACCAGGCTGCCGTCTCCTCGGTGATCAATCGGGAGCCGGGAAAACTTGTGCCACAGAGCTTCCCGAGCAGCAAAAACCGCACCATAGCTGCATCCCACACCTCCTCAGTGCAAAACCCAGTGAGTTGCGGCTTTCCCGACCTGGGAACAACTCATCCTCGCGGCGACCGAAAACAACCGGCACCCGGGCTTCCGTGGACAGCTCACACCAAGACTTTTCACGGCCGAATTTGCAAAGTCTGTCTTGGTGTGAGCTGTGAAAAGTCTTGGTGTGAGCTGTCCACGGAAGCCCGGGTGCCGGTTGTTTTCGGTCGCCGCGAGGATGAGTTGTTCCCGGGTCGCTCCGGCCCAAGCCTCCCGGCGACGGGCCTCCGCTTCGCTACGGAAATCCTGCCTCTTTTATCTTCATTAGAATTTGGATCATCAATCAACAAACTCCACCTTGAGACAAATTCCTTCTTGTAGCTTTAAAATAGTAATCCTCCATCTCAATGAACAATTCAACTGCCGGTGCCAAAAGCCACTGGGGGCTAGTTAGTAATACCAACCAAGTTTGAGCAAAGCTCAAACTTCGCAATAGCAACAGATTTTGTCATCATGTCTGCAGGATTATCATGAGTGCTGATTTTGCAAATTTTGATAGTTCCTTGATCAATGGTATCTCGCACAAAGTGATACCTGATATCAATATGTTTGGTCCTCTCATGAAACATAGCATCTTTGGTAAGATATATGGCACTTTGACTATCACAATGTAAGGTGATGCAAGACTGAGATCCACAAAGTTCAGAATACAGACCTTTCAACCAAATTGCCTCCTTACATGCCTCTGAGATAGCCATATATTCTGCCTCTGTAGTAGACAAGGCAACTGTAGCTTGTAAACAAGCTTTCCAACTCACAGCACAACCCCCAACAGTGAAAACATATCCTGCGAGAGACCTTCTCTTGTCTAAATCAGCAGCATAATCAGCATCAACATAGCCAATGAGACCATCTCTAGTCCTTCCAAAACACAAACAAGCACTAGAAGAACCACGCAAGTACCTGAAAATCCACTGCACTGCCTTCCAGTGTTCTTTGCCAGGGTTAGACATGTATCTGCTAACAACACTCATAGCATGTGATAAGTCAGGACGTGAGCATACCATAGCATACATGAGAGACCCAACAGCACTAGAGTATGGAACTTTTGACATGTACTCAATTTCATCATCAGTTTCTGCACACTGAGAAATAGACAACTTAAAATGAGGGGCCAACGGTCTCACAGGTTTAGCATTATCCATGTTGAAGTGGTGAAGGACCTTTTCAATATAATTTTTCTGACTCAAATAGAGAAGCCCGGATTTCCTATCCCTGATTATCTCCATGCCAAGGATTTTCTTAGCAGCACCAAGATCCTTCATATCAAATGTACTACTCAAGCGTGCCTTTAAAGTAGTCACTTCTTTCTTGCTCTTGGCAGCAATCAACATATCATCAACATATAGCAATAGGTATATAGGTGATCCATCGACAACTTTAATGTATACATAACTGTCAAACTGAGATGTAGCAAATCCATTTGAAATCATAAAAGAATCAAACCTCTTATACCATTGCCTTGGAGATTGCTTCAAGCCATATAGTGACTTCTTCAACTTGCAGACATAGTCTTCTTTTCCAGGGACAATGAACCCCTCAGGCTGGTCCATGTAAATGTCTTCCTCCAAGTCTCCGTGTAAAAAAGCGGTTTTCACATCTAGCTGCTCAAGCTCATAATCATGCATAGCAATAATACTGAGGAAAGTGCGAATAGAACTGTGCTTCACAACTGGAGAATAGACATCAGTATAATCAATACCTGGAATTTGACTAAATCCTTTACCAACTAACCTTGCTTTATACCTTGCAGGTTCATTTGGAGTCATTCCTTCCTTTCTTTTATAAATCCACTTGCACTTAACAGGCTTCTTGCTAGTGGGCAAAGGAACAATTTCCCAGGTACCATTTTTCTGAAGTGACTCCATCTCATCATGCATTGCACCAATCCACTTTGTACTATTAGCAGACAAGATAGCTTCTGTATAATTGGAAGGCTCATGAACACCTTCAATTTCTTCTGCAACACTCAAGGCAAAAGCAACATTACATTCTTCAATCCACCTTGTTGGACGAATGATCTCCCTTCGAGGTCGAGCTTCGGCGAGAGACTCTTGTGGTGGCTGCACACTAGGTGAGGAATGTGTAGCAGGAGACAAATTTTCAGTAGCAGGGTGAACATCAACAACACTTTGACTTGGAGCAGCAACATCATCATTAACTAGCTCCACCTGCACGCTGATAGTCTCAGGTTTCTGGTTATTAGAACTAGTAGCCAAGTCATCCGTGAACATAGTAGATTCATTGAATACAACATTTCTACTATAAAATGTCTTCTGTTTTTCTGTATCCCATAATTTATAAGCTTTGACACCAGTACCATAACCCAAGAAAATGCACTTGATAGCTCTAGGCTCAAGTTTTCCATTATCAACATGTGCATAAGCAATGCAGCCAAAAACTCTCAATTTAGAGTAGTCACAAGGTGAGCCAGACCATACCTCTATTGGAGTTTTCTTATCAATACTTGTGGATGGAGAACGGTTTATTAAGTAGCACGCCGTGGAAGCAGCTTCTGCCCAGAATTTTCTGCTTAAACCCGAATTGGAAAGCATACAATGGGCTTTTGAAATTATTGTTCCGTTCATGCGTTCCACAACACCGTTTTGTTGAGGAGTGTATGGAATTGTATGGTGCCTCACAATTCCTTCCTTCCTGCAATAATATTTAAATGCACTAGAACAGAACTCCATGCCATTATCAGTTCTTAGAATTTTTACCTTCCTTTCTGTTTGCTTTTCGACCATAACCTTCCACTCTTTGAATGACTGAAATGCATCTGATTTATGCTTCAGAAAATATGGCCAAACTCGACGTGAGTAATCATCAATAATAGTTAACATGTAACTAGCACCACCATGAGATGTTTTTCGAGAAGGACCCCATAAATTAGCATGCACATAATCAAGAATACCTTTAGTATTATGGATAGCAGTATTGAACTTGACTCTTTTATGCTTACCAAACACACAATGCTCACAAAAGTCAAGTGATTCTGCCTTGCAACCTTCAAGTAGGCCTCTTTTGCTTAATTCTGCCAAACCAAGTGCACTCATATGCTCAAGACGCATATGCCAAATTTTAGTGGTATTAGACTGATCAGGAGCAACCACGGCATTAGCAGTAAATGTACTGCCTCGAAGCACATATAAGTTGGCAGCTTTTAAATCACCTTTCATGACAATGAGAGAACCTTTGGTTACCTTCAAAACTCCACATTCAGCGGAATATTTGTACCCTTTCACATCGAGGGTACTAAGGGAGATGAGATTCCTGGACATGGTTGGGACATGCCATACTTCTGTTAACGTTCGTACAATCCCATCGAACATTCTGATTTGAACAGTACCAATGCCTGTGACCTCACATGTCGTGTTGTCACCCATCCTCACGATGCCACCTTTCTGTATAGGCTCATAAACACTAAAAAGATCTCTGTTAGTGCAGACATGATAATAGCAAGCAGAATCAAGTATCCATTGAGCATCTTCAGTGACACATCCGGCAAATGCAATGAGTACAGTATCATTATCAGAATTCTCATCAGAGACAACGGAGGCACTACCTTCAGGCTTACCCTTTTTTCCGTTTCTCTTTTCTTTGTTCTGCAGCTTCCAACAATCATCGATGACATGATTGTCCTTCTTGCAGTACCGGCAGAATTTATCATCTCGTCGTCCCCTGGATTTGGAACGACTTCTTTGATTTTTCTTGCCGTTACCTTTATTTCCTAAATTTGATTTCTTTTGTTCACTTCGGCCACGAACATTCAATGCCTCTCCATTAGAATGACCAGCATCTTCCGAGTTTACCATCTGTTTCATCTTTTCTTTTGCTGTCAAAGCCTCATAGACCTCGGCCACGGTTAGAGTATCACGACTATATAGAATAGTATCTCGAAAGTTTGCATATGAAGGCGGAAGTGAACAGAGGAGAAGAAGAGCCAGGTCTTCATCTTCAAATTTCACCTCCATTTATAACAGATCAGCAACGATCTCCTTGAACACAGATATGTGTGTGAGAACAGATCCACCTTCCTGCAACTTGTGCGTGAACAACTTCATCTTGATGTGCATCTTGCTAGTTAGATCTTTTGACATGCAGATCGATTCTAGCTTCAACCAAACCGCGGCAGCGGTTTGCTCCTCTAAGCACTCCTGCAAAACATTGTTTGAAAGTTGCAGATGGATCTGAGATAAGGCCTTACGATCTTTTCTTTTCTCTTCGGCCGTCCACTCATTCTGGTTCTTCCCGAAATCGTCAAGGGCTTCGTCTAGATCATGATGTGCCAGCACTGCCCGCATCTTTACTTGCCACAATGAAAATCTTGTGTCGAAATCCAACAGCGGAAGATCATACTTCATCGTCGTTGATGCCATGTGCCTGGCGGCACGAACCCTAGAACAGGGGATCAAAACTCTGGCTCTGATACCACTTGTTAGAATCAAACGACAAGAAAGTGTAGATCAAACAGAGGAGACGCAGATTTTAAAGTGGAAAACCCCTCCAAATCGTAAGGGAAAAAACCACGGGCACTGGCCGGCAAATTTCACTATATCAGGAGGTTTACAATCGTGGGAGATTACAATCTCTTTTTCATGCCTCTCCCGGCGGCTCACAAGGGATATTTATAGGTGGCGACTTAGAGTACTAACCCTAGACGATCCATACCGCGGGGGGGGGGGGGGGGGGGGGGGGGTTCCCCCCCGCACCCCCCGGCGTCCCGAGCGGGCCTTGGCTGCTGCGCAGCCCACCATATGGGCAGATTTCCTCCGCTTCGCTACGGAAATCCTGCCTCTTTTATCTTCATTAGAATTTGGATCATCAATCAACAGGCGAAGACTCAACCAAGCACGGAAACTGCAGCTACCCTGCTTTCACCGTGCGCCCAAATGATATTGCCGGTTTTGCGCTTGGAAAACTTCAAAATACATCATCTCTCGTCGGCTTGAAGCTATGATTGAAAAGAAGAGATCACCACCATCTAACCTAGCCCCTTCGTGCCTAATTTGGTGACCTAAGAATGAAGAAAGAGGGAGAATTTCTTGGTTTCGTACAACACCGTTTTGTTGAGGTCAAGAGCACTAACACATGTGAGATGATCAAAGCGTTTTGTTGAGGTACATATGGTGAAGAAAATTGATGATCTATTCCATTTTAAGCACAAAAGTGATCAAACGATTGATTTTTTAATTCGGTTCCGTTATCACTTCTAATTGCTTTTAAAGATCCTGGGTGATCAATTGATAATCTAAGAAATAAGGTTCTAAAGTGACTAAAAGTTTCATTCTTAGATGCCATAAAATAAACCTAAGAGTATCTAGAATTGTCATCAACAATGACAAGAACATACCATTTAGCTCTGAAGGATTGAACACGTGAAGGTCCTACGGTGTCAAGGTGCAAAAGTTGGGCCGGTTCAGTTGTCATGGTCATTGTGAGAGGGGCATGTGAACCTGCAACTTTCTTAGCATGTCTACAAGAAGAGCACACAATTTCTTTGTCCCCTTTAAGCTTAGGCAACCCATTTATGCGATCAAGAGCACTAACACGTGTGAGATGATCAAAGCCTACGTGACCAAGTCTACGATGCCAAAAATATAAGACTTTTGAACATTAGCAACTAGACATCTATGCTTAGAGGATAACATATCAAAATCAACTTTAAAAACTCTTCCAAACCGAGACATATTAAAAATGAGCTCACTATTTGAATCTACAACCTTGCAACAATTTTTAGTGAAATAATTTCCAGATTTTCATCTAGAAATTGTTAAACAGAAAACAGGTTATATTTCAAATTTTTAACAAGTGCCACATCTTTTAAAGTGTAGTGATTATTTACTCTAACCGAACCCTTAGCAATTATAGGAGTTGAAGAATTATAGGCAAAAATAACATTTTCTACATGTGACATAAAAGAGAGGGAGGAGAACCATTCTTTGTTACCGGTCATGTGGCGTGAGCATCCTGAATCCACAATCCAAATGTTCTCCTTCCTCAAGCGTGTAACCTACATAGAAGTACAATACGTCGATGACTCAATACTGGGGTTAGTCAAAAGGCATTTAGGAATCCAGTACTGAGTCACACGACGTCCAGCAGGAGTAACACGGAAAGGCTGAGATAAAACAGAAGGTTTATGAGCCAAAGTTTGAGAATTATTGTACTGAACTACTAACCTACGAGGTGTTACATGAGTAGCACTAAAAACAGTAGGTCTGAAAGCAAACTTTGCATGTTTTTGACTCATTACAGCAGGTTGCATATTCATAACATTCGGTTCAGCACACGCAACAGGTTTTGCACAGTTGTTATGTGATCTAGCAATCATTCTTTCCTTTTTCTGTTGCTTGCTAGTCTATAACAAAAATCTATGACATTACCATCTCTACCACAGTAGGTACAATGGAAATTAACTTTATGTTCATGTCTAGATGAGCAGACAACATGTTTATCTGAAACCGAATGAGATACCCCTTCTGCAGATTTAAAAACCACTTCTTTTTGTTTAGGAACTGTTTTAATCAAACCACTTCCTAATAACTTTACAATTTTAGGTGGATGTGCTTTAGCATGAGCATAGGAATCAAAACCTAAACCAGTTTTATCATTGCAATATTTAGAAGAATTCAACAACAAGTTCAGATTCTTTTTCCCATTATAAAACCGCTCTAGTGTCCTATTCATGTCATCAAGTTTCTTAGACAAGTCTAGGAAGTTTTGACATGTTTTTCCTTTTAGTTTGCAATTGGAACAATACTTAACTTCATGAGAACGTAAAGCATTATTCAATATAGAAATTTCATTCATAGGACTTTGTAGTTTCTGATTAAAATCATCACAAGTAGAACAGTGCAAATCAATTGTAGAACAACAAACAGCTTTCAAGTTTTTATCATTAAGTGTAGCAAGCTCTCTGTTCTTTTTAATCTTTAACTCAAGTTTATCAAGTGTGGAGGTATGTGCACTTCTTAGAGAGGACAATTGTTCATATATTAAACCACATGAGGAACAAGAATCATCACTAGGAATCAAAGATTTCAAACGGTTAATTTTAAATTCTAGTGACTCAATTTTAACATCATTGTCCCTAAGCTTTTTGTCCTTTTTCTTAACTATAACAGTGGCACGAGAAATAGCATCACACATTTCTTCACAAGTAGGACATACCTCTTCATTGTCGCTGTTGTCTTCTGCCTCCTCCATACTTGAACTTGACTTGCCCGCTATGAAGCATAAGTTTGCCAAATCATCTTCATCTTTGTCACTTCAGATGTACACATCGCTCGAGCCAAGTTCTTGAAGTGCGGAGATAAAACTATTTACCAATTGGCGTCCTATAAAACCCTTCTTCTTTTTCTTATCATTTGCAGAGGAGTGCTTTGTCCTAGTTTGCTTTTCATCACGGGAAGTAGGACCTGAAAGGTTAGGGCAATCCGTACGAAAATATCCTGTCTTACCACATTCGAAGCATCGTTGAGGTCCGGCACTTCCTCTCCTTCTAGTTCTCACATTTTGCAATGCTTTTGAGAACCGAGTAGAGATGAGTGCAAGTTCTTCCTCTGAAAACTCTTCAATCTGTTCAAGGGTTAGAGAGGACAACAAAGAAAGTGTACAACAAGATGAAGATTGACTATAGCTAGGCATGTCACATTGTGAAACAATTGCAAGAGACTTTTTGGGGTTCTTACGTGATATTATGTCAATTTCATGAGTTTTTAACTTAGAATATAGCACATCTAATGTAAGTGTACTCATGACAGTAGATTCACGAATAGATGTAACTTTCATCTCCCAAATTGACATGTCTAATGCACTTAGTAATTGCCTAGCATTTTTAGCATCTGAAAAATTAAGGTTGACACTATGCAAGTTGCTGAGAATTTTATTGAAGCGAGCAAAGAGGTCATCGATTGACTCACCGGGTTGCATCTCAAAGTGCATGTGTTCTTTGAGTGCTTTCCACACACCGGGTTGCATCCTTCGTGGTAGTCACAAAGTGCTTTCCACACATCGTATGCAGATCAGAGGTGTGCAACACGGTCGAGGTCACTTTGAGTTAATCCTTGTATGATCAAGTTCCGTGCTTTGTTATTGTTGTCGACATCTCTCATGTTCGTAGCCATTACTTGATCGTTTAGCGGCACATCATAAGGTTTGTACACCTTTTCCCATATTGCGAAGCCTTGCACCTGGATGAAAGCCTCCATACCTGCCTTCCAAACCTGAAAATCAATGCCACTAAACACACAAGGTTTTGGGGAGTATTTCTCCATGATGATTAGTCAAAACATGTGCAAATCACAAAGATTAGAGCACCGTGGCTCTGATACTAATTGTAGGACCGAAGAGCACGTGAAAAGGTACCAGAGGGGGGTGAATGGTAGATTTAAACTTTTTAGCGGAAGCAACAAAACCCCCCTCGGCAGAAAATCGATTTGTTAAAGAAACCGTGTATGCGACTGATCTAAAGGTGTTCAACCATGATAAAAGTGGTATATATTATAGAGAATCAATTCACGAAGACACGACAACAAGAATCACGGAAAGACCGTAAAAAAACTCAAGTTATGATCGAAAGATCAAACAAGGGTCAATCTATTCTACTCGAGTAAAAACCAAATCTGCAACACTGCAAAGAAACTCGTGTATATCAGAAAATATAAATCCAATGACCGCAAAATTTTCACAGATGATATATAATCAAGTTGTGAAGTCAACCCAAAAAGAATCACGTCAATTGGATCTGGAAAACTTGAGTTATGATCAAAACACCAAAGCACTGTTGTGCTGTCCAGAAACTCGACGAGAAAGACTTGACAAAAACAAGTCGGACGAACAAGGCACCAAAGCTCCTCTAAACTTCGAAGTTTATTGATCAAAACTCAAGAGAAGCAGCCACAAGTCATGCTGTCCATGAGCCTTGGTATCCCTTTCTTATCTAACCAGGCCTAAGGCCAACCCAATTCAAACTAGGACTCCTACTCCTACATGGATTCAAACTCTAACTTTCCAAAACTGCTCAAGACTCTTCTATTCGCAGATAGAAGCAATCTTAAGACTTCCAAACACCTTAGGAACGTATCCCACATACATAAAACAACTCAACTTCATGTCCCACACGAAATCCTATCATAACCAACTCAAATCTTTCCATATTTGAGCCATAACCGACTCAGCCGCAGCCTGAGTCCATAATCCAGCCGGTTGGACCTTTCCGACCAATTCTTTAAGTACACATCTCTTCATCACGCCTTGGACCCATGTTTCCACATCCATGTACTCCTTGCACATGTTCAAACACCTTTCATCGATGTCCACGATACCTTCATATGCATTGTTCTTGATTCAAACATGCTTCGCGACCTCCCGATCAACTCAACCACAATTCCTCCCGAACTTGGTTGTTGAACCTCATCTTCTCCGTAAGACTAGTTCAATGGATCCCGTCACCAGCCATATCTTGAACTCAAGCAACACATGCACATGAATAAACAACAATACTTTCAAGCACAAGTCCGCGACTTAACTCACGTTAGTTCAGAAAACCATAACACCTTACGTGAACACCTCACATAAGCATGTTGCAAACCATAGCAAAATGTTAACCACCGTAAACAGCAATAACACTTCAAAAACTTATAAAAGAATACTAAGCAAACTTTCCATAGATGTAAATCAAGTTCAAAACATTTGCATGGTAAAAACAGAACCATTGCGATTTAGCTCCGGACCGTGCCAAAACTAACCATACCTTGAGCCAGAGCTTACCAAAGCTAGCAGAACCTAGCACCGCAACTTACCAAAGCTAGTCGGACCTACCGGCGGAGCTAACCAAACACATGTTGGACCTAGCAATAGCAATTCGGACCTTACGTCGGATCTTGTCGGATCTTGGACCTAGAGTCGGATCTTGACAAAAAGAGTGTTTTGGCAGAATAGCACACATAGGTCTCACAGCTCAGTATTGTGGTATTACGTAAGCAACATGTGATGCTTCACATGTTTTATGGTGCAATGCATATGAATATGGTATGGTGCAAATGGTGCATATGAATGACGCAAAATGGTGCACATGTATGGCGCATACAAGGCGTTGCTCACAATAGGTTGTGCATCTCTCAATGCTTTTCAATATGTATGGTGCATCATCTTTTATAGTTTGAGCAAGAGGTAGTACGACAACACAAACATGATTAAGAAGCATCTCAAACTTTGCCAAGTACAGATAACTTGGTCAGAAAAGGTGCTAAACAAGGAATGCCACTTTCATGTGGTGACCAAGTTTAAAGAAAATATGTCAAATAATTGACAATATTGTTGGGAAATACAACATAACAACTTAACCTAGGAAATCTTTTTTTCACGTTGACTTCATTTTCTCTTTTCTCTTGAGGCTTCACAATACCCGTGTAGCGTGAAAAACCAAGTACTAGTTCTAGCTCCTAGTCTTGTTCTCTTAAGTCTTGATTCTGGCGAGAATTTGTGTGTGTATGGTGAAGACGTTGTTGAAACTACATCTTAGCAAATTTGTAATCAATGCTTTGGTTTACTTGGATGCACTCCCCCCCCTTAAGTTCCAATGTAGTAAATTGAGAACTTAATCCATAATATACTTGTGGGAAGATAATGCATAACCATAGCCTTCCAGAGCTGTATCACACAACCTTTGGTAGAAATATATACCTGAAGTTATGGTCCAGCAACGGAAAGGTACAGAAACTGAACCAGCTTCTGTTCGATGGTTTAAAATCCTAATTCATGGTTTAAAACTGTTGTAGGAGTGAACAGAAAAGTTGGATAAGACTTCAATATCTTTCCAACAAGTTTTTATTTGCATTCAACCAAGTTCTAGATCATAAGTTATGAGCTTCTAGAGTTGACAAAAATTCTGGAAGAATTTCTGCATCACCTCCCTTGTAAGTGCTCACTTTGGGTCAACCTTTTCATACAGTTAGAATTATGTATGGACCGAAATCATACTTACAAAGTTGAAACATGATTCATAAGCTTTCTATAATTGTAAGATTTCACCTTTTACAATTCTTATCCAAGAAGTTATAAGCAAAATACAATCAATACATAAACTATGTACAGACTTTGGTACTATGTAGTTTCACTTGTACTGCGAATTTTACCCCTTTACAAGAGGATTCTGCCCTGAGGTTGAACAGAAACATTGTAAATAACTTCCAAAGATTTCCAAAAATGTATCTATATGACCCCTTTGCACTCCTGGATCAAAAGATATGATGGCTCAAACTTAACGGAATTTCTGGCAGGATTTTGACAGCACCTCACCAGAGTTACCTAGTTTCAATCCACAGTTCCAATTAATTCTGCTCCAGTTTTGGCAAAACTTTGAATTACAAAGTTGTAGTATATCTCATGACCTTTCCAAAGGTGTCTTACCTGACTCTTAGGAATTTTTATACAAGAAGTTATGGCCGAAATACAAAATATTCCAGAGAGCATTTTGGGCTGCCTGTTTCTGGACAGTGCATACTCATCTGAGATTTTTATCCAGTTGGAGGAGGGTTATGTTCTGGAGTTCTATAGAAAAGTTGTACAAGACTTCAAAACCTTTCCAGAAGAGTATCACACACCTCCATTGGTTCAACCAATCCTAAGTTATACCCTGTTTAAGTTCAGAAAAAATTCTGCCGAAACAGGGGAGGTTGCTCCTAAATCTTTGGAAATGAATCTATACTCCCAATTGACACTTAGTTCAATATGGAAGTTTTCTGTAAGGGCCTCAGTTTTTGACACATATTTGAAGTGTTCATCACCATACACACACACCTCATTTGAGGAAAGATGATGAACACAAATGAAGAGCAAGTAACCACCATCAACATGCTCATTAGAGAACAAACTCACATATTGCAAAAGTGATATTTCCCACATGTGATATAGGTAGGCTGGACATATGAAAACTCCTATACCTTGCTAAGGATGTCCATGCCAAGTTTCACCAAAATTAAAAACTTTTTGAGGTCATTTTGGGTACAGTTAGAAAGAGGGCAGTTTGAAACCATATTCAAATTCAAACTGTTTTTATCCCATGAATTTAAAAGTGGGAGGCATATTCTTATTCAGCACATTTTTGTGAGCTCACACACCAATTTTCACTCCATTTGGAGTTGATCTTGACATGAGCTAAGTGGGACAAATTCAAACTTTATTTGAATTCAAAACTGAACTTGTGCTGAAATTCATTCAAACCAAACCCAATTTGAATTCTACTCAATTCAAATGGCTCATGGGTGAATAACTTGAATCACCAGGGGTATTTTGGGGCTCACTGTTTACAACAGTGATTAGGAGTAAATTTCAGAGGTTAAAACCCCGGGTGGGACCCACATGTCATAGAGAGGAGGCAAAACTTGCACACAAAGTCACAGCCTTGGTGGGAAATTCCACCGAGCAGCTGTCGGCTGTGCCACCGAGCAGCTACCGGCGCCACCAGCTGCTTCCCCTCTCCGCGCGCTGGCGCCCAGGGCGGCTTGCTCGCGCCCCCACGCGACTGGCACCGCCTCCGTCGAGCAGGAGTCGGCCGGCTTTATCTTCTCACGGGCAAACCCGAGCAGCGGCATTGTTTCTCGCCGCAGCTCTCTGCTCAATCGGGAAAACCAGTAAAACAATCTCCTCCTTGTTGCTGAGCTGCTAGACAGCAACCTGAGGTCGCACTCCACCCCCCCAACGCCAGAAACCCCGAGCTCCAACCTCCTTTGCGCGAAAACGATCGCCACCGCGGCGACCTAGCCTCAGCCGAGAGTCAGGCGCCCGTGGACAGCGTTCCACAGGCGTTTTCACTGTGCTACTCTCCTCCAAGTTTGGAAGCAAACCGTGAAGAATCCACAGAGAATTTCCAGTTTTTGCTCCAGTGACCGTAAACCGAGCTTCCGGTACGGATTCTTCAAATTCTCGCTCTATGATCTTTCGGTGGTTATCAAATCTTGCACATAGATGCTGGACTAGCCGGCGATCAAGTTCTTTTCTGCATCCATGGCATGAAACTGTCTAGGAGTGATGAATTTCGAGCTCGATCAAGGGTGGTCATGGCGGGCACGATCGGTCACGCGGTGCCGACCGACTTGCCACCATCCCGGAACCCTTTTGACACCTTGTCGTGCTTCCTAGAGGTACACTGATGCTGTAGGACCGTTTGTTCGAGGTGTTGGCGGGTTAAAACCCACGGTCGACGGCGCCGAACCTCAAACGAGGCCGCGGCACGTCGCCGAGCTATTTCCGGTCACCCCCAGCCCGACCTGACACCACCGACGTGTCCCTCGACGTCGACAACCCCCTGGTGGCGAGTTTCAGACCATGGGAGGTCCGGCAGCGGTGAGCCGGCGAGCTCCGGATCTGCTCCGGCGAGGTCGGCGGCGCGGGCGCGAGAGAGCGGCGGGAGGAAGACGAAGCCAGCTGGCCCACGTGTCAGCGGCTGAAGAATTTAAATCGGGATCGGGTGTGTCCGGGATCGGCTGTGCTGGCGCGCAAATACCCTGTGGGCCTCAGTGTGCCGGACACCTCCGCTAACACGTGTCCCCGCGGGCCCCCGAGAGTTTAAACTTTTCCCCCGATTTTCAGATTTCCTCCAAACTTCAAATCCTCATAACTTTGGCTAGAAAGCTCCAAATCGAGTGAACCAAATTTTGTTGGATTCAGCTCTCTGAAAACTTTCCAGCAAATTAAGTTTCACTTCATGAAAACCCTTATTTCTCCAGAATTAATTCGTCAAATTTTAAACTGTTAGGAATTTTAACTGGAGAATCCTTTGGAGGAAAATCCTGACATTTTGCTGGGATGTTCACCATAATATCCCTGAACTACCATAAAAATTTCAGACCCATTTGAGCTCATTTGATACACCTAATAGTGTGATTAGTGAAACTGTTCCAGAGAAAATAGAAAATGTTCAGAAACATTTTCAGAATTTTCTCTGAAATTGTTTTGCTCATATCTTTAGCTAGGAACCTTCAAATTAAGTGAGACCAACTCCATTAGAACCCTCTGAAAATCTAGTTTTCATAAAGTCATAGTTTGTTTCATGAAAATCCTTAGAACACCCTAAAAACCTTCAATTAAGGTCAAGTACATGATTAATTGTGCAGGGCTCAAATGAGCTTTGCTGCAACTAAAACTTGACCAAGTCTCTGTTTAGGTTGTAACCAAGCCACAGTAAAAGTTTCACAGTCATTGGGCTTGTCTAGTAAGAGTTATAGACTTCACAAGTTTAAAAGTTAATACAACGGCATTTAAATTAATACATGTATTGCTTCTATCATGTAGTCGCTAAGGTCGAGGAGGAACCCGAAGTCCTAGACTTCGTTACTCCAGACGAACAGCTAGCCTATGACCAAGAGCAGCAAGGCAATCTCCGGTTTGCATTAACCTTTTACAAATTTTTATTGTTTTGAGCACATACATGAATACTATTGTTCCTTGCATTAGAGTCTTGTTTGGAAACCTAAGTGCATAGCCAAGAAAGCCATGGGTTGGGATTAGGATTGAAAACCTCGTTAGCCACTGCATTGCTAAAATAGAGTAGGATTCGGTACAAGTCGAGTAGTTGGAACTACTCGCGAGCATAGGCTAGAGGCACTCGACTCGGGTAGTGATAGCACATGAAACACATGGCAAGAAAATGAGACCAAGCGGTGGGTAAGGGCAGCAGTACTTTGGGGCCTGTGTGCTGTAGCTCCGCTTGTGTCGATTGAGGACCGAGCCGTGTGCGGTCCTGTTGAACAAGCTAGAACAGTACCGAAGACCTACCGGCTATATGGGAACCGGGAAACTAATGTAACTCGGGTAGCTGGGTATTGAGGCATTGCCCGTCGTTCAGAGGGTAGGTTGAGAGCTTGAGGTGTAAATCGGCTGGCGGCACGGAGAAGCGCGTGCAGAGACCTCTTGCTCGGGACGATGGGACCGGTTCAATGTTTGGCTAACGGGTGAAAGGTAGTTGCGTACGGCGTCCGTGATGGTTATTGTAGGCAACATCGAGTATGGGCGTACGTGACGGGTTGTTCGGGTAACCCTGCAGGTGTAAATCGATTATAATCGCCGTCCCTCGCGGTCAGTGAGTACCACTTGTTCACTGTACCGTGACGTAGAAAGAACAGGCTAGTCACATGATAAAATGTTGCTGATTGAATGATGGACATTGATTGTTAATGATATGCTGTAGTTTAGAGCTAACTAAAGTTCTTTTCAATTTTGGGCAAAGTACATGAGAGAAATGCGTTTCTTGTTTGATTGCGGCTCTCTTATGTGCCTTAGCGTAAGGTTCTCCACAACCTGCTGCTAAAACTTGAAAGTAAGGTTCCACTAATTAGGTGAGTCCATGCAAATGATTTTTACCTCATGTAACCCATCACCCCTCATGTAGAAATTCCATGTTTAGGTGAGACGGGTCAGACTTGCTGAGCCTTCGTGCTCACTGCTTGTGTTTGAAGCTTTTGCAGGGTTCTATGAGGAAGGGACTACCGAAGAGGAGACGGAACCCCAGGAGGGTAACCCCGTCGAGTGGGAGTCGTGCACGCCGCAGAGTTAGTGTGCGGGTGTGCTAGCAAGGACACGTTCAAGGGCTGAACGTGAACTTGATGCGTAGTCTACGCCCGTGAGTGTAGACTGGACATATTTTGCTGTAAACATGTTCATAAACTTGTTTATGTAATAAAATTTCGCTTCCGCTTTGTACCTTTGATGTGTTTTATCCGGTGCTGTGCAACGCAGTACCCCTCAGCGTGATCCTGGCTCGACAAGACCGTGGGGTCGTGTCATTTTCTTACCCCTAAATGGAATCCTAAACTTCAATTTGACTTTTTTCTTTGAAAATATCCTTTTTATCCAACTAATATCTCATCTCGGTACTACGGTTCCTCACCAAAGAAAAATCCTAAGCCGGTATTCTGGCATGTACGTGTCAAATGGTGGAACTAAAGGTGTCACTCACAAATGATTTCTAAACATCATGCACTAAAGTGGTTAATGTACCTGCAGAAGACCACACAATAATAGTGCACACAAGGGTTTTGACAATTTCAGGCAGGTCCATATCATAGTAAAAACATACGGTCCGTATCATTGCCATACAGATCGTCCTTGAGTCAAGTCACGTCTCAAAGTACATGGTCGTGTTTTCACACCACACGATGGGGAACCCGAGTAGAGTGCGAACGGGTTGCCACGGTTGGGAATTTTATCAACCCAATGGATACCACCTACTGCCTCATGACCGTTGAGGCACGTCGATTGCGAGCGCTGCGTATGGCCCTTTGAACATTGAACGTTCAAGAGTTGCATACTATCTTGTTGCTTACCACACGATGGGGTATTCTCACTTTTGCCTAAAGCACGCTGGAGATCAGCATTTTCATATGCTCTCAGAACCATGAGAAGGTTCAGAGACTCATGTTCACTACCGTGCCAAGCCACGGTAATACATTCCATACTATTGCTCGTATGGCAAGCTTACCGCAATTGATCCGCCTGCGGTGGCATACCTTACCTCTTACCTGAGGTCGGAGTGTCGTTACAAATTAATAACAAATAAGTTAGCTTTTCCACCTTAAGTAGCTGCTACCATAATAGACCTTATGTGGGCATAGTGACTAATCCTCACTCGACTACTTCTAAGTTGTCAAAATAGGCTCTTTTCAAGTGTGCTATTCCCAATGCGGCTCTGATACCATTACTGTGGGGACCACCCCGTGGTTCACCCACTCCGGGATCGCAGAGGGTGGTGCCATGCGATGCGGCACCCAACAGCACACAAGAAAAGATTACAAAATACAAACTTTTATTTTACATAGAAACAGTGGAAGTCTTTTACAAACTTAATTATACAGCGGAAGTATTATTCTTAAGTACACTCTCCTACTAACTAAGCAAAAGTGCAGCCGTCCAGCCCAGGGACACTACACACTAGCAACACTCACACAACCATCACGGCGGCGTGCAGGGCTCCAGCTCGGCCGTGTACCCCGACGGGGGCATCGCCTCGTCCTCGGACCCTTCCTCATAACTCTCACCTGCACACAACTCAAATATTGCAACCGTGAGCACGAAGGCTCAGCAAGGCTTAACCGACACTCCAAATCATGAAACTCTACATGCATGGAGTAGTAATATAGGAACAGATGTTGCAATAAAGACACGCCTACATGTTAATCCTTACTTTCAGTTTTATAGCAGCAGATTAGTGTGCCTTAGGCAGCCCTCACATCGGAAGTCCACAATCAAACAAGAAACACTTTCCTCCGATGTGGTTATGCCTAAAGGGGAATATAAACTTAATGAGCTCTCCATCTACAGCATACATGGTTTCAAGATATTAATAGTTCAATGCAGCATATTTATCTAGCTTTTTTCACTTGTTACTACGTCACAGCGCAGTGAACAAGCGATACTCAAATAACTGTGAGGGACGGTGATTGCAATCAATAGACACCCGGATAACACGTCACATACACCCACTTTTAGAAGTGTGGTGCTTCACACCTTCCTACTCTGTTGTATGCAACAACCTTTCAAAGGCAACCCAAATGCCGAACCGGTCCATCCGTAACGGGTAGGAGATCCCCGCGTGGAGTGTGTCTGTGCCCACCGGCAGATTTACACATTGCTACCCTCAACCCACTCCTATAAAATGGTTGGGTAAGCCTCGGCGCCCAGGTTAACCAATTACATCAGTTTCCTGGTTCACATATGCCAGTATGCAATTAGTACTGTTCAAACTTGTCCAGCAGGGCCCCACATATCTCGGTCCTCAATCGACACCAACAAGGCTACGCACATGGACCTCCGCTCACTGCATCCTACCCCCCCTGTTGGGTCTAAGTTTCATAATCTTAAGCCATTCTCTACCTCTTTCCATACCGTGTGAATAAATACTATCTCACGTGTAGATTCCAACCACTCGACTTCTACCGAGATCCTAAGAACATTAGCATGGCATTCTCTACTCATCAAGTTTGTAAACTACCCAACCCTCCATAGGATTTGAAGGTTATGCAAGTGGGGTTTCAATCACCCTAACTCTAATGCAAGCACTTCACCCTAACCATAAGTGATACAAATGAAAACTTTGTAAAAGGTAATTAAATGCAAACCGGGGCTTGCCTGGTTGTGAGTGAAATGGGAAGTTAACTTCTGGTGAGAGGATATACAATAACTCCGGCGTGTCCTCAACTTCGGTCACTATATGAAATGTAGCAAAATATATGTATAAGTGCTAAGAAGTATAAGATTACACTTCTATTCATAGCTACTACTATTTAGGTTCCTAAATTGGATTTGGGATTTTTCCAGTGGATACTAGATTCTATAAAGATTATCTGAGCAAAATTTGGAGAAATTTCATTGAACCTTGTGGTCTCCAAAATTCCCACAAGTACAAGGTTTCTCTGAATTTTGATCCCAAATCTGAAGTTTTGACATGGCTAACAGTGGAAGATCTAATTAGAGTAGGTATCTATGGTTCTAAAAAAATTTTTTTCACCATTTTTGAAGCTACCTACAGTGAGAAATGGATTTTTGAAATTGGGCAAAATTGCTGAAAAGTTTCTGTTTAGAATTGGAAATTTCAAATGAAGGCTGAATTTGGGAGGATAATTTAGCCTAGCAAATTAACTCCAATGAAGCTCACATTTTTACAGGAGGTCACTAATATAATGAAGAATCTTCTGGCCAAATTTGAGGAAGTTCCATAACAGAGATCTTCAGGAATTACTTACCAAATATTTAATTTGATGAATTTTGGAGAAAATTCCAGAGATTTTTAGATCAAATTCTTTGCATTTCTGCAAATTACTGACTGAAAGGAATTCAACAAATTTTGTTTCACAAATTTTGGACATCCCTACAGAAAGTTATGGAGGTGTGAAGTTTGAACCATTTTTCTGGAAATTAATTCTATGATTTTTAGCTACTTTATTTAACCCTGAGATAACCTACTTATTAAGCCCTGTTAATCAGCTCCAAAAATCCTAATATTTTTACTGGAGCTCAGAAACTAAGAAAAGGATTTGCTGCCCAAATTTGGGAATTTTTCATAGAGAATCCTTTCTGGAATTAATCCCTAAAGGATTTATAAAAAGAATTCCACAGAAAATACTGGGCATTTTCATAGCAAGCACTTCGTTCCTCTGTGAGCTACTCCTTATGAGGATTCCAGCAAAATTTGTCTCACCGTTTTTGGAGTTTTCTACCCAAAGTTATGGGCTTGCAAAGGTTGGTCAATTTCTGGATTTAATTCTCCACAGAAAAGTCCTTCACCGGCTGAGTGGTGGCCCGCAGTCAGACTCTTGTTCTACCTCTCGACCTGAACTTGCGCACACCGGAACAGAGGGGTGGCGCGCCCCGTTTTACCTCATTTCTAGACCATTTTGCTCCGGTTTTGCCCTACACGACCGTGGGAACGTGGCGCAGCTGCCGGGCAAGGTCTCACCTCATGAAAATAGCCGGAAACAGGTCGGCACCGTCGGCGGCGCTCGGCAGCACGGCATCGACGCGTTTCAGCATGTCCCAAGCTGACTTAAATAGCACAAGCTGCCGTACACAATCCCTAGAGTGCATGGAACATGGAACGCATGCCAATTCTTGCAGCAAACGGCAGGAAAAGGGGGGGGGGGGTCACCGGAGGACCGACCCGTTTTTGCCTGCGGCGGCGAATTCTCGTCGCCCAGGGCGTGTGGTGGACAGCTTGCTTCGGCCTTCGGCGTGGGAGGGTGCTAGGGTATGAGGTTGCTATGGTTTGAACCGAAGGAAGAACGATCAACCCGTTTGGATGAATTTCCCGATTTTCTCACGCTCGGTTCTTCATGTTCGCCGTTGCCAAAAAGTAAATTCCGGCAAGCCAGCAGTGGGGACGAGCAAGGAGAGGTCGGGAGCATGATCTACACACCATGGTGCACCTTAGGGGGGTGTTGGTCATGCGGGAGATGCGCTGGACCGGCTGGAAGACGAGGAGCAGTGAGGGTGACGTTGTGTGGACCCGAGGAAGAAGAACATGGTGTAGCAACGTCATAGGAAGCCTGGCATGGACTGGTGATGCTTCAGGGACGTCTAGGAGTGATCGGCGCAGCTCTCAGGTGGCTCAACCGGGCGTCCAGACTGCCAGATGGTGATCAGCGACAAAGAACAGAGGGGCGGCGCCATTTCCTTCGAGTGTGCGCGCACGAGCGATTTCTGTGGAGTAGAGAGCAGGAAAAAGGAACTTCATTTGTGCCCTGATATTTACCGAGCAGCTGAGGGCAAGAAGCGAACCACCATGGAAGCAAGGACACAGGAGCTCCGTGGTTTCCTCGGTGGTGCATGCCTCCCCCGGTATCGAGCGCGCACAGAAAAGAAACGTAGAGGGTTGTCTCTGTTTGACAGCCATGCGGGTTCCACTGAAGTCCCTCCCTCCAAACAACAGTGGCCCCTCAATTCAAATTCAAAGTTTGCAGCAATTTTCAGCAAACTGAATTTTGATTACCGGGAGTTAAGCTTCTGTTGGGTTCAAACTTTTAAATTCCATGCTCTTGGTTCAGTTCTTGTGTGGGGGAATAGCGCCCAGGGTTGCTGTTTTTTTGAGAAAAGATCACGCCGGAAGCTACTCAATCCCACGAGCTGGTCACCAGCGCGATGGAAGAAGCAAGGAGATGGCCTCCGCTTGCAGCTCAGTTAGTAAGTGAGAGGATCACGCCGTGAGGTGTTGAAACCACGAGCAGGTTGCTAGCTCGATGGAAGAAGCTGGAGGTGGCTGCCCTTGGTGGCGCTCTGAGGAGGCTCGGATGGTGTTCGCCACTGAACAGAGGAAGTCTTTGGGAGCAAGTTAAAGTGGCCCAATGACATGTGGGTCTACCCCCTTTACTCCTCTTCTTATCCTCCAAATGTTTCCTAAAGATCTCCATTCATGTAAATCCCCTCAATCTGATATTTCAGGGGTTTAAACGTGGGCTGGAGTTTGAATAAACCGAATTCAGTTTGAAGTTCACTTTCAACTTTGAATTCAGCTCACATTTGGAAATGGTCATATTTAACTCCTTTTTAGCCCACCCTGAAATCAGGATGTGGCCACCATGAATTTCCTCGAATTCAAAGTTATGAGTTCAAATCTGAATTTTAGATTCCCTCTTATACATGAGAACTTTACACATGCTGTTACTTCAACCTTGGTTTAACACATTTCAAATGAATGTGAGAGCTCGTTTGGTTGGACACCCATGTGCATCATGACGTGTATAACATTTTTGTAAGTCCCATTTTCATGCATTCCAAACACAAATGGGAATGAGCATTCACTTTATTGACTTTGCATTTTTGGGACTTTTACAACGATCAGCCGTGAACGTGTTCTTGCTAGCACACACGCAACCCACTATCAATATGGTGGCATGCACGGCTCCCACTCGACGGTGGTTCCCTTTGGGGGACCCATCTCCTCCTTGGGAGCCTCTTCTTCTTCATAACCCCCTGTAAATACTTCAACAACAAGTAATGAGCATGAAGGCTCAGGGAGATTAACCTATCGCCACGAAACATGCAACTCTACATGCTGGAATTAAGGTGTACAATAGGAAAGCAATTTGCATAATGACTCGCCTAATTAGTTGACTCTTACTTTCAAGTTTAAGCATCAAGTGAGTGGAAACCTTGTGCTACGGAACATAGAAAGTCCGCAATCAAACAAGAAACACATTCCTTCTATGTTTCTTGCCTAAGGTTGAAAAGAAATTTGATTTGCTCTAATCTAAAGAACATCATTAACAACCCACACATTACTTCAAAACAACACTTTAATTCATGACATCTATTATGTTCTTTGTACATCACGGTACAGTGAACAAGTGGTAGTCACTGACCGCAAGGGACGGCGATTATAATCGATTCACCTGCAGGGTTACCCGAATAACACGTCACGTACGCCCGTACTCGATGTTGCCTACAACAACCATCTGGGACATCATACGCAACCACCTTTCACTTGTTATCCAAGTGTTGAACCGGTCCTATCGTCCCGAGCAGGAGGTCCCTACGCGGAGCAACCTACGTGCCCGCTAGCGGATTTACACCTTGCTGCTCTCAACCGACCCCTTTGGATGACAAGCAATGCCTCAACATATCGCTACCCGAATTACATCGGTTTCCCGGTTCCCATATAGCGGGTATGTCTTCGGTACAGTTCTAGCTTGTTCAACAGGCCCCCACACGGCTCGGTCCTCAACCGGCATAAGCAAAGCTACGGCAACACAGGCCCCCAAAGTCCCACTGCTCCTACCCTCTGCCCGGTCTCATTTTCAAGCCATGTGGTTCATTGTCTATCTCACTAAACGAGTGGTGTGCCTTTAAGCCTATTCTCGCGAGTAGTTTCAACTACTTGACTTGTACCTAATCCTATACCCTTTAAAGCATCGCTGTGGCTACTCGAGGTTCAAAACATAGACTCAAACCCCCTGGTTCTCTTGGCTTTGCAACTGGATTTGCAAACAAGACTCTAATGCACAAAACATTGAACTCGTAAAGTAAGTGATAAAAATAAGACTTTGAAATTAAGGTTAATGTAACCGGAGCTTGCCTTGCAGCTGGTCATCGACTAAAGATTCTTCCGGTCGGATACAATCCGAAATCTCTGGGGATTGTTAAATTTCCACGACTACACGAAATAGAAATACAATGCATGTCAATTTCAAATGCAAATGTGTTGAATTTAAAACGTGAAGACTATAACTCTAGCTAGACATCACTTCGGACTATGAAATTTTTACTGTGGCTTGGTGACAATCTAAACAGAGACTTGGCCAAATGTCATTTGAAGCAAATCTCATTTGAGGCCTGCACAAATAAATGTATAAATGACCATTATTAGAGCTTCTAAGGATTTATAGGGATTTTCATGATGTAAGCCATTACTTTCTGTAAACTAGAGTTTATGATGGTTCTAATGGAATTGGTTTCATGTGCTTTGAAGAATCCTAGAGAAAGTTATGGGCTAACTAAGTTTGAGAAAATTCTGAAAAATGTTTCTATACATTTTTCATTTTCTCAGGGACAGTTTACTAAATCACACAATTAAGTGGACTAAATGAACTCGGATGGATGACAACATTTTCATGTTACTCAACGATATTAAAATGAACATCCTGGCCAATTTTGGGAGTTTTCCACAACGTGAATCTCCATTTAAAATTCCCAACAGTTCAAATTTTAGGGAATTAATTCGGGAAAATAAAGACTTTCAAAGGATGAAACTTGTTTTGCTTGAAAATAATAAGAGAGCTAAATCCAACAAAATTTGGTTCACTAAATTTGGACATTCCTAGCAAAAGTTATGTGTGTTTGAAGTTTGAACATTTTCTGGAATTGTTTAGCCACAGAAAAACTTTCTCCCGGCTGACGGTGGGGCCACCCGATCAGAGGATTCTTTAACATCACACCGAGGGCTCGCACGCGCAGGACAGGAGTGGGGTGCGCACCGTTCTTCGCGTAGGATCGACCATTTTCGATGAAATTTTGCCCTAAACGATCCTCAGTGCATAGCCTAGCAGCCGGGCAAGTTTGTGCACTATGAAAACGCTGGGTAGTAGGTCGGCACCGGCGGCAGCGGTCGGCGGCACGGTGCCGATGGTGAATGCCATGTCCTGAACCTCTTCCGATGACCTAAGTGGCCGGAGAGCATCCCTAGAGGTCATGCAACATGATGCTATACCCTAATCCCGCGGAAAACGGCCGGAACTAAAGCTCGACGGTGACTCGAGCCATTTTGGCTGGCGGCAGCGAGATCACATCGCTCAGCTCGTAGGATGGACAGTTTCTCGTGGTTTTGGACCGGGGTGGTCGCTAGGGCCTCTAATTGCTGTGCGTTGAACAGAATTAAGGATGATCAAGTGTTCATGGAGAATTTCCCGTTTTAAGTGCCCTCGGTTCTACACGGCGACCGGCGCTAGGAGGGAGCTAGGGGGTCTGGGAGATGCAACTAGACTTCTGTGCTAACCTTTTGGTGCCCTTGATCGGGCCAGAGCGGCTCTGAGCTGGCCGGGCAACTGTGATCAGTAGAGGCACGGTTGGGTTGAGCAGAGGAGGAAGAAAGGGTGCGGTGCAGATCAGAGAACACCGATCACGAGCTGTTGAGGGATGGAGGACGTCGAGTAGAGACCGGCGCAGCTTCTGAGCTGCTCAGCCGAGCGTCAAAGCTACCGGAGCTATTGATCGCCGATGGAGGCAGAGGAGCGGGAGCTCGGAATGTTTTTCGGTCGAGCACGTCAGCAGGGATGAAAGACTCGGTGAAATGGGTCTGGGATCATCCGAGAGTGAGGATTAGGAGGCCTGGGAGCTACTCGGTGGCCAGAGGCAGCAAGCAGGTGCTGGCAGAGGCATCCTCGCCCTGACGCTCGTGCTGTTGCACGCAAGAAACCGGGCAAAGTGGCTTCAGTCGGTTCCCCTCTGTTGTTTCACTCACAGTGGGCTCCGCAATTCAAATTTGTCCTCAGAAATTCAATTTCTCCACCTTTGTAAATTGGTGTGACACTCGTACCCTCTGCAATTTGATCAATCCATACAATGACCATTTGAATTTGAATAATTCAAAGTGTACATTGACTTGAATGAGATTGCAGCAAAATTGAAAGCTGAAATTCAAATTCAGTTTGAATTTGCTCCAAATAGCTCATGTCAAGATCAATCCCAAATGGGATGAAATTTGTTGTATGAGATCATAAAAATGTGTTGAGTTTGAATATGAATCTTTCTTTTGAATTCATGTGATGAAAGCAGTTTGAATTTGAATTTACATTCAAACTAGCACTTTTAATAATTGTATCCAAAAGTACCTCAAAAAGGTTTGGATTTGCATGAAAATTGGCATGAGCATTCCTAAGAATGTTTAGGAGGTAATTGTGAGCTCAGCCACTCATGCTTACATGTGGGAAATCCTACTTTTGGATTCGGTGAGTTCTTCCTCTAATCATTCTATTAATGGTGGTTACTTGCTCTTCAAATGTGTTCATGTGATTACAAATGAGCTGTGGTGTGTGTGTGATGAAGAACACTTTTTGCATGTCAAATTCTTGGTCCTTTACATTCCTCCCCCTCAATAGAATCTTGTTCCGAGATTATAAGGTGAAAAATGAGAGAGAGGATGGTGGAGAATTACCGGACGTGCGACGTTAAAAATCCTGGATAATTGGTGCTAAGAAACTCCTCGATTTCTCATGTCGCTTCATCCTAGGAGTGATTACTCCACAATATCTTGTATAACCACAACGTCTGATTAGCTGCGGTTCGGGCCTTCTCGTCGATGATCTGAACCGGTTCCTCCCAATACGTGAGATCCGGTTTCAGTTCCTCGATGTCTCCCAGCTGGACTGTGGTTGAAAACTTGAGGCACTTCCTCAGCTGAGATATGTGGAAGATGTCATGCACACTGGAGAGTGTCGCTGGTAATTCCAGCCGGTATGCAACGGATCCACAATTTTCCAAAACCTTGAAGGGACTGATGAATCGGGGTACCAACTTTCCTCTAACCCTGAATCTGTTCACACCCTTCATCGAAGACAAACGTAGATACACGTGATCCCCGACCTCAAATTGTAGAGGGCATCTTCTACGGTCCGCATAATGCTTTTGTCTGGATTGGGCGGCTTTCAAGTTTGATTGAATAATCCGAACTTTCTCTTCCGCATTGTTGACAAGATCAATCCCGAAGGTGACTTTTTCGACGGACTCACACCAATTCAGCGGTGTGCAGAATTTTCTCCCATATAGCGTCTCGTAGGGCGCCATCGTAATGCTGGCCTGGTACCCGTTGTATGAAAACTTGGCTAATGGTAAGTGATCATCCAAATTCTCACCATGATTTATAGCACAAGCTCGTAGCATGTCTTCAAGGATTTGGTTTACCCGCTCGGTTTGCCCATCTGTCTGCGGGTGGTACGCTGAACTACGGATCAGTTTTGTACCCAACGCTGCATGTAATTGCTCCAAAAAATGAGACACAAATAAAGTGCCCAGATCCGAGATGATGGTGCAGAGTACGCCGTGTAAACATAAGATCCGTGAGATCTATAGCTCAGCATACTTCTTAGCGTTGTAATTTGTTTTGACCAGGATTAAATGGGCGGACTTCGTTAGCCGATCGACGATTACCCAAACTGAATCATGTTTCTGAAATGTGGTGGGTAAACCGACAATGAAATCCATGCTCACGTCCTCCCACTTCCAGGCAGGAATGCCTAGTGATTGCAACAATCCCTGTCTCTTCACGTGATCAGCTTTCACCCTACGACATGTATCGCACTCGGACACATATTTAGCGATCTCCCGCTTCATCCGTGTCCACCAAAATTTGCTTTTGAGCCCTTGATATATCTTGTTGCTGCCGGGGTGAATAGAAAACTTTGACAAGTGAGCCTCATCAAAGATTTTCTTCCTCAGTTCCGGGTTACGGGGTATGACTATTCTGTTTTTGAACCACAGAACACCGTCTCTGTCTTTCCGGAAACAATTCAGCCCTCAACTGTCTACTCATCTCCGCAAATGCAACATACCCTTGTCATTTTTCTGGGCTGCCACTATCTCTTCACAGATGGTGGGGAGGAGAGCTAAGTTGTAGAGAGCTCCACGTGGAACCAAATACAGATTTGGTTCACTTTCTTCAACCGGTGCGATAGTCAGATTATGAACGTGTGACTTGCGACTCAGTGCATCGGCCACCACGCTTTCCTTGCCGGGATGATAATGGATCTCTATTTCATAATCCTTTATCAACTCCAACCATCGTCGCTGCTGTAAGGGCCTCAGTTTTTGACACACATTTGCAGTGTTCATCACCACACCACACACCTCATTTGAGGCAGGATGATGAACACAAATGAAGAGCAAGTAACAATTATCAACATGCTCATTAGAGAACAAACTCACACATTGCCAAAGTGGTATTTCCCACATGAGATATAAGGGGGCTGGACATATGAAAACTCCTACACTTTGCTAAGGATGTCCAGGCCAAGTTTCACCCAAATTCCAAACCTTTTTGAGGTCATTTTGGGTATAGTTAGGAAGGGGGCAGTTTAAACCATATTCAAATTCAAACTGTTTTTATCCCATGAATTTAAAGTGGGAGGCATATTCTTACTCAGCACATTTTTGTGAGCCCACACACCAAGTTTCACTCCATTTGGAGTTGATCTTGACGTGAACTAAGTGGGGCAAATTCAAACTTCATTTGAGTTCAAAACTGCACTTGTGCTGAAATTCACTCAAACCAAACCCAATTCGAATCCTATGCAATTCGAATGGCTCAAGGGTGAATAATCTGAACCACCAGGGGTATTATGGGGTTCACTGTTCACTACAGTGATTAGGAGTAAATTTCAGAGGTTAAAACCCCGGGTGGGACCCACATGTCATAGAGGGAAGAAGGAGAAACTTGCAACCAAAGTCAGAGTCTCGGTGGGAAATTCCACCGAGCAGCTGTCGGCTGTGCCACCGAGCAGCTACCGGCGCCACCAGCTGCTTCCCCCTCCGCGCGCTGGCGCCCAGGGCGGCTTGCTCGCGCCCCCATGCGACCGGCACCGCCTCAGCCGAGCAGGAGTCGGCCGGCTTTACTTCTCGTGGGCAGAACCGAGCAGTGGCATTGTTTCTCGTCGCAGCTCTCTGCTCAATCGGGAAAACCAGCAAAACAATCTCCTCCTTCGTTCCTGAGCTGCTAGACAGCCACCGGAAGTCGCGCACCACCCTCCCAACGCCTGGACCACCGGGTTTCGGCCCCTGTTCCCGTGACCAACGACGACGGCCGCAGTTTAGCTGAAGGACGGCGATCGGTCTCACGCGGGCAGCACGCTGCAACCACTTCCACGGCCGAGCAAGGGCGGCAACAGGAGCGCACGGACTCCACACTGCTTCCACCTGAAGCTCAAGCCACGCCGTGAACTCTCGCCGGCGAATTCTCAGTTTTTGCTCCGGCAACCTTAAACTGAGCTTCCGGTACGGCTTCTTTAAATTCTCGCTCTATGATCTTTCGTAGGTCATCAAATCTTGCACATAGACGCTGGACTAGCTGGCGATCAAGTTCTTTTCTGCATCCGTAGCGTGAAACTTTCTAGGAGTGACGAATTTCGAGCTCGATCGAGGGCGGTCATGGCGGGCACGATCGGTCACATGGTGCCGACCGACTTACCGCCATCCCTGAACTCTTTTGACACCTTGTCGAGCTTCCTAGAGGTACGCTGATGCAATAAGTCCGTTTGTTAGAGGTGTTGGCGGGTTTAGAAACCACGGTCGACGGTGCCGAACCTCAACCGAGGCCGCGGCACGTCGCCGAGCTATTTCCGGTCACCCCAGCCCGACCTGACACCACCGACGCGTTCCTCGACGTCGACAACCCCCTGGCGGCGAGTTTCAGACCATGGGAGGTCCGGCAGCGGCGAGCCGGCGAGCCCCGAGTCTGCTCCGGCGAGGTCGGCGGCGCGGGCGCGAGAGAACGGCGGAAGGAAGACGAAGCCGGCTGACCCACGTGTCAGCGGCTGAAGAATTTAAATCGGGATCGGGTGTGGCCAGGGATCCGCTGTGCTGGCGCGCAAATACCCTGTGAGCTCCGGTGTGCCGGACACCTCCGCGCTCGACACGTGTGGTATCTCCGGGGTGCCGGACACCTCCGCGCTCGACACGTGTCCCCGCGGGCCCCCGCGAGATTTAAACTTTTTCCCGATTTTCAGATTTCCTTCGAACTTCAAATCCTCATAACTTTGGCTAGAAAGCTCCAAATTGAGTGAACCAAATTTTTCTGGATTCAGCTCTCCGAGTACTTTCCAGCAAATCACGTTTCACTTCATGAAAACCCTTAATTTTCCAGAATTAATTCCTCAAAATTTAGACTGTTAGGAATTTTAACTGGAGAATCCTTTGGAGGAAAATCATGAAATTTTGCTGGGATGTTCACCAAAATATCCCTGAACTACCATAAAAATTTCAGATCCATTTGAGCTCATCTGATCCACCTAATGGTGTGGTTAGTGAAACTGTTCCAGAGAAAATAGAAAATGTTCAGAAACATTTTCAGAATTTTCTCTGAAATTGTTTGGCTCATATCTCTAGTTAGGAACTTCCAAATTAAGGGAGAACAACTCCATTAGGACCCTCTGAAAATCTAGTTTTCAGAAAGTCATAGTTTGTTTCATGAAAATCCCTAGAACACCCTAAGAGTTCCAATTAAGGTCAAGGACGTAATTAGTTGTGGAGGGCTCAATTGAGCTTTGCTGCAACTAAAACTTGACCAAGTCTTTGTTTAGGTTGTAACCAAGCCACAGTAAAAGTTTCACAGTCATTAGGTCTGTCTAGCAAGGGTTATAGACTTCACAATTTCAAAGTTAATACAAATGCATTTAAATTGATACATATATTGCTTTTATCATGTAGTCGCTAAGGTCGAGGAGGAACCCGAAGTCCTAGACTTCGTTACTCCGGAGGAACAGCTAGCCTACGACCAAGAGCAGCAAGGCAAGCTCCGGTTTGCATTAACCTTTTACAAATTTTTATTGTTTTGAGCACATCCTTGTTTACTTTATTCCTTGTATTAGAGTCTTGTTTGGAAACCCAATTGCATAGCCAAGAACACCCTGGGTTGGGTTTAGGATTGCAAACCCCGTTAGCTACTGCAATGCTAAGATAGTGTAGGATTCGGTACAAGTCGAGTAGTTGGAACTACTCACGAGCATAGGCTAGGGGCACTCGACTCGGGTAGAGATAGCACATGAAACACATGGCAAGAAAATGAGACCAAGCGGAGGGTAAGGGCAACAGGACTTTGGGGCCTGTGTGATATAGCTCCGCTTGTGTCGATTGAGGACCGAGCCGTGTGCGGGCCTGTTGAACAAGCTAAAACAGTACCGAAGACCTACCGGCTATATGGGAACCGGGAAACTGATGTAACTCGGGTAGCTGGTTATTGAGGCATTGCCCGTCGTTCAGAGGGTAGGTTGAGAGCTTGAGGTGTAAATCGGCTGGCGGCACGGAGATGCGCGTGCAGAGACCTCTTGCTCGGGACGATGGGACCGGTTCAATATTTGGCTAACGGGTGAAAGGTAGTCGCGTACGGCGTCCGTGATGGTTGTTGTAGGCAACATCGAGTATGGGCGTACGTGACGGGTTGTTCGGGTAACCCTGCAGGTGTAAATCGATTATAATTGCCGTCCCTCGTGGTCAGTGAGTACCACTTGTTCACTGTACCGTGACGTAGAAAGAACAGGCTAGTTACATGTTAAAATGTTGCTGATTGAAAGCTGGACATTGATTGTTAATGATATGCTGTAGCTTAGAGCTAACTAAAGTTCTTTTCAACTTTGGGCAAAGTACATGAGAGAAATGCGTTTCTTGTTTGATTGCGGCTTTCTCATGTACCTTAGCGTAAGGTTCTCCACCACCTGCTGCTAAAACTTGAAAGTAAGGTTCTACAAATTAGGCGAGTCCTTGCAACTGATTTTTACCTCATGTAACCCATTACCCTCATGTAGAAGTTCCATGTTCAGGTGAGACGGGTCAGACTTGCTGAGCCTTCGTGCTCACTGCTTGTGTTTGAAGCTTTTGCAGGGTTCTATGAGGAAGAGACTCCCGAAGAGGAGACGGAACCCCAGGAGGGGAACCCCGTCGAGTGGGAGTCGCGCACGCCGCAGAGTTAGTGTGTGTGTGTGTGCTAGCAAGGACACGTTCAAGGGCTGAACGTGCACTTGATGCTTAATCTACGCCCGTGAGTGTAGACTAAACTTATTTTGATGTAAACAAGTTCATAAACCTGTTTATGTAATAAAATTTCCGCTTCCGCTTTGTACCTTTGACGTGTGTTATACGGTGCTGTGCAACGCAGCACCCCTCAGCGTGATCCTGGCTCGACAGGACCATTGGGGTCGTGTCAGCTGCCTCATGTTCAACTCCTTCTGGGTGAATATGTATTTGAGGCTCTTGTGGTCGGTATACAGATGTACGAGGTTTCCCAGTAGATAATGCCTCCACATCTAGAGTGTGAGTACCACGGCAGCAAGTTCTAAGTCATGAGTTGGATAGTTCTTCTCATGATTCCTGAGCTGCCGTGATCCATACGTGACTACTCTTTGATCTTGCATCAGCACACATCCGAGCCCAATGCCGGATGCATCGCAATACACATCGAATGGTTTTGTTTTATCTGACTGCGCCAAAACCGGTGCTGATGTTAGGTGCTACACCAAAGCCTTGAATAGCCACTTCACATGCTGGGCTCCAGATATATTTAGAAGTCTTCTTCAGCAGTTCGGTCAGCGGATTTGCAATCCTTGAGAGGTTCGGAATGAACCTCCGATAATATCCCGCGAGTCCGAGGAAACTCCGCACCTCATGGACAGACCTCGGGGATTTTCATTTCAGCACTTGTACAATCTTGCTCGGGTCTACAGCAATTCCCTCCTCTGAGATAATATGTCCAAGGAATGGTACTTGTAATATCCAGAATTCGCACATGCTGAATTTAGCGCACAGCTTGTGATCTCGCAGCCATTGCAAAACTATACACAAGTAATTTGCATGCTCAGACTTGGAATATACCAGTATGTCGTCGATGAAAACCACAACAAACTTGTCCAGCTACGGCATGAATACCGAGTTCATCAATTACATGAAATGAGCTGGAGCACTGGTGAGGCCGAAGGACATGACAAGTTACTCATAGAGCCCGTACATCACCGAGAAAGCCGTCTTCAGTATGTCCTCAGCCCTGATCTTAATTTGATGGTACCCTGATCTTAAATCCATCTTGGAAAAGATATTTGCCTCGACCAATTGATCAAATAACATGTCGATGCGGGGCAATGGTTACATGTTCTTGATCGTAACGACGTTTAGTGGACGATAGTCCACTTAAAGCTGCAATGTTTCGTTCTTTTTCTTGATGAATAATGCCGAACAGCCCCATGGCGAGGAGCTCGGCCTTATGAAACCTTTTTCTAGCAGGTCCGTCAATTGTGTTTTCAATTCCACCAATTCCTTTGGTGCCATCTTATACGGCCTTCAGGATATTGGCATTGTTCCCGGTGCAAGCTCAATCTTGAACTCCACCTCCCGGTCGGGCGGCATACCTGGTAGATCATCCGGGAATATGTCGGGGAACTGACGGACTACTGGAATATCTTCCAGGCTGATGGTGGTGGAATAATATATGGCTGGAAGTTTATTTCTGGACTGTCCAGAAATAAAGAATAAGACTCGTGCACCTCTGTGTGCAATTGCACGACTCAAAGGATGACATCTAGAACAGCACCGTGGCGGTTTAGCCACGACATCCCTAAGATGACGTCGACCTTTTGTCCCTCTAAGAATATGAGAGACGTAGGGTATACTCTACCCCTAGACATAATGGTGCTTTCGGAACCATCATGCTTGCTGAAGTTCTCCCACCTGGTGAACAAATCAAAAATGGGCTCTTGCTGGTTAGTATTTGCAGACAATGCTTAGCAACATAAGCATTGCCAATGAAATTATTAGTGGCACCTGTATCAAATAAAACTATGGCAGGGTATTGGTGGAGTTTGAACATATCCGCCAGAATGGGTTCTCCCTCCGGTCTGTCCTCAATGGCAAGCTGCTGGACGTTGCCGGGTTTGGGATTTGCACGGCGTGCATTTTTGTTGTTTTGGGGCTGATTTCTTCCCAGAAATGGTGGTGCCGCTCTGCTTATTTGGGGCTTCTCGGGGCAATCCTTTGAAAAATTTCCCGTACGACCGCACATGTAGCACGCGTACGGTTGTTGGCGGCTGCCTTGGGGACGAAAGCCCGGCATGCGCTGCTGACGTGCAAACGCACCCGGCATCGCCCGCTGCTGTTGTTGCTGTTGCTGCGGAGGTGCTGGTAATGCCGGTCGGAATGGTGGCTGTGGATACGGCCTATTGCGAAATTGCATCGGCCGCTGTGGTGGCTGCCAGCGTTGACCCGATGGTGTGTGATACACCATCCGATATTTCTGGGGAGGACCACCTCCCTCTCCTCTGCTCTGCGGCATGCTTCTTTTCTTCTCGACCGCAGCTAACTCCTTGCAGCATCAATCATTTTATTGCGGCTGCCGCGATTGAATATCGCAAGATTGTCCTTCAGGAGCGGATTCAGCCCCTGGTAAAAGAAGTCCTGTCTCTTCTCTTCCGTATCAGCGTGATGCGAAGCATATAAGGTGATATTGTTGAACACACGGGCATATTCCAGTGAGTTCTGGCTCCCTTGCTGCAGGTGTAAAAACTCATGCGTCTTCCGCTTCATTAGACCCGATGGAATATGATAGGCCCTGAAGGTCGTCCTGAACTCCGTCCAGGTCAGAACTCACTCGGTAGGTTGGGAGTCACAAAAGTTGGCCCAGCAAGCATTGCGGACCCCAAAAGTTGTTGAGCCACGAATTGGGTCTAATGCTGCTCACTCACTTAGAGCAGCTCGAACTTCATTTCCATCGTGCGGAGCCAGTTGTCCGCATCAATGGGCTCATCTGTAAAAGCCCAAGAAAAGGGATTTGCAAAATTTTTTCATCACCTCACAACACCACAGCTTTTGTTGTGGATATCTTGTGGAGACTTGTGAAGAGCAAGTAACCTCCATCAAAAGGATGATTAGAGGGGAAAGCCCTAACTTTTACAAAGTAGGATTTCTACACATGAACATGAGAGGTTGAGCTGACCCCTACAACTTAAAGAGTCTTGGGAAAGTTCAGGCCAAATTTCATGCAAATCCAACACTTTTTGAGGCACTTTTGGAGGCATTTGAAAAAGAGGCCAATTTGAATGTAAATTCAAATTGCAGCAACTTTCATCACATGGATTCAAAAGTTGGCTTCATATTCAAACTCAGCACATTTTTCTTAGTTGGCCCACCAATTTTCATCCCCATTGGAGTTCATCTTGTCAGGAGCTAAATTTGCAATAATTCAAAACTGAATTTGAATTTCTGTTCAAATATGAGGCAAATTTAGCAAAACAAATTTCAAATTTGGGAAACCAAATTCAAACTGTGACTTGGTGATTAAGTCTCACATTCAATTGTGAGTAGCTGGGGATATTTTAGCACAAACAGAAATGAAAAATTTGAAAAAGAATTAGAGGGGAGGCCCCACTTGTCAGCAGCCTTAACAGAGAAGTTTCCTCAGTGATTTTTCCTCCCTCGGCCGAGAAAACAGGCCAGCGCACGGCATACGTCGGCGCCCGACTGCCTCACCCCTGCCACCTCCTGCTCGGTGACCGAAGGCGCCGGGTGCAACACGCGGTTAAACCGCCCACCCAAGTGAAGCCGGCCTCATCCCTTCCGCTCTGCCCACAGACAGCCGAAACGAAAAACTTCGCCGGCCGCTCTTCTTGGGTTCTCGTCGCTACGCTGATCCAGGCATCCTCGCGACCGAAGATCAACAGCAAAGAGATGCGCCAGAGACTGCTCTAACTCACGGTGAATACCCTACCTCATCTCGTGCCCTGTAGAGAGAGTATTTCCACGGTTAGTTCTCGGTGTTCAAAGAACCGAGCTAGCAAAGAATCCGAAATTCATGGTGATCGGTCCACCACCGCGTGTAAACCCAGCCAAGCAAATGTTCTACACGTTTCCATGGCCACCTAGGATCAAAGACCATCGAAAACCATCGAGTCTTGGCGCTGCTATTCAAGTTTTTCGAGCATCCGCCGTTTTAGACCTAGGTCGACGGTGAGGTCCTAGCTCCGGCCGTTTCCATGGCCAACCGAGCTCAGTTTCATGCTCAGCATGCCACTGCGGAGCTGTAGGAGAAAACCGTTCGGAAAATAAGGCCCTGAGTAGCTCGGACGACATTGCCGGAGTAGAGAGAGCCGCTGTCACCGTCGCGGGCGTGGTTCCGGCCATCGCCAAGCTTCGGTGAGGGCACCAGCGTGTTCTCCGAGCCAAGTTAGGCCCATGCGGTGAGACCCGTCAAAGGTCGTGCAGTGAAACGGCCGGCGGCGAGAACTCCGGCGAAGCACCGCCGCGGGAGTCGCGGGATGGCGCAAGGTAGACGAAGGGGGGGCCGGGTCCACCGGTCAGCCTCTGTTATCGCACGGGGATCCATTTGCGGCCGGGATTCACTGTGGAAGCGCAGGTAAAACCCCGTGGGCTGCGGTGTGGCCGCGTCCTCAGTGGGCCGGTTTAAAGAGTGGGCCCCACCCGCAGAGTTTAAACATTTCGGGAATTTCCAGTTTTAGTGCAAACTTCAAATGCACATAACTTTTGCTAGGAAGCTACAAATTCAGTGAACCAAATTTTGCTGAACTCAGAATTTTGAGTAATTTCCAGAAATACAAATTTCAGCTCATTAAAGGTAATAGTTTTCCATAATTAAATCCCTAAAGTTCAAATTGTTAGGAATTTTATTTGGAGAATTCTTTTATGAAAAATTCTGAAATTTCGATGAGAGGTTCATGGGAAAATCCCTGAGTCACAGTAAAATTTTCAGACCCATCCAAGTTAATTTAGTCCCCCTAATGGTGTGATTAAGTGAACTGCCCTGAGAAAACAGAAAAATGTACAGAAACATTTTTCAGATTTTCTCAAATCTTGTTTAGGGCATAACTTCCTCTAGAATTCCTCAAATAACATGCAACCAATTCCATTAGAACCATCGCGTGTTCTAGTTTCCAGAAAGTAATGGTTGAAGCCATGAAAACCCCTGGAATTCCTTAGAGGTTCTAATATTGACCAAATAGGATTTTATTTGTACAAGGCTCAAATGAACTTTGTTTCAAATGAAACTTGGTCAAGACTCTGGTTAGGACCCTACCAAGCCACCATAAAAATTTCAGAGCCAAAGGGGAGGGCTAGCTAGAATTATGGACTTTACATATTCAAGCATTGCATTTGAATTGACATGTAGTATCTCATTAACGTGTAGTCGCTGAAGGCGAGGAGACTCCGGAAGTGCTCGACTTCCTTCTTCCGGACAAAGCCCTAACCACTGACCAGCAGCAACAAGGCAAGCCCCGGTTTGCATTAACCTTTTTATAAAGTTGCTTTGTTTACATGTCTAGTGTGAAGTATGAATGTGCATTAGATGTAGGATGGATGGAATCTCACTTGCATAACTAGTATTTGCCTATACGAGTGAGGGTAGTGTCTAAGACCTCGAGTAGACAGGCTATGCTTAATGATTCACAGGACTTTGGTACAAGTCGAGAAGTTGGAATCTACTCGTGAGTTTAGGCTTGGGACACACGGGATTGGTTCAAGTGATGTGAGATCACTTTAGTAATGAAAATGAGACTAGGCAGGGGCTAGGGCGCAGCAAGAGGAAGTCTTGTGTGCGCAACCCTGTCCGTGTCGATTGAGGACCGATCCGTGTGCGGCCCTGCTGAAGAAGTATTGTACGTACCGAAGGCATATCGGATATATGGGCCCCGATAAACCGATGTAACCTGTACCTCCGAGCGTCGAGGCATAACGCACCGATTTATAGGTGTAGGCTTAGGGCAGCAAGGTGGAAATCTGCTAACGGGCATAGAGAGATGCTCCGTGTAGGGAACCTCCTGCTCATTTCGGTGCGACCGGTTCGACGTTTGGGCTGTTGGGTGAAAGGTTGCCCCGTACGACATCGAGTGAGCGTGCTGTGCAGCTCCACGGGTGGGCGTACGTGACGTTCTGTTTGGGTATCCCTGCAGGTGTATATCGAGTCGATTCGCAGTCCCTCGCGGTGACGAGTACCGCTTGTTCACTGCATTGTAACATAGATAATTCATGGAATGTTATGATTCAATTCTGCTGATATGTATAATTGTATTGCTACATGTGTGCCACCAAATATTTCTTACTAAATTTCTTATTCATGAACTGTTAACTTGTGGCTAAAAGATGAACTAAGGATGAACTTGTAGGCGTGTCCCTTTGCTGAAAATGTACCACCCCATGGTCGTTGTACACTACATATAGAGTTTCATGCCTAGGCGAGTCAGTTAAGTCTTGTTGAGCCATCGTGCTCATGGCTGCTGCTTAAGTGTTTTTCAGGTGAGGAGCCACCCACGGACTCGGGTTATGAGTCCACCGGCGAGGGTTACCCTCCGTCGGGGACCACGGCTGAGTGGGAGCCGTACACGCCGCGCTGAGCTGAGGAGTGCAGCTAGTATGGGTTTCCCTAGGGCTGGGAAACCGACTTTTGCTAGATAGGCGGGCGTGAGTTGTACAAATTAAAACTTCCGCTGTGTAATGTATACCTTAGTTTGTAACTGAATAGTGTACTACTTTGTACAGTTTCAGTTTGTTTTCTATGTAATGCAATGTATCCTTATGACGTGTGCTGTCGGGTGTCGCATCGCGTGACACCACCCTTTGTGATCCTGGACGAGCGGATTCCGGTCCACCACAGGCTGGTATCAGAGCGGCATTGGGGATAGCACAATAATTAAGGACTGTACTACGGGAAAACTTAGGTTACGGTGAGGATTCGGTAGTTTGCCCAAGTAAGGACTATATTAGCATAGTTACCTAAAGTGGCAAGACTAACATATGTGTTATAATTCTGAATTTTAATTATGTAACGATGCACCTACGCTCTGGTAAGAATGGTAAGGAACGCTACCGAAAGCGGTTCAATTTCGGTTAGCTCCCCTGACGAGGAACGTGGTTCAGGGATTGGTATCACAGCTTGGTGTGAGACGTCAATATGAAACTCTGGGACTCCTCATGTTCCTGAGTTCATATGAAACGCTGATCCCTAGCGTACATTAGGCAAGTAAGTGGAGACCCCATCGCGTGGTCAGTAACGTGAGAGTGTGTTCGTCTGGAAGTAGCCCAGGGGGACATACACAGCGCTTGCCATCGGCGTGCCCTGCAGGGCAGTAGGTGGTATCTGTTGAGTTGATAACATTCCCAACCGTGATGACCCGTTCATGATATACTCGGGTTCCCCGTCGTGTAGTGTTGAAACACGATCACGTACCTTGAGACGTGACTTAACTCAAGGACGGCCGTATGGCAATGATACAGGCGTTTGTATTTACTTTCAAATATGGACCTGCCTGAAATGAAAATGACCTTTGAGTGCATGATTATTGTGTTGTCTTCTGCAGGTACTAACCACGTATGTATCGCGTGTAGTATATGTGTGCGGGAGCCCGTTTAGTGCCACACTTGAGACATATATGACGGTATAATCCGGTTAGGATTTTCTTTTTGTGAGGAACGTAGTACCGACATGTCATAGGCATGTGCATGAAAGATAATGATAACAAAGAATTAAAATTACTAAGTTTGAACATTTAGGACCCTGGTTGGGCAGAAAAATTTGATAGTTGATCAGTGTAGTTCCAAAGGATTGAAAAACAGAGTGCTCTGTTTTGGGCAGCAAGTTTGCTGAACTTTGACAGGGCATGACTCACAGATTATTTAGCCAATGGAGGTGTGGGATATAGTTCTGGAAAGGTGTTTAAGCACTCCACAACCTTGTTGTAGACTTCCAGAGCTGAATTACACCTTAAGAGGGCTTAAATTCCAGAGGGATGTAAACTGTCCAGAACCAGGACAGATTCAAACCACTATCTGGACTGGTCTGTTTTGCAAGCATAACTTACTATAGAAAAATCTAAAATTTTCATATAATACATATTTAGAAAGGGTAGGAGATGTGTTACATCTTTGTAATTCAAAGTTTCTGTATTTGCAGCACGGAATTCAGTGGAAAACAGAGTTGGAAACAGCAACTTCCCAAAAGAGGTGCTGTTGAAATTCTTCCAGAAATTCTGTTTATTTTGAATTACCATAACTTTTTAATAAGAGCTGATATGAGGGCAAATAAATACTAATTGGAAAGATACTGAAGTTAACTTTGACTTTGGTATTCAACTTGTGTCATGAAAATGCCCAGAACCAGATCAAAATCTTGGATGTGTAGAATCTGGTCATTCTGACAGAGGAATGACAGTTGAACTTATTTGGGAGATTGTTGTACCCTAGGGGGTTTAAGTACTTCCAATGGGATAGAACATACTCATGAGTGGTTATCTTCAACTATTGAAAGATTGAGTATATGCCTTACTCAAGTTTCTTCTGCTAGAGGCCATGTTTGTGTCGTATTGAAGAGAAAAGGGTAGTATACATGATGACAAAGAGATATTAACGTCTTGTAGTGACCAAACCTAGTTGAGATGAACTTCCAAAGGGGGAGTCCATCAAGTTGTATTTAACTAGCTTGTATTTGGTCTGGTAATGGTGTAGCTTGTTCAAAGTTATTACATTATCTGTATACGAGACGCATCGCATGTTTTAATGTCATTATGTTTTACGTCTATTTTATTGGACTGCATGATGTTTGTTGCGGGACTGATATTTATTGTCGTATGGTTGCAGATGGTTCGCACTGGGACCACGCATGAGATTGGTGGCTCTAGCCAGCAGGGAGGCGATGACTCCCAGCCACCTGCCTACGACAGCACCCCACAGCAACAACCACCACCGCCGCCTCCGCTTACCCTAGCGGATGTGGTAGCGGCACTTGTGGGTGGTCGTGAGGAGCAGACCGACCTGCTCCACACGATCATGCAGAATACGTCGCAGGCGGGGGGGGGGGCGTCAAGAGAGGGGGCCTCGTGAGCCCCGTGAGGTGACGTACTCGGACTTCATGAGTACGCACCCTCCGGTGTTCACAGAAGCTGCAGAACCACTGGAGGCTGACAACTGGCTGCGGGGACAATCGAGTGCAAGTTCGGGCTGCTCCAATGCACGGAGCGGCAAAAGACTCTGTTCGCGGTGCAGCAGCTTCACGGTGCCACTGGTGCGTGGTGGGTGCATTATGTCACCTCATGTCCGGCTGGCCATGCCGTGGAGTGGGAAGAATTCCGGGAGGCGTTCCGCGCCTACCATATCCCTACCGGGATAATGAAGAGGAAATTCCAAGAATTCTTGGAACTGAAGCAGGGCGGGAGGAGTGCCCATGACTACTCTCATGCCTTCAACCATCTGGCACAATATGCATTGGACTACGTCTCCACTGAGGAGAAGAAACGGGAGCACTTCTATCGCGGATTACACCCTGAGATGAAGACGCATCTAGTTCAATGGAATCGCGGTACCTTCAACGACCTCGTCAGTGCCGCGATCATGCAAGAAGACGCTCAGCGAGAACTGGCGGCTGAGCAGAGGAAGCGCAGCACTCCACCCAGCAGTGGGGGTGGCGCTCCCCAGAAGTACCGCATGGTGTATCAGACACCATCTGGACAGCAGTGGCATCCACCGGCGCGACCTCAACAGTTCGGGGGTCGTTCTTTTAAGTCACCCCCGTTCCGACCGCCGATGCCACCACCGCGAATGTAACAACAGCAGCAGGCGGCACCCCGGGCGTTTCCACCGCCACAACGCGCCCCGGGTTTCCGTCCGCCGATCAGCGGAGGACCGCCCCGCTACACTTGTTTCACGTGTGGCCAGGCGGGCCATTTCGCGAAGGACTGTCCCGAGGGGTAGCAGAGCAGCGGGCAAGCCCTGTTCCAGGGCGGTGCTCGAGGCCGACCTCCAGTCAAGAAGGTTGGTCAGCGGACTGGGGGCGTTCGCAACCTCGACAATGAGGACACCCCAGAGGGAGGCAACGTGCTAGCGGGTACGTTCACTCTCAACGATCAAGCCATCATCATATTATTTGATTCTGGTGCAACCCACAACTTTATAAGTGCATCATATGTGGTTAAGCATCAACTGGAAGCCTTTCCAACCGAGTGTTCTTATATGATCTGCTTAGCGGGAGGAAAGATTTCAGCAACTATGATGGTTCCGAAAGCACCATTGTGCTTAGGTGGGAAATTATATCTCACCACTATTATTATTCTTGAGGGGCAAAAGATTGATGCAATCTTAGGAATGTCATGGCTAAGCTACCATGGCGCTGTCCTGGAAACTTTATCACGGACGGTTCACCTCAACTCCCCACTACACCGTCCACAGTCCCTCATATTAGATAATCCAGTCCGGAAAGTTTCAGCAATCAATAATACTGAAGCTCTCAAGTTAGAGGACATCCCCGTAGTCCGGGAATACCCCGACGTGTTTCCGGATGATCTTCTGGGCATGCCAACTGAGCGGGATGTCGAGTTCAAGATCAAGCTTGCACCCGGGACTACTCCTACCTCCCGGAGACCATACAAAATGGCTCCGAACGAGCTGGCTGAACTGAAAGAACAGCTTAATGATCTGTTGAGCATAGGTTTCATTAGGCCGAGTTCCTCGCCTTGGGGATGCTCTACACTGTTCGTGAAGAAGAAGGATGAAACCTTGAGGCTGTGTGTGGACTACCGGCCGCTCAACACCATGACCATCAAGAATAATTACCCACTGCCCCGCATTGACATTTTGTTTGATCAACTTGTGGGTGCAAGTGTGTTCTCCAACATGGACCTTCGCTCTGGATATCATCAAAAAAAATCCGGGTGGAGGATATCCCGAAGACGGCCTTCTCGACGAGATATGGCTTATATGAATATCTCGTCATGTATTTTGGTCTCACTAATGCTCCGGCACATTTCATGTACCTCATGAACTCGGTGTTCATGCCGGAGCTGGACAAGTTCATGGTGGTGTTCATTGATGATATCTTGGTTTATTCCAAGACAGATGCAGAACACGCCGAATACTTGAGGATTGTTCTTCAACGCCTAAGGGACCATAAGCTATATGCCAAGTTCAGCAAATGTGAGTTTTGGATCAGCCAAGTTCCATTTTTGGGACATATTATCTCAGTGGAAGGCATTGCGGTTGACCCAAGCAAAATTGAACAAGTGCTGAAATGGAAAGATCCCACTTCAGTCCATGAAGTCAGAAGCTTCCTCGGCTTAGCGGAATACTATCGGAGATTCATTCCAAGCTTCTCCAACTTGCTAAGCTGATGACTGAGTTGCTGAAAAAGGGAACAAAATATGTTTGGAACACGGCGTGTGAAGGAGCGTTCCAAGCATTAGTGAAGCATCTCACAACAGCCCCGGTCTTAGCTCAACCGGATACAACCAAGCCCTTCGACGTGTATTGTGATGCGTCCGGTATCAGGCTCAGCTGCGTGTTGATGCAGGAAGGACGTGTGGTCGCATATGGCTCACACCAACTTCGGAACCATGAGCAGCACTATCCGACTCATGATCTGGAGCTTGCTGCTGTGGTGTTGGCGCTGAAAATGTGGAGGCACTATCTCCTGGGGAATTTGGTGCATCTCTACACCGACCACAAGAGTCTTAAGTACATTTTCACCCAGAAGGAGCTGAATATGAGGCAAAGGAGGTGGTTAGAACTAATCAAAGATTATGAGATTGAGATTCACTACCACCCCGGCAAGACGAATGTGGTGGCCGACGCACTGAGTCGAAAATCACATGTCCATAACCTCACCATTACATTGGTGGAGGAGGAAGAACCGAGTTTATACTTGGTTCCTTATGGATCGCACTACAACCTTGCTCTCGTCCCTACCATTAGGGAGGATATCATTGTAGCTCAGAAGGTTGATAAGGGTATGGCACATCTCCGGAGACGGATAGACAACGGGGAGATCAAATGTTTACGGAAAGATGATGAGGGGACGCTATGGTTCAATGACCACATAGTCGTACCCCGGGATATGGAGCTGAGGAAAAGGATCCTTGATGAAGATCACTTGTCTAAATACTCCATTCATCTGGACAGCAAAAAAATGTACCAAGATTTGAAAAAGAAATTTTGGTGGACACGGATGAAGCGGGAAGTGGCTAAGTACGTATCCGAGTGTGATACGTGTAGACGAGTGAAAGCAGATCATATGAGGAAATCAGGGCTGCTGCAACCCCTGAAAATCCCGGCATGGAAATGGGAAGATGTGAGCATGGATTTCATTGTGGGATTACCCCTGACGTCCAACAAGCATGATTCCATTTGGGTAATCGTTGATCGGTTAACCAAGACGGCTCACTTCATCCCGGTGCATACACGTTACAATGCCGGCAAATATGCAGAGCTGTACATAGCGAGGATTCTATGCTTATATGGGGTACCCAAGACCATCGTCTCAGATCGAGGTGCGTTATTTGTATCTCGCTTTTGGGAGCAGTTGCACGCTGCTTTGGGTACTAAGCTGATTAGAAGCTCCGCCTATCACCCTCAGACAGACGGGCAAACAGAGAGGGTGAACCAAGTACTGGAGGACATGTTGAGGGCATGTGCCATCCATCATGGTAGGAACTGGGATGATCACCTACCGTTGGCGGAATTCTCGTACAATAACGGCTATCAGACGAGTATCAGGATGGCACCATATGAAGCTCTCTACGGTCATAAATGCCGCACCCCATTAAACAGGTGCGAGTCCGGTGAAAGGGTCACATTTGGGGTTGATGTGGTGAACGACGCTGAAGAGCGTGTTCAGATGATTCAAGCCAACTTGAAGGCCGCTCAATACCAGCTGAAAAGCTACGCTGATAAGAGGCGTAGACCGCTGCACTTTGACGTCGGGGAACACGTGTATCTCTGATGAAAGGCGTGCACCGGTTCGGCATGAAGGGGAAACTCGCTCCCCGATTCGTTGGACCCTATGCTATCACCGAGAAGTGTGGACCAGCAGCGTATACACTGAAGCTACCGGCATCTCTTGCTGGTGTTCACGACGTTTTCCATGTTTCACAACTGCGAAAATGTCTGAAGCATACAGCTGATGTTCCTACCGAAGACATCAGTGAGTTGCAACCGGATTTGACATATGATGAATATCCGGTGGCAATAATTGATGAGAAAGCTCGTACCACACGTAGACGAACGTTGTGGTTCTACAAGATACTCTGGAGAAACCACACCGCCAAAGAAGCAATGTGGGAGAGCGAGGAATTCCTTCGCTCAAACTACCCGAAGATCATGGCGTCTCAGCACGGGTGAGTTCCTATTACATCGCTATCTCTTCTTTTATAATCTCGGGACGAGATTCTTTAAAGGGGGGAGGGATGTAAAAGACCAATAAAACGGACTTGCAAAAAATTTTCATCACCTCACAACACCACAGCTTTTGTTGTGGATATCTTGTGGAGACTTGTGAAGAACAAGTAACCTCCATCAAAAGGATGATTAGAGGGGAAAGCCCTAACTTTTAGAAAGTAGGACTTCTACACATGAATATGAGAGGTTGAGCTCACCCCTGGAACTTAAAGAGTCTTGGGAAAGTTCAGGCCAAATTTCATGCAAATCCAACACTTTTTGTGGCACTTTTGGAGGCATTTGAAAAAAGAGACCAATTTGAATGTAAATTCAAATTGCAGCAACTTTCATCACTTGGATTCAAAAGTTGGCTTCATATTCAAACTCAGCACATTTTTCTGAGTTGGCCCACTAATTTTCATCCCCATTGGAGTTCATCTTGTCGGGAGCTAAATTTGCAATAATTCAAAACTGAATTTGAATATCAGTTCAAATATGAGGCAAACTTAGCCAAACAAATTTCAAATTTGGGAAACCAAATTCAAACTGTGACTTGGTGATTAAGTCTCACATTCAATTGTGAGTAGCTGTGGATATTTTAGCACAAACAGAAATGAAAAATTTGAAAAGGAATTAGAGGGGAGGCCCCACTTGTCAGCAGCCTTAACAGAGAAGTTTCCTCAGTGATTTTTCCTCCCTCGGCTGAGAAAACGCGCCAGCGCATGGCAGACGTCGGCGCCCGACCGCCTCACCCCTGCCACCTCCTGCTCGGTGACCGAAGGCGCCGGGTGGAACACGCGGTTAAACCACCCACCCAAGTGAAGTCGGTCTCATCCCTTCCGCTCTGCCCGCACACAGCTGAAACGAAAAACTTCACCAGCCACTCTTCTCGGGTCCTCATCGCGCCGCTGATCCAGGTGTCCTCGCGACCGAAGATCAACAGCAAAGAGACGCGCCGGAGACTGCTCTAACTCACGGTGAAAACCCTACCTCCTCTCGTGCCCTGTAGAGAGAGTATTTCCACGGTTAGTTCTCGGTGTTCAAAGAACTGAGCTAGCCAAGAATCTGAAATTCGTGGTGATCGGTCCACCACCGCGTAAACCCCAGCCAAGCACATGTTCTACACGTTCCCACGGCCACCTAGGATCAAAGACCATAAAAAACTATCGAGTCTTGGCGCTGCTATTCAAGTTTTTCAAGCATCCGCCGTTTTAGCCCTAGGTCAATGGTGAGGTCCTAGCTACGGCCGTTTCCATGGTCAACCGAGCTCACTTTCGTGCTCAGCATGCCACCGTGGAGCTGTAGGAGCAAACCGTTCGGAAAATAAGGCCCTGAGTAGCTCAGACGACATCGCCGGAGTAGAGAGAGCCGCTGTCACCGTCGCGGGCGTGGTTCCGGCCATCGCCAAGCTTCGGCGAGGGCACCAGCGTGTTCTCAGAGCCAAGTTAGGCCCAGGCGGTGAGACCCGTCAAAGGTCGTGCAGTGAAACAGCCGGCGGTGAGAACTCCGGCGAAACACCGCCGCGGGAGTCGCGGGATGGCGCGAGGTAGACGAAGGGGGGGCCGGGTCAACCGGTCAGCCTCTGTTCTCGCGCGGGGATCCATTTGCGGCCGGGATTCAATGCGGCAGCACGGGTAAAACCTGTTGGCTGCCGTGTGGCCGCGTCCTCAGTGGGCCAGTTTAAAGAGTGGGCCCCACCCGCGGAGTTTAAACATTTTGGGAATTTCTAGTTTTAGTGCAAACTTCAAATGCACATAACGTTTGCTAGGATGCTCTAAATTCAGTGAACCAAATTTTTTTGAACTCAGAACTTTGAGTACTTTCCAGCAATTCAAATTTCAGCTCATGAAAGTTAATAGTTTTCTAGAATTAAATCCCTAAAGTTCAAATATTAAGAATTTTATTTGGAGAATTACTTTATGAAAAATTCTGAAATTTGGCTGAGAGGTTCATGGGAAAATCCCTGAGTCACAGTAAAGGTTTCAGACCCATCCAAGTTTATTTAGCCACCCTAATGGTTTGATTAAGTGAACTGCCCTGAGAAAATAGAAAAATGTACAGAAACATTTTTCAGATTTTCTCAAATCTTGGTTAGGGCATAACTTCCTCTAGAATTCCTCAAATGACATGCAACCAATTCCATTAGAACCATCTCAAGTTCTAGTTTCCAGAAAGTAATGGTTGAAGCCATGAAAACCCCTGGAATTCCTTAGAGGTTCTAATATTCACCAAATAGGCTTTTATTTGTACAAGGCTCAAATGAACTTTGTTTGAAATGAAACTTGGTCAAGACTATGGTTAGGACCCTACCAAGCCACCATAAAAATTTCAGACCCAAAGGGGAGGGCTAGCTAGAATTATGGACCGATCCGTGTCGATTGAGGACCCATCCGTGTGCGGCCCTGCTGAACAAGTATTGAACGTACCGAAGGCATATAGGATATATGGGCCCCGATAAACCGATGTAACCTGCACCTCCGGGCGTCGAGGCATAACACACCAATTTATAGGTGTAGGCTGAGGGCAGCAAGGTGGAAATCTGCTAACGGGCATAGAGAGATGCTCCGTGTAGGCAACCTCCTGCTCTTTTCGGTGCGACCGGTTCGACGTTTGGGCTGTTGGGTGAAAGGTTGTCCCGTACGACATCGAGTGAGTGTGCTGTGCAGCTCCACGGGCGGGCGTACGTGACATGCTCTTTGGGTATCCCTGCAGGTGTATATCGAGTCGATTCGCCGTCCCTCGCGGTGACGAGTACCGCTTGTTCACTGCATCGTAACGTAGATAAATCATGGAATGTTATGATTCAATTCTGCTGATATGTATAATTGTATTGCTACATGTGTGCCACCAAATATTCCTTACTAAATTTCTTATTCATGAACTGTTAACTTGTGGCTAAAAGATGAACTAAGGATGAACTTGTAAGCGTGTCCCTTTGCTGAAAATGTACCAGCCCATGGTTGTTGTACACTACATATAGAGTTTCATGCATAGGCGAGTCGGTTAAGTCTTGTTGAGCCATCATGCTCATGGTTGCTGCTTAAGTGTTTTTCAGGTGAGGAGCCACCCACGGACTCGGGTTACGAGTCCACCGGCGAGGGTTACCCTCTGTCGGGGACCACGGCTGAGTGGGAGCCGTACATGCCGCGCTGAGCTGAGGAGTGCAGCTAGTGTGGGTTGCCCTAGGGCTGGGTAACCGACTTTTGATAGATAGGCGAGCGTGAGTTGTACAAATTAAAACTTCCGCTGTGTAATGTATACCTTAGTTTGTAACTGAACAGTGTACTACTTTGTACAGTTTCAGTTTGTTTTCTATGTAATGCAATGTATCCTTATGACGTGTGCTGTCGGGTGTCGCATCGCGTGGCACCACCCTCTGCGATCCTGGATGAGCAGATTCCGGTCCGCCACATCATCCGCCCGCGAGAATACCGGGGGATGTGTCGCAAGAAAAATCTGAGTAAGAACTTTGTTGGTGTTCTTCTCGGCCTTGATGTCTCTCAGGGCGAGACGTATTCTCGATCAATGTGCACAGCAACTTGGTGTGCTGCTGGTGCGAGCCTGCCATGTCCGCAACAATATCGGCCAACGTGACCGTTGGTGGTGGTCGTGGTTGCAGCTATCCCGAGGAAGTCTTGGGAAGTTGTTGGGAGGCTTCTCTGCCCTGACTGGAACCCCCAACATCTTGGTTGGCATGAGTGCGAGTCATTCCGAAATTGAAACCAGCGTTGATCAGCACATGTCATACTTAAAATTCCATGAAAACAGTACGGTAATGTAGTGATGCATTGAGATAATTTCACGACATTCACATATATTGATAAAGCAAAAACTTTATACAAGATATATTATTCTCGGTTCGAAATTACAGCCACTTTTGAACATCCGAGAAGTCATGCTCATGTCGTCACTATGTCACTACATACTCACATGCTACAGTTTTATACGAAATGTCGCTGCTACAAAAGCTATTACATACAACCACCCTAGCTGCCCTACTCGGCAACGAAAACTCCCAAGTCAGAGTGGAAGTCAACCTCCTATGGGTCTTTCTCCTCCGCTGGTTCTGCTGGTTGCTCAGGATCCATGACTTCATCTTTGGATTAAGGTTCCGGTATCACCAGAATGCCAAGAACCAAGGGTACTGCACCTACCAATGGTAGGCCCACTACCTGAGGTACGAGGACCTGCAAAGCATTCACCACATACATGGCCTGATTGTAGTCCATCTCCCAGTTCCATCCCACCTCAATCGCTTCATCGCACTCTTGAGTAAGGACTTTGTTCTGCTGGGTCAAAGTCTGGACTTGCTGCTGCAAAGCCGTGATGTCGAGACGTCTTTTCTTTCCCATCTTCCTCAACCAACGCAACTGATTATGTTGTTGATTCAGTCACTTTATCATCGGTAGAAGTACATTACGGAGCGCATTATGGGCACTCTCGTAATGGTCGCGGAGGCTGGTGCTCTCCTTGAGCTCCATGGCAAGATGATCTGTATGGACAGCTTGGCTGTCCATCACGTTCCTTCCCGCCATGAGACTGAGGCTAAGATTCACCTCCGCTGGATTGTACCTTGAGAAGTTTGGATCAGTTGCCACAATGTACCGCTCCCACCGCACGTGATTAGCTCATCCCTCCATGGAACAAGTGCATATGGAGTGCCCTTCATATCTCGCACGTGTAGTTGACAGGAATGTGACATGGCATCGCGGGCTGCCATTTGCCACATGTCCTCCGGTTGTCTACCCCTCACCGTGAAGGTGAATCGATCTGATAAATAAACCATGTGTGCAACTGTTTTCGACGTGTTCAAACATGACTAAACTGGTGGAGATTATATATAATCAAGTCACGAAGCCACTACAACAAGAATCACGTGAAAACACTAAGTAGAACTTGAGTTATGATCAAAAGACTAGACGAATGTTCTACCCGATTTTAAAAAGAGATCTGCAATGCTGCAAAGAAACTCGTGTAGCACAAAAACCACAAATTAAATGACCGTTCAATTTTCAGAGATGATAGATAATAGAGTTGTGAAGACAACCCGAAAATAATCACATCAATTGGATCAGTAAAGCGCGAGTTATGATCAAAATACCGAAGCAACATCGGTCTGTCCAGAAACTCGCCGAGGATAAACTTGTCTGAAACAAGTCGGACGAACAAGGCACCAAAGCTCCTATAAACTACACATTTTATTGATAAAAACTCAAGAGAAGCAGCCACAAGTCGTGCTCTCCACAAGCATTGGCCTCCCTTGCTTATATAACAAGCCCTATGGCCAACCCAGTTCAATCTAGGACTCCTACTCCTACTTGGATTCAAACTCTAACTTTCCAAAACTGCTCAAGACTCTTCTATACGTAGATACAAGCAATCTTGAGACTTCCAAACACCTTAGTAACGTCCCAAACATTTCTGAAACAACTATACTTGTGCCTTACACGAAATCCTATTATAACCAACTCGAAACTTTGCATAAACGAACCATAACCGCCTCAGCCGCAGCCTGAGCGCAAAATCCAGCCGATTGAACCTTTTCAACCATATCTTCACTTCCATATATCTTCACCACACATTGGAACAATGTAGCCACGTCCGTGCACCCCTTGCATACGTGCAAACACATTCCAAAACGTTCACAACACCTTCATATGCATTGTTCTTGACCCAAACATGCTGCGTGACTCAATCAGCTCAACCACAATTCCTCCCGAACTTGGTTGTTGAACCTCATCTGCTTCCTAAGACTAGTTCAAGGATATCCTGTAAAAGCCCAAGAAAGTGACTTGCAAAAGTGATCATTCATCACCTCACAACACCACAGCTCATTTTATGGATAGCTCATGAACACTTGTGAAGAGCAAGTAAACACCATCAAAAGGGGTGATTAGAGGGGAAAGCCCTAATTTCAAAAAGTAGGAGTCATACACATAAACATGAAAGGTTGAGCTCAACCCTAGACCTTAAATATTCTTGGGAAGGATCAGGCCAAGTTTCATGCAAATCCAATACTTTTTGAGGCAATTTTGGAGACATTTGTAAAAAGGGCCAATTTGGATGCAAATTCAAATTGTAGCCACTTTCATCACTTGAATTCAAAAGTTGACTTCATATTCAAACTCAGCACATTTTTCTAAGTTAGTCCACCAATTTTCGTCCCCATTGGACTTCATTTTGTCAGGAGCCAAATTTGCAATAATTCAAACTGAATTTGAATTTCAGTTCAAATGTGCAGAAAATTTAACCAAACTAATTTCAGTTGAGGAATTCAAATTCAAACCATAACTGTATGGCTAAGTCTTTCATTCAATTGTGAGTAGCTGGGATATTTTTAGTGAAAACAGAAAATGAAAAATAGAAAAGGATTAGAGGGGAGGGACCCACTTGTCAGTAGCCTTCACACAAAAGTATACTCGGCTTGATCTTTCACTCGACCGTGAGTGCGCGCGTGCCAGCTCTCAAGCACCGGCGTCCGACCACCACAGCTGGTGCCACCTCCTGCTCAGGGGAAGGCTAAGGATGCGGGGAAGAAACCGTGATCAGTACCCACGCGACCACGTGCAGTTCCTCGCACTCTCCCTTCTCCCTCGCACAACCGAAGCACTCCACCTCCGGTCGACCTCTCTGATCACCGGCGCCCGGGCAGCACAGGCACTTTCACGCCTGACGAGCTACACGAAAAAGGTACGCTCCGAGGTGCTGATCACAACCGTGCTGACCTCACTCTCTCTCGCACGATCGACAGAGAATTTGGTTAATTAGTGCGTCGGTGTGTTTAGGACCGAGCTACACAAAATTCAGAAATTCGTAGCAATCAAGCCACCATCCACTGGACCGAGCTATAGACATGATCTAGACTCACCCACGCTTCCCTAGGATCAAGAACCATCGAGTTTCATCGAGTTTTGGTGATATTATTCGAGATTTTTGCATCGGCGCGGAATTTCACCCTAGGTCGCCGATGAGCTCGTAGTTGCAGCCTCGGTTGAGCTAATTTGAGCTCATGCCGGTGCTTAGGATGTCACCACGGTGCTCTAGGGAGAAAGACTGTAGTATTTGAGCCCTCCTAGAACGAGTTCGACGTTGCCGGACTCCAACCGCCACTGCCGCCCGTCGCCGATGGGTTTCTAGTGACCGGGGTCCCCGGCCGACCACGGGGATGAGTTGCCCGTGGTCCAAAAGGGGGAGCCGGCAAGTCTCCGGGCTGGTGAAGGTAGGAAAGGCGGGTTCCGAGGAGCTCACCGGAGAACACCACCACACCGGGCCGTTGGCACGAGGAGGAAGAAGACACTGTATTGTGGGGCCCGCGTGCAGAGTTTAAACATTTCTGGGATTTTTCCAGTTTTGGTTCAAATTTCAAATGCTTATAACTTTTGCTATGAAGCTCCAAATTTAGTGAACTAACTTTTGCTGAATTCAGCCTTTTGAGTATTTTCCAGCAACACAAATTTCAGCTCATGAAACTTAATAGTTTTCCAGAATTAATTCCCTAAATTTTAAATTGTTGGGAATTTTATCTGGAGAATTACTTTATAAAAAATTCTGAAATTAGGCTGGGAGGTTCATTTGAAAATCCTGGAGTCACAGTAAAATTTTCAGACCCATCCAAGTTCATTTAGTCCCCCTAATGGTGCGATTAAGTGAACTGCCCAGAGAAAATAGAAAAATGTACAGAAACATTTTTCAGATTTTCTCAAATCTTGTTTAGGGCAGAACTTCATCTAGAATGCTTCAAATGATATCAAACCAATTCCATTAGAACCATCTCAAATTCTAGTTTCCAGAAAGTAATGGTTGGAACCATGAAAATCCCTGAAATTCCTTAGAGGCTCTACTAATGACCAAATAAGCTTTAATTTTTACAAAGCTCAAATGAACTTTGTTTCAAATGAAACTTGGTCAAGACTTTGGTTAGGACCCTGCCAAGCCACCATAAAAATTTCAGAACCAAAGGGAAGGGCTAGATAGAGTTATAGTCTTTACATATTCAATTTCAAACATCACAATTAAATTGACATATAGCATATGGCTTACGTGTAGTCGCTGAAGGCGAGGAAGCTCCGGAAGTGCTCGACTTTCTTCTTCTGGACGAAGCCTTAAGATCTGACCAGCAGCAACAAGGCAAACCCCGGTTTACATTAATCAATTTTACAATTTTTTGCTTTATGAATATTTTGTATGTGGTATGGATGTGCATTAGGTGTAGGATGGATGAAACCCAAGTGCATAACCAGAATTTTTCCTATAAGAGTGAGGGTAGAGTCTAAGTCCTTGAGTAGACAGGCTATGCTTAATGATTCATAGAACTTCGGTACAAGTCGAGTAGTTGGAATTTACTCGCGAGTTAGGCTTGGGACACACGGGAATTGTTCGAGTGATGTGAGATCACTTTAGTAATGAAAATGAGACTAGGCAGGGGCTAGGGCATGGCAAGAAAAAGTCTTGTGTGCGCAGCACTGTCCATGTCAATTGAGGACTGATCCGTGTGCGGCCCACGCTGATCAAGTTTGAACGTACCGAAGGCATATCGGATATATGGGCCCCGGTAAACCGATGTAACCTAAACCTCCGGGTGTCGAGGCATAGCACACCGATTTATAGGTGTAGGTTGAGGGCAGTAAGGTGGAAATCTGCTAACAGGCATAGAAAGATGCTCCGTGCAGGGAACTTTCTGTCAGTTTCGGTGCGATCGGTTTGACTTTTGGGCTGTTGGGTGAAAGGTTGTCCCGTACGACATCGAGTGAGCGTGCTGTGCAGCTCCACGGGTGGGCGTACGTGACGTGCTCTTCAGGTATCCCTGCAGGTGTATATCGAGTCGATTCGCCATCCCTCACGGTGATGAGTACCACTTGGTCACTGAGTCGTGACGTAGATAAATTATGGAATGTTATGATTCAATTTTGCTGATATGTATAATTGTATTGCTACATGTGTGCCACCAAATATTGCTTACTAAATTTTCAGATTCATGAACTATTTACTTGTGGCTAAAAGATGAAATAAGGATGAACTTGTAGGCCTGTCCATTTGCTGCAAATTACCATCCCATGTTCGTTGTACACTACATGTAGAGTTTCATGCCTAGGTGAGTCAGTTAAGTCTTGTTGAGCCATCATGCTTATGGTTACTGCTTAAGTGTTTTTCAGGTGAAGAGTATCCCACGGACTCGGGGTACGAGTCCACCGGCGAGAGCTACCCTCCGTCAGGGACCACGGCTGAGTGGGAGCCGTACACGCCACACTGAGCTGAGGAGTGCAGCTAGTGTGGGTTGCCCATAGGGCTGGGCAACCGACTTTTGCTTGGTAGACGCTGTGAGTTGTATAAACATAGCTTCCGCTTTTGTAATCCAAATACTAGTTTGTAACTGAAGTCTTGTACTAGTTTGTACATATTCAGTTAGTTTTCTATGTAATACAATATCATTCTTGTGATGTGTGCTGTCGGGTGTCGCATCGTGCGGCACCACCCTCTGCGATCCTGGATGAGCGGATTCCGGTCCGCCACAGGCTGGTATCAGAGCCGCATTGGAGATAGCACATTAATTAAGGACTGTATTACGGGAAAACTTAGGTTTACGGTGAGGATTTAGTAGTTTGCCCAAGTAAGGACTATATTAGCATAGTTACTTAAAGTAGCAAGACTAACATATGTGTTATAATTCTGAAATTTTAATTATGCAACGACACACCTACGCTCAGGTAAGAATGGTAAGCAACGCCACCGAAAGCGGTTCAATTTCAGTTAGCTCCCATGACGAGGAACGTGGTTCAAGGATAGGTCTCACAGCTTGGTGTGAGACGTCAATATGAAACTCTTGGACTCTTAGTGTTCCTCAGTACATATGAAACGTTGATCCCTAGCGCGCATTATGCAAGCAAGTGGAGACCCCATCGTGTGGTCAGTAACGCGGTAGTGTGTTCGTCTGGAAATAGCCCAGGAGGACATACGCAGCGCTTGCCATCGGCGTGCCCTGTAGGGCAGTAGGTGGTATCCGTTTGGGTGATAAAATTCCCAACCGTGACGAACCGTTCACGCTCTACTCGGGTTCCCCATCGTGTGGTGTTAAAACAAGATCACGTACCTTGAGACGTGGCTTAACTCAAGGACGGCCGTATGGCAATGATACGGGAGTTTGTATTTACTTTCAAATATGGACCTGCCTGAAATGAAAATAACCTTTGAGTGCATCATTATTGGGTGTTTTTATGCAGATACTAACCACGTAAGTATCCCGTGTAGTATACATGTGCGAGCGACCGTTTAGTGCCACAATTGAGACGTATATGCCGGTATAATCCGGTTAGGATTTTCTTTTTGTGAGGAACGTAGTACCGACATATCATAGGCATGTGAATGAAAGATAATGATAACCAGGAACTAAAATCACCAAGTTTCAACATTTAGGACCCTGGTTGAGTAAAAAAAATTTAATAGTTAATCAGTTTAGCTCAAAGAGATTGAAAAACAGAGTGCTTAATTTTGAGCAGCAAGTTTGCTCAACTTTGACAGAGCATAACTCACAGAAGATTTAGCTAATGGTGCTGTGGGATATAGTTCTAGAAAGATGATTAAGTACTCTACAACTTTGTTGTAGACTTCCAGAGCTGAATCACACCTTAAACTGGCTGAAATTTCAGATGATTGAAAACTGTCCAGAACCAGGACAGATTCAAGACACTCTCTGGACTGTTCTGTTTTTCAAGCATAACTTCCTGTATAAAGATCCAAAATTATCATATGGTGCATCTTTGGAAAGGGTGGGAGATGTGTTACATCTTTGTAATTCAAAGTTTCTGTAATTTCAGCACGGAATTCAGTGAAAATGTGAGTTGAAAACAGCAATTTCCAAAGGAGGTGCTGTTGAAATTCTTCCAGAAATTCTGTTGACTTTGAATTCTCATAACTTTTTAGTCAGAGCTGATCTGAGGGAAAATAAATACTCGTTGGAAATATACTGAAGTTAAATTTAACTTTGGTATTCAGCTTGAGTCATGAAAATGCCCAGAACCAGATCAAAATCTGGGATATGTAGAAACTGGTCATTCGGGCAGTGGGATGACAGTTGAACTCATTTGAGATATTGTTGTATCCTAGGGGGTTTAAGTACTTCCAATGGGGTAGAACATACTCATGAGCGGTTATCTTCGACCAGTGAAAGTTTTGAGTATATGCCCTACTCAAGTTTCTTTTGCTAGAGACCATATTTGTGTCGTATTGAAGATAAAAGGGTAGTATACGTGATGACAAAGTGATGAGATGAACTTCCAAAGAGGAAGTCCGTAACTAGTTTGTATTTGGTCTGGTAATGGTGTAGCTTGTGCAAAGTTATTACATTATCTGTATACGAGATGTATCGCATGTTTTTACTGTCATTATGTTTTACGCCTATTTTATTGGACTGCATGAAGTATGTTGCTGGACTGATTTTTATTGTCGTATGATTGCAGATGGTTCGCACTCGGACCAGGCATGAGATCGGTGGCTCTAGCCAGCAGGGGGGGTCATGACTCCCAGCCACCTGCCTACGACAGCACCCCGCAGCAACAACCACCACCACCGCCTCCGCTTACCCTAGCGGATGTGATAGCGACACTGATGGGGAATCGTGAGGAGCAGACCAATCTGCTCCGCACGATCGTGCAGAATACGTCCCAGGCGAGGGGGCGTCAAGAGAGGGGGCCTCGTGTGCCCCATGTTGTGACGTACTCGGACTTCATGAGTACGCACTCTCCGGTGTCCACTGAAGCAGCAGAACCCCTGGAGGCCGACAACTGGCTGCGGACAATTGAGTCCAAGTTCGGGCTGCTCCAATGTACGGAGCGGCAGAAGACTCTGTTCGCGGCACAGCTGCTTCACGGTGCTGCTGGTGCGTGGTGGGCGAATTATGTCGCCTCACTGCTGGCTGGCCATGCCGTGGAGTGGGAAGAATTCCGGGAGGCGTTCCACGCCTACCATATCCCTCCCGGGATAATGAAGCGGAAGTTCCAAGAGTTCTTGGAGCTGAAGCAGGGCGGGAGTAGTGCCCACGACTACTCCAGTGCCTTCAACCATCTGGCGCAATATGCGTCGGATTATGTCTCCACCAAGGAGAAGAAGCGAGAGCACTTCTATCGGGGATTACATTCCGAGATGAAGACGCATCTCGTCCAATGCAATCGCGGCACGTTCAATGATCTAGTCAACGCCGCGATCATGCAAGAATATGCTCAGCGGGAGTTGGCGGCTGAGCAGCGGAAGCGCAGCACTCGACCCAGCAATGGGGGTGCAGCTCCCCAGAAATACCGCATGGTGTATCGGACACCATCCAGTCAGCAGTGGCATCCACCAGCGCAACCTCAACAGTTCGGGGGTCCTTCTTTCCAGTCACCTCCGTTTCGACCGCCGATGCCACCACCGCGACTGCAACAGCAGCAGCAGATGGTACCCCGGGCGTTTCCACTGCCACAATGCGCCCCGGGTTTCCGTCCGCTGATCAGCGGAGGACTGCCTCGCTACACTTGCTTTACGTGTGGCCAGGCGGGCCATTTCTCGAAGGACTGTCCCAAGGGGAAACAGAGCAGCGGGCAAGCCCAGTTCCAGGGCGGTGCTCGAGGATATCCCGAAGACGGGCTTCTCGACGAGATATGGCTCATACGAATATCTCATCATGTCTTTTGGTCTCACCAATGCTCCGGCACATTTCATGTATCTCATGAACTCGGTGTTCATGCCGGAGCTGGACAAGTTCGTTGTGGTGTTCATCGATGATATCTTGGTTTACTCCAAGACAGAAGCAGAACACGCCGAACACTTGAGAATCATTCTTCAACGATTGCGGGACCACAAGCTCTATGCCAAGTTCACCAAATGTGAGTTTTGGATCAGCCAAGTGCCATTTTCGGGACATATCATCTCAGCAGAAGGCATTGCAGTTGACCCAAGCAAAATTGAGCAAGTGCTGAAATGGAAAGCTCCCATTTCTGTCCATGAAGTCAGAAGTTTCCTCGGCTTAGCGGGATATTACCGGAGATTCATTCCAAGCTTCTCCAAGCTTGCTAAGATGATGACAGAATTGTTGAAAAAGGGAACAAAGTATGTTTGGAACTCAGCATGTGAAGGAGCGTTCCAAGCATTGGTGAAGCATCTCACAACAGCCCCAATCTTAGCTCAACCGGATACGACCAAGCCCTTTGACGTGTATTGTGATGCGTCTGGTATCGGGCTTGGCTGCATGTTGATGCAGGAAGGACGTGTGGTCACGTATGGCTCACGCCAACTTCGAAACCATGAACATCATTATCTGACTCATGATCTTGAGCTCGCTGCAGTGGTTTTGGCGCTGAAAATGTGGAGGCACATCTCGTGGGGAATTTGGTGCATCTCTACACCGACCACAAGAGCTTGAAGTATATTTTCACCCAGAAGGAGCTGAATATGAGGCAAAGGAGGTGGTTAGAACTAATCCAAGATTATGAGATTGAGATTCATTACCATCCCGGCAAGGCGAATGTGGTTGCCGACGCGCTGAGTAGGAAGTTACATGTCCATAACCTCACCATTACACCGGTGGAAGAGGAAGAGCCGAGTTTATACTTGGTTCCTTATGGGTCACTCTACAACCTTGCCCTCATCCCTACCATTAGGGAGGAGATCATTGCAGCTCAGAAAGTGTACAAGGGCATGGCACATCTCCGGAGACGGATATACAACAGGGAAATCAAATGTTTCCGGAAAGATGATTAGGGGACGCCGTGGTTCAGTGACCGCATAGTTGTACCCCGGAATATAGAGCTGAGAATGAAGATTCTTGATGAAGCTCACTTGTCTAAATACTCCATTCATCCGGGTAGCAACAAAATGTACCAAGATTTGAAAAAGAAATTTTGGTGGACATGGATGAAGCGGGAAGTGGCTAAGTACGTATCCGAGTGTGATACGTGTAGACGAGTGAAAGCAGATCATATGAGAAAATCAGGGCTGTTACAACCCCTGAAAATTCCAGCATGGAAGTGGGAAGATGTGAACATGGATTTCATTGTGGGGTTACCCCTAACTTTCAACAAGCATGATTCCATTTGGGTAATCGTTGACCGGTTAACCAAGTCGGCTCACTTCATTCCCGTGCATACAAATTTCCATGCCAACAGATATGCAGAGTTGTATATTGCAAGAATCCTATGCTTGCATGGAGTACCCAAGACCATAGTCTCAGACCGAGGGGCACTATTTATATCTTGTTTCTGGGAGCAGTTGCTCGCTGCTTTGGGTACTAAGCTGATTAGAAGCTCCGCCTATCATCCTCAGACAGATGGACAGACTGAGAGGATGATCCAAGTACTAGAAGACATGTTGAGAGCGTGTGCCATCCACCACGGTAGAAACTGGGATGATCATCTACCGTTGGCGGAATTCTCGTACAACAACGGCTATCAGGCGAGTATCAAGATGGCACTCTATGAGGCTCTCTATGGTCGCAAATGCCGCACCCCATTAAACTGGTGCGAGTCTGGTGAAAGGGTCACGTTTGGGGTTGATGTGGTGAATGACGCCAAAGAGTGCGTTCGGATGATTCAAGCCAACTTGAAGGCCGCTCAATCTCGGCAGAAAAGCTACGCTGATAAGAGGCGTAGGCCACTACACTTTGACGTCGGGGAACACATGTACCTCCGTGTATCTCCGATGAAAGGCGTGCACCGGTTCGGCGTAAAGGGGAAACTCACTCCCCGATTCATTGGACCCAATGCCATCACCGACAAGTGTGGACCATTGGCGTATAGACTGGAATTACCGGCATCTCTTTCTGGTGTTCACGATGTTTTCCATGTTTCACAACTGCGAAAATTTCTAAAGTATGTGGCTGCTGTTCCCACTGAAGACATCGGCCAGATGCAACCGGATTTGACGTATGCTGAATATCCGGTGGCAATTATTGATGAGAAGGCTCGAACCACGCGTAGCCGAACGCTGTGGTTCTACAAGATACTGTGGAGTAACCACACCGCCGAAGAAGCAATGTGGGAGAGCGAGGACTTCCTTCGCTCAAACTAACCGGATTTCATGGCATCTCATCACGGGTAATCTCCTCTTACATCGTCGTCTCTTCTTTTATAATCTCGGGATGAGATTCTTTTAAGGGGGGATGTAAAAGACCAAGAAAGCGACTTACAAAAGTGATCATTTCATCACCTCACAACACCACAGCTCATTTTATGGATAGCTCATGAACACTTGTGAAGAGCATGTAAACACCATCAAAAGGGGTGATTACAGGGGAACGCCCTAATTTCAAAAAGTAGGAGTCATACACATAAATATGAAAGGTTGAGCTCACCCCTTGACCTTAAATATTCTTGGGAAGGCTCAGGCCAAGTTTCATGCAAATCCAAGACTTTTTGAGGCAATTTTGAAGACATTTATAAAAAGGGCCAATTTGGATGCAAATTCAAATTGTAGCCACTTTCATCACTTGAATTCAAAAGTTGACTTCATATTCAAACTCAGCACATTTTTCTAAGTTAGTCCACCAATTTTCATCCCCATTGGACTTCATCTTGTCGGGATCCAAATTTGCAATAATTCAAACTGAATTTGAATTTCAGTTCAAATGTACAGAAAACTTAACCAAACCAATTTCAGTTGAGGAATTCAAATTCAAACCGTAACTTTATGGCTAAGTCTTTCATTAAATTGTGAGTAGCTGGGATATTTTCAGTAAAAACAGAAAATGAAAAATAGAAAAGGATTAGAGGGGAGGGACCCACTTGTCAGTAGCCTTCACACAGAAGTATACTCGGCTTGATCTTTCACTCGACCGTGAGTGCGCGCGCGCCAGCTTGTAAAAGTCCCAAAAATGTGTATGAATAAAAACCAAGGTTTGAATTCATATGGGTGGCATAGACATGAAAAATGGGACTTGCTAAAACTTTTCTTCATGCAAAGTAATACATGGATGACCATCCAAAATGAGGCTCACATTTTTATTTAAAAGTGTTGAACCGGTAAGGAGTTAAATACCTCTTTGCATGTAAGTTTAAAATTCAGATTTGAAATTCAAAGTTCACACATATGGTGACCCAAAAACTTTGAATAAACATGCAGCCCTATAGTTAGAATTATAGCGAAAAGTTTGCTCACCAACTTTCCATTTGTAGGGTGGGCTCAAAAGAGAGCTAAAAAGAAGATATTGCAAATTCTAAACCAAATTCAGATTTAGTCTTGCAAATTCAAACTGAATTTGAGGAATTCGAATTCTAGCCCACCTTTTTAAACTTAGAATTCCGGGGATTAAAGAGATCAGCTTGAACAGATATTTGGGAGGTAGATGTGGAGTAGGACCCACATGTCATAGAGCTAAAGGAGGAGACTTACTCACTAAGTTTTGCTCTCGGTGGGAGATTTTCCCGAGCAGCTCGCGAGCGCCACAGAGGAGCTTGCCGCGCCAGCTCCTGCTGCCGGTCTCCACGCGCTAGCGCCCCAGAGTCGGTTCTCACCGCTTCAGCAACGTGATCTCTCCCTCCTCGGACCAAGCCAACAGCATTTGCTTCCTCTCCTCGCGAGAACACTGAGCGACCCGAGATCCTCTCCTCCGCCCTCTCGGTCGATCGGGAAACCGAAGAAATCGTCGCGTCCTTCCCTCCCCTGAGCTGCTAAACACTCCCACGAGCTCAACCTCCACCTCCCTGACCCACGAGCAAGTGAGCTGCGGCCTCCGGTGCCCGAGAACGACCGCCACCGCGGCGACCTAATCTGAGAAAGTGATCGGGCGCTTGTGGACAGCCCTCCACAGCGGGTTTCACGGCCGAGCGATCACACCTACGGACGCGCACGGGTGCGGTGCTGCTCTCAGCCCAAGCTCAGGCCGTGCCACAAGCTATCGGCGGTGAATTTTGAGGTTTTGCTCCGGCAACCTCATCCCGAGCTTCCGGTATGATTCTTTCAAATTCTTGCCCTCTGATCCTCCTTAAGTCATCAAATTTGGCACATAGACGCTGGATTAGCTGACGGTCATTTCTCCTTTAGGATCCAGCGCATGAAAACGCCTCAGCACGACAGAATTCGAGCTCGACTAGAGGTGTTCATGGCGGACCCATTTGGTCGTACGGCGACAACCTATTTACAGCCACTCCCGAGCCATTTTTAGGTCGTGCCGATCTTCCTAGATCTGCACTGGTGCTGTAGGGCACGTCGGCGCAGGTTTTGGCGGGCTGGAAACCCTAGGCAACGCTACCGAACCTCTACAGTGGCTGCCGCACGTCGCCGGCCAGTTTCCGGCCGCCGGCAGCCCAAGCAGACCCCACAGACGTGTTCCTCGGTGTCACAAACTCCCTGGCGGCGAGTTTCAGCTCAGGCGGTGGCCGGAAACGGCGAGCCGGTGAGCTCCGGCGTCGGGCCGGCGAGGGGCAGCGCGGGCGCGGGGAGGAAGCCGGAGGAAGAAGACGGAGCGTGGGCCCCATCTGTCAGCAGCTCAAATTTTAAACCCGGGATCGGGTGTGGCCGGGATCCCGTGTGTTGGCGCGCAGAAGCGTTGTGGCCCGGTGTGGCTTCGTTTCTATTGGCCGGAATTCAAAACTGTGGGTCCAGCCGGATTTTCAATAAGAAAATAATTCCAGACTTACCTCAATTTTTAGAAATTCATATCTCCCTGTAGAAAGCTCAATTTTGAGTGATTCCAATTGGGTTGGATTCTCTCTCTGAGTTCTATCCAAATGTGAACTCAGATTTGTATGAAAGTTAATATTATATTCTGGAAAATATTTGGAAGGTTTTATGAAAAAGAATTATTGAGGGAGTTTGGATTATCCAAAAATCCCCAAATTTGGCCAGAATATTATTTAGCATATTGTTGACCTTCTAGCAAATTTTCAGCTCATTTGAAGATCATTTGAGTAGGAATTTGCTAAAAACAATCTGCTGTGTTCATAAGAGTCCAGAAACATTTTCAGAAAATGTTTCCCACTTCTAAAATCTGTTCTGAGCAATCCATGGCTCCAAAAATCATAGAAAAATTTAGGCAAGCTCTCTGAGACATACTTGGAATTGTAGTCAACTTAATTGGGCATGAAAATGCACATTACTACAGAATTAATTCTTTTGAGTACAAATACTTAAAGAATTGTTCTGGGAGAACTACCGAAGTAAAAGGGCCGAATTTTGGACCAGATGCCTCTCATGTGATAAAGAACTCACATGTAAATTATCAGCCCAAGATGAGTCTTGGAACTCCATGTTCTTATTCTCCATACTTGTGTATATGTGGGAATACATAAGAAATATTGTGAGAATTGGGGAGGACACAATATGACTCCACATTAGCTGCAATTTGGCAAGCTAAACCCTTAGGTAGTATAGAACCTGCTGTAAAAGTTTTGAGGCCATTGGAGTTCTTGTTCTTCAGTTGCACTCAAATCTTTTCAGCTTGTCCATTGTGATCATTAGGGAAAATGATTAGTGTATAGCTAAGGCCTTAAGGTCAATTTAGTTTATTTCCGTTCTTTGCACAACAGAGGCAAACCAAGCCATGCTTGGCTTTTCCACACAACCTCTGTTCCTAAGAAATTAATTCCATAACTTCTTTCCATTAGTCTATAAAACATATGCATATGCATTTCAATAGGAACCACAACGAAGGGGACTCAAAGGAGTGATTCATCGAAGTGGATCAAGCTCCGGAGAGTCAAGAGTGGATCTGCAAGGACACTAACTTATATATACGACTACCCTGCAAAACAGGCAAGCTCCGGTTTGCATTTAACAGCTGTTAAGTTTTTTGTTTTGTATTCACTTTCGGTCAGGATATGAATTATGCATTAGGTCTAGTGTTTGATACTCCTCTTGCATAGCCAAATGACCCATGGAGTATTGGGTAGGTGTATTTCACCGTGTAGAATTGCCATGCTTAAGTACGGTTCGGTACAAGTCGAGTGGTGAGGTGCTACTCGCAGATTTAGGAACAACAGGGGCATACGGGATTGGTTCGTAATTGAATTAGCAAGTTAAAGTTGAGACCGGAAGGTTGTAGGAGCAGCAGGACATAGGGGCCTGGGTGATATAGACCTGTCCGTGTCGGTCAAGGACCGATCCGTATGCGGCCCTGTTGAACAAGTTTGAGTTGTGTACCGGACTCATGCTGGCTATATGGGACCCAGTAAACCGATGTACCTTGGGAAGCTGTCGTTCGGACTTTTCGGGTCGCCTCAGGCGGACGGCCAGTGTGCAGTATGTGGGGAATATTCCCATGACATCTCACGTCGGAAGGTACCATGAGAGTAGCTACTGTACGGGGCGACTTGATCGATTCAGCGGGGGTGAAACGGGGGAAAGGCTGCCACGTACGACGTCAGTGATGGTTGTTGTAGGCAACGTCGAGTACGGGCGTACGTGTCGGGTAGTCCGGGTGTTATTGATTCGAATCACCGTCGCTCGTGGAATGGACCGAGCATACTTGTTCTCACAGTCATGACGTAGTAAAAACTTGCATGGGAAAGGAACTAATCATTTTGATGTGAAGTATTATCCTACCTTTGTATTGGAACTTGATGAATAGACTAGTGCAAACTCGATTCTTTTATGCCATGAGCAATTTACATCGGGGGAAAGCGTTTCTTGTTTGATTGTGGACTCCCGATATGGCGTGTCCAGGGTTACTTAAAATACTGCAATTAATACTGAAAGTAAGGATTCACTTTTAGGCGAGTTTAATTATGCTTATGCTATCCTATGTTAGGTTCATAACCTCACCTAGAGTTTCATGTTTAGGGTGACGGTTAAGTTTTGCTGAGCGTTATGCTCATGGATGCTATCCGAGTTGTTTTGCAGGTAATTGAGTCGATGCTTATGAGAAGGGATGCCGATGAGACTCGGGAACCTCAGAGTGCTTACTCAAATAGCATCCTCGCCGCTTTGGATTGTCTTCGTGTTGCTAGTAAGAAACGTCCGTGGGCTGGACCGTTTCTTTGTTCCTAGTTTAGATATGAGTCATGAGAGTGATAGTCTTCCCCTGTAGTTTACGCTGATATACTTATTTGTAAAACAATCTTGTACGCTTCCGCAAACTATTTATGTAATATGATGTATGTCATCGACCCGTGTGCTGTTGGGTACCGCATAACACGGCACCACCCGACGAGGTCCTGCGGGCCCTCACACAGCTCTCCAGCACCGGCGCCCGACCACCACAGCTGGTGCCACCTCCTGCTCAGGGGAAGGCTAAGGATGCGGGGAAGACAACGTGATCAGTACCCACGCGACCATGTGCAGTTCCTCGCACTCTCCCTTCTCCCTCGCACAACCGAAGCACTCCACCTCCGGTCGACCTCTCTGATCACCGGTGCCCGGGCAGCACAGGCACTTTCACACCTGACGAGCTACACGAAAAAGGTACGCTCCGAGGTGCTGATCACAACCGTGCTGACCTCACTCTCTTTCGCATGATCGGCAGAGAATTTGGTTAATTAGTGCGTCGGTGTGTTTAGGACCGAGCCACACGAAATTCAGAATTTCGTAGCAATCAAGCCACCATCCACTGGACCGAGCTATAGACATGATCTAGACTCACCCACGCTTCTCTAGGATTAAGAATCATCGAGTTTCATCGAGTCTTGGTGATGTTCTTCAAGATTTTTGCATCGGCGCTGAATTTCACCCTAGGTCGCCGATGAGCTCATAGTTGCAGCCTCGGTTGAGCTAATTTGAGCTCATGCCGGTGCTTAGGATGTCACCACGGTGCTTTAGTGAGAAATACCGAAGTTTTTGAGCCCTCCTAGCACGAGTTCAACGTTGCCGGACTCCAACCGCCACTGCCGCCCGTCGCCGTTGGGTTTCCGGTGACCGGGGTCCCCGGCCCGTGGTCCAAAAGGGGGAGGCGGCAAGTTTCCGGGCTGGGGAAGGTAGGAAAGGCGGGTTCCGAGGAGCTCACCGGAGAATACCGCCACAGCGGGCTGTTGGCGCGAGGAGGAAGAAGGCACTGTATTGTGGGGCCCATGCGCAGAGTTTAAACATTTCTGGGATTTTTTCCAGTTTTGGTTCAAACTTCAAATGTTTATAACTTTTGCTAGGAAGCTCCAAATTAAGTGAACTAAATTTTTATGAATTCGGCCTTTTGAGTACTTTCCAGCAACACAAATTTCAGCTCATGAAACTTAATAGTTTTCCAGAATTAATTCCCTAAATTTTAAACTGTTGGGAATTTTATCTGGAGAAGTACTTTATGAAAAATTCTGAAATTTGGCTGGGAGGTTCATTGGAAAATCCTTGAGTTACAGTAATATTTTCAGACCCATCCAAGTTCATTTAGTCCCCCATATGGTGTGATTAAGTGAACTTCCCTGAGAAAATAGAAAAATGTACAAAAACATTTTCCAGATTTTCTCAAATCTTGTTTAGGGCATAACTTCATCTAGAATGCTTCAAATGACATGAAACCAATTCCATTAGAACCATCTCAAATTCTAGTTTCCAGAAGATAATGGTTGGAGACATGAAAATCCCTGGAATTCCTTAGAGGCTCTACTAATGACCAAATTAGCTTTAATTTGTACAAAGCTCAAATGAACTTTGTTTCAAATGAAACTTGGTCAAGACTTTGGTTAGGACCCTACCAAGCCACCATAAAATTTCAGAACCATAGGGGAGGGCTAGCTAAATTTATAGTCTTTACATATTCAATTTCAAACATCACAATTAAATTGACATATAGCATATGGCTTATGTGTAGTCGCTGAAGGCGAGGAAGCTCCGGAAGTGCTCGACTTTCTTCTTCCGGACGAAGCCTTAACATCTGACCAGCAGCAACAAGTCAAGCCCCGGTTTACATTATCCAATTTTACAAAGTTTTGCTTTATGAATATTTAGTATGTGGTATGGATGTGCATTAGGTGTAGGATGGATGAAACCCAAGTGCATAACCAGAATTTTTCATAAGAGTGAGGGTAGAGTCTAAGTCCTTGAGTAGACAGGCTATGCTTAATGATTCATAGAACTTCGGTACAAGTCGAGTAGTTGGAATCTACTCGCGAGTTAGGCTTGGGACACACGGGATTTGTTCGAGTGATGTGAGATCACTTTAGTAATGAAAATGAGAATAGGCGGGGGCTAGGACGCGGCAAGAGGAACTCTTGTGTGCGCAGCCCTGTCTGTGTCGTTTGAGGATCGATCCGTGTGTGGCCCACACTGATCAAGTTTGAACGTACCGAAGGCATATCGGATATATGGGCCCCGGTAAACCGATGTAACCTAAACCTCCGGGCATCGAGGCATAGCACACCGATTTATAGGTGTAGGTTGAGGGCAGCAAGCCGGAAATCTGCTAACGGGCATAGAGAGATGCTCCGTGTAGGGAACCCCCTGTCCGTTTCGGTGCGACCGGTTCGACGTTTGGGCTGTTGGGTGAAAGGTTGTCCCGTACGACATCGAGTGAGCGTGCTGTGCAGCTTCACGGGTGGGTGTACGTGACGTGCTCTTCGGGTATCCCTGCAGGTGTATATCGAGTCGATTCACCGTCCCTCGCGGTGATGAGTACCACTTGGTCACTGAGTCGTGATGTAGATAAATTATGGAATGTTATGATTCAATTCTTCTGATATGTATAATTGTATTGCTACATGTGTGCCACCAAATATTGCTTACTAAATTTTCAGATTCATGAACTATTAACTTGTGGCTAAAAGATGTAATAAGGATGAACTTGTAGGCGTGTCCATTTGCTGCAAAGTACCATCCCATGTTCGTTGTACACTACATGTAGAGTTTCATGCCTAGGTGAGTCAGTTAAGTCTTGTTGAGCCATCGTGCTCATGGTTGCTGCTTAAGTGTTTTTCAGGTGAAGAGTATCCCACGGACTCGGGGTACGAGTCCACCGGCGAGGGCCACCCTCCGTCGGGGACCACGGCTAAGTGGGAGCCGTACACGCCGCGCTGAGCTGAGGAGTGCAGCTAGTGTGGGTTGCCCATAGGGCTGGGCAACCGATTTTTCCTAGGTAGACGGTGTGAGTTGTAGAAATATAGCTTCCGCTTTTGTAATCCAAATACTAGTTTGTAACTGAAGTCTTGTACTAGTTTGTACATATTCAGTTGGTTTTCTATGTAATACACTGTCGTTCTTGTGATGTGTGCTGTTGGGTGTCGCATCGTACGACACCACCCTTTGCGATCCTGGATGAGCAGATTCCGGTCCGTCACATATCCATCACCAACCATGTCTTGACCTCAAGCAACACCTGAACATGAACAAACATCCACTTTTTTCGAGCACAAGTCCGCGACTTGACTCACGTTAGTGCGAAAAGCATAAGCATGTTGCAAACCATAAAAATGTATTAACCACCATAATCAGCCATAACACATAAAAAACATAGTAAGAGAATACTAAGCAAACATTCCATAAGTCAAGAAGCAAGTTCAAAACATTGCAAGTTAAAAACAAAGTGACTGAAAATTAAACACTATGAAAACAGCTGCTCTGCAGTGACAGTTACTCCTGAAATGCAATGAGAAAGTTTGGACAATCTAAAGCGGATATTTTGGCAATATTCGAAACTTTGAATTTAAATCCTCACTTTTATTCTAATTGCCAATGTATTCAGCACTCATAGATCTCACAATCTCCCCCTTGATGAATGCATTGGTAACAGCACTTCGAATCCGAACATTGGCTCATTCACATGAAAAAGTTTTGAAATCAAATTTCTCCCCCTTTTTGAAATAAAAAATCAAATAAGAAAGAAATTAAAAAAACAAATTCCCCCCTGAGAAAAACGTGTAAAAACTCGTGAATGTGCAATATGTGACATATTTCTCCCCCTTTGACAATGTATCAGCAAGGTTCAAAAGAAAATTTTCAATTTATTATGAGCATAGTATGACGTATATATATAAAATAAAGCTCATCCAATTCATACTTTCAAGTAACTTACACTATCACAAATGAGATACATAAAGTAGTGTAAGCCATGCTAGAGATCAAGTGTAATTTTTCAATTTAAGCAAGCTATGATCTCACAAACTTAACTATTTCAAAACCACAAAGCATGACACATGTTGCTGCATTTTTCATTATCTTTTAAAGCACAAGTTCAGATCATATGACATTTGCAAGAGATTATATGCCGCATCAGTCTTATTCTAACCAACCAAGCCAAGCCTATGTCATTTGACAATCAGAAGCTTAAGGACATGGTTTTAGTCATACACAACTTCTTTCAAGTTCATATCTAAGTGTAATGATAAAACCATCTCAAAAGAAGAAGTGTGATGCATGCATATTCTCTTGATCTTATCTCATTTTTCCATTTGATCATAAAAGCTCAACATGTGGATATTGATTGATTAATTTTTCATTATTAAAAGCACTCGTGAGCATGCAACAAGTTCAAAATAGCAAGAAAGTTCGATCATGAGCAGATTTAGTGTAAGTAATTATTTCAATTACTAGTCATGGCAAAAACTACAAAATGTATAACATGAGTAATGTAGTAAGAACTTTCAGCATGAAAAATGAATCACAAAGTCATATATGTATGAATTACTTTGCTCATATTATTTTAAAATCAGATTCAAACATAGATATCCCAAGTTTCAAAACTCCTCCTAAATTTAAGCCATGAGGATGCATAACCCCTATTTCACTATGAATGAAAAAAATGAGTGAAATCCAAGGTGTCGGTACCTGAGATATGGGGTACCCCCGCGCACAGGGTAAAATTCCTAAGGTGCTCGCCCTTCTCCGCAGGGAGAGCTCCGAAGGCGCCACGCGTTTGGAAGGGCCGGACCTCCCTCTCCTCAGAGGAGAGCTCCGGGCCCGCCACGTGGCATGCAGAAGCCGGACCTCCCCCTCCGCGGGAGAGAGGTCCGAAGACGCCACGCGTCCAGCGAGGCCGGACCTCCCTCTCCTCAGAGGTGAGCTCCGGGCCCGCCACATGGCATGCAGAAGCCGGACCTCCCCCTCCGCGGGAGAGAGGTCCGAAGGCGCCACGCGTCCAGCGGGGCCGGACCTCCCTCTCCTCAGGGAAGAGCTCCGGACCCGCCACGTGGCTGGAAGAACGGTGCTGCCTGCCCCCGGGCGGTAGGCAGCGAGCGTAAAGGCGCCCCTCACCTTGCCCGTACAAGGAATTCAAGGCCCGTGTCTTCCCAAGACGCGGAAACGCGGAGCACGTGCCTGTCAGGTGCCGTTGCGTCCAGTTGCATCACAGACTGGCGCACGGTGCCAGAACCTGACAGGTAATAAACGCCGCGACAAGACATCCCATGCCGCCTGCGCCGTCATCAACCACTACGACTGGCGCACGGCATGGGCAGGGCGGCAAAAGGAAGACTCAGAAGCCTTCGACCGGAGGCAACCACCGGCATAACTACAGATACGGTAGATAATAGATAATCTTCCCGGGACCACCTGTCGGGTCCCAGCTTCCCTTGTAAGCCGCCCGAGCCTTGGACTATAAAAGGCTCGGGTAGGCGTCGATAGCAAGGGTTCGCATTCTGCAACTCATACGCTAGCCATACACTCTCAAGCTGTAGCTCACCCCCGAACTCAGGCCCCCGGCCCTGAGCAGCAAGCAATACAGCGAGCTCCATAGCTCGCCGTGGACGTAGGGTTTTACGCTCCGGCGGCCTGAACCACGTAAAAACTTCCTGTGTCAAGCTCTCACTAACTCGTCCATCCGCGCAAGCTCTCCGCTAGGAACTAGCCCCTCCGAAAAAAGAACCTCCGCGGGCTGCCCAGTGCAGGCCCGGGGGAAGTGTCGATCGCACACTTCGACATTTGGCGCGCCAGGTAGGGGGCTTTTCCCTAGCGCGACGAGTTTCCGCCAACGAAGATGACCAAGCTCCCTTCAGCGGCAAGCTCTCCCCCTCCGCATTCACGGCGAACCGTGACCAGCGGAGAGTACATGTCGACGCACTCAGGACGGAGTGTGTCGGCACAAGCGGGTAGCCAGCAGCCGACTCCGTCAACGCCGACTCTGGCTATGCAGGCCCCGACCAGCGTGAGGTCTTCTGCAGCGCTGAGCGTACACCATGGAGGTGCGCTAGCTGCAGCAAGGGCGCTGCTGCGCAACCCACCTGCAGGGGATGCACCCCATTCAGCAACCCAGCAATGGGTCCGTGAGGTGGACCGCCTCGTCGTCGCCGCCGTGAACCCTCGGTTTCGGCGAGGGCGGCGCCCAGGGCAACCAGCTGTGTCGCTGATGCGCACACCCACGGTTGACGGGCTAACGGCGGATTCCAGCTCCTCCAGGCTCCTGTCGACGGACCTGCGAAGGGAACTGGAGCGGTGCCACTTGGGGAAGGACGCCCGAGTGTACCTCGAGCGACGTTGAGAGAGGCGTCGCAACCATGAGGCAGGCGATAGCATGTCATCGGCCTCGACACAACCGGAAGGGCAGGCCTTCGCCATGCGAGCCCCGCCTCAGGCATATGCTGCGCAACATATGCCACCACCATATGCGCCGCAAGTAGCGGCCCCGGCCTATGGTGCAGCCTTGCCCATGCCGGGATACGTGGTGCCAGTTGTGAACCACCTGCTTGCAGCACCAGTACCTGCAGCAGCAGGTGCAGGATGTGCGGCCCTTGCGCCCCACCTTCGCTTCGCAAGGTGGCCGCGCAAGTTTCGCCCGCACTTGCCCGAGAAGTACGACGGAAGCGTCAACCCGGCGGAGTTCCTCCAGATCTACTCCACCGCCGTACTTGCTGCAGGAGGCGATGAGGCTGTCATGGCCAACTACTTTCCCGTCGCCTTGACCGGCCCAGCCCGGTCCTGGCTCATGAATCTACCCCAAGGGTCCATAACCTCCTGGGGTGAGCTCTGCCGGCAGTTCGTCGCCAACTTCGGCAGCTCCTACACCCGCCCCGGCACGGAGCTCGATCTCCACGCCATCAAGCAACAACCTGGGGAGTCACTGCGCTCTTTCATCCAGCGGTTCTCTCAGGTGCGCAACACCATCCCACATACCCAAAGCGCCTCTGTGGTGGTGGCGTTCCGACAGGGTGTCCGGGACGAAAAAATGCTCGAGAAGCTCACGACCAGAGAGGTCCGCGACGTCTCGGAGCTCTTTAGCCTGGCGGATAAGTGCGCCAGGGCAGCCGAAGGGCGGAACTGGCACGCACTACCGACCTCCGAGTCAGGAGGGCAGCCCGGGTCCGGTGCTGCTGCCTATGGGGGTGGCAAGAAGACCAAGAACCGGGGGAGTGGAAAGATGAAGCCACCATTCACGGCCCCCGTCGCCGCAGCTGCGACAACCGGCGGAGCTCGGGGGCCGCGCCCCGACAAGAGGCAGCGGCAATCACCAGCCCCAGACAGTGGCCAGGGCGGGTTATGCCCCGTGCATGGCACCTGCAACCATACAGCTGCCGAGTGCTGGGATATCCAGAGGCTCGCAGAGCGCTTCCGTAATGGAAGACAGCAGAGGGCTGAAGCACTGCCCTACCCTCAGAGGGATGGCAAACAGAAGGCCGATGCCCCAGTCACCGCTGCCCACCAAGTGGGGTACCAGGAGCCTCAGCGTGTCATAAAGACAGTGCATGACGGTGAGGACTCCAGTTCTGACGGTGACGGGCCAAGGTGTTAGCCAGCTGCGGCACGCCTCCGTGCCTCGAACATACCTCTCAGGGGCCGCCTAGGGTCCGTCAACCCCTTGAAGGCCTTGCCAGAAGGGGGAGACGCCTTAGGTCATCCAAGGCGAGCCCGGGTCCACCTACCCCTTGAAGGCCTTAGCCAGAAGGGGAGAACTCCCCGGGGGCCCCAGAGAGAAGCCATGCAGGACCTGATCCAGCGTGAAGACAACAACTTCGACAAGACTCGGCTTGCAGGGAACACCCCACAACGCACGGTCTCGGCTAATGCTCTATGCACTACCGCCAAAGAACCAGACGCGACGGGGGCCCGCAAGAAGGCAGCCTGGTGAAGCGGCACGCTATATTCCAAGAAGGACCCATAAGCTCTCCCCCAGCAGGGAAGGTCCCTTCCGAATCATGAAAGATGCCGCCCCAGGTACACATGCCTTTCAACCGAGAGTGGGATCCATTCCCAAAAATCCTTACCATGGAGCAACACTGTAAGTCCTACTTACTGAGCATCGGTAGAACAGGGTTATTCACTTCTGTAATAGACCCCATAGAACTTAGGAACAGAGCTTGGGGTAGCTAAGTCTCAAGGGACGCTAGAGGACTACGTCCAGTTTAGGCTGGTTCCGACCCTAAGCGCGTAGAGTCTTGCTTCCCTTGTAGACGAGGCGGAACATTGCCCCCACGAACAGCCAGAATTCCACCTATGGGCGCGAATACAGAGACCTGTTCTACTTAGCTCCTTCTCATGCACTCATTTAAATTATGCATTAATTTTTATGATCGCACTATCTCTGTATGTTCATCATACGTCTAGCTCCCCCTCTCCTGCGCTCACCCATAGTCGGCATTTGCTATCCTCCCGAAGGCGGCTGCGCTTGAGGCACCTGCCGATGGCCGAGTGAGTCTCTCGGGCCTCCCCCAGTCAGGTGTTGCGGTGTCAGTTGGTCACCTCCAGGAAAGGCCAGCGTTGTGCATGGGGGGTCCAGGGTGCGTATCCAGCTTAGCCGGCCCAGAGCCCAAAGCATGCGCATCCTGCTCCCCGGAGGTCCAGGGGAGTACGTCCACTTTGCCTGGTCATGAACCCAAAGCGCGTGCACTCTGCTTCCCCAGCGCATGGCCCGGTACTAGGGATCGGACGGCCGTACCCGGACCTCGGAGGGAGCCGGAGCTCCGGCGCCTCGTGCACAGAATTGCCAAAGCCCCGTATAGTGGGCCAGGACCATAAGACAGATAAGACTAGGAGACAGGAGGGGAGGACCCCCCGAGGAGAATTACGTTTCCTCTACCTGTGTGCAGGACCTTCAGGTTACGGCAACAGGGACTGCATGAAGCGGGGGGAAAGGAGCTACCAGCTACACCGGCCTGGGACTTGAAGGACCGGGACCTGCCCCCCCAGAGGGGCAGAGCCCGGGGGCCCCCGTGTCCAGCAGGCCCGGAACTCCTTCCTTGAGGGCTCCGGGCTCGCCACGTGGCAGGCAGGAACCGGACCTCCCCCCTCAGCGGGAGGGCTCCGAAAGCCCTACGTGTCCAACATGACTGGAGCTCCCGTCTCTTAAGGAGGAGCTCCGGACCTACCACGTGGCCGGCAGATTTGGAGCCCCCCCATAGGGCGAGGTTCGGAGACCTCCGGGGGCCCCTAACACAGTTAGGACCCGGGGGGGTGTCTGAGCGAAGCTCCGAGATTGGAAATGACCTCTCAGTACCTTGCGGAGCTAAGGACTCAGCCAGGCAAAGCCAAGAAGGTGGGAAAAGCATCACAGACACAAGTATCCAAGAGAGTCAATTTAAGCAAGGCTCCTTGAGCTGGACTACAGACTCGATAAAAAAGGGAAAAGCAAGTCCTAAGGACCATCCGGCTCTCGCCGGAACCTTGCTGCTACAAGGGCGGCCACATCCACGACTTCAGCCCTGACAGCTTCCTCCCGCTCCGTGGCTGGGCCCTCTCTTGCTGGCTCAAGTGAGAAAGAGGGGTCGCGGCTCTTGAAGCATGCCAGCACATGCGAGGCGACCTCTAAAGCTAAGCCGCGGCCCTCGGCTTCAAGCTCGCTGGCGACCACCGAGTCGAGTCTGTCCAGCTTGGCGCCGATCGACTCCAATGCAGGGATCACCTCTGCCACCTGCAATGCGGGAGTTGCGGCCCTCACCGGACTGAAACCAAGAGGGATCAGGGCAGACCCCGCCCGATCCACGAAGCTTGAGACCGCAAGGGCCTCGGAGGACCGTAGGGCTGTGAGTTCCTCCACCTCGCGGCGGGCCGCCCGCAGAGCCTCCAGGTTCCTCTCGGCGAATTCCTTCTCCTGGGCCGCCAGGGAACTCTCCCGAAGGCGGAGGGTCTCGGCTAGCCGCTCCAACTCAGCGGCCCTGAAGCCGGCAGTCAACTCGCGGTCCAAGACCGACCGGCGATCATGGGAGACCTGTTCATCCCTCAAGTAGAGGTCTGCCTTCAGAATCTCCAGTTCCTCCATCCGAGCTCGGAGGTCATCCTCGCCCGCAGCAAGCTGCGCGGCGACCCTCTCTGCCTCAGCTGCCACGGAACGCTCCCGCTCCTCAACGGCGAGTTCACGGCGCTCCAACGGCTGCCGTATTTCCACAGCAGCTGAGAGGCTCTCTTCGGCCCGGGCGTGAGCCTCCAGGGCCTCCCTGTTGATCCGCCGCGACTGGGTGTCCATGCGGTCAACAGCCCGCTTCATCCGATCAACGAGCGTTTCCCGGAAGTCGAGCAACTCCCGCCTGGAGTCGAGCTCGCTCTTAACCTTCGCGGTCCTCTCCCGCAAAAGGTTCCCCCAGGTGAGGAGGCGGTCCCGTTCAACCGTATACTCCTCCCGCTCGCGCCCTAGTGCAGCCAAGACCTGCCGGACGCTCGACTCGGCGAGCGCGAAGGCGTCCGCCAGAGGCAATGGAGCAACAGAAGCTGGGGAAGTCCCTCCGACCTCCTCCATTACCTCGTCCTCGGGAAGAGCCGGCGCGCCAGCCGCCGAGACGAGACGCCGATCAGGAGAAACTGGCCCAGCGGCCCTAGCAGCCGGGCCAGCCGGACTTTCTTCAGCTTCAGGCTCCTTGACCTGAGGAGGGGGACGAGCCGGGGAGGACGGAGCTGGAGAAGAAGCCAGGCCGCCTAGTGCAGGATCAGCCTGTGCTGGCTCGGGTGCCGCGGTAACCGTCTCGGCAGGAAGAGACGGCGCCGCCGCGGAGTCCGGGCACACCAGAACAGGAGAAGTCCGCGCTGGCCTGGCGGCCGCAGCAGTCGCCCCTGGCTCCGAGCGCATCGGCACAGATTCCCCGCAAGACGGGGAAGACCGGGAAGCGCGGACACTCCAGCGGGCTCTGAACCCCGACTTCCGAGCCGGGGTAGGATTTCTAGAGCCCGCTACCGTCTCCGACGACCGCTCTGCAGTCGCTTGGACTGGCGGAACAGGGGGCGCCGCAGAGGCTTCCCCTAGCACATCAGCCCGGGGCCTCTTCGAGTCGCCACCGGAGGGGGTGTCAGGCACCCCAGAATCCTGACTTGGCACCGGCGCCGTTGCTGGAGGAGATCGGGCGCGTTTCTTCTCTGGCAGCGGGTTGGAAGCCATGGCAAGGGAGAGCTCAAAGGCAAGAAAGCAAAAGCGCAAGAGTCCAAGAAGAAACGCAGAGAAGTGCGAAGGGAAGCTACAACGTGGGTGAGACCCCCTCTAAAAATCTTCCCGGTGCAGTTCCAATCGATTCGGAACTCTTCGAATACCCCGCACCCGTAACCGCTTCGGTTCCTAGACCGAGTGCCGATGACGGGTGGGCCCAAGCCGCTTAACTGGAGCGGTGGGGGCAAGGAGTCAGTCTCCTGAGAAGATGAGCCGGCAAGGCCCTTCGATGGTTCCCGAAGAAAGCGCCGCAACGTGCAGAAGTGGCAGCCTTGGGAACCACCGCAGTAAAAGCAATCATCAAGTGGGCGCACACTCTCACGACCCCGTGGCCGTTCGTGCTCCGGCAGAGGTCAAGTCGGGACTTAGAGAAAGTGCGCGGATCGGAAGAGACGGAGGTCCCACCTCGGGCTCGCTATCTCCCCCGAGATGGGCCCGGGGGCCACTGTCGGTACCTGAGATATGGGGTACCCCCGCGCACAGGGTAAAATGCCTAAGATGCTCGCCCTTCTCCGCAGGGAGAGCTCCGAAGGCGCCACGCGTCTGGCGGGGCCGGACCTCCCTCTCCTAAGAGGAGAGCTCCGGGCCCGCCACGTGGCATGCAGAAGCCGGACCTCCCCCTCCGCGGGAGAGAGCTCCGAAGACGCCACGCGTCCAGCGAGGCCGGACCTCCCTCTCCTCAGAGGTGAGCTCCGGGCCCGCCACGTGGCATGCAGAAGCCGGACCTCCCCCTCCGCGGGAGAGAGGTCCGAAGGCGCCACGTGTCCAGCGGGGCCGGACCTCCCTCTCCTCAGAGAAGAGCTCCGGACCCGCCACATGGCTGGAAGAACGGTGCTGCCTGCCCCCGGGCGGTAGGCAGCGGGCGTAAAGGCGCCCCTCACCTTGCCCGTACAAGGAATTCAAGGCCCGCGTCTTCCCAAGACGCGGAAACGCGGAGCACGCGCCTGTCAGGTGCCGTTGCGTCCAGTCGCATCACAGACTGGCGCACGGTGCAAGAACCTGACAGGTAATAAACGCCGCGACAAGACATCCCATGCCGCCTGCGCCGTCATCAACCACTACGACTGGCGCACGGCATGGGCAGGGCGGCAAAAGGAAGACTCAGAAGCCTTCGACCGGAGGCAACCACCGGCATAACTACAGATACGGTAGATAATAGACAATCTTCCCGGGACCACCTGTCGGGTCCCGGCTTCCCTTGTAAGCCGCCCGAGCCTTGGACTATAAAAGGCTCGGGTAGGCGTCGATAGCAAGGGTTCGCATTCTGCAACTCATACGCTAGCCATACACTCTCAAGCTGTAACTCACCCCCGAACTCAGGCCCCCGGCCCTGAGCAGCAAGCAATACAACGAGCTCCATAGCTCGCCGTGGACGTAGGGTTTTACGCTCCGGCGGCCTGAACCACGCAAAAACTTCCTGTGTCAAGCTCTCACTAACTCGTCCATCCGCGCAAGCTCTCCGCTAGGAACTAGCCCCTCCGAAAAAAGAACCTCCGCGGGCTGCCCAGTGCAGGCCCGGGGGAAGTGTCGATCGCACACTTCGACACAAGGGTTTTGTAAAAATGTCAACCAATTGTTGTTCGGTATCTACATGGTGAAGCACAATGCTTCCTTTTTCATCATTATCACAGAGAAAGTGATACCTAATGTCAATGTGCTTTGTTCTAGAATGTTGCACGCGGTTTTTAGCAATGCAAATGGCACTAGTGTTATCACAGAACAGTGGAATGGAACACTATCTAGATCAACCCCATAGTCCTTAAGTGTTTGAACAATCCAAAGAATTCGTGAGCAAGCGCTAGCAGCAGCTACATATTCAGATTCGGCCGTGGATTTTTGTAACACCCTCAAATTCATTTCTATGCATTGCATACATTTTTCATGTAGAGAAACATTATAAAAGATGTAGAAATGGAGAAAGAACTATAGAAATGGAGAAAGAACCATAGAAATGGAGAAAAGAACCATAGAAATGGAGAAAGAACCATAGAAATGGAGGGAGGAACCATAGAAATGGAGAAAGAACCGTAGAAATGAAGGAAGGAACCATACAAATGGAGGAAAAACCACAGAAATGGAGAAGAGAATATAGAAATGGAGAATGGGGAATAGAAATGGAGAAGGGTAATGTAGAAATGGAGAATGGGGCATAGAAATGGAGAGGGGAATGTAGAAATGGAGAATAGGACATAGAAATGGAGAGGGGAATGTAGAAATGGAGCAAGTGACATAGAAATGGTGAGGAATGGGAAAAAGATAGCTTAAATAAGCTATTCCCAAATTTCCCCCAAAACTTCAACATTCCCCAATTCCACAAAAGGGTAATTTTCCCCACATTAGGGGGATAAAATCCCCAAGGCTGCCGCACCTAACTGAAAACATAAGTTTGTTGAGATCCAAAATTGAGTTGGACTCTTATTTAAGCTCCAATTGGAGTAGGACTCCTCTTTTTCCCCTTATAAATATAACCCCCACCCCCTTGGCCGACTCCTCTCTATTTTGGACGTCCTCCCCCTGCTGAAGCCCCCTTCCTTGCTGCCAAGTCGCCAAGTCCCCCCCCCCCCTTGCCGGAATTTGGCCGCCATCGAGCCCCGTCGAGCCCCGCCGTTGACGGAGAAGAAGCCCAACGATCTGTCCTACCAAAATTTTCCATAGAAAAATTATCCACTGCTGCCATTGATAGGAGGAAGGCCCTGTCACAAAAAGGAAGTGAGGTAGGTCCCCATTACCCATCTTACGACGTCGCCACTGTTTCTACGCATCCGTTTTCTTCGCCCCTTTCGAGCAGAAACTTTTACATGTGGACAGACCGTGTTTTGATCAGTTTTTGATGGTGGAATTAATCTAGATCTTGAGTCAAGATCATCACCACGTCACACTTCATCCCAGCACCCTTGTTCATCATAAAACCCCATGAAAGCCATTAAAACATGCAAGAACACGTACAAACTGGTTGAATAAAACAGCACTATAGGATTTGCATTCATCTACCCCATTGCATCTTGAGTAAAGTTTGTGCATGATGATTGATTGCTGTAAATTTTGTATGTGCATGATCGTAAGTAGAAGAACAAGCTCAAGGGGCCATCTATGAGGAACTACAGCACCAAGACCTCGAGACGCACGAACAACAAGAACCACGGGAGCAAGGCAAGTGCCCCTTGACCATATTGATTCCATGTTTTGAAACTATTTTGTTTGCGAAAACTCGTATGCTTGAGTCAACTTGATGGGACACCCTTTTATAGGAGTTTACTAGTTTTGTTAACCATCCTTGTCACCGGGAGAGCTGATGAGTCGGGTATGGTCATTTTTTCTTTTTACATCGCTTAATTCACGGGATACGGGAAGCTGAAATAAAACATGTCTAGCTACTGCACTCATATGAATAATGATGATGAGAACTTGATGATGATAATGAGCATGGAATCGGGGAGATCTAGGCAAGCTTGGTTCGTGGATGTTGCTGAATCAGATGGTGGTTTACTTACCGTAGATCTAAGGACCGGTTCATGCGAGAATATGCCAGGAAAACAGTGCCACCACAAGGCCAAGTATGGGTGCGGCTTAGCTGATTAATTAGATGTGTTGCTAGCTTGTTATGGACCATGTATGGCACGGGGAATGGGATTCGAGAGAGGACTTCCCTAGGAACTGCATGGCACAAGAGGGGGCCTGTGGGTGAGAGAATGGTGATTCGAGCCTGCCGGTGAAACCTCAGTGAGTCCATACATCTATTAGCCCCTTTGTAAAGGCTATTTTGTGATCTCTTGGCCATACACCGACGGTTGTGTACTGGTATAATGGAGGTTCTGCAGTCACCGACGGGTGACGAAATCACGAACTTGTGGGTAATGTGGTGCCACCTCTGCAGAGTGTAAAACTATCATGATAGCCATGCTTCCAGTCACAAGCACCTCGCCAACTTCCATAATTAGGGGAAAAACTTGGGATGGTTATTCGGTATGGTTATGGTATGGTCATTGGGATTGGTTTTTGGAACTTTTTGAGTCATGACAATGAGTTTGGCTTTGGCTATATGAATATGAGATGGTTATGAATTTTTATGAGTATGAGATAACTTGAGAAAAATAAATGGCTGAATGAGACTTGAAAAGTGGTGAATTAAATGAGAAAATGATGCTGAATTACTTGGTCATGTTGGGATAAATATCACTTAGAAACAGTTGCTGTTTTTATCATGTTTGTGAAATAAAATTTGCTTGCAGCAATGAGCCTTTTTATTCCCTACCTTGTTGTAAGCTACATGTCATACTTTTCCCGTACTTGCTGAGTACGACATGTACTCACCCTTGCATTATTACATAAACATCAGCAACAGGAGAAGAGTACTTCGAGGACCATGTGGAGTACTAGGCATGCGAACTACCGTCAACATGCCTGTGGAGTTGAAGATGGAGCCTGCTGCTGTCTTTATTCACTTTCAGCTGTCGTTTAGAGTCTTCCACTGCAAGAATAAGTTAGAGATTCATGAGTGAGACAATGAGTCGATGTAATAAAGTACTTAAACACTATTTATTCTTGGTTATATTCTGAATTCAGTTTTTGGATTACATGTGTATGTGTGATGAACATCCTGGGCACACATATGCATTAACTTGGTTCTGTTTTCGGAACCGGGTGTCACAGATTGGTATCAGAGCCACGTTGACCGTAGAATGCAAGCCTAGGAAGAATGGACACTATAAAACACATAGGCACACCCCTCTAAACTGTTATTTTCGAAAATTGCTTGCTGCTGCACTTTTCTTGTCAATCCAGCCACCGTAAAGTGCTATTTTCAGCCCCTCCTTTTCTCTTCTTATGGATAGCAACACCTTTGCTTTCTTGCTCCATAACTTATGAAGTTTTGGAGTTATTTCTCCCTTCTCTAAAGTTTCTCATGTCTTATTTATAGATGCTTGTGATTAGGAGCACAGCATGCATAAGGACTCGTCCACCACAACGTGGGAGTGCTCTTAACCCCATTGAGGTGTCCGATGGACCATATTGGGAGGAAGTGAAGACGGAACCTCGCGATGAAGATGAAGTCAATAGTTATATGCATGATGAAGAGGATCCGGAAGAGGCGGAACCATTCGAAGACGACATGGAAGATGATCCACAAGAACAGCATTGGTATGCACCTCAGGAGGAATTTCACGTGGGATTACACCCCGTGGAGCCTCATGAAACTATGACGGGAGGAGATGAACCCGAGGACGAGCCACCCCTTGCTGAGACCAATAATGAAGGTGATGAATGGGCCAACCATTCAGTTCAAGAATTTCAGTCCGATGGAATGGAAGGAGGACACACATCCAAGGAGCTCAGAGAATTTCTGGATTGCTGCAGCCTATACCCTGAGTATCTTCTCAAGAAAGTCCCTCGTCTTGGACATGAAGAGTGGAAGGCTGATGTAACCATCCTATCTAACGGTAGGGTTGTCACTCGGCACTTCACACCCACATGGAGAGCTACAAAGGCAGAAGCTATCGATGCTGCTGCATGGGAAGCGCTCACCGGACTGTGCTACGCCTTCCATGAGCAGCTTGAGGGTACCACTTTTGAGCTGCACCCGTGTCGGAAGAGTGGCACAAGGGAGATCATTGGACCCCATGTAACAGCCCTTTCCAACACACAGGCTGCTGACAAGTCACAAAGGTTGCTCGTGGAGTTAGGAAACCGCTACACAAGCGCACAAGAAGAGATCTGTTACCTCCGCAAGAAGCTGTACTTGCTGGAAAAACTGGAGGAGACTCGTGCCAACGCGGGAGCGAATGGAGCACCAGCGCCAAGTAACCCTACATGGACTGCCGACTCACCATGGCATGCGCCCATGTATGGACCACCTCCGTCACACGGCGAGAACAACACCGGTTCACATGATTAAGTTTAGGATTCCCATTGAATAAGCTGTAATAGGAACGTTTAAATCGTAGTAGCTTGAATAAGAGTGGTGTGTTGAACTTTTGTGATGATTGCTTGTGTTTGTGTGCTGGTGTGAGTTGTGGGACGCTTCAGCGAATGTCCACATCCACACATAGTGGAGAGATGTGAGATGCTTCGGCATGTGTTCACATCCTCATATAGACTGAAATTAATAAAAGAAGATATTTAGTTCATACACCTTGATGCATATAGCTGGGGGGATCAATCTAAACTTCTATTTTCTATTCTACTCTACTCTCTCTCACAGATGGTGAGGGAAAATGCCAGACGTCAAAGGAGGAACGCTCGTGGCAACAATGAACCACAAGAGGATGGCAACGTTGAAGTTCCTGAAAATGCTAACCCCGGGGCTGATGCAAACAACCTTGAATAGTTGATGGCTATGCAGAACCAGCTCAGGCAAACTATGATACAAACGTTGGGACAGCTGCAAGCCAACAACAACAACAACAATCTTAACCCCGTTCCTGCACCCCCACCGCCACCACCGCCACCACCGCCGGCTTACAACAGATTGGGAGAGCTCATGAGGACTAGGCCGCCTACTTTTGCACAAGCTAATGATCCCATGGAGGCTGATGATTGGTTGAAGTCCATGGAAAAGAAGCTTGCTATTGTTTAGTGCAATGATTGGGTGAAAGTTCTCTTCGCATCACACCAACTTATGGGAGCAGCCGCTGACTGGTGGGACGCTCTTTGCAATGCTCATGTCAACCAGGAGACTATCACTTGGGCTGAATTCAAGGAGAGTTTCCGCTCTCATTACGTCCCTGCTGGAGTCATGATGCTTAAAAGGCAAGAGTTTGAAGGTCTCCACCAAGGAAGGAAGAGCGTGAATGAGTACCTCAACAAGTTCATGCAGCTGTCAAGTTATGCTCCAGAAGATGTCAACTCGGATCAAAGGAAGCAATACTTGTTCATGAGAGGATTGAATAATAAGATCCAGGTTCAGCTGCTCAACAACGATTATGAAAACTTCCAGAAGCTCGTTGACAAAGCTATAGTGGTTGAGAGCAAGATCCGTGAGATTGAGCAAGAGGGCAAGAGGAAGATGCCATACCAGCCACAAGGGAGCAACGTACGTCCCCGTTTCATGCCACCAGCTGCACCACAGTATGGCTCGTCCGCTTCTACTTTCCACCCTACAAATCCACCTCGCCCTAATCAGCCACCGCAGAAACGTCCTGTTATGCAAGCACCTCGTATGCCTTTGCCTCCTGCGCCCAGTACCAACATGGACGCCTATTCTCAAAACCAGCCTCCCCCCAACATTCCTGCTGTTATGGGCAGCAAAGCATGCTTTTCATGCGGAGAGGCGAGACACTTTGCAAGTCAATGCCCGAAGAAAGGCCTTGGACAGCCGACCAACGCGCCCAAGCAGAACCCACGGCCGAACGGAGGAGCTTATCAAGGTAACCGTGGACAGCAGAACTACGCTCGTGGCAACGTGAATCATGTCTCCGCTGAGGAAGCACAACAAGCTGAGGACGTCGTGATTGGTATGTTCCTTGCCGACTCCAACCCAGCTACTGTTTTGTTTGATTCCGGAGCATCGCATTCATTCATATCATCCAAGTATGTTGTCAAGTATAATCTGCCCATATCACACATGAAACACACTATGTTGGTTAATTCTCCCGGTGGAGAGATGAGGACTAATATAGTATGTCCAAAAGTAAACCTTAAAATAAGGGGGGTAGACTTTCTTGCCAACTTTATTATCTTGGATTCCCAAGGGATTGATATAATACTTGGAATGGATTGGTTAAGCAAGCATAACGGAGTAATTCAATGTGCTGAGAGGAGCGTGCAGTTAAAAAATGAGCACGGTACTCGTATTGAGTTCGAGTCAGCCAAACCGGCGACCGAGAAGGCAGCGTCGAACCACGTCGAAGAAGCAACATTGGAAAGCATTCCGGTGGTTCAAAAATTTTCAGATGTGTTCCCGGAAGAACTTCAAGGTATGCCACTTGACCGGGACATTGAATTTGCCATTGATTTAGTACCTGGAACTGCACCTATAGCGAAAAGGCCGTATAGGATGCCCGCTAATGAACTAGTGGAACTTAAGAAGCAAATTCAGGAGCAGCTAGAAAAGGGTTTTATACGCCCAAGCTCGTCACCATGGGGAGCCCCCGTGCTCTTCGTAGACAAGAAGGATAGGACTCAAAGGATGTGTGTGGATTATAGGTCTCTCAATGAGGTGACGATCAAGAATAAATACCCGCTGCCCTGTATAGAGGACCTGTTCGACCAAATGAAAGGTGCTCGAATTTTCTCCAAGATTGATCTTCGGTCGGGATACTTCCAGCTGAAGATTAAGCCCTCCGACATACCAAGACTGCATTTTGAACACGGTATGGTTCGTATTAATATACCGTTATGTCTTTTGAGTTAACGAACGCACCCGCATACTTTATGTACCTCATGAATAAGGTCCTCATGGAGTACTTCGACAAGTTCGTCGTGGTTTTCATCAATAATGTGATGGTGTATTTGAAAAGCGAGGAAGAACATGAAGAACACTTGATATTGACATTGCAGAAACTGCGAGAGCATCAATTGTATGCCAAGTTCAGCAAGTGTGAATTTTGGCTAAAGGAGATATCGTTCCTAGGCCACATCATCTCCGAGGGAGGAGTATTGGTTGATCCCATAAAAGTGGGAGACATTTTAAAGTGGAATCAACCGCAGAATGTAAGAGATATTCAGAGTTTCCTTGGAATGGCTAGATACTACCGCCGGTTCATCAAGAATTTCTCCAAAATAGCGAAGCCTATGAGTGGATTGCTAATGAAGGGAAAAGCATTTCAGTGGACACCAGTGTGCCAAGAAAGCTTTGAGGAGCTCAAGAAAAAGACTAACCACAGCGCCGGTTTTGGTATTGCCGGACGTGAGCAAGAGCTTTGACATATATTATGATGCATCAAGACAAGGGCTTGGATGTGTGCTCATGCAAGAAGGAAAAGTGGTAGCCTAAGCGTCGAGGCAACTAAAAAACACGAGCTGATATATCCCACACATGACTTGGAACTTGCAGCCGTGGTACATGCATTGAAGATTTGGAGACATTATATTCTTGGCCACCGATGTGAGATCTATACGGATCACAAAAGCCTCAAGTATATATTCACGCAAACGGATCTGAATTTGAGGCAACGTCGATGGTTGGAACTCATCAAGGATTATGATGTCGGAATCAATTATCACCCCGGAAAGGCCAATATAGTAGCTGATGCGTTGAGCCGAAAGGGAGCATGTCACCAACTCACGGTTCGGGAGCTGCCGCCCGAGCTGCGCAAGGAGTTCGAACGGTTACATCTTGGGTTCTTGAACGAGATGGAAGTGATAGAACTCAACTCTTCGTTGGAACAAGAGATACGAGATGGCCAAGCAACAGATGAGGAAATCAAGGAAATCAAGGAAAGAATCCGACAAGGCATAGAAAAGGATTTCAAGGAAGATGAGAAAGGCACGCTTTGGTTAGGAAAAAGGATTTGTGTGCCTAACGTGAAGAACATCCGCGACACGATATTAAAGGAGGCACATGACTCACCTCATTCCATACACCCCGGCTGTACAAAGATGTACAATGACCTGAAGACTTGCTATTGGTGGGATGGTATGAAAAGGGACATAGCTGAATATGTTGCCTTATGCGATATGTGCCAACGGGTGAAGGCTGAACATCAAAGACCTGCTGGACTGTTGCAGCCATTGAATGTACCTGAGTGGAAGTGGGAAGACATCAGCATGGATTTCATCGTCGGATTGCCACCTACTCAATCGGGTTACGACTCTATTTGGGTTATCGTGGACCGATTGACAAAAACAGCCCATTTCCTTCCTGTTAAAACCAAGTACAATGTTGCACAACTAGCCGAGCTGTATATGGAGAAAATCATGTGTCGCCATGGAGTTCCGAAAAGGACAGTGTCAGATCGGGGTACTCAATTTACCTCTAGGTTCTGGAAGAAGTTGCATGAAGCTATGGGTACACGACTGGATTTCAGCTCCGCTTATCACCCGCAAACTGACGGGCAAACTGAGAGGACAAATCAAACTTTGGAAGACATGTTAAGAGCTTGCGCCTTGAAGCATGGGCATAGTTGGGATAGGAGCTTGCCGTATGCTGAATTCTCATACAACAACAGCTACCAAGCCAGGAAGCACTGTATGGTAGACGGTGTAGAACGCCGCTGTACTGGAATGAGACCGGAGAGAGTCAAGTGTTTGGACCTGAAGTGCTGCAAGACACCGAGAAGCAAGTCCAAACGATAAGAGAAAACTTGAAGGCTGCTCAGTCATGACAAAAAGGTTACGCTGACAATAGGCGAAGAAGATTGACCTTCGAAGTGGGAGACTTCGTGTATCTTAAGGTCTCGCCTATATGAGGCCAACGACGGTTCAACGTCAAGGGCAAATTAGCACCTGCTACATCGGACCATTCAAGATTTTGGGCAAGCGAGGAGAAGTAGCCTATCAACTAGAGCTGCCAACGCACCTCTCCGATGTGCACGATGTGTTTCACGTGTCCCAACTAAAGAAGTGCTTAAGAGTACCATAAGAACAAGTACCGATGGATGAGCTCGAGCTTCAAGAGGATCTGATCTACGCGGAGCACCCCGTCAAATTGATCCGTTGGTGCAAGGTACAATGGATTCATCACACGGAAGCCGAAACTACATGGGAGCGTGAGGAAGACCTCAAGGCAGAATTCCCTCATCTATTCTCTACTCTATAGAATCTCGAGGGCGAGATTCAGTTTAAGGGGGGTAGGTTTGTAACACCCTCAAATTCATTTCCATGCATTGCATACATTTTTCATGTAGAGAAACATTATAAAAGATGTAGAAATGGAGAAAGAACTATAGGAATGGAGAAAGAACTATAGAAATGGAGAAAGACCATAGAAATGGAGAAAAGAACCATAGAAATTGAGAAAGAACCATAGAAATGGAGGAAGGAACCATAGAAATGGAGAAAGAACCATAGAAATGGAGGAAGGAAAGATAGAAATGGAGGAAAAACCACAGAAATGTTGAAGGGAATATAGAAATGGAGAATGGGGCATAGAAATGGAGAAGGGCAATGTAGAAATGGAGAATGGGACATAGAAATGGAGAGGGGAATGTAGAAATGGAGAATGGGACATAGAAATGGAGAGGGGAATGTAGAAATGGAGAATGGGACATAGAAATGGAGAGGGGAACGTAAAAATGGAGCAAGTGACATAGAAATGGTGAGGAATGGGAAAAACAGCTGAATCCCCAAATCCCCCCACCCCCCCCCCCCCCCAAAATTTCCAAATTCCCCAATTCCACAAAAGGGGAATTTTCCCCACATTTGCGGGGATAAAATCCCCAAGGCTGCCGCAACTAACTGAAAAGATAAGTTTGTTCAGATCCAAAATTGTGTTGGACTCTTATTTGAGCTCCAATTGGAGTAGGACTCCTCTTTTTCCCCTTATAAATATAACCCCCACCCACTTGGCCGACTCCTCTCTATTTTGGACGTCCTCCCCCTGCTGCCAAGCCCCCTTCCTTTCTTCCAAGTCGCGAAGTCCCCCCTTGCCGGAATTTGGCCGCCGTCGAGCCCCGTCGAGCCCCACCGTCGCCAGAGAAGAAGCCCAACGATCTGTCCTACCAAAATTTTCCATAGAAAAATTCCCCACTGCTGCCATTGCTAGGAGGAAGGCCCTGTCACAAAAAGGAAGGGAGGTAGGTTCCCATTACCCATCTTACGACGTCGCCGCTGTTTCTACGCATCCGTTCTTCGCCTCCTTCGAGCAGAAACTTTTATGTGTGGACAGACTGTGTTTTGATTGGTTTTTGACGGTGGAATTGATCTAGATCTTGAGTCAAGATCATCACCACTTCCACACTTCATCCCATCACCCTTGTTCATCATAAAACCCCATGAAAGCCATTAAAACATGCAAGAACACGTACAAACTGGTTGAATAAAACAGCACCATAGGATTTGCATTCATCTACCCCATTGCATCTTGAGTAAAGTTTGTGCACGATGATTGATTGCTTTAAATATTGTATGTGCGTGATCGTGAGTAGAAGAACAAGCTCAAAAGGCCATATACGAGGAACTACAGCACCAAGGCTTCGAGACGCTCGAACAACAAGAACCACGGGAGCAAGGCAAGTGCCCCTTGACCACATTGATCCCATGTTTTGAAACTGTTTTGTTTGTGAAAACTCGTACGCTTGAGTCAACTTGATGGGACACCCTTTTATAGGAGTTGACTAGTTTTCTTAACCATCCTTGTCACCGGGAGAGTTGATGAGTCGGGTATGGTCATTTTTTCTTTTTGCTTCGCTTAATTCACGGGATACGGGAAGCTGAAATAAAACATGTCTAGCTACTGCACTCATATGAATAATGATGATGAGAACTTGATGATGATAATGAGCATAGAATTGGGGAGATCTAGGCAAGCTTGGTTCGTGGATATTGCTGAATCAGATGGTGGTTTACTTGCTGTAGATCTAAGGACCGGTTCATGCGAGAATATGTCAGGAAAACAGTGCCACCACAAGGCCAAGTATGGGTGTGGCTTAGCTGATTAATTAGATGTGTTGCTAGCTTGTTATGGACCATGGACGGCGCGGGGAATGGGGGTCGAGAGAGGACTGACCTGGGAACTGCATGGCACAAAATGGGGCCCGTGGGTGGGAGAATGGTGATTCGATCCTGCCAGTGAAACCTCAGTGAGTCCATACATCTAGTAGCCCCTTTGTAAAGGCTATTTGTGATCTCTTGGCCATACACCGACAGTTGTGTACTGGTATAATGGAGGTTCTGCAGTCGCCGACGGGTGACGAAATCATGAACTTGTGGGTAATGTGGTGCCACCTCTGTAGAGTGTAAAACTATCATGATAGCCGTTCTTCCGGTCACAAGCACCTGGCCAACTTCCATGATTAGAGGGAAAACTTGGGATGGTTATTCGGTATAGTTATGGTATGGTCATTGGGATTGGTTTCTGGGACTGTTTGAGTCATGACAATGAGTTTGGCTTTGGCTACATGAATATGAGATGGTTATGAATATTTATTAGTATGAGATGAACTTGAGAAAGATAAATGGTTGAATGAGACTTGAAAAGTGGTGAATTAAATGAGAAAATGATGCTGAATTACTTGGTCATGTTGGGATAAATATCACTTAGAAATAGTTGCTGTTTTTATCATGTTTGTGAAATAAAATTTGCTTGCTGCAATGAGCCTTTTTATTCCCTACCTTGTTGTAAGCTACATGTCATACTTTTCCCGCACTTGCTGAGTACGACATGTACTCACCCTTGCATTATCACATAAACATCAGCAACAGGAGAAGAGTACTTCGAGGACCATGTGGAGTACTAGGCATGCGAACTATCGTCAACATGCCTGTGGAGTTGAAGATGGAGCCTGGTCTTTATTCACTTTCCGCTGTCGTTTAGAGTCTTCCGCTGCAAGAATAAATTAGAGATTCATGAGTGAGACAATGAGTCAATTTAATAAAGTACTTAAACACTATTTATTCATGGTTATATTCTGAACTCAGTTTGTTGATTACATGTGTATGTGTGATGAACATCCTGGGCACACATATGCATTAACTTGGTTCATGTTTTCGGAATCGGGTGTCACAATTGTGCAACTGAATTTTGTTTTCTAGAAGATCAAGCAACAAGTGAATTACCAAGAAAATGACAAGCACCCAAAGTACTTTTCCTATCAATCCTACAACCCCCAAAATCAGCATATGAAAAAGCTTTCAAAGTAACGGTTCAGGAAGAAGGAAGAAAAATGCCAATTTCTTGAGTTCCATGTAAGTATTTGATGATCCTTTTAATGGCTTGACGATGTGAAGCACACGGGGAAGCTTGAAATCACGCACAAAGACATACGCTGAATTGTATGTCTAGTCTTGATATCATGAAGTATAAAAGGAACCCGATCATGCTTCTATGTTCTTTTTGATCCACGGGTTCACCATCTTCGTCAAGTTCAAGTGTTGTTGTTGTTCCCATTGGTGTCAGAAGAGGCTTGCTTTTGTCCATGTTGAAGCGCTTAAGGAGGTCTTTCATATACTTCATTTGATTCACAAAAGTTCCTTCCTTGGTTTGGTTGATTTGCAGCCCCAAAAAGTATGTGAGTTCTCCCATCATATTCATTTCAAATTCCGAACTCATCATAGCTGAAAACTTGGACACAAGATCATGAGAAGCACAACCAAAGATAATATCATCCACATACACTTGAACGAATAGTGAGTCATTGCCGTGCCTAAGAACAAAAAGAGTTTTATCAACCTTGCCCATGGTAAACCCCTTTTCAAGTAAAAATGTTTTTAACCTATCATACCATGCTCTATGCGCTTGTTTAAGACCATACGAAACTATGGACAGTTTGTAAACCTGATTAGGAAAATTTGGATTTTCAAAACCTTGTGGTTGCTTAACATAAACCTCCTCATTTATGTAAACATTAAGAAAAGCACTTTTAACATCCATTTGATATGACTTGAAACCTTTAGATGCAGCAAATGCTAACAAGATCATCATGACTTCTAATCTAGCAATGGGAGAAAAAGTTTCATCAAAATCTAAACCTTCAACTGGTGTGAAACCTTGAGCAACCAACCTAGCCTTATTCCTAATCACAACCCCATCCTCACTTTGTTTATATTTAAACACCAATTTAGTTCCAATCAAAGTGTGACCTTGAGGTGGAGGTATAAGTTTTAAACATTATTTCTTTCAAAATTTTCTAACTCTTCTTGCACGGCAATAATCCAAGATTCATTATTGATTGCGTGTGATATATCTTTGGGTTTAAAAGAAGCAACAAAAGCAGAATGGGCATGAGATTTTGGATCGCAAAACCTGAACTGTGTGACCCGTTCGTGCAAGCTTCTAATAATTTGTTGTGGAGGATGGCTTTTGTGGGGAACCCCTTTGGGGATTCACACTCCAGGAAATACATTGGGTGGTGTCGTGCGATGCGGCACCGAACAGCATACACGAAAAGAACCATAAAGTACAAAGTCTTTTATTTCTCAAGATAGTGTCATTTACAAAATTTTGTACCACGAGGGTACACGCAGCGGAATATACATACACACTTACTCTCGGTCCTAACTATGCAAAAGAGAAGACGCCCAGCCCGCGGGCGCTTCTTACTATCTTCAATCAAGATGAGTGCAGCGACAGGGTTTCCGGTGAGTCTCTGATGGCTCACCGAACAACCATCTTCATAGCAAATTTTATAACCTGCAAAACACTAATAATCCAACCGTGAGCACGATGGCTCAGCAAGACTTAACCGACACTCCTAATATGGAACTCTACATGCAGGGATTACTAACATAGGAAAAGTATGATGCAATAACGATACGCCTATGTCACACCCGGTTATTCCGCGGAACACCCGAGTGACTCCCACATGTATGCCAAGATCATTTTCTCATACATGTGATGACAAATAGTGAAGCATCATTATATTACAAGCCAAGTGTACGAATATAAATAAGTCTTACATAACGTCTCGATGGACGATAATATGTTCACAACATATAAATAAGCCAACAGCTGAAGTTAAGTCTTGTGGGCTCCATCACAGGCATTGCCCGAGGGACTCCGTGAACCTAGAATCCTTCTTCGGGTCCAAAGTCTTGATTGTCGTACACCACATCATTGCCTTGGACTTAGCAGCAATTTAAAACCAACGAAAAGCAAGCTTGAGTACCATAGGTACTCAGCAAGTGTGGGAAATGAATGTCATGCAGGCGAGAACAAGGAAAGGTTGAACTCATGGTTAAAGCAATACGCAATTAATACCTATCACCTTAGCTTATTAAGCACATACATTACTACATAAGTGAAATGGTCCCAATCCCCTAACCCATCATCAATATCAAATAACCATAACTTCATTTCCATTGTTAAGCTTCCCGCTTAACATCCTCCACTTCCCAATTCATCATCCTCTAATCATGAATAAGTCCAAGCCGCTCTTGACCGTGAGCACGGCTGTCATGACAGTTTTGACTCTGCAGAGTTTGCACCACTGTACCCACATGTAGTGATTTCATCCCCCGTTGTCGGGTGGACTAGAAAACCTCCATTATGCCAGTGGCCGCGAACCACGTTCACACTTCCGGGGTGTTTAGCCAGGAGATCACTACGAGTCCTTTACAAAGGGATTCCCGACGAGTGTGGGCCCACTGAGGTTTCACCCCTAACAGCATCCAGGAGGCTCCAATCGCCGCTGTAGTGGCCCCCTCTTGAGCCTTGCGGTTCACATGGTAGTCCAGTTGACACCTATTCCCCGCACAATCAAAACACCCATACTATGCCGGAGATACACCTAATTAATTGGCCAAGCTGCCCCATCTCAGCATGTAGTTGGCACGGTAAAGCCAGGTTACATGCTCCATGAACCGGTCCTTAGGATCTAGGCAAGCACTAAACACAAACCCGTGTCTCGTGCACACAGCACCAACCAAAGCATCAAACTAGCCTACATCCCTACCTCTACATAATTCATAATAATCCATTCAAAGGTAAAGTAGCCAAGGTGATGATCTCATGTCCCATTTATCCCATTCTAAGCATGGCTAAGCAAGAGTAGTATGAATGACATGATAAAATAACTCCGAACCCAGGCTACAAGGAAGCAAGATAATGAAAATCTAGGGAAACTTCCTTGCATGGGTATCATATTCCAAAATTGACAATGCAATTAAATTCTAACTACACAATCCTAGTATAGGATCAAAGTGGTCAAGGACACTTGCCTTCTTCCTGCTGCTCCGGGAATTGAAAGTCTTGGTCTTGGAAGGTGAGAACCGGCTCTGGCGCTGGTTCTACTCATGCCAATACACATAGCAAGAGAAAACAACATTCCATGAGAAATCAACCACATATACACTCATGCAAGTCATACATACATACACATTTAAAGTCAAACACATAATTAAGTTTTGTGCTTAACCAGGATAGGTTGCTCCTATGCATGCATCCACTTTTAAATATATAGGTTATTTCTAACTTTGATACTCAGATTTCCAAGTGTACACTAAATCTAGATTTTCTATTTGAACTATTTCCTACATTGAATATTACCCTTCTTACTTTCCAACTTGCATAAAATGTATATTCCAACTCAAAAATGGTTTTCAGGTCTTCTACATTATATTAAACCTGAAGTTTTGATTTTTGGGGCGTCATATGCCATTTACTAATTATGTATAACTATTTTTCCTATATTTTCAGATTACTTTTCCTATGCCTAAAAATGAATTTCAGCATTAAAGCAGCAAAATACATCACCTACACAGAATATATTTTTCTTAAAATGTCCAACATAATATCTATTGGCTTCCTATTTGTTGGGATTAATTTAGATATATCTTTACATATATTTCATAATTATTTATATTCCCACGAATGAATTTCAGAATTTAAAACAGCAAAATAAACCCATCTACCTAATATATATTGCTCAACCACCAAAACAGAGTGTTCAGAAATTTTCCTAAGGTTAGAAAATATTTTGTGATCCATTTTTATCCAAATTTGGCTGTTGTAACTAATTTAATATAAATTTCTAAGTCTAGATTCCATTCCTTTTATTTTGTTTCAGGTCTACAATTCCTTTTGTTATTAAACAGGGGCCTAAAATATTTTCCTAATCCCTATTATGAGTGCCTAACCCTTAATTACAGAGCTAATCCCCCTCTAAAATGAATACAGGGTTAATTTCAATTTTATATACTCAAATTTCCTAAATACAGAAAGTTCTAGGTCCTAAAACAGAAGTTTACATGCCCTGCACAATTTCTGGAAAGCCTTAGGGGGTATAACCGAAGAATCCGGGGCTAGACTCAATTTTCCCCCAACTCCAGGGTGTAGCGCGTAAGAGTGCTGGCGTTTATAACGTGGGGCTGATGTGGGCCGTCCGATTCTAAATGAAGGGTTGAGATTATATCGCGAAGGGGTACGCAGGGTTTCTGTCATGCGCCACACGATTTAAAATGCCGGAGCCCGCTCATGCGCGCGACGGCGCACGGCGGCAGAGGCGCAATCTCGCCGGCGTGGTCGCCGATCTTCGCCGACACGCGTTAACACTCAGCTTTTTTGGTAGAATTCGATAGAGGGGGAATGGGGGAGCTCACCAGTGAGGTTTTCTTGACCCCAAAGTGGCCGGAATCTGCTCGGCGATGATGTCCGAGGCTGGAGCTCGGCGGTGCTCACCGGAGTTGTGGCTAGGGCGCTTCACACGGCGTTTCTTTCACCTGCAAGACTCCCAGGCTGCGGTGGAGCACGCTACGCATGTCAGATCAGAGAATTCGGATGAAAGTCGGAGGGAAACAGCAGCGAGAGTCTCGATCCTCACCAGAGAGAAAAATGGAGCGGCGAGGGGAAACCGGCGGGGTTTTCCTGCATTTAAATGGACGAGGGGGGGGCAGCGGGGTCGGTTGAGGTGGTGCAGCAACGAGTGGGCCGGAGATCGTTGCTCGTGGGCGCTGAATTCGGACAGGGTGGGCGCGCGGCGCTCGGAGGCGGGAAAAGAGGGTGGCGGTTGGAGGAGGGTGATGACAGACAGGCCCGGTTCATCAGAGGAAGGAGAGAGGGGAAGGTGGGGGGGGGAGGCTGCGATTGCTGGGCCGGCTCGGTGGGTTTCGGCCCATTGGCTATTTTCCTTTTTCTTTCCTGTTTTTGATTCAAATTTGAATTCCAGTTTGAGTTCGAATTTTCTCCAACATGCATTACATCCACTAAATTTGAATTCACATTTTTCCACATTTTGGGGTGTTACAACTCTACCCCCCTTAAAAGAAATCTCGTCCTCGACATTGGTGACTCTAGGGAAACAGATCCGGAAACTGTGCCTTGAGCTTGTCTTCTCGCTCCCATGTGGCTTCTGCTTCCGAGTGGTGCTTCCACTACACTTTGCACATTCGGATTCTTTTGTTCCTTGTGATGCGTTCCATCGTCTCCAGAATCTTGAGCGGTTGTTCGGCATACGAATGGTCTTCTCGGACGTCTACCTCATTCATGGGTAACCTCTCTTCGGGTGTCCTTAAGAATTTCTTGAGTTGTGACACATGGAACACGTCGTGCACATTTGACAGGCGAGCCGGTAATTATAGTTGATATGCCACTTCGCCTTTTCTCTCTAGGATTTGGAAAGGTCCAATGTACCGAGGTGATAGTTTCCCTTTCACTTTGAATCGACGAAGCTCTCAGATAGGAGACACCTTGAGATAGACGTAGTCCCCTACATTGTAAGTGAGCTCCCTCCTTCGTATATCAGAATAGCTCTTTTGTCGGGTCTGGGCTATTCTCAAGTTGTTGCGGATTTCCCTCACTTTCGCCTCGGCTTCTTGTAACACCTCTGGCCCAAATACTTTGCTTTCCCCAGTTTGATTCCAAAATAACGGAGTTCTGCACTTCCTCCCATACAGTGCCTCAAAGGGTGACATCTTCATACTAGCCTGGTAGCTATTGTTATAGGTGAACTCAGCATATGGTAAGTTCTTGTCCCAACTCCTATTGTTTTTGAGTGCACAAGCCCTCAACATATCCTCAAGGATTTGATTGGTCCTTTTGGTCTGCCCGTCAGTTTGTGGATGGTACGCAGAGCTGAAATTCAAATGAGTCCACATGGTTTCATGTAACTTCTGCCAGAACCTTGAGGTGAACTGTGTCCCTCGATCTGACACTATATTCTTCGGCACTCCATGAAAGCACACAATTCTTGACATGTACAATTCTGCCAATTTGGATCCGCTGTAGCTTTCTTTCACAGGGATGAAATGAGCTACCTTGGTCACCCTATCGATTATGACCCATATCGAATCATATCCTGATTGGGTCTTGGGTAGTCCCACTATGAAGTCCATTCCTATTTCATCCCATTTCCATTCGGGTGATTTGAGTGGTTGCAACAATCCGGCGGGTCGTTGATGTTCTGCTTTTACTAGCTGACATGTGTCACATAGGGCAACATGCTCCGCAACATCCCGCTTCATGTCATACCACCAATATCTGCTTTTGAGGTCATGATACATCTTCGTACTCCCAGGATGTATGGAGTAGTCGGAATCATGAGCCTCTCTCAGAATTAGTTCACGGATCTCCTTTACCTCTGGCACACATATTCTTTTCCCATGCCACACCGTACCTTGTTCATCCTCCCTAAACCCAGGAGCTTTATTCTCCTTGATGAATCTTCTGATTTCCTGTATTTTCTCGTCATCCTTCTGACCGTTGTGTATGTCTTGCTCCAATGTGGAGTCTACTTCCATGGCGACGGCCTCACCATTATTCACCAGGCATAGATTGAGTTTTGCAAATTCCTCCCTCAATTCCGTAGGCGTGTCGCTTAAGCTCATCATGTTGACATGCACCTTCCGGCTTAAAGCATCTGCCACGACGTTCACTTTCCCAGGATGATAGTTGATACCTACATCAAAGTCATTGATTAGCTCTAACCATCTCCTTTGTCTGAGGTTGAGATCTGGCTGTGTGAAAATGTACTTTAGACTTTTATGATCTGTATATATCTCCGTCCTTTTTCCCATCAAGTAATGCCTCCAAAGCTTCAATGTGGACCACTGCGGCTAGCTCTAGGTCATGTGTGTAAAAGTCCCAAAACATGTAAATAGAAAACTTGAGCTATGAATAAAGTTGAGTTTATATACAAGAAATGGGACTTACAAAAACTTTTGTGTTACTCAGGAAAGTGTTGGCATGTGCAATAAAACTTAGGATTCAGTTTGAATTAATAGGTGCACTTCAAAAAGGAGAGGGGCAATTTTCAAAAGAGAAAATTCAAACTGTTGTTTGAAAAAGTGTATTTGCAATAGCCAACTCAAGGATCAGAGGACATATTTGAATTCCTCAGATCCAAATTATGAGGGAGCCAAGTTTTGAGCAAATTTGGAGGGGCTTGGATAGAAATATCCAATGGACTTGTAAATTTCACCCAAAATTTGAATTTAAACTTTAAACTGTGGCACAAATGGTCAAATGGCAAATTGGCCTTTGAATTTGAGCTCTTCATAGCTGAATTTGCAATGTGCCAAAATTTGGAGATATTTGTGACAGTTTTTGGGGGATAAGAAGAGGGGTGGACCCCACATGTCATTGGGAGGAGACTTACACCCGAAGAAAGCCTTTTCCTCTGTTCATACCCGAGCCTGAAGTAAGCCAGCGCGAGGCACCACCGAGGGCTGCGGCCGACGCCAACTCCTCACCGAAGCAGCATGCTGGAGAGCTGCTCGTGGCGCCTTAACTCTCGGCGTGATCCATCCCCGAGTGATCGAGTCCCTGTTCGCTGCTTCTTCCCCACGCAAGAGAGAAAATCGGGCCGCCGCTCGTAGCCGCCTCGGGTCCTTGATCGGGAAACGGCCAGGCTTGTGCCACAGCGCCTCCAAAGCCGAAAATCGACACCAGGGGACTTCCCTCTGCTCTCTCGGCACAAACCCGAGAAATTTTCGGCTGCCCCGACCAAGAACCGTGCGTTCATGTGCTGACCGAGAGCAAAAACCCGAACGGGCTCGCATGGACAGCCTACACCAGACACTTTCACGCCTGAGCGAGGACATCCCCGGACGCGCAGGCGACCCGTGCTGCTTCCCTCCAAACCTCAAGCAAATTCGTGAACCACCGAGCGAGAATTCGGGAAAACATCACCGGCGGCCCCAGACCGATGATCCGGTATGAAAACCCAAAATTCTCATTTGTTCTTCGTTCTTAGCTCATCAAATCATGCACAAATAAACTAGACTGGCTAGCGATACGATCCCCTTCACAACCCTAGCTAGAAACCCCGGGTTAGCGGCGAATTCCAAGCTTTCCGATTGGCGGCCATGGTGAGAACGCGCGGGCGCTCGGTGACAACCGGGTTGCCGCCATTTCCGAGCCCTTTTGAGGCCGTGCCGAGCTCGCCTGATTTCCACTGATGCTTTAGAGCGGATCGGTCGGACGTTTGGGGGGCTAGGGTGCTCGGGCCACGGCGCCGAAGCTGTACCGAAGTGTGCGCACGTCGCCGGCCTACTCCCGGCCACCGGCAGCCCGAGCCAACCCTGTAGACATGTTCCCCGACCCTGAAAACCCCAGGCGGCGAGTCTCCGGCCGAGAGACGGCCGGGAAGCCGGGTCCGGCAAGCTCCAGTGGAGCGCCGGCGAGGGGGAGGCGCGGGAGTGAGAGGAAGAAGAAGACCCCATCGGGCCCACGTGTCAGGAGCTGAAGATTAAAAATCCGGATCGGCTGTAGCGTGTGATCCAGTGTGGTGGCGCGGGAAAAGGTCTGTGGCCCCGTGTGGCTTAACTCCGGCAACTGACACGTGTAGGGGGGGGCCCACAGTCAGGGTTTAAACATTTTTCGAATTAATTTGAATTCCAGATTTAGTTCAAACTTTAGAACCTCATAACTTTTGTTAGGAAGCTCCAAATCTAGTGATTCAAATTGGGTTGGATTCAGGATGAAAAACTATATCCAAATATGCAACCCAATTTGCATGAAAACTAATAGGAAATTCTGGAAAATTATTTAAAAACTTTTCAGCAAAAGAATTCTAGAGGAAGTTTGGTTCATCCAAAATTCCCCAAATTTTGCCAGGTTATTCTTTAGGATATTTGGAGACTCCTGTAAAAGTTTCAGCTCATTTGGAGTTGATTTAGATAGGGTAATTCTGATTTCAAGTTTCTGCATTCAAATGAATACAGAAACATTTTCAGAGAATTTCCAAAACTTGGAAATTCAGTTCTGGGCATTCCTTAGCTCCAAAAATCCTAGGAAAATTCAGTCATACTCTTTGAACTATGCTTGAAATTGGTGTTCACTTGAATTTGCATGAAACTGTAAATTTATTCAGAATTAATTCCTCTTTGCCTAACTTCTTAGGGAATTGTTCTGGGTGATCCACTTAGTGAAATATTCTGAATTTTGGTCCAGAGGACTTTCTTGTGACAAGGAACTCACAAGAAAATTTCCAGCTCCATTGGAGCCCTGGATGATTATGTCCTGTTCAACCTCATTAGTTGATCCCCACCCAAGTGATGAAGCCCCACTCATCACTTGATCCTAGTATTTAAACACCAGCCCAGACCACTAACACCAGTTTTATTTTAAATTCTTAAACAGAGTTCCAGTTTTAAACTTGTCTTTAGCATTTGTTAGCAAAAAGTTTTATAATTAAACATGTATACATATTCATAACGTGTAGTGGTTAAACGGGGATAAGTGAAGATTTGATCAAGGAGCAAGAAGGCAGGGATTAAGCTTCAAGTCATCATCAGCAACTAACTTCATCTTATCTGACTTAGCCACCTGCAAAACCAAGGAAAGCCCCGGTTTGCATTTAAGTTGTTTTAAAATTTTCCTTTTGTTCACTACTATGGGTTAAAGTTTGTATGTGCATTAAGTCAAGGATGTTTTTATACTCCACATGCATAACCAACAATGAACCCTGAGGTCAAGGGTAGAAATGTTTCATCGCTGTAGAATAAGGCAATGCTAATTAGGCTAGGACATCCGGTAGAAGACGAGTAGTTGGAATCTACTCGTGAGCTTTGTTCCAGGACCACATAAGTGGGGTTGGCAAGAGAGGCAAACTAAAGTTTACATTTCTAAAGATGAGACCGGGCAGAGGGGTTAGACAGCGACAAGACGAAGTCTTGGTCGAGTAGCTCTGCCTGTGTCGGTCAAGGACCGAAGCGTATGCGGCCCTGGGAGCAAGTATTGAGTTGTGTACCGGATGCTTACTGATATATGGGAACCAGGAAACCGATGTACCAGGTTCACTAGATTGTAGAGGCATACCACATCGTCTCGTTAGACCTATGAGCCCGAGACGGCGTGACCGATTCTACAGTTTAGTGGCCTGAGAAAGGTTGCCACATACGACGTAATGAAGGACGCCAGAGTTGGGTCTTCAGAGGCGGGCGTATGTGTCGAGTTATCCGGGTAGTGTTTGATTCGAATCACCGTCCCTCGCAGTTATGAGTACCGCTTGCTCACTGCGCTGTGACGTAGTAATCAAGTTGTGTGGGAATAGTTTGCAAAAGTTTTAAATGCTGTTATGCTAATTATAAATTGCATGAAAACCATGGATGAAGTAGAGATAGAGCAAACTAAAGTTATTTTTCACCTTGGGACAAGTAACACTGGAATGAAGCGTTTATTGTTTGATTGTGGAGTTCCAATGTTGCTGGGTGCAAGGTAACTACTATTATGGCTAAAATCTGAAAGTTAAGGATGAACCCGTAGGCGAGTCTTTTCGCAAATGACAGGCTTAAGTCTTAGGTTACTTTCATGTAGAGTTTCATGTCTTAGGAGAGACGGTTAAGTCTTGCTGAGCCTTTGTGCTCACTCTTGCTATATAAGTGGTTCTGCAGGTAAGCATCGACGCTATAAAGAGGGTTGTCCGGTGAGACTCGGAAACTTCCGAGTCATGTCACACATGGAGAACCTAGCCGCTGCCATGTCTTCGTGTTGCTAGCGAGAGGAGTCCACGGGCTGGATCTCTTCTCGAGTGCTTCTTAGATATTCATCGTGAGCTGTTTATAGACTTTCGCTGTAGCTATTTTATGTAAATTATTTACAAAGAATAACTGTAAGCTTCCGCTTTTGATTTATGTAATACTGTGTTCCTTATATGTGTGCTGTTGGGTGCCGCATAACACGGCACCACCCAATGCGATTCCTCGGGCGAGGCGGCACGGCCCCGTGATCGGGGTCGGGCTCTCTCAATGTGTAGGATAGTTCTTCTCATGTTTTTGAAGCTGCCTGGATGCATATGCAACGACATGCCCCTCTTGCATGAGAACACATCCTAATCCATGTCCAGAAGCATCACAATATACCAAAAAAATTTTCTGCATGTCTGGCATAACTAGCACTAGAGCTGTTGTCAATCGTTTCTTCAGCTCTTGGAAGCTTGTCTCACACTCTGGAGTCCATGTGAATGTGATTCCCTTCTCTAGCATTTTGGTGAGGGGCATTGAGATCTTGGAGAAGCCCTCAATGAACCGTCGATAATACCCAACCAATCCTAATAAGCTTCGCATTTCCCCGACGTTTTCCGAGGTCTTCCACTTCTGTACATCTGCAATTTTGGCGTGGTCCACGGAGATTCCTCCTTCAGGGATTATATGTCCTAAAAAAGGGACTCTCTTCAGCCAGAACTCACATTTGCTTAGCTTGGCATATAGTTGGTGCTCTCTATATTTTTGCAACACCAGCCTTAGATGCTATTCATGTTCTTCATCATCTTTGGATAAGACGAGAATGTCATCAATGAAAACTACCACAAACTTGTCCAAATACTCCATGAATACCTTGTTCATGAGGTACATGAAGTACGTCGGGGCATTGGTTAGCCCGAACGGCATGACGGTGTAGTCATACAGTCCGTACCTAGATACGAAAGCTGTCTTAGGAATGTCGGTTGACCTTATCTTCAATTTGTGATATACCGATCTGAGATCAATTTTTGAGAACACACAAGATCCTCTCAACTGATCAAATAAGTCTTCAATGTGAGGTAACGGATACTTGTTCTTGATGGTTACCTCATTCAATGCATGATAGTCTACGCATAGCCTTTGAGTTCCATCCTTCTTGGGCACAAATATCACCGGAGCTCCCCATGGCGAGGAACTAGGACGAATATACCCTTTCTCCGTCAATTCCCGAATATGTTCTTTGAGCTCTTCTAGTTGCTTGGAATCCATCCGGTAAGGCCTCTTGTATATCGGGGCGGTTCCAGGTATTAGTTCAATCTTGAACTCCACTTCACGATCTGGGGGCATACCTGGCAACTCTTCAGGAAAAAACATCCGGATATTCCTTGATGATCCTTATCTCTTCCAATTCCACTTCCACTTGATTGAGTTTAATGTCCCTCCTAGGTTCTTGGACGGCTACGAATTTCACTTTGGTGCCACTAGTGTGAGTTAGTTCCACCGTTCTAGTCAAACAATGGATAATGCCTTTATGCTTGGTCAGCCAATCCATACCCAAAATAATATCTAGCCCTTGTGTGTTTATCACTATGAGGTTTGCAGTAAATACTACCCCATTAATGTCTTGATTCACTTTGGGGCACACTTGTCTTGTTCTTATTTCTCCCCCTGGAGAGCTCACTGCTAATATATTATGCATTTGTGTTGTTGCTAAATCGTGCTTCTTAACAAATCCTTGAGCAATGAACGAGTCGGTAGCACCAGAATCGAACAAAATGGTTGCAATGTGTAAATTTGAAGGGAACTTACCAATCACCACATCAGGTGCCTCCTGTGCTTCTTCCATGGTCATGTGGTTCACCCGTCCCCGCATCATGTTCTGCTGTTGTGGCTGCATTGGCTTCTTCTTCGGGCACTTGTGAGCATAGTGCCCCACTTCACCGCAGTTAAAGCATTGCACCCCAACCTTAGGTGCCTGACCTTTGTTGTCCTGGGGTGGGTTCTGTGGCCCTTGTCCTGCTGGTCGAGGTGGATAAGCGGGACGTGGCTGCTGCTGAAACCAACACTGCAGCAGTACTTGTGCTGATGGACGCCTGAAGTTTGGGTTGTAACCTCTCGGTGCTGAGTATGGTACCACAGCACGGCTCACCTGCCCTGCGGGCTGCTGCATAAGACGTGGGCATATATTGCTGCTTGACGCTTGGTGCGACCATCCCATCTTCCTCTTGTGTTCATTCTCTAAGGCCTTCATCTTCCTCTCCACAATAAACGCCCTGTCCACCATCTTTTGGAAGCTTTCATATTCGTTGGATGACATTGCACATTGCATTTCCATGGTGAGCCCTTCCATAAAGCAGTCTTGTTTCTGCTCATCAGTTTCAATGTCCGGTGGTGCATAACGGGATAGTTGGGTGTGAACTTGGTGAGGTACTCCCTCACCGTCATGTTGCCCTGTTGCAGCCCAAGGAACTCTTTCCTCTTGTTCTTGAGTTCTCCCCTTGGTATGTAGTGGTTGCGGAAGCTGCGCTTGAACTCCTCCAAAGTTATGTTCTCGGGGTCGTGGTGGGCTTCCACGTAAGCGGTCCACCAATCAGCAGCGGGTCGATTCAATTGATGAGAGGCAAACAGTACCCTCTCATATCCTTGGCATTGTATGATCCTCATCTTGTTCTCAATGGTCTTGAGCCAATCATCTGCCTCTAGGGGTTCAGCAGCACTTGCAAACTTTGGGGGTTGAGTTCCTAGAAACTCACTCAACCTTGGTTGACGTGGTGCAGCCTGTGGGGGCGGAGCTTGGTGTAAGTTGGACACCACTTGAGTCAAATTCTGGATGAGCTGATTTTGATTGTTAATCATTTGGTAGACAGGATCAGCTCCTCCTCCGCGACCACCCCTGCCTTCCCATCCAGGAAGGGGAGGATTGGCAGCCTCATTGTTGTTGTTGTTGTTAGGGTTGGCACCACGACCTCTTCCTCTTCCGGCCATCTATTATGATTAACCAACTGTCAACTTAATCATTACACATTAGTTTCACACATTGCTTGTATGAACTTAAAGTTTTGAGACATTAAAATTTAGACAATTTCAGAAAATCTTGCATAAATTTTTAGGCACCATGTCTCATACGAAAACAAATGCAACTATTGATTAATAAGGTTTCACACACAATAAGCAAATGCAAACATAAAGACGAGATTGTGGACAAGTGCCCATGGCTCCCACAACTCACGTCGCATACCAAGCATTAATAAGCAAATAGATAGGTCCTCGACTCGACTACTCGATAACATGCTAGAGTAAGAGAAATGACTCTAAACGACTCGTCTCACTGTGCTTGCTCGTCGTGGTCTTCCTCATCATTGTGGCTGCCCTCTGACTCCGCTCTAGGTGGGGAAGCTGCTGGTGGAGAAGTGCGGCGAAGCTTGTTCGCTCGGCGGTCAGGGGAGTCAGGAGTCCATGTGTCATTCTCTGTGACACACAGTTCGTTCCTATCTCCTCTCTCTCTCGCCCTCAAGCTGGCACGAAGCATCGCCTCAGTCTCCTTCAGAGTGTCACGGACATCCTGAAGCTTCTGCTGGCACTCCTGCAGTCAAGTGCTGAGCATAGCTGCATCCTCCAAGCACATGTCCATGTGATCATGAGAAGTCCCTTGTTGCACCGGCGGGTACTTGTACTCCGCGGTGCCACTCTCGCGCTGGAGGATGTACATGTACTCAGTCCTGTCCAGGTGGCCACGGTTGATGTAACTCGGACAGGTGATGGCCTCCCAGGTGATATCCTTCTCAGCATCGGCCTTAGTCGCCCGACAAGCTGGAGAGCGGTGGATCTTGAGCAGCTTGTTGTCGTGGATGATCCTCATTTCTGAGCTCCATTTTTCACGCTTTTCACGAATGGTCTTGGTTGGAGCTGTAGTGTATGATCAGCTTGCCAACATCACCGGCGGTGTGGAGCATATGCCGAAGACGACGCAACAAGCCTCCTACTGCCAACCCATAGGAGTGGTACGTCACCGGGCGGTTCTCCTCCCTCAAGGCAAGTGCAGCTATAGGAACTCTCCCTCCAGTGGACTTGCGAGCGGTGCGGACCATGCGAACCATCTAAAACATAAAATATTTAAAATCAAGTTAGACAATAATCAAATAAATATTGTATTTTGAATAAAAGTTGAGGCAAGATGAACAAATAAAGGAACAACATTAATTAGCACTTTTACCCCACACCTTTTGTAAAATAGTTTTTAAGAACATAAGGTCCTTAAATACGTCCATTTCTACCTAGGTCCACATTCCTTCTGGCAACCTTGGCTCTGATACCACTTCTGTCACACCCGGTTATTCCGTGGAACACCCGAGTGACTCCCACATGTATGCTAGGATCATTTTCTCATACATGTGATGACAAATAGTGAAGCATCATTATATTAATATCCAAGTGTACGAATATAAATAAGTCTTACATAACGTCTCGATGGACGATAATATGTTCACAACATATAAATAAACCAACAGCGGAAGTTAAGTCTTGTGGGCTCCATCACAGGCGTTGCCCGGGGGACTCCGTGAACCACGAATCCTTCGGGTCCAAAGTCTTGATTGTCGTACACCACATCATTGCCTTGCCCTGAGCAGCAATTTAAAACCAATGAAAAGCAAGCTTGAGTACCATAGGTACTCAGCAAGTGTGGGAAATGAATGTCATGCAGGCGAGAACAAGGAAAGGTTAAACTCATGGTTAAAGCACTACGCAATTAATACCTATCACCTTAGCTTATTAAGCACCTACATTACTACATAAGTGAAATGGTCCCAATCCCCTAACCCATCATCAATATCAAATAACCATAACTTCATTTCCATTGTTAAGCTTCCCGCTTAACATCCTCCACTTCCCAATTCATCATCCTCTAATCATGAATAAGTCCAAGCCGCTCTTGACCGCGAGCACGGCTGTCATGACAGTTTTGACTCTGCAGAGTTTGCACCACTGTACCCACATGTAGTGATTTCATCCCCCGTTGCCGGATGGACTAGAAAACCTCCATTATGCCAGTGGCCGCGAACCACGTTGACACATCCGAGGTGTGTAGCCAGGAGATCACTACGAGGCCTTTACAAAGGAATTCCCGACGAGTCTGGGCCCACTGAGGTTTCACCCCTAACAGCATCCAGAAGGCTCCAACCACCACTGCAGTGGCCCCCTCTTGAGCCTTGCGGTTCACATGGTAGTCCAGCTGACACCTATTCCCCGCACCATCCAAACACCCATACTCTGCCAGAGATACACCTAATTAATTGGCCAAGCTGCCCCATCTCACCATGTGGTTGGCACCGTAAAGCCAGGTTACATGCTCCATGAAGTGGTCGTTAGGATCCAGGCATGCACTAAACACAAACCCGTGTCTCGTGCACACAGCACCAACCAAAGCATCCAACTTGCCTAGATCCCTACCTCTACATAATTCATAATAATCCATTCAAAGGTAAAGTAGCCAAGGTGATGATCTCATGTCCCATTTATCCCATTCTAAGCATGGCTAAGCAAGAGTAGTATGAATGACATGATAAAATAACTCCCAACCCAGGCTACAAGGAAACAAGATAATGAAAATCTAGGGAAACTTTCTAGCATGGGTATCATATTCCAAAATTGACAATGCAATTAAATTCTAACTACATAATCCTAGTGTAGGATCAAAGTGGTCAAGGACACTTGCCTTCTTCCTGCTGCTCCGGGAATTGAAAATATTGGTCTTGGAAGGTGAGAACTGGCTCTAGGGCTGGTTCTACTCATGCCAATACACATAGCAAAAGAAAACAACATTCCATGAGAAATCATCCACACATACACTCATGCAAGTCATACATACATACACATTTAAAGTCATACACATAATTAAGTTTTGTGTTTACCCTAGATAGGTTGCTCCTATGCATGCATGCACTTTAAAATATATAGGTTCTTTCTAACTTTGATATTCAGATTTCCAAGTGTACACTAAATCTAGATTTTCTATTTGAACTATTTCCTACATCAAATATTACCCTTCTTACTTTCCAACTTGCATAAAATGTATATTCCAACTCAAAAATGGTTTTAAGGTCTTCTACATTATATTAAACCTGAAGTTTTGATTTGTGGGGCCTCATATGCCATTTACTAATTATGTATAACTATTTTTCCTATATTTTCAGATTTATTTTCCTATGCCTAAAAATGAATTTCAGCATTAAAGCAGCAAAATACATCACCAACACAGAATATATTTTGCTTAAAATGTCCAACATAATATCTATTGGCTTCCTATTTGTTGGGATTAATTTAGATATATCTTTACCTATATTTCAGAATTATTTCTACTCCCAAGAATGAATTTCATAATTTAAAACAGCAAAATAAACCCATCTACCTAATATATATTGCTCAACCACCAAAACAGAGTGTTCAGAAATTTTCCTAAGGTTAGAAAATATTTTGTGATCCATTTTTGTGCAAATTTGGCTGTTGTAAGTACTTTAATATAAATTTCTAAGTCTAGATTCCATTCCTTTTATTTTGTTTCAGGTCTACAATTCCTTTTGTTATTAAACAGGGCCCTAAAATAATTTCCTAATCTCTATTATGAGTGGCTAACCCTTAATTACAGAGCTAATCCCCTCTAAAATGAATACAGGGTTAATTTCAATTTTATATCCTCAAATTTCCTAAATACAGAAAGTTCTAGGGCCTAAAACAGAAGTTTACACGCCTTTGCACAATTTCTGGGAAGCCTAGGGGGTAGAACCGAAGAATCCGGGGGCTATACTCAATTTTCCCGCAACTCCAGGGGGTAGCGTGTAAGAGTGTCGGTGTTTATAACGCGGGGCTGATGTGGGCCGTCTGATTCTAAATGAAGGGTTGAGATTATATCGCGAAGGGGTACGCAGGGTTTCTGTCATGCGCCACACGATTTAAAATAGACGGCCCACAAGGGGCCACGTCGCTCCTGGCCAGAGCCCGCTCATGCGCGCGGCGGCGCACGGAGGCAGAGGCGTGATCTCGCCGGCATGGTCGCCAATCTTTGCCAGCACGCGTTAACACTCAGCTTTTTCGGTAGAATTCAACAGAGGGGGAATGGGGAAGCTCACCAGTGAGGTTTTCTTGACACTGAAGTGGCCGGAATTTGCTCGGCGATGATGTCCGAGGGTGGAGCTCGGCGGTGCTCACCGGAGTTGCGGCTAGAGCGCTTCACACGGCGTTTCTTTCACCTGCAAGACTCCCCGGCGGCGGTGGTGCACGCTACGCATGTCAGATCAGAGAATTCGGATGAAAGTCAGTGGGAAACGGCAGCGAGAGTCTCGGTCCTCACCGGAGAGGAAAACGGAGCGGCGAGGGGAAACCGGCGGGGTTTTCCAGTGTTTAAATGGATGAGGGGGGGGGCGGCGGGGTCGGTTAAGGTGGTGCAGCAATGAGTGGGCCGGAGATCGTGGCTCGTGGGCGCTGAATTCGGACGGGGTGGGCGCGCGGCGCTCGGAGGCGGGAAAAGAGGACGGCGGTTGGAGGAGGGTGATGACAGACGGGCCCGGTTCGTCAGCGGAAGGAGGGAGGGGGAGGGGGGAAAGAAGGCTGTGATTGCTGGGCCGGCTCGGTGGGTTTCGGCCCATTGGCCGTTTTCCTTTTTCTTTTTCCTTTTTTCCTGTTTTTGATTCAAATCTGAATTCCAGTTTGAGTTTGAATTTTTCTCCAACATGCATTACGTCCACTAAATTTGAATTCACATTTTGCCACATTTTGGGGTGTTACAGCCTACATGTTAATCCTTACTTTCAGTTTAATAGCAGCAGATTATTATGCCTTACGCAGCCCTCACATCGGAAGTCCACAATCAAACAAGAAACGCTGTCCTCCTATGTGGTGATGCCCAAAGTGGAATATAAACTTAGTGAGCTCTACAACTATAGCATGCATGGTTGGCAATACAATGAATTTAAGAACTTCACATCAGCAATGATTCATCTCACATCATCTGGAAATAATTACTACGTCGCAACTCAGTGAACAAGTGGTACTCATATAACCGCGAGGGACGGTGATTCGAATCAGGACACACCCGGAATACACGACACATACACCCGCCTCGAAAGACTCACACAAGATCTCTTTCTTACGTTGTATGCAGAAACCATTCACTCGTCACTCCAATGCCGAACCAGTTCTGCGGGACCCATCAGAAGGGCCACTACACGGAACACGTCGAAGTTGCTCCGCTAGCGGGTTTACACCTCTGACACCAACCCCAAAAGAACGGCCGTATAAGTTTTGACACGAGAGTACCCAGGTTACATCGGTTTGCTGGACCCCATAATTCCAGTATGCATCCGGTACTGTTCAAACTTGCTCAGCAGGGCGGCATACGCATCGGTCCTTAACCGACACAAACAGAGCTATAGCCACACAGGCCCAACATCCTGCTGCTCCTACTCTCTGCTCGGTCTCATTTTTCATTCCAGAACTTTCATTCTCTAGAATCATACCCCGCTGAACCAACAACCTAAACTCACAAGTAGCTTCCAACTACCCGACTTGTACCGGATCCTATACAACTTAAGCCTAGCCAAAGCTACACGCAGGTAACCTGTTCTACCCTTTAACTCCAAGGGCTTGTGGGTCAAGCATTTGGAGTATCAATCACCTTGACCTAATGCACAATACATACTAGACCCCTAAAAGTGATACAAAGTAAAATGTAACTAAAAGCTGTTAAATGCAAACCGGGGCTTGCCTTATGTTGCTGCAGGGTTATTTATACTTGTAAGTCAGTAGCTTGGCGATGAGTTAAGCCTCACTTTCTGTTCTGAGTCGAATGCCTCGTCGAGCTCCTTTGTCGTTTTTTCTATCGATATGAATTTGCACAGTTTTTTTTTGCAAGTAAAGACATTATAAAACACAAGTGTTTTATGACTTAAGAAGGGTTCTAACTAACTAAGACTCGGGAATTTGGTTTGGCTATGTGCTGGAACAGAGAAAGGAACATTTTGAGTATTGGAGGTTTTTGGAACGAAAGTGCAAAGAACTATTTAATGGACATAAGTACGAAGCTGGACATAATTGGAAGAAAACTGGAGAAGATGATCTCAACTTGCCCTGAAATTATTACAGTGGTCCACAGATTCTTCAGAGGTATGGCTTGCAAAAGTTCAGACAAAGTTGATGTAAGATGTGGCCTAGGGAATTTCCTTAGCTCTTTGGCTTCTCTAAATTCCTATGGCAATTATAGGGTCTTGGCATGCTCCAAATGTGGTTTTTCAGAAACTTGAGAGTCTCATGAGTCCATAGGACTTGGTTTCACAATTTTTGGAGCTTCCTATACAGATATATGGAATTTAGAAGTTGGAGCTAAAAGCTGAAAATCTTTCTGTTATTTTTCCTAATTTTCAGAGACATACAAGATTGAATAAACATTTGGCCAAGCAAATTAAGTCCAATGCCTCTTAAAAGTTTACTGGAGTTCAAGGATTTTAGGAAGAATGTCCTGCTTAAATTTGGGAATTTTCTAATGAACAGAACTCCTGTAAAAATTCCTACAAGGTTTTTTTAAATGAATTAATGAGCCAAATCCATGAATTTTAATAAATATCGGGCTGCACCCCTGGATAGTACTCTATGAGAGTAATCTAACAAAATTTATTTCATAATTTTTGGAGGTTCCTACACAAAGTTATGGCTCTCCAAAGTTTGAACCGAATTAGGAAAATCTGGAAAAATTTAAACACTGCCCTTGGGCCCCACCTGTCACCCCTCATCTTCAACCTCGCGCCAGACAGGGCCAGTGGTAGCTCTCTCTGGCGAGGGTCGCTGGAGCGGCCTTCCCGGCCACCTCCCGACCCCCTGCTGGCCGCCCCCCCCCCCCCCCCCATTTTCCACCACCCTGAACATTTGGTGAGGTCGCTGGCGGCTGAATCTCACCAGAAACCATCACGCACCGACAACAGCAAGACCTAGGGCTCCGGCGAGGTTGTGCACGGTGAATTCTCCATCAAATGATCGGGTTCTTGGCTCCAGAGCACCAGGGGATCGTGTATAAGGTCGACATGGGGTTTAAACGAGCCGGGGAGCGCTCCAAACCTATCTGCACCGTGCGCCCGACATGGTCCAGCGGTATTCCCTCGAAAAGAACTCGGATTTCTTACTCTATACCTAATTTCTCGGCCTAAAATCGATGGAGGAGGTGTGCTAGGCAGTTAAGAACATGTGTGCGGAGTTTGGAACACATCCAACACGAATTGAGGACGAATTTTGCAATTCCTTACCTCGGGGTCAGTTTGTGCTGCCCGGGAGAAAATCTTGAAATTCTCCCTCTGTGATCAATGGCTAGGACTGAGTTTTGGAGGTGAGCAACAAGGCTCGTGGGTGCACCTATGAGTAAGCTCATTTGGTCGTGAACTTGCTCGGTTCGGGCGGCCCACGGGAGCCTTGCTCGGTTTTTCGGTGTTCCACACGGGAGCTGCAGCATCCTTGCTGTTTTCCGGTGCAAACCAGCTCGGTACAGTGGAGGAAAGGAGCTAGCCGTCTACAGCACACGTCGGCGCTGCTCTTTTCTGTGGAGAGCTCGAACAACCAGGCTCGGATTGCTATGGCGTAGTCAGGAGCACAGACAGCGCGGCTGTTCTTGCGTGCGGGAGAAACAACCGAGAGGGAGCTCGAGCGGGGAGAAAGCAAAAGAGGGTTGTGGCACTCGTGGTAAGTGGATCAGACCGGCAAACGATCAAGCAAGCAGGAGCTGGCCTCGGTGGATCATTGGTTGGTGCCGGCCGACGGAAGGGGTCGGTTTGCAATCTGTGAGACTGACCGGTAGGGTCCACTGCTCCCCCTTATCCCCTATTTCGTTTAAAGTAGAAAACGAGCTCCAAATTTGATCAAACTTGGAGGATAGGCCGAAAGAAATGTGAGCAACACAATCGTGCACTCAGATTTGAATTTCGGTGAAGTTGGAATTTGAAACTGAGATTTAAATTTAAATTTGAATTTCCTCCCGTTTAAATTCCAACGACTAGGAAATCCTTTCCAAATGATCTTAAATTTTTCCGGGCTACCCGTGGATGTGTGGAGAACCACATGGTATATTTAGATCTCCGTGTTCGGGAATTTTTGCAAGTTCAAGTTTAGACTTGGAGCTCACACCTTTAAATTCAGAAGTTTAAATTCCCTCACATTTTCTCTGTGTGAACTGCTGCTCCACTTGCTAGAATTTTAGGATTTCACATCCCTCCCCCCTTAAAAAGAATCTCGTCCTGAGATTCCAAAAGAAAAGACAAGGCAGTAAAGGTAGAAATTACCGGATATAAGCGGACAGCAAGTACGGATAGTTCGAACGGAGGTATGCTTCACTCTCCCATGTTGCTTCCTCCGTGGTATGATTGTTCCACAACACCTTTTAAAATTGGAGCGTCCGATTCCTGGTCGGCCGAGACTTTTCATCAATATTCCGGATTGGATGCTCGCTATAGGAGAGATCCGGTTGCAATGTCTTGAGATCTTCATTGCGGACAGCAGTGGTATTCTTGAGACATTTTCGAAGATGAGAGACGTGAAATATATCATGCACCCCAGCGAGATTCGTCGGTAGCTCAAGCCGGTAAGCTACGGGTCCACATTTCTCCATGATAGCGAATGGACCGATAAAACAGGGAGGGAGCTTTCCTTTTACACCGAATCGATGAACTCCCTTCATTGGAGATACGTGGAGATATACGTACTCTCCGACATTGAAATTCAGCCGTCCACGTCGCTGGTCTACATAACTCTTCTGTCAAGATTGTGCAGCCTTTAAATTTGCTTGTATGACCCAAACTCTTTCTTCGGCGTCATTGACAAGGTCAATCCCGAATGTCACTCTTTCACCGGATTCGCACCAATTCAGCGGTGTGCGACATCTCCGGCCGTAGAGAGCCTCGTATGGCACCATCTTGATACTCGTTTGATAGCTGTTGTTGTACAAGAATTCTGCCAACGGTAAATAAGCATCCCAATTCTTACCGTGGTGGATGGCACACGCTCTCAACATATCTTCCAAGACTTGATTCACCCTCTCGGTTTGTCCATCGGTTTGAGGGTGATATGCGGAGCTTCTAAGAAATTTGGTTCCCAAAGATGCGTGCAGCTGTTCCCAGAAACGAGAAACAAACAGTGCACCATGATCTGAAACTATGGTTCTTGGAACTCCATGCTGACATAAGATTCGTTCAATGTATAACTCCGCATATTTCTTGGCATTGAATCCCACATTCACCGGTAAGAAGTGTGCTGACTTGGTTAATCAGTCAACGATTACCCAAACTGAATTATGCTACCGAGATGTGAGCGGTAACCCGACAATGAAATCTATACTCACATCTTCCCACTTCCGTGCCGGAATATGGAGGGGCTGTAGCAAACCAGGTTTCTTCATGTGATCTGCTTTCAGCCTTCGACACGTATCGCACTCGGATACGTATTTAACTATTTCCCACTTCATCCGTATCCACCAAAACTTGTTTCTCAAATCTTGGTACATCTTGTTGCTTCTTGGATGAATGGAAAATTTTGATAGATGAGCTTCGTCTAATATTTTCTTATGAAGCTTCATGTCCCTCGGTATGACTATACGGTTCTTGAACCATAACGTAATGTTCGCATCTTCCCGGAAGCACCTTACCTCTCCTTTGTCTATTCTCTTCTGGATATGGGCCATGCCCTTGTCTTTCTTTTGTGCCTCTACAATTTCATCACGAATTGTAGGAATGAGGGCAAGGTTAAACAATGACCCATAGGGAGCCAAGCGTAGGCTCGGTTCTTCTTCTTCCATTGCAGCCATGGTTAGATTATGCACATGTGATTCCGACTAAGTGCGTTAGCAACCACATTCGCTTTTCTAGGATGATAATGAATCTCCAGTTCATAATCCTTGATTAACTTTAACCATTTTCGCTGCCTCATATTTAGCTCCTTTTGTATGAAGATGTACTTTAAACTCTTGTGGTCGGTGTAGAGGTGAACTAAGTTTCCAAGCAAATAGTGCCTCCACATCTTTAGAGCAAGAACCACAGCAGCTAACTCGAAATCATGTGTCGGATAATTCTGCTCATGATTCCGAAGCTGCCTGGATCCATATGCGACCACTTGCCCTTCTTGCATGAGCACGCAGCCAAGGCCGATGCCGAATGCATCACAATACACATCAAAAGCTTTATTCATGTCGGGCTGCGCCAACACGGGGGCTGTTGTGAGGTGTTTTACCAATGCTTTGAACGCCTCCTCACATGCTTCACTCCACACGTATTTGTTACCTTTCTTCAGAAGTTCCGTCATCGGTTTAGAGACCTTGGAGAAATTCTGAATGAATCTCCGGTAGTACCCCGCTAAACCGAGAAAACTACGGACTTCGTGGACTGAGTTTGGTGAACTCCAATTCAGCACTTGGACAATTTTGCTCGGATCAACCGCGATGCCCTCCGCAGAAATAATGTGCCCAAGAAATGGCACTTGGTTGATCCAGAACTCACACTTTCTGAATTTTGCATATAGCTTGTGATCCCGTAGGCATTGGAGCACAATATGCAAATGTTTGGCGTGATCTTCCTCCGACTTAGAATATACCAAGATATCATCGATGAAGACCACGACGAACTTGTCCAGCTCCGGCATGAAGATTGAATTCATCAAGTACATAAAATGAGCTGGAGCATTAGTGAGTCCGAATGACATGACGAGATACTCATATAACCCGTATCTCGTCGAGAATGAAGTCTTGGCTATGTCTTCCGCCCGAAATTTTATCTGGTGATATCCGGACCGAAGATCCATCTTTGAGAAAACCTTAGCACCCACTAGTTGATCGAAAATCATATCGATACGTGGTAGTGGATATTTGTTCTTGATAGTTACGGCATTGAGCGGACAATAGTACACACAGAGCCTCAGAGTCTCGTCCTTTTTCTTGACGAACAGCACGGAACATCCCCATTGTGATGAACTGGTTCGAATGAAGCCTTTGCCTAATAAATCATTCAGCTGCTCTTTCAGCTCCGCGAGTTCCTTCGGTGCCATTTTATACGGCCTCCGAGAGATGGGTGTGGTTCCTGGTGCTAGTTCAATTTTGAACTCCACTTCACGTTGGGGCGGCATGCCCGATAAATCCTCGGAAAACACGTCCGGATATTCTCGGACCACTGGAATGTCCTCCAGTTTCTTAGCTTCAACAGTGTGGACAGCAGTGACTTCCGGTGCAACATTTCTCTGAATCAACGTGTGTTGCCTGTGCTTCTTTGAATTCAGCTGCACTGTTCGTGAGCTAATATCAAATATAGCTTGGTTATGTGTCAACCAAGCCATTCCCAAGATGACATCAATCCGCAAGCCTTCCAGGATGATAAGAGTAGTAGGATATATTGCCCATCCAAACATATAGACGCTCGAGCAACAATTCTACCTGCTGTCCTACTACCTCCCGGTATATTAATCTGATAAGATGCGGCCAAGGTGGTTGATGGCATTTGGTGATTAAGCACATAATCTTTGCTGATAAAATCATGTGTAGCACCCGAGTCGAACAACACAAACGTGGGCTGCTCATGTAGGCTGAACATACCCGCAAACACTGGTTCTCCTACGGGAACATCTTCAACTGCCATATAGTTTATATTTCCCACTTTCAGTGCTGTCCTCCTTGGCTGACCATGGAATTTCTTTGCAGCTTGAGATGACATGATACTGCTTCTTTGCTGGGTCAAGTTTGTCAAACATTCCAACTAACAAAAAGGAATGATGAAAGATAACTAATGACTATGTCATGGAATTTAGAGAAGTAACAAAATCTTTATGTCCACAACAAGTAATAAGTTACATGGGCAATGAACAATACTCTGTTAAGAATGACCATTTGACCTTAATCCCAGAAATTGATTATGGAAATGGAAGTTTCATGTCTCAAGTTGAATATCAAAGTTTTATATAACTTCAATATATTTCCAACGATTATTTATTTGCCTTCATATATGTTCTGGATCAGAAGTTGTGATATTTCAATGTTGACAGAAATCTGGAACAATTTTGACAGCACCTCCTCTGAAAGTGTCTGTTTTGTCCGCAAGATTTCATACACTTAAACTCCAAATTTGGAGAACCTTTGAACTACAAAGTCATAGCACATGTCACAAAATTTGCAATGGTGTCTAACATGACCCTTAAAGATTTTTCTATAGGAAATTATGGTCAAAATACAGAAAATTCCAGAGAGCATTTTTGGTCTGCCCTGTTCCTGGACAGTTAACACTAATCTGAGACTTTCATCCATTTGGAGGGAGATTCTTGTGGCGGACCGGGATCCGCCCATCCAGGATCGCAGAGGGTGGTGCCGCACGATGCGACACCCGACAGCACACGTCATAAGAACACAATATATTACATGGAAAAACAACTGAACTGTACAAACGGTACAATACTCAGTTACAAACTATTGTCCTTATTACACAGCGGAAGTCTACTATTCTACAACTCACGCCCACCTACCTAGCAAAAGTCGGTTGCCCAGCCCTAGGGAAACCCACACTAGCTGCACTCCTCAGCTCAGCGTGGCGTACGGCTCCCACAAAGCCGTGGTCCCCGACGGAGGGTAACCCTCGCCGGTGGACTCGTACTCCGAGTCCATGGGTGGCTCCTCACCTGAAAAACACTTAAGAAGCAACCGTGAGCAAGAAGGCTCAACAAGACTTAACCGACTCACCTAAGCATGAAACTCTACATGAGGTGTACAAAGCACATAGGATAGTAACATTGCAGCAAATGGGCACGCCTATAAGTTCACCCTTAATTCATATTTTAGCAACAAGTTAACAGTTCAGGAATCTGAAATTTAGTAAGCAGTATTTGGTGGCACACATGTAGCAATACAATTATATCAATCAGCAATATTGAATCATCATATTTCATACATTAGCCTACGTCACGACTCAGTGACCAAGTGGTACTCTTCAACGCGAGGGACGGCGAATCGACTCGATATACACCTGCAGGTAAACCCAAAGAGCACGTCACGTACGCCCAACCGTGGAGCTGCACAGCACACTCACTCGATGTCGTACGGGACAACCTTTCACCCAACAGCCCAAACGTCGAACCGGTCGCACTGAAACGAGCAGGAGGTTCCCCACACGGAGCATCTCTCTATGCCCGTTGGCCGATTTCCACCTTGCTGCCCTCAGCCTACACCTATAAATCGTTGCGTTATGCCTCGACGCCCGGAGGTTAAGGTTACATCAGTTTATCGGGGCCCATATATCCGATATGCCTTCGGTACGTTCAAACTTGATCAGCGTGGGCCGCACACGGATCGGTCCTCAATTGACACGGACAGGGCCGCGCACACAAGACTTCCTCTTGTTGCGCCCTAGCCCCTGCCTAGTCTCATTTCCATTACTAAAGTGATCTCACATCACTCAACCGAACCCGTGTGTCCCAAGCCTATCTCGCGAGTAGATTCCAACTACTCGACTTGTACCGAAGTTCTATGAAACATTAAGCATAGCCTGTGTACTCGAGGTCTTAGACACTACCCTCACTCTTATGGAAAATTTCTGGTCATGCAAGTGGGGTTTTCATCCATCCTACACCTAATGCACATATACACTTCACACTACGTATGTAAACCAAATAAAACTTTATAAAAGGATTAATGCAAACCGGGGCTTGCCTTGTTGCTGCTGGTCAGGAGTTAGTTCTTCTTCCGGAAGTAGGAAGTTGAGTACCTCCGGAGCTTCCTCGCCTTCAGCGACTACACGTTAATGAAATACTACATGTTAATGGATATGCACATAAGTTTATTGTAATGCTTCTGCTATTAGTTCATAACAAGTTTCTAACAACTGGAACTCTATTCAAGAATTTAAAATGAAACTGGGGCTAGTGGTTTGGGTTTGGACCTAAGCACATGATTAAGTGCTAAGTGGTTATCCCCCTCTTCCACATTGATCACCTCAAGTGGTTAAACAGAGCAGGGGTGATCCAGAGCTCTAATGTAGCTGACAATTTTGGTGTGAGTTCCTTGTCACAAGAAACTCCTCTGGACCAAAATTTAGCACTTTTCATTGAGTGGTTTGTTCAGAATAATTCTCTCAGCAAATAAGCAAAGAAGAATTATTTCTGAGGTAACACTCCTGTTCATTCCCAACTTAGTGAACTTCAATTTCAATTATAGTTCATAGAGTTTGCATGAATTTTCTTAGCATTTTTGGAGCTAAAGTTTGTCCAGAACTGAATTTCCAAGTTTTGGAAATTCTCTGAAAATGTTTCTGTATTCAAATGAACACAGCACCTTCAAATTTGAATTGCTCTGATCAAATCAACTCCAAATGGTTTCAAACTTTTACAGGGGTTCACTAACATCCTAAAGAACATTCTGGCAAAATTTTGGGATTTTTGGATGAACCAAACTCCCTCAAAAATTCTTTTGCTGAAAAGAGTTAAAGAATTTTCCAGAATTAAATAGTAGGTTTCATACAAATTGGGTTCAATAATTGGATTGTAATCTATTATAGGAGTCCAACAAAATTTATTTCACAATTTTTGGACTCTCCTACCCCAAGTTGTGGCCCTCCAAAGTCTCAACTGAAAACTGAAAATTCCAAATTGTTCAAATGCCTGCCAGTGGGTCCCACCTGGCAGGTCTCCTCCTTCCTCGCGCCAAACAGGGCCCGCGGCGACGCCCTCCGGCGAGCGTCGCCGGAACCGCTTTCCCGGCCATCCCCTGACCCTAGACTCGCCGCCCCGCCATAACTCATGACGCTGAACTCGGCTCGGGGTTCGCCGGCGGCCGTAGCTCACCGGAACAGGGCGCCCGACGGTGACAGCGGCTGTTAGGGTTCCGGCATGGTCGGGAAGGCGCTACAACACATCAACACGATCGGAAAAGGGTCGGAGAGCACCGCGGAAGCTCGAGGGTGATGAAAATGGCCGCCAAACCCCATGAAAAGGTCGGCAACCTAGAGCTCCACGGTGACCCGAGCTATTATTCCATGGCGGCCCGAAAAACAACCAGAACCCGGTCATTTCTGGACCATATCCCTCAATTCTTGGTCGAGGAGGGCCGCTAGGAAGTGAGGAAGGTGTGTGCAAGCTTACCCGAGCTGGGTTTGGACGGTGCAGCTAGAATTTTGGGGTAGACCGACCCCTACCCGTATGCACTAGTTTTCGGGATTCTTAGGAATTCTCTGTGCTCATTCTATCAATGGCTATGAGGGTTGCAGCTACACGATCTGGAGACTACGGCGCACCTTTTTCGTGTAGAGGTCAGGCGGTGAAAATGGCCGTGGCGAGCTGTCCACGGAGAGCAACCTCGGTTTTCCGCCGGGTGGCCTCGGTCCTCAGCTGCGATCGTTGATTTGCGGCTGAACGAAGCGCTAACGCCGCGAGGTGGCGGGTAGTTAGCTAGAGCACGCATTGGTGCTCCTTTTTTTGCGTTGGAGGCTCGGGCAAAGGCCGAGCAGGCGCCGGCGTACAGGGGAAATCGGAGGAGCGGCGCCGGTGAATGAAACAGAGCCGATGCGGTGCTGGTTTGCAGAGAAGCAACGCGTACGGCTTGGTTGCGTGGGGAGGGGGTCACGTAGAGGAGGGGGCGAGCTGTCGCCCGGCTGCCAGCGCGAGCGAAGAAGAACCAGGAGGTGGCTGGCCGAGGTGATCGGGCGCCGGTGTCGCCGTGCGCTGGCGCGCGGTTTCGGCCGAAGGAGAAAAGATCAGGGGTTAGACTTCTCTGTTAAGACTGCTGACATGTGGGCCTCCCCCCTAATTCTTTTTCCAATTTTGTCATTTCTATTTTTGCTGAAATATCTCCAGCTACTAAACATTGAATGAGAGACTTAGTCCCCAAGTATTGGTTTGAATTTGAGTTATCAAATTTAAACTTTGTTGGGTTAAATCTGCTTCATGTTTAAACTGAAATTCAAATTCAGTTTTGAATTATTGCAAATTTAGCTCCCGACAAGATGGACTCCGATGGGGATGAAAATTGGTGGGCTAACCTAGAAAAATGTGCTGAGTTTGAATATGAAGCTAACTTTTGAATTTGAGTGATGAAAGTTGCTGAAATTTGATTTTACATTCAAATTGGCCTGTTTTTTAAATACCTCCAAAAGTGCCTCAAAAAGTGTTGGATTTACATGAAACCTGGCCTGAACCTTCCCAAGACTTTTCAAGTCCTAAGGGTGAGCTCAACCTCTCATGTTCATGTGCAGAAATCCTACTTTGTGAAAGTGAAGGTTTCCCCCTCTAATCACTCTTTTGATGGAGGTTACTTGCTCTTCACAATTTTTCCTAAGATATCCACAATAAAAACTGTGGTGTTGTGAGGTGATGAAAAGTTTTTGCAAGTCCCTGTTCTTGGGCTTTTATAATTCTGTTCTGGTGTTCTACAGAAACGGTGTAGAAGACTTCAAAACCTTTCCATAAATGTCTCCTTCACCTCCATTGGTTCAACCAATCAAAAGTTATGCCCTGTTCAAATTCAGCAAAATTTCTGCCGAAAACAGGGTAGATGGTTTCTAAATATTTGATATGGAAACTATACTCCCAATTGACTCTTAGTTCAATATAGGAGTTCATTAACCACGAATGGAATCCTAGACTCCAAAATTACTCTTTTCTTTGAAAACTTTCTTTTTTATGCATTTAAGAACATATTACGGTACTATGTTTCCTCACCAAATAAAAAATCCTAACCGTCGTTAAACCGGCATATACGTCTCAAGTGGTGGCACTAAAACGATCACTCACACACATTTTCTAAACGAAATGTTCTACTCGTGGTTAAGGTACCTGCAGAAAAACAATCAATAGTGATGCACATAAAGGTTTTCCATTTCAGGGAGGTCCATATCATAGTAAAAACATACGCCCCGTGTCATTGCCATATGGGCCGTCCTTGAGTCAAGCCACGTCTCAAGGTACATGGTCGTGTTTTCACACAACAGGACGGGGAACCCGAGTAGAGCGTGAACGGGTCGTCACGGTTGGGAATGATATCAACCCAACGGATACCACCTACTGCCCTGCAGGGCACGCCGATGGCAAGCGCTGCATATGTCCTCCTAGGCTATTTCCAGAAGAACACACTATCGTGTTACCGACCGCACGATGGGGTTTCCACTTCCTTGCCTAATGCATGCCAGGTACCAGCATTTCATATGAACTCAGGAACATGAAGATTTCAAGAGCTCCATATTGACGTCTCACACCAAGCTGTGAGACCTATACCGTGAACCACTTTCCTCGTCAGGGGGAGCTAACCAAAATTGATCCGCTTTCAGTGGCATTCCTTACCATTCGTACCTCCACGTAGGTGCGTCGTTACAGAATTGAAATACTGAATAATAACACAAGTTAGCTATGTCACAACTCAGTGAACAAGTGGTACTCATATAACCGCGAGGGAGGATGATTCGAATCAGGACACACCCGGAATACACGACACATACACCCGTCTCGAAAGACTCACACAGGAGCTCTTTCTTACATTGTATGCAGCAACCTTTCATCCGTCACTCCAATGCCAAACCAGTTCTGCCAACCCATCAGAAGGGCCACTACATGGAACACATCGAAGTTGCTCCACTAGCGAGTTTACACCTCTGACACCAACCCCCAAAGGATGGCCGTATAAGTTTCGACACGAGAGTAGCCGAGTTACATCGGTTTCCTGGACCCCATAATTCCAGTATGCATCCGGTACTGTTCAAACTTGCTCAGCAGGGCGGCATACGCATCGGTCCTTAACCGACACAAACAGAGCTATAGCCACACAGTCCCAACATTCTGCTGCTCCTACTCTCTGCTCGGTCTCATTTTTTATTCCAGAACTTTCATTCTCTAGAATCATACCCCGCTGAACCAACATCATAAACTCGCGAGTAGCTTCCAACTACCCGACTTGTACCGGATCCTATACAACTTAAGCCTAGCCAAAGCTACACGAAGGTAACCTGTTCTACCCTTTAACTCCAAGGGTTTGTGGGTCATGCATTTGGAGTATCAATCACCTTGACCTGTTGCACAATACATACTAGACCCATAAAAGTGATACAAAGTAAAATGTAACTAAAAGCTGTTAAATGCAAACAGGGGCTTGCCTTATGTTGCTGCAGGTTTATTTCTACTTTTAAGTCAGTAGCTTGGCGATGAGTTAAGCCTCACTTGCTGTTCTGAGTCGAATGCCTCATCAAGCTCCTTCGTCGTTTTTCCTACCGATATGAATATGCACAGTTTTATGTTGCAAGTAAAGACATTATAAAACAAAAGTGTTTTATGACTTAAGAAGGGTTCTAACTAACTAAGACTCGAGAATTTGGTTTGGCTATGTGCTGGAACAGAGAAAGGAACATTTTGAGTATTGGAGGTTTTTGGAACTAAAGTGCAAAGAACTATTTAATGGACATAAGTATGAAGCTGGACATAATTGGCAGAAAACTGGAGAATATGGTCTCAACTTGCCCTGAAATTTTTACAGTGGTCCATAGCTTATTCAGAGGTATGGCTTGCAAAAATTCAGACAAAGTTGATGTAAGATGTGGCCTAGGTAATTTCCTTAGCTCTTTGGCTTCTCTAAATTCCTATGGCAATTATAGGGTCTTGGCATGCTCCAAATGTGGTTTTTCAGAAACTTGAGGGTCTCATGAGTCCATATGACTTGGTTTCACCATTTTTGGAGATTCCTACACAGAGATATGGAATTTAGAAGTTGGAGGTAAAAGCTGAAAATCTTTCTGTTATTTTCCTAATTATCAGAGACATACAAGATTGAATCAACATTTGGCCAAGCAAATGAAGTCCAATGCCTCTGAAATTTTACTGGAGTTCAAGGATTTTTGGAATAATGTTCTGCCCTAATTTGGGAATTTTCCAGTAAACAGAACTCCTGTAAAAATTCCTACAAGGTTTCCTTAAATGAATTAATGAGCCAAATCCATGAATTTTCATAAATATTGGGCTGCACCCCTGTATAGTACCCTTTAATAGGAATCCAACAAAATTTATTTCACAATTGTTGGAGGTTCCTACACAAAGTTATGACTCTCCAATGTTTGAACCGAATTAGGAAAATCTGGAAAAGTTTAAACACTGTCCATGGGCCCCACCTGTCACCCCTTATCTTCAACCTCGCGCTAGACAGGGCCAGTGGCGGCTCTCTCCGGTGAGGGTCGCCGGATCAACCTTCCTGGCCACCTCCCGACCCCCTGCTGGACTCCCCCCCCCCCCATTTTCCACCACCCTTAACATGTTGGTGAGGTCGCCGCACGGCGGAATCTCACCGGAAACCATCACGCACCGGCAACAGCAAGACCTAGGGCTCCGGCGAGGTTGTGTAGGGTGAATTATCCACCAAATGATCGGGTTCTTGGCTCTAGAGCACCAGGGGATCGTGCATAAGGTCGACATGGGGTTTAAACGAGCCAGGGAGCGCTCCAAACCTATCGGCACCGTGCGCCCGACATGGTCCAGCGGTATTCCCTCGAAAAGAACTCGGATTTCTTGCTCTATACCTAATTTCTTGGCCTAAAATTGATGGAGGAGGTGTGCTAGGCAGTTAAGAACTTGTGTGTGGAGTTTGGAACACATCCAACACGAATTGAGGATGAATTTTGCAATTCCTTACCTCGGGGTCAGTTTGTGCCGCCCAGGAGAAAATCTTGAAATTCTCCCTCTGTGAACAATGGCTAGGGCTGAGTTTTGGAGGTGAGCAACTAAGCTCGTGGGTGCACCTATGAGTAAGCTCGTTTGGGCTTGAACTTGCTCGGTTCGGGCTACTCATGGGATCCTTGCTCGGTTTTTCGGTGTTCCACACGGGAGCTGCAGCAACCTTGCTGTTTTCCGGTGCAAACCAGCTCGGGACAGTGGAGGAAAGGAGCTAGCCGGCTAGAGCACACGTCAGCGCTGCTCTTTTCTGTGGAGAGCTCGAACAACCGGGCTCGGATTGCTATGGCATGGTCAGGAGCACAGACAGCGCAGCTGTTCTTGCATGCGAGAGAAACAACCAAGAGGGAGCTCGAGCGGGGAAAAAGAAAAAGAGGGTTGTGGCACTCGTGGTAAGTGGACCAGACCGGCAAACGATCAAGCAAGCAGGAGCTGGCCTCGGTGGATCGTTGGTTGGTGCCGGCCGACAGGAGGGTGGCGCGAGCTGAAAACCCGAGGGAGTCGGTTGGCAATCTGTGAGACTGACCGGTGGGGTCCACCTCTCCCCCTTATCCCCCAGTTCCTTTTAAAATAGCAAACGAGCTCCAAATTTGATCAAACTTGGAGGATAGGCGGAAAGAAATGTGAGCAACACAATGGTGCACTCAAATTTGAATTTAGGTGAAGTTGGTATTTGAAACTGAGATTTAAATTTAAATTTGAATTTTCTCCCGTTTAAATTCCAACGACTAGGAAATCCTTTCCAAATGATCTTAAATTTTGCCGGGCTACCCGTGGATGTGTGGAGAACGACATGGTAGCTTTAGATCTCCGTGTTTGGGAAATTTTGCAAGTTCATGTTTAGACTTGGAGCTCACACCTTTAAATTCAAAAGTTTAAATTCCCTCACATTTTCTCTGTGTGAATTGCTGCTCCACTTGCTAGAATTTTGGGATTTCACAACTTTTGAGGACGCGGAGGAGAGTAGACACTTCACAAGCTCCTTCTTCTTCATGTTCATCACAAATTGAAGAACTTGTGGCTTGAGAAAGATCTGGACCAGCAGTAGTGGTCATTGGTTGTGATTGTGGAGCGAGATCAAGAGCTGGAACATCATTGTTTATTTCTGAAATTTCGGGCAGCAGCTCCACTCCTTCATCTTCAATGAAAATACTCTCCCCATGCGGATATGCATCTTGACCTGCAGTAGTAGAGCTGGTATCTGGGCTAGCTTTATCAAAAGAAACTTCACAAGTCTCTACAATTTTGTTAGTGTCATGTATAAGCACACGATAGCCTCTTGTATGAGATAGATAACCAAGAAATATACCATCAACAGATCTAGATTCAAATTTATCAAAATTACTATGTTTCTTAACAAGGCATTTGCAACCAAAGACCCTAAGATGTGTTACACTAGGCCTATGTCCAAACCGAAGCTCGTATGGTGTTTTTCCTAGCTTAGCTCTCAAGAAAACACGTTTTGAAACATAACAAGCTGTTGCAATTGCATCAGTCCAAAATTTTCTAGGAGTTTGGTATTCATCAAGCATAGTCTAGCCATCTCAACTAAGGTTTTGTTCTTTCTCTCTATAACACCATTTTGTTAGGTACATATGGTGAAGAAAATTGATGATCTATTCCTTTTTCAACATAAAAGTGATCAAAAGATTGGTTATCACTTCTAATTGCTTTTTAAATATCCTGGGTGATCGATTGATAATCTAAGAAATAAAATTCTAAATTGACTAAAAGCTTCATTCTTAGATGCCATAAAGTAAACCCAAGTGTATCTAGAATAATTATCAACAATCACAAGCACATTGAAAGTTGCCTAGAGGGGGGTGAATAGGCAAAACACCTGAAATTCGACTTAATAAAAACTAATTAGCTTGCAGAATACGGACTAGTCCGGTCAGGGGGGCGGACTAGTCTGTTCAGAGAAAAGTAAACTGTTAACGCAGAAATATTTAGGAGTTTTTCACTGATCTATTTAACGAGTAATGAAGTATTATAACCTAGCAATTTAGTGATGAGATTGTAAAAAAACGTAAATGGCTAGAACTAGGTGGATCGCAAGATTAAGATGAAAAGTGCGAAAAACCCTAAAGTGATCTAACAAAGAACAAGAGACAAATTGAAAGTGCAAGACACATGATTGATCCCGTGGTTCAGCTTCACGAAGAAGCATACGTCCATGTTGAGGAGTCCACAAAGGACTAGTCCACTCTCAACCCTATCCTCACCAAGCCACCATGAAAGTTGGCTTGTTCTTCCTCTAGATCACGAAGAAATCACAACAATTCATGGGGCAGCTCACAATCTGAGGCTCCTACAAGATTACAGCTTGAAGAACTTGCGAATCAACAGCCACAACAACTCAACTCAACGAGTCACAGTGAGAGAATCAACCAAGAGCTCGAAGCAAATCGCACCCCTCTCTCTTGTTCACAAATCTCACAAACCCTCAAGATTCACTTTTAGGGCTCAACAAAACGAAGAGAGGGCTACGAGGGCTCTTGGAAGGTTATGGCGGTGCTACGGTTTGAGTTGATGCCTTAGAGGCCCGGGGATCCCCTTTTTATAGGGGTCCCGACAATTAGCCGTTGCCAACAGAAAAAGTGTGGACTAGTCCAGCCTTTAACTCCAGACTAGTCCGGCCTGTGGGGACCGGTGATGCCACACTTGACCAACCACAAAGTCCCCCGCCTCCTTTTGAATTCAAAAGGTCACAACACCACAGACTGGTCTACCCAGCAACGGACTAGTCCGGTCTCACATGGAACATTTTGTTCTGGTTGAGAACGGACAAGTCTGGTCCATTGGACTAGTCCGGCCTCAAAGGGTGGACAAGTCCGTCCATCTAGGACTTAGTCCAAGCAGCCATCTCCAATCCCCAGATGGACTAGTCTGACCCACAACGGACTAGTCCGAACTCACACAAAAACTCTTGTTTCGGTTATAAACGGACTAGTATGACTGAGCAGACTAGTACAATCCTCAAGGGCGGACTAGTCCGGTCATTTAGGACTTAGTTCCGAAAGGACTAACATACACTCACCATGGACTAGTCCATCCCTGAACGAATAAGTACGAACTCACATAGAAACTCTTGGTCCGCCTAACATCGGATCAGTCCGATGTGCACGGACTAGTCCGGCCTTCCAGTCTGGACAAGTCCGGCTTTGTTCTTAGGGCTACCTCAACTTTTCTCCCCAACTAACCTAACTTGGACTAAGAGATATTAGATAATTTTCACAAATTTGAAACAATAAACACACTCGTACTAAAAGGCTAAACTCAACGCAAATAAATTTAAACCCTAAATTCTACTCTTCGAGTATTTCCGCCTTTTCTCCTCTTTTCCCTTTCTTGAGCGCATCCATCTCCGTCCATTATTTAATCACCTGTACTTACTCTTGTAATGCTCATTAGTCCCTTAAGTGTTGTCATTAATCATCAAAACCCACGAGGGTTTAGCCTAGATTCACTTTCAATCTCCCCCTTTCGGTGATTTGGTGAAAACACATTGAGGTTTTCGATAAAAATGTAAATGGGTTGGTTTTCATAAGCACAAGTGTATAAAGAGCTCGCTCTAAGTGTGTGCATGAATAATTTGCAATATAAGTAATACACAAGAGTGGATTCTATGGGAGATTTATACAATTATGTGTTATGGTGGGGTGCCTACGCGTGATGCAAATGTTGATATGTGATAAATATAAGTTAAACATGCATCTCAATTGGAATTAAGGATCATCACATATATGGAACAATAACATTATTCAATGTAGAGTTATATTTAATAAGATCAACATAGAGTAACATAACATAGCACGAAGTTATTACAACCCAAATATGAAAATGTAGCAATGTTACAATCAAAGTTTTTTTAAAATAACATTACATAGTTCATAGTACCCCCCCTCAATCTCCCCCCTTTGACATCAAGACAACAAAAAGGGAAAAGACTAAGGGAGAAGCAAGGAGAGAGCCTAAGTCTACTCATCGTCGCTCTCACTCTCCTCACCACGAACTTCATCGCTTTGGTTTGCTTCTTCATCTTCCTCTTCATCCTCATTGTCTTGCTCTTCTTCTTCCTCCTCAACGACGGGAGCAGCACTAGAGGGGCCACCCCTACCACCAAGGAGAGCAGCCTCCGCCTCTGTGAGATCCGTGAAAGGTGTTAACTCCTCGTCATCGGAAGCCTCCGGGGACATAGCTATGCCTGCCTTCTCACGGAGCTTCTTCAAGTACTTGTCTTGCCTTCTAGCCATCTTCTGTGTTTTAACTTCAACTTTGTGGCAAGAAGTGAAGATAAACTTCAAGCACTTGAGGAGTCACCGGAGGAGGAAGAGGCAGGAGCGGGAGGAGGAGGTGCATTGGAGGAACCCCTCCTAGAAGCTCCGCCAATCTTTGGCACAATGGGAGGAGTTTAACGATGAAGGGGTCTATGCATGACATCCTTCACAAACTCTAACCCAGAAACCTTCTCAATGAGGCATATGATGAATGGAGCATATCCACACGAGCGGTTGGGGTGTGGGATATGTTGAAGATGTATTGTAGATATAGTCAAATACGTTGAACTTCTCATCTTCACAGATTAGCTTCAGCAGGTGTCGGAGGTGGCCTTGGATCATCCCCGCATCCCCATCCTTAGGTGCTAGAGTCTTTCTCAAAATCTAATTTAACACACTAAAGAAAGGATGGAGGATCTTGGTTGTGGGGGGATTGTAGAAGCCAACCTCACACATGAACTCCATTCAACCAAATCCATTGCCGTAAGGTTGTGAATGATCAAGTCATGGTTCAGAAATTCCTCAAGTCCAAGTATTCTAGCAAACTTATCATAAAGGACGGAGTATTGGACTCCGTCAGTCATCTAGGAGATTTTCCTGTCCCCAAAGGTGGGGAAGTAGCAAGTGCTGTAAAACTGAGCCACCACCTCCGTGTTCTAGTCATATTGGAACCCAAACAATTCTTTGAGGCCATGATGCTCAACTGCTTGTATGACTGCGTTGAAAGCTTGGTGATTTTTCTTCTCCATATAGGGCCAATCAACCCACTGAGCATCTGCAACCGGCGTCTTCATCCTCAAGTATACCTCTGAGACCTATGTGAGCTGAATACATTGACTATGACGATAAAAGTTTTGAATTCTGCCAAAACACTCTTTTTGTCAAGGTCCGACTCTAGGTCCGAGCTCCGACAAGATCCGACGTTAGGTTTGACTTGCTATGGCTAGGTCCGACATGTGTTTGGTTAGCTCCGAGGTAGGTCCGACTAGCTTTGGTAAGTTCCGGTGCTAGGTTCTGCTAGCTTTGGTAAGCTCCGGGTCAAGGTTCGGTTAGCGTTGGCAAGGTCCGGAGCTAAATCGCAATGGTTCTGTTTTGACCATGCAAATGTTTTGAACTTGCTTTACATCTATGGAAAGTTTGCTTAGTATTCTTTTACTAAGTTTTGGAAGTGTTATGGATGTTTACGGTGGTTAACATTTTCTATGGTTTGCAACATGCTTTTGTGAGGTGTACACGTAAGGTGTTGTGGTTTTCGGAACTAACGTGAGTCAAGTTGTGGACTTGTGCTTGAAAGTATTGGATGTTTATTCATGTGCAGGTAGTGCTTGAGTTCAATATATGGCTGGTGACGGGATCCATTGAACTAGTCTTAGGGAGAAGATGAGGTTCAACAACCAAGTTAGGGAGAAATTGTGGTTGAGTTGATTGGGAGGCCGTGCAGCAAGTTTGGATCAAGAACAATGCATATGAAGGTATCGTGGACGTCGTTGGAAGGTGTTTGCATGTGTGCAAGGATTGCATGGACGTGGCAACATGGTTTCAAGGCATGATGAAGAGATGTGGACGAAAAGAATTGGTCGGAAAGGTCCAACCGGCTGGATTATGGACTCAGGCTGCGGCTGAGTCGGTTATGGCTCATTTATGGGAAGTTTCGAGTTGGTTATAATAGAATTTCGTGTTAGGAATGAATTAGAGTTGTTTTAGGAATGTTTGGGACGTTCCTAAGGTGTTTGGAAGTCTTAAGATTGCTTCTATCTGCGTATAGAAGAGTCTTGAGCAGTATTGGAAAGTTACAGTTTGAATCCAAGTAGGAGTAGGAGTCCTAGTTTGAATTGGGTTGGCCTTAGGGCTGGTTATATAAGCAAGGGAGGCCAAGGCTCGTGGTGGGCACGACTTTGGTCTGTTCCTATTATGTTTTGATCAATAAAATTCGTAATTTAGAGGAGCTTTTGTGCCTTGTTCGTCCGACTTGTTTTTGTCAAGTCTTTATCGTCGAGTTTCTGGACAGCACGACAGTGCTTCGGTGTTTTGATCATAACTCGAGTTTTACAGATCCAGTTGACGTGATTATTTTTGGGTTGTCTTCACAACTTGATTATCTATCATCTGTGAAAACTTCACGGTCATTGGACTTGTAGTTTCTGACCTACAAGAGTTTCTTTGCAGTGTTGCAGATCTGGTTTTTACTCGAGTAGAACAGATTGACCCTCGTTTGATCTTTCGATCATAACTTGTGTATTTTTGACGGATTTCCGTGATTCTTGTTGTCGTGTCTTCCTGACTAGATTCTATATAATATATACCACTTTTGTCACGATTGAACACGTTTAGATCAGTCACATACACAGTTTCTTTAACAGATCGATTTTCTGCCAAGGGGTTTTTTGTTGCTTCCGCTAAAAAGTTTAAATCTACCATTCACCCCCCTCTGGTAGCTTTTCACGTGCTCTTCAATCCTACAATACCAAGCAATAGTAATCGTAATGGAAATCACACCAGAAGCGGTGATCCGGTGTGGCCTTCTCATACTTGTAGGGATCCTTTTCTGTAAATCTTTTTGCCTTCTCAGGGCCTTTCCCTCGAGAAATGTTACTTGGAAGCTCCGGTTGCCGGTTGGGGTTATGCATAGGAGGAGTCATAACCAAGGGTCCAATGGGGCCTCGTGGGGGAGCACTTGATCCCATGAGACGGTATCATATGACTAACCCCCCTACTAACAAGTGCCTTTTTCCTTGGTGCGGCCTTCATGGCGGGCACCTTCTTGATTGGGGCCTTTCCTTTGTCCTTGCTGTCTCTCCTTCTATCACGGGTCCTTTGCCCTTATCGGCTGCTTGAGCCCTTTACTTTTCTCCAACTGATACTAGCCTCTTCCTGCGGCTAGTGTGCTCTTCTGCTGCTCGAGCTTGTGCTACCTCTCTTTCATGTCTCTTTTTGGTTCTAGATTCATGGCGAGCTAGCTCTTGAGCTATTGTGGCGTCCTCCTCTTCCCGACGGCGATAAAGCTCTTGGCGAGGTGCCTCTCACTCCGGGTCGGAGAGAGGAGGAGAGTCGTCATGTTGAGACGTGCTGAAAGAACAATTAAGAGAAGGTATGAGTTGAGAACAGAAGGTTATTGCGATTGAAGTGCAGAAAATTCACTAAGTTAGGAGTTAGCCCTAGGTTAGGCCGGACTTGTCCGGTCTCTGGCCAGACTAGTCCGGTCAGGAACGGACTTGTCCACCCTGGTTCTGGACTAGTCCGGACCACCTAGTGTTAAACCCTAACTAAGGTAATTTTCTACAAATCCAATTAATAGGTCGCAATAATGCAAGGAAAGAATAACAATGTGTTAATGAAGCACTAGGGATCCTAGGTTATGGGAGAAACAACCTAAAATTGAAGGATTGGAAAGAATTAGGTTTTGCTCAAGAACATATCTTGAAGGTTCAAATCCGAGCAAAACACCGGATTGGAGGGCGGAGAAGTCCGAGGATTGACTTCTCAAGACTCCGAAGAGTTGAAGGCTCGGATTGTTTGAAGATTTTTGTTGGAAACCTCAAAAATTGCCAATGGGGGCGAGTTTGAGGGAAGGGCACACGTGAGATGTGTTTTGAATGGAATGGAGGAAGTCGGGCCTAGCGGTTGGGTTAAGTCCCCAAGGTCCGGACTAGTCCGGTGGGAAATACCAGACAAATCCGGTCGCTGGACCAGGTCCGGACTTATTTGGTAGTCCGGACAAGTATGATGATAGGCCGGACTAGTCTAGTGTGGACTTGTCTGAGCCTGTCCGGACTTGTCTTGGTTACAAGACTTGTCCAACCCAGGGGGTGGACTAGTCCGTCCCTAGACAACAAATATGTCATATACATTGAGAAGTTTGCAAGGAATGTTCCATATGGACTAAGTTTCCACAAGTATTCTCAATGATTATGGCCAGTAAAGCACATAAACAATCAAACAATGACCATGATTCAAGGAGATAATAATCGAAAATTGTTTGATAGAAAATTGAGGGAGACAAGTTTTCGAAAACATGCATAATTTTGAAGAGAATAAGCAACTTACAAACATATGTGCAACGTCTCAAGCCACATTTCGAGAATCAAGGATATTTAGCTCATTCCTATGTTCGCAAAAGTGTTTTTCATCTAGTGGCTTGGTGAAGATATCGGCTAGTTGTTTTTCGGTTCTCACATGTGAAATCACAATGTCCCCCTTTATTGAATGATCTCTCAAGAAGTGATGCCGGATGTCAATATGTTTGGTCCTAGAGTGTTCAACGGTATTATGGGCAATCTTAATGGCACTCGCATTGTCACATAGGAGTGGAATATGATTCATATTGAGGCCACAGTCTCTTAGAGTTTGTAGCATCCAAAGAAGTTGTGCACAACAACTTCCAGCTGCGATGCACTCCGCTTCGGCTGTGGATAGGGCAATGGAATTTTGTTTCTTGGATGACCATGATACTAGGGATCTATCGAAGAATTGAGAACTCCCGGAGGTGCTTTTCCTATCCACTTTGCATCCGGAATAATCTGCATCAGAGTATCCGATGAGATTGAACTTAGACCTTTAGGATACCACAACCATTGGTTAGGTGTATGAACTAAATAGCGCAAGATTCTCTTTACGGCTGTTAAGTCACACTCATTAGGGGTGGATTGAAACCTTGTACACATGCATACACGTAACATATTATCTGGCCTAGACGCACAAAGGTAAAGAAGGGATCCAATCATGGAACGATATACCTTTTGATTCACGCTAGGGCTGTCTTGGTTGAGGTCGAGATGTCCTTTTGTTGCCATTGGCGTCTTGATGGGCTTGGCCTTCTCCATATCAAACTTTTTAAGTATATCTTAGGTGTACTTGGTTTGACATACGAATGTGCCTCCCTTGAGTTGTTTCACTTGGAAACCTAGAAAGAACCTTAATTCTTCCATCATCGACATCTCAAACCTCTCCATCATGATTTTGATAAACTCTTCACAAAAAGATTGGTTAGTAGAACCAAATATTATGTCGTCGACATAAATTTGGCATACAAATAAATCATCATCCAAGTTTTTAGTAAAGAGTGTATAGTCGGCCTTTCCTATCTTAAAACCATTGTCAATGAGGAAATCTCTAAGGCACTCATACCAAGCCCTAGGATCTTGTTTGAGGCTGTAGAGAGATTTATGAATCTTAAAGACATGGTTAGGATACTTATCGTCCTTGAAGCCGGGCGGTTGCTCCACATACACCTCCTCCTTGATCGGTCCATTGAGGAAGGCGCTTTTCACATCCATTTGATGCAACTTGAAATTATTGTGAGTAGCATAGGCCAATAATATACGAATAGATTCAAGCCTAGCTACGGGAGCAAAGGTTTCATCGAAATCCAAACCTTCGACTTGTGAGTACCTCTTGGCCACAAGTCTAGCTTTGTTTCTTGTCACTACGTCATGCTCATCTTGCTTGTTGCGAAAAACCCATTTGGTGCATACCACGTTGGCATTTGGTCTTTTCACAAGCTCACACACTTTGTCTCTTTTGAAATTGTTGAGCTCCTCTTGCATTGCCATCATTGAATTCGGTTCTCGTAGGGCATCTTCAACCTTAAATGGCTCCAAAGAAGATACAAAGGAGTAATGAGCACACAATTAAGCCATACAAGAACGCGTCATTACCCCCTTGGAGATGTCTCCAAGTATGTTGTCAACAGGATGGTCCCATTGAACACATTGATGGACTCTAGGGTGTGGTACACTTGGTCTCAACTCAACTTCTTCATCTCCTTCTTCGTTATCATCTCCCCCTTGATCATTGCCACCATTTTGATCTTCAATGTCTTGACCATGGTGACCTTGATCTTGGGGAAATTGGGCTTGATCTTGTGCTTGGGGCATCTCTTGTGATGAGGATGGGTCACTTGGGCCTTGTTGCTCTTGTGGTCGTATATCACCAAGTGCCATCCTTCTCAACGCCATACATGGTGCCTCTTCGTCATCTAGCACACATTGATCAATTTGCTCCACTTGGTAGCCATTAGTTTCATCAAACACCACGTCACGTGCGATTTCAACACAATCGGAGGTTTTGTTGAAAACACGATAATCGTAGGTGTTTGAATCATATCCAAGTAAGAAACCTTCATCGGATTCTAAAGCAAACATCAAAATTCGAGGCTTCTTGTTAAGTATGTAACACTTGCTACCAAAGACTCTAAAGTAGGATATATTCGGTTTGTTACCCGTTAGAAGTTCGTATGGAGTTTTCTTCAATAGGCGATGGAGGTAGAGACGGTTTGTGGCATGGCAAGAGGTGTTGACCGCTTCCGCCCAAAACCGATCGAATGTCTTGTATTCATCAAGCATGGTTCATGACATCTCTATTAGAGTCCGGTTCCTTGGCATGTTAAGCTCATTTTTCAAGTTAAGTACAAAATTTGCACATTTGCATGTTTTAGTGTTCTACTCCACATTAGACAAGTTTGAGCTTGTTGAGGCGAAAGAGTAAACACTTGACTTGAGAGTTGCGAATTGTGCCTCAAGATTCTTGTAAGCTTTGTTCAAACTCACAAGCTCATCTTGGAGCACAACATTCAAACTCTTGAGACATGAAAAGGTCTCCTTGCGTTCCGCAAGTTCAAGTTCAAGTGCCATGTTCTTCTCCTTCTCAAGCTCGAGGAGTTTCTCAAGGTCACGATTATTTTGCTTCTCCTTGAAAAGCTAATCATCTTGTTTCTCAAGAAGTTCCTCCTCGTATAATATTTCATAAGAGAGCTTTTTCAATTTAATTAAGGCACTTTTGCTCAACCCTTCAAACATGTACTCATTCTCACTAGCACTATCAAAATCTTCATCTTTAATAGAACGCAAGGAGATTTTAGATTTAATCTTTCGCTTTCCCTCCTTTTCCATGAGGCATGTGTGGCTTGAGGTCTTCCACTCTACCTTGTTTGGCAAGAGAGTCTTCTTTATCATGGGCTTCTTAATGGCGACGGTTGCCACTTCCGCCTCATCATCGAAGGAGGACTCATTGTTGGAGTCACACTCCTTGCCAACATGAGCGTGCCCATGTGCTTTCTTCTTCTTGAACATCTTCCTCTATTGAGGCTTTTCATCCTTGTTCTTCTTCTTCTTCTTGTCTTCTTCCTTTTCATATGGTCAATTAACAATGCAGTGCCCATACTCGTCACAATTGTAGCAAGCTCTCATGGTTCTTGACTTGCTCTTATCTTTGCCCTTTCTCTCATAGTTTGACCCTCTTCTTTTCTTCATCATCCTCTTGAATCTCTTGAAGAAGAAGGCCAACTCCTCATCTTCCATGTCAATGTTTTCTTTTTCACTCTCTTCATCGTCGCTTGAAGCTTGTACCTCTTCGCCTTTGGACATGGGTGAGGCTTTGAGAGCAACACCCTTCTTATTGGAGGATGTGACCTTAGCAAGGTCATTGATGCGGCGTGCTTCCATCTCCATCATCTCATGGTTGATGATTCTACCAAGCACCTCATCCAGAGTTATTTTGTGGAAGTTTGGACTTTCACGGATGAGGGTGCAAAGTGTCACATTGCGAGGCATGAAGGCTCTTTTCATCCTTTTGACCACTTCATGGTCCGTCCACTTCTTGCATCCGTACGCCCGACATATATTGATGAGGGTCTTGAGTCGGTTGTACATTTCTTGAGGGGTCTCACCATCTTCCATGACAAATCTTCCAAGCTCCCCCTCTATCATCTCAATCTTCGCTTCCCGCACAGAACGATTGCCTTCATGTGCAATTTTTAGCGTATCCTAAATTTCTTTGTCTTGCTCCAACCCATCCACGAGTTGAGCACGGCCACCGCTTGAGCATTGCGGTGGATTAGTTGTTCTTGCTCTGGGGCAAGCTCTTCATCATCCACGAGGATATCTACACCTGTACAAACAATATGCCAAAGTGTAGGATTGAGAGAAATAAGATATAGCTTCATGTTGTGCTTCCACATGGTAGAGTTAGTGCCATCGAAATGTGGAGGTTTGCCTAAAGAAATAGACAAGTAGTTTGTATGATAATGTAAGCGCTCATAGTTAAAAGGATATCGCGTGTAGTCCTCTTCGGGCTTCTTGAGTTTCTTCTCTTTCTCAAGTCTTCTCTTCCTCCTTGTTCATCTTTTGCTCTTTGAAGAAGGTCCGCAAGCGCTTCACTTCTTCATCTTCATAATCAGTCTCGATGTTGATGAGTGGTTTAGGCCCGATCTTCTGAAACGTAGGTCGATTGAGGTGGAGAACTCGACGTTGATGATCCGTGGCACTCGAGCAGTTCGAACACCCCTGCAATCACTACACCACTGCTCCGTTGGTTATCAAAGGTGCAGCACACGCTTGACCTCGCCAAGAAGGCTAATCCCTGCATGTGCAACCGAGAACACGAGCAAGAACGTAGAAGACGTGATCTGAAAATCACGAAGTTGGGGTTTCACAAGAACCGTAGAACGGCGGCTGTTTATCTAACCAAAACCCACTGAATATGGCCGGCGGCTGCAGTATTATGCTAGGGTTCGTCCATAAGACCCTTAGACGCGTCCCTAATGGACTCCTACGGGATACAAGGCCCAAAAGCCCAATACGTTGGTGCAACACCGGACAGAACTCTGAATTCGACTTGTCTCGACAACCCCCAACGACTCCTGGCGAATTTTAATGTGGGACCAGAACCATTGGAAAGTTTATCTTCTCATCTTTCCATACATATGTAGAATGTCGAAAATGGAGTCCGTATGCATCCTGGGCGTCTGTTTTAAGATGTACTGCTCCTGGACTCCGAGTTGAACTCGGGTCCGAGTTGGTGACTGTTTCCATCAACTTGTGAACGTCCCATCTAGTTCTCCACATCCCCAAATCCTCCTCCCTTTACTTGTTGATCATGTCCATGGTTCCTAATAACAATTAAATCATTCAATAGCAATCCATTCTCAAAATCACATGGGTAGGAAGTTAGGAACGAGTTCACCTGCTGATTTAATAACCGTGCTCGTCCTCTTGTGATTGGTCCTTGTATATCAACCTGAGTATCCACTGTTGTTATGTCCTCATCATCCTCCCCCTCTTGAATCGGAGTCGTCCTCGACTCAAGATCATCTTCTTCCCCCAAGTATGGTCATAAATCTGAAATGTTAAATGTGGGACTAACCCCAAAATCGGGAGGCAACTCAAGCTTATATGCACTGTCATTGATCTTTTCAACAATCTTAAAAGGACCAACAGCTCGTGGCATAAGTTTAGATTTTCTCAAGTGAGGGAATCGTTCTTTTCTCAAATGTGGCCATACCAAGTCCCCTGGTTCAAGTTTTACTTCTTTTCTACCTTTACTACTAGAAATTCTATACTTCTCATTCATCCTTTCAATATTTTCCTTTGTAGTTTCATGCATCTTAAGAATGAATTCAGATCGTTGTGTATCATCCAAACTTATAGTTTCAGAAGGAGGCAAAGGTAATAAATCAATAGGAGCACGGGGATTGAAACCATACACTACCTGGAATGGGCTTACCTTTGTAGTAGAGTGAACTGACCTGTTGTAAGCAAATTCTATATGTGGTAAACAATCCTCCCAACCCTTTAAATTTGTTTTACAAACAGCCCGCAACATAGTGGGATTTACTACCTCAGTTTGTCCATCGGTTTGTGGGTGACATGTGGTTGAAAACAGCAGCTTGGTTCCCAATTTATACCACAAAGTTCTCCAAAAATGACTTCAAAATTTTGCATCACGATCAGAAACAATGGTATTTGGTACACCATGTAAACGAATAATTTCCATCATAAACAAATCAGCAATGTGTGAGGCATTATCATTCTTATGACAAGGTATAAAATGTGCCATTTTGGAGAAACGATCAACAACCACAAAAATACTATCCCTCCCCCTCTTAGTCCTAGGCAATCCGAAAACAAAATCCATGGAAATATCCTGCCAAGGTACACTAGGAACAGGAAGAGGCATATAAAGACCATGTGGGTTATGTCGAGACATAGCTCTATTGCAAGTAGTGCATCGTGACACGTAGCGCTCGATATCACATCTCATCTTTGGCCAAAAGAAGTGTGTGGCCAGCATGTCCTCCGTTTTCTTCACTCCAAAATGTCCCATCAAAACTCCTCCATGTGCTTCCTGCAAAAATAATAGGCGAACGAAACTAGCAGGAAAACATAGCTTGTTAGCACGATAGAGGAGGCCCTCTCGTAGTACATATTTATTCCATGTTCTTCCTTCTATACAATTTTCAAAGACATTTTTGAAGTCCAAATCAGTAGGATACAATCCTTTTATTGTTTCTAAACCAAATATTTTATGATCAAGTTGGGACATCATGGTGTAACTTCTAGATAATGCATCTGCAATGACATTCTCCTTCCCTTTCTTATGCTTAATGATTTATGGAAATGATTCTATGAACTCAATCCATTTAGCATGTCGTTTATTCAGATTGTTTTGGCACTTAAGATACTTCAAAGATTCATGATCGGAATGTATGACGAACTCCTTAGACCAAAGGTAATGTTGCCAAGTTTGTTGAACTCGAACTAAGGCATACAATTCCTTATCATAAGTAGAATAATTCAGAGAAGGACCATGCGATTTTTCACTAAAGAATGCAACGGGTTTACCTCCTTCTATGAGAACACCTCCAATACCAATGCCGCTTGCATCACATTCTAGCTCAAATGTCTTGTCAAATCAGGAAGTTGTAGCAATGGTGCTTCTGTAAGCTTTGATTTGAGAACATCAAAAGCTTGTTGCTGCTGTTCACCCCATCGAAACTGTAATCCCTTCTTCGTCAGTTCATGGAGAGGTGCTGCAATGGTGCTGAAATCCCGTACAAAGCGTCGATAAAAACCTGCAAGACCAAGAAAACTACGCACCTGCGTGACGGTCGATGGAGTTGCCAGCTAGTGATCGTCACAATTTTTGGCTCATCCATCTCACTTCCCTGCGATGAAACAACATATCTAAGAAACGAAACTCGATTGGTGCAAAAGACGCACTTTTCGGGTTACCAAACAAACGTGCATCTCTCAAGACACTGAAAACAACACGTAAATGATTAAGATGTTTGTCATATGACTTGCTGTAAATGAGGATATCATCGAAGTAAACCACCACAAATTTTCCAATAAAAACACGTAAAAACTCGTTCATTAATCGCATAAAAGTGCTAGGTGCATTAGTTAAACCAAAAGGCATTACTAACCACTCATAAAGTCCAAACTTGGTTTTAAATGCAGTTTTCCATTCATCTCCTAGTGCCATTCTAATTTGGTGGTAACCACTACGCAAGTCATTTTTTGTGAAAATAATAGCACCACTCAATTCATCAAGCATGTCATCTAAGCAAGGAATAGGATAACGATATCGAATGGTGATGTTATTAATTGCTCTACAATCAACACACATGCGCCAGCTACCATCTTTCTTAGGAACCAAAAGAACAGGAACAGAACAAGGACTAAGGCTTTCACGAATATACCCGCGGTTCAAAAGATCTTGAACTTGTCGCTGAATTTCCCTTGTCTCTTCCCGATTCGCCCTGTACGCCGCACGATTTGGCAAACTTGCCCCTGGAATCAAGTCGATCTTATGTTCAATGCCCCTCATAGGTGGTAATCCAGGGGGTATCTCTGGGGGGAAACACATCCGCAAAATCCTGCAAAAGGTTAGCAACAGCAGGGGGCAATGCAATGGACACTTCATGAATTGAAAACATGGCTTCTTTGCATACTAAAGCGTAGTACATCCCCTTGGTATTAAATAAATCAGCAAGGTCAGATTTAGTTGTGAGCAACAAAGGTGATTTTAACTTAATTACTTGCTGTTTTTCATAGTCTAGTGATTTTGTTGCCTTATCATCATGTGTTTTACTTTTCTCAAAATGTACAATTTCAGCAGGAGTCATATGAAGCAAAGTGATTTTCTTTCCTTTATGCATCAGAGTATATTTATTAGTTCTACCATGATTAATAGCATCCGTATCAAACTCCCAAGGACGTCCCAACAAAAGAGAACAAGCATCCATAGGTACGACATCAAAATCGGCAAAATCATGGTAAGAACCAATCGAAAAATGTACCCTCGCAGTTTGTGTTACCCTAACCTTACCGCTGTTGTTGAACCACTGAATGTGGTATGGATGAGAGTGTGCTCTTGTTGTCAACCCAAGTTTCTTGACCACATCCGTGTTCACCAAGTTGTTGCAACTGCCTCCATCAATTATAGTGTGCACACGGCAGTCCTTGACAATGAGAAACATGTGAAAAAGATTGTGTCGCTGTAGCTTGTCATCCGCCTCAACATTGGAGCTCAAAGCACGCTGCACAATTATGCTTGTGGCGGACCGGGATCCGCCCATCCAGGATCGCAGAGGGTTGTGCCGCACGATGCGACACCCGACAGCATACGTCATAAGAACACAATATATTACATGGGAAAAACAAACTGAACTGTACAAACAGGTACAATACTCAGTTACAAACTATTGTCTTTATTACACAGCGGAAGTCTACTATTTTACAACTCAAGCCATCCTACCTAGCAAAAGTCGGTTGCCCAGCCCTAGGGCAACCCACACTAGCTGCACTCCTCAGCTCAGCGCGGCGTGTACGGCTCCCACTCAGCCGTGGTCCCCGACGGAGGGTAACCCTCGCTGGTGGACTCGTACTCCGAGTCCGTGGGTGGCTCCTCACCTGAAAAACACTTCAGCAGCAACCGTGAGCACGAAGGCTCAACAAGACTTAACCGACTCACCTAAGCATGAAACTCTACATGAGGTGTACAAAGCACATAGGATAGTAACATTGCAGCAAATGGACACGCCTACAAGTTCATCCTCAGTTTATCTTTTAGCCACATGTTAACAGTTCGGGAATTTGAAATTTAGTAAGCAATATTTGGTGGCACACATGTAGCAATACAATAATATCAATCAGCAATATTGAATCATCATATTTCATACATTAGTCTACGTCATGACTCAGTGACCAAGTGGTACTCTTCACCGCGAGGGACGGTGAATCGACTCGATATACACCTGAAGGGAAACCCAAAGAGCACGTCACGTACGCCCACCCGTGGAGCTGCACAGCACGCTCAATCGATGTCGTACGGGACAACCTTTCACCCAACAGCCCAAACGTCGAACCGGTCGCAGCGAAACGAGCAGGAGGTTCCCCCACACAGAGCATCTCTCTATGCCCGTTGGCAGATTTCCACCTTGCTACCCTCAACCTACAGCTATAAATCGTTGTGCTATGCCTCGACGCCCGGAGGTTTAGGCTACATCGGTTTATTGGGGCCCATATATCCGATATGCCTTCGGTACGTTCAAACTTGATCAGCGTGGGCCGCACACGGATCGGTCCTCAATCGACACGGACAGGGCCGCGCACACAAGACTTCCTCTTGTTGCGCCCTATCCCCTGCCTAGTCTCATTTTCATTACTAAAGTGATCTCACATCACTCAACCGAACCCGTGTGTCCCAAGCCTATCTCAGGAGTAGATTCCAACTAATCGACTTGTACCGAAGTCCTATGAAACATTAAGCATAGCCTGTCTACTCGAGGTCTTAAACACTACCCTCACTCTTATGGAAAAATTCTGGTTATGCAAGTGGGGTTCCATCCATCCTATACCTAATGCACATTCACACTTCATATGACACATGTACCAAAGTAAAACTTATAAAAAGGTTAATGCAAACCGGGGCTTGCCTTGTTGCTGCTGGTCAGGAGTTAGTTCCTCTTCCGGAAGGAGGAAGTCCAGCACTTCCGGAGTCTCTTCTTCAGCGACTACACGTTTAATGAAATACGACATGTAAATTTAAATGCAATGTGTAAACTTGAATACTTAACTACTAATAACTCTAGCTAGCCCTCCCCTTTGGTTCTGAAATTTTTATGGTGGCTTGGTAGGGTCCTAACCAGAGTCTGGACCAAGTTTCATTTGAAACAAATTTCATCTGAACCTTGTACAAATAAAAGCCCATTTGGTCAATATTTGAGGCTCTAAATAATTCCAGGGGTTTTCATGGCTCCAAGCATTACTTTCTGGAAACCAGAATTTAAGATGGTTCTAATGGAATTGGTTTCATGTCATTTGAAGAATTCTACTGAAAGTTATGTCCTAATTAAGATTTGAGAAAATCTGAAAAATGTTTCTGTACATTTTTCTATTTTCTCAGGGCAGTTCCCTTAATCACCCAATTAGGGTAACTAAATGAACTTGGATGAGTCTGAAAATTTTACTGTGCTTCAGGGATTTACAAATGAACCTCTCAGCCAAATTTCAGAATTTTTCATAAAGTAGTTCTCCAGATAAAATTCCCAACAGTTTGAAATTTAGGGATTTAATTGTGGAAAACTATTCAATTTCATGAGCTGAATTTGGTATTGCTGGGAAGTACTCAGAATTCTGAGTTCAGCAAAATTTGGTTCATCGAATTTGGAGTTTCCTAGCCAAAGTTCTATTCATTTGAAGTTTGAACTAAAACTGGAAATTCCCAAAATGTTTAAATTCTGCGGGTGGGGCCCACTCCTCGAGCCGGCCCACTCAGAATGCGGCCACACCGCGGCCCATGGGGTTTTACCCGCGCTGCCGCACCGAATCCCGGCCGCTAACCGATCCCCGTGCGAGATCAGAGGCTGACCGGTGGACCCGGCCCCCCTCGTCTACCTCGCGCTCTCCCGCAGCTCCCGCGGCGGCGCTTCGCCAGAGCGCTCGCCGCCGGGCGTTTCACCGTCCGACCTTTGACGAAACTTTCCGCCTCTGCCTAACTCAACTCGGAGAACACGCTAGTGCCCTCACCGGAGTTCGGCAATGGCCGGAACTATGCCCGCGACGGTGACAGAGCTTCCCTCTACTCCGGCGACGTCGCCCGGGCTACTCGGGGCCTTATTCTTCCAACGGTTTGCTCCTACAGCTCCGCTGTGGCATGCTGAGCCTGAATATGAGCTCGGTTGGCCATGGAAATGGCCGGAACTAGGACCTCACCGTCGACCTAGGCCCGATATCGACTGTTGCTCGAAAAACTCGGATAACTGCAATCCTATCCCATGATTCTTGCTGGTTTTCGATCCTAGGTGGTCATGGCAGGGTGTAGATCATGTGTTTAGCTCGGTACGCCCGGTGATAAGACAACACCCGTGAATTTTAGGATTTGTTGGAGCTCGGCCTTAAGAACACCGAAGCGTTCCCGGAAGAAATTCTCCCCCGAAGGTGCATGAAATGCCGAACGGTAAGGACAAGCAGAACCAGCACCTTATGGCGGTCATTTCTTGTGTTGAGCGTCGGGCACGAGAGCGCCTGGGTTGCTCGGACGCCGGCGATCAGTGGGTGGCGAAACACCGAGTGTGTGGCCGGGTTTGTATGCGGTGGAACAGAGAGGATACGGGGGGTTTGACGCAGCCCAGCAGTGCAACCGCACGCTCTGTAGCCGGCGCCCTCATCCCCCGAGCAGGAGGTGGCGCGTGGCCGCGTTGGGACGGGGTCGACCCCGTGCGCTGTCGCCCGTAGGGGTGTTCGACCGCGTGCCTGAGTCGGTTTGATCCCTGGGTGGCTGACCAGTGTGCCCTCTTCTCCCCTCTAACTCTTTCTCCCCCTTCTGCTGTAAATATCCCCAGTTACTAAACATTTAATGAGAGACTTAGCCTCCAAGTCTTGGTTTGAATTTGAGTTCTTAAATTTAAACTTTGTTTGGCTAAATTTGCTTCATGTTTGAACTGAAATTCAACTTCAGTTTTGAATTATTGCAAATTTAGCTCCCAACAAGATTAACTCTAATGGGGGTGAAAATTGGTGGGCTAACTCAGAAAAATGTGCTGAGTTTGAATATGAAGCCAACTTTTGAATTTGAGGGATGAAAGTTGCTGCAATTTGAATTTACATTCAAATTGGCCTCTTTTTCACATACCTCCAAAAGTTCCTCAAAAAGTGTTGGATTTACATGAAACTTGGCCTGAACCTTCACAAGACTTTTTAAGTTCTAGGGGTGAGCTCAACCTCTCATGTTCATGTGTAGAAATCCTACTTTGTGGAAGTGTGGGCTTTCCCCTCTAATCACTCTTTTGATGGAGGTTACTTGCTCTTCACAATTTTTCACAAGCTATCCACAACAAAAACTGTGGTGTTGTGAGGTGATGAAAAGTTTTTGCAAGTCCCTTTTCTTGGGCTTTTACATCCCTCCCCCCTTCAAAGAATCTCGTCCCGAGATTATAAAAAGAAGAGACAGCGATGTAACAGGGACTTACCCGTGTTGAGACGCCATGAACTCCGGGTAATTTGAGCGAAGGAATTCCTCGCTCTCCCATGTCGCTTCTTTGGCGGTGTGGTTGCTCCAGAGTATTTTGTAGAACCACCACGTTCCGCTACGCGTGGTTCGGGATTTCTCATCAAGAATTTCCACCGGATACTCATCATATGTCAAATCCGGTTTCAGCTCGCCGATGTCTTCAGTAGGAACAGCAGCTGTATGCTTTAAAAATTTTCGCAGTTGCGAAACATGGAAAACATCATGGACACCAGCAAGGAATGCCGGTAACTCCAATCAATACGCCGCTGGTCCGCACTTCTCGGTGATAGCATAGGGTCCAATGAAACGGGGAGCGAGCTTCCCCTTCACACCAAACAGGTGCACGCCCTTCATCGGAGACACGCGGAGGTACACGTGTTCACCAACGTCAAAGTGCAACGGTCTACGCCTCTTATCAGCGTAGCTCTTCTGCCGGGATTGAGCGGCCTTCAAGTTAGCTTGAATCGCCCGAACGCGCTCTTCGGCGTTGTTCACCACATCAACCCCGAATGTGACCCTTTCACCGGACTCGCACCAATTTAATGGGGTGCGGCATTTGCGACCATAGAGAGCTTCGTAGGGTGCCATCTTGATACTCGCCTGATAGCCATTGTTGTACGAGAATTCCGCCAATGGTAGGTGATCATTCCAGTTCCTACCATGGTGGATGGCACATGCTCTCAACATGTCTTCCAGAACTTGATTCACCCTCTCTGTCTGTCCATCTGTCTGAGGGTGGTAGGCGGAGCTTCTAATCAGTTTAGTACCCAAAGCAGCATGCAACAGCTCCCAAAAGCGAGATACAAACAATGCACCTCGGTCTGAGACTATAGTCTTGGGTACACCGTGCAAGCATAGAATCCTGGTGATATACAACTCCGCATATCTGTTAGCATGGAAATGTGTATGCACGGGGATGAAGTGAGCTGACTTGGTTAGTCGGTCAACGATCACCCAAATGGAATCATGTTTGTTGGATGTTAAGGGTAATCCCACAATGAAATCCATGCTCACATCTTCCCATTTTCATGCTGGAATTTTCAGGGGTTGCAACAGCCCTGATTTCCTCATATGATCAGCCTTCACTCGTCTACACGTATCGCACTCGGATACGTACTTCGCTGCTTCCCGCTTCATCCGTGTCCACCAAAATTTCTTTTTCAAATCCTGGTACATTTTGTTGCTGCCCGGATGAATGGAGTATTTAGACAAGTGAGCTTCATCGAGGATCTTTCTCCTCAGTTCCATATCCTGGGGTACGACTATGCGGTCGTTGAACCATAGCTTCCCCTCCTCATCTTTCCGGAAACACTTGATCTCTCCATTGTCTATCCGTTTCCGGAGATGTGCCATGCCCTTATCAATCTTCTGAGCTGCAATGATGTCCTCCCTGATGGTAGGGATGAGGGCAAGGTTGTACCACGATCCATAAGAAACCAAGTATAAACTCGGCTCTTCCTCCTCCACCGGTGTAATGGTGAGGTGATGGACATGTGATTTCTGACTCAGCGCGTCGGCAACCACATTTGCCTTGCCGGGGTGGTAATGAATCTCAATTTCATAATCTTTGATCAATTCCAACCACCTCCTTTGCCTCATGTTCAGCTCCTTCTAGGTGAAAATGTATTTCAAGCTCTTGTGGTCGGTGTAGAGATGCACCAGATTCCCCAGGAGATAGTGCCTCCACATTTTAGCGCCAAAACCACTGCAGCAAGCTCAAGATCATGAGTCGGATAGTGCTGCTCGTGGTTCCAAAGTTGGCGTGACCATAGGCGACCACACGTCCTTCCTCCATCAACACGCAGCCGAGCCCAATACCGGACGCGTCACAATACACGTCGAAGGGCTTTGTTGTATCCGGCTGAGCTAAGACCGGGGCTGTGGTGAGATGCTTCACCAATGCTCGGAATGCTCCTTCACACGTCGTGTTCCAAACATATTTCGTTCCCTTCTTCAGCAATTCTTTCATTGGCTTAGCGAGCTTGGAGAAACTTGGAATAAATCTCTGATAGTATCCCGCTAACCCAAGGAAGCTTCTGACTTCATGAACTGAAGTGGGAGCTTTCCATTTCAGCACTTGCTCTATTTTGCTTGGGTCAACCGCAATGCCTTCTGTTGAGATGATATGTCTCAAGAATGGCACTTGGCTGATCCAAAACTCGCATTTACTGAACTTGGCGTAGAGCTCATGGTCTCGCAATCGTTGAAGAACAATCCGCAAGTGTTCGGCATGTTCGGCTTCTGTCTTGGAGTAAACCAAGATATCGTCGATGAACACTACTACGAACTTGTCCAGCTCCGGCATGAACACCAAGTTCATGAGATACATGAAATGGGCTGGAGCATTTGTGATACCAAAGGACATGACGAGATATTCATATAATCCATATCTCGTCGAGAAGGCCGTCTTCGGGATATCCTCCACCTGGATCTTGATCTGATGATATCCAGAGCAAAGGTCCATCTTTGAAAACACACTTGCACCCACAAGTTGATCAAACAATATGTCGATGTGGGGCAGTGGGTACTTATTCTTGATGGTGACGGCGTTGAGCGGCCGGTAGTCCACACACAGCCTCAAGGTTTCATCCTTCTTCTTTACGAACAGCGCCGAGCATCCCCAAGGCGAGGAACTCGGCCTAATGAAATTTTTGCTCAACAGATCATTGAGCTGTTCTTTTAATTCAGCCAGCTCGTTTGGAGCCATTTTATATGGTCTCTGTGATATGGGCATAGTCCCGGGTGCAAGTTCAATCTTGAACTCGACATCCCGCTCAGATGGCATGCCCAGAAGATCATCCGGGAACACGTCAGGGTACTCCCGGACTACGGGGATGTCCTGTAACTTGAGAGCTTCAGTATTGTTGATTGCTGAAACCTCCCGGACTGGATTATCTAATAGGAGGGACTGCGGACGGTGTAATGGGGAGTTTAGATGAACCGTCCGTGATAGGGTTTCTAGGACAGCGCCATGGTAGCTTAGCCATGACATTCCCAAGATTGCATCAATCTTCTGCCCCTCAAGGATAAACATAGTGGTGGGATATATCTTCCCACCTAAGCACAGTGGTGCTTTTGGAACCATCATCGTTGCTGAAATCTTTCCTCCCGGTGAGCAGATCATATAAGAAAACTTGGTTGGAAAGGCTTCCAGCTGATGCTTAACCACATATGAAGCACTTATAAAGTTGTGGGTTTCACCAGAATAAAAAAGTATGATGATGGCTTGATGGTTGAGAGTGAACGTACCAGCCAGCACGTTGTCTCCTTCTGGGGCGTCCTCATTGTCGAGGTTGCGGCCGCCACCAGTCCGCTGACCAACCTTCTTGACCGGAGGTCGGCCTCGAGCACCGCCCTGGAACTGGGCTTGCCCGCTGCTCTGCTGCCCCTGGGGACAGTCCTTCGCGAAGTGGTCCGCCTGGCCACACGTGAAACACGTGAAACGGGGTGGTCCCCCGCTGATCGGTGGATGGAATCCCGAGGCGCGTTGTGGTGGTGGGAACACCCGGGGTGCTGTCTGCTGCTGCTGCTGCTGTCTTGGTGGTGGCATCGGCGGACGGAACGGAGGTGACTGAAACGAACGTCCCCCGAACCGCTGAGGTCGCGCCGGTGGATGCCATTGCTGCCTGGATGGTGTCCGATACACCATACGTATTTCTGAGGCGCGCCACCACCACTGCTAGGTGGAGCGCTGCGCTTCCTCTGCTCAGCTGCCAACTCCCGCTGAGCGTCCTCTTGCATGATCGCGGCATTGACTAGGTCGTTGAAAGTGCCGTGATTCCACTGAACGAGATGTGTCTTCATTTTGGGGTGTAACCCCCGATAGAAATGTTCCCGCTTCTTCTCCTCAGTGGAGATATAGTCTGACGCATATTGCGCCAGATGATTGAAGGCACGGGAGTAGTCATGGGCACAACTCCCGCCCTGCTTCAGTTCCAAAAATTCTTGGAACTTCCTCTTCATGATTCCGGGAGATATGATAGGCACGGAACGCCTCCCGGAATTCCTCCCATTCCACGGTATGGCCAGCCGGACGTGAGGCGACATAGTTCGCCCACCACGCGCCAGCGGCACCGTGAAGTTGCTGCGCTGCAAACAAGGTCTTTTGCCGCTCCGTGCATTGGAGCAGCCCGAACTTGGACTCGATGGTCCGCAGCCAGTTGTCAGCCTCCAGTGGTTCTTCTGCTTCTGTGAACACTGGAGGGTGCGTACTCATGAAATCCGAGTACGACACCTCACGGGGCTCACGAGACCCTCTGTCTTGACGCTCCCTCGCCTGGGACGTATTCTGCACGATCGTGCGGACCAGGTCGGTCTGCTCCTCACGACCTCCCACCAGTGCCGCTATTACATCCGCTAGAGTAAGCGGAGGCGGCGGTGGTGGCTGCTGCCGCGGGGTGCTGTCGTGGGCCAGTGGCTGGGAGTCATCACCTCCCTGTTGGCTAGAGCCACTAACCTCGTGCCTGTTTCTAGTGCGAACCATCTGCAACCATACGACAATAAATATCAGTCCCGCAACATCTTGCATGCAGTCCAAATGGAATAGGTGTAAAATCATAATGACAATAAAACATGCGAGACATCTCGTATGTAGATAATGTAATAACTTTGCACAAGCTACACCATTACCAGACCAAATACAAGCTAGTTTAATCCAACTTGATGAACCTCCTCTTTGGAAGCTCACCACAACTAGGTTTGGTCACTACGAGACGTTACTATCGCGTTGTCATCACATATACCCCCCTTTTTTTTCTTCAATACGACACAAACATGGTCTCTAGTAAAAGACACTTGAGTGAGACCTACACTCAAATATTTCACTAGTTGAAGACAAGCTCTCATGAGTATGTTCTACCCCATTGGCAGTACTTTAAACCACTTCTAGGGTACAACAATCTCTCCCATGAGTTCAACTGTCATGCCTCTGCCAGGATGACCAGTTTCTACATATCCAAGATTTTGATCTGGTTCTGGGTATTTTCATGACTCGAGTTGAATACCAAAGTTAAAGTTAACTTCAGTACCTTACCAATGAGTACTTATTTGCCCTCAGATCAGTTCTGGTTAAAAATTTATGGTCATTCAAAGTCAACAGAATTTCGGGAATAATTTTAACAGCACCTCCCTTGAGAAGTTGCTGTTTTCAGCTCTGGTTTCCACTGAAATCTGTGCTGAAATTTCAGAAACTTTGAATTGCAAAGATGTAACACATCTTCTACCCTTTCTAAAGATGTATCATATGAGAATTTTTGATTTTTCTACTAGGAATTATGTTTCAAAAACAGAACAGTCCAGAGAGTGTTTAACTCTGTCCTGAATCTGGACAGTCTACATCTCTCTGGGTTTTAAGCCATCTTAAGGTGGGTTTCAGCTCTGAAAATCTACAACAAAGTTGTAGAGTACCTAGATATATTTCCAGAACTATATACCACACCTCCCTGGGCTACAAGACCTGTGAGTTTTGCCCTGTTGAATATCAGAAACTTGCTGCCCCAAAACAGAGCACTCTGTTTTTCAGTCTTTTGGAACTACACTCAACACCCTCCAATTTTTCTACCCAACCAGGGTCCTAAATGTTCAACCTAGTGATTTTAATTCCTTGTTATCATTATTTTCATGCATATGCCTACAATATCTCGGTACTACGTTCCTCACAAAAGAAAATCCTAACCGGATCATACCGGTATATACGTCTCAAGTGTGGCACTAAACGGTCTCTCGCACACGTTTACTACACGGATACATACATGGTTAGTACCTGCAGAAGACCACACAATAATGGTGCACTCAATGGTTGGTTTCATTTCAGGCAGGATCAAATTTAAAAATAAATACAAACGCCCGTATCATTGCGATACGGCCGTCCTTGAGTTAGGTCACATCTCAAGGTACGTGATCGTGTTTCAACACCACACGACGGGGAACCCGAGTATGTCATGAACGGGTCGTCATGGTTGGGAATGTTATCAACCCAACAGATACCACCTACTGCCCTGCAGGGCACGCCGATGGCAAGCGCTGCGTATGTCCTGCTGGGCTATTTCCAGACGAACACACTCTCGCGTTACTGACCACGCGATGGGGTCTCCACTTACTTGCCTAATGCACGCTAGGGATCAGCATTTCATATGAACTCTGGGACATGAAGAGTCCAAGAGTTTCATATTGACGTCTCACACCAAGCTGTGAGACCTATACCTGAACCATGTTCCTCGTCAGGGGAGCTAACCAAAATTGAACCGCTTTCGGTGGCGTTCCTTACCATTCTTACCAGAGCGTAGGTGCGTCATTACATAATTAAAATTCAGAATTATAACACATATGTTAGTCTTTGCCACTTTAAGTAACTATGCTAGTATAGTCCTTACTTGGGCAAACTACCGATTCCTCACCGTAACTTAAGTTTTCCCATAATACAGTCCTTAGGTACTGTGCCATCCCCAATGCATCTCTGATACCAGGCTGTGGCGGACTGGGATCTGCCCATCGAGGATCGCCGAGGGTGGTGCCGCAGGATGCGACACCCGACAGCACACGTCATAAGAACATAATATATTACATGGGAAAAACAAACTGAACTGTACGAACAGGTACAATACTCAGTTACAAACTATTGTCTTTATTACACAGCGGAAGTCTACTATTCTACAACTCATGCCCGCCTACCTAGCAAAAGTCGGTTGCCCAGCCCTAGGGCAACCCACACTAGCTGCACTCCTCATCTCAGCGCGGCGTGTACGGCTCCCACTTATCCGTGGTCCCCGACGGAGGGTAACCCTCGCCGGTGGACTCATACTCCGAGTCCGTGGGTGGCCCCTCACCTGAAAAACACTTAAGCAGCAACTGTGAGCACGAAGGCTCAACAAGACTTAACCGACTCACCTAAGCGTGAAACTCTACATGAGGTGTACAAAGCACATAGGATAGTAACATTGCAGCAAATGGGCACGCCTACAAGTTCATCCTTAGTTTATCTTTTAGCCACATGTTAACAGTTCGGGAATCTGAAATTTAGTAAGCAATATTTGGTGGCACACATGTAGCAATACAATAATATCAATCAGCAATATTGAATCATCATATTTCATACATTAGTCTACGTCACGACTCAGTGACCAAGTGGTACTCTTCACCGCGAGAGACGGCGAATCGACTCGATATACACCTGCAGGGAAACCCAAAGAGCACGTCACGTACGCCCACCCGTGGAGCTGCACAGCACACTCACTCGATGTCGTACGGGAGAACCTTTCACCCAACAGCCCAAACGTCGAACCGGTCGCACCGAAACGAGCAGGAGGTTCCCCACACGGAGCATCTCTCTATGCCCAGTGGCAGATTTCCACCTTGCTGCCCTCAACCTACACCTATAAATCCGTGTGCTATGCCTCAACGCCCGGAGGTTTGGGCTACATCGGTTTTTCGGGGCCCATATATCCGATATGCCTTCGGTACGTTCTAACTTGATCAGCGTGGGCCGCACACGGATCGGTCCTCAATCGACACGGACAGGGCCGCGCACACAAGACTTCCTCTTGTTGCGCTCTATCCCCTGCCTAGTCTCATTTTCATTACTAAAGTGATCTCACATCACTCAACCGAACCCGTGTGTCCCAAGCCTATCTCGCGAGTAGATTCCAACTACTCGACTTGTACCAAAGTCCTATGAAACATTAAGCATAGCCTGTCTACTCGAGGTCTTAGACACTACCCTCACTCTTATGGAAAAATTCTGGTTATGCAAGTGGAGTTCCATCCATCCTATACCTAATGCACATTCACACTTCATACGACACATGTACCAAAGTAAAACTTATAAAAAGGTTAATGCAAACCGGGGATTGCCTTGTTGCTGCTGGTCAGGAGTTAGTTCTTCTTCCGGAAGGAGGAAGTCCAGCACTTCCGGAGTCTCTTCTTCAGCGACTACACGTTTAATGAAATACAACATGTAAATTTTAATGCAATGTGTAAACTTGAATACTTAACTACTAATAACTCTAGCTAGCCCTCCCCTTTGGTTCTGAAATTTTTATGGTGGCTTGGTAGGGTCCTAACCAGAGTCTTGACCAAGTTTTATTTGAAACAAAGTTCATCTGAACCTTGTACAAATAAAAGCCCATTTGGTCAATATTTGAGCCTCTAAATATATCCAGGGGTTTTCATGGCTCCAACCATTACTTTCTGGAAACTAGAATTTAAGATGGTTCTAATGGAATTGGTTTCATGTCATTTGAAGAATTCTACTGAATGTTATGTCCTAATTAGGATTTGAGAAAATCTGAAAAATGTTTCTGTACATTTTTCTATTTTCTCAGGGCAGTTCTCTTAATCACCAAATTAGGGTCACTAAATGAACTTGGATGAGTCTGAAAATTTTGCTGTGATTCAGGGATTTACAAATGAACCTCTCAGCCAAATTTCAGAATTTTTCATAAAGTAGTTCTCCAGATAAAATTCCCTACAGTTTAAAATTTAGGGATTTAATTCTGGAAAACTATTCACTTTCATGAGCTGAATTTGGTATTGCTGGAAAGTACTCAGAATTCTGAGTTCAGCAAAATTTGGTTCATTAAATTTGGAGTTTCGTAGCCAAAGTTCTATTCATTTGAAGTTTGAACTAAAACTGGAAATTCCCAAAATGTTTAAATTATGCGGGTGGGGCCCACTACTCGAGCCGGCCCACTCAGAATGCGGCCACACCACGGCCCACGGGGTTTTACCCATGCTGCCGCACCGAATCCCAGCCGCAATCCGATCCCCGCGCGAGATCAGAGGCTGACCGGTGGACCCGGCCCCCCCTTCGTCTATCTCGCGCTCTCCCGCAGCTCCCGCGGCGGCGCTTCGCCGGAGCGCTCGCCGCCGGGCGTTTCACCGTCCGACCTTCGACGGAACTTGCCGCCTGTGCCTAACTCGACTCGGAGAACATGCTGGTGCCCTCACCGGAGCTCGGCAATGGCCAGAACTATGCCTGCGACAGTGACAGAGCTTCCCTCTACTCCGGCGACGTCGCCCGGGCTACTCGGGGCCTTATTCTTCCAACGGTTTGCTCCTACAGCTATGCTGTGGCATGCTGAGCACGAATATGAGGTCGGTTGGCCATGGTAATGGCTGGAACTAGGACCTCACCGTCGACCTAGGCCCGATAACGGCTGTTGCTCGAAAAACTCGGATAACCGCAATCCTAGCCCATGATTCTTGCTGGTTTTCGATCCTAGGTGGTCGTGGCAGGGTGTAGATCGTGTGTTTATCTCGGTACGCCTGGTGATAAGCCAACACCAGCGAATTTTAGGATTTGGTGGAGCTCGGCCTTAAGAACACCGAAGCGTTCCAGGAAGAAATTCTCCCCCGACGGTGCATGAAATGCCGAACGGTAAGGACTAGCAGAACCAGCACCTTATGGCGGTCGTTTCTTGTGTTGAGCATCGGGCACGAGAGCGCCTGGGTCGCTTGGACGCCGGCGATCAGTGGGTGGCGAAACACCGAGTGTGTGGCCGGGTTTGTATGCGGTGGAACAGAGGGGATACGGGGTGTTTCACGCAGCCCAGCAGTGCAACCGCACGCTCTGTAGCTGGCGCCCTCATCCCCCGAGCAGGAGGTGGCGCGGTGGCCGCGTTGGGACGGGGTCGACCCCGTGCGCTGTCGCCCGTAGGGGTGTTCGACCGCGTGCCTGAGTCGGTTTGATTCCTGGGTGGCTGACCAGTGGGCCCTCTTCTCCCCTCTAATTCTTTCTCCCCCTTGTGCTGTAAATATCCCCAGTTACTAAACATTTAATGAGAGTCTTAGCCCCCAAGTCTTGGTTTGAATTTGAGTTCTTAAATTTAAACTTTGTTTGGCTAAATTTGCTTCATGTTTGAACTGAAATTCAAGTTCAGTTTTGAATTCTTGCAAATTTAGCTCCCGACAAGATGAACTCCAATGGGGGTGAAAATTGGTAGGCTAACTCAGAAAAATGTGCTGAGTTTGAATATGAAACCAACTTTTGAATTTGAGGGATGATAGTTGCTGCAATTTGAATTTACATTCAAATTGGCCTCTTTTTCACATACCTCCAAAAGTGCCTCAAAAAGTGTTGGATTTACATGAAACTTGGCCTGAACCTTCCCAAGACTTTTTAAGTTCTAGGGGTGAGCTCAACCTCTCATGTTCATGTGTAGAAATCCTAATTTGTGAAAGTGTAGGCTTTCCCCTCTAATGACTCTTTTGATGGAGGTTACTTGCTCTTCATAATTTTTCACAAGCTATCCACAACAAAAACTGTGGTGTTGTGAGGTGATGAGAAGTTTATGCAAGTCCCTTTTCTTGGGCTTTTACAATGCTTCTATAATTTCCGCTGCTGCAGTACCAAGTACCTTTGCATCTGTGCTATAGTGGTCATCTTTTGGTCCTGCAACGTTAGTAGCAAGAGAATATTCATATTCAACATCCAAAGTACTATCATACCCGCCATCATCTCGTGCTATGTATGCTCGTTTGCTAGGGCAATCTTTCATCACATGACCAACTCCCTGGCAGCGGTGACACTTAATGTTGGAAGTTTGATTCATGGAAGGAGTGGAAGACGTAGGCTTGAATGGTGTCGTCTTGCTGCTCTCCGGCGCGCGAGGAAATGGAGCAGTAGATGAAGTTCGTTGGCCACCATTGGATGGTGTAGCAGCAGTATGAAAACTCAAAGATGGTGCTGTTTTGGATGATGTAGATGTCGAACACGGTTTGAAGGTGCTCCTAGTGCGTTGGTGCTGCTGCTGTTGGCGGCCCTGCAATTCTTTTTCTGCCAACATAGCCAGCTGAAATAATCTGTTAACAGTATCATATTCCTTATAATCAACAATGTCCTGAATTTCACGCCTCAACCCCCCACACCTGCTTATTTAGTAACCGTGCTCGTGCTCTTGTGATTGGTCCTTGTATATCAACCTGGGTATCCACTGTTGTCATGTCCTCATCAGATGTCGAAGGGAGGAGGCTTCGCGCTTGTCCTTGGTGGTGTTGACGGTCTTGTTGGGTGAGTACTTGAACCCTTGGTCGCTGTTAGCGCTGTTTTCACCGATGCCTGTGGTGTCGATGATCGGCAACTCCTTGTCGTTTTCCCCCATCTATTCTCTAGGCGGTTAAGCTCTTTGAGAGAGTTAGGCTCTGATACCAATTGAAAGTTGCCTAGAGGGGGGTGAATAGGAGAAACACCTAAAATTCGACTTAATGAAAAATAATTAGCTTGCAGAGTGCGGACTAGTCTCGTCAGGGGGCGGACTAGTCTGTTCATATAAAAGTAAAATATCAACGCAGAGATATTTAGGAGTTTTTCACTGATGTACTTAACGAGCAATGAAGTATTATAACCTAGAAATTTAGTGATGAGATTGTACGAAAACGTAAATGGCTAGAACTAGGTGGATCACAATATTAAGATGAAAAGTGCGAAGAACCCTAAAATGATCTAACAAAGAACAAGAAACAAATCGAAAGTGCAAGACACATGATTTATCCCGTGGTTCAGCTTCATGAAGAAGTCTACGTCCACGTTGAGAAGTACACAAAGGACTAGGTTGCTCTCAACCCTATCCTCACCAAGCCAATACAAAGGTTGGCTTGTTCTTCCACTAGATCATGAAGAAATCAAAACGATTCCTGGGTAGCTCACCATATGAGGCTCCCACAAGATAACAACTTGAGGAATTTGCGGATCAACACCCACAACAACTCAACTCAATGAGTCACAGTGAGAGAATTAACCAAGAGCTCAAAACAAATCACATCCCTCTCTCTCTCTCTCTTCACAAATCTCACCAACCCTCAAGATTCACATTTAGGGCTCAAAGAAATGGCTAGGAGGGCTCTTGGAAGGCTATGGCGGCGCTAGGGTTCAAGTTGATGCCTTAGAGGCTCGGGGTCTCATTTTTAAAGGGGTCACAGCAATTAGCCGTTGCAACCAGAAAAAGTGTGGACTAGCCCGACCTTTAACTCCGGACTAGTCCGGACTGTGGGGATTGGTGATGTCACACTTGACCAACCACAAAGTCCCCCGCCTCCTTTTGAATTCAAATGGTCACAACACCACGGACTAGTCCGCCCAACAGCGGACTAGTCCGTCCAACGACGGACTAGTACAATCTCACAAAGAACCTTTTGTTCCGGTTGAGAACGGACAAGTTTGGTCCATCGGACTAGTCCGGCCTCAAAGGGCGGACAAGTCTGGCCATCTAGGACTTAGTCCCAGCAGCCATATCCAATTCCTAGATGGACTAGTCTGACCCACAATGGAGTAGTCCGAGCTCACACAGAAACTCTTGTTCCAGTTAGAAACGGACTAGTCTGACTAAGCGAACTAGTCCAGCCCTCAATGGCGGATTAGTCCGGTCCTTCAGGACTTAGTTTCTGAAGGGCTCAGACACACTCACCACGGACTAGTCCGTCCCCGAACGGATAAGTCCGAACTCACACAGAAAGTCTTGGTCCGCCTAACATCGAATCAGTCCGATGTGGACGTACTAGTCCGGCCTTCCAGCTCGGACAAGTCCGGCCCTTTTTCTAGGGCTTCCTAAACTTTTCTCTCCAACTAACCTAACTTGGACTAAGAGCTCTTCGATGATTCTCAAAACTTTGACACAATGAACACACTCATACTAAAAGACTAAAATTAATGCAAAGAAATTTAAACACTAAATTCTACTCTTCGAGTATTTCCGCCTTTTTCTCTTCTTTTCTCTTTTTTTGAGTGCATCCATCTCCGTCCATTATTTAATCACCTGTACTTACACTTGTAATGCTCATTAGTCCCTTAAGTCTTGTCATTAATCATAAAAATCCACATGGATTTAGCCTAGAAGTACTTTCACACATACCATTTACCTCCAAAAGATTGAACACATGAAGGACCTACAGTGTCAAGATGTAAAGGTTGTCCCGGTTCAGTTGTCATGGTCATTGTGAGAGGAGGATTTGAACTTGCAACCATCTTAGCATGCTTACAAGAAGAGCACATAATATCGTTGTCCCTTTAAAGCTTAGTTAGCCCACGTATGCGATCAAGACCACTGACATGTGTGAGGTGATCAAAGCCTATGTGACCAATTCTACGATGCCAAAAAATATAAGTCCTTTGAATCATTAGCAACTAGACACCTATGCTTAGAAGTTGACATATCAAAATCAGCTTTAAAAACTCTTCCAATCCTAGACATGTTAAACAAAAGCTCACCTTTTGAATCTACAACCTTGCAGCAAGTTTTAGTGAAGTTAACTTCTAGATTTTCATCTCGCAGTTGTGAAACGGAAAGCAAATTGTATTTCAAATTTTTAGCAAGTGCCACATCTTTCAAAGTGTAGTGTTTATTTACTCTAACCGAATCCTTAGCAATTATAGGAGTTGAAGAATTATCGGCAAAAGCAACATTTTCTACATGTGACATAAAAGAGAGGGAGAGAAACCATTCTTTGTTACCGGTAATGTGGCATGAGCAACTAGTTAAAAGGCATTTAGGAATCCAGTACTAAGTCACATGACGTCCAACAGAAATAGCACACGAAAGCTGAGAAAATACAGCAGGTTTATGAGCCAAATTTTGAGAATTCTTTTTCCCAACTACTGATTTATGAAGTGTGTTATGTGTAGCACGAAAAAACAGTAGGTTTAGGAGCAATCTTTGCATTTTTAGGACTCATTACAGCAGGTCGCATGTTCTTAAAATTCGATTCAGCATGCACAACAAGTTTTGCTCGGTTGTTATGTGATCTAGCAATCAATATTTCCTTTTTATGTTGTTTAGCTAGTCTATAACAAAATCTATGACATGACCATCTCTACCACAGTATGTACAATGAAAACTAACCTTATGTTCATGTCTAGATGAGCAAGCAACATGTTTATTAGAAACCAAATGAGACAACACTCCTGCAGAATTGAAAACCACTTATTTTTGTTTAGGAATTGTTTGAATCAAACCATTTCCTAACGACTTTACAATTTTAGGTGGATGTGCTTTACCATGAGCATGAGAATCAAAACCTAAACCAGTTTTATCATTGCAAGACTTAGATGAATTCAGCAGCAAGTTCAGGCTCTTATTTGCACTACAAAACCGTTCTAGTGTCCTATGCATGTCATCAAGTTTCTCGGAAAAGTCTAGAAAGTTTTCACATGAAGTTTTTCCTTTTAGTTCACAATTAGAACAAGAATTAACTTCATGAACACGTAAAGCATTGTTCAAATAAAAAATTTCATCTGTAGCATCATGTATTTTCTTATTAAGATCATCACAGCTAGAACAATGCATATCAATTGTACAACAACTAGCATCTTTCATGTTTTTATCATTAAGTGCAGCAAGCTTTTTGTTGTTTTCAATTTCAAGTTCAAGTCTATCAAGTGTGGAGGTGTGCGTACTTCTTAATGAGGACAATTGTTCATAAATCATATCGCAAGATGAGCAAGAATCATCACTAGGAATCAAAGTTTTTAAACGTTTAATTTCAGATTCTATTGATTCAATTTTAACATCACTTTGCTTAAGTTTTTTGTCCTTTTTATTAAGTACGGTAGTGGCACGATAAAGAGCATCAAACAATTCATCATAAGAGGGATTTACCTCCTCATTGTCGCTGATTTGTTTGTCTTCCAACGAGCTTGAACTTGATTTGCTCGCCATGAAGCACGCATTTGCCACGGCTTCTTCATCTTCATCACTTCCAATATCAACGCCGCTCGAGCAATACTATTGAATTGCGCAGAAAATTTTGTCCATCACTTGACGTTGAGTGAAACCCTTCTTTTTCTTGTTGTAGTTGGCAGAGGAGTGCTTCGTCCTTGTTATTTTTTCATCACGGAAAGTAGGACCTGAACGGTTAGGGCAATCTGTATGAAAATTTCCTGTCTTACCACATTCGAAGCATCATTAAGAGCTGTCACTTCCTCTCCTTCTTGTTCTCACATTTTGCAATGCTTTTGAGAACCGAGTATAGAGAAGTGCTAGCTCCTCCTCCGGAAACCCTTCTATCTGTTCAAGGGTTAGAGAGGACAACAAAGAAAGTGTACCACAAGATGAAGAATTGCTAGAACTAGGCATGTCACGTTGTGAAACAAAAGCAAGAGACTTATAGGGATTCATACGTGAGATTATGTCAATTTCATGAATTTTCAATTTAGAATATAATACATCTAAAGTAAGTGTACTCATGACAATAGATTCACGAATAGATGTACCTTTTATCTCCCAAATTGACATGTCTAATGCACTTAACAATTTGCCTAGCATTTTTAGCATCAGAAAAATTAACATTGACACTACGCAAGTTGCTGAGAATTTTATTAAAGCGAGCAAATAAATCATCGATGGATCTCAAAGAGCATATGTTCTTTCTTGAACATATCTTGCTTTACCTCCTTGATCGTGTTGGATCCTTCGTGGTAGTCGCAAAGTGCTTTCCACACATCGTATGCATATCGGAGGTGTGCAACACGATCGAAGTCACATTGAGTCAATCGTTGGATGATCATGTTGTGAGCCTTGTTATTGTTGTCGACAATGCTCATGTTCACCGCTGTTACTTGATCGTTTGATGGCACGTCGAAGGACATGTAGACCTTTTTCCATATGGCGAATCCTTGCGCTTGTATGTAAGCCTCCATATGAGCCTTTCAAACCAGAAAATCAATGCCATCGAACATACAAGGTTTTGTGGAGTATTTCTCCATGTTGACTAGCAAAAACACGTACAAATCAATGAGATTAGAGCACCATGGCTTTGAACCAATTGTATGATTGAAGAGCACATCAAAAGCTACAAGAGGGGGTGAATGGTAGATTAAAACTTTTTATGCGGAAGCTATAAAAACCCCTTGGCAGAAAATGGATCTGATAAAGAAACCTTGTGTGCGACTGTATTCGAGGTGTTCAAACATAACTAAACTAGTAGAGATTATAGAGAATCAACACGAATCCGCTGCAACAAGAATCACGTGAAAATACTATGTAGAACTTGAGTTATGATAAAAAACTAGACGAAGGTCAATCTGTTCTACCCGATTTTAAAAACAGATCTGAAATGCTGCAAAAAAACTCGAGTAGATCCAAAACCACAAGTCCAATGACCGTTAAAATTTCCCAGATGATAGATTATCAATTTGTGAAGACAATCCAAAATGAATCACGTCAATTGGATCAGTAAAACACGAGTAATGATAAAAATACCAAAGCAACGTCAGTCTGTCCAGAAACTCGCCGAGGAAAAACTAGTCTGAAACAAGTCCGATGAACAAGGCACCAAAGCTCCTCTAAACTACAAATTTTATTGATCAAAACTCAATAGAAGCAGCCACAATTTATACTTTTTACGAGCCTTGGCCTCCCTCGCTTATATAACCAGCACTAAGGCCAACCCAATACAATCTAGGACTCCTACTCCAACTTGGATTCAAACTCTAACTTTGCAAAACTGTTCAAGACTCTTCTATAAGCAGATAGAAGCAATCTTCACACCTCCAAACACCTTACTAACATCCCAAACATTCCTAAAACAACTCTGCTTTGTGCCTGACATGAAATCCTATTATAACCAACTTGAAATTTTTCATAAACAAACCATAACCGCCTCAGCTGCAGCCTGAGCGCAAAATCCAGCCGATTGAACCTTTTCAACCATATCTTCACTTTCATATCTCTTCACCACATCTTGGAACAATGTAGTCAGGACCGGCTCTGAGCATAGGCCGGAGGGGCGACCTTCTAGGGCCCAGGCCGGAGGAGGCCCACGAGCTGCTGTACAGACTGCTCTAATCGAGATCAAAAAAATTAAGGAAAAACGATAGTCGGGCTTAGTATAGTTTAACTAAATCTTAATTAGAAGCCAATTCAGAGGAAAGAACAAAGCCACTAACTCTAATTCTTGCGTCCACGTCCCTTCTAAGGATCTCTGCCTCATAGAGAAAAAGGATGCCTCACTGTCATCTTCCTCTCTAGGGTAAGACGATCCATGCTGCCTTTGATCTTCTTGCTAGTCGTAGTAAGAAAATAGATTGCTGCTAGTATTTCTATTGTGTTTCTCTTTTGTTGGCCTCTCATGGCTGCTTCTTGGTAGGAAGACGAAGAGGGACAAGGAGACCTGCCGTAATAATACCATGTGTAAGGATCGAAACGCCCAAGAGGGGGGGGGGTGAATTGGGCTTTTTAAAATTTTAGAGCAATTTAAAACTTTAATGGTTGAAGCCCAATTCCCTATGCAAACTAAGTACGCAAGTAAGAGAGTTAAGTGCGGAATAGTAAAAGCGTAATAGTAAGGAGTGAGGAGAGAAATGCAAACTCCCGCGGAGACTCGGAGACACGGCGATTTTTCCCGTGGTTCGGTAAGATCATAAAAATCTTCCTACATCCACGTTGTGGCACCCACCAAAGGGTATGGCCACACCCAAGTCACCAAGACAAGGGAATCCACTATCTTTCTCCGTTCGCCCTCTCCGGCAAGGTGGAGCTCAAGCCTTGTACAACGGTGATCCTCCGGGCTTCCACAAACACCTTGGTAAGCTCCGGAGTGATCTCTTCTTCCTCCAACGTTTACAAGGTGAGAGAAGTCACCAAGACACTCTCTCTCACTAGTCTAGAGATTCCAATCACCAAGAATGGACGCACACAAGCTTCTCTCTAGCTAGATATAACCTATAGTTGGATTACAAGAGGTTTTGGAGTGTGGAAGTGGTAGCTCTTGGTCTTGAATGCTTGAGAATGTGTAGTGAGGCTCAGAAGATCAAGACTTATCGAAATGGCCGGTTGGAGGGGTATTTATAGCCAGCCCACACGAGATAGCCGTTGGAAAAGTGGGCAGACTTTGTCAGTTAACATTGGATCCTCCGATGCACCCCTTTATATGATCATCGGTCGAATTCCAAATTAGCTGATGTCATGTGTCAGATGTGACCGTTGGATATAACCGTTGGATTTTTTTAATCGACCGATGTTACTTCAATTTATCATCGGATGATCCGGTGTGTATATCTTCAGAGTAACTCAGATATCATCCTTCGGGTGAACTCAACCGATGTGCCACTTCCTTCACATCGGATGATCCGGTGTGTACTGGGCTCTGAGGTCTTCTTCTTCTGCCAACTCAATCTCGACCGATGTAGTCATTTTGCAAGACATCGGATGATCCGGTGAATGCAACTTGTTTGCTTCGAGTTGTTTTGAGTTGATCTTTTAGAATCCTCTCGAGTGACCTCTTTGATACTTGTTTGAAATGATATTACGATGAGGTGTGAGCTCCTTGTGTTGCCACTTTTGATAAAGTGGAGTCGTTGTATGATTTCTTCATTTAGTTTTTATGAGTATCGAATAACCCCTTAGAATGGATCATTGAGGGGTCTTCATTTGTATCCAATGAGCAGTAGATGGTGTGAATAGATAGTTCATTAACGGTTGATGTGATATATGTGAACCCTCGCATCCACAAACTCATTAGTAATAACGAACGGTTGTCATTAATCACCAAAACCATATCTCACGGGGGCCTAGATGCTTTCAATCTCCCCCTTTTTGGTGATTGATGACAACACAACGAGTAGAGCATATAATTGAGTTAAAACATAATGCTCCAAAAGAAATATAACAGGTACAAATTGCAACACAAGTGGCTCGAAGGCTCAAATAATAAACGATAAGGCGTAAGAGCACAGAGTAGCACACGGAGTACAATAATAATAACGGTCAATCTCAAATAAAGTAGCAAAAGGATGGACAATCTCAGATATAGTAGCAAAAGTATAGACATAGACACTCCCCCTAGAACTGAGCTAACCCTCCCCTGACTCTAACTCTTCTCCCCCTTTGGCATCAAGCCACCAAAAAGGAAAGTCGAGTGCCTACGACTCAGGCGCGCTCCTGGCGATGGTGAAGCGGTCGGCGTCGACGGTGCTGTCGTCGGAGCTGCTGGAGGTAGAGGTCGCTGGTGCTGGAGCTGGAGCGGGAGCTGGAGCTGCTGTGGGGGCTGGAGCTGGAGCTGGAGCTGCTGGGGGATCCGCTGAGGCTGCAGGCGCCGGTGGAGGTACTGCCGGAAGAGGTGAGGACTGGAACGGCGTCGGTGGCAGTACTGGAGCTGGCGCTAGTGACGGTGCACCTGGAACCTGACCGAGTCCTGAGTGCTGAGGTGGAAGAGCGACTCCTGTCTGCTGATAGAGGTTGGTGACCAACCCCAGGATGCCCAACAGCATCTGCTGAGTCTGCTGCTGCTGGTCCAGAGTGCGTCGCGTCATCTGATCGACAAGGTTGGTGAACCTGTCGGTGTCCTCTCGCCTCTGACGGGCGATCTCCAGCTGCATCTCCTGCTGCTGCCTCTGAAGCTCCTCCTGTCGAGCTGCCTGCTGCTCCTGCTGCTGAGCCATCCGCTGAAGTAAAGCAGTGAGCTCTGACGGCTGAGTCACCTGAGCCTCTGACACTGGAGGAGGTGAAGGTGGTGGAGCAGCTGAGCCTCCTGCCTCTGCGTCGTGCTGCCTCGGTGAGGGAGGAGCAGGAGGGAAGTACTCCTCGACACTGTCGCTGGTGTCGCTGTCCGACCACACGTGCTGTAGGTCTCCTCCCTGAGCCTCTGCCTGTGCCAGCTCTGCGTCCTCCTGAGTCAGCTCTGCCCAGTCCTCCTCGGACAGTCTGGCTCGTACCTCACGCTCGACGGGACGGCCAAGGCGGCGGTCTCCCGGAGTGGGGACTCGGTAGTGGCTGTACCGGGTCACGTGCATCTCTGTCAGCTGAGAGACTCCTGGAGTGTCCTCTGGAACCAACTGGTGAAGAAGGTGACAGATCCAGTGACCAAAGACCAGCTGTCGTAGCATCCCAACTCCATCGGTGATCACGTCCTCCATCTCGCAGATTAGAATGTCTACTATGTCGAACTCCATCCCGTTCATCACATAGAACAGGATGGTCTGCTGAAGGCTCGTGAATCCCTCCAAGTAGCCGGACCTCGGCAGCAGGGTACGCCTGAGGACGTGGTGAACTGTCCGGGCTGCTGGGGTGAGAAGAGCTGGCACCCTCGGCTGGTCAGGAGTGAACGTCTGAGTGAACAGACCTCTGATCTCCTCGAAAGGTGGTGCCACTCCTCCAGTCAGTGGCCTCCTCGGCGGGTCTGCGTCTCCGTAGACTATCTGGTGCAGACACGTAGTAGAAAGCTCCACACCGAGCAGTCTGCCCAACAAGTCGCGAGACACGTCGTGGATCCGCCCCATGAACATGAAGTGGATCGAGCGACGGCCCTCAGAGACATAGAGTGTCGCGTAGAACACCCTGACCCACTCCTCGACGTAGGCACTCCTCTGGTGTGAGAGCAAATCCACAAGTCCTCTGTATCTCTCAAAGAGGGGCCTGATCCCGTGTCCTGCTGCCACTGCAAGCTGATCCCAGTCAATGCTGTTATGCTGGAATAGCTTGTGACCCCGACGCCTGTAAGTCTCGTACAAGGACGCCTGTGTCAGGGTCCAGAAGCGGGAGTCAACTCGAGAGTCCCTAGGCCGCGGGAACCACTCCTCAAGGATCACTGACCATCTGAGCTTCTTCAGTTGCCTAGCCTTCGTCTTCCTGTAGTCGGTGAGTCTGACATCCTCGGCGACACGGACAGCTGTGTCCATCAGGTGGATGGCCCTTTCGGCCTCTCTGTCCTCGGCGCGGTCAGCTGCAGAGGGACGTCGATTCGCCGTAGGGGTCTGTCCACCCCCACGAGTCCTCGGGGTGCGCCGGCGGATGAGTGGCGGCACCTCGGTCTCCTCCTCGTCGGAACCCTCGGGAGGCACCGGCTGGATCGGAGGCTGCTCCTGCCTCTGCCGGGACTCGCGGATCCGTAAGGAACCGCGATGGCCGCGCTCACGCTCCTCGGCGGCGCGAGCGGCCAACTCCGCACGACGAGTGTCCTTGGACATTTTGCGCTTCTTCGCGGCGGGCTCCTCAATAGCCTTGCCCTTTCCTTTGCGATCGCGACCCATCTTGATGAAATAAAGAGCTAGGGTTAGCGACGGTGAAGGTGCACGACGAAAACAACGAAAGGCGTCGCGCGGCACGGAGCAAACCTTATCGTCGAATCGGTGAACCACGGCGGAACTCTAGCGGAGAGGGTGATGCGTGCCCGCGGCGAGTGGTGGAGGAGAGACGGCACACGCGGGAGGCGGCGTGCGCGGGAGACAGCGGAGGCAGCACCTGGGAGGCGGCGGCTGCGGCAGGGAGACGGTGGCAGCTGCGGCAGGGAGGCGGCGGCGGCCGAAGGGCGGCGGCTGCGGCAGGGAGGCGGCGGCGGCTGCGGCAGGGAGGCGGCGGCGGCTGCGGCAGGGAGGCGGCGGCGGCTGCGGCAGGGAGGCGGCGGCGGCTGCGGCAGGGAGGCGGCGGCGGCGGCGGCTGGGAGCCGGCGGCGGCGGCTGGGAGACGGCGCGGCGCGGGAGAGGTGGTGGCGGCGGCGCAAGCGTCGGGCGGCGGCGGAGCTCGGGGAAAGGAAAAGAAAAAAACCGGAAGGGCGGCCGAACCGCCTTTTAAACTGCACGAGCAAACCCTAGCCGCGCATAAAACACCGGATGAACCGATGATCATCGGAGGATGCATCGGTCGAGTTCAACAGAGAGTTGTTCCAAAAACTCTCTTTGAACACCGGATGGACCGACGTTGAGGTGGCGATCATCGGTCGATTTCTGCAGGGCACCAGGAAAACTGAACACCGGATGCTCCGATGTCTTCTGAAATGAACTCATCGGTTGATTTGTGACATCTGACTTGAACTGAAGCACCAATTGATCCGATGATCTGCTGGCCCCGGCATCGGATAATCCGATGACTACAGAAAACCTAAGACTGCCCATATATGTCCTTTGACTTAAGCACACAAAGATAAGGATTGGTCTTAGGACTTTTTGGGCAACTCCTAACCTCTAATATAGGGCCTTAAATATAGTGCCACATATTGGCTAAGCCCTTAAGCAAAGAGAACACACAGGGTTAGGAGTGAAACCATGAAAATGTAAGGCCCATGCTTTGTGAGCTAGAGTGTAGAGAATTTCTATCTCTTTAAAGCATGTACCTTTAGAATTTTGCTTTATCCACATCATATGAGTTGAGTTATTGCATTTTGAACAAGTCTCCTTCTCATGATGTGGTTCCCCTTTGTGACAATCTACCGTATGCAATGCCAACCAAACTGATGCAAGATATTGAATGAGTGCAAGTCTATATGACAGGAATCATGCAAGGCATAATGTAAATCTATCTTGCCAAGTTTAAACCTGCCAAAGGCTTCCTCAGGAAAAGCTATTTCTAGCTTGCCCCTATCCTTTGGGAGTTAGACAAGACCTATTTGATATGCAACCTTACATGAACATGGCAACTTACATGACGTTAGATGCATCTAGCACATTTAATTCACTTCTTAGTCTAGAAAAAGTTTTCTCGTCAAGTGGTTTAGTAAAGATATCCGCCAATTGTTCTTCGGACCTTACACCTTGCAAAGAGATGTCTCCTTTAGCCTCATGGTCCCGCAAGAAGTGATGGCGAATATCAATGTGCTTAGTGCGGGAGTGTTGAACGGGGTTTCTGGTTATCTTAACCGCACTTTCATTGTCACAAAGGAGAGGCACACAATCAAACTTAATTCCAAAGTCCAAAAGGGTTTGCTTCATATATAGAATTTGGGCACAACATGCGCCGGCCGCTATATACTCTGCCTCCGCGGTGGACAAAGCCACGGAGTTTTGCTTTTTGCTTGACCAAGATACTAGGGAACGCCCAAGTAAGTGGCACCCACCGGATGTACTCTTGCGATCCACACGGCATCCGGCAAAGTCCGAATCCGAGTAACCCAAGAGATGAAAACTAGCGTTCTTGGGGTACCACAAACCTACACTTGGGGTATGCTTGAGATACCTAAGTATCCTAAAGACCGCCTTACGATGCGATTCTTTAGGTGCTGCTTGAAAGCGAGCACACAAGCACACACTAAACATGATGTCGGGCCTAGATGCGGTAAGATATAGTAATGAACCAATCATGGAACGGTAATGAGATTGATCAATAGGTTTACCGTCCATGTCCGCGTCAAGATGACAATTTGTTGCCATTGGAGTGCTTCTTGAGCTGCAATCTTCCATTTCAAACTTCTTCAAGAGGTCTTTGGTGTACTTTTCTTGGTAGATGAAAGTCCCCTCTTGAAGTTGCTTGATTTGAAATCCTAGGAAGAAATTGAGTTCTCCAATCATTGACATCTCGAACTCCCTAGACATCATGGTGCCAAACTCAAGACTAAGAGATTTGTTAGTTGAGCCAAAAATAATGTCATCAACGTAAATTTGACAAAGAAATAAATCCCCGTTGATGTCCTTGGTGAAAAGTGTAGTATCCACCCTCCCGATCTTGAATCCTTGCATGACTAGGAAATCCCTAAGACGTTCATACCATGCCCTAGGTGCTTGCTTGAGCCCGTAGAGCGCCTTGTGTAACCTATACACATGGTTAGGATTCCTCGGATCTTCAAACCCGGGAGGTTGCTCAACGAAAACAAGCTCGTTAATATAACCATTGAGGAAAGCACTTTTCACATCCATTTGATAAAGCATAATATTGTGATGTGAAGCAAAAGCTAGGAGTATACGAATAGCTTCTAACCGTGCGACCGGGGCAAAGGTTTCTCCAAAATCTAGTCCTTCTACTTGTGAAAAACCCTTGGCCACAAGCCTTGCCTTGTTGCGGACCACCACGCCATTCTCGTCTTGTTTGTTGCGGTATACCCACTTCGTTCCGATGACGTTCTTGTCCTTAGGTCGCTCCTCCAGTACCCAAACTTTATTGCGGGTGAAGTTGTTGAGTTCTTCTTGCATAGCCATCACCCAATTTGGATCTTGGAGTGCTTCCTCAATATTTGTGGGTTCTACACACGAAACAAAGGAGTAGTGCTCACAAAATGAAGCAACATGGCGAGAACGAGTACTTACTCCCCGTGACGGACTTCCGATGATTTGATCCATCGGATGTGCCTTGGAGATGCGCCCATGCCTCATAAGAGGTTGTGAGGCACTTGGTGGTGGTGAGGCATCTTGCTCGTCTTGTGGTTGGACTTGACCTTGGACTTCTTCTTCTTCTTGGTGTTGTGTGGCATGTGAATCTTGCATTGGCAATGGATCATTTTTCTCTTCTTCTTCATCTATTTGAGGCGCCATGGAGGTGTTGATGTTGGAACTTGAGGCTCCCCCTTGATCATGGCTCTCCTCAACTTCGGGCTTGATGTCTCCTATGGTCATGTTCTTCATAGCTTCTCGTAGAGGCTCATCATCTATATCATCATGACCAAAACCCTCCTCTTGGGAGCCATTAGTCTCATCAAACTCAACATCACAACTTTCTTCAACTAACCCGGAGGTTTGGTTGAATACTCGATATGCTTTTGAGTTTGACGCATAACCAAGAAAGATACCAACATCACACCTTCTTTCAAACTTACCGAGCCTTTTCTTGCGGTAGATGTAGCACTTGCACCCGAAGACTCGGAAGTAGGAGATGTTGGGCTTTCTCCGAATGAGGAGCTCATATGGGGTCTTTTGAAGTAGTCGATGAAGGTAGACCCTATTTGCAGCATGGCACGCCGTGTTGATTGCTTCGGCCCAAAACTTCTCCGACGTGCCATAGTCATCAAGCATTGCTCTTGCAAGGGTGATGAGAGTCTTGTTCTTCCTTTCAACGACACCATTTTGTTGAGGGGTGTATGTGGCCGAAAACTCGTGCTTCACGCCTTCACGATCACACCACTCCCCAATGTTGTAGTTCTTGAACTCGGTGCCGTTGTCACTCCGGACCTTGATGATGGGAAGTTGAAATTCCCTTTGAGCTCGTTTAGCGAAGATCTTGAAGATTTCCGGAGTTTCACCCTTGTCGCCTAGGAACAATGTCCAAGCATAGCGAGAGTAGTCATCAACAATAACAAGACAATAGAGGTTACCGCCAAGACTTTGATACGTGGACGGTCCGAAGAGGTCCATGTGAAGTAGTTCAAGTGGCTTGGAGGTAGACACCATTGTCTTTAACGGATGGTGTGAGGCAACTTGCTTCCCGGCTTGACATGCGCTACAAAGCTTGTTCTTCTCAAATGTGACATCCTTCACGCCGGTCACCATCCCAAGCTTGAATGACTTCTTGAGCTTGCTCATCCCAATGTGAGCAATGCGCCGATGCCATAGCCACCCCAAACTAGTCTTGGTGAAAAGACAAGTGGTCAAGCTAGCATCCTTGTTGGAGAACTCCACCAAGTAAAGATGTCCATGCCGAAATCCTTTGAATATTAGTTCTTTACTTGACTCACTAGTCACCACAACACCATTCTTGTCAAATGTGCATGTTAGTCCAAGATCACATAATTGTGCAATAGAAAGTAAATTGAAGCTAAGAGACTTAACGTAAAGCACATTAGAGATGGACAAATCATGAGAAATAGCAATTTTACCCAAACCAATTACCTTCCCCTTTGAGTTATCACCAAAGGTGACTTGTTCATGATTGCCGGGGTTTTCTATGGAGGTGAACATACCATCATTGCCGGTCATATGTTGAGTGCACCCACTATCGAGTACCCAATGCTTTCCTCCGGCTTTGTAGTTCACCTACACACATGAAGTTAGTTTTTGAGTTTAGGAACCCAAGCCAACTTAGGTCCTTGTATGTGTGATACAAGTGATTTTGGAACCCAAAGTTGCTTGGGGAGCTTCCCCTTCATGCCCTTGATGTCTTTGCCGATGAACCTTGCCTTCACCTTTCCACCTACTTTGCTCAATAGATAGTGATAATCATTGAAAGTAGATTTGTAGTTAGGAGGCAATTTGGGAGAAGGACGGTTGGGAAGAGGACACTCCCTCGTGTGATGTCCGGTGACCTCACAATGTTGGCAATATGACCCAACTTCCTTGATGAAGCTTGTCCTAAGCTCCGGTGAGGGCACCTTTCCTTTGTTGGGTACCGGGAAGGATCCAAGTCCTCTCTTGTTGAAGCTTTTCGCTTGTTGGTAGAGGATTTCCTTGTGCTTATCCTCCCCCTTAGAGAGTCTTGCCACACTAGTGCGAAGACTTTCAATTTCGTCCATTAGCTCCTTCTCCCTAGGGCTTGCTTCCAAAGGCAAAGACTTATCCAAAACATTAGTGGCATGTGAATTAGATGATATTTTGCCATCAAGGGTTTCTTTCTTTGTGTTTTTCAATTTAAGTTTAATAGCTTCATAAGCACGGTTAAGCACTTCATGTTCTTGAACCAACTCATTGTGCTTTGCCAAGAGTGCTAAGTTAGCTAAGTCAAGCTCATGATACTTAAGCTTGATTGTAGCATTTTCATCCTCGATTTGTTTGACATTTAATTTGAGCGTGTCATGCTCTTTAAGTATGGTTACATACTTGTCATGCAAATCGAGGTTAGCACTTTCAAGCTTAGCACGAGCTAGCTCAAGAGCCTTAACCTTAGCCTTTTCCCTTTTTATCATGGCATGATATTCACTAATCATGGATGCTAATTCATCGGGTGAAAGCTCCTCATCATCATCGCTAGAGTCTTCACATACCTTTGAGTTACCTTTCGCCATTAGGCACATAGGAGGTGGACGAAGAGGGGAGTTATTCTTGTTGACGATGGCGAGGCCCGCCAAATTTTCTTCATTTTCACTTTCTTCGTCGCTTGACTCTTCATCCGTGATCCACTCATTTGCTTCACACATGAAGACCTTTTGAGGCCCTCTTCTTTTCTTTGGAAAGAGCTTGGTTTTCTTGCCTTTGTCAAATTTCTTCTTTCCAAAGGAGCGCTTGGGATTGACCTCCTCTTCATCATCACTTTCTTCTAGCTTGTGATGCTTGCCAATTTCCTTTCTTTTGTCCGGTCTTGGGCAGTCATATGATATGTGGCCTAGATCACCACAATTGTAGCACGTCTTGTTTTCATCTTTTCTTGGCAAGAAGGCTTTCTTTTTGGGATCAAAAGAGTATCCCTTCTTTGCAATCTTAGAGTTGAGGCGTGAGAATTTTCTCATCATCAAGGCAAGCTCATCATCATCATCTTCACTTGTTTCTTGCTCTTCTTCACTTGAGCTAGGCTCAACCATTTTCTTCTTCTTGGGAGTTGTCTTCTTGGTTGACGCCTTGAGAGCAAAGGTTTTTGATGATGACTCCTCCATCATTCCAAGTACGCTCATTTCATGAGCATGAATTTCTCTAATGAGCTCCGAAACTTCAATGTTGTCTAGTGACTCTTTTTGGAGCATTGAATTGATAATGTTGTACTTGGGCTTGGGTAGAAGCATGAGGATCTTGCGATTTATAAGTCCCTTGCCAAGAGAAGCAATATCAAGTGCGTTAATTTCCTCAATGAGCACATTTAAACGAGAAAACATTTGATTAACGTTTTCATGAGGAAGCATCTTAAATTCATCATATTTTGATTTAAGCATGTGATATTTGAGTTCTTTGACACGAGATGAGCCCTCATGTATTTCAACTAGACATGCCCAAATTTCACATGCTTTTTCCTTGCTAGCAATCCTAGCAAAAACATCTTGACTAATGCATTCATATATGGCATTTCTAGCCTTAGCATCCCATTTTAATTGGTCTCCAACATAGTCAAGATTTCCAAACCCCGCATGGGTCGCTTCCCACACTTCGGGAGCAATTGCCTCAAGATAAGCGCGCATGCGTGCTTTCCAATAAGCAAAATTCTTGCCCTCGAAGGTAGGAACCGAACCCCCATTCTTGGCCATTTTTGCTCTCTAGCGGTGAAGCTAGAATGATCCAATGAGCAACCTAGCTCTGATACCAATTGTAAGGATCGAAACGCCCAAGAGGGGGGGGGTGAATTGGGCTTTTTAAAATTTTAGAGCAATTTAAAACTTTAATGGTTGAAGCCCAATTCCCTATGCAAATTAAGTACGCAAGTAAGAGAGTTAAGTGCGGAATAGTAAAAGCGTAATAGTAAGGAGTGAGGAGAGAAATGCAAACTCCCGCGGAGACTCGGAGACACGGCGATTTTTCCCGTGGTTCGGTAAGATCATAAAAATCTTCCTACATCCACGTTGTAGCACCCACCAAAGGGTATGGCCACACCCAAGTCACCAAGACAAGGGAATCCACTATCTTTCTCCGTTCGCCCTCTCCGGCAAGGTGGAGCTCAAGCCTTGTACAACGGTGATCCTCCGGGCTTCCACAAACACCTTGGTAAGCTCCGGAGTGATCTCTTCTTCCTCCAACGTTTACAAGGTGAGAGAAGTCACCAAGACACTCTCTCTCACTAGTCTAGAGATTCCAATCACCAAGAATGGACGCACACAAGCTTCTCTCTAGCTAGATATAACCTATAGTTGGATTACAAGAGGTTTTGGAGTGTGGAAGTGGTAGCTCTTGGTCTTGAATGCTTGAGAATGTGTAGTGAGGCTCAGAAGATCAAGACTTATCGAAATGGCCGGTTGGAGGGGTATTTATAGCCAGCCCACACGAGATAGCCGTTGGAAAAGTGGGCAGACTTTGTCAGTTAACATCGGATCCTCCGATGCACCCCTTTATATGATCATCGGTCGAATTCCAAATTAGCTGATGTCATGTGTCAGATGTGACCGTTGGATATAACCGTTGGATTTTTTTAATCGACCGATGTTACTTCAATTTATCATCGGATGATCCGGTGTGTATATCTTCAGAGTAACTCAGATATCATCCTTCGGGTGAACTCAACCGATGTGCCACTTCCTTCACATCGGATGATCCGGTGTGTACTGGGCTCTGAGGTCTTCTTCTTCTGCCAACTCAAACTCGACCGATGTAGTCATTTTGCAAGACATCGGATGATCCGGTGAATGCAACTTGTTTGCTTCGAGTTGTTTTGAGTTGATCTTTTAGAATCCTCTCGAGTGACCTCTTTGATACTTGTTTGAAATGATATTACGATGAGGTGTGAGCTCCTTGTGTTGCCACTTTTGATAAAGTGGAGTCGTTGTATGATTTCTTCATTTAGTTTTTATGAGTATCGAATAACCCCTTAGAATGGATCATTGAGGGGTCTTCATTTGTATCCAATGAGCAGTAGATGGTGTGAATAGATAGTTCATTAACGGTTGATGTGATATATGTGAACCCTCGCATCCACAAACTCATTAGTAATAACGAACGGTTGTCATTAATCACCAAAACCATATCTCACGGGGGCCTAGATGCTTTCACCATGCAATGCAGAGTAGAGGGACAAGGGATGACTATTAGTAGAAGAAGATCATCGCTGCTTAAATCTTTGTGGTATTTGATTGATAATATGGTTATAATCTTGCCTTTTTTACTGCTGAACTGGGTGCCAGTGCCTTGAACCATGAATAAGATTAATTCCTTCATAATCGTTACTGGTTAACCACACACATATCTATATGAGCATATATATATATATATATATATATATATATATATATATATATATATATATATATTTACAGTCTTAGGGGCCCATATGTCAAATTCGCCCTAGGGCCCTCTGAAACATAGAGCCAGCCCTGAATGTAGTCACGTCCATGGACCCCTTGCATAAAAGCGACCATTGACGACGGCAAAATTTATTGACGACAAGGCCGTCGTGTTTAAATTAATTGACGACGGCTAGATACAGCCGTCACCAATAATATGGTAATTGATGACGGCTAACCTAGTACTGTCGTCAATAAACTAAATGACGACGGTGGCCGTCGTCTATAAAGGCTATTGTCAAATTTGGCCGAGATCCGGCCCCATCCAAGGTGTTATTGATGATGGGGAGACATAACCTGAGACAGCCGCTCTGGTATCAACTATGACAGGGTTCTGACACCACTTGTCACAGCTCTGATACCAGCTAAGACAGCCGCTCTGGTATCAACTATGACGGGGTTCTGACACCACTTGTCATAGCTCTGATACCACGCTGTGAGGGACAGCAGGACCTCATCGGGTGGTGCCTGATATGTGGTACCCAACAGCACACGGGTCGACAAACACACATCATATTACATAAATAGTTTAGCGGAAGCGTACAAGAATGTTTTACAAATAAGTATATCAGAGTAAACTACAGCGGAAGACTATAATTCTCACGACTCATCTCTATCTTAGCAACAAAGAAACAGTCCAGCCCACGGACTGTCTCTTACTGGCAACACGAAGAACAATCTGCAGCGGCGAGGATACTCTTTGAGTAAACACTCGGAGGTTCCCGAGTCTCATCGGCATCCCTTCTCTTAAGCATGAAGTCAAATACCTGCAAAACAACTCGGATAGCATCCGTGAGCATAACGCTCAGTAAGACTTAACCGTCACACTAAATATGAAACTATATGTGAGGTCATGAACCTAAATTAGGATGGCATAAGCATAATTAAACTCGCCTAAAAATGAATCCTTACTTTCAGGTATTATTTGCAGCAATTTTAAGTAACCTTGGGCATGCCACATCGGGAGTTCACAATCAAACAAGAAACGCTTTCCCCCGATGTAAATTACTCACGACATAAAAGAATCGAGTTTGCACTAGCCTATTCATCAAGATCCAATACAAAGCTAGTATGATACTTCCAATCAATATGATTAGTTCCTTTCTCATGCAAGTTCTTACTACGTCACCACTGTGAGAACAAGTATGTTTGGTCCATTCTGGGAGCGATGGTGATTTGAATCAATAACACCCGGACTACATGACACGTATGCCCGTACTCGACGTTGCCTACAACAACCATCACTGACGTCGTACATGGCATCCTTTCCCCCGTTTCACCCCCGCTGAATCGATCAAGTCACCCCGTACAGTAGCCACTCTCATGGTGCACCTGCAGACCTGAGATTTCATGAGAATGTTCCCCACATACTGCACACCGGCCGTCTGCCTGAGGCGACCCGAAAAGTCCCAACGACAGCTTCCCAAGGTACATCGGTTTACTGGGTCCCATTTAGCCAACATGAGTTTGGTACACAACTCAAACTTGTTCAACAGGGCCGCATACGGATCGGTCCTTGACCGACACGGACAGGTCTATAGCACCCAGGCCCCTATATCCTGCTGCCCTTACAACCTTCTAGTCTCAACTTAAACTTGCTAATTCATTAATGAACCAATCCCGTATGCCCCTGTTGTTCCTAAATCTGCGAGTAGCATCTCACCACTCGACTTCTATCGAACCGTACTTAAGCATGGCAGTTCTACACGGTGAAAGACACCTATCCAATACTCCATGGGTCATTTGGCTATGCAAGAGGAGTATCAAACACTAGACCTAATGCACAGTTCAAATCTTAACCAAAGGTGAATACAAAATAAAAACTTAATAGCTGTTAAATGCAAACCAGAGCTTGCCTGTTTTGCAGGGTAGTCGTATATAAACAGTTAGTGTCCTTGCTGATCCACCCTTGATTCTCCGGAGCTTGATCCACTTCAATGAATCACTCCTTTGAATCCCCTTCGTTGTGGTTCCTATTGAAATGCATATGCACATGTTTTATAGAATGTAATGGAAAGAACTTATAGAATTAATTTCTTAGGAACAGAGGTTGTGTGGAAAAGCCAAGAATGGCTTGGTTTGCCTCTGTTGTGCAAAGAACAGACTTAAACCAAATTGACCTTAAGGCCTTAGCTATACACTAACCATTTTCCCTAATGAACCTAATAGATAAACTGAAAAGATTTGAGTGCCACTGAAGAACAAGAACTCCAATGGCCTCAAAAGTTTTACAGCAGCTTCTATACTACCTAAGGATTTAGCTTGCCAAATTGCAGCTAATGTGGAATTAAATTGTGTTCTCCATAATTCTCATAATGTCCCTCATGTATTTCCACGTATAAATAAGTATGGAGAATAAGAATAGGAAGTTCTAGGGATCAACTTGAGCTGATAATTTACATGTGAGTTCTTGGTCACGTAAAAGTAATCTGGTCCAAAATTCAGCCCTTTTACTTGAGTAGTTCTTCCAGAACAATTCTTTTAAGAATTTCTAGTCCAAAGAATTAATTCTGAAGTAATGTGCATTTTAATGCTCAATTAAGTGAACTACAATTTCCAGTATGTCTCAGAGAGCTTGCCTAAATTTTCCTATGATTTTTGGAGCTATGGATTGCCCAGAATAGATTTTTATAAGTTGGAAACATTTTCTGAAAATGTTTCTGGACCCTTATGAACACAGCATATTGTATTTAGCAAATTCCCCCACAAATGATCTTGAAATGAGCTGAAACTTTGCTAGAAGGTCAACACTATGCCAAATAATATTCTGGCACAAATTGGGGATTTTTGGATAAACCAAACTCCCTCAATAATTCTTTTTCAGAAACAATTCAAAGAATTCTCCAGAATCTAATATTGACTTTCATACAAATCTGAGTTCATATTTGGATAGAACTCGGAGAGATGAATCCAACCCAATTGGAATCACCCATTTTGGAGTTTTCTACAGGGAGCTATGATTTTCCAAAGTTTGAGCCCTCACTGGAATTGTTTTCCTACAGAAAATCCTACTGGGCCCGCTTATTTAAATTCCAGCCACTAGAATTGAAGCCACACCGGGACCACGGGGTTTTGCGCGCCAGCACACGGGATCCCGGCCACACCCGATCACGGGTTTGAATTCTGAGCTGCTGACAGCCGGGGCCCACGCTTTCTTCTTCCTCCCTCCCTCTTTCTCACGCCCGCGCGCTCCCCCCCCCCCTCGCCGGAGCAACCGGCTGGTCGCCGGACCGGCGTTTCCGGCCGCCGCCCAGCTAGAGGCTCGCCGCCAGAGGGTTTAGGGCACCGAGGAACACGATGGTGGGTTCTGCTTGGGCTGCCGGTGGCCGGAACCAGCTCGGCGACTTGCGGCAGCTACTGTTGTGGTTCGGCGCCGTCGCCCGAGGTCTCCAGCCCGCCAACACTTGCACCGATGAGCTCTACAGCACCAGCGCAGCTCTAGGAAGATCGGAACAACCTCAAAGTAGCTCAGGAGTGGCCGCAATTATGGTTTCACCGTGCGACCGAATGGGTCCGCGGCGAACACCCCTAGTAGAGCTTGAAATCCGTCGCGCGGAGGCGTTTTCATGCAATGGATGCTAAAGGAGAATTGATCGCCGGCTAATCCAGTATCTACGTGCAAAGTTTGATGATCTGCGGAGGATTGGAGAGGTGGAATTTTAAGGAACTGTACCGGGAGCTCGGGTTGAGGCCGCCGGAGCAAAATCTCAGAATTCACCGGCGAGAGCTCATGACGTGGCTTGAGCTTCAGGTGGAAGCGGCGTGGAGTCCGTGCGCTCCTTTTTCCGCCCTTGCTCGGCCGTGAAAGTTGCTATGGTGCGCTGTCCTCGTGCGTCTGGTCGTCGGTTGCAACTAGCTCGCCACTGTGGCTGTGGTTCTAGGGCACAGGAGGCCGAAGTTCGCTTGCTTGCAGGTCAGGGAGGTGGAGGCCAAGCTCGGAGCGCTTTCTAGCAGCTCGGGGAGGAGAGGGCACGAGAGTGCCTTCGGTTTCCCGATTGACCGAGCGGTGAGGAGAAAAACACGGCTATGTTTAGTGTCGCTCGCGAGGAGGGAGAACGAATAGGCTTTGCTTCGGCTAGGCAGGTGATCAAGCCGCTGAACCGCCTCTGGGCACCGCACGTGGGGGAATGAAGCAGCTGGTGGCGCTGCCGAGCCTCCCAGTGCCTCCACGGTGGAAGCTGCTGGTGGCTCACGCTAGCTGTTCGATGAAATTTCCCACCGAGGCTGAGACTTAGTGTGCAAGGCACCCTCTTTAACTCTATGACATGTGGGTCCCACTCCACATTTACCTCCCAAATATCTTCTCAAGCTGATCCTCTCAATTCCCAGAATTCTAAGTTTAAAAAGAGTGGCTAGAATTTGAACTCTTCAAATTCAGTTTGAATTTGTATGACAAAATTGAATTTGGCTAGAATTTGCAAATGCTTCTCTTTAACTCCTTTTTGAGCCCACCCTACAAATGAAAAGTTTGTGATCAAACTTTTCCCTATAATTCCAACTATATGGCTGCACGTTTATTCAAAGTTTTTGGTCACCACATGTGCAAACCTTGAATCTCAAATCTGATTTTTAAACTTACATGCAAAGAGGTATTTAACTCCTTATTGGTTCAACACTTTTAAATAAAAATGTGAGCCTCATTTTGGATGGTCATCCATGTATCACTTTGCATGAAGAAAAGTTTTAGCAAGTCCCATTTTTCATGTCTTTGCAACACATATGAACTCAAACCTTAGTTTTTATTCATAAACATTTTTGGGACTTTTACATTCCTCCCCCCTTAAAAGAATCTCGTTCCGAGATTACAAAAGAAGAACGAGACGGGAGAGGTAATTACAAAATGTACAACGCTAAAAGATCCAGATAGTTGGTGCGGAGGGAGTCTTCACTTTCCCACGTCGCCTCTTTCGCGGTGTGATTACTCCACAGCACCTTGAAAAATCTGATCGTCCGGTTCCGGGTTACCCGGGCCTTCTCATCCAAAATCTGAACCGGTCGCTCGGTGTATGTAAGGTCCGGTTTCAATTCGTCGATGTCCTCGGTGCGAACAGAAGCGGTGAATTTGAGACACTTCCGCAGCTGTGATACATGAAATACATCATGAACACCCGCTAGACTTGCCGGTAATTCCAGCCGGTAGGCTACGGGTCCGCACTTCTCCGTGATAGCAAAAGGACCAAGAAAACGGGGAGCGAGCTTCTTTTTTACACCGAACCGGTGAATTCCTTCATCGGAGATACACGAAGATACACGTGCTTTCCGACGTCAAAATGCAAAGGCCTACGCCGTTGATCAGCGTAGCTCTTCTGTCGGGATTGTGCAGCCTTCAAGTTCTCTTGTATCAACCGAACTCGGTCTTCGGCTTCGTTCAAAAGATCAATCCCAAACAGAACTCTTTCGCCGGACTCACACCAATTCAGTGGTGTGCGACACTTCCGGCCATAGAGAGCTTCATACGGTGCCATTTTAATACTCGCTTGATAACCGTTGTTGTATGAAAACTCCGCCAATGGTAGGTGATCATCCCAATTCCTACCGTGGTCGATTGCACACGCTCTCAACATATCCTCGAGCACTTGATTGACCCTCTCAGTTTGTCCATCGGTTTGAGGGTGATATGCGGAGCTTCTAATCAGCTTGGTGCCCAACGAGGCGTGCAGCTGCTCCCAAAAACGAGCAACAAACAGCGCACCTCGATCTGAAATGATGGTATTCGGGACACCATGTGAGCATATAATTCTGGAGATGAATAACTCCTCATATTGCCTTGCTCGATAATGAGTGTTCACCGGTAAGAAATGTGCCGACTTCGTCAACCGGTCGACGATCACCCATATCGAGTCATGCTTCCTGGATGTGAGCGGTAATCCGACGATGAAGTCCATACACACATCCTCCCATTTCCATTCCGGTATCTTCAAAGGTTGTAGCGGTCCGGCTTTCCGCATATGATCAGCCTTGACCCGCCTACACGTATCGCATTCAGATACGTATTTAGTGATCTCCCTCTTCATCCTCGTCCACCAAAATTTCTGTTTCAAATCTTGGTACATCTTGTTACTTCCAGGATGAATGGAAAACTTTGACAGGTGGGCTTCATCGAAGATTTTCTTCCGGAGTTTCATATTGCGCTGTACCACTATACGGTCGTTAAACCATATCGTACCGTTCTTATCCTTCCGGAAGCATTTTACCTCTCCGTTGTCTAGTCTTCTCCGTATGTGAGACATACCCTTGTCTCTTCTTTGAGCTTCAACAATCTCTTCACGGATCGTTGGAATGAGAGTGATATTGTAAAGCGCTCCATACGGAATGACACGGAGACTTGGTTCTTCCTCTTCCAACTCAGCAGCCGCCAAGTTCTGAACGTGGGCTTTCCGACTAAGCGCGTCGGCAACCACGTTTGCTTTTCCCTGATGATATTGGATCTCAATTTCATAATCTTTTATGAACTCCAACCATCTCCGTTGTCTCATATTCAGCTCCTTCTGTGTGAAGATATACTTCAAGCTTTTATGGTCGGTGTAGAGGTGAACAAGATTACCAAGTAGGTAATGCCTCCACATATTTGATGCCAACACCACTGCAGCAAGCTCAAGATCATGAGTTGGATAATGCTGCTCGTGGTTTCGCAGTTGACGAGACCCATAGGCGACTACACACCCTTCTTGCATCAGAACACAGCCGAGACCGATGCCGGATGCATCACAGTATACATCAAATGGCTTCGTCGTGTCCGGCTGAGCAAGAACTGGAGCTGTTGTGAGATGTTTCACCAAAGTTTTGAATGCGGCTTCACATGCTGCATTCCACATGTATTTAGTGCCCTTTTTCAGCAGCTCCATCATTGGCTTAGCAATCTTTGAGAAACTCGGGATGAACCTCCGATAATACCCCGCTAAACCTAGGAAACTTCGGACCTCGTGGACAGATTTGGGAGATTCCCACTTCAGCACTTGTTCAATCTTGCTGGGGTCCACGGAAATACCTTTTGCTGAAATAATATGGCCTAGGAAAGACACTTGATCAATCCAGAACTCGCACTTGCTGAACTTGGCATATAATTGGTGCTCCCGCAACCGTTGTAGCACGATGTACAGATGTTCAGCGTGCTCTTCTTCAGATTTGGAGTAAACCAATATGTCATCGATGAATACCACGACGAACTTGTCTAACTCCGGCATGAACACTGAATTCATCAAGTACATGAAGTGTGCCGGAGCATTGGTTAACCCAAATGACATGACGAGGTACTCATAGAGCCCGTATCTCATCAAGAACGCTGTCTTCGGTATGTCCTCCGGTCGGATCTTAATTTGATGATACCCCGACCGAAGATCCATCTTCGAAAATACCCTTGCACCCACAAGTTGATCAAACAGGATGTCGATGCTGGGCAAAGGATATTTGTTCTTGATCGTGACAGCATTTAGAGAACGGTAATCAACACATAGCCGTAGTGTTTCGTCCTTCCTCTTAACGAACAGCGCAGAGCAACCCCAAGGTGAAGAACTTGGCAGTATGAAACCCTTGCTCATGAGTTCATTCAATTGCTCTTTCAACTCCGCTAGCTCGTTAGGTGCCATCTTGTAAGGCCTTCGTGAGATAGGCATCGTTCCCGGCGCCAGTTCAATCTTGAACTCGACGTCCCGTTCGGGCGGCATGCCCGGTAAGTCATCGGGAAATATGTCAGGATAATCACGTACCACCAGAATATTTCAAGCTTTAGCGCTTCCGTGTGGTAGGCCTCCACCATATCTGGGTCTTCGATGTCTAAAAACAGCATGTGCTGCCCGTGAATCGGCGAGACATCCTCAATAGCAAGATGTTGCACACTCCCGGATTGCAATGCTGTTATGTTGACTCGAGCAGGTGGCGGCATACCACCTGATGATGATGGCTGTCTGGTGTTCACCAACCTCTCCGGGTATTCCTGCTTAAAATGCCCAAAATGGTGGCAATAAGAACACGGAGGTTTCCCCGGTTCCTCGTTGACTTGTGGTTGAGGAGTTGATGTACTTGGTTGTAGCAATGATGCAACAGTTGTCCTTCGTTTCTGTGGCAAAGGTGTTGCTTCAAGACAAGATTCTTGAGCAGGAAATCTGTACGGAGTTGATCTCACTGGTGCTTGCCATATCTCATCGGATGGTGTGTGATACACCACACGGTACATATGAGAAACAACTGGTGTGTCTTCTTGCACATCCTCTCGGTCCCTCTTCTCTGCTTGACACTCAAGTATCGCTTGTTCTTGCAGCAGAGCCGCACTGATCAACTCAGTGTAACTGCCTTGATTGAACAAAGCCAACTTGTCTTTTAATATGGCACTCAGGCCATAGAAGAAGTAGTCACACCTTGCAGCTTCACTCGTCGCATAAGCAGGAGCATATTGTGCCAAAAGGTTGAACTGTTTGACATAATAAAGGACACTCATGTCCCCCTGCTTCAAGTTCCTAAATTCTTGCTGCTGGGCCTTGATAAAACCCATAGGAATGTGACGAGCACGGACTGCTTCACGAAATTCCATCCATTCCACTCGATGGCCCTCCGGAACAGTGGCGAGATAAGAGAACCACCATTTTCCTGCGGCTCCATGGAGCTGTTGAGCTGCAAATAATGTCTTCTGATACTCATCACACTCAAACACTCCAAACTTGGACTCCATAACCCGAAGCCACTGATCAGCTTCCACGGGTTCATTAGCTTCTGTAAAAATTGGCGGTTGAGTCGCCAAGAAGTCCAAATAGGCGTTCCGAGGTGGAACGACCTGTTGTGCACGTTGGAGTAAACCTTGTTGTACCAAGGCTTGGAGTAGTCTTGTGTTCTCTTGGCTTGACTCGACCATCTGGGCCATGACATCCGCCCATACCGTTGATGGCGGTGCCCGTGGTGGAGTCGAGTCATCACCGTCTCGGCGAGAACCTTCAGCCGTACTCGGAGAATGCGTACACACCATACTGCAAAAGAATCATTTTTGAAGGGAGTCAAAACTTGATCTCAGCAGTATGTGAAAGTATGTAAAACATGAACATGCTAAAACTTTATGAAAGCATAACAAAATTTCATGTTTGCACATCTTTCTAAAGCCAACATATTCAGCCCCTCATTCTGTACAGAACAGACCTTTCTGTACTTAATCCAGAATCAGAAGTTATGATCGTTCAACGTTGACAGAATTTCTGGATAGATTTTTCCAGCACCTCCTTTGTATGTGGCTGTTTTCATCACAGTTTTACCTACAAATGGGGTACAATTCTGAACAAACTATGAACTACAAAATCATTATAAGTTGCATAACCTTTCCAACGGTGTATCATATGGCCCTTATAAATTTTTCTACAGATTGTTATGGCCAATTTACAGAAACACCCAGAGAAATTTGCAGCTGCTCCGTTTTCTGAACAGTTTGCATTCATCTGTGCAATCAACCAAGTTGGCGTCTGATTTTGCTCTGGAGGTCTACAGAAAAGTTGTATAGCACTGAAAAACCTTTCCAGATCTGTATAATACACCTTCATTGGGTCAATAAACACAGAGTTATGCTCTGTCAAATTCCAGCAAAAATTTCTGCCAGAACAGAGCACTCTGGTTTCGGATCAAAAGAAGCCTAGCAATTCTCTTCTTTGAAACTTAGGCCAAATGAAGAGTGCAGTAACTAATATGTGCTTTCCAACATCCATTTTTAGTTTGAAAGTTAGTCATGAATGATTTCTTCATATGAAAGAAGACTATCCAGTGTAGTACGGCGACGATGCACCGTAAGACATATGACGGTACTACGTTGCCTCACCAAAGAAAAACCTAACCGGATTACACCGGCATATATGTATCATTAGGTGCACTAAAACGGTCATTCGCAAACATGCTACACACACAAAGTTTTTCGTGGTTAGTACCTACATAAGCGACACTCAATCATCAGGTCCGGCTGCATACCGAACCCGGTATCCATACAGTTCGTACACCCGGCCGTCATCACTCGCCTAGGTGTTCTCAAGCCAAACACGCCTTGAGCTACATGTTCACGTTACTGACCACGTGACGGGGTCGCCCAAATTGCACCATGCACGCCAGGGACAGATGTTGCTCGAATACCCCAAACGAAATGAAGAGTCGTAGAGGATACTAAACGGGTCGGGTTACCTGCCACCCGTGAGGCTCCACCCTTCAGCTTATGCGTACTGGTGGACAGCGCATACGTGAACCCCCCAGACATAAACGTCCTGAGATGCACGATTTTCCGACATAACAAATAGGTTAGCTTGCCACCTTCATATTATGCTAATAATAGTCCTTATGTGGGCCTAGTACCGTTATCTCACCGTATCCTAAGTTTTTAACATAATATGATGCTCAGTCCGTGCTCTGTTCCCAACGCGGCTCTGATACCAGCTGAGACAGCAGCTCTGGTATCAACTATGACAGGGTTCTGACAACACTTGTCACAGCTATGATACCAGCTGAGACAGCCGCTCTGGTATCAACTATGACAGGGTTCTGACACCACTTGTCACAGCTCTGATACCACGCTGTGAGGAACAGCAGGACCTCGTCGGGTGGTGCCATGATATGCGGCACCCAACAGCACAAGGGTCGACAAACACACATCATATTATATAAATAGTTTAGCGGAAACGTACAAGAATGTTTTACAAATAAGTATATCAGAGTAAACTACAGCGGAAGACTATAATTCTCACGACTCATCTCTATCTTAGCAACAAAGAAACAGTCCAGCCTGCGGACTGTCTCTTACTAGCAACACGAAGAACAATCTGCAGCGGCGAGGATGCTCTTTGAGTAAACACTTGGAGGTTCCCGAGTCTCATCGGCATCCCTTCTCTTAAGCATGAAGTCAAATACCTGCAAAACAACTCGGATAGCATCCGTGAGCATAACGCTCAGCAAGACTTGACCGTCACCCTAAACATGAAAATCTATGTGAGGTCATGAACCTAAATTAGGATGGCATGAGCATAATTAAACTCGCCTCAAAGTGAATCCTTACTTTCAGGTATTATGTGCAGCAATTTTAAGTAACCTTGGGCACGCCACATCGGGAGTCCACAATCAAACAAGAAATGCTTTCCCCCGATGTAAATTGCAAACGGCATAAAAGAATCGAGTTTGCACTAGCCTATTCATCAAGATCCAATACAAAGCTAGTATGATACTTCCAATCAATATGATTAGTTCCTTTCTCATGCAAGTTCTTACTACGTCACGACTGCGAGAACAAGTATGCTCGGTCCATTCCGCGAGCGATGGTGATTCGAATCAATAACACCCAGACTACACGACACGTACGCCCGTACTCGACGTTGCCTACAACAACTATCACTGACGTCGTACGTGGCAGCCTTTCCCCCGTTTCACCCCCGCTGAATTGATCAAGTCGCCCCGTACAGTAGCCACTCTCATGGTACACCTGCCGACGTGAGATGTCATGAGAATGTTCCCCACATACTGCACACCGTCCGTCCGCCTGAGGCGACCCGAAATGTCCCAACGACAGCTTCCCGAGGTACATCGGTTTACTGGGTCCCATATAGACGGCATGAGTCCGGTACACAACTCAAACTTGTTCAACAGGGCCGCATACGGATCGGTCCTTGACCGACACAGACAGGTCTATAGCACCCAGGCCCCTATATCCTGCTGCCCTTACAACCTTCCGGTCTCAACTTTAACTTGCTAATTCATTAATGAACCAATCCCGTATGCCCCTGTTGTTCCTAAATCTGCGAGTAGCATCTCACCACTCGACTTCTATCGAACCGTACTTAAGCATGGCAGTTCTACACGGTGAAAGACACCTACCCAATACTCCATGGGTCATTTGGCTATGCAAGAGGAGTATCAAACACTAGACCTAATGCACAGTTCAAATCTTAACCAAAGGTGAATACAAAATAAAAACTTAATAGCTGTTAAATGCAAACCAAAGCTTGCCTGTTTTGCAGGGTAGTCGTATATAAACAGTTAGTGTCCTTGCTGATCCACCCTTGATTCTCCGGAGCTTGATCCACTTCAATGAATCACTCCTTTGAATCCCCTTCGTTGTGGTTCCTATTGAAATGCATATGCACATGTTTTATAGAATGTAATGGAAAGAACTTATAGAATTAATTTCTTAGGAACAGAGGTTGTGTGGAAAAGCCAAGAATGGCTTGGTTTGCCTCTGTTGTGCAAAGAACGGACTTAAACCAAATTGACTTTAAGCCTTAGCTATACACTAACCATTTTCCCTAATGAACCTAATAGATAAACTGAAAAGATTTGAGTGCCACTGAAGAACAAGTACTCCAATGGCCTCAAAAGTTTTACAGCAGCTTCTATACTACCTAAGGATTTAGCTTGCCAAATTGCAGCTAATGTAGAATTAAATTGTGTTCTCCATAATTCTCATAATGTCCGTCATGTATTTCCACGTATAAAATAGTATGGAGAACAAGAATAGGAAGTTCTAGGGATCAACTTGAGCTTATAATTTACATGTGAGCTCTTGGTCAAATAAAAGTAATCTGGTCCAAAATTCAGCCCTTTTACTTGAGTAGTTCTTCCAGAACAATTCTTTTAAGCATTTCTAATCCAAAGAATTAATTCTGAAGTAATGTGCATTTTCATGCTCAATTAAGTGAACTAAAATTTCCAGTATGTCTCAGAGAGCTTCCCTTAATTTTCCTATGATTTTTGGAGCTATGGATTGCCCAGAATAGATTTTTATAAGTTGGAAACATTTTCTGAAAATGTTTCTGGACCCTTATGAACACATCATCTTGTATTTAGCAAATTCCCCCTCAAATTATCTTCAAATGAGCTGAAACTTTGCTAGAAGGTCAACACTATGACAAAGAATATTCTGGCACAAATTGGGGATTTTTGGATAAACCAAACTCACTCAATAATTCTTTTTCAGAAAACCTTCAAAGAATTCTCCAGAATATAATATTGACTTTCATACCAATCTGAGTTCATATTTTGATAGAACATGGAGAGATGAATCCAACCCAATTGGAATCACTCATTTTGGAGTTTTCTACAGGGAGCTATGATTTTCCAAAGTTTGAGCCCTCACTAGAATTGTTTTCCTACAGAAAATCCTACTGGGCCTGCTTATTTAAATTCCAGCCACTAGAATTGAAGCCACACCGGGACCACGGGGTTTTGCATGCCAGCACATGGGATCCCGGCCACACCCTATCACGGGTTTGAATTCTGAGCTGCTGACAACCGGGGCCCATGCTTTCTTCTTCTTCCCCTCTTTCTCGCGCCCGCGCGCTCCCCCCTCGCCGGAGCAACCGGCTGCTCGCTGGAACGGCGTTTCCGGCCGCCGTCCAGCTAGAGGCTCGCTGCCAGAGGGTTTAGGGCACCGAGGAACATGATGGTGGGTTCAGCTTTGGCTGCCGGTCACCGGAACCAGCTCGGCGACGTGCGGCGGCTACTGTTGTGGTTCGGCGCCGTCGCCCGAGGTCTCCAGCCCGCCAACACTTGCACCGATGATATCTACAGAACCGGCGCAGCTCTAGGAAGATCGGCACAATATCAAAGTAGCTCGGGAGTGGCCGCAATTATGGTTTCACCGTGCGACCGAATGGGTCCGCGGCGAACACCCCTAGTAGAGCTTGAAATCCGTCGCGCGGAGGCGTTTTCATGCGATGGATGCTAAAGGAGAATTGATCGCCGGCTAATCTAGTATCTACGTGCAAAGTTTGATGATCTGCGGAGGATTGGAGAGGGGGGATTTTAAGGAACTGTACCGGGAGCTCGGGTTGAGGCCGCCGGAGCAAAATCTCGGAATTCGCCGGCGAGAGCTCACGACGTGGCTTGAGCTTCAGGTGGAAGAGGCGCGGAGTCCATGCGCTCCTTTTACCACCCTTGCTCGGCCATGAAAGTTGCTGTGGTGCGCTGTCCTCATGCGCCCGGTCGTCGGTTGCAACTAGCTCGCCGCTGTGGCCGTGGTTCTAGGGCACAGGAGGCCGAAGTTCGCTTGCTTGCCGGTCAGTAAGGTGGAGGCCGAGCTCGGGGTGCTTTCTAGCAGCTCGGGGAGGAGAGGGCGCGAGCATGCCTTTGGTTTCCCGATCGACCGAGCGGTGAGGAGAAAAACATGGCTCTGTTTAGTGTCGCTCGCGAGGAGGGAGAACGAATGGGCTTTGCTTCGACCGGGGGGGGGGGGGTGATCAAGCCGCTGAACCGCCTCTGGGCGCCGCGCGTGGGGGAATGAAGCAGCTGGTGGCGCTGCCGAGCCTCCCAGTGCCTCCACGGTGGAAACTGCTCGTGGCTCACGCGAGCTGTTCGATGAAATGTCCCACCGAGGCTGAGACTTAGTGTGCAAGGCACCCTCTTTAGCTCTATGACATGTTGGTCCCATTCCACATTTATCTCCCAAATATCTTCTCAAGCTGATCCTCTAAATTCCCAGAATTCTAAGTTTAAAAAGGGGTGGATAGAATTTGAACTCTTCAAATTTAGTTTGAATTTGTATGACAAAATTGAATTTGGATAGAATTTGCAAATGCTTCTCTTTAACTCCTTTTTGAGCCCACCCTACAAATGAAAAGTTTGTGATCAAACTTTTCCATATAATTCCAACTATATGGCTGCACGTTTATTCAAAGTTTTTGGTCACCACATGTGCAAACTTTGAATCTCAAATCTGATTTTTAAACTTACATGCAAAGATGTATTTAACTCCTTATTGGTTCAACACTTTTAAATAAAAATGTGAGCCTCATTTTGGATGGTCATCCATGTATCACTTTGCATGAAGAAAAGTTTTAGCAAGTCCCATTTTTCATGTCTTTGCCACACATATGAACTCAAACCTTAGTTTTTATTCATACACATTTTGGGACTTTTACACAACCGTCGTTAATAAGCAACTTATTGATCACAGTGAGGAACAACTGTCGTCCATAAGCCCGATATACTCCCAACCCCGCGAGTCGCGTGGCGGCATCCTCTCCCGCCCGCGCCGCCTCCCGACTCCGCTTCGCCGTCGCCGGTCTCCGCCGCCCCGTGCGCCGCCTCCTGACTCGCCGTCGCAATTGCCGGTCTCTGCTGCCCTGTCTCCGGTCGGCGCCGCCTGAGGTACGCCCTCCCCCCCCCCTCACCGCACCTCTCCCCGCTGCCCCTCTCCCCGCCGCCCCTCTCCGCCACCACGCAGCCGGCCGCCCCCTCCGCCCCTCTCCACCGCCGGCCGCCTCCGCCGCCCCTCTCTGCCCCCGCGACACCACGGCCCCCCTCCCGCCCCGCCGCCCCGGCCCCCCTCTCGTCCCGCTGCCCCCGCCACCCCTCTCTGCCGCCGTGCTGCCAGCCACCCCCGCCACCACAGGCTGCCAAGGCCCCCTCCCGCCTCGCTGCCCTGCCGCCCCAGCCCCCCTCCCGCCCCTCTGCCCCCGCCGCCCCTCTCTGCCCCGCTGCCGCCGCGCCGCCGGCCGCCCCCGCCACCTTGCGCCGCAAAGGCTCCCCTACCGCCCCGCTGCCCCACCGCCCCGGACATCCTCCCACCCCACCCTCCGCCGCTGCGCCACCGGCCGCCCAGGCCCCCCTCCCGTCCCACGCCCCAAACAGAGAAGCTCCATGTGTGCCGCCGCCCGTCTCCCCGCTGCCCCTCTCCACCGCCGCGCCGCTGGCCGCCCCCGCCACCACTCTCTGTCGCCGTGCCGTCGGCGGCCCCCGCCGACCCTCTCCCCGCCGCCCCTCTCTGTCTTCGCGACACCCCGGTCCCCCTCCCGCCCCGGTGCAGCGTGTGTTTACCAATAAATGTACCAACTCTGCTACTGGATCAAACAAATTCTAATAAATGTACCAGCAGACTTTGGAATTTCATGTGTTTACCAATTTTCTGTACATTCTGGGTACTATGTTTATGCAAAACCACTGGTGTGAAACTCATCTGACAACCTTGAATCCCTCCATGGCTATTTCTTTGTTGCTCCATGATTTTGAGTAACGTGAAGGTAGAACTGTATGTATTCCATGTGTAAGATATAAATTCGAATCTACAATATATTAGATATATATTCCGTAGCTAGCTAGGCGAGACGGGAAGCGACGACGAAGCCGTCCTGCGGTAGCTCGGATAAACAAAGCCACGGTGCCGGTCGGTCACGGGCGGCTCACGACCCTTGTCGGTGACTCACGGCGGCATCGGTCGAGCAACCTTTTTTTTCTCTTTCTCTCTGTTTTTCTTTATTCCTGTGAATGAAGTCGATGCCAAGGACGCAAGAGGCAGGCGAAGGTACAGTACAGCAGCATCGTCACTAGTGGCCGCAGCGGTGAGCAGCAAAGATGTGGCGTTTACTTGCAGCTCTCCCACCCCATGCCGTGTGTGCCACCCAACCATCACGCCGCCATTTAACATTGCAATTTGCAGCCTTTGGGCTCTGTGAGGGGGACCCGACCCATGTCACGGGGCCGTGCCGCTCGCCCGGGAATTGCATTGGGTGGTGTTTTGTTTTGCGGCACCTAACAGCACACATATAAGGAAAACTGTATTACATAAATCAAAAGCGGAAGCGTACAAATGTTCTTTGTAAATAATTTACATCAAATAGCTACAGCAGAAGACTATGATCAGCTCACGTTGAATAACTAATGAGCACTTGAGAAGAGGTACAGCCCGCGGACTCCTCTCGCTAGCAACAAGAAGACATGGCAGCAGCTGGGTTCTCCATGTGTTACATGACTCAGAAGTCTCTTGAGTCTCACTGGACAACCTTCTTTATAAGCGTCGATGTTAACCTGCAAAACCACTCATATAGCAAGAGTGAGCACAAAGACTCAGCAAGACTTAACCGTCTCTCCTAAGGCATGCAACTCTACATGAAGGTAACTTAAGACATAAACATATAAGTTGCATAAAGACTCGCCTACATGTTCATCCTTAACTTTCAGATTTTAGCCATCATAGTAGTAACCTTGCGCCAAGCAGCATTGGAACTCCACAATAAAACAAGAAACGCTTCATTCCAATGCTACCTGTATAAAGGTGGAAAATAACTTTAATTTGCTCTATCTCTACTTTATCCATAGTTTTCATGCAATTGAATTATAATAACAGCAATTTAATCTTGCAAACTGTTATCACACAACTTGATTATTACGTCACAGCGCAGCGATCAAGCCGTACTCATATCCGCGAGGGACGGTGATTCGAATCAAACACTGCCCGGATAACTTGACACATATGCCTGCCTCTGACGACCCAAATCTAGCATCCTTCATTACGTCGTATGTGGCAACCTTTCGCAGGACACCCGACTGTAGAACCGGTCGTGTTGTCTCGGGCTTATAGGTCTAACGAGACGATGTGGTATGCCTCTACAATCAAGTTAACCTGATACATCGGTTTTCTGGGTCCCATATAACAGTAAACATCCGGTACACAACTCAATACTTGCTCAACAGGGCCGCACACGAGAACGGTCCTTAACCGACACAGGCAGAGCTACTCGACCAAGACCTCGTCTTGTCGCGGCCTAACCCTCCTGCCCAGTCTCATCTTTGGAAACATAAACTTTAGTTTGCCTCTTTAAACCATACCCGAGTGATCCCAAACTATAGCTCGCGAATAGATTCCAACAACTCGACTTCTACCGGATGTCACACCCTATTTATCATGGCATTATTCTATAGCGGGGATACGTCTTCTACCCTTTACTCGAGGGTTTCTTTTGTCATGCATTTGTAGTATAAATCATTCCTTACCTAAAGCACATACAACCTCTAAACCATAATAGTGAACAAAGTAAAACTTTATAAAATAATTAGATGCAAACCGGAGCTTGCCTTTGTTTGGCAGGTGATTAAGTATATACTCAGTTAGTGAAGACCACTTGAGGCTTGATCACTCGATCACCACATCTTTAAAATCCCACTTCACTTCCTTCACAAGTCCTCACGTATATGCTACACTTTATGAAAATGCACAAGTATATAATTGTAAAGTTTTGGCTATCAAGTCAATTGAGAAGTTTAAAACCAGAACTCTGTTTAAGAATTTAAAATGACACTGGTGCTAGTGGATGGGTTTGGGTTAAGTAAAGTGATCAAGTGCTATGTGTGCTTCCTAATTGTTGCATTTCCCCCTAGGACTGCTGTATCACAGAGTACTGATCCAGAGCTCAAATTTATATGAGAATTTTCCTGTGAGTTCCTTGTCGCAGGAAGACATTCTGGACCAAAATTCAGAATTGTTCAATGAGTAGTTCATCCAGAACAATTCCCTAATCATTTAGGCAAAAAGGAATTTATTCTGGATAAATTGCACTTTCATGCAAATTCAAGTGAACCACAAATTCACATAGCTCAGGAATAATGCATGAATTTTTCTAGGATTTTTGGAGCTAAGAACTACCCAGAACTGACTTTTCAAGTTTTGGAAATCCTCTGGAAAAGTTTCTGTATTCATTTGAACACAGCAATTTAGAATCTTAATTCTCCTAACCAAATCAACTTCAAATGGGCTGAAATTTTTACAGGATTTCAATAATATTATAGAGAATATTCTGGCAAAAAATTGAGGATTTTTGGATGAACCAAACTCCCTCTAAAATTCTTTTACTGAAAATTTTTAAAATAATTTCCAGCACTAAATAATGACTTCCATGCAAATTCGGTTGCATATTTGGATAGAGGTTTTAAACCTGAATCCAACCCAATTTGAATCACTAAATTTGTATGTCCCTATCAAAAGTTATGAGGTTCTAAAGTTTGAATCAAATCTGGCATTTGAATTAAAACCGGGAAAAGTTTAAAAGTCTGACAGCGGGTCCGGGGTGACGTGGCGCCACCAGAGCCGCTGACACACGGGGCTACAGAGACCCCCTCGTGCAGCCACAGTGGGATCCAGTGCCACAGAAAATCAAACTTTCCAGAAACAGCGACTGACACGTGGGCCAGCCCTGTCATCTCCTACCTCCTGCCTCCCCCGCCGGCCCGCCGCCGAGCTCGCCGGAGAGCTCGCCGGGAGGTGGTTCCGATGCTCCAAACTCGCTGATTTTGCCGCAACTACATATTTTCATGTGCGGAACACGTTGCCGGCCTTCCTTCAGACCGAGGATGGCCAGAAACCTTCGCGCGATGGCGACCATGGCTCCGGCATATCCGGCGACGTAGCTAGGGCGCTGTGATGCACCAAACACCTCGCGGTTTGCTCGTACAGCACCACTGCACCGAGGAGAACACGAATCTACCCACTGATATCACTTATACTCGTCGGAAATAGGACCTCACCGTCGGGCTAGGTCAAAATCCAGCGAATTTTGAAAAAACTCAATGAACAGTGGCTCTGCTCGATGGCTCTCGGTGGTTTTTGATCCCCTGAGCTCGCATGGACATCTAGTACTGGGTTTCTAGGTTTCGTGATGAGTGGTGCATCGTGTGAGAAGAATTTTCCGAGTTTCTCCCCACGGTTCATATTGCATGTCGGCAGAAAAAGCAAAATTCTAGCGAGCACAGAGCGTGACAAGATGCCAGTGTTGCGGTGAAGCAAGAAGAGGTCTACGCGAACCTTTTTGCTTTTGAAGCTCGGTGGAAGATGCACTGTGGCGACCGGGCGGTGAGTTCTTGTCGGGGCGGCTTCACACGGCGCTGTGGAGGAAAACGAGCTCGACACCGAGGTTCCCGTGGAGCTAGCGCCTGGTTCTTGCTTCGAGCACGTTGAGGGAGGTCCGGCGACGCTGTTATTGAGCTCACATCGGTGTGAAACTCGTAGCTACAGCCGGGCGTCGGTGAACCGACGGTGTTTCTCCGTGCGGTCGTGAGCGCAGCACGTAGGTCGCGTGAGGAGGAAGATCAGGCCCCGAGGTCAGTTCATGGGGTGAAAAGATCCCGGTTTGAGCCGATAAGAGCAACGAAACCGAGCCCTGATCTGCTCGGGAGCTGGCGGTGATGTTGCCTTGGTGGCGCGCGCTATTCAGTAACTTCGAGCGGAAAACATAGGACCCCGGGTGACTTCATTAACAAGTCAACACATCTCAATGACAAATGGGCCCCACAATGCAGTCCCTCCTTATCCCTCAAAAGATCTCCAAAATTTGGCAAATGCTGGAAATCAATTATGGAAAGTTCAACTCTGAATTATATTTGGATAATTGGGCAAGTTTTATCCAAATTCAAATATGTATTTGAATTCATTGCAAATTTAAGTCCTTTTGGAAAATGGGTAGAAAACCTTTCAAAAATTCATGAGACTTTGCATACCCACTAATTTGGACCTAAGGAATTCAAATATGGAATCTGACTTTTGGTTTGGCTGCTGCAAATGAGCTTTTTAACACAACAGTTTGCAAATTTCTATTGTGGTTCCCTCATTTGAAATTTGAGTTGAACATCTAGTTCACAAATCTGATTTTTAAACTTTCCATTGCACATGAGACTCTAAATATGTGGTTTTAATCCACCCAGGGTCCAAGCATGTAAGTAACCATAAGCTTGTGGTTTCTTGAATTTGAACTAACCTTCATTCACATCTCCAGCTTTCCATTTACAAGTTTTTGGGACTTTTACATTCCTCCCCCCTTAAAAAGAATCTCGTCCCGAGATTCACAATTAAGAACATTGTAGGGAGGACGACTATCGGACATAAGTCTCTAATAGCTCCGGATGATTGAGTTGTAAATAATCCTCGCTTTCCATGTAGCTTTGTCGTACGTGTGATTTTCCCACAGCACCTTGAAAAATCGCAGCGTCTGGTTTCTGGTCTCGCGAGTCTTTTCATCAATTATCCAGATTGAATGCTCAATATAAGTGAGGTCCGGCTTCAAATATGCTACGCCTCCCGTGAAAATCTCCGTTGGAACTTTCAAACACTTCCACAACTGAGATATGTGGAAGACATTATGAACTCCGGCTAAGGCTGCCGGTAACTCCAGACGGTAGGCCATGGGTTCACATCTTTTGATGACAGCGAAGGGACCAATAAAACGTGGAGCTAATTTTCCTTTTACTCCGAATTGTGAATTCCCTTCATAGGACATACATGGAGATATACGTGGTCTCCAACTTGGAAGTTCAGAGGACGACGTCTCTTATCCGCGTAGCTCTTTTGTCTGGACTGAGCAGCTTTAAGAGTTGCTTGAATAAGCATCACCCGCTCTTCTGCTTCATTTACGAGATCAACCCCGTAAATAACTCTCTCGCCAGATTCACACCGGTTCAGGGGTGTGCGGCACTTCCGGCCGTAGAGAGCCTCATAAGGTGCCATTTTGATGCTCGTTTGATAACCGTTGTTGTACGAGAACTCCGCCAACGGTAAGTGATCATCCCAGCTCTTACCGTGGTGGATGGCACACACTCTTAGCGTATCTTCAAGTATTTGATTCACCCTCTCAGTTTGCCCGTTTGTTTGAGGGTGACACGCGGAGCTTCGAATCAATTTGGTTCCCAAGGATGCGTGTAGCTGCTCCCAAAAACATGCTACAAACAGTGATCCTCTGTCGGACACGATGGTACGGGGAACTCCATGTAAGCACGAGATTTATGCTATGTACAACTCCGCATACTGCTTGGCGTTGTATTTGGTATGCACAGGGATGAAGTGTGCTGATTTGGTTAACCGGTCAACGATTACCCAAATTGAATCATGGTGGTGGGAGGTCGTCGGCAACCCGACGATGAAGTCCATACTCAAGTCTTCCCACTTCCATGCCGGTATTTGCAGTGGTTGCAGCAGGCCCGACTTCCTCACATGGTCGGCCTTCGACACGTATCACATTCTGAAACGTACTTTGCAGCTTAACGTTTCATACGTGTCCACAAAAACTTCTTTCAGAGGTCTTGGTACATTTTATTGCTGCCCGGATGAATTGAAAATTCTGACAAATGAGCTTCATCCAAATTTTTCTTCCGCAGCCTCATATCACGGGGCACAACTATCCGGTCCTTGAACCATAAGGTATCTTCGTCATCTGACCGGAAACATTTCATTTTCCCGTTCTACAATCTTCTTTTAATATGAGACATTCCCTTGCCTCACTTTTGAGCTTTCATAACCTCCTCTTTTAATGTGGGTATGAGAGCTAGATTATGTAAAGCTCCATATGGAACCAAGTAGAGACTCGGTTCTTCCTCTTCGACCGGCGTAATGGTCAGACTATGAATATGAGATTTCCGGCTGAGTGCATCGGCAACCACATTTGCCTTGCCCAGATGATAATGAATTTCAATCTCATAGTCTTTGATCAGCTCCAACCATCGCCGTTGTCGCATATTCAACTCTTTCTGAGTGAATATGTACTTCAAGCTTTTGGGGTCGGTGTAGAGATGAACCAGATTTCCCAATAGGTAATGTCTCCACATCTTCAAAGCTAGTACCACGGAAGCAAGCTCAAGATCATCAGTTGGATAATGTTGTTCATGATTCCATAATTACCGTGATCCATATGTGACCATGTGTCATCCTTGCATGAGTACACACCCAAGTACGATGTTGGACGCATCACACTAAAAATCGAAGGGCTTGGTTGTATCCGGTTGAGCTAAAATCGGGGCTGTTGTGAGGTGTTTCACCAATGCTTGAAAAGCTTCCTCACATGGCTTCTCCAATCATATTTGATGCCCTTTTCAGTAGCTCCGTCATAGGTTTAGAGATTTTTGAGGAGCCCGGGATGAACCTCCGATAATATCCCTCCAAACCTAAGAAGCTACGAACTTCATGGACTGATGTTGGAGACTTCCACTTCAGCACTTGTTCAATCTTGCTCGGATCATCAGCGATACCTTCTGCTGAAATAATATGTCCCAGAAATGGCACTTGGTTGATCCAGAATTCACATTTACTAAACTTTGCATAGAGCTTGTGATCTCTCAATTGTTGGAGACCAATATGCAAATGTTTAGCGTGTTCCTCTTCTGATTTGGAATAGACTAAGATATCATCGATGAATACCACGATGAACTGATCTAACTCCGGCATGAACACTGAGTTCATAAGATATATAAAGTGAGCCGGAGCATTGGTCAGCCCAAATGACATGACAATATACTTATAGTCCATATCTTGTCGAGAATGCTGTTTTCGGGATATCCTCCGCTCGAATCTTGATTTGATGATACCCTGACCTTAAGTCCATCTTGGAAAAGACTTTAGCACCCACTAGTTGATCGAAGAGAATATCAATTTTTGGTAGTGGATACTTGTTCTTTATCATCACAGCATTTAACGGACGATAATCGACGCATAGTCTCAGCGTCTCATCCTTCTTCTTCACAAATAAAGCCGAGCAACCCTATGGTGATGAACTTGGACGAATAAACCCCTTGTCCATCTGATCTTGTAGTTGCTCCTTCAGTTCAGCTAATTCATTCGGAGCCATTTTGTATGGTCTCCGAGAGATCGGTGTGGTTTCCGGTACCAATTCTATTTTGAATTCCACCTCACGCTCAGGTGGTAAGCAAAGATGTTCGGGAAATACGTCCGGATATTCACGGACTACCGGAATGTCTTCTAACTTGCAAGCTTCAGCATTACGTACTTCCGGGACTTTGGAAACAGCTTAGCCGAGATACAACGTATGACGCCCGTGAAGTGGAGAGTCCAAATGAACACTCCGGTTCTCGATGTCCAGAACAGCGCTATGGAAAGTTAACCATGATATTCCCAATATGGCATCGATTCCTTGATCTTCAAGAATAATGAGGGTGGTAGGATAAATGTTCCATCCAAACAAAGTGGTGCTCTAGAAACGACTTCATTAGTCGATATGTCTCCACCTGGCGAATGAATAATGTAAGAACCTTTTGTGATAATTGTGGAAATCTGATCCCGGATCACCATCGCCTTGCTAATGAAGTTATGTGTTGCACCAGAGTCAAATAAAATGACAACCGTCTTGTCTTTTAAGTTGAACCTGCCCACGAGAACTGGTCCTCCTTTGGGCAGATCATCGACTGACACATAATTAACAGTACCCACATTGGATATGGCTTTTCTTTGCTGTCCAAGATCATTCTTTGGAACTGGACCCGCAGAGATCATGTTGCTGCTCGGTTCAGTTGCTCCATTGACGTTGTATTCATTTTCAATTTGAAGTGGGATACCACCACTACAGGAAATCGACATATTTTCATGGGCCCAAAACCCACAAAAATATGGTAAAAACCCACGAAAATACATAATTTCGTCAGTTTTGGCCTTATTTTCGTCGGCCGTAGGTTCACGAAATTAATTAGTCGAAAATAACGTTAATTTCGTCGGCAGCCCACAAAAATAAATTTATTTTCGTTCGCGGCCCACGAAAATAAATGTATTTTCGTCGGCCAAAAAGGGCCCACGAAAATATTTATTTTTGTGGGCCAAATTGAAGCACACGAAAATAACGTGCACCTTATTTTCGTGGGCCAGGATAAGACACACGAAAATACAGCAGGTTATTTTCGTTGGCCACAAGGTGGCTCATGAAAATAACATGCACTTTATTTTCGTGGGCCTGAATTTGGCCCACGAAAATAGTGTCATGTTATTTTCATGGGCCACATTTTATACCACGAAAATAATATGACACTATTTTCATGGGCCACCTTCTAGCCCACGAAAATAATATGGCACTATTTTTGTGATCCACCTTCTGGCCCACGAAAATACATAAAATAACAGTACAAAATAAATGCTATTTTTGTTTCCAAACATATAAATATATATCATTCATACATTCAAATGCAACAAATTCATACATTCATAAATAGATATATCATAAACACAATACTCTTCACAACAAATGCAACAAACTCAAATTAACATTATAACATTCATAAATTGTCTCAACAATATGATTTCCAACACACATTCAAATATTCAATCATTCATTCCATAGTACAAACGATAACATTCAAATATCCATACAAATACATAGACGACAATCATTGTCAAATTAAGCACATAGCCACATCGATCTTTCCCCACAAGCTAACAAATTGCTCCACTAAGCTAATCTTTCGCCTGTCGTTTTCCTATTTGAAGCCAAATATGATGCAAATGAGCTCCATTTGGAAATAAGATACGTAATATATGATGCAAATGAAAACTTGAAACTTTGGAAGATTCTTTTATAAATTATGATCATCTTACCTAATTGCTATCACCGGGAGCAAAGAATTGATCGATAAAGTCATCCCCTCCACCCTGTCGTGCTGAAGAAGTTGCTTACAAATTTGTAACAAGAGGACTCTGAAAGTTTTGTACCCTTGATGATGATCCCTAGATAAACAATGATACATGTTACAAGTATACTAACAGTTTATAAAACCGAAAGAGAACATAACGATAACATATACCTGTGTTCCAACGGAAAGAGGCTGTGGAGCCACCGGTAGCGGTGAAGACATAGGTAGCTGCGGAGGCTGCGGTAGCGGTGGCATAGCGGCAGAAAGTCCAAGCTGAGAAAAATACCCCTAAAATCATTTTTAAATGTTTAGTTTCATTCTACTATAAATGCATCTCTTGGTTAACATAAATAATTGAACTCTTATATTAATGTACCTGCACCGCTTGCTGCCACGTCGCCAGATTCGAGAAGTAGTCATTTTGTGCTTTTATAAACTCATCCTGTCGCTTCATTCGATCTTCTTGTAACCTCAAGTGGTCTCTTAATGCAGCTTGCTCTTCTTCCATTTGTTTTAACCTTGACTCATTAACTGTATGATTACGCCGAGAAGAACTCTGACCGCTCTGTGTTGACCGTGACTGCGAGAGAACCACATCGGTGTTCATCACACCATTGAACATCTAATACCTGAAATAGTGATAGTCATAATTATAAGATGACACTTGAAAAAATTGACATATGTGGATATATGAATATAATAGGAGTAAGTTCACCTCCCATGACACTTTCCTCCACCGGATTCATACAAAGCTACTACGTCGATGTCTTCCTTTCTCCAATTGTAATCATCTCCATGACGTCGAACCATCTCTTCACCATATTTCTCCTACACAAAAACTAATTAAAAACCTACAATACAACAATTATATTGTTTAGTAATTACTTTCAGTTATATAACATACCAAATTTTGAGTGGCCGTTGGAGTGCACAATTGACTGTCATCTGTGCCTCTATGCCCTCTTATATAAGCATCAATGAAAGAGGGTTCCTCACCACTTTCAGCAGCCTATGTAGACATGTTACAAATATAGTTATGCAAAAGCTAATATAATAAGACTAAATTGTAAATATACTAAACTCACCATCCGTTTTGATAGACGAATATGACCATCACCACCGTAACGATGAAGAACTTCTCCACCGGACTCACGGTTGATTCTCTTCGAGTTAGATTTCTCTCGATGCTCACTCGATGCCCAATAAGTACATAATGAATAATAAGCATTAGCACATTTAACCATCCAAGGAATCATTACCTGACGGTATTGATCGTCCTCTAGGTAAATTTTTGAAGCTCCCATTTTCTTGTTCATCATCTGTCCAAGCTTCTCCTTATAGTACAAGCACACAGCGGTGTTCCTTGCATTGGACATCATATCATTCACAACTTTACGTGCAGCTTTGTGAAATACTTTGTGTGCTCTAGACTCGAGAGTGGCGTCATGATTATCGGGCAAGCGATATCGTTCCTTCAAAAAATATAGGATTTGTATTAAAAATATAATAAACATAATTATAATGCGGTGTAGTGAAGACATACCCAAAAATCATGCCAGACAGCCCCTGCCACATTCTCATGCACAACATGTGGAGCAATCCTATAGTGCTCCCAATTTATTGCAGGTTTCTCTTCACCTTTAATTTTTACAAGACCTGGATAATGATGACGACATATGGCACCAACACCGCATTAGGCTGCCTATGATGTTGTCGTCCATCCCAATCCAGGTCATCCCATTGCCTACAAGCCAATTTAACAACATATAATATTTATCGAAAACATTGTATATACAATTCAATACTAAGATTTATATTAACTTACCAGTCACCAACAGGAGTGATCCGTAATCTCTGTTGTGGAGGAACAGCCAGCGGGAGAGTGTTTGAAGACCGATACCTGAATGATTGCGGCAACTCCCCCGTATCGGTGTCATCCCCCTCGTCCTCGGCTTCCTCCTCGGATTCCTCATCAATATAGGCTCTTACCCCTTGTTGTTCCTGCCCCACAGAAAGTCCTCTCCCCTGATCTTCTCGATAATCCTCCTGACCCTCCTCCTGTATCTGTTGCTCCACCTGAAATTTGAAGAATTATGTTTCACAATATGATATATGAATAATATAATAAAATTATAAAGACATAAACCTATTCATTTGCTTGTTCCATGCATCTTCTAAATGCCTCTCGTCTACTATTATTTGGGACACTCCCTTGAAAAAGGGAGTTTTGACTATGTGAAGAGCTAGCAGACCGACTCCCACTCTTACTTGAGGATCCAAAAAGCCGCTTAGCTATATTCTTAAGACCACACGACATCCTGTTAAGAAAATCGGTAAGAATTAAATACTTAATGATACAAATAGTAGTAATAAAAATAAATTCAAATATAATATAAATCAACTACATGATTAGAATTCATCATGATCCGATATTCCTTCGGTAACATGTCGACCAACTTTCTTCTTCTGTCCCACCTTAACTTTTTTAGTGCTACGTCTTTTTCTTTTAACCACTATGACGTTTTCGCATTCATTGTCTTTAACATCACCAACTAATGTATCAAGACCTAAACCATCGTCTATATTAAAAGATGATGGAATATCATCCTCTTGGTACACTTCATCTTCTTCTTCTTGATAACCAGCATCACCAGGTGCATATAACCGTTCTCTTGGATTAACTTTATATACGACCCACCAAGCACTCAACTTTGGACAAGGATATGGTAGGTAGTAAACCAACTAAACTTGATGAGCAAGAACATAATTATCACATCCAAGAAGTCTTTTCATGTTGTACCTCTACCATACCAAATTCATCCTGTCATGTTCCACTGTTATTATAAATCCAGTCGCAATGGAAAAAAGTAACTCTAAGATCTTTGGAACCACCAAATTTAAACTCCACGATGTTTTGAATAATCCCATAATAGTTACTTTCATGCCCCTGTGCATCACATGCTCTAGTTACAACTCCACTATTTGTCGTGGCAGCAAGGGGATGTTTTGCTTCAAATTTGGCCGAACAAAATCAGAACCCATTTACGTCGTAACGACTGAAACTCCTTGTTGTTATGGTTCCTTGAGAAAGTTGTCAAAGATCCTCATGAACATTAGCATCGACCATGCACTATGAATTAAATAAAATATTAGTTCTACTAATCAAATTAATTTAGGGGTGATAAACGTAACATGTAAGAAAAGAACGTTACATGCTTCCCAAACAAATTAACAAAGTTAGGACCCCCATGAAGGCCATCACGACGCATTTTATCTAATTGTTTGCTTGTTGGTTGCCGCGCATACTTCCAAAATTGTTTGTCAAACTCGCTACATAATGCAAAATATTATTACATTAGAACATCTCATATAAAATATGAGAAAAATGTAAGTTGTTTTAAAAAACAACTTACACAAAATATTGAGTCATCTCTTCGATGTTTGTGTACATATATAACATACATGAATTCCATTCTTCTTCTGAAACCACATGTCTACTGCTGCCACCAACCGTTTTTCCCTTCCACGAAAAAATACTTAGATTTCCTGCAGGAGTTTCTTCATCTATGTGGTAACGTATTGTCGGAGCATACACATTATGTTCTTCTGCAAAAAAGATATTTGAAAAGTATGCTACCTCTTCAGAGCAAATGCTTCTACAATACACCCTTCTACTCTTGCTTTGTTCAAAACCATTGCTCTAAGTTTCTTTAATGTCCTTTCAATGTGGTACATCCATCGATATTGCACGGAACCACAAACTTTAGCTTCGTAAGGCAAATGCACAAGTAGATGTTGCATTACATTCATAAATCCTGGCGGGAATACCTTTTCCATTTTGCAAATGAATGAAGGTATTTCTTTCTCTAATTTTCCACCATTTGAACTGTAATTTCTTTTGCACATAATTGTCTATAAAAAAACTTAGTTCCGCAAGTACTCTCCACACATCCTGATGCACATATCCTCAAAACATTACTGGAAGAAGTCTTTCCATTATTATATGATAATCGTGACTTTTAAGATTATTTAATACACAATTATCAAGATTTGTCGTGCGCCTCAACCCAGCACAGTAACCATCCGAAAACTTTAATTGTTGCAACCACATTAGAACTTCTTTCCTTTCACTAACTTTAAGACAAAATGGAGCACATGGCAATCTCTGTTTTCCACTACCATCCTGTCTGACTTCTAGAGTCGTACGATTACAAATCTCTGCTAAATCTTTTATAGCTTTCAAATTATCTTTTGTCTTCTTTAAATTGAAACATGTGCTAATAATGCTTTCTGCTACATTACGTTCTTGGTGCATCACATCAATATTGTGTAGAAGTAACAATGACGTAGCATAAGGAAGATCCCATAAGCCACATATATGAGTCCAGTTGTGCTCGTGACCAAATCCAACAAACCCATCATCAGTAGGGACAAGTTGACTGAGCCATTCAGCAACCTCAACACTAGTCAAACGTTTTGGTGGGCCGTTTGTTAATAATAGTATCCTTTTGAAATGTATTAACTTGCCTTCCAAATGGATGATTTGATGGTAGAAATCGTCGGTGGCAATAAAAAAACACACTTTACCCCCATGAGTAAGTCTGAAACAATCAGAGTCTGACCCACATATTGGACAACAAAGTTTGCCATGTGTACTCCATCCTGAAAAAACCCCGTATGCAGGAAAATCATGAATTGACCACAAGTATGCTGCTCGCAAATTAAATTTCTGTTTTTTGTAGCTGTCATACGCTTCTACTCCAATCCACAATTCTTTTAACTCCTCAATCAATGGTTTAAGAAAAACCCCTAAATGTTTTCCTCGATGTTTACGACCGGGAATGATTAGAGACAAGAACATGTATTCATATTTCATACACATAGCTAGTGGAAGGTTGTATGGTATAGCAAAAACCGGCCAACATGAGTACGGGGCAGAAGATGTATTGAATGGTGTGAAACCATCGGTGGCCAAACCAATACAAACATTTCTAGCATCTTATGCAAAATACTCATCAAAAGAGTCCAACGCCTTCCATGCCTGGGCATCAGATGGGTGTGTCATTAGTCCCTTTACTTCGCGCACACCTTCTTTATGCCACCGCATGTGTCTCGCAGTTGATTTAGATAAAAAATAACCATTTCAGCCTAGGTGCAAGAGGCATGTAACGAAGTTGTTTCACTACCACTTTTGTCTTCACTAATTCACCGTCCTCATTTGTGGCCTCAATGTATCGAGATTCTTTACAAATCGAGCATTGTGTCAGATTTGCAGTCTCCTTCCAGAAAAGCAACAGTTGTTACGACAGCAATCAATCTTTTCGTACTTCATACCAAGGCCTGCCAATAATTTCTGACTGATACATGTCTCTTGGCAACTTATGATTCATCGGAAGAATTTCTGATATCAAATTTATAAGATCATCGTAACACTTATTCGATAAATTGTACTTTGATTTTATAGACATGAGACGAGTAACGGTCGAAAGGAGAGACACTTTAGTGTGCTCATGCAACTGTTCATGTGATGCTGAAAGAATTCTATAGAACTCTTCAACTTCAGGTCCAGGAATTTCTTTAGATGTATCTACACCACGACCACGATCTAGTGCTTCAACCACATCTTCCATTCTATCCACGTTATCACCATCTATGTCATCAACATCAACATTACTCTGGTATAACTCGCCATGCTCATACCACGTTTCATAACCCCGCATAAAACCAAATTGACAGAGATCTCGTTCCATGTCAACCTTCTCCTTGCATAAAAAGTTACGACACTTGTTGCATGGGCATTTCACAAAATGGTTGTTCGATAAAGAGAAAGCCCGAGTGATAAATGCCTTAGTATTGATGGCCCATTCATCCGAAGGCGCGGCATTCTTCCGCCAACCATCATACATCCATCGTCTATCATCACCCATGTTCTAAACTATATAATATAAGAAAATGGAACTCATAAATATATATGTTGCAACTAAGACTATAGCAAGAATAAATTATTATTTAATTACGTTCACTTTACATCTATTGGAAGGGATAGGTCCTAAACCCACCCAAGAGTGACCGAGAGGAGCGTGCTTATAACGTGATGTGGGGTCCGGGTCTAGACAAAATTTTGGCAGCATAACCCCGCTGTTCTCCAACTGCACGCCCGATAATGGTGCAGTGGAGAACATTAGGGTTACGCCGTCGAAATTTCGTCCGAATCCAGACCCCGCGTCTCGTCATAAGCACACCCACTCGGTCACTCCCAGGCTGTCCGAAAAGCGACAATTCGGAACCTACACATCTCACATGCGTAACGCATGTGAGAGGGGCCGGTCCGAAACGGGTGACGCATATTGTATAGGTTACGTGAATCTTATTTTTTGGAGTGAATTTCGAGAGGTAAGAACGAGAGACAGGAGGAAAGAATGAGAGAGAGACAGTGAAGTGGACCAGCCGTCTAAGTTATGCTCTATCGGGTCCCGCTAGTGATGACGTACGAGCCAAAGTTCGCTGCTATGGGCTTCTGGATCGAAACCGCGGCCACAATGGTTCCCAGGTTTCTCGAAGATGCTATACTTTGTTAAAGCACGATAATAGAGAAATTTAACTTTTAGACGGCCCAACTGTCGGGCCATAAATGGGCTGCACCGGACTGAGCCGGCCCGAAGCCTGTTTATTTACATATCGCTACAATAAATTTTCTCTAAAACACACATTAACCATGCAACACTTTACATTCTTATTATAGGCATTACATGGATATGGTACATGCACGATCATAATAGGCATTAAACAAAAGCACAACATATAAATTAAAGCAAGCACATTAATTAGGGTAATGAATAATTAAATAGTGAGCGTTAACCTTAGGATTGGTTCGCTTAGAGTGAACTGATCAAAACAAAATGTAGTGATGCATGATCTCGACCATATTCTATCTCAGCTTATAGAATGTTTCATGCAAGCATCATACGGCCAGGAAGCCAAATAATATCACAAATATGGAAATGTATGTTTATCTAAAAACATGAAACTAAAAAAACAATGTTTTAAAGAAGATAATGTTGTTTCTAAAACATGTACTTAAGTTGTTAACATTGATACTCATATTTTTGTCTCCTACATGTGTTATAGGTTTGGTAGCTTATCGGTCACAACTAAACATTTCATCGTTGATTTCTACAAACTATAATCTTGCTTCATAAAACACATTACCTACACTTAGACGAAACGGTTGCCGGGCAGAGGAGAACTCGCGGCGGTCGGGGCGACGGCGAAGATGGTCTGCCGCACCAGTGCGGCGGCTCGCGGGCTAAGGCCAAGACGTCACCATGGCCGGGGTGAGCACAGACTTGAGGACCGGTGGCCGGGACGAGCACGACCCTGAGAGACCGGCGGCTGGGGCGCGAGCGGGCCGGGGCGAGCACGAGACCGGCGGCTGGGGCGCGAGCGGGCCGGGGCGAGCTGGAAGTACGGCGGCTGGGGCGCGAGCGGGCCGGGGCGCGGCGAGCTGGAAGTGACCGGGTGCCGGCTGCGGTGAGGAGCCTCGATCGGGGCCAGTGATGGTGGCCCCCAGGACCGGCGGCCGGCGCGAGCGGTGCTACAGTGCCTACTGCCGGCGGCGCGGCGTGGTCGGCGGGCGACGCACAGCTGTGTCAGCAGCGGCGGTAGCGAGAAAAAACTGAGATGGATCGGTTGCTGGGTCAAAATATCGGGAGTATTATCGTGAGCCACGAGAGACACCCATGAAAATAGTTTAATTTCGTGAGCTTGGAGGAAGGCCCACGAAAATAGACCTCGTTTTCATGCGCTGCACTGACACGTAGCTGTAATTTCGTGGGCCGGCGCAGAAACCCACAAAGATTTGATTTAATTTCGTGAGCCTCTCTGAAACCCATGAAAATAAACCTCGATTTCATGCGCTGCACCGACACATCGCTATAATTTCGTGGGCCGGCACAGAAACCCACGAAAATAGACCTCGATTTCATGCGCCTTACCGACACATCACTATAATTTCGTGGGCCAGCACAGAAACCCACGAAGATACATGTTGTTTTCGTGAGCTTATGTGCAGGCCGACGAAAATATGGTATTTTCGGGAGCCTATGTGCAGGCCGACGAAAATACGTATTATTTTCGTGAGCCTTTGTACAGGCCGACGAAAATATGCTTTATTGTCGTGAGCTACGTTGAGGCTCATGAAAATAAATTTGTTTTCGTGTGGGCCGACGAAAATATATATGGCCCACGAAAATATATCGTTTTCTTGTAGTGCACTCGGTTCTGCTGCGAAATCACCTTGATCATCTTAAGCCTCTTGAGGGGAATAATATTCGGGTGCACATGGTTGGTACTGAGGTGCATGAGAAATAAGTTGCTGCTGCGGAGGAGGTAAATAAAACCTCTGTGGAGTATAAGAGTCGTCATACTCCAAGAATGACTGCTCCTTCTGAGGAATCTCTCGACCGGAAGGTAAATGGATTACCAACCGTTACTTCTGAGGCAGATGATTGCATTCATCCTGTGATGAGTCCCTATCCCTCTTTTCTTTACGGTAGAGATTGGAATAATATTCCTTAGTGATAGCACAGCTAACGAACTCATCAAAATTCTTTTGGCTAACTTGAGCCAACTCACATCGCAGCCTAGCAGTCAGCCCTCGGTAAAAATGATAACCCTTCATGGCTGGTGATTTCACATAATCAGGAACATTGCTAGACGATTAAATTCCTTCACATACTCAATAACACTCATATCCCCTTGTTTTAGATTCCAGAACTCATCAAGACTTGTTCGCATTATGCCCGCAGGAACGAAACGAGCATGAAATGCATCCTGAAACTCCGTCCACGTGACACAATGTCCTTCTGGTTGGATAGCAAGGTACTCTGCCCACCAGGCTCCAGCAAAGCCGTGAAGCTGCTGAGCGGTAAATAGAGTCTTCTGGAAGTCATTACATTGAATCAACTCAAACTTGGACTCAATGACACGTAACCAGTGATTTTCTTCACAATAGTCGGCCACATCAGAAAAATACCGATGGTTGTGTCGCCAAGAAATCCAGATAAGTGCTCGGTTGGCATGTGATGTTGAGCTTCTCTATTTATTCCTTGCTGAACTAGAGTTTGGAGAGTTCCATTCATCTTCGCCAGAATTTCTGCCAATCTGGTTGGCGATGGCTCTTGTGATGAAGTCGAGTCATTCCCACCTCGACTCGAACCTCCAAGCTCCATTTGAGAATGTGCTTGTACCATACTGCACGAAACAAATTTTTGAGTCAATAAAAATTCTATCCCAGCAGTAAGTAAAGATAAGCAAAACATGAACATGTCATGAACTTTATGAAAGCATAAACACATTCATGTTTAGACAAATCTTAAGTACGCTAAACTAATCAGCATGACTACCCTGACCAGTTCACACAAACTCCACAATTTACTCAAGTTTACTACGGATTCTTGACTTAAGTTCAATACCAAAGTTTTAGTAAACTTCAGTATCTTTCCAATGCTTATTCATATGCCTCTAGATCTTTTCTGGATCAAATGTTATGATTTTCCAAAGTTGACAGAATTCCAGGATAAAATTTGCCAGCATCTTCTTTGTATGTGGCTATCTTTATCACAGTTGTATATGCAAATACAATAAGAATATGAGCAAGCTTTGAACTACAACGATGTTGCAAATTTCATAACCTTTCCAACGGTGTATCATAGGCTCCTTAGGGATTTTTCTACAGAAAGTTATGGCTTAAAAACAGAATGGTCCAGAGAGGTTTTGCTGCTGTCCTGGTTCTGGACAGTTTTCCTTCAACTAGACTTTTCACCAACTTAACGTGTGATTTTGCTCTGGAGGTCTACATATAAGTTGTAGAAAACTTAAAATCTTTCCACAACTGTATCATACACCTTAATTGGTTAAAGATACTCAGAGTTATGCTCTGTCAAAATCCAGCAAAAATTCCTGCCAGAAAACAGAGCACTCTGTTTTTGAAATCTTTGAAGCCTAGTCATTCTCTCATTTGAATCTTAGTTCAAAATAAGAGTTCCGTAACTAATATTTTTCAAACTTCCATTTTTATTTGAATTTTAGTTCATGAATCTTTCTTCATAGGGAAGAGGTTATTAAGTGTGGTACGGTGTCGATGCACCGTAAGACTCATGTCGGTACTACGTAGCCTCACCAAAAGAAAATCCTAACCGGATTATACCGGCATATCCATATTATCGGTGGCACTAAGATGGTCACTCGCAAGCTTGTGCTACTCGTACTATGGTTTCGTAGTTAAACCTGCATAAATGACACACAATCGTCAGGTTCGGCTGCACACCGAACCCGGTCTCAATACAGTTCATACACCCGTCCATCATCCCTCGCACAGGTGTTCTCAAGCCAAACACGCTTTTACCTACGTGTTCACGTTACTAACCATGTGACGGGGTCTCCCATAATTGCCCGTAGCACGCCAGGGAAGGGCGTTGCTCGAATACCCCAAACAACATGAAGAGTCGTAGAGGATACCAAAGCTGGCCGGGTTACCTGCCACCCGTGAGGCTCCACCCTTCAGCTTGTGCGCACTGGTGGACAGCACTTACATGCACCCCCAAGACATAGAACGTCTTGAGGTGCAGGATTTTCCGACATAGCACATAAGTTAGGTCGCCACCTTCATATTAGGCTAATATAGTAGTCCTTATGTGGGCATAGTACTGTTTCCTCACTGTATCCTAAGTTTTTGTCGTAATACGATCCTTATTCCGTGCGCTATTACCAATGCGGCTCTTATACCACGTTGAGGGGGACCCAGCCTGTGTCACGGGGCGTGCGCTCGCCCGGGAATCGCATTGGGTGGTGCCGTGTTATGCGGCACCCAACAGCACACATATAAGGAAAACTGTATTACATAAATCAAAAGCGGAAGGTTACAAATGTTCTTTGTAAATAATTTACATCGAATAGCTACAGCGGAAGACTATGATCAGCTCACGTTGAATAACTAATGAGTACTCGAGAAGAGGTCCAGCCCGCGGACTCCTCTCGCTAGCAACACGGAGACATGGCAGCGGCTAGGTTATCCATGTGTTACATGACTCAGAAGTCTCTGAGTCTCACCGGACAACCTTCTTTATAGGCGTCGATGTTAACCTGCAAAACCACTCATATAGCAAGAGTGAGCACAAAGGCTCAGCAATACTTATCCGTCTCTCCTAAGGCATGCAAATCCACATGAAGGTAACTAAAGACATAAACATATAAGTTGCATAAAGACTCGCCTACACGTTCATCCTTAACTTTCAAATTTTAGCCATCATAGGTGTAACCTTGCACCAAGCAGCATTGTAACTCCACAATCAAACAAGAAAAAATTCATTCCAAGGCTACTTGTCCCAAGGTGGAAAATAATTTTAATTTGCTCTATCTCTACTTCATCCATGGTTTTCATGGAATTTGAATTATAATAACAGCAATGTAAACTTGCAAACTGTTATCACACAACTTGATTATTAAGTCACAGCGCAGCGAGCAAACGGTACTCATATCCGTGAGGGACGGTGATTCAAATCAAACACCGCCCGGATAACTCGACACATACGCCCACCTCTGAAGACCCAAATCTGGCGTCCTTCATTACGTCGTATGTGGCAACCTGTCGCAGAACACCCGACTGTAAAACAGGTCGCGCCTTCTCGGGCTCATAGGTCTAACGAGACGATGTGGTATGCCTATACAATCCAGTTAACCTGGTACATCAGTTTCTTGGGTCCCATATAACAGTAAGCATCCGGTACACAACTCAATACTTGCTCATCAGGGCCGCACACGAGAACGGTCGTTAACCGACACCGGCAGAGCTACTCGACCAAGACCTCGTCTTGTCGCGGGCTAACCCTCCTGCCCGGTCTCATCTTTGGAAACATAAACTTTAGTTTGCCTCTTTAAACCATACCTGAGTGATCCCGAACTATAGCTCGCGAATAGATTCCAACAACTCGACTTCTACCAGACGTCATAGCCAATTTAGCACGGCATTATTCTACCGGGGCAATACGTCTTCTACCCTTGACTCGAAGGTTTCTTTGGTCATGCATTTCGAGTATAAATCATTCCTAACCTAATGCACGTACAAACTCTAAACCATAATAGTGAACAAAGTAAAACTTTATAAAATAACTAGATGCAAACCGGAGCTTGCCTTGGTTTTGCAGGTGATTAAGTATATATTCAGTTAGTGAAGACTACTTGAGGCTTGATCACTCGATCACTGGGTCTTTAAAATCCTACTTCACTTCCTTCACAAGTCCTCACGTATATGCTACACATTATGAATATGCACAAGTATTTAATTGTAAAGTTTTTGCTATCAATGACAAGTTTAAAATCAGAACACTGTTTAAGAATTTAAAATGACACTGGTGCTAGTGGTCGGGTTTGGGTTAAGTAAAGTGATCAAGTGCTATGTGTGCTTCCTAATTGTTGCATTTCCCCTAGGACTCTTGTATCACAAAGTACTGATCCGGATCTCAAATTTACCTGAGAATTTTCCTGTGAGTTCCTTGTCACAAGAAGACATTCTGGACCAAAATTCAGAATTGTTCAATGAGTAGTTCATCTAGAACAATTCCCTAAGCATTTAGGCAAAAAAGGAATTAATTCTGGATAAATTTGCACTTTCATGCAAATTCAAGTGAACCACAAATTCACATATCTCAGGGATTATGCATGAATTTTTCTAGGATTTTTGGAGCTAAGAATTACCCAGAACTATATTTTCAAGTTTTGGAAATCCTCTGAAAAAGTTTCTGTATTCATTTGAACACAGCAACTTAAAATCTGAATTCTTCTAAATAAATCAACTTTAAATGGGCTGAAATTTTTTACAGGAGTTCAATAATATCCTAAAGAATATTTTGGCAAAAAATTTGAGGATTTTTGGATGAACCAAGCTCCCTCTAAAATTCTTTTGCTCAAAAACTTTAAAGAATTTTACAGAAATAAATAATGACTTTCATACAAATTGGGTTGCATATTTGGATAGAGTTTTTCAACCTGAATCCAACCCAATTTGAATCACTAAATTTGGAGGTTCCTAGCAAAATTTATGAGGTTCTAAAGTTTGAATCAAATCTGGCATTTGAACTAAAACCGGGAAAAGTTTAAAAGTCTGACAGCAGGTCCGGGGTGACGTGGCGCCACCAGAGCCGCTGACACACGGGGCTACGGAGATCCCCTCATGCAGCCACAGTGGGATCCGGTGCCACAGAAAATCAACTTTCCTGAAACCGCGACTGACACGTGGGCCAGCCCTGTCATCTCCTACCTCCCGCCTCCCGCGCCAGCCCGCCGCCGAGCTCGCCGGTAGTGGTTCCGGTGCTCTGAACTCGCTAATTTTCACCGCCACTACATATTTTCGTGCGGGGAACCCGTTGTCGGCCTTCCTTCGGACCGAGGATGGCAAGAAACCTACGCGCGACGGCGACCGTGGCTCCTGCATGTCCGGTGACGTAACTAGCGCGCTGTGATGCACCAAACACTTCACCGTTCGCTCGTACAGCACCACTGCACCAAGAAGAACACGACTCTACCCACTGATCTCACTGATACTCGTCGCAAATAGGACCTCACCGTCGGGCTATGTCAAAATCCGGTGAATTTCAAAAAACTCGATGAACAGTGGCTCTGCTCGACGGTTCTCGTTGGTTTTTTATCCCTTGAGCTTGCACGGACGTCTAGTACTGCGTTTCTAGGTTTGGTGATGAGTGGTGAATCGTGTGAGAAGAATTTTCTGAGTTTCTCCCCGCGGTTCATATTGCATGTCGGCAGAAAAAGAAAAATTCTGGTGAGCACAGATCGTGACAAGCTGCCGGTGTTGTGGTGAAGCAAGAAGAGGTCAAGGCGAACATTTTTGCTTTTGAAGCTCGGTGGAAGATGCACTGTGGTGAACGGGCGACGAGTTCTTGTCGCGGCAGCTTCACATGGCGCTGTGGAGGAAAACGAGCTCGACAACGAGGTTCCCGTGGAGCTAGCGCCTGGTACATGCTTCGAGCACGTTGAGGGAGGTCCGGCGACGCTGTGGTTGAGCTCAGATCAGTGTGAATCTCGTAGCTACGGCCGGGCGTCGGTGAACCAAGGGTGTTTCTCCTTGCAGTCGTGAGCGCAGCGCGTAGGTCGCGACAGGAGGAAGAACAGGCCCCGAGGTCAGTTCGTGGGGTGAAAAGATCCTGGGTTGAGCCGATAAGAGCAATGAAACCGAGCCCTGAGCTGCTCGGGAGCTGGCGGCGACGTTGCCTCAGTGGCGCGCGCTGTTCAGTAACTTCGAGCGAAAAACAGAGGACCCCGGGTGACTTCAGTAACAAGTCAGCACATCTCAATGACAAATGGGCCCAACAAAGCAGTCCCTCCTTAGTCCGCAAAAGATCTCCAAAATTTGGCAAATGCTGGAAATCAATTATGGAATGTTCAACTCTGAATTGTATTTGGATAATTGGGCAAGTTTCATCCAAATTAAAAAATGTATTTGAATTCTTTGCAAATTTAAGTCCTTTAGGAAAATGGGTAGCCAAACCATTCAAAAACTCATGAGACTTTGCATACCCACTAATTTGGACCTAAGGAATTCAAATATGGAATCTGACTTTTGGTTTGGCTGCTACAAATGTGCTTTTTAACACAACAGTTTGCAAACTTCTATTATGGTTCCTTCATTTGAAATTTGAGTTGAACATCTAGTTCACAAATCTGATTTTTAAACTTTCCATTGCACATGAGACTCCAAATATGTGGTTTTAATCTACCTAGGGTCCAAGCATGTAAGTAACCATAAGCTTGTTTAGAAGAGCTCTCATGTGTATTATCATATGTGGAAAAGTTTAAACATGTCCCATTTCTTGAATTTGAACTCAACTTTATTCACATCTCCAGCATTCCATTTACATGTTTTTGGGACTTTTACACTCTGGTTCTTCCTTTGTCTCCGCTATAACTTGCAAGAGGCGGATGCGCGGCAGAGCTTCTTTTGGCAGTTGCTTGCAAGTAGCAGCAAGCCAAGAGGAAAAGCAGGGGACGTAGGAGGGGGAAGATCCACCCACCCCATTAGCCGTCGCTGTTTTTCTTTTAACCGCGCGCGGCAGCCAGCGACAGCGGCAGCCACCATCACCACCACTGCATCCAACCTGACACGGAAGGAAGGAAGGAAGGAAGGAAGGAAGGAAGGAAGGAAGGAAGGAAGGAAGGAAGGAAGGAAGGAAGGAAGGAAGGAAGGAAGGAAGGAAGGAAGGAAGGAAGGAAGGTGACACGACCCCATTGGTCCTGTCGAGCCAGGATCACGCTGAGGGGTGCTGTGTTGCACAGTACCGTATAACACACGTCAAAGGTACAAAGTGGAAGCGGAAATTTTATTACTAAACATGTTTATGAACATGTTTACATCAAAATAAGTTTAGTCCACACTCGCGGGCGTAGACTAAGCATCAAGTGCACGTTCAGCCCTTGAACGTGTCCTTGCTAGCACACACGCACACTAACTCTGCGGCGTGCACGACTCCCACTCGACGGGGTTCCCCTCCTGGGGTTCCGTCTCCTCTTCGGGAGTCCCTTCCTCATAGAACCCTGCAAAAGCTTCAAACACAAGCAGTGAGCACGAAGGCTCAGCAAGTCTGACCCGTCTCACCTAAACATGGAACTTCTACATGAGGTAGTGGGTTGTATGAGGTAAAAATCATTTGCAAGGACTCGCCTAATTAGTAGAACCTTACTTTCAAGTTTTAGCAGCAGGTTGTGGAGAACCTTACGCTAAGGCACATGAGAGATCCGCAATCAAACAAGAAACGCATTTCTCTCATGTACTTTGCCCAAAGTTGAAAAGAACTTTAATTAGCTCTAAGCTACAGCATACCATTAACAATCAATGTCCAGCTTTCAATCAGCAACATTTAACATGTAACTAGCCTGTTCTTTCTACGTCACGGTACAGTGAACAAGTGGTACTCACTGACCGCGAGGGACGGCGATTATAATCGATTTACACCTGCAGGGTTACCCGAACAACCCGTCACGTACGCCCGTACTCGATGTTGCCTACAACAACCATCACGGACGCCGTACGCAACTACCTTTCACCCGTTAGCCAACTATTGAACCGGTCCCATCGTCCCGAGCAAGAGGTCTCTGCACGCGCATCTCCGTGCCGCCAGCCGATTTACACCTCAAGCTCTCAACCTACCCTCTGAACGACGGGCAATGCCTCAATACCCAGCTACCCGAGTTACATCAGTTTCCGGGTTCCCATATAGCCGGTAGGTCTTCGGTACTGTTCTAGCTTGTTCAACAGGCCCGCACACGGCTCGGTCCTCAACCGACACAAGCGGAGCTACAGCACACAGGCCCCAAAGTCCTGCTGCCCTTACTCTCCGCTCGGTCTCATTTTCTTGCCATGTGTATCATGTGCTATCTCTACCCGAGCAATGTGCCTCTAGCCTATTCTCGCGAGTAGTTCCAACTACTCGACTTATACCGAATCCTACTCTATCCTAGCAATGCAGTAGCTAACGGGGTTTGCAATCCTACACCCAACCCATGGTTTTCTTGGCTGTGCAGTTGGGTTTCCAATCAAGACTCTAATGCAAAGAACAATATTCAAAGATGTGCTCAAAACAATAAATATTTGTAAAAAGGTTAATGCAAACCGGGGCTTGCCTTGCTGCTCTTGGTCGTAGGCTAGCTGTTCCTCCGGAGTAACGAAGTCTAGGACTTCGGGTTCCTCCTCGACCTTAGCGACTACATGATAAGAGCAATATATGTATCAATTTAAATGCATTTGTATTAACTTTGAAGTTTTGAAGTCTATAACCTTTGCTAGATAGACCTAATTACTGTGACACTTTTACTGTGGCCTGGTTACAACCTAACCAGAGACTTGGTCAAGTTTTAGTTGCAGCAAAGCTCATTTGAGCCCTCCACAAATAATTATGTCCTTGACCTTAATTGGAACTCTTAGGGTATTCTAGGAATTTTCATGAGACAACTATGACTTTATGAAAACTAGATTTTCAGAGGGTTCTAATGGAGTTGGTCTCACTTAATTTGGAAGTCTCTAACTAAAGATATGAGCTAAACAATTTCAGAGAAAATTCTGAAAATGTTTCTGAACATTTTCTATTTTCTCTAGAACAGTTTCACTAATCACACCATTAGGTGGATTAAATGAGCTCAAATGGATCTGAAATTTTTATGGTAGTTCAAGGATATTTTGGTGAACATCTCAGCAAAATTTCAGGATTTTCCTCCAAAGGATTCTCCAGTTAAAATTCCTAACAGTTTAAATTTTGAGGAATTAATTCTGGAGAAATAAGGAATCTAATGGAGTGAAACTTAATTTTCTGGAAAGTACTCAGAGAGCTGAATCCAGCAAAATTTGGTTCACTCAATTTGGAGCTTTCTAGCCAAAGTTATGGGGATTTGAAGTTTGAAGGAAATCTGAAAATCGGGGAAAAGTTTAAACTCGCGCGTGGGCCCAGGGGGACACGCGTCGCACGCCTAGGCGATGGCACACCGCGGCCCACAAGGATTTTGCGCGCCAGCACACCCGATCCCGGCCGCAGCCGGATCCCGATTCAAAATATCGGCCGCTGACAGCTGGGGTCCACCCCCTTCTTCAACCTCGCGACACCCGCGCTCCGCCGCCGAGGGACCTCGCCAGAGAGCTCGCCGCCGGCTGCTGTACAGCTCCAAACTTCTTGATTCTGGCCGCCCCTGCCTACTTTTACTTGGGGAACCGGATTCTAGGGTCAGCTGCTCATGACAATGGCCGGAGCATGGTCGGCGACGAGCCGCCACCTTGGAATGACTTCGGCCATGTCGGCTGACTTCTCTAACACCTCAGCTACTTGGGAAATCGGTCGGGGAGCATCAGTGGACCTCAGAGAAGGTCGACATGAGCTCGAGACTGCTCGGGGAAGGCCCGAAATAGGTCCTCACCGTGTGCCCGATACCCCCCGTTCATTCCACCATTAGTAGACCTTAAATTACGCCGGGCACAGAGGTTCTCCGGCCCAGAGTTGTGAAGGCAACTGGTGCGTTACCGTGTCTAGCTCGTGTGGGAGTGGCCTGAGGCTCTCTAATCCTTTCTAGAGCATGAATTAAACAGAATCGTACCCGAAGGTCGTTCTGCACACAGAAAGGGGAAAAGTGGAAATTCGCCGCCGGTGAGCAACCACTCGAGCTGTGGCTCGGGGATGAGCAGCACCGGTCACCCGCGCGTCCAAGGGTGCCTTGGCTCGGGCGTGACAACGCCCAGGTTGGGCTGTCCACGAGAGCCCGAGGTGCGGCGGTTCCAAGTTCCGAATTTGATCTTTCGGCACAGCCGATATCAATCGGTTTCAACCGAATTCTAGCAATGGGGAGGATGGAGGAAGGTCTCTAGTACCTTGCTGGGACTCTGGAGTGGAAGGAGGGAGCTGCGATCGGCGTCCTCCGATCAAGTCCGAACTGCGGAAACTTTCGGCCAGTGCTGGGTTCTTGCGGGAAAACACGTCGGTACCTCGGCCGAGGAGGGGGGCAGGCGCCTTAAGAAGGCTCTGCACCGCCTCATTCCCGCGCGTGGGCAAGCAGCTGGTGGCGCGGTGGCTGGCCTCGGTGGCGATCACCGCTGCGGCTCGGCGACCGGAGTGAAAAGTCTCAGTCGGTTTGTGTTGAAGTAGAGGCTGACATGTGGGTCCCACCCTTACTTTTAACCTCTGAAATTTACTTCTAATCACTGTTGTAAACAGTGAACCCCATACTACCCTTGGCAATTCAAATTATTCACCCATGAGCCATTTGAATTGATCAAAGTTCAAATGAGGTTTAGTTTGAATGGATTTCAGCACAAGTTCAGTTTGAAATTCAAATAAAGTTTGAATTTCTCCCCCTTAGCTCATGTCAAGATCAACTCCAAATGGAGTGAAAATTGGTGTGTGAGCTCACAAAAATGTGCTGAGTAAGAATATGCCTTCCACTTTTAAATTCATGGGATAAAAAACAGTTTGAATTTGAATAAGGTTTCAAACTGCCCTCTTCCTAACTATACCCAAACTGACCTCAAAAAGGTTTTGAATTTGGGTGAAACTTGGCATGGACATCCTTAGCAAAGTGTAGGAGTTTTCATATGTCCAGCCCATCTATATCACATGTGGGAAATACCACTTTTGCAATGTGTGAGTTTGTTTTCTAATGAGCATGTTGATAATTGTTACTTGCTCTTCATTTGTGTTCATCATCTTTCCTCAAATGAGGTGTGTGTGTGTGTGTGGTGATGAACACTTCAATTATGTGTCAAAAACTGAGGCCCTTACATTCCTCCCCCCTTAAAAGAATCTCGTCCCGAGATTATAAGGTAAAAATGAGAGAGAGGACGGTGGAAAATTACCGGATATGCGACGTGAAAAAGTCGGGGTAGTTAGCGCGAAGGAATTCTTCGCTCTCCCATGTCGCTTCGTCCATGGAGTGATTACTCCATAGAACCTTGTAGAACCACAACGTACGGTTGCGTGTGGTTCGGGCCTTTTCATCAATAATCTGCACCGGTTCCTCCCGATAGGTGAGATCCGGTTGCAGTTCTTCAATGTCTTCCAGCTGAACGGTAGTTGATAACTTGAGACACTTCCTCAGCTGGGAAATGTGAAAGACGTCGTGCACACCGGAAAGTGCTTCTGGTAATTTCAGCCGGTATGCCACCGATCCACATCTTTCGGTAATCTGGAATGGACCGATGAACCGGGGTGCCAACTTTCCTCTCACCCCAAATCTGTTTACGCCCTTCATTGGAGACACCCGTAGATATACGTGATCCCCAACTTCGAATTGTAATGGGCGCCTTCTCCGGTCCGCATACTGTTTCTGACGGGATTGAGCGGCTTTTAGGTTCGCTTGAATTAGTCGAACCTTTTCTTCCGCGTTGTTGACAAGGTCAATCCCGAAGGTAACCCTTTCGCCAGACTCACACCAGTTCATTGGTGTGCGGCATTTTCTTCCGTATAGCGCCTCGTAGGGCGCCATCTTGATGCTGGCTTGGTACCCATTGTTGTACGAGAACTCGGCTAACGGCAAGTGATCATCCCAATTTTTGCCATGGTCGATAGCGCAAGCTCGTAGCATGTCTTCTAAAATCTGATTTACCCGCTCGGTTTGTCCATCCGTCTGCGGGTGGTAGGCTGAACTACGGATCAGCTTCGTCCCCAAGGCAGCGTGTAGCTGCTCCCAAAAATGGGACACAAATAAAGTGCCCCGGTCCGATATGATGGTACGGGGTACGCCGTATAAGCATAGGATCCGTGAGATGTACAGTTCAGCGTACTTCTTGGCGTTGTAGTTGGTGTTGACCGGGATGAAATGGGCAACTTTGGTGAGTCGATCGACGATCACCCACACAGAATCATGTTTCTGTGAGGTGGTGGGTAAACCGACGACGAAATCCATGCTCACGTCCTCCCACTTCCAGGCAGGAATGCCCAGTGGTTGCAGCAGTCCCGGTTTCCGCATGTGGTCTGCCTTCACCCTTCGACATGTATCACACTCGGACACGTATTTTGCCGTCTCTCGCTTCATCCATGTCCACCAAAACTTTCTTCTGAGTTCTTGATACATTTTGTTGCTGCCGGGGTGAATAGAAAACTTTGATAAGTGAGCCTCATCAAAGATTTTCTTCCGTAACTCCGGGTCTCGGGGTACGACGATCCGGTCCTTGAACCATAGGATGCCGTCTCCGTCCTTCCGGAAACATTTCAACTCCCCACTGTCTACTCGTCTCCTTAAATGTGACATGCCCTTGTCATTCTTCTGGGCTGCCGCTATCTCTTCACGGATGGTGGGGATCAAAGCTAGGTTGTAGAGAGCTCCGTGTGGAATCACATGGAGTGGTGGTTCGCTCTCTTCCAATGGTGTGATGGTCAGATTATTGACGTGTGACTTGCGGCTCAGCGCATCTGCCACAACGTTTGCCTTGCCCGGATGATAATGGATCTCTATCTCATAATCCTTTATCAGTTCTAACCATCTTCGTTGCCTCATGTTCAGCTCCTTCTGAGTGAATATGTACTTGAGGCTTTTGTGGACGGTATATAAATGTACGAGGTTACCGAGTAGGTAGTGCCTCCACATTTTTAGTGCAAGTACCACGGCAGCGAGCTCCAAGTCGTGAGTTGGATAATTTTGCTCATGGTTCCTAAGCTGCCGTGATCCATACGCGACCACTCTTCGGTCTTGCATCAGCACACATCCGAGCCCAATGCCGGATGCATCGCAGTACACATCGAACGGTTTTGTTGTGTCTGGCTGCGCCAAAACCGGTGCTGATGTCAGGTGCTTGACTAAAGCCTTGAATGCTGCTTCACATGCTGGACTCCAAACATATTTGGTAGCCTTCTTCAGCAGCTCTGTCATTGGCTTGGCAATCTTCGAGAAGTTCGGAATGAACCTCCGATAATATCCCGCGAGTCCGAGGAAACTCCGTACCTCATGAACAGTCCTCGGGGATTTCCAATTCAGCACTTGTGTGATCTTTCTCGGGTCCACAGCGATACCCTCTGCTGAGATGATATGCCCGAGGAACGGCACTTGCGATATCCAAAACTCGCATTTGCTGAATTTTGCGTATAACTTGTGATCCCGCAGCCGTTGCAAGACTATACGCAGATGTTTCTTGTGATCTTCCTCCGACTTGGAATATACCAGGATGTCGTCGATGAAGACCACGACAAACTTGTCCAGCTCCGGCATGAACACCGAGTTCATTAAATACATGAAGTGAGCTGGAGCATTGGTAAGGCCGAAGGACATGACCAGGTACTCATAAAGTCCGTACCTTGTCGAGAAAGCTGTCTTTGGAATGTCCTCCGCCCTTATCTTAATCTGATGGTACCCGGATCTTAAATCCATCTTGGAAAAGATCTTTGCTTCGACCAACTGATCAAACAACATGTCGATCCGTGGCAACGGGTACTTGTTCTTGATGGTTACGGCATTTAAGGGACGGTAGTCCACGCAAAGCCGCAGCGTCTCATCCTTCTTCTTGACAAATAATGCTGAACATCCCCATGGTGAGGAGCTCGGCCTAATAAAACCCTTCTCCAGAAGGTCCGTGAGCTGAGTCTTCAGTTAAGCCAACTCCTTGGGCGCCATCTTGTACGGCCGTCGGGATATTGGCATGGTTCCCGGTGCGAGTTCAATCTTGAACTCCACCTCCCTATCGGGTGGCATCCCCGGTAAATCATCCGGGAATACATCAGGGAACTCTCGGACCACTGGAATGTCTTCCAATCTGATGGTTGTGGCTTGATAGACACTTGGAAGTTTTATTTCTGGACTGTCCAGAAATAATGAGTGAGAACCGTGCACCTCTGAGTTTAAGTGCACGACTCGAAGGACGGTGTCTAAAACAGCGCCGTGGCGGGTTAACCACGACATCCCTAGGATGACATCGACCTTCTGTCCCTCTAAGATAATGAGAGATGTGGGGTACACTCTACCCGCTAAGCATAATGGTGCTTTGGAGACCATTACGCTTGCTGAAATCTTCCCACCCGGTGAACAAATTAAATAGGGACTATCGGTGGGTAGTATTGGCAAACTGTGTTTAGCAATGAAAGCTTGGCTAATAAAATTATGTGTGGCGCCTGAATCAAATAGTACTATAGCGGGATGCTGGTGGAGTTGGAACATACCCGCAAGGATTGGCTCGCCCTCCGGCACGTCCTCAATGGCAAGCTGGTGGACAGTACCGGGCCTAGGGTTTGCCCGCCGCGCATTAGTAGGGTTCCGGGGTTGATTCCTCCCCGGAAACTGTGGTGCCACTCCGCCGCCTTGCCTCTCCGGGCAACTGTTCGCGAAGTGTCCTGGACGACCACACTTGTAACACGTGGCTGCTGCTGGTGGAGTACTCGGGGGACGAATGCCCGGCATGCGTTGCGGAGGTGCAAACGCACGCGGCATCGCCCGCTGCTGCTGTTGTTGTTGTGGTGGTGCTGGCAGTGCCGGCCGGAATGCTGGTGAAGAGTACGGCCGACCGCGGAACGACATCGACCGCTGTGGTGGCTGCCAGCGTGGGCCTGATGGTGGGCGATTCACCATCCGAAACTTCTGAGAAGGACCGCCTCCTTCTCCGCTGCTCTGCGGCGCGCTTCACTTTCGCTCTGCCGCCGCCAACTCCTTGCCGTAGTCCTCCTGAACAATCGCAGCATCAATTATGTCGTTGAGGCTGCCGCGATTGAACATCGCCAGCTTATCCTTCAGGAGCGGGTTAAGCCCCTGGTAAAAATGGTCCCGCCGCTTCTCGTCCGTATCTGCGTGATACGACGCGTAGAGCGCGAGATCGTTAAACGCCCTGGAATATTCCAGCGCGTTCCGGCTCCCTTGTTGCAGGTGTAGGAACTCCTGCGTCTTCCTCTTCATCAAACCGGGCGGTATATGATAGGCCCTGAAGGCCGTCCGGAACTCCGCCCAGGTCATCACTCGGTCGGTGGGCTGGGAAGCACAGAAGTTGGCCCACCACGCGCTCGCGGATCCTTGGAGCTGCTGGACCGCGAACTGAGTCTTGCGCTGCTCGCTGATTTGGAGCAGCCCGAACTTCATCTCTATGGCGCGGAGCCAGTTGTCCGCGTCAAGTGGTTCATCCGCCCTTGAGAATACAGGGGGATGAGTCGCTAGGAAATCAGAGTAGGAGCTCTGTTGGCGCTCCTCACGATCTTGACGTCTCTCTGGGCGAGACGTATTCGCAATTAACGTTTGCAGCAGCTCTGTGTGCTGCTGATGTGAACCCGCCATTGCCGCGACAATGTCGGCCAATGTAACCGTTGACAGTGGCGGTGGCGGTGTTTGCTGTTGCTGTTGCTGCTGCTGTCCCGAGGAGTCCTCGGGAGGCGGTTGGGAGGTCTCTCCCCCTTGGCTAGTACCTCCAACATCAGGGTTGGCACGAGTACGCGTCATTCTGAAATTCAACACCGCAGTAATTAGCACATGTCTCAGTCAAAATTCCATAACCAGCAGTAGGTATTGAAGCGACGCATGATTAACTTGCACAACATTCACATATATTGATAAAGCATAAACTTTATACAAGATACATCATTCCCGGATCTCCGAGAAGTCGTGCTCATGTCGTCACTACCTATACATACGCTACTGTCTACACGACATGTCACCGATTACAAAAGTTGGGTTACGCTACCCTAGCTGCCCTACTTGGCAACCGTAACCCCCTACTCGGAGTAGAACTCGACCTCCTGTGGGTCGTCCTCCTCCGGTACTTCTGCTGGTGGCTCTGGATCTACCACCTCTTCTCCCATTCCGGGTTCTCCCATTGCTGGAAGACCCAAGACTACCGGTACGCTCAATACCGGGGGCACGAGGTCCTGCAATGCATGCACCTCGTCCATAGCCTGGTTGTAGTCCTCTTCCCAGCCTTGTCCTTCCTCAATAGCGTCGTCCCGCTCTTGAGCAAGGTCCTCATTCTGCTGGGTTAGGGTCTGCACCAGCTCTTGCAACGCCGCGATGTCAACACGGCCCTTCTTCTTTGCCTTCTTCAGACGACGCAACTGATTGTGTTGTTCATTCAGTCGCTTGATCGTCGGAAGGAGCACATTGCGGAGTGCGCTGTGAGCACTCTCGAAATGATCTCCACGGCTTGTGCTCTCCTTGAGCTTGGTGGCGAGATGCTCCGTATGAACAGCTTGGCTGTCCATCACAGCGTTTCCCGCCCTCATTTGGAGGCTGAGGTTTGCCTCCGCGGGGTTGTACCTTGGGCAACTCGGGTCTGTTGCCTCCAGGTACCTTTCTTCCCACACATGTTGAGCTCGCCCCTCCACCGGAACGAGTGCGTATGGAGTACCCTCCATAGCCTGCACATGTAGCTGGCAGAAACGTGACATAGTGTCACGGGCTGCCACTTGCCACATCCCTTCCGGTTGTCTTCCTCTCACCGTGACGGTGAATGGCACCCAACCGGGTGGCGTAGGTCCTGCAGGAACCTCGACATGGATCGTCCACGTCCTGTTCCCCTCTTCGCCTTCTTCCTTGGCGAAGTATTGCGGCATCTGGTTGTACCCGAAATATTGGAGCATTTGCCACAATGCTTCCGGGTAGCCGCTACGGTCAGAGCAGTGGGAAACTACCCACCCGTTCTCCAACCGTTTATCTGCTGCCATCTGTAAAAATATATTTGAGAAATGTCAAATATTTATTTCAATAGTAAACCCTTGAGTTATAACATAAGATATGTTATTGAACCCATAACACTTGGAAACATAGTTCAAATTTTTAAACAAATTTGACTGCTGATCTGCTGTTACCATGACAGCCCTGACCAGTTTCCATATCAATCTGATTTAGGCCAGGTTAAAGGCAAAACCAGTCCTGGAGCTCAACATCCAAGTTAAAGTTAACTTCAATAGCTTTCCAGAAAGTATTTGGTTGGCCTAAGATCTGTCCTGGTTCAAAAATTATGAGATATCAAAGTTATCAGAATTTCTGGGAACAATTGGACAGCACCTCCCTGCCTTAGGTACTGATTTGATCCAAGAATCCCAGTTAATTCTGTTCCTAATCTGACAAAACTTTCTGTTACAAAGTTGTAACCCATCTCATAATCTTTCCAGAACTACCTCATTTCCTATTTTTGGATTTTTAAGCAGGAAGTTATGCTTAATTTACAGAGAGTTTACAGAGAGTCTTTGCTCTGTCCTGTTTTCTGGACAGTTTCAACTCTACTGCATTTTTCGAGTGGTTAAGGGATGAAACACCTCTGGACCTCAACAGAAGAGTTGTAAAGCTCTTCCAACGCTTTCCAGAAATGTATCATACGACCCCAACCTCGAAATAACTCAACCTCTAACCTCTGATTAACTCCAGCCTTGATTCAGCTGAAAACAGAGTGCTCTGTCCTTAACATCCTATAAGTTGAAAACTTGTTAACTTTGAATATCATGTACAAGGGAAGGAGTTACATCAAGTTTTACTACTTTGGATCAAGACCTTCAAATTTTTAGATGAAGTTGTTCATTTAGTTGGGTGCGACGTCGATGCGTCACCAGCTTATGTCGGTACTACGTCCTCACAAAGGAAAAACCTATACCGGACTTAGCCGGCTTCGTTAGCTCAGTGGCACTACTCGTCACTCGCACACGGATACTACACGTCTACCGTTTCGTGGTAAGGCTACCTGCAGAAACTCAAACAATCATCAGACTCGGCTGCACACCGAGCCCGGAATACATACAGTTAGTACACCCGGCCGTCATCACCCGCCCGGATGTTCTCAAGCCAACCACGCCTTGAGTTGCGTGTTCACGTTTCAGACCACGTGACGGGGTCTCCCATATTGCACCACGCACGCCAGGGACAGACGTTGCTCGAATACCCCAAACGACATGAAGAGTCCTAGAGGATACTAAAGCGGGTCGGGTTACCTGCCACCCGTGGGGCTCCACCCTTCAGCTTGTGCGCACTGGTGGACAGTGCTCACGTGCACCCCCCAAGACATGAACGTCCCGAGATGCACGATTTTCCGACATAACAAATAGGTTAATATGCCACTTTCTATATGCTAATAACATCCTTATACGGGCTACTAACTCGTTCCTCACTGGATTTTTGAAAAAGAAAACCTTTGTACTGTGTTAAACCTCAAGCGAGCTCTGATACCACGCTGACACGACCCCATTGGTCCTGTCGAGCCAGGATCACGCTGAGGGGTGCTGCGTTGCACAGCACCGTATAACACACGTCAAAGGTACAAAGCGGAAGCGGAAATTTTATTACATAAACAAGTTTATGAACATGTTTACATCAAAATAAGTTTAGTCCACACTCGCGGGCGTAGACTAAGCATCAAGTGCACGTTCAGCCCTTGAACGTGTCCTTGCTAGCACACACGCACACTAACTCTGCGGCGTGCACGACTCCCACTCGACGGGGTTCCCCTCCTGGGGTTCCGTCTCCTCTTCGGGAGTCCCTTCCTCATAGAACCCTGCAAAAGCTTCAAACACAAGCAGTGAGCACGAAGGCTCAGCAAGTCTGACCCGTCTCACCTAAACATGGAACTTCTACATGAGGTAGTGGGTTGTATGAGGTAAAAATCATTTGCAAGGACTCGCCTAATTAGTAGAACCTTACTTTCAAGTTTTAGCAGCAGGTTGTGGAGAACCTTACGCTAAGGCACATGAGAGATCCGCAATCAAACAAGAAACGCATTTCTCTCATGTACTTTGCCCAAAGTTGAAAAGAACTTTAATTAGCTCTAAGCTACAGCATACCATTAACAATCAATGTCCAGCTTTCAATCAGCAACATTTTAACATGTAACTAGCCTGTTCTTTCTACGTCACGGTACAGTGAACAAGTGGTACTCACTGACCGCGAGGGACGGCGATTATAATCGATTTACACCTGCAGGGTTACCCGAACAACCCGTCACGTACGCCCGTACTCGATGTTGCCTACAACAACCATCACGGACGCCGTACGCAACTACCTTTCACCCGTTAGCCAACTATTGAACTGGTCCCATCGTCCCGAGCAAGAGGTCTCTGCACGCGCATCTCCGTGCCGCCAGCCGATTTACACCTCAAGCTCTCAACCTACCCTCTGAACGACGGGCAATGCCTCAATACCCAGCTACCCGAGTTACATCAGTTTCCCGGTTCCCATATAGCCGGTAGGTCTTCGGTACTGTTCTAGCTTGTTCAACAGGCCCGCACATGGCTCGGTCCTCAACCGACACAAGCGGAGCTACAGCACACAGGCCCCAAAGTCCTGCTGCCCTTACTCTCCGCTCGGTCTCATTTTCTTGCCATGTGTATCATGTGCTATCTCTACCCGAGCAATGTGCCTCTAGCCTATTCTCGCGAGTAGTTCCAACTACTCGACTTGTACCGAATCCTACTCTATCCTAGCAATGCAGTAGCTAACGGGGTTTGCAATCCTACACCCAACCCATGGTTTTCTTGGCTGTGCAGTTGGGTTTCCAATCAAGACTCTAATGCAAAGAACAATATTCAAAGATGTGCTCAAAACAATAAATATTTGTAAAAAGGTTAATGCAAACCGGGGCTTGCCTTGCTGCTCTTGGTCGTAGGCTAGCTGTTCCTCCGGAGTAACGAAGTCTAGGACTTCGGGTTCCTCCTCGACCTTAGCGACTACATGATAAGAGCAATATATGTATCAATTTAAATGCATTTGTATTAACTTTGAAGTTTTGAAGTCTATAACCTTTGCTAGATAGACCTAATGACTGTGACACTTTTACTGTGGCTTGGTTACAACCTAACCAGAGACTTGGTCAAGTTTTAGTTGCAGCAAAGCTCATTTGAGCCCTCCACAAATAATTATGTCCTTCACCTTAATTGGAACTCTTAGGGTATTCTAGGAATTTTCATGAGACAACTATGACTTTCTGAAAACTAGATTTTCAGAGGGTTATAATGGAGTTGGTCTCACTTAATTTGGAAGTCTCTAACTAAAGATATGAGCTAAACAATTTCAGAGAAAATTCTGAAAATGTTTCTGAACATTTTCTATTTTCTCTAGAACAGTTTCACTAATCACACCATTAGGTGGATTAAATGAGCTCAAATGGATCTGAAAGTTTTATGGTAGTTCAAGGATATTTTGGTGAACATCTCAGCAAAATTTCAGGATTTTCCTCCAAAGGATTCTCCAGTTAAAATTCCTAACAGTTTAAATTTTGAGGAATTAATTATGGAGAAATAAAGAATTTCATGGAGTGAAACTTAATTTTCTGGAAAGTACTCAGAGAGCTGAATCCAGCAAAATTTGGTTCACTCAATTTGGAGCTTTCTAGCCAAAGTTATGGGGATTTGAAGTTTGAAGGAAATCTGAAAATCGGGGAAAAGTTTAAACTCGCGCGTGGGCCCAGGGGGACACGCGTCGCACGCCTAGGCGATGGCACACCGCGGCCCACAAGGATTTTGCGCACCAGCACACCCGATCCCGGCCGCAGCCGGATCCCGATTCAAAATATCGGCCGCTGACAGCTGGGGTCCACCCCCTTCTTCAACCTCGCGACACCCGCGCTCCGCCGCCGAGGGACCTCGCCGGAGAGCTCGCCGCCGGCTGCTGTACAGCTCCAAACTTCTTGATTCTGGCCGCCCCTGCCTACTTTTACTTGGGGAACCGGATTCTAGGGTCAGCTGCTCATGACAATGGCCGGAGCATGGTCGGCGACGAGCCGCCACCTCGGAATGACTTCGGCCATGTCGGCTGACTTCTCTAACACCTCAGCTACTTGGGAAATCGGTCGGGGAGCATCAGTGGACCTGAGAGAAGGTCGACATGAGCTCGAGGCAGCTCGGGGAAGGCCCGAAATAGGTCCTCACCGTGTGCCCGATACCCCCCGTTCGTTCCGCCATTAGTAGACCTTAAATTACGCCGGGCACAGAGGTTCTCCGGCCCAGAGTTGTGAAGGCAACTGGTGCGTTACCGTGTCTAGCTCGTGTGGGAGTGGCCTGAGGCCCTCTAATCCTTTCTAGAGCACGAATTGAACAGAATCTTACCCGAAGGTCGTTCTGCACACAGAAAGGGGAAAAGTGGAAATTCGCCGCCGGTGAGCAACAACTCGAGCTGTGGCTCGGGGATGAGCAGCACCGGTCACCCGCGCGTCCAAGGGTGCCTTGGCTCAGGCGTGAAAACGCCCAGGTTGGGCTGTCCACGAGAGCCCGAGGTGCGGCGGTTCCAAGTTCCGAATTTGATCTTTCGGCACAGCCGATATCAATCGGTTTCAACCGAATTCTAGCAATGGGGAGGATGGAGGAAGGTCTCTAGTACCTTGCTGGGACTCTGGAGTGGAAGGAGGGAGCTGCGATCGGCGTCCTCCGATCAAGTCCGAACTGCGGAAACTTTCGGCCAGTGCTGGGTTCTTGCGGGAAAACATGTCGGTACCTCGGCCGAGGAGGGGGGCAGGCGCCTTAAGAAGGCTCTGCACCGCCTCATTCCCGCGTGTGGGCAAGCAGCTGGTGGCGCGGTGGCTGGCCTCGGTGGCGATCACCGCTGCGGCTCGGCGACCCGAGTGAAAAGTCTCAGTCGGTTTGTGTTGAAGTAGAGGCTGACATGTGGGTCCCACCCTTACTTTTAACCTCTGAAATTTACTTCTAATCACTGTTGTAAACAGTGAACCCCATACTACCCTTGGCAATTCAAATTATTCACCCATGAGCCATTTGAATTGATCAAAGTTCAAATGAGGTTTAGTTTGAATGGATTTCAGCACAAGTTCAGTTTGAAATTCAAATAAAGTTTGAATTTCTCCCCCTTAGCTCATGTCAAGATCAACTCCAAATGGAGTGAAAATTGGTGTGTGAGCTCACAAAAATGTGCTGAGTAAGAATATGCCTTCCACTTTTAAATTCATGGGATAAAAACAGTTTGAATTTGAATAAGGTTTCAAACTGCCCTCTTCCTAACTATACCCAAACTGACCTCAAAAAGGTTTTGAATTTGGGTGAAACTTGGCATGGACATCCTTAGCAAAGTGTAGGAGTTTTCATATGTCCAGCCCATCTATATCACATGTGGGAAATACCACTTTTGCAATGTGTGAGTTTGTTTTCTAATGAGCATGTTGATAATTGTTACTTGCTCTTCATTTGTGTTCATCATCTTTCCTCAAATGAGGTGTGTGTGTGTGTGTGTGTGGTGATGAACACTTCAATTATGTGTCAAAAACTGAGGCCCTTACAGAAGGAAGGAAGGAAGGAAGGAAGGAAGGAAGGAAGAAAGGAAGGAAGGAAGGAAGGAAGGAAGAAAGAAACAGAGGATCGTGACGGGAGCATCGCTGCTCTGTCCCATGATTGAATTCCATATCTTGCTTATGTTGCTTTTGTTTAGATGATATTGTTGTTTACATGATTATGTTGTTTACATGATTATGTTGCTTTTATTATATTGTTTAGGTTAATTGCTTATGTTTTTGAGTGATTACTTAATATATGTAAGTAAACGGGTTTGGGGCCTGCTCGGCCCGGCACGGTCTGACCCGAAACGGCACGACACGTATTAAATGTGTTCGTGTTGTATAGATGTGAAATCCCCAAAAAGTGGTAGCAAGAAATTCAGCATGTTTACACTTAGGGAAAATGAGGGGAATTAAAAACTTTGAATTATAACGGTGTAAGTTCAGAGTGAGGATTCAAACTTTCCAAAAACTTCCAAACATGGAGATCTGGATTCATAACTTGGATCTTCATATGTCAAATATTCAACCTCCCAAATTTCAGCTCATGTGGCGTGGATCTAATATTTGTTTGAGATTAAAAGAGGAAGCCCTCGAATCTAAAGTTAAATTTCAGTTTCAAATCCCAACTTCCTCAATTTTCAAATTTGGTTCCACAAATGTGTTCTCCACATTTGAATTTGAAGCCATGCCAAAATTCAGAAATATTTGAGTTGGTTATCTATGTTTTTGGAACAATGCAAAGGGATAATTCAAATTCCAATTCAAATTTAAATAACCAAACTCAACTCAAATTCCACACTAGAATTCAAGTCGTTTTAATTCAACATTTCAAACCATGACTTTGGGAGGAAGCAAAGGAGTAAATTTGGAGATAAAAGGGAAAATATCAATGGAGAATTAGGTGGGAGGGGGGCCACTGGTCAGCCACCCACTTGAGCAAAGTCGCTGTTTTCCCTCGGTCGATCACACACGGGCGACAGAGCGCTGGCAGAAGACTTCACAGTGAAGTCTTGGTGCCACCTCCTGCTTGCTCAACCTTGTACTCATTGTGATCACGAAGCCACAAGTGCCACAGAGCTATTTTGCCTCCCCCAGCTCGCTCTTGGCCTCGTTGATCTGCTCCCACGAAAAAACCCACGGCCCTCGGCAGCTCTGCTTTTTCCTGATCGCCAGCCACCGACGTAGCTCGGTTGCTCGATCTCTCCACATGACAAAGCAGCACACACGAGTGCTCTAGCCGGCTAGCAACTCCTCCCCATGGTTCCATGCTCATTTGCACCCCAAAAATGGCAAAGTGCTGCTTCTCCCGAGGTGAACCGGCGGAACATCATTTTGGCTCACCGTCGACAGCCCAATACGGCCACCCTCTTCTCCAACTTCCTACACAAGAAAGGTGCGTGGGTAGCCCTAGATAGTGTAGCTGCAATCCGTTTGGCAACTGATCCACCGTGTAACATTGAAAATGTGGAGGCACTATTTACTTGGGAATTTAGTGCACCTCTACACCGACCATAAGAGTTTGAAATATATATTCACTCAAAAGGAGTTGAATATGCGACAACGGAGATGGCTAGAGCTGATCAAATACTATGAGATCAAAATTCACTACCATCCCGGTAAGGCAAACGTGGTTGCCGACACCTTAAGCCGCAAATCTCATGTCAACAATCTGTCTATCACCCCACTTGAAGAGGAGGAGTCGAGTCTATACTTGGTTCCATATGGGGCATTATATAATCTTACTCTCGTCCCTACCATACAAGAGGAGATCATGAAAGCTTAGAAGGAAGACATGGGAATGTCTCACATTTGGAGAAGAATGAAGAATGGCGAAATGAAATGCTTCCGAAGGGATGAATATGGTATTCTATGGTTCAAAGACCGTATAGTGGTACCACGTGACATGATGCTTCGGAAGAAAATCTTGGACGAAGCCTATTTGTCAAAGTATTCTATTCATCCGGGCAGCAACATGATGTACTAAGATCTGAAAACCAGGTTTTGGATGAAAAGAGAAATCACAAAGTATGTATCCGAATGCGATACGTGTCGGCGTGTGAAAGCCGACCATATGCGTAAGGCCGGACAGCTGCAACCATTGGACATTCCGGCGTGGAAGTGGGAGGATATCAGCATGGATTTCATAGTTGGTTTACCTCTCACGTCTCACAAGCATGACTCAATTTGGGTGATAGTTGATCGACTAACCAAGTCGGCTCATTTTATTCCCGTACATACATGTTACGTGGCCAAGCAATATGCGAAGCTGTATATTTCAAGGATCTTGTGCTTGCACGGTGTTCCCCGCTCCACTATTTCAGATCGCGGTGCGCCGTTCGTCGCTCGGTTTTGGGAACAGCTGCATGCGTCATTGGTGACCAAACTGATCCGAAGCTCCGCTCTCGCTCGATCAAAGAATCTTTATAGATCCTCATCATCCTCAGGTTCTGGATACATAGCGAGAAGGGAATCTTCCTGTTCGAATGGAAGATTTTTGAAAGAGAGGGGAGAAATCAATCACATGCCTTGATCTTTCTTTGTCTCGAACCCCATACCCCTATAATGATGATAGAGTCAGGGGTGCCCCCAAAGCGGAATTGATCGGTGGTGGTTGGTCGAAGCTCCAGTGGGTAGCCACTCCCTTCTCAGGGAACCGTACGTGAGACTTCCGCATCATACGGCTCCGTCCCAAGCTTCCGTCGTCGGCCCTTGTCATTAGACCACTATGCGTCTCGTTTCACTTGCATTTTCTTTCGTTCAGTCTCGTTCTGAGAGTGGAATCGAACCACTCACTCCGTTTGGATTTAGAGTCCAATGGGCAAAAAAGAGGATTTCCTGTCCCCCGCCCACAGCCCTTTTTGTTCCGCTTAGCCCTATCGGGTAGCAAAAATGTTCTGATAAAGACGTTCCTCAGTAATTATCATCATGACTCCTTTGCATTGCATTTACGTATGAACAAACATGACAAGGTCGTACTTGCTGGTAACCTGACCTATCTAAATCCCGCAAGTCTATCGGTATGAGAACTTTGTAAATCTCCACATATACATTTCGCTGTGTGATTTTACTCTTTTTTCTTGTTTTTTTAGCCCCACACCTCAGTCTTACGAGAAAGAGGGGCGGTTCGCATAGAGAGGACCACTCAGAGGAATAATTCCAGGAATCAATCGTACAGAAACTGGACAAAGGTAAGAGCAGATTCAAGGCCAAGCAAGAGCTACTCTTCCTTCCTCTTTTTCCATACCCGACCAATGCACAATCCAGATTTGTTTAGCTTGTTTCTCCCTCTTGGACGGGCCCAGAAGCTTTTCTCATGTTTGAATGGAGGTCTTCCCGCAAATGAATTTTCATATAGGAATTAGATAATGTGCCTGCAGATATTGAGCTTGTTTCAATTGAACGAGGATGTGAACGAGAAGGCAACAAAAGGGAGCTTGGCATATTATCATATAGAAAGAAGCGAAGCGTAGCGATTCATACTACCGGAAAAGTGTCGCTAACCGCTAGGCCTATTGTCCATTCCGTCTAGCCGCTATTGTCCTATTATAGTACTGTGTCAGTTAGGACTGGCCCGCCCTGCTTGCTTCCTCGAGAGTGAGAGAAGGAAGTCCTAGAGAGGGGGACTATTTCTTCTGAGAAGTGAGCTTAATCTCGGAAGTGAGTTAGCGAGTAATAAATTCTTTCCATTCATCCGGATCATTCTTTCTTTTCCCACGACTCCGGGTTGGTTTTGCAGTAGAATGATAAAAAAAAGGAATCCGTACAATGGGAAGCACCCAGAATAAGGAATCATGGTGAACATCCCGATAATAGGGGGCATGTAAAAAGAGGCATGATGGAGTCAAAAGTGAATTACGAGTCAGACCAATCTGTGAATCGAGCGAGCTCCCCTTGCAATGATGTGGTGGTGAACCTCTCATTCGTCTTCAGTGCTCTCCGAACCGTGCGGGAGGGTCTTGAAAAAAAAACTTTCTAACGCTGACGACAGCTCGATCGCCGCCGAGAATCACAAGTCCTGTTTTCCATTCCTTCCCTTTGAGCCTACTGACGCTGCAAGAATCCAGTTCCAGCCCCATCCTAACCTATCAAAACTGCGGGATTACGCCTTAGGGTTCATGTAGAGAACCATTCGAATCGCTCACAACTTCTTGCATGACAACAGCTAATCAAAGCAAAAGGGGAAAGGTTTGTTTACAAAGGCATGACTCAACTGCTGCAAACTTATCTGGATTGTACCTACTGTCGTGCCGCATGGCAGTCTTGCATGTAAAAGGGCCTGTGGTGGTGGTTATCTATCAGGCGGGCAGTACTTTTTCTTGACTTCTTCCATACTAGGAAGAAAGGGCGATAACTTTAATTTGCGGATCAAAATCTATTTCTTTAGGAGATAAGCCTTGTGCTGGTTTTGCTTTCTATTTTACTTCTCTTAAAACAGCCCTACTAAGCCCATCTGACCTGCTTAATCAATGACTCCGGTAGTCACCTGAACCACTCTCTCGGATAGCCCACAGCCTCTCTTCTGGATGCGAAAGAAGATTCACCACTTTTAGAAGGTTTGGAGCAATCACAATTTATCACCATATTACCAAGAAAAACCTATCCCCCTAACGACTCTCTTTGTCTCATACGTTGCTAATAACCACATGAGAAAGGGTTTCCCCTCGCTTTCAGGCTTCTCTCATCCAAAGAACGGTACTGAAGGTGAAAGATACTCAAAAATTGACCGGAATCGACAGGTGCTGAAGCAGTCAGACCAATGACCATGTCAAAGGTACATCAGCCAGTACAGGCAATGTACGCAGGCACAGTTTGGCTCAAGACTGACCGGTATACCTGGACCAGTCTATATTGAGCCCCCTACGTAGTGGAGGATACGCCGTTTCGGAAAGTGACCGATCCTTCCGACCTTGAAACCGCTGAATCGGATTTTGAAAAAGGCACAGTCTGATGCATGAAATGCGATGCCTTTTTCTTTCTTTCCTTCTTTCCACCAAGCTTTGAAGCTGCTGATCCCAGTGTAGCATTCAAGACAATTGTTCCTTCTTCCGTCTCGAGCTTAACCACTACTACCATACCTTTTTCTAGAAGGAAGACTTGACCTCAAAATACCCATTGCCGGCTTGACTTTAGCCTGTGGTGGTTTTTGTTGTTCCCGCGAATGGTAGGCAACAAGAAGGCGGTCACCGGGTGTGAGTCTTTCTGCGGAACAGCTAAAGGCCGCCCTGTAGAGTAGGATCCTCCTGCGAAAGCGAAACGACCTTACAAGCTCAATAAATTGCAATTCTTCACCTCAGACAGTGGGAATGAATTTTCTTACTTGATTGACATTGACAGATATGTGTACCACACCGAACAAGCAATATGTCATATGTGCTTGTTGTACCAGCCAAGCCAGCTCGCTTGCCAGCTTAATTTAGTAAGGTACTATGATAAAAAATTCCATCTAGTTGACTACTTAACTACTTATTTAAATTAAATAGTTGTTAGTCTAGTACCGTGTCCCTTCCTATCTTATCCTTTGAACTCGACTAAAAAAAAGAGTGCTTCGGGGGCATTTGGCGCCTATTCGCAAGAGCAGATACGGGCCATGGCTGAGCAGACCAAGTCCCATAGAAAGCTTGACCGCATTTGAGGCGGACGAGAAGAAGGATGTAGGAACCTCCTTTTGTTTTTTCAACATGCTAGCAGCGGATTTGCCGCTCGAACATTGTCTGATTTTTTTCGAAGAGACTCAATCTTATGTATCTACTTATTGTCTTTTTGCCTTTGCTCGGTAGTTCCGTAGCCGGTCGGCCGAGGTGCCGTGACTGTTGGGAAAGGGCCGTACCCTTCTATGCATGTGGGGATTCCAATTCCTAATCCTAGTCCTCGCTCGTCCCTCGCTTCGTAGGAATATGGTCATCGCTAAAGCTGTTTTGCCAACCAATCCTTCCTTTCGGTCAAGCAATCCGTTGGATAAATCCGATTTAGCGCTGGAGGGCCGTACCTCTATTTATGATAATTGCTTTAGGAGCAGTTGCCTTTTATTTTAGGATTAAGATTCGGAAGTACCGTTGTTTCGTGAAGTACTCTTGTGCACCTACGTCACTCGGCTCGCGCGCAACACCGCCCCGTTATGTTATGGAAGAATTTTGCTTCTTGCTGGGCTGGTTATTCAGAGCCAGCAACTGGCTGCCGGATTTCGTCCCGTCCGTAGCGCTTTGGAAGTCACTCTGGCGTGGCGCTGCTGGATACTTCTGATCAATAGGAATAGGAGGAAAAAAGCTTATGATGACCCTTAGCCCTTACTTCAATTAGAGCAACATACGAATCTGCAGAAGCATCTAATACCGATTCTTAGAATCAGTTCGGAACCACCTATCACTAGGCTTCGGCCGGAGGGGTTTATTGCACAAACAGGCCGGGACCAAGTTATAATGTTCTCAATCAATCAGTAAAAAAAACAGTAAAGCTCTTTTACCATAGATAGGGTAAAACGTGTAGCCAATATGAGTTTACCCGGCACTAGCAGCAGCTTATTTATGATTTCGTGCCGAACCTGGTAAACGAACAAATAGGTGGTCTTTCCGGTCGCTTTCGCAGGAGCATCCTACTCTCCAGGGCGGAGTTACGTAAACACCTAAAAGATACTAAACTTCAATTGCAAGAAATTATATCTTCTAGCAAGACATTCACCGAGCAAGCGGACGGAAGATTCGAGAGAGAGTGAATTGATCAACCAGGGTATTGGTTACGATTCCAGTGGTCTTCAGGTTCAATGACATTTGTTTCATTGCTTTAGGAGCCGTAAAGGAGCTCGTACTGGCCAAGGAGCTCGTATTGGACCTAGGAAAAAGGGAGCTCTAGCCTGTCCGGATGGTTGGGAGAGTGAGCTCTGCCCTTAATTGGGTAGTTCACAAATGGGATGACAATTGCTGATATCCTTGGTACTGTCAAGTGCGGATTTCATGAATGGTCAAATCGTTGAGTAGTAAGTAGTAGGGGAAGTTAATCTTCTTCTCCTTGTGGCTTTTCTCCATGTTTGCTCATGTCGAGTCCTTACGTAAGGGCCAGCGTATCCAACTTTCTGCTTGAATAACTTTGTTTTTCTGAAGGAGTCGTCATTTTCTATCAGGAAGGCTATGTCATTTAAAACCCCGGCGTATTTCGGATGCTTGAAGGCCCCGCTCACCCGAAGTGATTTAGAAAAATTCTTCTTTCTCCGCAGACGGTCAAACTGAATGGGTGAATCAAGTGCTTGAAGACATGATACGCGCTTGTGCCATCCATCACGGTAAAAACTGGGACGATCATTTGCCATTGGCGGAGTTTTCATATAACTACGGCTATCAAGCTAGCATAAAGATGGCGCCGTATGAAGCTCTCTAAGACCGGAAATGTCACACTCAACTGGTGTGAGTCCGGCGAGCAAGTTATCTACGGCATCAAACTTGTGAATGAGGCTGACGAACGAGTGCGAGTAATACAAGCCAACCTCAAGGCTGCTCAATCTCGTCAGAAGAGCTATGCGGATAAAAGACGCCATCCTCTCCACTTCGACATCAGAAACCAGGTTTATGTTCGTGTGTCTCCGATGAAAGTAGTTAATCGTTTCGGAGTGAAGGGAAAACTTGCGCCGTGATTCATCGGTCTGTTCGCCATTATTGAAAAATGCGGACCCGTGGCCTATCACCTGGAGTTACCGGCGTCACTCGCGGGCATTCACAACGTCTTCCACATCTCTCAGCTGAGGAGGTGCCTCAAACCCTCGGCTGAAATCCGCACTGAAGACATAGAAGTTCTTCAACCGGACCTCACATATGCGGAGTACCCGATCTGGATTATCGATGAAAAGACTTGCGCCACAAGAAACCGGACCTTATGGTTTTACAAGGTCTTGTGGAGTAACCATACCTCTGATGAGGCGACATGGGAAAGCGAGGACTATCTACAAGCGAATTATCCGGACTTGCTATCATCGTATATCCGGTAAAGTTTCTCCACTTTGTATTTTTTCTGGAATCTCGGGGTGTGATTCTTTTTAAGGGGGGAGGATGTGAAATTCCCAAAAAGTGATAGCAAGAAATTCAGCACGTTTACACTTATGGAAAATGAGGGGAATGAAAAACTTTGAATTATAACGGTGTGAGTTCAAAGTGAGGATTCAAACTTCCCAAAAACATCCAAACATGGAGATCTGAATTCATAACTTGGATCTTCATATGTCAAATATTCAACCTGACAAATTTCATCTCATGTGGCGGGGATCTAATATTTGTTTGGGATTAAAAGAGGATGCCCTCGAATCTGAATATAAATTTCAGTTTCAAATCCCAACTCCCTCAATTTGCAAATTTGGTTACACAATTGTGTTCTCCACATTTGAATTAGCAGCCATGCCAAAATTCAGAAATATTTGAGTTGGTTTGCTATGTTTTTATAACAATGCAAAGGGAGAATTCAAATTCAAATAAGCAAACTCAATTCAAATTCCACACTGGAATTCAAATCAATTGAATTCAACATTTCAAACCATGACATTGGGAGGAAGAAAAGGAGTAAATTTGGAGACAAAAGGGAAAATATCAATGGAGAATTAGGTGGGAGTGGACCCACTGGTCAGCCACCCACTGAAGCAAAGTCGCTGTTTTCCCTCGGTCGATCACACACGGGCGACAGAGCGTCAGCAGAAGACTTCCTGGTGAATTCTTGGTGCCGCCTCCTGCTTGATCAACCTTGTGCTCATTCTGATCACCACGCCACGAGTGCCACAGAACTATTTCGTCCCCCCCAGCTCGCTCTTGGCCTCGGTGATCTGCTCCCGAGAAAAAACCCACTGCCCTCGGCCCCTCTGCTTTTTCCGATCGCCAGCCACCGACGTAGCTCGGTTGCTCAAGCTCTCCACATGACAAAGCAGAACATACGAGTGCTCTAGCCGGCTAGCAACTCCTCCCCACAGTTCCATGCTCATTTGCGCCCCAAAAACGGCAAAGTGCCGCTGCTCCATAGGTGAACCGGCAGAACATCATTTCGGCTCACCGTCGACAGCCCAATCCAGCCACCCTCTCCTCCAACTTCCTACACAAGAAATGTGGGTGGGTAGCCCTAGATGGTGTATCTGCAAGCTGTTTGGCAAATGATCCACCGTGTAGCTCGAATTTCACTCTTTCCCGAACCCTAGTGTAGAAGAGTCGATGACACGACCCCACTGGTCCTGTCGAGCCAGGATCACGCTGAGGGGTGCTGCGTTGCACAACACCGTATAACACACGTCAAAGGTACAAAGCGGAAGCGGAAGCTTTATTACATAAACAAGTTTATTAACATGTTTACATCAAAATAAGTTTAGTCCACACTCGCGGGCGTAGACTAAGCATCAAGTGCACGTTCAGCCCTCGAACGTGTCCTTGCTAGCACACTCGCACACTAACTCTGCGGCGTGCACGACTCCCACTCGACGGGGTTCCCCTCCTGGGGTTCCGTCTCCTCTTCGGGAGTCCCTTCCTCATAGAACCCTGCAAAAGCTTCAAACACAAGCAGTGAGCACGAAGGCTCAGCAAGTCTGACCCGTCTCACCTAAACATGAAACTTCTACATGAGGGTGATGGGTTGCATGAGGTAAAAATCATTTGCAAGGACTCGCCTAATTAGTAGAACCTTACTTTCAAGTTTTAGCAGCAGGTTGTGGAGAACTTTACGCTAAGGCACATGAGAGAGCCGCAATCAAACAAGAAACGCATTTCTCTCATGTACTTTGCCCAAAGTTGAAAAGAACTTTAGTTAGCACTAAGCTACAACATATCATTAACAATCAATATCCAACTTTCAATCAGCAACATTTTAACATGTAACTAGCCTGTTCTTTCTACGTCACGGTACAGTGAACAAGTGGTACTCACTGACCGCGAGGGACGGCGATTATAATCGATTTACACCTGCAGGGTTACCCGAACAACCCGTCACGTACGCCCGTACTCGATGTTGCCTACAACAACCATCACGGACGCCGTACGCGACTACCTTTCACCCGTTAGCCAAATATTGAACCGGTCCCATCGTCCCGAGCAAGAGGTCTCTGCACGCGCATCTCCGTGCCGCCAGCCGATTTACACCTCGAGCTCTCAACCTACCCTCTGAACGACGGGCAATGCCTCAACACCCAGCTACCCGAGTTACATCAGTTTCCCGGTTCCCATATAGCCGGTAGGTCTTCGGTACTGTTCTAGCTTGTTCAACAGGCCCGCACACGGCTCGGTCCTCAATCGACACAAGCGGAGCTACAGCACACAGGCCCCAAAGTCCTGCTGCCCTTACTCTCCGCTCGGTCTCATTTTCTTGCCATGTGTTTCATGTGCTACCTCTACCCGAGCAATGTGCCTCTAGCCTATTCTCGCGAGTAGTTCCAACTACTCGACTTGTACCGAATCCTACTCTATCCTAGCCATGCAGTGGCTAACGAGGTTTTCCCTCCTAAACCCAACCCATGGTTTTCTTGGCTGTGCAGTTGGTTTCCAATCAAGACTCTAATGCAAAGAACAATATTCAAAGATGTACTCAAAACAATAAACATTTGTAAAAGGGTTAATGCAAACCGGGGCTTGCCTTGCTGCTCTTGGTCGTAGGCTAGCTGTTCCTCCGGAGTAACGAAGTCTAGGACTTCGGGTTCCTCCTCGACCTTAGCGACTACATGATAAGAACAATGTATGTATTAATTAAATGCTTTTGTATTAACTTTGAAGTTGTGAAGTCTATAACCTTTACTAGATAGACCTAATGACTGTGAAACTTTTACTGTGGCTTGGTTACAACCTAAACAGAGACTTGGTCAAGTTTTAGTTGCAGCAAAGCTCATTTGAGCCCTCCACAAATAATTATGTCCTTGACCTTAATTAAAGGCTTTTAGGGTGTTCTAGGTATTTTCATGAAACAAACTATGACTTTCTGAAAACTAGATTTTCAGAGGGTTCTAATGGAATTGGTCTCACTTAATTTGGAAGTCTCTAACTAAAGATATGAGCTAAACAATTTCAGAGAAAATTCTGAAAATGTTTCTGAACATTTTCTATTTTCTCTGGAACAGTTTTACTAATCACACCATTAGGTGGACTAAATGAGCTCAAATGGATCTGAAATTTTTATGGTAGTTCAAGGATATTTTGGTGAACATCTCAGCAAAATTTCAGGATTTTCCTCCAAATGATTCTCCAGTTAAAATTCCTAACAGTTTAAACTTTAAGGAATTAATTCTGGAGAATTAAGGAATCTCATGAAGTGACACTTGATTTTCTGGAAAGTACTCAAAGAGCTGAATCCAGCAAAATTTGGTTCACTCAATTTGGAGCTTTCTAGCCAAAGTTATAAGGATTTGAAGTTTGAAGGAAATCTGAAAATCGGGGAAAAGTTTAAACTCGCGCGTGGGCCCAGGGGACACGCGTCGCACGCCGAAGCGACAACACACCGCGGCCCACAAGGCTTTTGCGCGCCAGCACACCCGATCCCGGCCGCAGCCGGATCCCGATTCAAAATATCGGCCGCTGACAGCTGGGGTCCACCCCCTTCTTCAACCTCGCGACACCCGCGCTCCGCCGCCGAGGGACTTCGCCGGAGAGCTCGCCGCCGGCTGCTGTACAGCTTCAAACTTCTTGATTCTGGCCGCCCCTGCCTACTTTTACTTGGGGAACATGATCCGAGGGTCAGCTGCTCATGACAACGGCCGGAGCATGGTCGGCGACGAGCCGCCATATCGGAACGACTTCGGCCATGTCGGCTGATGCTCCTAGTGCCTCAGCTACTTGGGAAACCGGTCGGGGAGCATCAGTGGACCTCAGAGAAGGTCGACATGAACTCGGGGCAGCTCGGGGAAGGCCCGAAATAGGTCCTCACCGTGCGCCCGATACCCCCCGTGCGTTCCGCCATTAGTAGACCTTGAATTACGCCGGGCACAGAAGTTCTCCGGCCCAGAGTTGTGAAGGCAACTTGTGCGTCACCGTGTCTAGTTCGTGTGGGAGTGGCCTGAGGCCCTCTAATCCTTTCTAGAGCACGAATTAAACAGAATCGTACCCGAGGGTCGTTCTGCACACAGAAAGGGGAAAAGTGGAAATTCGCCGCCGGTGAGCAACCACTCGAGCTGTGGCTCGGGGATGAGCAGCACCGATCACTTGCGCGTCCAAGGGTGCCTTGGCTCGGGCGTGACAACGCCCAGGTTGGGCTGTCCACGAGAGCCCGAGGTGCGGCGGTTTCCAGTTCCGAGTTTGATCTTTCGGCACAGCCGATATCACTCGGTTTCAATCGATTTCTATCAATGGGAAGGATGGAGGATGGTTGCTAGTACCTTGCTGGGACCTTGGAATGGAAAGAGGGAGCTGCGATCGGCTTGATCAAGCAGGAACTCGAGCGCCGGTGATGGCAGTGGAGAAATGGATCGTGCACGTCGGCAGCTCGGGGAATGGCGACTGAAGCACGCCGGGGAGGGAATAAATAGGCCGGTCGGCCGGTCTCCGGCTTGGGGCACGCAGCAGGAGCTGGCGCCGGCTGCCCCCTTCGGTGGCGCGCGCGCACAACAGCCGGGAACCGACTGAACTGTGGTTCAGTCGGTTTGCTTTGAGGCTGAGGCTGACATGTGGGTCCCACTCCTCTTTTAACCTCTGAAATTTATTCCTAACAGCTGTGGTAAACAGTGAACCCTATTCTACCCTTGGCAATTCAAATTATTCACCCAAGAGCCATTTGAATTGATCAAAGTTCAAATGAGGTTTGGTTTGAATGAATTTCAGCACAAGTGCAGTTTGAAATTCAAATAAAGTTTGAATTTCTCCCCCTTAGCTCATGTCAAGATCAACTCCAAATGGAGTGAAAATTGGTGTGTGAGCTCACAAAAATGTGCTGAGCAAGAATATGCCTTCCACTTTTAAATTCAGTGGGTGAAAACAGTTTGAATTTGAATATGGTTTCAAACTGCCCTCTTCCTAACTATACCCAAAATGACCTCAAAAAGGTTTTGAATTTGGGTGGAACTTGGCATGGACATCCTTAGCAAAGTGTAGGAGTTTTCATATGTCCAGCCCATCTATATCACATGTGGGAAGTACCACTTTTGCAATGTGTGAGTTTGTTCCCTAATGAGCATGTTGATAATTGTTACTTGCTCTTTATTTGTGTTCATCATTTTTCCTCAAATGAGGTGTGTGGTGTGGTGATGAACACTGCAAATGAGTGTCAAAAACTGAGGCCCTTACATTCCTCCCCCCTTAAAAGAATCTCGTCCCGAGATTATAATGTGAAATGAGAGAGAGGACGGTGAAAATTTTACCGAATATGCGACGTGAGAAAGTCGGGGTAGTTAGTGCGAAGGAATTCTTCGCTCTCCCATGTCGCTTCATCCATGGAGTGATTACTCCACAGAACCTTGTAGAACCACAACGTACGGTTGCGTGTGGTTCGGGCCTTTTCATCAATAATCTGCACCGGTTCCTCCCGATAGGTGAGATCCAGTTGCAGTTCTTCAATGTCTTCCAGCTGAACGGTAGTTGATAGCTTGAGACACTTCCTCAGCTGGGAAATGTGAAAGACGTCGTGCACACCGGGAAGTGCTTCTGGTAATCTTAGCCGGTATGCCACCGATCCACATCTTTCGGTAATCTGGAATGGACCGATGAATCGGGGTGCTAACTTTCCTCTCACCCCAAATCTGTTTACGCCCTTCATTGGAGACACTCGTAGATATACGTGGTCTCCAGCTTCGAATTGTAACGGACGCCTTCTCCGGTCCGCATACTGTTTCTGTCGGGATTGAGCGGCTTTTAGGTTCGCTTGAATTAATCGAACCTTTTCTTCCGCGTTGTTGACAAGATCAATCCCGAAGGTAACCCTCTCGCCAGACTCACACCAATTCAATGGTGTGCGGCATTTTCTCCCGTATAGCGCCTCGTAGGGCGCCATCTTGATGCTGGCTTGGTACCCATTGTTGTACGAGAACTCGGCTAACGGCAAGTGATCATCCCAGTTCTTGCCGTGGTCGATAGCGCAAGCTCGTAGCATGTCTTCTAAGATTTGATTTACCCGCTCCGTTTGCCCATCCGTCTGCGGGTGGTAGGCTGAACTACGGATCAGCTTCGTCCCCAAGGCAGCGTGGAGCTGCTCCCAAAAACGGGACACAAATAAAGTGCCCCGGTCCGATACGATAGTACGGGGTACGTCGTATAAGCATAGGATCCGTGAGATGTACAGTTCAGCGTACTTCTTGGCGTTGTAGTTGGTGTTGACCGGGATGAAATGGGCAACTTTGGTGAGCCGATCGACGATCACCCACACAGAATCATGTTTCTGTAAGGTGGTGGGTAAACCGACGACGAAATCCATGCTCACGTCCTCCCACTTCCAGGCAGGAATGCCCAGTGGTTGCAGCAGTCCCGGTTTCCGCATGTGGTCTGCCTTCACCCGTCGACATGTATCACACTCGGACACGTATTTTGCAGTCTCTCGCTTCATCCGTGTCCACCAAAACTTGCTTCTGAGTTCTTGATACATCTTGTTGCTGCCGGGGTGAATAGAAAACTTTGATAAGTGAGCCTCATCAAAGATTTTCTTCCGTAACTCCGGGTTTCGGGGTACGACGATCCGGTCCTTGAACCATAGGACGCCGTCTCCGTCCTTCCGGAAACATTTCAACTCCCCACTGTCTACACGTCTCCGTAAATGTGACATGCCCTTGTCATTCTTCTGGGCTGCCGCTATCTCTTCACGGATGGTGGGGATCAAAGCTAGGTTGTAGAGAGCTCCATGTGGAATCACATGGAGTGGTGGTTCGCTCTCTTCCAACGGTGTGATGGTCAGATTATTGACGTGTGACTTGCGGCTTAGCGCGTCTGCCACAACGTTTGCTTTGCCCGGATGATAATGGATCTCTATCTCGTAATCCTTTATCAGTTCTAACCATCTTCGTTGCCTCATGTTCAGCTCCTTCTGAGTGAATATGTACTTGAGGCTTTTGTGGTCGGTATATAAATGTACGAGGTTACCGAGTAGGTAGTGCCTCCACATTTTCAGTGCAAGTACCACGGCAGCGAGCTCCAAGTCGTGAGTTGGATAATTTTGCTCATGATTCCTAAGCTGCCGTGATCCATACGCGACCACCCTTCGGTCTTGCATCAACACACATCCGAGCCCAATGCCGGATGCATCGCAGTACACATCGAACGGTTTTGTTGTGTCTGGCTGCGCCAAAACCGGTGCTGATGTCAGGTGCTTGACTAAAGCCTTGAATGCTGCTTCACATGCTGGACTCCAAACATATTTGGTAGCCTTCTTCAGCAGCTCTGTCATTGGCTTGGCAATCTTCGAGAAGTTCGGAATGAACCTCCGATAATATCCCGCGAGTCCGAGGAAACTCCGTACCTCATGAACAGTTCTCGGGGATTTCCAATTCAGCACTTGCGTGATTTTGCTCGGGTCCACAGCGATACCCTCCGCTGAGATGATATGCCCGAGGAAAGGCACTTGCGATATCCAAAACTCGCATTTGCTGAACTTTGCGTATAACTTGTGATCCCGCAGCCGTTGCAAGACTATACGCAGATGTTTCTTGTAATCTTCCTCCGACTTGGAATATACCAGGATGTCGTCGATGAAGACCACGACAAACTTGTCCAGCTCCGGCATGAACACCGAGTTCATTAAGTACATGAAGTGAGCTGGAGCATTGGTGAGGCCAAAGGACATGACCAGGTACTCATAAAGTCCGTACCTTGTCGAAAAAGCTGTCTTTGGAATGTCCTCAGCCCGGATCTTAATCTGATGGTACCCGGATCTTAAATCCATCTTGGAAAAGACCTTTGCTTCGACCAACTGATCAAACAACATGTCGATCCGTGGCAACGGGTACTTGTTCTTGATGGTTACGGCATTTAATGGACGGTAGTCCACGCAAAGCCGCAACGTTTCATCCTTCTTTTTGACAAATAATGCCGAACAGCCCCATGGCGAGGAGCTCGGCCTAATAAAACCCTTCTCCAGAAGGTCCGTGAGCTGAGTCTTCAGTTCAGCCAACTCCTTGGGCGCCATCTTGTACGGCCTTCGGGATATTGGCATGGTTCCCGGTGCAAGTTCAATCTTGAACTCCACCTCTCTATCGGGTGGCATCCCCGGCAAATCATCCGGGAATACATCAGGGAATTCTCGGACCACTGGAATGTCTTCCAATCTGATGGTTGTGGCTTGATAGACACTTGGAAGTTTTATTTCTGGACTGTCCAGAAATAATGAGTGAGAACCGTGCACTCCTGAGTTTAAGTGCACGACTCGGAGGACGGTGTCTAAAACAGCGCCGTGGCGGTTTAACCACGACATCCCTAGGATGACATCGACCTTCTGTCCCTCTAAGATAATGAGAGACGTGGGGTACACTCTACCCGCTAAGCATAATGGTGCTTTGGAGACCATTACGCTTGCTGAAATCTTCCCACCCGGTGAACAAATTAAATATGGACTATCGGTGGGTAGTATTGGCAAGCTGTGTTTAGCAATGAAAGCTTGGCTAATAAAATTATGCGTGGCGCCTGAATCAAATAGTACTATAGCGGGATGCTGGTGGAGTTGGAACATACCCGCAAGGATTGGCTCGCCCTCCGGCACGTCCTCAATGGCAAGCTGGTGGACAGTACCGGGCCTAGGGTTTGCCCGCCGCGCATTAGTAGGGTTCCGGGGTTGATTCCTCCCCGGAAACTGTGGTACCACTCCGCCGCCTTGCCTCTCCGGGCAACTGCTCGCGAAGTGTCCTGGACGACCACACTTGTAACATGTGGCCGCTGCTGGTGGAGTACTTGGTGGACGAAAGCCCGGCATGCGTTGCGGAGGTGCCAACGCACGCGGCATCGCCCGCTGCTGCTGTTGTTGTTGCGGTGGTGCTGGCAGTGCCGGCCGGAATGCCGGTGAAGAATACGGCCGACCGCGGAACGGCATCGACCGCTGTGGTGGCTGCCAGCGCGGACCTGATGGTGGGCGATTCACCATCCGAAACTTCTGAGAAGGACCGCCTCCTTCTCCGCTGCTCTGCGGCGCGCTTCGCTTTCGCTCTGCCGCCGCCAACTCCTTGCCGGAGTCTTCCTGAACAATCGCAGCATCAATTATGTCGTTGAGGCTGCCGCGATTGAACATCGCCAGCTTGTCCTTCAGGAGCGGGTTAAGCCCCTGGTAAAAGTGGTCCCGCCGCTTCTCGTCCGTATCTGCGTGATACGACGCGTAGAGTGCGAGATCGTTGAACGCTCTGGAGTACTCCAGCGCGTTCCGGCTCCCTTGTTGCAGGTGTAGGAATTCCTGCGTCTTCCTCTTCATCAAACCGGGCGGTATATGATAGGCCCGGAAGGCCGTCCGGAACTCCGCCCAGGTCATCACTCGGTCGGTGGGTTGTGAAGCACAAAAGTTGGCCCACCACGCGCTCGCGGATCCTTGGAGCTGCTGGACCGCGAACTGAGTCTTGCGCTGCTCGCTGATTTGGAGCAGCCCGAACTTCATCTCTATGGCGCGGAGCCAGTTGTCCGCGTCAAGTGGTTCATCCGCCCTTGAGAATACAGGGGGATGAGTCGCCAGGAAGTCAGAGTAGGAGCTCTGTTGGCGCTCCTCACGATCTTGACGTCTCTCTGGGCGAGACGTATTCGCAATTAACGTTTGCAGCAGCTCTGTATGCTGCTGATGTGAACCCGCCATTGCCGCGACAATGTCGGCCAATGTAACCGTTGGCAGTGGCGGTGGCGGTGTTTGCTGTTGCTGTTGCTGCTGCTGTCCCGAGGAGTCCTCGGGAGGTGGTTGGGAGGTCTCTCCCCCTTGGCTAGTACCTCCAACATCGGGGTTGGCACGAGTACGCGTCATTCTGAAATTCAACACAGCAGCAATTAGCACATGTCTTACTCAAAATTCCATAAACAGGAGTAAGTATTGAAGCGACGCATGATTAACTTGCACAACATTCACATATATTGATAAAGCATAAACTTTATACAAGATACATTATTCTCGGATCTCCGAGAAGTCGTGCTCATGTCGTCACTACCTATACATACGCTACTGTCTACACGACATGTCACCGATTACAAAAGTTGGGTTACGCTACCCTAGCTGCCCTACTTGGCAACCGTAACCCCCTACTCGGAGTAGAACTCGACCTCCTGTGGGTCGTCCTCCTCCGGTACCTCTGCTGGTGGCTCGGGGTCTACCACCTCTTCTCCCATTCCAGGTTCTCCCATGGCTGGAAGACCCAAGACTACCGGTACGCCCAATACCGGGGGCACGAGGTCCTGCAATGCATGCACCTCGTCCATAGCCTGGTTGTAGTCCTCTTCCCAGCCTTGTCCTTCCTCAATAGCGTCGTCCCGCTCTTGAGCAAGGTCCTCATTCTGCTGGGTTAGGGTCTGCACCAGCTCTTGCAACGCCGCAATGTCAACACGGCTCTTCTTCTTTGCCTTCTTCAGACGACGCAACTGATTGTGTTGTTCATTCAGTCGCTTGATCGTCGGAAGGAGCACATTGCGGAGTGCACTGTGAGCACTCTCAAAATGATCTCCACGGCTTGTGCTCTCCTTGAGCTTGGTGGCGAGATGCTCCGTATGAACAGCTTGGCTGTCCATCACAGCGTTTCCCGCCCTCATTTGGAGGCTGAGATTTGCCTCCGCGGGGTTGTACCTTGGGCAACTCGGGTTTGTTGCCTCTAGGTACCTCTCTTCCCACACATGCTGAGCTCGTCCCTCCACCGGAACGAGTGCGTATGGAGTTCCCTCCATAGCCTGTACGTGTAGTTGGCAGAAACGTGACATAGTGTCACGGGCTGCCACTTGCCACATCCCTTCCGGTTGTCTTCCTCTCACCGTGACGGTGAATGGCACCCAACCGGGTGGCGTAGGCCCTGCAGGAACCTCGACATGGATCGTCCACGTCTTGTTCCCCTCTTCGCCTTCTTCCTTGGCGAAGTATTGCGGCATCTGGTTGTACCCGAAATATTGGAGCATTAGCCACAATGCTCCCGGGTAGCCGCTACGGTCAGAGCAGTGGGAAACTACCCACCCGTTCTCCAACCGTTTATCTGCTGCCATCTGTAAAAATATATTTGAGAAATGTCAAATATTTATTTAAACAGTAAACCATTGAGTTATAACATAAGATATGTCATTGAACCCTTAACACTTGGAAACATAGTTCAAATTTTTAAACAAATTTGACTGCTGATCTGCTGTTCCCATGACAGCCCTGACCAGTTTCCATATCAATCTGATTTAGGCCAGGTTAAAAGCAAAACCAGTCCTGGAGCTCAACATCAAAGTTAAAGTTAACTTCAATAGCTTTCCAGAAAGTATTTGGTTGGCCTAAGATCTGCTCTGGTTCAAAAGTTATGAGATGTCAAAGTTAACAGAATTTCTGGGAACAATTGGACAGCACCTCCCTGCCTTAGGTACTGATTTGATCCAAGAATTCCAGTTAATTCTGTTCCTAATCTGACAAAACTTTTTGTTACAAAGTTGTAACCCATCTCATAAGCTTCCCAGAACCACCTCATTTTCTATTTTTGGATTTTTATGCAGGAAGTTATGCTTAATTTACAGAGAGTCTACAGAGAGTCTTTGCTCCGTCCTGTTTTCTGGACAGTTTCAACTCTACTGCATTTTTCGAGTGGTTAAGGGATGAAACACCTCTGGAACTCAACAGAAAAGTTGTAAAGCTCCTCCAAAGCTTTCCAGAAATGTATCATACGACCCCAACCTCGAAAGAACTCAACCTCTAACCTCTGATTAACTTCAGCCTTGATTTAGCTGAAAACAGAGTGCTCTGTCCTTAACATCCTATAAGTTGAAAATTTATTAACTTTGAATATCCTGTTCAAGGGAAGGAGTTACATCAAGTTTTACTACTTTGGATCAAAACCTTCAAGTTTTTAAATGAAGTTGTTCATTTAGTTGGGTGTGACGTCGAGGCGTCACCAGATTATGTCGGTACTACGTCCTCACAAAGGAAAAACCTATACCGGATTTAGCCGGCTTCGTTAGTTCAGTGGCACTACTCGTCACTCGCACACGGATGCTACACGTCTACCGTTTCGTGGTAAGGCTACCTGCAGAAACTCAAACAATCATCAGACTCGGCTGCACACCGAGCCCGGAATCCATACAGTTTGTACACCCGGCCGTCATCACTCGCCCGGATGTTCTCAAGCCAAACACGCCTTGAGTTACGTGTTCACGTTTCAGACCACGTGACGGGGTCTCCCATGTTGCACCACGCACGCCAGGGACAGACGTTGCTCGAATACCCCAAACGACATGAAGAGTCGTAGAGGATATCAAAGCGGGTCGGGTTACCTGCCACCCGTGGGGCTCCACCCTTCAGCTTGTGCGCACTGGTGGACAGCGCTTACGTGCACCCCCCAAGACATGAACGTCCCGAGATGCACGATTTTCCGACATAACAAATAGGTTAATATGCCACTTTCTATATGCTAATAACATCCTTATACGGGCTACTAACTCGTTCCTCACTGGATTTTTGAAAAAGAAGACCTTTGTACTGTGTTAAACCTCAAGCGAGCTCTGATACCACGCTGACACGACCCCACTGGTCCTGTCGAGCCAGGATCACGCTGAGGGGTGCTGCGTTGCACAACACCGTATAACACACGTCAAAGGTACAAAGCGGAAGCGGAAGCTTTATTACATAAACAAGTTTATTAACATGTTTACATCAAAATAAGTTTAGTCCACACTCGCGGGCGTAGACTAAGCATCAAGTGCACGTTCAGCCCTCGAACGTGTCCTTGCTAGCACACTCGCACACTAACTCTGCGGCGTGCACGACTCCCACTCGACGGGGTTCCCCTCCTGGGGTTCCGTCTCCTCTTCGGGAGTCCCTTCCTCATAGAACCCTGCAAAAGCTTCAAACACAAGCAGTGAGCACGAAGGCTCAGCAAGTCTGACCCGTCTCACCTAAACATGAAACTTCTACATGAGGGTGATGGGTTGCATGAGGTAAAAATCATTTGCAAGGACTCGCCTAATTAGTAGAACCTTACTTTCAAGTTTTAGCAGCAGGTTGTGGAGAACTTTACGCTAAGGCACATGAGAGAGCCGCAATCAAACAAGAAACGCATTTCTCTCATGTACTTTGCCCAAAGTTGAAAAGAACTTTAGTTAGCACTAAGCTACAACATATCATTAACAATCAATATCCAACTTTCAATCAGCAACATTTTAACATGTAACTAGCCTGTTCTTTCTACGTCACGGTACAGTGAACAAGTGGTACTCACTGACCGCGAGGGACGGCGATTATAATCGATTTACACCTGCAGGGTTACCCGAACAACCCGTCACGTACGCCCGTACTCGATGTTGCCTACAACAACCATCACGGACGCCGTACGCGACTACCTTTCACCCGTTAGCCAAATATTGAACCGGTCCCATCGTCCCGAGCAAGAGGTCTCTGCACGCGCATCTCCGTGCCGCCAGCCGATTTACACCTCGAGCTCTCAACCTACCCTCTGAACGACGGGCAATGCCTCAACACCCAGCTACCCGAGTTACATCAGTTTCCCGGTTCCCATATAGCCGGTAGGTCTTCGGTACTGTTCTAGCTTGTTCAACAGGCCCGCACACGGCTCGGTCCTCAATCGACACAAGCGGAGCTACAGCACACAGGCCCCAAAGTCCTGCTGCCCTTACTCTCCGCTCGGTCTCATTTTCTTGCCATGTGTTTCATGTGCTACCTCTACCCGAGCAATGTGCCTCTAGCCTATTCTCGCGAGTAGTTCCAACTACTCGACTTGTACCGAATCCTACTCTATCCTAGCCATGCAGTGGCTAACGAGGTTTTCCCTCCTAAACCCAACCCATGGTTTTCTTGGCTGTGCAGTTGGTTTCCAATCAAGACTCTAATGCAAAGAACAATATTCAAAGATGTACTCAAAACAATAAACATTTGTAAAAGGGTTAATGCAAACCGGGGCTTGCCTTGCTGCTCTTGGTCGTAGGCTAGCTGTTCCTCCGGAGTAACGAAGTCTAGGACTTCGGGTTCCTCCTCGACCTTAGCGACTACATGATAAGAACAATGTATGTATTAATTAAATGCTTTTGTATTAACTTTGAAGTTGTGAAGTCTATAACCTTTACTAGATAGACCTAATGACTGTGAAACTTTTACTGTGGCTTGGTTACAACCTAAACAGAGACTTGGTCAAGTTTTAGTTGCAGCAAAGCTCATTTGAGCCCTCCACAAATAATTATGTCCTTGACCTTAATTAAAGGCTTTTAGGGTGTTCTAGGTATTTTCATGAAACAAACTATGACTTTCTGAAAACTAGATTTTCAGAGGGTTCTAATGGAATTGGTCTCACTTAATTTGGAAGTCTCTAACTAAAGATATGAGCTAAACAATTTCAGAGAAAATTCTGAAAATGTTTCTGAACATTTTCTATTTTCTCTGGAACAGTTTTACTAATCACACCATTAGGTGGACTAAATGAGCTCAAATGGATCTGAAATTTTTATGGTAGTTCAAGGATATTTTGGTGAACATCTCAGCAAAATTTCAGGATTTTCCTCCAAATGATTCTCCAGTTAAAATTCCTAACAGTTTAAACTTTAAGGAATTAATTCTGGAGAATTAAGGAATCTCATGAAGTGACACTTGATTTTCTGGAAAGTACTCAAAGAGCTGAATCCAGCAAAATTTGGTTCACTCAATTTGGAGCTTTCTAGCCAAAGTTATAAGGATTTGAAGTTTGAAGGAAATCTGAAAATCGGGGAAAAGTTTAAACTCGCGCGTGGGCCCAGGGGACACGCGTCGCACGCCGAAGCGACAACACACCGCGGCCCACAAGGCTTTTGCGCGCCAGCACACCCGATCCCGGCCGCAGCCGGATCCCGATTCAAAATATCGGCCGCTGACAGCTGGGGTCCACCCCCTTCTTCAACCTCGCGACACCCGCGCTCCGCCGCCGAGGGACTTCGCCGGAGAGCTCGCCGCCGGCTGCTGTACAGCTTCAAACTTCTTGATTCTGGCCGCCCCTGCCTACTTTTACTTGGGGAACATGATCCGAGGGTCAGCTGCTCATGACAACGGCCGGAGCATGGTCGGCGACGAGCCGCCATATCGGAACGACTTCGGCCATGTCGGCTGATGCTCCTAGTGCCTCAGCTACTTGGGAAACCGGTCGGGGAGCATCAGTGGACCTCAGAGAAGGTCGACATGAACTCGGGGCAGCTCGGGGAAGGCCCGAAATAGGTCCTCACCGTGCGCCCGATACCCCCCGTGCGTTCCGCCATTAGTAGACCTTGAATTACGCCGGGCACAGAAGTTCTCCGGCCCAGAGTTGTGAAGGCAACTTGTGCGTCACCGTGTCTAGTTCGTGTGGGAGTGGCCTGAGGCCCTCTAATCCTTTCTAGAGCACGAATTAAACAGAATCGTACCCGAGGGTCGTTCTGCACACAGAAAGGGGAAAAGTGGAAATTCGCCGCCGGTGAGCAACCACTCGAGCTGTGGCTCGGGGATGAGCAGCACCGATCACTTGCGCGTCCAAGGGTGCCTTGGCTCGGGCGTGACAACGCCCAGGTTGGGCTGTCCACGAGAGCCCGAGGTGCGGCGGTTTCCAGTTCCGAGTTTGATCTTTCGGCACAGCCGATATCACTCGGTTTCAATCGATTTCTATCAATGGGAAGGATGGAGGATGGTTGCTAGTACCTTGCTGGGACCTTGGAATGGAAAGAGGGAGCTGCGATCGGCTTGATCAAGCAGGAACTCGAGCGCCGGTGATGGCAGTGGAGAAATGGATCGTGCACGTCGGCAGCTCGGGGAATGGCGACTGAAGCACGCCGGGGAGGGAATAAATAGGCCGGTCGGCCGGTCTCCGGCTTGGGGCACGCAGCAGGAGCTGGCGCCGGCTGCCCCCTTCGGTGGCGCGCGCGCACAACAGCCGGGAACCGACTGAACTGTGGTTCAGTCGGTTTGCTTTGAGGCTGAGGCTGACATGTGGGTCCCACTCCTCTTTTAACCTCTGAAATTTATTCCTAACAGCTGTGGTAAACAGTGAACCCTATTCTACCCTTGGCAATTCAAATTATTCACCCAAGAGCCATTTGAATTGATCAAAGTTCAAATGAGGTTTGGTTTGAATGAATTTCAGCACAAGTGCAGTTTGAAATTCAAATAAAGTTTGAATTTCTCCCCCTTAGCTCATGTCAAGATCAACTCCAAATGGAGTGAAAATTGGTGTGTGAGCTCACAAAAATGTGCTGAGCAAGAATATGCCTTCCACTTTTAAATTCAGTGGGTGAAAACAGTTTGAATTTGAATATGGTTTCAAACTGCCCTCTTCCTAACTATACCCAAAATGACCTCAAAAAGGTTTTGAATTTGGGTGGAACTTGGCATGGACATCCTTAGCAAAGTGTAGGAGTTTTCATATGTCCAGCCCATCTATATCACATGTGGGAAGTACCACTTTTGCAATGTGTGAGTTTGTTCCCTAATGAGCATGTTGATAATTGTTACTTGCTCTTTATTTGTGTTCATCATTTTTCCTCAAATGAGGTGTGTGGTGTGGTGATGAACACTGCAAATGAGTGTCAAAAACTGAGGCCCTTACAGTCGAGCTCGGGTTAAACCCAAATTCGGGTTACACAATCAACCAACACTCGAACGGACTTGCACATAGCTTCTACACTCCCTAGTGCCCATCCTTGATGAAGAACCGAGGAATCTAGCCAATTTTCGCGCCGTAATTGGGAACCACCTCGGCTCACCGTTGAAACCTAGTTTGCTGGCCGTTTCATCGAGTTAGGCAGCCTGTTATAGCTTCTCCATGAACCCCTGGTGCTCTAGAGCCCGAGAGCCGATTATTTGGTTGAGAAATGAAGCATCCTGACCTCGCCGGAGCCCTAGTAAACACTGTGACCGGTGCGCGCATATTTCCGGCGAGTTTCGGCCGCCGGCGACACCACCATCGTGTTCAGCGGCATGGAATATGGGGGTGGGGGGCGAGAATTGGCTCGGGAGGCGGCCGGGAAGGCCGTTCCGGTGATCCTCTCTGGAGGGCGCCACCGGGTCCCCTGTTCGGCGCGAGGTTGAAGGGGGTGATGACGGGTGGGGCCCACGGGCAGGTTTTAAACATTTCCAGATTTTCCCAATTCAGTTCAAACTTTGGAGAGCCATAACATTGTGTAGGAATGTCCAAAAATTGTCAAATAAATTTTGTTGGATTACCATTGTCACACCCGGTTTTTCCGAAGAACAACCAAGTGAATATCACATGTATGCCAGGATCATTTTCTCATACATGCGATGACAAATAGTGAAGCATCATTTATTACAAGCCAGGTGTTGAATATAAGTAAGTCTTACATAGTAAATGTCTCGATGGACAATAATAAGTTCATCACAAGTAAATAAACTAGCAGCGGAATATTATTCTTTTTGGGCTCCATCACAGGCGTTGCCCTGGGTCTCCATGAACCTAGAAACCTTCTTCGGGTCCAAAGTCTTGGTCATTATACACCACCTCATTATCTTGACCTGAGCAGCAATATAAACCAACAAATATGCAAGGTTGAGTACCAATGGTACTCAGCAAGTGTGGGAAAATTATATCATGCATGGCTAGAACAAGGAGAGGTTGAATTCATGGTTAAAGCACTACGCAATTCATACCTATCACCTTAGCTTATTAAGCACCTACATTACTACACAGGTGAAATGGTCCCAATCTCCCATCCCATCATCATAATCCAATAACCATAACATTATTTCCAATGTTAAGCTCCCCGCTTAACTTCCAAAACCATCAATCCTCTAATCATGAATAAGTCCAGGCCGCTCTTGACCGTGAGCACGGCTGTCAAGACAGTTTTGACTCTGCAGAGTTTGTACCACTGTACCCACATGTAGTGATTTCATCCCCCGTTGCCGGGTGGACTAAAAGAACCTCCATTATGCCAGTGGCTACGATCCACATTCACACTTCCCAGGTGTTCAGCCAGGAGATCACTACGAAGCCTTTACAAAGGGATTCCCGACGAGCGTGGGCCGACTGAGGTTTCACCCCTAACAGCATACAAGAGGCTCCAACCCCGCTGCAGTGGCCCCCTCTTGAGCCTTGCGGTTCATATGGTAGTCCAGCTGACACCCACTCCCCGCACCATCCAACACACCCATACTACGCCGGGGATACACCTAATTAATTGGCCAAGCTGCCCCATCTCAGCATGTGGTTGGCACTGTAAAGCCGGGTTACATGCTCCATGAACCGGTCCTTAGGATCCAGGCAAGTACTAAACACAAACCCAAGTCTCGTGCACCCAGCACACAACCAAAACATCCAACTTGCCTTGATCCCTACCTCTACATAACTCACAATATCTCATTCAAGAGTATGGTAAAATAAAATGATGATCTCATATCCCAAGTATCCCATTCTAAGCATGGCTAAGCATATGCATGTAAATAAATGACATGACAAAATAAATCCCAACCCAAGCTACAAGGAAACAAGGTAATGCAATTCTAGGGAAACTTCCTAGCATGGGTTTCATATTTCATTTGACAAATGCAAATAATTCTATCTACATATCCTAGCATAGGATCAAAGTGGTCAAGGACACTTGCCTCCTTCTTGCTGCTCTTGAAATGGGTAGTCCTGATCTTGGAAAGGAATAACATTCTCTTGAACAGGTTCTACTTCATACCATCACACATAGCAAAAGAAAAACAACAATCATAAGACATAGTTCACACTTCTTACTTCATACAAACCACACATTCATATTTATGAAATTCATTCACCATTATATTTGTTGTGGTTACTTTGTGTGTTGATCTGTGGCTTGCATACACTTTTATTTATATGTGTATGATTCCTACTTTGGTGTTCATATTTATACTTACATACTATATATATATATATATATGTGTGTGTTTCAGTTTTAAATAAATTCCTTATATTAAACTACCAAGTATGTATGAAAAGTAATTTTTCTTCTCCATATGTGCCTTCATAATTTCTATCAACCCTAAACTGAACTCTTTGGATTTTAAAAACTCCATTTATCATTTTCTAGTTGCTATATTTTCAGATTTATATTCCTATGCATAATTGTGTATTTTATTATGAAATTAGTAATACACATCATCTAAACAGTATAGGTTTTGGTCCTAAATAATTTAATAACATATTTTGACCTTGGCCTCTGATGTAAACTATTTTATAATTATTTTCCCTATTTTTCTATAGCTATTCTTTACTTAAAAATGTGCCCCTATACTAAATAATGTGAATAATAAATGAAACAGATTCATTTCAGCCCAAAATATATTTTTATCTCACTGCAAAGTTTTCTAAGTACTGAGAAAGTTTTTAATTAATTTTGACAATTATGTTTGTCCCACTTTTTAATATTTAAACACTAGTTACATATTCAATTTTCTAAATTAAATAACAAACATGGCTAAAATAATGAACTCACCCCATTACAGGGTCTATAATATTATTTTCATAATTTCCAGGGGTCTAGCTACACTTATCAGAGGTGTTTTTCCTAATTTTTATTAAGTCCAGGGGTTAAAAATGATTTTTAAATGAATTTACATGATTTTCTGGAGTTCCAGGGGCTAGATCTGAAGTTTCCGGGGCTAGCTCTCAATTCCAGAGAACCCCAGGGGGTAGCACGTAAGAATTCCAGTCTTTATAATGCGGGGTTGACGTGGACCGTCCGATTTTAAACCGACGGCTGAGATTATAACATCGAACCGGTACGCGGGGTTTTAAAGTCTACCGTGCGATTTAAAATAAACGGCGCACAAGCGGCCACGTCGCTCTGATCGAACGCGGGCGGCGCTGCCGGCGGCGCACGGCGGCGGAAAGCGGCGATCTCGCCGGAAAGTTTCGGATCCTCGAGAATTCTGCCTAAAACTGTGATCTCATGGCATAGATCGGTAGAGGGGAGGTCAGGGATCTCACCTCGGGGGTTTTCTCGAGCTCGGGGGTCCTGGAAAGTGATCGGCGGTGAGGTCCGAGGCAGAACCACGGCGAAGCTCGTCGGCGCTGGATTTACACCGTAAGTCTTCAGGTTTTCTGCACCTGCAAAGTTCCCCGGAGGCGGTGGATCAAGACCAGCGAGTTAGATCAGAGTTTCCGAGCTTAGATCGGCCAGACTTCACCGGCGAAGTCTCGGTGCTCACCGGAGTGAAAATCGGCGATCGCGTGAGAAAAACTGATCGGATCGGGGGTTTTTATAGCCGGGGGAGGGTGGTGGGTCTGTTGTGATCGAGTTGGAGTCCTCTGGGACCAGAATTCGGCTGCGGGACGGGCTTTCCCGGTCGGTTGCGATTTCGCGCGCTCGGGAGAAAAGTCCGGGGTCGCGGGGGCTCGGGGTTAGGGATGACAGGTGGGTCCCACCCGTCGGTGAGGGGCAGCGCGGCGCGCGCGGGGGCGGGCTGGCGCGGGAGTAGCTGGGCCGGCTGGCGGGTTTCGGCCCACTGGCCAGTTTTTTTCCCGTTTTCTCTTTTTCTTTTTCCATTTCTTTTCTGTTTTGAGTATAATTTGAATTCCAGTTTGAATTTGAATTTTTGCAAAACATGCAACACGTCCAAAAATTTTTAAATTCCCCTCTGAACATGGTTTAGAGTTTTGAATCAAAATTTGGGGTGTTACAGCTCTACCCCCCTTAAAAGAAATCTCGTCCTCGAGATTGGTGTTTCTAAGAAAACAATTCCGGAAATTGTGCCTTTAGTTCATCTTCCCGTTCCCAGGTGGCTTCCTCTTCTGAGTGATGCTTCCACTGCACTTTGCACATCCGGATTCTTTTATTTCTGGTGAGGCGTTCCATTGTCTCCAAAATCTTGTAGGGTTGCTCGGTATAAGACAAATCTTCAGCTACATCCACTTCATTCATGGGTAACACCTCTTCAGGCATCCTCAGGCATTTCTTGAGTTGTGACACATGGAATACATCGTGCACGTCCGATAGATGAACCGGTAACTCTAGTTGGTACGCCACTTCGCCTTTTCTTTCCAAAACTTGAAAGGGTCCGATGTATCGAGGTGACAACTTCCCTTTCACCTTGAACCGACGAAGTCCTCTGATAGGGGACACCTTGAGATAAACATAGTCTCCCACGTTGAAAACGAGCTCTCTTCTTCGTACATCAACATAACTCTTCTGGCGTGTTTGTGCTATCCTCAAGTTGTTGCGAATCTCCCTCACCTTTGCCTCGGCTTCTTGTAGCACTTCTGGACCAAACACTTTACTTTCTCCTGTTTGGTTCCAAAATAGGGGAGTTCTGCACTTCCTTCCATACAAAGCTTCAAACGGTGACATCTTCATACTAGCTTGATAGCTGTTGTTATAGGAAAACTCCGCATACGGTAAGTTCTTGTCCCAACTTCTATTGTTTTTGAGTGCACATGCCCTTAACATATCTTCAAGGATCTGATTGGTTCTCTCCGTCTGCCCGTCAGTTTGGGGATGATAGGCAGAGCTGAAGTTCAGATGGGTTCCCATGGTTTCATGCAACTTCTGCCAAAACCTCGAGGTGAACTGTGTCCCTCGGTCCGACACTATCTTCTTTGGCACTCCATGGTAACACACAATCCTTGACATGTACAACTCTGCCAATTTGGATCCGCTGTAGCTTTCTTTCACAGGGACGAAATGAGCTACCTTGGTTAGCCTATCAATAATGACCCATATTGAATCATACCCGGATTGGGTCCTAGGCAATCCCACGACAAAATCCATGCTTATTTCTTCCCACTTCCATTCAGGCACTTTGAGTGGTTGCAATAATCCCGCGGGTCATTGATGTTCTGCTTTCACCAACTGACATGTGTCACATAGGGCAACATGTTCCGCGACATCTCGCTTCATGCCATACCACCAATACCTGCTCTTGAGGTCCTGGTACATCTTCGTACTCCCAGGATGAATGGAATAGTCGGAATCGTGAGCCTCCTTCAAAATTAATTCACGGATCTCCTTTACTTCTGGCACACAGATCCTTTTCCCGTGCCACACCGTTCCTTGTTCATCCTCTCTAAAACCAGGAGCTTTATTTTCCTTGATGAGCTGTCTGATCTCTTGTATCTTCTCATCATTCCTTTGGCCCTCGCGTATGTCTCGCTCGAGTGTGGAGTCCACTTCCATGGCGATGGCTTCACCACTATTTACTAGACATAGATTGAGCCTTATAACCTCGTCCTTCAATTCTGCAGGCATGTCCTTCAAGCTCAACCTATTGACCTGCACTTTCCGACTCAAAGCATCGGCCACGACGTTTGCTTTCCCGGGATGATAGTTGATGCCCACATCAAAGTCATTGATTAGCTCTAACCATCTCCTTTGTCTGAGGTTGAGATCTGGCTGTGTGAATATGTACTTCAAACTCTTATGATCCGTATATATCTCTGTCCTCTTCCCCATCAAATAGTGCCGCCAAATTTTCAACGCGTGTACCACTGCAGCTAGTTCTAGGTCATGTGTAGGATAGTTCTTCTCGTGCTTCCGAAGCTGCCGGGATGCATATGCCACGACATGTCCTTCTTGCATGAGAACACATCCCAACCCATTTCCAGAGGCATCGCAGTACACTGTGAAATTCTTCTGCATATCTGGTAGAACCAACACTGGGGTTGTTGTCAATCTCTTCTTTAGCTCCTGAAAGCTCGTATCGCACTGTGGCGTCCAGGTGAATGTGATTCCCTTTTCCAACAGTTTGGTGAGAGGTCTCGAGATCTTGGAGAATCCCTCAATAAACCGTCGATAGTATCCAGCCAATCCCAAAAAGCTTCGAACTTCCCCGACATTTTCAGGGGTCTTCCACTTCTGGATATCCTCGATTTTGGCGGGATCGACGGAGATTCCTCCCTCCGAGATTATATGTCCTAAAAAGGGAACTCTCTTCAGCCAAAACTCACACTTGCTCAACTTGGCATATAGTTGGTGTTCTCTCAGCCTCTGTAACACCAACCTTAGATGTTTCTCATGTTCTTCATCTTTGGAGAAGACGAGAATATCATCTATGAAAACCACCACAAATTTGTCCAGATATTCCATGAATACCTTGTTCATGAGGTACATGAAATATGCCGGGGCATTGGTTAGCCCGAAAGGCATAACAGTGTATTCATACAGTCCGTACCGAGATACGAAAGCTGTCTTGGGAATATCAGATTGCCTTATCTTGAGTTGGTGGTATCTCGACCTGAGATCAATTTTCGAGAACACACAAGCTCCCCTCAACTAATCAAACAAGTCTTCAATGCGTGGTAATGGGTACTTGTTCTTGATGGTTACCTCATTCAAGGCACGGTAATCCACGCATAACCTTTGGGTTCCGTCTTTCTTGGGCACAAATATCACCGGAGCTCCCCATGGTGAGGAACTAGGGCGAATATACCCCTTCTCCGTCCTCTCAACTGATCCTTGAGCTCATCTAGCTGCTTGGAGTCCATTCGATAAGGTCTTTTGTATATCGGGGCTGTTCCCGGTACTAGCTCAATTGCGAATTCCACGTCGCGGTCGGGAGGCATACCTGGCAACTCCTCCGGAAAAACATCTGGATATTCCCTGATAATCCTGATTTCCTCAACTTTCACCTCCACTTGATTTAATTTGATGTCCCTCCTAGGCTCGTGTATTGTTATGAACTTTACTCTGGTGCCACTGGGGTGAGTTAGTTCCACCGTTCTGGTCGAACAATGGATGATTCCTTTATGTTTGGTCAACCAATCCATACCCAAAATAATATCTATCCCTTGTGAATCTATCACTATGAGGTTAGCCGTAAATACTACCCCATTAATGTCTAGGTTCACTTTGGGACACACTTGTCTTGTCCTTATTTCTCCACCTGGAGAGTTTACCGCTAGCATATGGTTCATTTGTGTGGTTGCTAGGTCATGTTTCTTAACAAACCCTTGAGCAATGAACGAATGGGTAGCACCAGAATCAAACAGCAGAGTTGCAAGGTGTAAATTGGCAGGAAACTTACCAACTACCACGTCGGGTGCCTCTTGTGCTTCCCCCATAGTGACGTGGTTCACCCGTCCTCTCATTACATTCTGCTGCTGTGGCTGCGTGGGCTTCTTCTTTGGACACTTATGGGCGTAGTGCCCCACTTCACCACAGCTGAAACACTGCACCCCAATCTTAGATGCCTGGCCCTTGTTGTCTTGGGGTTGGTTTGGGGGTCCTTGCACTGCTGGTCGAGGTGGATATGCGGGGCGAGGCTGCTGCACAAACTGACGTTGCGGCTGTGCTGGTGCTGCGGGAGGCCTGTAGTTTGGGTTGTACCCTCTTGGTGCTGAATAGGGTACCGCAGCACGGCTCGTCTGCCCCGTAGGTTGCTGCATCATACGTGGGCGGGTGTTGCTCCCTGAGGCTTGATGTGACCACCCAGCCTTCCTCTTATTCTCATTTTCCAGGGCCTTTAGCTTCCTTTCCACCACAAATGCTCTGTCCACCATCTTTTGAAAGCTTTCATACTCATTTGAGGACATTGCACACTGCATTTCTGCGGTAAGCCCTTCCACGAAACAATCTTGTTTCTGTTCATCAGTCTCTATGTCCCATGTGGCATAACGGGATAGTTGAGTGAATTTAGTGAGGTATTCCCTCACCGTCATGTTTCCCTGCTGCAGTCCCAAAAACTCCTTCCTCTTGTTTTTGAGTTCACCTCTTGGGATGTAATGGTTGCGGAAGCTACGCTTGAACTCTTCCCAAGTGATGTTCTCAGGGTCATGATGGGCGGCCACGTAGGCGGTCCACCAATCAGCAGCAGGTCCATGCAATTGATGAGAGGCAAACAACACCCTCTCATACCCTTGGCACTGTATGATCCTCATCTTACTTTCAATGGTCTTCAGCCAATCATCTGCCTCCAGAGGTTCAGCAGCACTTGCAAACTTTGGGGGTTGAGTTCCTAGAAACTCACTCAACATTGGTTGGCGTGGTGCAGCTTGTGGAGGTGGAACTTGATGCAAGTTGGCCACCACTTGAGTCAAGTTCTGGATGAGCTGATTTTGATTCTCCAGCATTTGGTGGAGAGGGTCAACTTCTTCACGGCGACCACCCCGGTCCTGGCCTCCAGAAAGATGAGGGTTGCATGCCTCATCATTGTTGTTGGCGGGGTTGACAGCACGTCCTTTTCCTCTTCCGGCCATCTGGCAGAATCAACCAATGTTAATTTGAAAGCATTTAGTATCATCTTACTACTTTCACTTGTTTGTACTTTGAAGTGTTGAAGCTTTGTTAAAATTTTACGAGGGTTTATATCTCACACCAAACAAATGCACTATTATTTCCTGTGGGTTTACACACCAAAGCAAAACAATCTGAAGACGAGGCTGTGGACAATTGCTCATGGCTTCCACAACTCACGTCACACACCAAGCATTATCACACCATTAACTTCGTAACGACTCGACTACTCGACCTCTTACTAGCTAGGGGAAAGACTCTACACTACTCGTCCTCTTGAGCTGGCTCCTCGGGATCTTCCTCCTCATTTCGGCTACCTTCTGACTCTGCTTTGGGTGGGGAGGTTGCTGGTGGAGAAGTGCGACGACGCCTGATTGCTCGGCGATCCGGGGAGTCAGGGGTCCATGGATCACTCACGGTGACACACAGTTCATTCCCATCTCCTCTTTCTCTTGCCTTTAAGCAAGCTCGCAGCAATGCCTCTGTTTCCTTCAGGGTGTCTCGGACATCCTGAAGCTCTTGTTGACACTCCTGCAGTCGAGTGCTGAGCATAGCAGCATCCTCCAAGCACAAGTCCATGTGCTCATGGGATGTCCCTTGCTGCACCGGTGGGTACTTGTACTCCGTGGTACCACTCTCACGTTGGAGGACATACATGTACTCAGTTTTGTCCAAGTGGCGACGATGGATGTTACTCTGGCAGGTGATGGCCTCCCAGGTGACATCTCTCTCCGCGTCAACTTGTGTTGCTCGACAAGCTGGAGAGTGGTGAATCTTAAGCAGCTGATTCTCGTGTATAATCCTCATCTCCGAACTCCATTCTTCCCTCTTCTCAAGGATGGTCCTGGTGGAGTTATAGTGGATGATGAGCTTGCCCGTATTGCCGGCGGCTTCGAGCATACGTCGAAGACGGCGCAACAAATCTCCTACTGCCAATCCGTAGGAAAGGTACGTCACTGGACGACTCTCCTCTCTTCCAGCAAGGGCAACTACGGGAACTCTCCCTCCTGTGGACTTACGAGCGGTGCGAATCATGCGAACCATCTAAAACAAAAGAATTTAAAATTAGGTTAGATAAAATCTCAAACAAAAATCCTATTTTGAATGAAAGTTGGGGTAAGATGAAGAAAATAACTCTTTAAATAACACTCTTCAACCCACACCTTGGAAAATAGTTTTTTTAAGAAAATAGGGCCCTTAAATACGTCCATTTCCACCTAGGTCCACGTTCCTACGGGCAACCTTGGCTCTGATACCACCTCTGTCACACCCGGTTTTTCCGAAGAACAACCAAGTGAATATCACATGTATGCCAGGATCATTTTCTCATACATGCGATGACAAATAGTGAAGCATCATTTATTACAAGCCAGGTGTCGAATATAAGTAAGTCTTACATAGTAAATGTCTCGATGGACAATAATAAGTTCATCACAAGTAAATAAACTAGCAGCGGAATATTATTCTTTTTGGGCTCCATCACAGGCGTTGCCCGGGGTCTCCATGAACCTAGAAACCTTCTTCGGGTCCAAAGTCTTGGTCATTATACACCACCTCATTATCTTGACCTGAGCAGCAATATAAACCAACAAATATGCAAGGTTGAGTACCAATGGTACTCAGCAAGTTTGGGAAAATTATATCATGCATGGCTAGAACAAGGAGAGGTTGAATTCATGGTTAAAGCACTACGCAATTAATACCTATCACCTTAGCTTATTAAGCACCTACATTACTACACAGGTGAAATGGTCCCAATCTCCCATCCCATCATCATAATCCAATAACCATAACATTACTTCCAATGTTAAGCTCCCCGCTTAACTTCCAAAACCATCAATCCTCTAATCATGAATAAGTCCAGGCCGCTCTTGACCGTGAGCACGGCTGTCAAGACAGTTTTGACTCTGCAGAGTTTGTACCACTGTACCCACATGTAGTGATTTCATCCCCCGTTGCCGGGTGGACTAAAAGAACCTCCATTATGCCAGTGGCTACGATCCACATTCACACTTCCCAGGTGTGCAGCCAGGAGATCACTACGAAGCCTTTACAAAGGGATTCCCGACGAGCGTGGGCCGACTGAGGTTTCACCCCTAACAGCATACAAGAGGCTCCAACCCCGCTGCAGTGGCCCCCTCTTGAGCCTTGCGGTTCATATGGTAGTCCAGCTGACACCCACTCCCCGCACCATCCAACACACCCATACTACGCCGGGGATACACCTAATTAATTGGCCAATCTGCCCCATCTCAGCATGTGGTTGGCACTGTAAAGCCGGGTTACATGCTCCATGAACCGGTCCTTAGGATCCAGGCAAGTACTAAACACAAACCCAAGTCTCGTGCACCCAGCACACAACCAAAACATCCAACTTGCCTTGATCCCTACCTCTACATAACTCACAATATCTCATTCAAGAGTATGGTAAAATAAACTGATGATCTCATATCCCAAGTATCCCATTCTAAGCATGGCTAAGCATATGCATGTAAATAAATGACATGACAAAATAAATCCCAACCCAAGCTACAAGGAAACAAGGTAATGCAATTCTAGGGAAACTTCCTAGCATGGGTTTCATATTTCATTTGACAAATGCAAATAATTCTATCTACATATCCTAGCATAGGATCAAAGTGGTCAAGGACACTTGCCTCCTTCTTGCTGCTCTTGAAATGGGTAGTCCTGATCTTGGAAAGGAATAACATGCTCTTGAACAGGTTCTACTTCATACCATCACACATAGCAAAAGAAAAACAACAATCATAAGACATAGTTCACACTTCTTACTTCATACAAACCACACATTCATATTTATGAAATTCATTCACCATTATATTTGTTGTGGTTACTTTGTGTGTTGATCTGTGGCTTGCATACACTTTTATTTATATGTGTATGATTTCTACTTTGGTGTTCATATTTATACTTACATACTATATATATATATATGTGTGTGTTTCAGTTTTAAATAAATTCCTTATATTAAACTACCAAGTATGTATGAAAAGTAATTTTTCTTCTCCATATGTGCCTTCATAATTTCTATCAACCCTAAACTGAACTCTTTGGATTTTAAAAACTCCATTTATCTTTTTCTAGTTGCTATATTTTCAGATTTATATTCCTATGCATAATTGTGTATTTTATTATGAAATTAGTAATACACATCATCTAAACAGTATAGGTTTTGGTCCTAAATAATTTAATAACATATTTTGACCTTGGCCTCTGATGTAAACTATTTTATAATTATTTTCCCTATTTTTCTATAGCTATTCTTTACTTAAAAATGTGCCCCTATACTAAATAATGTGAATAATAAATGAAACAGATTCATTTCAGCCCAAAATATATTTTTATCTCACTCCAAAGTTTTCTAAGTACTGAGAAAGTTTTTAATTAATTTTGACAATTATGTTTGTCCCACTTTTTAATTTTTAAACACTAGTTACATATTCAATTTTCTAAATTAAATAACAAACAGGGCTAAAATAATGAACTCACCCCATTACAGGGTCTATAATATTATTTTCATAATTTCCAGGGGTCTAGCTACACTTATCAGAGGTGTTTTTCCTAATTTTTATTAAGTCTAGGGGTTAAAACTGATTTTTAAATGAATTTACATGATTTTCTGGAGTTCCAGGGGCTAGATCTGAAGTTTCCGGGGCTAGCTCTCAATTCCAGAGAACCCCAGGGGGTAGCACGTAAGAATTCCAGTCTTTATAATGCGGGGTTGACGTGGACCGTCCGATTTTAAACCGACGGCTGAGATTATAACATCGAACCGGTACGCGGGGTTTTAAAGTCTACCGTGCGATTTAAAATAAACGGCGCACAAGCGGCCACGTCGCTCTGATCGAACGCGGGCGGCGCTGCCGGCGGCGCACGGCGGCGGAAAGCGGCGATCTCGCAGGAAAGTTTCGGATCCTCGAGAATTCTGCCTAAAACTGTGATCTCATGGCATAGATCGGTAGAGGGGAGGTCAGGGATCTCACCTTGGGGGTTTTCTCGAGCTCGGGGGTCCTGGAAAGTGATCGGCGGCGAGGTCCGAGGCAGAACCACGGCGAAGCTCGTCGGCGCTGGATTTACACCGTAAGTCTTCGGGTTTTCTGCACCTGCAAAGTTCCCCGGAGGCGGTGGATCAAGACCAGCGAGTTAGATCAGAGTTTCCGAGCTTAGATCGGCCAGACTTCACCGGCGAAGTCTCGGTGCTCACCGGAGTGAAAATCGGCGATCGCGTGAGAAAAACTGATCGGATCGGGGGTTTTTATAGCCGGGGGAGGGCGGTGGGTCTGTTGTGATCGAGTTGGAGTCCTCTGGGACCAGAATTCGGCTGCGGGACGGGCTTTCCCGGTCGGTTGCGATTTCGCGCGCTCGGGAGAAAAGTACGGGGTCGCGGGGGCTCGGGGTTAGGGATGACAGGTGGGTCCCACCCGTCGGTGAGGGGCAGCGCGGCGCGCGTGGGGGCGGGCTGGCGCGGGAGTAGCTGGGCCGGCTGGCGGGTTTCGGCCCACTGGCCAGTTTTTTTCCCGTTTTCTCTTTTTCTTTTTCCATTTCTTTTCTGTTTTGAGTATAATTTGAATTCCAGTTTGAATTTGAATTTTTGCAAAACATGCAACACGTCCAAAAATTTTTAAATTCCCCTCTGAACATGGTTTAGAGTTTTGAATCAAAATTTGGGGTGTTACAACCATCAAAGATTACTATCCAGGGGTGCAGCCCAATGTTTATGAAAATCCCTGGATTTGGCTTGTTAATTCATTTAAAAAAATCTTGTAGGAATTTTTACAGGAGTTCTTTTTATTGGAAAATTCCCAAATTTGGGCATGACCTCCTTCCAAAAATCCTTGAACTCCAGTGAAAATTTCAGAGGCATTTGACCTCATTTGTCTGGCCAAATGTGGTGTCAATCCTTTATGTCTCTGAAAAATGGGAAAAATGAACAGAGACGTTTTCAGATTTTTACCCAAACTTCAAAAACCCATATCCTCCTGTAGGTAGCTCCAAAAATGGTGAACCAAATTTTGTTAGAACTATAGAGACTTTCTCTAATTAGATCTTCCAGTCATGTCAAAGCTTCAGATCTGGGCTCAACATTCAGAGAAGCCTTGGACTTGTAGGAATTTTGGAGACCACAAGGTTCCATGGAATTTCTCCAAATTTTGCTCAGATCATCCTTAGAGAGTATAATATCCCCTGGAAAAATCCCAAGTCAAATTAAGGAATCTCAGCAGTAGCTAGTATTAGGAGTTCATCTCTTCTATAACACTAGCACTTATACATATATTTTGCTACATTTCATGTGGTGACCGAAGTTGAGGATACGCCAGAGCCGTTGGACGTCCTCCCACCCGAAGCTAACTTTCCTTTTGACTCGCAACCAGGCAAGCCCCGGTTTGCATTTAATTACCTTTTACAAAGTTTTTCATTTGTATCACTTATGTCTAGGTTGAAATGTTTGCATTAGAGTTAAGTAAACCCTACTTGCTTGACTTTAGATCCTATGAAGGGTTGGGTAGTTTACAGACTCAACCAGTAGAGAATGCCATGCTAATGTTCTTAGGATATCGGTAAAAGTCGAGTAGTTGGAATCTACTCGCGAGGTAACGTTTTATCACACGGTATGGAAAAGAGTAGAGAATGGCTTAAGAATGTGAAACTGAGACCCAGCAGGGGGGTAGGTGGCAGTGAGCATAGGTCTCACGTGTGTAGCCTTGTTGGTGTTGATTGAGGACCGAGTCGTCTGCGGGCCTGCTGAACAAGTATCGAGCAGTACCGGATGACATACTGACATAAGCAGGAAACCGATGTAATTGGTTAACCTGGGTGCCGAGGCTTACCCAACCGTTTTATAGAAGTGGGTTGAGGGTAGCAAGGTGTAAATCTGCCGGTGGGCACAGAAACACTCCACGCTGGGACCTCCTGCCTATTACGGATGGACCGGTTCAGGATTTGGGTTTCCTTTGAAAGGTTGTTGCATACAACACAGTAGGAAGGTGTGTGGCACCACACTTCTGAAAGTGGGTGTATGTGACCTGTTGTACGGGTGTCTTCTGATTGCAATCACCGTCCCTCGTGGTTATTTGAGTACCGCTTGTTCACTGTTCTGTGATGTAGTAAGAAGTGAAAGAAGCCAGCTGAATGATATTATACTGTGTTGAAATATTAATGTCTTGAAACCATGTCTGCTGTAGATGTAGAGCTAATTACGTTTATCTTCCACTTTGGGCATAACCACATCGGCGGAAAGCGTTTCTTGTTTGATTGTGGACTTTTGAAGTGAGGGCTGCCTAAGGCTCATTAAACTGCTGCTATAAAACTGAAACTAAGGATTAACATGTAGGCGTGTCTTTATTGCAAAGTCTTTTTCCTATATTACACATCCCTGCATGTAGAGTTGCATGATTAGGGTTGTCGGTTAAGCCTTGCTGAGCCATCGTGCTCACGGTTGCAATATTTGAGATGTGTGCAGGTTAGAGTAATGAGGAATGGTCCGAGGACGAGGCGATGCCCCCATCGGGGTACACGGCCGAGCTGGAGCCCTGCACGCCGCCATGATCTCCGGTTATATGTTGCTAGTGTGTAGCGTCCCCGGGCTGGATGGCTGCACTTTTGCATAGTTAGGATGAGAGAAGAGTTATAAAGAATACTTCCGCTATATAATTAAGTTTTGTAAAAAGACTTCTGCTGTTTTATGTAAAATAAAAGTTTGTATGTTGTTCATATTCTTTTCTTGGGTGTTGTTGGGTGTCGCATCACACGGCACTACCCTCTGCAATCCCAGAATGGGTGAACCACGGGGTGGTCCGCACAGGCGACAGTTGTAGTTGTAATGTATGCGTCGAGACGGTACGGAAGCAGACGATGATGGCGTGGACATCAACCACCCGCGCTTGGGTGGACGGTGGAAGCGACCTCTGGTGGTCCGGCAAGGGAAGCTCTATTCTATTCCATGTGTGGGAGCCGCGGATGACTCTACGCCGAAGTCGGCATTGAGTCGAACTCTATGCAGGTAAGTTCGGACCGTTGTACTCAACATTTCTAATATATGAATGACATGCATAATATTTTGCTTCATATTTGCAAGCTCTAGCTGCAGGACAGCAGGTTGTCTTTCTCCAGTGGGCGCCGCCACCGATACAATTGCCACAGGTGCCAAAGGGGCTGATTACAGGAGCACAAGTACAAAGTTGCTCAATAGCTGAACTTGCTCAATTCTAGCTAACTTCTAATTTGTTAACTTGCTCCATTCTAACTTGTAATGACTTTATTTAGTCAAATGCGCATTTTTAAACTTCGAATTTGTCTAACAATACATGCACATCACATGGATCGGCGACGCAGGCTCAACAAACTCCATCCCCCCAGCATCCGGCGTTCGGACGACAGCGCTAGGACGACTTCATGGACTCCGGTGGCAGCGGTCGGGGTAGCGTTGGGTAGTGGCGTGCTTATAGTGTTTTGATAACTGTGATATTTTTGTGTTTGATGCACGTGTGATCTGTCCATCGAGCCACGGCTGGCCTCGAAGCTAGGGCAGCCTTTTCTATTTAAAAAAAATGGCAATCCTTATTGACAACGGTTTCTGGTACTTAGACATCGTCAATAAATCACAGCCGTCGTCAATAAGCCACAATAATTGACGATGGTCAGCTGTACCATCATCTATAAGCCACAATTATAGACGACGGCTAGCTGTACCGTCGTCTATAATAGACCTTATTGACGACGGACAGCAGTTGGGCGTCGTCTATAAGCTTCTTGAACAGCCACGTGGCTCGACAAACTTATAGACGACAGCTGGTTTTAGCCGTCATCAATAAGTTTATTGACGACGGTAATCATCGTCAAAAAACTTATTGATGACTAATTATTGACGATGGCCAGGAACCGTCGTCTATAACCATTTACCGTCGTCAATAAGGTATTGATGATGGTAGTAACCTTATAGACGACGGTTTTTGGCCATCGTCTATTTTCGCGATTCCTGTAGTCCATGAACAAACATCCGTTTTTTTTCGAGCACAAGTCCGCGACTTGACTCATGTTAGTCCGAAAACCACAACATCTTACATAAGTACCTCACATAAGCATGTTGCAAATCATAGCAATGTATTAACCACCATAATCAGCCATAACACATCAAAAACTTAGTAAGAGAATACTGAGCAAACATTCCATAAGCCAAGAAGCAAGTTCAAACATTGCAAGTTAAAAACAGAGTGGCAATGTTCACTCCGAAGTTCGGACAATCCGAAGCAGGTATTTCGGCAATATTCAAAACTTCGACTGTAAATCCTCACTTTCATTCTAATTGCCAATGTATTCAGCACACATAGATCTCACAGAACTCATAAAATTTGGAAACATGAATCAAACTTATCAATATGTTGATTGCCACTGGACTGCCCAAAATTGACAGTGCTGACCTGTTTCACTTCTACCCTGATTTAGACCACGTTAACGGCACAATAAGTTCTTGAGTTCAACATCAAAGTTAAAGTTAACATTAATATCATTCCAAAATGTATTGGTATGCCCTAAGATGTGCTATTGTTCAAAAGTTATGAGATGTCAAAATTTACAGAATTTCAGGAGAAAATTGGGCAGCACCTCCCTGCTTGAGGTACTGATTTGCTCCAGCAATTTCAGTTAATTCTGCGCATAATTTGACAACACTTCCTGTTACAAAGTGGTAACATATCTCATTAAATTTTCAGAACTGTCTCATTTACTATTTTTGGTTTTTTTATGCAGGAAGTTATGGTCATTTTACAGAGAATTCCAGAGAGTTTTTACTCTGCCCTGTTTCTGGACAGTTTCAACTCTACTGCATATTTCGACAAGTCAAGGGATGAAACACCTCTGTACATCAACAGAAAAGTTGTAGAACCCTTCCAAAGCTTTACATAAATGTATCATACCACCCCAATGTCGAAATAACTCAACCACTACATTCTGAATAACTTCAGAATTATTTCAGCTGAAAAACAGAGGACTCTGTTCCTAATGTTACATAGTTGAGACTTGCCTAATTTTGAAATCCAGATCAAGAGAAGAAGTTTAATCAATCTTTTAGTTCTCTGGATCAAAATTTTCAACTTTTACAATGAAGTTGATCATTTAGTAGACTGTAACATCGAAGCATCACCCAAGTCATGCCGGTACTACGTTCCTCACAAAGAAAACCCTATACCGTATTTAGCCGGCTTCGTTAATTCAGTGGCACCAAACAACTCTCGCACACGTGTTCTACTCGGATACTAAATCGTGGTTAGGATCCTGCAGAAAACCACATAATCATCAGGTTCATTTGCACACTGAACCCGGCAACATAACAATTCCATACACCCATCTGTCGTCAGTCACACGGGTGTTCTCATGCCAAACACGCCTTGAGCTACGTGCACGTTACCAACCACGTGATGGGGGTCTCCACCTACTTGCCCGTAGCATGCCGGGTATTGGCGTTGCTCACATACCCCAAACGACATGAAGATTTGTAGAGGATACATAAGCTGGCCGGGTTACCTGCCGCCCGTGAGGCTCCACCCTTACGCTTGTGCGCACTGGTGGCCAGCGCATACAGCACCCCCGAAGACATAGAAAGTCCCGAGATGCATGATTTTCTGACGTAGCAATTAGTTAGAGTTGCAACATGTATAGACCATAACATCCTTATGTAGGCTAATACTTGTTCCTCACCGAGTCTTTGAAAATCTAGCCTTTTTCAGTGCGTTAAACCTCAATGGAGCTCTGATGCCATGATGTGAGGACCCGATGGTTCTAACATTCCAGGATCTCGCTGAGGGGTGTTGCGATATACAACACTGGATAACTCACATCAAAGACATACAACAGAAGCTATGTTTTATTACATAAACCTGTTTAGAAACATATTACATCAAAATACTGTTATAGCCTATACACGCGACCGTAGACTATGCAAAAGAGTTCACGTTCAGCCCGTGGACGTATTCTCGCTAGCACAGACGCAACCCACTATCAACATGGCAGCATGCATGGCTCCCACTCGACGGTGGTTCCCTATGGGGGACCCATCTCCTCCTTGGGAGCCTCTTCTTCCTCATAACCCCTTGCAAACACTTCAACAACAAGCAGTGAGCATGAAAGCTCAGCAAGACTAACCCATCACCACTAAACATGCAACTCTACATGCTGGAATTAAGGTGTACAATAGGAAAGCAATTTGCATAATGACTCACCTAATTAGTTGACTCTTACTTTCAAGTTTTAGCATCAAGTGAGTGGAAACCTTGTGCTACGGAACATAGAAATTCCGCAATCAAACAAGAAAATCATTCCTTCCATGTTTCTTGCCTAAGGTTGAAGAGAAATTTGATTTTTCTCTAATCTAAAGAACATCATTAATAATCCACTTATTACTTCAAAACAGCACTTTAATTCATGACATCTATTCTTTTCTTTCTATGTCACGGTACAGTGAACAATTGGTACTCACTGACCGTGAGGTAAGGAAACTATAATCGATTTGCACCTGCAGGGTTACCAAATAACACGTCACGTACGCCCGTACTCGATGTTGCCTACAACAACCATCCGGGACGTCATACGCAACCACCTTTCACTCGTTAGCCAAGTGTTGAATCGGTCCTATCGTCCCGAGCATGAGGTCCCTACGCGGAGCAACCTACGTGCCCGCTAGTGGATTTACACCTTGATCCTCTCAACCAACCCCTTTGAACGACAAGCAATGCCTCAACATATCGCTACCCGAATTACATCGGTTTCCCGGTTCCCATATAGCCAGTATGTCTTCGGTACAGTTCTACCTTGTTCAACAGGCCCGCACACGGCTCGATCCTTAAACGACACAAGCAGAGGTACGGAAACACAGGGCCCCAAAGTCCTGCTGCTCCTACCCTCTGCTCGGTCTCATTTTCATGCCATGTATTTCATTGTCTATCTCACTAACCGAGTCGTGTGCCTCTAAGCCTATTCTCGTGAGTAGTTCCAACTACTCGACTTATACCAAATCCTATACCCTTTAAAGCACTGCTGTGGCTACTCGAGGTTTCAAACTTAGACTCAAACCCCAGGTTCTCTTGGCTATGCAACTGGATTTGCAAACAAGACTCTAATGCACAAAACATTGAACTCATAAAGTAAGTGATAAATATAAGACATTGAAATTAAGGTTAATGCAAACCAGAGCTTGTCTTGCTGCTGGTCATTGAGTAAAGATTCTTCCAGAGGGACAAAATCCAAAATCATCGGGGCTTGTTCAATTTCCGCGACTACAAAAAATAAATATACTATGCACGCCAATTTCAAATGCAAATGTGTTGAATTTAAACGTGAAGGCTATAACTCTATCTAGACATCACTTCTGACTCTGAAATTTTTACTGTGGCTTGGTGACAACCTAAACAGAGACTTGGCCAAATTTCATTTGAAGCAAATCTCATTTGAGCCCTGCACAAATAAATGTATAAATGGCCATTATTAGAGCTTCTAAGGATTTCTAGGGATTTTCATGAAGCAAGCCATTACTGTCTGGAAACTAGAGTTTATGATGGTTCTAATGTAATTGGTTTCATGTACTTTGAATAGTCCTAGATAAAAATGGGCTAACTAAGTTTGAGAAAATTCTTAAAATGTTTCTGTACATTTTCATTTTCTCAGGGGCAGTTTACTTAATCAAACAATTAAGTGGACTAAATGAACTCGGATGGATCTGAATTTTCATGTGACTCAAGGATATTAAAATGAACATCCTGTCAAAATTTCAGAATTTTCTACAAAGTGGATCTCCAGTTAAAATTCCCAACAGTTCAAATTTTAGGTACTTAATTCTGAAAAAAAAAGACTTTCAAAGGATGAAACTTGTTTTGCTAGAAAGTACTAAGAGAGCTGAATCCAACAAAATTTGGTTCACTAAATTTGGGGATTCCTAGCAAAAGTATGTGTGTTTGAAGTTTGAACATTTTCTGGAATTGTTTTGCTACAGAAAAACTTTCTGCTGGCTGATGGTGGGGCCACCCGGTCAGAGACTTCTTCAACCTCGCACCAAGGGCACGCGCGCGCAGGACAGGAGTGTGGCGCGCACCGTTCTTCACGTAGGATCAACCATTTTCGACGAAATTTTGCCCTACACGATCCTCAGTGCATAGCCTAGCAGCCAGTCAAGTTTGTGCACTGTGAAAACGCCGGGTAGTAGGTCGGCGGCGCAGCACCGACGGTGAACACTGTGCCCCGAACCTCTTTCCGATGACCTAAGATGCCGGAGAGCATCCCTAGAGGTCGTGGAAAATGATGCTATACCCCAATCCCGCGGAAAATGGCCGGAACTATGAGCTCAACGGTGACCCGAGCCATTATGGCTGGCGGCGGCAAGATCACATCGCTCAGCTCGTAGGATGGGCGGTTTCTTGTGGTTTTGGGCCGGGGTGGTCGCTAAGGCCTCTAGTTGCTGTGTCTTGAACAGAATTAAGGATGATCAAGTGTTCATGGAGAATTTCCCGTTTTATTTGCCCTTGGTTCTACACGGCGACCGGCGCAAAAGTTGAAATTCTAGCTAGCCAGCACTAGGAGGGAGCTAGGGGGTCCATGAGAAGCAACTAGACTGCCGTGCTAACCTTTTGGTGCGCTTGATGAGGCTGGAGCGGCTCTGAGCTGGTCGAGCGATGGTGATCAGTAGAGGTGCGGATGGGTTGAGCAGAGAAGGAAGAAAGGGCGTGGTGCAGCTCGGAGAATGCCGATCACGATCTGTTGAGGGATGGAGGACATCGAGTAGAGGCCGGCGCAGCTTCTGAGCTGCTCAGCCGAGCATCGAAGCTACCGGAGCTGTTGATCGCCGATGGAGGCAGAGGAGCGGGAGTTCGGAATGTTTTTCAGTTGAGCGCGTGAGCAGGGATGAAAGACTTGGTGAAATGGGTATGGGATCGTCCGAGGGTGAGGATGAGGAGGCCTGGGAGCTGCTCGGTGGCCAGAGGCAGCAAGCAGCTGCTGAGGCATCCTCGTTGTGGCGCTCGCGCTGTTGCACGCAAGAAACCGGGCAAAGCAGCTCCAGTTGGTTCCCCTCTGTTGTTTCACTGACAGTGGGCTCCACAATTCAAATTTGTCCTCAGAAATTCAATTTCTCCGTTGCTAAAATTGGTGTGACACTCCTGCCCTCTGGAATTTGATCAATACACACAAAGGACATTTGAATTTGAATAATTCAAAGTGTAGATTGATTTGAATGAGACTGCAGAAAATGTGAAAGCTGGAATTAAAATTCAGTTTGAATTTCCTCCAAATACCTCATGTCAAAATCAATCCCAAATGGGATGAAATTTGGTGTATGAGTTAATAAAAATGTGCTGAGTTTAATATGAATCCCTCTTTTGAATTCATGTGATGAAAGTAGTTTGAATTTGAATTTACATTCAAACTAGCCCTTTTAATAATTGTATCCAAAAGTACCTAAAAAAGGTTTGGATTTGCATGAAAATTGGCATGAGCATTCCTAAGAAAGTTTAGGAGGTAATTGTGACCTCAGCCACTCATGCTTACATGTGGGAAATCCTACTTTTGGATTTGATGAGTTTTTCCTCTAATCATTCTATTAATGGTGGTTACTTGCCCTTCAAATGTGTTCATGTGATTACCACAAATGAGCTATGGCGTGTGTGATGAAGAACACTTTTGGCAAATCAAAATCTTGGTCCTTTACACCAGCCACCAAACCCCAACGTCGAGCACCTTCCAAGCTTTTCGGATCTTCAAAAACGCCTCTCCTGTGTTCCCCTACCTCCCCTCCTTCGAAATGTGCAAAGAAAGTGAAGGTTTAGGGCTTGTAGATGGTTTTTTGCAACAATCCAGTGAGCTCGCCACCGTGCGCCGCCTAATCGTGCCACCCGCACTCGACGGGGTGACGTGGCCCGCTGTGGAGCGTTTATTTTAAATCGTATGACCACGAATAGATCAGCCATTCCCCTTAATTTCTTTTAATCTGAGCCCTCCTCTTTTAAATCCAACGGCCCAAATTGAACCCACCCTTTTACCGCTGGAATTCTTATGATCTACCCCCTGGGACTTTGGGAAGTTGGATTGAAACCCTGAAATCTTCTGAGCTACCTCCTGGACTTTCTAGAAATTGTGGAAACACATTTAAATAGCTATTTTAGCCCCTGGAAACTTTGTAAATTAGGAAATTGCACTGTATTATATGTCTAGGCCCCTGATAATTGTGGAAAATCTGATTTTGACTCTGCAGCAATGCACATTTGTGATTTAACCCCTGTAGAAAACTGAATTTCTGTATTTGGAAGTTTGAAATTCATTTAAAGTCACTACAAGAACAAATAATCATAAAAATTGACTCTAAATTAGTTTAGCCTTTAGGAGACCCATAGAATAATATGTATTTGTATTTTAGAAATAAATGAATGCTGAAAACACAATTTAATATCTGTTTTAATGCTGAAATTGCCTTTTAGGCACAAAAATTAACTTTTGCATTCATATAAAAAGTATATCGAATGTGGAAAGAAGGTATAAATGATTTGGGTGCAGTTTGAAAACTAGAATATTTAATTAAGAGCTATAAAATGTTGGTTTTAGGCTGAAAATGCATTTTTGTGCAAATCTTGTAGATGAAAACTTTAGTAAACATTATAGAAATCTATTTAAACTGAAATTTCAGTTTAGATGTAAGTTTCAAGCCTGAAATTAAATTTAGAAGCAATATATACTTTCAAAATGTGTATGCATGCATTTGTACAACATATATAGTGTAAAATTTGGCTTAAAGTAAAGTTATAATGCAATATGTATCCACATATACAGATCAAAATTTAGTATAAGGATGATAAGATGTCAAAAGTGAGTGTTTTATCAAAAGGAACCAAAAGTAGACATATATTTTGTAAATTTAGTGACTTTAGGCCAGAGTATTAAATGGAGCTATGTCCTATGCATGTTGACTTGCTTGAATTGTTCATGTTGGATGAGTTATTATGGTGTATTGTTGCATTTATTTTGTGTATGGTTGCATGGTTAGAACCAGCCCTAGAGCCGGTTCTAAATCTGCAAGAGCAAGACTTCAACATCCCTGAGCATTCATAAGAAGAAGGAAAGTGTCCTTCATCACCTTGCACCTACATTAGGATATTAGCTCCAGATTAATTGCATATGTCATAAATTGCGAAACCTAATGCTAGGATGTTCTTCCGTAGTTTTCTATGACTTATACCTTGTTGCCATGGTGGGGGTTCTTATTGGTATATGAATGTTTACGCTTAGCCATCCTAGATTTATGGAAAATCTATAATATAGAGTATAACTTGATTCTATGAAAATTCATTATACATGATGAATTGTTGTAGAGTTAGGAATCTAGGCATGCTAGAATGACTTTGGTTAGTGCTGTGTGCACGAGAACTTGGGCTAGTGAATGGTGCTGTCTAGATTCTAAGGACCGGTTCAGGGAGCATTTAACCAAGCTTTACCGTGCCACCACATGCTGAGATGGAGCAGCTTGGCCAAGTAGTGTGGGTGTTTAGAAGGTGCGAGGAATAGGAGTCAGCTGGACTATCTAGGGAACCACAAGGCTAAAGATGGGGCCATTGCAGTGGAGGTTGTAGCCTCCTGGATGCTGTTAGGGTTGAAACCTCAGTGGACTCATGCTAGTCAGAAATCCCTTTGTAAAGGCCTCGTAGTGATCTCCTGGCCACACATCGTGGAAGTGTGAATGTGTTTGACTGCCACGGACAAAATGGAGGTTCTTTTTGTCCACCCGGAAATATGGGATGAAATCACTACTTTTGGGTAAAGTGGCATAGACTCTACAGAGTTGGAAAACTGTCGTGATAGCCGTGCTCATGGTCAAGAGCAGCTCGAACTTCTTCATGATAGTGGATTGTGAAGTGAAATGGTTGGGAATGTTAAGTGGGAAATTCAACATTGATGATGTGGTCATGGGATTGGGATGAATTCATTTATGTAGTAATGTAGGTGCTAATTCAAGCTAAGGTGTTAGGATAAATGCGTATTGCTAAGACCATGATGTAAGCCTTTCCTTGTCTTGGCCTTCATATCATTTCTTTCCCACACTTTCTGAGTACCTTAGGTACTCAAGCATGCTTTTGTTGGATTTAATTGCTGTTCAGGCTACGGAGGTGGTGTTAAGTTCAACGAAGATGACGTCGACCCGGAAGATCTCTACTAGGCTTGTGGAATCCCCCGGGCAACGCCAGTGATGGAGCTCCACAAGATTAATTACGCTGCGTTGTCATTGATGTATCTAACTCTTTATTAGTCTTTAAAGACATTCATGCAATACTTTATGTACACGATTAACTTGGCATGTAATATATGATGTTATCAATATTTGTCGTCACATGTATGAATGAACAATCCTGGTATACATGTGGGAATTCACTCGGTTCATCTTCAACAAAACCGGGTGTGACAAAAGTGGCATCAGAGCCTGGTTGCCCGTAGTAACGCGAACCTAGTTAGAAACAGACGCATTAAGGTCATTATGTTTCTAAAAACTATTTTACAAAAAGTATGTTGTGTTAGTGTGTTATCTATTTATTGTTCTCTTGTTTATTTATTATGGAACCTTATCTATGTTCAAAATAGAGTGTTTACTTACTTTATTTCTTACTTTGTTTTAAATGTTTCATATTTTAGATGGCTCCCACTCGTCGCACCGCCCGTATGTCGACTGGAGTACACATTCCACAACACCAGCTCTCTCCACTCAACCCACTACCTCCTGCACCGCCGGCTGAAAACGGGGAGCACTCTATGACCTACCATACCCATGGGGAGGCCATGGAAGGGATGATTAAGCGCCTACACTTACTCCTGTGTCGTTCGGGCTTCGACGGCAAGCTGAACGTGTGCTACCACTCCACCAAAATCATCCAGGTGGGACGTGAGGAGTGGAGATCCCAGGTGATGATCTACAATGAGGACAAGCTGATCAAGACACACCAATCACCTGCTTGGAGGGCTACCCATGTGGAGGCGAAGAAAGACGCCACATGGGAGGCCATCACTAGTCAGTGCCACCACTACCGTGAGACGCTGGAGGGCAGCATATACATGTTTGTCCCACAGCGACCGAGTGGCACCACGGAGTTCACACGTGCTAAACTCCAGGAGGGATGGACGGCTTCCCAGATGTTGGTAAGCCTCAAAGATGGTGTTATCCTTATCACTCGTCCGCAAGAATGCCAGCAGGAGCTGCAGGATGTTCGGGACCGTCTCAAGGACACGGAGGCCACCCTCCGTTGTTACATGAGAATGAAGAGGGGCGAAGATAGCAACCTCTACTCGTCGTAAAACCTGACTTGGACCGCAACCTTCCCGGACGGTAGGGCAGCCCAACGCCACTGCTCTCCATCACCGCCTCCTGGACCACCTATAGTGGAGTCGGAGGGTAGTGCCAAGAATGATGGTGATGACCCCGATTATAGGGAGGGTATCCTAGAAGACAGCATGTCTAGGAATTAGTGATTTCCTCTATTACACATTTCATGGACTAGTAGCGTCATGGATTGTAGTAATGAACTTATGCATATGTTTATTTTCTTATGAATGTTGGTGTGTGACGTGAGTTGTGGAAGACGTGCACTTGTCCACGACCTCGTTGTTATGTTTTATTTGCTTGAATGATGGATTAGGTGATGTGAGTTGTGGAAGCCTTGTGCAATTGTCCTCAACATCGTCATTTTATTTTATGATTGGGAACCTTGATGCACATGTTATTAAAACTGTTAGGTTTACATGTTTATAAATTGTCCATGTTCAAGGCTGCATTCCTTCCAAAATTGTTGGCTGTGTATTGTGTGTTTATACCCTCCTTCTATCCATCACTTTTGCCCCATAATTATGTATCCATTATATATAAATGTTTTCCCAACTGCTTACTACACTCCCATTGATCATATTCTGAATTATTGCTGTTCAAATGGCTTATGTAATTGCTGTTCACATTAGCCATGAAATTGCTGTCCAAATACCCTATTTAATTACTGCTTTGCTTCCCAAATGAACCGCTTAATCGCTGCCCCAATGATTCAATTTGTTGCTGCTCGAAAAATCTGTTTATAGCGGCTGTTCAAATACTTGTATAGCTGCTGTTTTGTGGTTCAAATGATGATCTAGTTGCTGTTAAGTTGTCCAAATAATTCACTTAGTTGTTGTCAAAGTAGTCATAATAGTTGCTACCCATATAATGAGCTTAGCTGCTGTCCAAACACTCTAATTAGCTACCATCCTAATTTAATCCACTGCGTATGATCATGCAAGTATACATATATATGTTTATATGTATCGTTTAAATCTGAATTTGGTTGTCTATGATACATGGCCGGCAGAGAAAGAGGTCTTGGTGCAAACAACAACCACAACAACAACAACAATGAGCTGCGAATTTCCCTCTTTCTGGCTGGTATGGCAGAGTTTGTGTAACACCCCAAATTTTGATTCAAAACCCTAAACCATGTTCAGAGGGGAATTTAAAAATTTTTGGACGTGTTGCATGTTTTGCAAAAATTCAAATTCAAACTGGAATTCAAATTAGACTCAAATCAGAAAAGAAATGGAAAAAGAAAAAGAGAAAACGGGAAAAAACCGGCCAGTGGGCCGAAACCCGCCAGCCGGCCCAATTTCCCCCGCGCCAGCCCGCAGCCGCGCGCCGCGCTATCCCTCACAGACAGGTGGGACCCACCTGTCATCCCTAACCCCGCGACCCCGGACTCTCCCGCGCGCGCGCGATCTTAACCGATCGGAATACCGCGTCCCTCAGCCCGAATTCTGGTCCCAGAAGAATCAAACTCGATCACAACTGACCCACCGCCCTCCCCCGGCTATAAAAACCCCAGCCCCGATCGGTTTTTCCCACGCGATCGCCGATTTTTACTCCGGTGAGCACCGAGACTTCGCCGGTAAATTCTGGCCGATCTAAGCTCGGAAACTCTGATCTAACGCACTGGTCTTGATCCACCGCCTCCGGGGAGCTTTGCAGGTGCAGAAAACTTGGAGAAATACGGTGTAAACACAGCGCCGACGAGCTTCGCCGTGGTATTGCCTCGGACCTCGCCGCCGAACACTTTCCAGGACCCCCGAGCTCGAGAAAACCCCCGAGGTGAGATCCCTGACCTCCCCTCTACCGATCTATGCCATAAGATCACAGTTCTAGGCAGAATTCTCGCGGATCCGAAACTTTCCGGCGAGATCGCCGCTTCCCGCCGCCGTGCGCCGCCGGCAGCGCCACCCGCGCTCGATCAGAGCGACGTGGCCGCTTGTGCGCCGTTTATTTTAAATCGCACGGTAGACTTTAAAAACCCCGCGTACCGGTTCGATGTTATAATCTCAGCCGTCGGTTTAAAATCGGACGGTCCACGTCAGCCCCGCGTTATAAAGACTGGAATTCTTACGTGCTACCCCCTGGGGTTCTCGGGAAATAAGAGCTAGCCCCGAAAACTTCTGATCTAGCCCCTGGAACTCCAGAAAATCATGTAAATTCATTTAAAAATCAGTTTTAGCCCCTGGACTTAATAAAAATTAGGAAAAACACCTCTGATATGTGTAGCTAGACCCCTGGAAATTATGAAAATAATATTATAGACCCTGTAATGAGGTGAATTCATTATTTTAGCCCTGTTTAGTATTTAATTTAGAAAATTTAATATGTAACTAGTGTTTAAAAATTAAAAAGTGGGACAAACATAATTGTCAAAATTAATTAAAAGCTTTCTCAGTACATAGAAAACTTTGGAGTGAGATAAAAATATATTTTGGGCTGAAATGAATCTGTTTCATTTATTAATCACATTATTTAGTATAGGGACACATTTTTAAGTAAAGAATAGCTATAGAAAAATAGGGAAAATAATTATGAAATAGTTTACATCAGAGGCCAAGGTCAAAATATGTTATTCAATTATTTAGGACCAAAACCTATACTGTTTAGATGATGTGTATTACTAATTTCATAATAAAATACACAATTATGCATAGGAATATAAATCTGAAAATATAGCAACTAGTAAATGATAAATGGAGTTTTTAAAATTCAAAGAGTTCAGTTTAGGGTTGATAGAAATTATGAAGGCACATATGGAGAAGAAAAATACTTTTCTTACATACTTGGTAGTTTAATATAAGGAATTTATTTAAAACTGAAACACACACACACACATATATATATATATATATATAGTATGTAAGTATAAATATGAACACCAAAGTAGGAATCATATACATATAAAAAAAAGTGTATGCAAGCCACAGATCAACACACAAAGTAACCACAACACATATAATGGTGAATGAATTTCATAAATATGAATGTGTGGTTTGTATGAAGTAAGAAGTGTGAACTATGTCTTATGATTGTTGTTTTTCTTTTGCTATGTGTGATGGTATGAAGTAGAACCTGTTCAAGAGCAAGTTATTCCTTTCCAAGATCAGGACTACCCATTTCAGGAGCAGCAAGAAGGAGGCAAGTGTCCTTGACCACTTTGATCCTATGCTAGGATGTGTAGATAGAATTATTTGCATTGTCAAGTTAAATATGAAACCATGCTAAGAAGTTTCCCTAGAATTGCATTACCTTGTTTCCTTGTAGCTTGGGTTGGGATTTATTTTGTCATGTCATTTATTTACATGCATGTGCATAGCCATGCTTAGAATGGGATATTTGGGATATGAGATCATCAGTTTATTTTACCATACTCTTGAATGAGCTATTGTGAGTTATGTAGAGGTAGGGATCAAGGCAAGTTGGATGTTTTGGTTGTGTGTTGGGTGCACGAGACTTGGGTTTGTGTTTAGTACTTGCCTGGATCCTAAGGACCGGTTCATGGAGCATGTAACCTGGCTTTACAGTGCCAACCACATGCTGAGATGGGGCAGCTTGGCCAATTAATTAGGTGTATCCCCGGCGTAGTATGGGTGTGTTGGATGGTGCGGGGAGTAGGTGTCAGATGGACTACCATATGAACCACAAGGCTCAAGAGGGGGCCACTGCAGCGGGGTTGGAGCCTCTTGTATGCTGTTAGGGGTGAAACCTCAGTGGGCCCATGCTCGTCGGGAATCCCTTTGTAAAGGCTTCGTAGTGATCTCCTGGCTGCACACCTGGGAAGTGTGAATGTGGATCGTAGCCACTGGCATAATGGAGGTTCTTTTAGTCCACCCGGCAACGGTGGATGAAATCACTACATGTGGGTACAGTGGTACAAACTCTGCAGAGTCAAAACTGTCTTGACAGCCGTGCTCACGGTCAAGAGCGGCCTGGACTTATTCATGATTAGAGGATTGATGGTTTTGGAAGTTAAGCGGGAAGCTTAACATTGGAAATGATGTTATGGTTATTGGATTATGATGACGGGATGGGAGATTGGGACCATTTCACGTGTGTAGTAATGTAGGTGCTTAATAAGCTAAGGTGATAGGTATTAATTGCGTAGTGCTTTAACCATGAGTTCAACCTCTCCTTGTTCTAGCCATGCATGATAAAATTTTCCCACACTTGCTGAGTACCATTGGTACTCAATCTTGCATATTTGTTATTTTATATTGCTGCTCAGGTCAAGATAATGAGGTGGTGTATAATGACCAAGATTTTGGACCCGAGGAAGGTTTTTAGGTTCATGAAGACCCCCGGGCAACGCCTGTGATGGAGCCCTAAAGAATAATATTCTGCTGCTAGTTTATTTACTTGTGATGAACGTATTATTGTCCATTGAGACATTTACGATGTAAGACTTATTTATATTCGACACCTGGCTTGTAATAAATGATGCTTCACTATTTGTCATCACATGTATGAGAAAATGATCCTGGCATACATGTGATATTCACTTGGTTGTTTCTTCGGAAAAACCAGGTGTGACAGAGGTGGTATCAGAGCCAAGGTTGCCCGTAGGAACGTGGACCTAGGTAGAAATGGACGTATTTAAGGGCCCTGTTTTCTTAAAAACTATTTTCCAAGGTGTGGGTTGAAAAGCGTTATTTAAAGAGTTATTTTCTTCATCTTACCCCAACTTTCATTCAAAATTGGATTTTTGTTTGAGATTTTATCTAACCTAATTTTAAATTCTTTTTGTTTTAGATGGTTCGCATGATTCGCACCGCTCGCAAGTCCACAGGAGGGAGAGTTCCCGTAGTTGCCCTTGCCGAAAGAGAGGAGAGTCGTCCAGTGACGTACCTTTCCTACGGATTGGCAGTAGGAGACTTGTTGCGCCGTCTTCGTCGTATGCTCGAAGCCGTCGGCAATACGGGCAAGCTAATCATCCACTATAACTCCACCAGGACCATCCGTGAGAAGAGGGAAGAATGGAGTTCGGAGATGAGGATTATACACGAGAATCAGCTGCTTAAGATTCACCACTCTCCAGCTTGTCGAGCAACACAAGTTGACGCGGAGAGAGATGTCACCTGGGAGGCCATCACCTGCCAGAGTCACATCTATCGTCGCCACTTGGACAAAACTGAGTACATGTATGTCCTCCAACGTGAGAGTGGTACCACGGAGTACAAGTACCCACCGGTGCAGCAAGGGACTTCCCATGAGCACATGGACTTGTGCTTGAATGATGCTGCTATGCTCAGCACTCGACTGCAGGAGTGTCAACAAGAGCTTCAGGATGTCCGAGACACCCTGAAGGAAACGGAGGTGTTGTTGCGAGCTTGCTTAAAGGCGAGAGAAAGAGGAGATGGGAATGAACTGTGTGTCATCATGAATGATACATGGACTCCTGACTCCCCGGATCGCCGAGCAATCAGGCGTCGTCGCACTTCTCCACCAGCAGCCTCCCCACCCAAAGCAGAGTCAGAAGGTAGCCGAAATGAGGAGGAAGATCCCGAGGAGCCAGCTCAAAAGGACGAGTAGTGTAGAGTCTTTCCCCTAGCTAGCAAGAGGTCGAGTAGTCGAGTCGTTACGTAGTTAATGGTGTGATAATGCTTGGTGTGTGACGTGAGTTGTGGAAGCCATGAGCAATTGTCCACAGCCTCGTCTTCAGATTGTTTTGCTTTGGTGTGTGAACCCACAGGAAATAATAGTGCATTTATTTGGTGTGAGATATAAACCCTCGTAAAATTTTAACAAAGCCTCAACACCTCAAAGTACCAACAAATGAAAGTAGTAAGACGATACTAAATGGGATCAAATTAACATTTGTTGATTCTGCCAGATGGCCGGAAGAGGAAAAGGACGTGCTGCCAACCCCGCCAACAACAATGATGAGGCATGCAACCCTCATCTTTCTGGAGGCCAGGACCGGGGTGGTCGCCGTGAAGAAGTTTATCCTCTCCACCAAATGCTGGAGAATCAAAATCAGCTCATCCAGAACTTGACTCAAGTGGTGGCCAACTTGCATCAAGTTCCACCTACACAAGCTGCACCACGCCAACCAAGGTTGAGTGAGTTTCTAGGAACTCAACCTCCAAAGTTTGCAAGTGCTGCTGAACCTCTGGAGGCAGATGATTGGCTGAAGACCATTGAAAGTAAGATGAGGATAATACAATGCCAAGGGTATGAGAGGGTGCTGTTTGCCTCTCATCAATTGCATGGACCTGCTGCTGATTGGTGGACCGCCTACGTGGCCGCCCATCATGACCCTGAGAACATCACTTGGGAAGAGTTCAAGCATAGCTTCCGCAACCATTACATCCCAAGAGGTGAACTCAAAAACAAGAGGAAGGAGTTTTTGGGACTGCAGCAGGGAAACATGACGGTGAGGGAATACCTCACTAAATTTACTCAACTATCCCGTTATGCTCCACGAGACATAGAGACTGATGAGCAGAAACAAGATTGTTTCGTGAAAGGACTTACCGCAGAGATGCAGTGTGCAATGTCCTCAAATGAGTATGAAAGCTTTCAAAAGATGGTGGACAGAGCATTTGTGGTGGAAAGGAAGCTAAAGGCCCTGGAAAATGAGAATAAGAGGAAGGCTGGATGGTCACATCAAGCCTCAGGGAGCAACATTCGCCCACGTTTGATGCAGCAACCTACGGGGCAGACGAGTCGTGCTACGGTACCCTATTCAGTACCGAGAGGGTACAACCCAAATTTCAGGCCTCCTGCAGTATCAGCACAGTCGCAACGTCAGTTTGTGCAGCAGCCTCGCCCCGCATATCCACCTCGACCAGCAGTGCAAGGACCCCCAAACCAACCCCAAGACAACAAGGGCCAAGCATCTAAGATTGGGGTGCAATGTTTCAGCTGTGGTGAAGTGGGGCACTACGCCCATAAATGTCCAAAGAAGAAGCCTGCGCCGCCACAACAGCAGAATGTAATGAGAGGACGGGTGAACCATGTCACTATGGAGGAAGCACAAGAGGCACCCGACGTGGTAGTTGGTAAGTTTCCTGCCAATTTACACCTTGCAACTCTGCTGTTTGATTCTGGTGCTACCCACTTGTTCATTGCTCAAGGGTTTGTTAAGAAGCATGACCTTGCAACCACACAAATGAACCATATGCTAGCCGTAAACTCTCCAGGTGGAGAAATAAGGACAAGACAAGTGTGTCCCAAAGTGAACCTAGACATTAATGGGGTAGTATTTACTGCTAACCTCATAGTGATAGATTCACAAGGGATAGATATTATTTTGGGTATGGATTGGTTGACCAAACATAAAGGAATCATCCATTGTTCGACCAGAACGGTGGAACTAACTCACCCCAGTGGTACCAGAGTGAAGTTCATAACAATACACGAGCCTAGGAGGGACATTAAATTAAATCAAGTGGAGGTGAAAGTTGAGGAAATCAGGACTATCAGGGAATATCCAGATGTTTTTCCGGAGGAGTTGCCAGGTATGCCTCCCGACCGTGACGTGGAATTCGCAATTGAGCTAGTACCGGGAACAGCCCCGATATACAAGAGACCTTATCGAATGGACTCCAAGCAGCTAGAAGAGCTCAAGGATCATTTGAGAGAATTGACGGAGAAGGGGTATGTTCGCCCTACTTCCTCACCATGGGGAGCTCCGGTGATATTTGTGCCTAAGAAAGACGGAACCCAAAGGTTATGCGTGGATTACCGTGCCTTGAATGAGGTAACCATTAAGAACAAGTACCCATTACCCCGCATTGAAGACTTGTTTGATCAGTTGAGGGGAGCTTGTGTGTTCTCGAAAATTGATCTCAGGTCGGGATACCACCAACTCAAGATAAGGCAATCTGATATTCCCAAGACAGCTTTCGTATCTCGGTACGGACTGTATGAATACACTGTCATGCCTTTCGGGCTAACCAATGCCCCGGCATATTTCATGTACCTCATGAACAAGGTATTCATGGAATATCTGGACAAATTTGTGGTGGTTTTCATAGATGATATTCTCGTCTTCTCCAAAGATGAAGAAGAACATGAGAAACATCTAAGGTTGGTGTCACAGAGGCTGAGAGAACACCAACTATATGCCAAGTTGAGCAAGTGTGAGTTTTGGCTGAAGAGAGTTCCCTTTTTAGGACATATCATCTCGGAGGGAGGAATCTACGTAGATCCCGCCAAAATCGAAGATATCCAGAAGTGGAAAACCCCTGAAAATGTCGGGGAAGTTCGAAGCTTTTTGGGATTGGCTGGATACTATCGACGGTTTATTGAGGGATTCTCCAAAATCTCGAGACCTCTCACCAAACTGTTGGAAAAGGGAATCACATTCACCTGGACGCCACAGTGCGATACGAGCTTTCAGGAGCTAAAGAAGAGATTGACAACAGCCCCAGTGTTGGTTATGCCAGATATGCAGAAGAATTTCACAGTGTACTGCGATGCCTCTGGAAATGGGTTGGGATGTGTTCTCATGCAAGAAGGACATGTCGTGGCATATGCATCCCGGCAGCTTTGGAAGCACGAGAAGAACTATCCTACACATGACCTAGAACTAGCTGCAGTGGTACACGCGTTGAAAATTTGGCGGCACTATTTGATGGGGAAGAGGACAGAGATATATACGGATCATAAGAGTTTGAAGTACATATTCACACAGCCAGATCTCAACCTCAGACAAAGGAGATGGTTAGAGCTAATCAATGACTTTGATGTAGGCATCAACTATCATCCCGGGAAAGCAAACGTCGTGGCCGATGCTTTGAGTCGGAAAGTGCAGGTCAATAAGTTGAGGTTGAAGGACATGCCTGCAGAATTAAAGGACGAGGTTATAAGGCTCAATCTATGTCTAGTAAATAGTGGTGAAGCCATCGCCATGGAAGTGGACTTCACACTCGAGCGAGACATACGCGAGGGCCAAAAGAATGATGAGAAGATACAAGAGATCAGACAGCTTATCAAGGAAAATAAAGCTCCTGGTTTTAGAGAGGATGAACAAGGAACGATGTGGCACGGGAAAAGAATCTGTGTGCCAGAAGTAAAGGAGATCCGTGAATTAATTTTAAAGGAGGCTCATGATTCTGACTATTCCATTCATCCTGGGAGTACGAAGATGTACCAGGACCTCAAAAGCAGGTATTGGTGGTATGGCATGAAGCGAGATGTCGCGGAACATGTGGCCCTATGTGACACATGTCAGTTGGTGAAAGCAGAACATCAACGACCCGCGGGATTATTGCAACCACTCAAAGTGCCTGAATGGAAGTGGGAAGAAATCAGCATGGATTTTGTCGTGGGATTGCCTAGGACCCAATCCGGGTATGATTCAATATGGGTCATTATTGATAGGCTAACCAAGGTAGCTCATTTCATCCCTGTGAAAGAAAGCTACAGCGGATCCAAATTGGCAGAATTGTACATGTCAAGGATTGTGTGTTACCATGGAGTGCCAAAGAAGATAGTGTCAGACCGAGGGACACAGTTCACCTCGAGGTTTTGGCAGAAGTTGCATGAAACCATGGGAACCCATCTGAACTTCAGCTTTGCCTATCATCCCCAAACTGACGGGCAGACGGAGAGAACCAATCAGATCCTTGAAGATATGTTAAGGGCATGTGCACTCAAAAACAATAGGAGTTGGGACAAGAACTTACCGTATGCGGAGTTTTCCTATAACAACAGCTATCAAGCTAGTATGAAGATGTCACCCTTTGAAGCTTTGTATGGAAGGAAGTGCAGAACTCCCCTATTTTGGAACCAAACAGGAGAAAGTAAAGTGTTTGGTCCAGAAGTGCTACAAGAAGCCGAGGCGAAGGTGAGGGAGATTCGCAACAACTTGAGGATAGCACAAACACGCCAGAAGAGTTATGCTGATGTACGAAGAAGAGAGCTCGTTTTCAACGTGGGAGACTATGTTTATCTCAAGGTGTCCCCTATCAGAGGACTTCGTCGGTTCAAGGTGAAAGGGAAGTTGTCACCTCGATACATCGGACCCTTTCAAGTTTTGGAAAGGAAAGGCGAAGTGGCGTACCAATTAGAGTTACTGGTTCATCTATCGGACGTGCACGATGTATTCCATGTGTCACAACTCAAGAAATGTCTGAGGACGCCTGAAGAGGTGTTACCCATGAATGAAGTGGATGTAGCTGAGGATTTGTCTTATGCCGAGCAACCATACAAGCTTTTGGAGACGATGGAACACCTCACCAGAAACAAGAGAATCCGGATGTGCAAGGTGCAGTGGAAGCATCACTCAGAAGAGGAAGCCACCTGGGAACGGGAAGATGAGCTCAAGGCACAATTTCCTGAATTGTTTTCTTAGAAACACCAATCTCGAGGACGAGATTTCTTTTAAGGGGGGTAGAGCTGTAACACCCTAAATTTTGATTCAAAACCCTAAACCATGTTCAGAGGGGAATTTAAAAATTTTTGGACGTGTTGCATGTTTTGCAAAAATTCAAATTCAAACTGGAATTCAAATTAGACTCAAATCAGAAAAGAAATGGAAAAAGAAAAAGAGAAAACGGGAAAAAACCGGCCAGTGGGCCGAAACCCGCCAGCCGGCCCAATTTCCCCCGCGCCAGCCCGCAGCCGCGCGCCGCGCTATCCCTCACAGACAGGTGGGACCCACCTGTCATCCCTAACCCCGCGACCCCGGACTCTCCCGCGCGCGCGCGATCTTAACCGATCGGAATACCGCGTCCCTCAGCCCGAATTCTGGTCCCAGAAGAATCAAACTCGATCACAACTGACCCACCGCCCTCCCCCGGCTATAAAAACCCCAGCCCCGATCGGTTTTTCCCACGCGATCGCCGATTTTTACTCCGGTGAGCACCGAGACTTCGCCGGTAAATTCTGGCCGATCTAAGCTCGGAAACTCTGATCTAACGCGCTGGTCTTGATCCACCGCCTCCGGGGAGCTTTGCAGGTGCAGAAAACTCGGAGAAATACGGTGTAAACACAGCGCCGACGAGCTTCGCCGTGGTATTGCCTCGGACCTCGCCGCCGATCACTTTCCAGGACCCCCGAGCTCGAGAAAACCCCCGAGGTGAGATCCCTGACCTCCCCTCTACCGATCTATGCCATAAGATCACAGTTCTAGGCAGAATTCTCGCGGATCCGAAACTTTCCGGCGAGATCGCCGCTTCCCGCCGCCGTGCGCCGCCGGCAGCGCCACCCGCGCTCGATCAGAGCGACGTGGCCGCTTGTGCGCCGTTTATTTTAAATCGCACGGTAGACTTTAAAAACCCCGCGTACCGGTTCGATGTTATAATCTCAGCCGTCGGTTTAAAATCGGACGGTCCACGTCAGCCCCGCGTTATAAAGACTGGAATTCTTACGTGCTACCCCCTGGGGTTCTCGGGAAATAAGAGCTAGCCCCGGAAACTTCTGATCTAGCCCCTGGAACTCTAGAAAATCATGTAAATTCATTTAAAAATCAGTTTTAGCCCCTGGACTTAATAAAAATTAGGAAAAACACCTCTGATATGTGTAGCTAGACCCCTGGAAATTATGAAAATAATATTATAGACCCTGTAATGAGGTGAATTCATTATTTTAGCCATGTTTAGTATTTAATTTAGAAAATTTAATATGTAACTAGTGTTTAAAAATTAAAAAGTGGGACAAACATAATTGTCAAAATTAATTAAAAGCTTTCTCAGTACTTAGAAAACTTTGGAGTGAGATAAAAATATATTTTGGGCTGAAATGAATCTGTTTCATTTATTAATCACATTATTTAGTATAGGGACACATTTTTAAGTAAAGAATAGCTATAGAAAAATAGGGAAAATAATTATGAAATAGTTTACATCAGAGGCCAAGGTCAAAATATGTTATTCAATTATTTAGGACCAAAACCTATACTGTTTAGATGATGTGTATTACTAATTTCATAATAAAATACACAATTATGCATAGGAATATAAATCTGAAAATATAGCAACTAGTAAATGATAAATGGAGTTTTTAAAATTCAAAGAGTTCAGTTTAGGGTTGATAGAAATTATGAAGGCACATATGGAGAAGAAAAATACTTTTCTTACATACTTGGTAGTTTAATATAAGGAATTTATTTAAAACTGAAACACACACATATATATATATATATATATATATATATATATATATAGTATGTAAGTATAAATATGAACACCAAAGTAGGAATCATATACATATAAATAAAAGTGTATGCAAGCCACAGATCAACACACAAAGTAACCACAACACATATAATGGTGAATGAATTTCATAAATATGAATGTGTGGTTTGTATGAAGTAAGAAGTGTGAACTATGTCTTATGATTGTTGTTTTTCTTTTGCTATGTGTGATGGTATGAAGTAGAACCTGTTCAAGAGCAAGTTATTCCTTTCCAAGATCAGGACTACCCATTTCAAGAGCAGCAAGAAGGAGGCAAGTGTCCTTGACCACTTTGATCCTATGCTAGGATGTGTAGATAGAATTATTTGCATTGTCAAGTTAAATATGAAACCATGCTAAGAAGTTTCCCTAGAATTGCATTACCTTGTTTCCTTATAGCTTGGGTTGGGATTTATTTTGTCATGTCATTTATTTACATGCATGTGCTTAGCCATGCTTAGAATGGGATATTTGGGATATGAGATCATCAGTTTATTTTACCATACTCTTGAATGAGCTATTGTGAGTTATGTAGAGGTAGGGATCAAGGCAAGTTGGATGTTTTGGTTGTGTGCTGGGTGCACGAGACTTGGGTTTGTGTTTAGTACTTGCCTGGATCCTAAGGACCGGTTCATGGAGCATGTAACCTGGCTTTACAGTGCCAACCACATGCTGAGATGGGGCAGCTTGGCCAATTAATTAGGTGTATCCCCGGCGTAGTATGGGTGTGTTGGATGGTGCGGGGAGTAGGTGTCAGCTGGACTACCATATGAACTGCAAGGCTCAAGAGGGGGCCACTGCAGCGGGGTTGGAGCCTCTTGTATGCTGTTAGGGGTGAAACCTCAGTGGGCCCACGCTCGTCGGGAATCCCTTTGTAAAGGCTTCGTAGTGATCTCCTGGCTGCACACCTGGGAAGTGTGAATGTGGATCGTAGCCACTGGCATAATGGAGGTTCTTTTAGTCCACCCGGCAACGGGGGATGAAATCACTACATGTGGGTACAGTGGTACAAACTCTTCCAGAGTCAAAACTGTCTTGACAGCCGTGCTCACGGTCAAGAGCGGCCTGGACTTATTCATGATTAGAGGATTGATGGTTTTGAAAGTTAAGTGGGAAGCTTAACAATGGAAATGATGTTATGGTTATTGGATTATGATGACGGGATGGGAGATTGGGACCATTTCACCTGTGTAGTAATGTAGGTGCTTAATAAGCTAAGGTGATAGGTATTAATTGCGTAGTGCTTTAACCATGAGTTCAACCTCTCCTTGTTCTAGCCATGCATGATAAAATTTTCCCACACTTGCTGAGTACCATTGGTACTCAATCTTGCATATTTGTTGGTTTATATTGCTGCTCAGGTCAAGATAATGAGGTGGTGTATAATGACCAAGATTTTGGACCCGAGGAAGGTTTTTAGGTTCATGAAGACCCCCGGGCAACGCCTGTGATGGAGCCCTAAAGAATAATATTCCGCTGCTAGTTTATTTACTTGTGATGAACGTATTATTGTCCATTGAGACATTTACGATGTAAGACTTATTTATATTCGACACCTGGCTTGTAATAAATGATGCTTCACTATTTGTCATCACATGTATGAGAAAATGATCCTGGCATACATGTGATATTCACTTGGTTGTTTCTTCGGAAAAACCGGGTGTGTTTGGTCACCGAGGAGCAGTTGACCCACTGCAACATATGATCAACACCTAGAACCAGCTTATCCAAAACATGACACAAGTGGTGGCCAATATGCAGCAAGTTCCACCACTACCAGCTGCACCACGTCAGCCGAGGTTGAGTGAGTTCCTTAGCACTCAACCTCCAAGGTTTGAAAGTGCCTCGGAACCACTGGATGCAGATGACTGGCTGAAAACCATTGAGAGCAAGGTAAAGATTGTCCAGTGTCAGGGACATGAGAGGGTGCTGTTTGCCTCTTACCAACTGTCTGGACCACGGCTGACCGGTGGACTGCCTACACTGCAGCCCATGCGGATCCAGAGAATATCACTTGGGAAGAATTCAAGAGAAGCTTCCGCAATCACAGTGTGCCAGCCGGAGAGATAAAGAACAAGAGGAAGGAGTTACTTTCACTTAAGCAAGGAAGCATGACGGTGTGTGAATAACTCACCAAATTCACGCAGCTGTCCCGCTATGCACCCGGTGATATCGACACTGATGAGAACAAGCAGGACTTTTTCATGGAAGGACTCAACAAGGAGATGCAATATGCCATGTCTTCCAATGAATACCCCAGTTTCCAGAAAATGGTGGATAGAGTGTGACGGACTGCACACAGATTGGTCCTGAATCGAGATGTATTCCAATGAATACCCCAGTTTCCAGAAATGGTGGATAGAGTGTGACGGGTTGCACACGGATCGGTCCTCAATTGACATGGGCAGGGCTAGGTACACAAGACTTCCTCTTGCTACGTCCTACGCCCCTGCTTAGTCTCATTTTCTTACTAGGTGTACCTCACATCTCGAACCAATACCGTATGTTGGGAATCCTATACTCACGAGTAGATTCCAACTATTCGACTTGTACCAAAGTGTAAGGGCCTATGTTTTTGCATACATTCAAAGTGTTCGTCACACCACACCCACCTTATTTAAGTAGAACTTATGAAGACATTTGAAGAGCAAGTAAACACCATCAACATGGTCATTAGAGGATAAACTCACCAAATGCAAAAGTGGTATTTCCACATTCATCATATAGGGGCTGAGCATATGAAAAACACCTACACCTTGCTAGGAATGCTCATGCCAAGTTTCACCCAAATACAAAACATTTTGAGGTATTTTTTGGTATAATTAGAAAGAGGCTAGTTTGAACTTAAATTCAAATTCAAACCCCTTTCATCCCATGAATTCAAAAGTGGGATTCATATTCACACTCAACACATTTTTGTGAGCACACAAAACAATTTTCACTCCATTTGGAGTTGATCTTGACATGAGCGAATTTAAGCAAATTCAAATCCAATTTGAATTTCAAACTGCATATGTGCTATTAATATAGTCAAACACTTCACAATTTGAATTCTACCAATTTCAAATGGGCATTTGGTGGATAATTCAAATTGCAAATGGTATAAGGGGCACTACTGTTTAGAGCAGTAGGAAAAATTGAATTTCAGAGGTTAAAACTCGTGGGGGGGTTCCTCTTGTCAGTCTCACAAGCGATCAAACCGACTGAAACACTCGGGATCGGTTCTTGCGCGCGGACGCCACGACGCTGCTCGCCGCTGCCACCTCCTGATCGGCGATTCCAGCTGCCAACCGACGTCCCCAGCTCGTTATCATCAAGTCCGGGTGTCACGAGGCCTTCTCGCCACTGCCCCGACGCCTCCTCGCGCTGAAAACCCGAAGAGAGCCACCGCACACCCGAAACCACCACCTCGCCAACGACAGGCCAAACCCGTCCCTTCCACCGCGAGCTGAGGCCATAAACGGCCCCGCTGACCTTTGCTCGACATGCTCCAGCTCTCAGCTGCTCGTGATCAGGTTCTCTTGCACTTTTCCGAGCCGATTTTCCACTGCCCTGTTCACCCCGAAGCGCCTCCAACTTGACACCGTCGCCTGGGCAGCTCAAAGCTTCTCCGGCGCCGCCAACTGCTCTGAGGTTAGCTTCGAGGTCTAGTAGCTTTCCCCGAACTCCATAGCTCTTTCTTAGCGTCGGGTAGCGGGAATTGGAGGTTTTCCGAGGATAGCTAGATATAACCGAAGCCCACAAGAACTCAAAGTTCATCTCGCATGGTTGATCATGCCCAAAGCTGGTCGAGCTAGAGCAACTAGGGTCCCTCACGACCACCCTGGCAAAAAACCACGAAGAGACATCCATCCAACGGGCTGAGCAACGCAAACTCACCACCGCCGGCCGAAATGGCTCCGGTCACCGTTGAGCTCATAGCTCCGGTCATTTTCCGCGCGGTTTGAGTGCAACATCACCTTCCTCAAGCTCCAGTGGTGCTTTACGGCCACTTCGGGCATTGAGATAGGCATGGGACGCGTTGTTCATTGTCGGTTCGCACCACCGATTGCCGCCGTCGATGCTGACCGGTTTTCCGGCGATGGCTTGCTGCACAACCTTGTCCGGCCACTAGGGCTTGGTCTGAGGAACGTGTAGCGCGAAAGATCACCGGAAATGGTCCACCATAGCCAAAGAATGGACCGCGCCATGGCCTCTGTTCGTCGCGCCTCGGGCGCCGGCGGGTGAGGTTGAAGAAGGCACTGTACATGGGACCCACGTGCAGTATTTTAAACATTTCCCCGATTTTCAGATTTAGTTCAACTTCAAACCCACATAACTTTGGCTAGGAAACAACAAATTAAGTGAATCAAATTTTTTTGGATTCATCTCTCTGAGTTCTTTACAACAAATCAAGTTCCACTTCATGAAAACCTTTATTTCCCCAGAATTAATTCTTCAATATTTAAATTATCTAGAATTTTTACTGGAGAACCCTTTAGTGGAAAATTCTGAAATTTGGCCAGCATGTTATCCATAATTTCCCTGAGCTACCATAAAAATTTCAGATCCATTTTGAGCTCATTTGATCCACCAAATGGTATGATTAATAAAACTGTTCCAGAGAAAATAAAAAAATATCCAGAAACATTTTCAGATTTTCTCTGAAATTGTTTAGCTCATATGTTTGGCTAGGAATCTTCAAATTAAGTGAAACCAACTCCATTAGAACCCTCTAAAAATATAGTTTTCAGAAAGTCATGGCTTTCTCCATGAAAACTCCCAGAACACCCTAAGAGCTACAATTAAGGCCAAATACACAATTATTTGTGGAGGGCTCAAATGAGCTTTGCGGCAAATGAAACTTGGCCAAGTCTCTGTTTAGATTTTATCCAAACCACAGTAAAAATTCAGAGTCATTGGGCCTGTCTAGCAGTACTTATGGTTTTAACAAATTCAACTTCAAATTCAAATGCATTCAAATTGACATACACTTATGTTTATCTCATGTAGTCGATAAGGTTGAGGAGGAGCCAGAAGTCCTAGAGTTCATAACTCCGTAGGATCAGCTAGCCTACGACCAACAGCAGCAAGGAAAGCTCTGGTTTGCATTAGCTGTTTTATAAAGTCTTTTGTTTTGAGAACTTACATTGAGTATCCACCTTATTTATGCATAGAGTCTTGTTTGAAAAACCAAATGCATAGCCAAGAAAACCCTAGTTTGCGCTTAGATTTCAGAAAGCTCGATTAGCTACTGCAATGCTAACATAGTGTAGGATTCAGTACAAGTCGAGTAGTTGGAACTGCTCGCGAGAATAGGCTAGAGGCACACTACTCGGGTAAAGATAGCAAATGGAACACATGGAAAGAAAATTGAGACTGAGAGGAGAGTAAGAGCAGCAGGACATTGGGGCCTGGGTGACATAGCTTCGCTTGTGTCGATTGAGGACCGAGCCATGTGCGGGCCTGTTGAACAAGCTAGAACAGTACCAAAGACCTATCGGATATATGGGAACCTGGAAACCGATGTAATTTGGGTAGCTGGGTGTTGAGGCATTGCTTGTCCTCCAGAGGGTAGGTTGAGAGCTTGAGATGTAAATCGGCTGGCGGCACAGCAGATGCGCGCGCAGAGACTTCTTGCTCGGGACGATACGACTGGTTCAACATTTGGCTGACGGATGAAAGGTGGTTGCGTACGACGTCCGTGATGGTTGCTGTAGGAAACATCGAGTACGGGCGTACGTGACTGGTTATTTGCCGTCCCTCGCGGTCATTGAGTACCACTTGTTCACTGTACCGTGACATGGAAAGAACAGGCTAGATTCATGTCAAAAGTTTGCTGATTTGAAGGATGGACCTTGATTGCTAATGAAGTGCTTTAGTTTAGAGCTAATTAAAGTTCTTTTCAACCCTGGGCAAAGCACATGAGAGAAATGTGTTTCTTGTTTGATTGCGGCTCTCTTATGTGCCTTAGCGTGAGGTTCTCTACAACTTGCTGCTAAAACATGAAAGTAAGGTTCAACTATTTAGGCGAGTCCTTTGCAACTTACATTCCCATTTACACATAATCCAGCATGTAGAAGTTTCATGTATAGGAAAGACGGGTCAGACTTGCTGAGCCATCGTGAACTCTGTGCTTAGTCTACGCCCATGAGTGTGGACTGAACATATTTTGTTGTAAACATGCCTCTAAACTCTTTTATGTAATAAAACTTTGCTTCCTCTTTGTATCTTTTATGTGCGTTATTCGGTGTTGTGCAATGCAGCACCCATCAGCGTGATCCTGGCTCGTCGAGACCGTGAGGCCCTCGCACGAAGCCTATAAGACATTAAGCATGGTATATTCTACTCAAGGACTTAGACACTACCCTCACTCCCTTTAGGATAATCTGGTTATGCAATTAGGGTTTCAACCACTCTAGACCTAATGCACATACATACATACATTACTCTAGGTGAATATAAAGCAAAAACTTGCGGAAAACTGTTAAATGCAAACCAGGTCTTGCCTTGCTGCTGGTCATCAACTAAACTCTCCTCCAGAATGATAAAATCCAAGATCTCCGTGGCTTATTCGACTTAAGTGACAACACGTAATAAAATTAACAATGCGTGTCAAATTCAATGCAAATGTGTTGAATTGAGAATATGAAGACCATAACTCTAGCTATACATCCCTTCTGACTCTGAAAGTTTTACTGTGGCTTGGTGACAACCTAAACAGAGACTTGGCCAAGTTTCATTTGAAACAAAGCTCATTTGAGCCCTGCACAAATAAATGTATAAATGGCCATTATTAGAGCTTCTATGGATTTCTAGGGATTTTCATGGAGCAAGCCATTACATTCAGGAAACTAGAGTTTATGATGGTCCTAATGGAATTAGTTTCATGTAATTTAAAGAATCCTAGAGAAAGTTATGATCTAAACAAGTTTGAGAAAATTCTAAAAAATGTTTCTGTATATTTTTCAATTTCTCAGGGGCAGTTCATTTAATAACACAATTAAGTGGACCTTATAAACTCGGATCGATCTGAAATTTGGCATGAGACTCAAGGATATTAAAATGAACATCCTGCCCAAATTTGAGAATTTTCCACAAAGTGGATCTCCAGTTAAAATTCCCAAAAATTTAAATTTTAGGGATTTAATTCTGGAAAAAGAATGTGTTCATGGAATGAAACTTGTTTTACTAAATAGTACTCGGAGAGATGAATGCAACAAAATTTGGTTCACTAAATTTGGACAATTATACAGAAAGTTATGGATTTCTAAAGTTTGGAGCTAAATTCGGATTTATTTTCACACAGAAAATCTTTCCCGCGCCTAAACAGATGCTGACAGCGGGCCCCGCATGTTTAGTTTAAACTAACCCACCGCGCGCGCTCCGCTCTGTGGCTGACACGTGGGGCTGGGGTCTTCTTCAACCTCGCAACGCCTCCATCCCAAGCCGCCGGAGCTCTGACGAAGTCGGCGTTCCTGGCGATCTAGCTCACCGGCGACAGTGAAACTCGCCGCCCCCACCTAGTTTTTAATGCTGAACACGATGGACAGGTTGCTGCCGACGGCTAACAGCCGTAGCTCGCCAGTGATGAGAGCTATGTCAATGCACCTCATCGGTGACGTGTTCCCGTCGTTCTGGCCACCCTCTTCGTGTGCTAACCGCGTCACCACGTTCAGGGCAACCTCTGTTTGAACTGAATGGCCGGGAAACTGGACCTCACCGTGACCCCCTCTTCCTCCTAACTGCTCCTCGGCGATCCTAGGTTTCTGGTGGGTTTTTTCTTTCTGGTTTTCAATCGACAAGGGGCGCTAATGATCTTTAGAAGCAATTTCTAAACCCTGTTTGGCTTCCCCCGTGATGATCAGCTCGAATTCCACCTAGACCGAATTGGGTCCCAAAAAGAGCTCTCGATACTAAACTGTGAAATTTGTTGCGTACGAGGGACAAACCGAGGAACGGTTTGCGTGATGAGCCCGAGGACAAGATGGCACACACTTCTTCTTTCGGTGTCGGGGATGGAGAACGATTGGAACTCGCGGTTGACAAGATCGAAGTCAGGGCGGCTAGGCGGTGTGTTGCGGGAGCGATCAGAAAAGCAGCTCGCCGGCCGACACCGCCCGTTTTATAGCCAAATGAAGCGAGTGGAGGGTGCAACACCTGTTGAGACACCTCCCATGCCGAAGCAGGAGCTGACCGACGCCTCTTGGTGGACTCCGACGCGAAGAAACGGCGCCTGCCCCGATCAGCTCGCGTTACCGCCTCTGCAGTCACTGGCAAGTGGGACCCACACCCCTAATACTCATCCAACTGAATTTGCTTAATTTTTGTGGACCCCAATGCCCCTTTAATTTGCTAGAATTCCACAATGGACATTTGGAAATTTGAATCCCTTAGACTGGATCTGGTTTTGCTAAATTTGATTCACAGTAGAATTTGAAATTCAAATTCAGTTTTTGAATTAGTGCAAATTTAGCTCCCGACAAGATCAACTCCAATTGAGATGAAAATCGGTGGATTAACTAAGAAAAATGTGCTGAGTTTGAATATGAACCCACCTTTTGAATTCAAGTGATGAAAGTAGCTCAAATTTGAATCTACATTCAAACTAGCCCTTCTAATAATTGTATCCAAAAGTACGTCAATAAGGTTTGGATTCGCATGAAACTTGGCATGAGCATTCCTAAGAAAGTTTAGGATTAAATAGTGAGCTCAGCCTCTAAGGAATTCATGTGGGAAATACCAAGGTCAGTCATGTGGTGGGCACTACAGAAATATAAAGTGCCAACAAAGTACATTACCCTTATCAAGGATATGTACAATAATGTTAGGACAAGTGTGCACGTAAGTGATAGTGAGACTGATGCATTTCCTATCACGGTAGGACTACATCAAAGATCAGCTTTGAGCCCATACATCTTTTCCTTGGTGATGGATGAGGTGTCGAAGGATATACAAGGGGATATCCCTTGATTCATGCTCTTAGCCGATGATGTAGTGCTGGTAGATGAAACAAGGGATGGTGTTGATAAGAAATTAGAGTTATGGAGACAAACCTTAGAGTCCAAGAGGTATAGACTTAGTAGGACCAAGACCGAGTATATGAGGTGTGACTTTAGTGGTGTTGGTCGTGAAGAGGGAAATGTTAGTCTACAAGGACAAGTAGTACCTAGAAGGGACTCTTTCCAATACTTGGATCAATGTTACAAAGCAATGGCAATATTGATAAGGATTTTTGCCACAGGATCAAGGTAGGATGGATGAAATGGTGACAAGCCTCTGGAATCCTATGTGATAGGAATGTCCCACATATGCTAAAAGGAAAGTTCTATAGGACGGTGATCAGACCCACGATGCTATATGGGGCAGAATGTTGGCCAACTAAACGGCAACATGTCCAACAAATGAGTGTCGCAGAGATGCACATGCTACGGTGTATGTGCGGGCACACGAGAAGAGATCGAATAAGGAATGAGGCGATTCTTGATAGGGTAGGGGCAGCGCCGATTGAAGAGAAGTTAGTCCAACATCGACTAAGGTGGTTTGGACATATCCAACGGAGATCTCTAGAAGCACCGATTAACAGTGGGATTCTAAGAGGTAGAGAAAATATTAGGAAGGGTAGAGGACGACCAATGTTGACCAGGGAGGAGGTGGTAAAACGAGATTTGAGAGATTGGAATGTATTCAAAGACTTAGCTCATGGTAGGACCGCATGGAAAGTGTAAGGGCCTAGGTTTGTACACACATCCAAAGTGTTCATCACACCACACACACACCTCATTTGAGGAAACTTTTTGAACACATTTGAAGAGCAAGTAAACACCATAAACATGGTTATTAGAGAATAAACTCACAAAATACAAAAGTGGCATTTGCCACATGCATCATCTAGGGGCTGAGCATATGAAAAACTCCAACACCTTGCTAGGAATGCTCATGCCAGAATTCACCCAAATCCAAAACCTTTTTGAGGTATTTTTGGGTATAACTAGAAAGGGGTTAGTTTGAACCCAAATTCAAATTCAATCTACTTCCATCCCATAAGTTAAAAAGTGGGAGGCATATTCTTACTCAGCACATTTTTGTGAGCTCACACACCAATTTTCACTCCATTTGGAGTTGTTCTTGACATGAGCTAAATATAGCAAATTCAAACTCAGTTTGAATTTCAAACTGCATATGTGCTGAAAAATTTATTCAAACACTTGACAATTTGAATTCTATCAACTTCAAATGAGCTTTTGGTAGGTAATTCAAATATGAAAGGGTATTTGGATCTCTACTGTTTAGGGCAGTGGGGAAAATTCAATTTCAGAGGTTAAAACTGGGGTTGGACCCACATGTCAGCCTCACTAGTAAAATCAACCGACTGAGAGACAGAACATTCGGTTCTCGGGTTGCAGCTGAGCGAGCCACGGAATGGCTGACCGGCGCGGGGTAGACCAGCTGACCGGTGACACGACCCCAAGGTCCTGTCGAGCCAGGATCACGCTGAGGGGTGCTGCGTTGCACAGCACCGTATAACACACGTCAAAGGTACAAAGCGGAAGCGGAAATTTTATTACATAAACAAGTTTATGAATATGTTTACATTAAAATAAGTTTAGTCCACACTCGCGGGCGTAGACTAAGCATCAAGTGCACGTTCAGCCCTTGAACGTGTCCTTGCTAGCACACACGCACACTAACTCTGCGGCGTGCACGACTCCCACTCGACGGGGTTCCCCTCCTGGGGTTCCGTCTCCTCTTCGGGAGTCCCTTCCTCATAGAACCCTGCAAAAGCTTCAAACACAAGAAATGAGCACGAAGGCTCAGCAAGTCTGACCCGTCTCACCTAAACATGGAACTTCTACATGAGGGTAATGGGTTACATGAGGTAAAAATCATTTGCAAGGACTCGCCTAATTAGTAGAACCTTATTTTCAAGTTTTAGCAGCAGGTTGTGCAGAACTTTACGCTAAGGCACATGAGAGAGCCGCAATCAAACAAGAAACGCATTTCTCTCATGTACTTTGCCCAAAGTTGAAAAGAACTTTAGTTAGCTCTAAGCTACAGCATATCATTAACAATCAGTGTCCAGCTTTCAATCAGCAACATTTTAACATGTGACTAGCCTGTTCTTTCTACGTCGCGGTACAGTGAACAAGTGGTACTCACTGACCGCGAGGGACGGCGATTATAATCGATTTACACCTGCAGGGTTACCCGAACAACCCGTCACGTACGCCCGTACTTGATGTTGCCTACAACAACCATCACGGACGCCGTACGCAACTACCTTTCACTCGTCAGCCAAACATTGAACCGGTCCCATCGTCCCGAGCAAGAGGTCTCTGCACGCGCATCTCCGTGCCGCCAGCCGATTTACACCTCAAGCTCTCAACCTACCCTCTGAACGACGGGCAATGCCTCAATAACCAGCTACCCGAGTTACATCAGTTTCCCGGTTCCCATATAGCCGGTAGGTCTTCGGTACTGTTCTAGCTTGTTCAACATGCCCGCACACGGCTCGGTCCTCAATCGACACAAGCGGAGCTACAGCACACAGGCCCCAAAGTCCTGCTGCCCTTACTCTCCGCTCGGTCTCATTTTCTTGCCATGTGTATCACGTGCTATCTCTACCCGAGCAATGTGCCTCTAGCCTATTCTCGCGAGTAGTTCCAGCTACTCGACTTGTACCGAATCCTACTCTATCCTAGCAATGCAGCAGCTAACGGGGTTTGCAATCCTAAACCCAACCCATGGTTCTCTTGGCTATGCAGTGGGGCTTCCAATCAAGACTCTAATGCACAGAATAAAGGAAACAAGTATGTGCTCAAAACAATAAAAATTTGTAAAAAGGTTAATGCAAACCGGAGCTTGCCTTGCTGCTCTTGGTCGTAGGCTAGCTGCTCCTCCGGAGTGACGAAGTCTAGGACTTCGGGTTCCTCCTCGACCTTAGCGACTACATGATATAAGACATACATGTATTAATTTAAATGCATTTATTAAGTTTGAACTTGTGAAGCTTATAACCTTTGCTAGACAGACCTAATGACTGTGAAACTTTTACTGTGGCTTGGTTACAACCTAAACAGAGACTTGGTCAAGTTTTAGTTGCAGCAAAGCTCAATTGAGCCCTCCACAATTAATTATGTCCTTGACCTTAATTAAAGGCTTTTAGGGTGTTCTAAGGACTTTCATGAAACAAACTATGACTTTCTGAAAACTAGATTTTTAGAGGGTTCTAATGGAGTTGGTCTCACTTAATTTGAAGGTTCCTAACTAAAGATATGAGCTAAACAATTTCAGAGAAAATTCTGAAAATGTTTCTGAACATTTTCTATTTTCTTTGGAACAGTTTCACTAATCACACCATTAGGTGGATTAAATTAGCTCAAATGGATATGAAATTTTTATGGTAGTTCAAGGATATTTTGGTGAACATCTCAGTAAAATTTCAGGATTTTCCTCCAAAGGATTCTCCAGTTAAAATTCCTAACAGTTTAAATTTTGAGGAATTAATTCTGGATAAATAAGGAATTTCATGAAGTGAAACTTGATTTTCTGGAAAGTACTCAGAGAGCTGAATCCAGCAAAATTTGGTTCACTCAATTTGGAGCTTTCTAGCCAAAGTTATGAGGATTTGAAGTTTGAAGGAGATCTGAAAATCGGGGAAAAGTTTAAACTCGTGCGTGGGCCCAGGGGACACGCGTCGCACGCCTAGGCGATGGCACATCGCGGCCCACAAGGATTTTGCGCGCCAGCACACCTGATCCCGGCCGCAGCCGGATCCCGATTCAAAATATCTCCCACTGACAGCTGGGGTCCACCCCCTTCTTCAACCTCGCGACACCCGCGCTCCGCCGCCGAGGGACCTCGCCGGAGAGCTCGCCGCCGGCTGCTGTACAGCTCCAAACTTCTCAATTCTGGCCAGCCCCTGCCTACTTTTACTCGGGGAACAGGATCCGAGGGTCAGCTGCTCATGACAACGGCCGGAGCATGGTCGGCGACGAGCCGCCACCTCAGAACGACTTCGGCCATGTCGGCTGACTACCCTAGCACTTCAGCTACTTGGGAAACCGGTCGGGGAGCATCAGTGGACCTTAGAGAAGGTCGACATGAGATCGAGGCAGCTCGGGGAAGGCCCGAAATAGGTCCTCACCGTGCGCCCGATGCCGCCCGTTCGTTCCGCCATTGGTAGACCTCAAATTACGCCGGGCACAGAGGTTCTCCGGCCCAGAGTTGTGAAGACAACTTGTGCGTTACCGTGTCTAGCTCGTGTGAGAGCGGCCTGAGGCCCTCTAATCCTTTCTAGAGCACGAATTAAACAGAATCGTACCCGAAGGTCGTTCTGCACACAGAAAGGGGAAAAATGGAAATTCGCCGCCGGTGAGCAACCACTCGAGCTGTGGCTCGGGGATGAGCAGCACCGGTCACCTGCGCGTCCAAGGGTGCCTTGGCTCGGGCGTGACAACGCCCTGGTTGGGCTGTCCACGAGAGCCCGAGGTGCGGCGGTTCCATGTTCTGAGTTTGATCTTTCGGCACAGCCGATATCAATCGGTTTAAACCGAATTCTAGCAACGGGGAGGATGGAGGAAGGTCTCTAGTACCTTGCTGGGGCTCTGGAGTGGAAGGAGGGAGCTGCGATCGGCGTTCTCCGATCAAGTCCGAGCTGCGGAAGTTTTCGGCCGGCGCTGAGTTCTTGCGGGGAAGAACGGCGGTACCTCGGCCGAGGAGGCGGGCAGGCGCCTTAAGAAGGCTCTGCACCGCCTCACGCCCGCGCGTGGGCAAGCAGCTGGTGGCGCGGTGGCTGGCCTTGGTGGCGATCACCGCTGCGGCTCGGCGACCCGAGTGAAAAAGTCTCAGTCGGTTTGATCTGAGCAGTGGCTGACATGTGGGTCCCACCTCCACTTTAAACCTCTGAAATTTACTCCTAATCACTGTTGTAAACAGTGAACCCCATACTACCCTTGGCAATTCAAATTATTCACCCATGAGCCATTTGAATAGATCAAAGTTCAAATGAGGTTTGGTTTGAATGAATTTCAGCACAAGTCCAGTTTGAAATTCAAATAAAGTTTGAATCTCTCCCCCTTAGCTCATGTCAAGATCAACTCCAAATGGAGTGAAAATCGGTGTGTGAGCTCACAAAAATGTGCTGAGTAAGAATATGCCTTCCACTTTTAAATTCATGGGATAAAAACAGTTTGAATTTGAATATGGTTTCAAACTGCCCTCTTCCTATCTATACCAAAAATGACCTCAAAAAGGTTTTGAATTTGGGTGAAACTTGGCATGGACATCCTTAGCAAAGTGTAGGAGTTTTCATATGTCCAGCCCATCTATATCACATGTGGGAAATACCACTTTTGCAATGTGTAAGTTTGTTCTCTAATGAGCATGTTGATAATTGTTACTTGCTCTTCATTTGTGTTCATCATTCTTCCTCAAATGAGGTGTGTGGTGTGGTGATGAACACTGCAAATGTGTGTCAAAAACTGAGGCCCTTACAACCGGCTTCTTATCCCTCCCCGATGTGCGCCGTTTGCTCACCACACGAGTCCACAGCGAGTTCACTCTTCCTCACACCGAGCTCCACCGAAAGCAAGCCGCTCTCTCGGTTCCGCTCGTGAGCAGGTCGATCGCTCGTGAACAAAACCTTCCCAGTAACAAAACGGCATCGTGAGTTTGTGAGCAACATCCTCGACGTTGTGTTGTCCAGTGATCAGACGCCCTCGAGCTCAGCCGAGCGTTTTTTCCGGCGAACTGAGCGATGCCGCCATTCGGGGCTCTCGTGGACATCTCAGCACAGCCGTCGTCGCATCCACTTCTCTACACAATAAAGGTGCGTCACTGCATGTAGATGGTGTAGCTGAAAGCCGTTTAGCATATGATCAACCATCGGTTGAGAATTTCCAAGTTTACCGAAAGCTAGTTCATATGAGTCGAGCTCACCTCCAATTGAAATTCGGACTCCACGCACTCTTGTTAGTCAAGCGTGTTGGCCAATAGGTTCTACACATGCTAGCGCACACGCTTGAAGAAGAAGCAAGGAAAACCATTGAGGATTGGCCGTGATATGGCCGTTTTCCTCACCACCGTTGCAAAGTACCTCGGCTCACCGTCGAGGGTATGGTTGCCGGCATTTCTAGCTTCCACAAGGCCTTGGTTCATGTTCCTCGTGCTACACTGATGCTCTCCGAGCAATTTCCGATTGATTTGGTGCTTTGTGATGCGAGACCGACCTCGCCGAAACCCTAGCAGGAGCTGTCGCCGGTGCGTGCAGGTTTCCGGCCATCGCCGGTGGCCGGCGAGCTCACAGCTGAGTTCACTAGGTCGGAAAAGGGGAGGCGGCGATTTTCGGGCTGTGAGGTGGCCGGGAACTCGGTTCCGGCGAATCTTGCCGGTGGCCGCCGTCGCAGGGTGTTTGGCGCGAGGAGGAAGACGAAGCACTGTGTGCGGGACCCACCGGCAGAAGTTTAAACTTTTCTTCGATTTTCAGTTTTAGTTCAAACTGAGAACCCACATAACATTGGCTAGAAAACTTCAAATCGAGTGAATCAAATTTTGTTGGATTCAGCTCTCTGAATACTTTCCAGCAAATCATGTTTCACTATATGAAAATCCTTATTTCTCCAGAATTAATTCTTCAAACATTAAACAGTTTAGAATTTTAACTGGGGAACCCTTTGGAGGAAAATTCTGAAATTGTTCTGCGATGTTCAAAAAAATATATCTGAGCTAACATAAAAATTTCAGATCCATTTGAGCTCATTTGATCCACCTAATGGTGTGATTAATGAAACTGTTCCAGAGAAAATAGAAAATGTGCAGAAACATTTTCAGAATTTCTCTGAAATTGTTTAGCTCATATCTTTAGCTAGGAACCTTCATATAAAGTGAAACCAACTCCATTAGAACCCCCTGAAAATCTAGTTTTCAGAAAGTCATGGCTTGCTCCATGAAAATCCCTAGAACACCCTAGGAGCTTCACTTAAAGCCAAGCACATAATTATTTGTGGAGGGCTCAGATGAGCTTTGCTGCAAATGAAACTTGGCCAAGTCTCTGTTTAGGTTGTATACAAACCACAGTAGAAATTTCAGAGTCATTGGGTCTGTCTAGTAAGTCTTATAACCCTCACAAGTTTAAACTTCAATTCAAATGCATTTAAATTGACACATATTTGTATTTATCATATGTAGTCGCTAAGGTTGAGGAAGAACCCGAAGTCTTAGACTTCGTCACTCCAGAGGAACAGCTAGCCTACGTCCAAGAGCAGCAAGGCAAGCTCCGGTTTGCATTAACTTTTTTAAAAACTTTTACTGTTTTGAGATCTTATTTTGAGCACCCACATAATTCTTGCATTAGAGTCTTGTTTGAAACCCAAATGCATAGCCAAGAAAACCCTGGGTTGGGATTAGGTTTGAAAACCTCGTTAGCTACTGCAATGCTAAGATAGTGTAGGATTCGGTACAAGTCGAGTAGTCGGAACAACTCGCGAGAATAGGCTAGAGGCACATTGCTCGGGTAGAGATATCAAATGAAACACATGGCGAGAAAAATAAGACCGAGCGGAGAGTAAGGGCAGCAGGAATTTGGGGACTGGGTGCTATAGCTCTGCTTCTGTCGATTGAGGACCGAGCCATGTGCGGGCCTGTTGAACAAGCTAGAACAGTACCGAAGACCTACCGGCTATATGGGAACCGAGAAACCGATGTAACTCGGGTAGCTGGGTATTGAGGCATTGTCTGTCGTTCAGAGGGTAGGTTGAGAGATTGAGGTGTAAATCGGCTGGCAACACTACGGATGGGCGTGCAGAGACCTCTTGCTCTGGACTATAGGACCGGTTCAATATTGGGATGACGGGTGAAAGGTGGTTGCGTATGACGTCCGTGGTGGTTTCTGTAGGCAACATCGAGTACGGGCGTACGTGACGGTTTATTCAGGTAACCCTGCAGGTGTAAATCGATTATAATCGCCGTCCCTCACGGTCAGTGAGTACCACTTGCTCACTGTACCGTGACGTAGAAAGAACAGGCTAGATACATGTTAAAAGTTGCTGATTTGAAAGATATACTTTGCTTGTTAATGTCTTGTTGTAGTTTAGAGCTAATTAAAGTTCTTTTCAACTTTGGGCAAGGTACATGAGAGAAATGTGTTTCTTGTTTGATTGCGGCTCTCTCATGTGCCTTAGCGTAAGGTTCTACACAACCTGCTGCTAAAACTTGAAAGTAAGGTTCAAATAATTAGGCGAGTCCTTTGCAACTTATTTCATCTCATGTACCCTAAAACCATTCAGGTAGAAGTTTCATTTATAGGAGAGACGGGTCAGTCTTGCTGAGCCATCGTGCTCACTGCTTGTGTTTGAAGCTTTTGCAGGGGTTTATGAGTAAAAAACTCCCGAGGAAGAGACGGACCCCAAGAGGGAAACCCCATTGAGTGGGAGTCGTGCACGCCGCCGTGTTAGTGTGTGTGCGTGCTAGCAGGGACACGTTCATGGGCTGCACGTGAACTCGATGCGTAGTCTACGCCCGTGAGTGTAGACCGAACCATTTTGTTGTAAAAATGTTCATAATCTGAATATGTAATAAAACTTTGCTTCCGCTTTGTATCTTTGATGTGCGTTATCCGGTGCTGTGCAAAGCAGCACCCATCAGCGTGATCCTGGCTCGACATGGTCGTGGGGCCGCGTCAGCGTGGTATCAGAGCTCGCTTGAGGTTTAACGCACTACAAAGGTTATCTTTTTCAAAAATTCAGTGAGGAACGAGTTAGTAGCCCATATAAGGATTTTATTAGTGTATAGAAAGTAGCATACTAACCTATTTTATTATGTCGGAAAATCGTGCATCTCAAGACGTTTATGTCTTGGGGGGTGCACGTAAGCGCTGTCCACCAGTGCGCACAAGCTGAAGGGTGGAGCCCCACGGGTGGCAGGTAACCCGACCCGCTTTAATATCCTCTACGACTCTTCATGTCGTTTGGGGTATTCGAGTAACGCCATTCCCTGGCGTGCTTTGGGCAAGTTTGGGAGACCCCATCACGTGGTCAGTAACGGGAACACGTAGCTCAAGGCATGTTTGGCTTGAGAACATCCGGGCGAGTGATGACGGCCGGGTGTATGAACTGTATGGTACCGGGCTCGGTGTGCAGCCGGGTCTGACGATTGTATGAGTTATTTGCAGGTAGTCTAACCACGAAACGGTAGGCGTGTAGCATCCGTGTGCGAGAGACGCTTCGTGCCACTGAACTAACGACGCCGGCTAAGTCCGGTATAGGTTTTTCTTTGTGAGGACGCAGTACCGACATGAACTGGTGACGCATCGACGTCACACCCCTCTAAATGAGCAACTTCATTGTAAAACTTGAAAGATTTAATCTAGAGAACTAAAACTTTGATGTAACTTCTTCCCTTAACCAGGATATTGAAAGTTAACAAATTTTCAACTTATAGGATACTAAGGACAGGGTCCCCTGTTTTCAGCTGAAATAAGGCTGAAGTTAATCAGAGGCTATAGGTTGAGTTCTTTCGAGGTTGGGGTCATATGATGAAATCTTTGGAAGAGCTTTACAACTTTTATGTTGATGTACAGAGGTGTTTCATCCCTTAACCAATCGAAAAATGCAGTAGAGTTGAAACTGTCCAGAAAACAGGGCAGAGCAAACACTCTCTGTAACTCTCTGTAAATTGAGCATAACATCCTGCATAAAAATCCAAAAATAGAAAATGAAGTAGTTACGAAAAGCTCATAAGATGGGTTACAACATTTTAACAGAAAGGTTTGTCAAATTTGGTTTAGAATTAACTGGAATTCTTGGATCAAATCAGTACCTCAAGCAGGGAGGTGCTGTCCAATTTTCTCCAGAAATTCTGTCAACTTTGACATCTCATAACTTTTGAACCAGGATATATCTTAGGACAAGTGAATACTTTCTGTAAATCTATTAAAGTTAGCTTTAACTTTTATGTTGAGCTCCAGAATTGGTTTTTCTTTTAACATGGTCTTAATCAGGGTGAAATGGAAACTGGTTAGGGCTGTCATTTTGGACAGCATATCAGCAGTTAAATTTGTTTAAATTTGAACAATGTTTCCAAGTTTTATGAGTTCAATGACATGTTTTATGTTATAACTCAATGGTTTACTGTTCAAATTAATATTTGACAATTCTCAAATATGTTTCTACATATGACAGCGGATAAACAAATGCAGAACGGGTGGGTTGTATCCTACTGTTCTCACCGCAGCGGTTATCCGGAAACGTTGAGGCAAATGCTTCGATATTTCGGGTACAGCAAAATGCTGCAGTACTTCTCCAAGTAACAAGGCGAGGAGGGGTACAAGACGTGGATAATACAGGTCGAAGTTCCTGCAGAACCCACGCCACCCGGTTGGGCGTCGTTCACTGTCACGGTGAGAGGTAGACAGCCGGAGGGGATGTGGCAAGTGGCAGCTCGCGACGCCGTGTCGCGTTTCTGCCAACTACATGTGAGAGCTATGGAGGGCACTCCATATGCGCTCGTTCTGGTGGAGGTAGGAGCTATTCATGTGTGGGGGGTTCCAATCAAGGGGGAGAGACCTCCCAACAGCCTCCCGAGGATTCCTCGGGACAGCAACACCAGCAACAGCAACAGCAACAACCGCCACCGCCAATGGTAACATTGGCCGACATCGTTGCGGCGATGGCGGGTTCTCATCAGCAGCACACGGAGTTGCTGCAAACCCTTATTGCGAATACGTCTCGACCAGAGAGGTGTCAAGATCACGAGGAGCGCCAACAAAGCTCCTACTCCGACTTTCTGGCTACTCATCCCCCGGTAATCTCAAGGGCGGATGAACCCATCGATGCGGACAACTGGCTCCGCACGATGGAGATGAAGTTTAGGCTGCTCCAAGTGAGTGAGCAGCGCAAGACTCAATTCGCGGTCCAACAGCTTCAGGGATTCGCGAGCGCTTAGTGGGCAAATTTCTGCGCCTCGCAACCCACCGAGCGAGTTATGACCTGGACGGAATTCAGGACAGCCTTCAGGGCCTATCACATACCGCCGGTTATCATGAAGAGGAAGACGCAGGAGTTCCTACGCCTGCAACAAGGAAGCCGGAACGCGCTGGAATACTCCAGCGCATTCAATGATCTTGCACTTTACGCTTTGTATCATGCTGATACCGACGAGAAGCGGTGGGATCATTTCTATTAGGGGCTTAACCCGCTCCTGAAGGACAAGCTGGTGATGTTCAATCGCGGCAGTCTCAATGATATTATTGATGCTGTGATTGTTCAGGAGGACTCCGGCAAGGAGTTAGCAGCGGCGGAGAGGAAGCGAAGCGCGCCGCAAAGCAGCGGAGAAGGAGGTGGTCCTTCTCAAAAATACCGGATGGTGAATTACCCACCATCGAGTCCACGCTGGCACCCACCACAGAGGCCGATGCCATTCCGCGGTCGGCCATATTCTCCACCGGCATTCAGTCCGGCACTGCCAGTACCACCTCCGCAGCAACAACAGCAGCAGCGGGCCATGCCGTGTGCGTATGGACCTCAGCAGCGCATGCCGGGATTTCGTCCCCCAAGCACCGGTCAGGCAGAAGCCACATGCAACAAATGTGGTTGCCCAGGACACTTCGCCAACAATTGTCTTGAGAGGCAAGGCGGCGGAGTTGCACCACAGTTTCCGGGGAGGAATCAGCCCCGGAACCCCACTAATGCACGGCGGGCAAACCCTACGCCCGGCACCGTCCATCAACTTGCCATAGAGGACGTGCCGGAGGGAGAGCCCATCCTTGCGGGTATGTTCCAACTCCACCAGAATCCCGCCATTGTATTATTTGATTCAGGCGCCACGCATAAGTTTATTAGCTAAGCTTTTATTGCTAAACACAGCTTGCAAATACTACCCATCGAAACTCCATACTTGATTTGTTCACCGGGTGGGAATATTTCAGCAAGCATGATGGTTTCTAAAGTACCATTATGCTTGGTGGGTAGAGTGTACCCTACGTCTCTCATAGTCTTAGAGGGACAGAAGGTCGATGTCAGCTTAGGGATGTCGTGGTTAACCCGCCACGGCGCTGTTTTAGACACTTTCCTCTGAGTCGTGTATTTACACCCAGAAATGCACGAGTCACATTCATTATTTCTGGACAGTCCAGAAATAAAACTTCCAAGTGTATGTCAGTCCACAACCATCAGATTGGAAGACATTCCAGTAGTCCGTGAGTTCCCTGACGTGTTCCCGGATGATTTACCGGGGATGCCGCCCGACCGAGAGGTGGAGTTCAAGATTGAACTTGCACCGGGAACCATGCCAATATCCCGAAGGTCGTACAAAATGGCGCCCAAGGAATTGGCTGAACTGAAGACGCAGTTAACGGACTTGCTGGAGAAGGGTTTTATTAGGCCGAGCTCCTCGCCATGGGGCTGTTCGGCATTATTCGTGAAGAAGAAGGATGAGAAGTTGCGGCTTTTCATGGACTATCATCCACTAAACACCGTAACCATCAAGAACAAGTGCCCGTCGCCACGGATCGACATGTTGTTTGATCAGTTGGTCGAAGCAAAGATCTTTTCCAAGATGGACTTAAGATCTGGGTACCATCAGATTAAGATACAGGCTGAGGATATTCCGAAGACGGCTTTCTCGACGAGGTACAGACTTTATGAGTACCTGGTCATGTCCTTCGGCCTCACCAACGCTCCAGCTCACTTCATGTATTTGATGAACTCGGTATTCATGCCGGATCTGGATAAGTTTGTCGTGGTCTTCATCGATGACATATTGGTATATTCCAAGTCGGAGGAAGAACACAAGAAGCATCTTCGTATAGTCTTGCAACGGCTGCGGGATCACAAGCTATACGCGAAATTCAGCAAGTGTGAATTCTGGATATCACAAGTGCCTTTTCTCAGGCATATTGTATCAGCGGAGGGAATCGCTGTAGACCCAAGTGAGATCACACAAGTGCTGAATTGGAAGTCCCCGAGAACTGTTCACAAGGTACGGAGTTTCTGCGGACTCGCCGGATATTATTGGAGGTTCATTCCAGACTTCTCGATGATTGCCAAGCCTAAGATGGAGCTGCTGAAGAAGGCTACCAACTATGTTTGGAGTCCAGCATGTGAAGCAGCATTCAAGGCATTAGTGAAGCACCTAACATCAGCACTGGTTTTGGCGCAGCCAGACACAACAAAACCGTTCGATGTGTACTGCAATGCATCCGACATTAGGCTCGGATGTGTGCTGATGCAAGACTGAAGGGTGTTCGCATATGGATCACGGCAGCTTAGGAAACATGAGAAGAATTATCCAACTCATGACTTGGATCTCGCTGCCGTGGTACTCGCACTTAAAATGTGGAGGCACTACCTACTCGGTAACCTCGTGCATTTATATACCGACCACAAAAGCCTCAAGTACATATTCACTCAGAAAGAGCTGAACATGAGGCAGCGAAGATGGTTGGAGTTGATAAAGGATTATGAAATAGAGATCCATTATCACCCCGGCAAGGCAAACATAGTGGCGGATGCGCTGAGCCGCAAGTCACGTGTCAATAATCTGACCATCACACCGTTGGAAGAGAGCGAGCCACCATTGCATGTGATTCTACATGGAGCTCTCTACAACTTAGCTTTGACCCCCACCATCCATGAAGAGATAGCGGCAGCGCAGCAACATGACAAGGGCATGTCGCATTTGTGGAGATGTATAGACAGTGGGGAGCTGAAATGTCTTCGGAAAGACGGTGACGGCGTCCTATGGTTCAAGGACTGGATCGTCTTACCCCGTAACCCGGAGTTACGGAAGAAAATCTTTGATGAGGCTCACTTGTCAAAGTTTTCTATTCACCCCGGCAGCAACAAAATGTATCAAGAACTCAGAAACATGTTTTGATGGACATGGATGAAGCAGGAGATCACAAAGTACGTGTCCGAGTGTGATACATGTCGAAGGGTGAAGGTAGACCATATGAGGAAAACGAGACTGCTACAAGCACTGGGTATTCCTGCCTGGAAGTGGGAGGATGTGAGCATGGACTTCATCGTCGGTTTATCCATCACTTTTCAGAAGCATGATTCCGTGTGGGTGATCATCGACCGGCTCACCAAAGTTGCCCATTTCATCCCGGTCAACACAAACTACAACGCCAAGAGGTATGCTGAATTGTACATCTCACGGATCCTATGCTTGTACGGCGTACCCCGCACCATCATATCGGATCGGGGCACTTTATTTGTGTCCCATTTTTGGGAGCAGCTACACACTGCGTTGGGGACGAAGCTGATCCGTAGTTCAGCATACCACCCGCAGACGGATGGACAAGCCGAGCGGGTAAATCAAATTTTAGAAGATATGCCACGAGCTTCCGCTATCAACCATGGTAAGAATTGGGATGATCACTTACCGTTGGCCGAGTTCTCGTACAACAATGGGTAACAAGCCAGCATCAAGATGGCGCCTTATGAGGCGCTATAAGGGAGAAAATGCCGCACACCACTGAATTGGTGTGAGTCTAGCGAAAGGGTCACCTTCGGGATTGATCTTGTCAACAACGCGGAGGAAAAGGTTCGACTAATTCAAGCGAACCTAAAAGCGGCCCAATCCCAACAGAAACAATATGCGGACCGGAGAAGACGCCCATTACAATTCAAAGTCAGGGATCATGTAGATCTACGTGTGTCTCCAATTTAGGGCATGAACAGATTCGGGGTGAGAGGAAAGTTGGCACCCCGATTCATCGGTCCATTTCAGATTACAGAAAGATGTAGATCAGTAGCATACCGGCTGAAATTACCAGAAGCACTTTCCGGTGTGCACGACGTCTTTCACATTTCCCAGCTGAGGAAGTGTATTAAGCTATCAACTACCATTAAGCTGGAGGATATAGAAGAACTGAAACCGGATCTCACGTATCGGGAGGAACCGGTTCAGATCATTGATGAAAAGGCCCGAACCACACGCAACCGTATGTTGTGTTTCTACAAAGTTCTATGGAGTAATCACTCCGTAGATGAAGCGACATGGAAGAGCGAAGGATTTCTTTGCGCTAACTACCCTGACTTTTTCACGTCGCATATACGGTAATTTTCCACCGTCCTCTCTCATTTTCACCTTATAATATCGGGACGAGATTCTTTTAAGTGGGGAGGAATGTAGAGGCCTAGGTTTGTGCACACATCCAAAGTGTTCATCACACCACACACACACCTCATTTGAGTAAACTTTGTGAACACATTTGAAGAGCAAGTAAACACCATCAACATGGTTATTAGAGAATAAACTCACAAAACACAAAAATGGCATTTCCCACATGCATCATCTAGGGGCTGAGCATATGAAAAACTCCAACACCTTGCCCGGAAGCTCATGCCAAAATTCACCCAAATCCAAAACCTTTTTGAGGTATTTTTGGGTATAACTAGAAAGGGGTTAGTTTGAACCCAAATTCAAATTCAAACTACTTCCATCCTATAAGTTCAAAAGTGGGAGGCATATTCTTACTCAGCACATTTTTGTGAGCTCACACACAAATTTTCACTCCATTTGAAGTTGATCTTGACATGAGCTAAGTTTACCAAATTCAAACTCAATTTGAATTTCATACTGCATATGTGCTGAAAAATTTATTCAAACACTTCACAATTTGAATTCTATCAACTTCAAATGAGTTTTTGGTAGATAATTCAAATATGAAAGGGTATTTGTGTCCCTACTCTTTAGAGCAGTGGGGAAAATTCAATTTCAGAGGTTAAAACTGGGGTGGGGCCCACATGTCAGCCGCACTAGTAAAATCAACCGACTGAGAGACAGAACACTCGGTTCTCGGGTTGCAGCCGAGCGCGCCACCGAGCGGCTGACTGGTGCCAGCTCCTGCTGTCTTTCCCCACGCGGTAGACCAGCTGCCCGGCTTCTTATCCCTCCCCGACGTGCGCCATTTGCTCACCACCCGAGTCCACAGCGAGTTCACTCTTCCTCACACCGAGCTCCACCGAAAGCAAGCCTCTCTCTCGGTTCCGCTCGTGAGCAGGCCGATCGCTCGCGAACAAAACCTTCCCAGTAGAAAAACGGCATCATGAGTTTGTGAGCAACATCCTCTATGTCATGTTGTCCATTGATCAGACGCCCTCGAGCTCAGCTGAGCGTTTTTCCAGCGAACTGAGCGTTGCCGCCATTCAGGGCTCTCGTGGACAGCTCGGCACAGCCGTCGTCACATCCACTTCTCTACACAAGAAAGGTGCGTCACTGCATGTAGATGTTGTAGCCGAAAGCTGTTTGGCATATGATCAACCATCGGTTTAGAATTTCTAAGTTTACCGAAAGCTTGTTCATATGAGCCGAGCTCACCTCCGGTTGAAATTCGGACTCCACGCACTCTTGTGTGGCGGACCGGAATCTGCTCATCCAGGATCGCAGAGGGTGCTGCCGCACGATGCGACACCCGACAGCACACATCATAAGGACACAGTATATTACATGGGAAAAAACAACTGGAACTGTACAAATTAGTACACTACTGAGTTACAAACTAATGTCTTTATTACACAGCGGAAGTTTCTTTTATACAACTCACGCCCGCCTATCTAGCAAAAGTTGGTTGCCCAGCCCTAGGGCAACCCACACTAGCTGCACTCCTCAGCTCAGCGCGGCGTGTACGGCTCCCACTCAGCCGTGGTCCCCGACGGAGGGTAACCCTCGCCGTTTGAGTCGTAACCCGAGTCCGTGGGTGGCTCCTCACCTGAAAAACACTTAAGCAGCAACCGTGAGCACGAGGGCTCAACAAGACTTAACCGACTCACCTAGGCATGAAACACTACATGAGGTGTACAACGAACATAGGATAGTAACAGTGCATCAAATGGACACGCCTACAAGTTCGTCCTTAGTTCATCTTTTAGGCACAAGTTAACAGTTCGGTAATCTGAAATTTAGTAAGCAATATTTTGTGGCACACATGTAGAAATACAAGTATATCATAACAGCAATATTGAATCATACCATTCCATAAATTATCTATGTTACGATGCAGTGAACAAGAGGTACTCGTCACCACGAGGGACGGCGAATCGACTTGATATACACCTGCAGGGAAACCCAAAGAGCATGTCACGTACGCCCACCCGTGGAGCTGCACAGCACGCTCACTCGATGTCGTACGGGACAACCTTTCACCCAACAGCCCAAACGTCGAACCGGTCGCACCAAAACGGACCGGAGGTTCCCTACACGGAGCATCTCTCTATGCCCGTTAGCAGATTTCCACCTTGCTGCCCTCAACCTACACCTATAAATCGGTGTGCTATGCCTCGACGCCCGGAGGTTTAGGTTACATCGGTTTATCGGGGCCCATATATCCGATATGCCTTCGGTACGTTCAATACTTGTTCAGCAGGGCCGCACACGGATCGGTCCTCAATCGACACGGACAGGGCTGCGCACACAAGACTTCCTCTTGCTGCGCCCTAGCCCCTGCCTAGTCTCATTTTCATTACTAAAGTGATCTCACATCACTCAACCGAACCCGTGTGCCCCAAGCCTAAACTCGCGAGTAGATTCCAACTACTCGACTTGTACCGAAGTCCTATGAATCATTAAGCATAGCCTATCTACTCGAGGTCTTAGACACTACCCTCACTCTTATAGGAAACTTTTGGTTATGCAAGTGGGGTTCCATCCATCCTATACCTAATGCACATTCATACTTCATACAAAACATGTAACCAAAGCAAAACTTATAAAAGGGTTAATGCAAACCGGGGCTTGCCTTGTTACTGCTGGTCAATGGTTAGGTCTTCGTCCGGAAGGAGGATGTCGAGCACTTCCGGAGTCTCCTCGCCTTCGGCAACTACACGTTAATGAAATACTACATGTCAATTTAAATGCAATGTGTAAACTTGAATACATAATTACTAATAACTCTAGCTAGCCCTCCCCTTTGGTTCTGAAATGTTTATGGTGGCTTAGTAGGGCCCTAACCAGAGTCTTGAACAAGTTTCATTTGAAACAAAGTTCATTAGAACCTTGTACAAATATAAGCGCATTCGGTCAATATTCGAGCCTCTAAGTAATTCCAGGGGTTTTCATGGCTCCAAACATTACTTTCTGGAAACTAGAATTTAAAATTAATATAATGAAATTGGTTTCATGTCATTTGAAGAATCCTGCTGGAAGTTATGCCCTAAATAAGATTTGAGAAAATCTGAAAAATGTTTCTATACATTTTTCTATTTTCTCAGGGCAGTTCACTTAATTACCCCCTTAGGGGGACTAAATGAACTTGGATGAGTCTGAAATTTTTACTGGGACTCAAAGATTTCCCAATGAACCTCTCAGCCAAATTTCAGAATTTTTCATGAAATAATTCTCCAGAAAAAATTCCCAACAGTTTAAATTTTAGGGAATTAATTCTAGAAAACAATTAAGTTTCATGAGTTGAAATTGGTATTGCTGAAAAGTACTCAGAATTCTGAGTTCAGCAAAATTTAGTTCACAGAATTTGGAGCTTCCTAGCAAAAGTTCTATGCATTTGAAGTTGAACTAAACTGGAAAATCCCGCAAAATGTTTAAACTCCTGCAGGTGGGTCCCACCACCCGCCTTCTTCCTCCTTGTGCGCGCCCGTGAATCCAGCGGCGGTGCACTCCGGTGAGGATCGCCGGAACCGCCTTCCCGACCACCCCCAGTGCCAGCACTTACCGCCTAGCCTTACCTCGCCCTGTGGAACTTGTCCCGGGGGTCGGAGCTCGCCGGCAGTGACCGGAAACGGGCGTGCGACATCCACCGCGGAGGCTAGAGCTCCAGCGAGGTCGTTCTCGATCTCTGGGGCGTGAAAAGGGCTATGGTTTGCTCGAGAAGCCTCAGTGGGTCACGAGGAACCCGACGTGAGCAGTCTCGGAGGCTAAAAACGCCGGCAAACCCATTCTCGACGGTGACCCGAGCCGTGTTTGCACTGGCGACTAGGGAAATGGCTAATACTCGGCCATTTCTGGACGGTTTTGCTTGGTTCTTCCTCGAGGAGGGGCGCTAGGAGGTGTAGGAGCTATTTGTGAGCTAGCTTGATCATTGACTCAGCGTGTAATCCGAATTTTGAATTCTTGCCGAGGTAGGTCAGTTGCACTAGGGTTTGGGACTTTCCAAAATTCTTACTACCCGATGGACCATTTGCCGAAGGGTTTTCGGCTACACCATCTAAGGGTCCCCACGCACCTTTCTTGTGTAGAACGTGGTCGGTGACGATGGCTGGATGGGTCTGTAACCAGTGAGCCGAAGCTCAACGCCGCGGGTATCTCCCGGTTCTTCGACTTTGATGGTTCACACCGCTCAGACTCAGGTGCAACATGCTGGAGCAGCATGGGGAACCGCTAGAGTGCGCTCTGGTGCTCCCTTTTGCTGCAGGGATCGCGAGCGTTCAACGATCAGCGCGGGTGCACGCCGGGGCTCGGAGGTGCAAGCGCTGCGGCGAGTTCTTCGCGTGCGCGGGCGCTGATCAGAGCAGCAGGCGAGGGAGGCAGCGAACTCAGCCTTGTGCTGTGTACGTGGTGATCGGTAGGGGGGCGCGAGTTAATCCCAGCTCGTGCTGGCGCGGCCGTGAGGCGGTAACCGGTCACGGCGGCTGACCGACAACCACCGAGTGGGTTCTCTGTTGCTCACAGCCTCTGACCAGTGGGCCCACCTCTCCCAATTATCTTTCCAATTTTTCACCTCTGTTTTGCTGAAAAATATCCCCAGCTACTCCCAATTAACTGTGAGACTTAAGCACCAAGTCTTGGTTTGAATTTGAGTTCTCAAATTTGAACTTTGTTTGGCTGAATTTGCTTCACATTTGAACTGAAATTCAAATTCAGTTTTGAATTCTTGCAAATTTTGCTCCCGACAAGATGAACTCCAATGGGGATGAAAATTTGTGGGCTTACTCAGAAAAATATGCTGAGTTTGAATATGAATATAACTTTTGAATTTAAGTGATGAAAGTTGCGGCAATTTGAATTTACATTCCAATTGGCCTCTTTTTCAAATGCCTCCAAAATTGCTTCAAAAAGTGTTGGGTTTGCATGAAACATGGCTTGAACCTTCCCAAGACTTTTTAAGTCCTAGGGGTGAGTTCAACCTATCATATTCATGTGTAGAAATCCTACATTGTGAAAGTTAGGGCTTTCTCCTCTAATCACTCTTTTGATGGAGGTTACTTGCTCTTCACAATTTTTCACAAGCTATCCACAACAAAAACTGTGGTGTTGTGAGGTGATGAAAAGTTTTTTGCAAGTCCCTTTTCTTGGGCTTTTACATCCCTCCCCCCTTAAAAGAATCTCGTCCCAAGATTACAAAAGAAGAGACAGTGAGGTAATAGGAACTCACCCGTGTTGAGATGCCATGAACTCTGGGTAATTTGAGCGAAGGAATTCCTCGCTCTCCCACGTCGCTTCTTCAGCGGTGTGGTTGCTCCAGAGTATCTTGTAGAACCACAACGTTCGGATACGCGTGGTTCGGGCTTTCTCATAAATAATCGCCACCGGATATTCATCATACGTTAAATCCGGTTGCAGCTCGCCGATGTCTTCGGTAGGTACAGCGGCTGTATGGTTCAGGCATTTTCGCAGTTGTGAAACATGGAAAACGTCATGAACACCAGCAAGAGATGCCGGTAGCTCCAGTCTATACTCCGCTGGTCCACACTTCTCGATGATAGCATAGGGTCCAATGAAACGGGGAGCGAGCTTCCCCTTCACACCGAACCGGTGCACGCCCTTCATCAGAGACACGCGGAGGTACACGTGTTCCCCGACCTCAAAGTGCAGCGGTCTACGCCTCTTATCAGCGTATCTCTTTTGCCGGGATTGAGCAGCCTTCAAATTATCTTGAATCGTCTGAACGCGCTCTTCGGCATCGTTCACCACATCAACCCCGAATGTGACCCTTTCACCGGACTCGCACCAGTTTAATGGGGTGCGGCATTTGCGACCGTAGAGAGCTTCGTAGGGTGCCATCTTGATACTCGCCTGATAGCCGTTGTTGTACGAGAATTCCGCCAACGGTAGGTGATCATCCCAGTTCCTGCCGTGGTGGGTGGCACATGTTCTCAACATGTCTTCCAGAACCTGATTCACCCTCTCTGTTTGGCCATCTGTCTGAGGGTGGTAGGCGGAGCTCCTAATCAGCTTAGTACCCAAAGCAGCGTGTAGCTTCTCCCGAAAGCGAGATACAAATAATGCACCTCGATCTGAGACGATGGTCTTAGGTACCCCATATAAGCATAGAATCTTCGCTATGTACAGCTCCGCATAATTGCCGGCATTGTATCATGTATTCACCGGGATGAAGTGAGCCGTCTTGGTTAACCGATCAACGATTACCCAAATGGAATCATGTTTGTTGGAAGTTAGGGGCAATCCCACAATGAAATCCATGCTCACATCTTCCCATTTCCATGCCGGGATCTTCAGGGGTTGCAGCAGCCCTGATTTCTTCACATGATCAGCTTTCACTCGTCTACACGTATCACACTCGGATACGTACTTGCCAATTCCCGCTTTATCCGTGTCCACCAAAATTTCTTTTTCAAATCTTGGTACATTTTGTTGCTGCCCGGATGAATGGAGTATTTAGACAAGTGATCTTCATCAAGGATCTTCTTCCTCAGTTCCATATCCCGGGGTACGACTGTGCGGTCATTGAACCATAGCGTCCCCTCATCATCCTTCCGGAAACATTTGATCTCCCCATTGTCTATCCGTCTCCGGAGATGTGCCATGCCCTTATCAATCTTCTGAGCTGCAATGATGTCCTCCCTAATAGTAGGGACGAGGGCAAGGTTGTACAGCGATCCATAAGGAACCAAGTATAAACTCGGCTCATCCTCCTCCACCGGTGTAATGGCGAGGTTATGGACATGTGATTTCCGACTCAGCGCGTCGGCAACCACATTCGCCTTGCCAGGGTGGTAATGAATCTCAATTTCATAATCTTTGATCAGTTCTAACCACCTCCTTTGCCTCATGTTCAGCTCCTTCTGGGTGAAAATGTATTTTCAAGCTCTTGTGGTCGGTGTAGAGATGCACCAGATTCCCCAGGAGATAGTGCCTCCACATTTTCAACGCCAAAATCACAGCAGCAAGCTCAAGATCATGAGTCGGATAGTGCTGCTCATGGTTCCGAAGTTGGCGGGAGCCATATGCGACCACACGTCCTTGCATCAACACGCAGCCGAGCCCAATACCGGACGCGTCACAATACACGTCGAAGAACTTGGTTGTATCTGGTTGAGCTAAGACCGGGCCTGTGGTGAGATGCTTCACTAATGCTTGGAACGCTCCTTCACACGCCGTGTTCCAAACATACTTCGTTCCCTTCTTCAGCAATTCTGTCATCAGCTTAGCGAGCTTGGAGAAGCTTGGAATGAATCTCCGATAGTATCCCGCTAACCCGAGGAAGCTTCTGACTTCATGAACTGAAGTGGGAGCCTTCCATTTCAGCACTTGCTCTATTTTGCTTGGGTCAGCCGCAATGCCTTCCGCGGAGATGATATCTGCCAAGAATGGCACTTGGCTGATCCAAAACTCGCATTTGCTGAACTTGGCGTAGAGCTTGTTGTCTCGCAATCATTGAAGAACGATCCTCAAATGTTCGACGTGTTCTGCTTCTGTCTTGGAATAAACCAAGATATCATCAATGAACACCACAACGAACTTGTCCAGCTCCGGCATGAACACCGAGTTCATGAGATACATGAAACGGGCTGGAGCATTTGTGAGACCAAAAGACATGACGATATATTCATATAATCCATATCTCGTCAAGAACGCCGTCTTCGGGATATCCTCCACCCGGATCTTTATCTGATGATATCCAGAGCGAAGGTCCATCTTGGAGAACACACTTGCACCCACAAGTTGATCAAATAATATGTTGATGCGGGGCAGCGGGTACTTATTCTTGATGGTGACGGCGTTGAGCGGCCGGTAGTCCACACACAGCCTCAAGGTCTCATCCTTCTTCTTCACAAATAGCGCCGAGCATCCCCAAGGCGAGGAACTCGGCCTAATGAAACCTTTGCTCAACAGATCATTGAGCTGTTCTTTTAACTCAGCCAGCTCGTTCGGAGCCATCTTGTATGGTCTCCGTGATATGGGCGTAGTCCCGGGTGCAAGTTCAATCTTGAACTCGACATCCCGCTCAGGTGGCATGCCCGGAAGATCATCCGGGAACACGTCGGGGTACTCCCAGACTACGGGGATGTCCTCTAACTTGAGAGCCTCAGCATTATTAATTTCTGAAACTTCCCGGACTGGAGTGTCTAACACCATGGAATGCGGACGGTGGAATGGAGAGTTTAAATGAACCGTCCGTTTCCGAGTCTCCAGGACAGCGCCATGGTACTGTAGCCATGACATCCCTAAGATTGCATCAATCTTTTGCCCCGTAAGGATTATCAAGGTGGTAGGATATAGTTTCCCACCTAAGCACAGAGGTGCCTTTGGGATCATCATATTTGCTGAAATCTTCCCTCCCGGTGAGCAGATCATATAAGTGCAGTCGGTTGGGAAGACTTGCATTTGATGCTTAGCCACATAGGATGCACTTATAAAACTGTGGGTTGCACCAGAATCAAATAATATGATGATGGCTTGATTGTTGAGAGTGAACGTACCCGCCAGCACGTTGTCTCCCTCCGGGGCGTCCTCATTGTCGAAGTTGCGGACGCCCCCAGTCCGCTGACCAACCTTCTTGACTGGAGGTCAGCCTCGAGCACCGCCCTGGAACTGGGCTTGCCCGCTGCTCTGCTTCCTCTGGGGACAGTCCTTCACGAAATGACACGGCTGGCCATACGTGAAGCAAGTGAAGCGGGGTGGTCCCCCGCTGATTGGTGGACGGAAACCCGTGGTGCGTTGTTGTGGTGGGAATGCCTGGGGTGTCGTCTGCTGCTGCTGCTGTCGCGGTGGTGGCATCGGCGGTTGGAACGGGGGTGCTTGGAAAGAACGTCCCCCGAACTGCTGAGGTCGCGCCGGTGGACGCCACTGCTGTCCGGATGGTGTCCGGTACACCATGCGGTACTTCGGAGGAGTGCCACCCCCACTGCTGGGTGGAGCGCTGCGCTTCCGCTGGTCAGCTGCCAACTCCCGCTGAGTGTCCTCTTGTATGATCGCGGCATTGACGAGGTCGTTGAAGGTGCCGCGATTCCACTAAACGAGATGCGTCTTCATCTCGGGGTGTAACCCCCGATAGAAATGCTCCTGCTTCTTCTCCTTGATGGAGACGTAATCTGACGCATATTGCGCCAGATGGTTGAAGGCACAGAAGTAGTCATGGGCACTCCTCCCGCCCTGCTTCAGCTCCAAGAATTCTTGGAACTTCCTCTTCATTATCCCGGGAGGGATATGATAGGCGCGGAACGCCTCCCAGAACTCTTCCCACTCCACGGCATGGCCAGCCAGACGTGAGGCGACATAGTTCGCTCACCACGCACCAGCGGCACCGTGAAGCTGCTGCGCTGCGAACAGAGTCTTCTGCCGCTCCGTACATTGCAGCAGCCTGAACTTTGACTCGATGGTCCGCAGCCAGTTGTCGGCCTCTAGTGGTTCCTCAGCTTCTGTGAACACTAGATGGTGCGTACTCATGAAGTCCGAGTACGACACCTCAAGGGGCTCCAGGGGGCTCCTCTCTTGATGCCCCCCCCCCCCCGCCTGAGACGTATTCTGCACGATCGTGCGGAGCAGGTCGGTCTGCTCCTCACGACCTGTCATACCCGGTTTCTCCGAAGAACAACCGAGTGAATATCACATGTATGCTAGGATCATTTTCTCATACATGTGATGACAAATAGTGAAGCATCATTTATTACAAGCCAGGTGTCGAATATAAATATGTCTTACAACGCAATACGTCTCGATGGACGATAATAAGTTCATAATATGTAAATAAAATAGCAGCGGAATATTATTCTTGTGGGCTCCGTCACAGGCGTTGCCCGGGGGACTCCATGAACCTAGAATCCTTCTTCAGGTCCGAAATCTTGATCATTAAACACCACATCGTCCCTTGACCTGAGCAGCAATTTAAACCAACAAATATGCAAGGTTGAGTACCGTTGGTACTCAGCAAGTGTGGGAAAATTATGTCATGCATGGCTAGAACAAGGAGAGGTTGAACTCATGGTTAAAGCACTACGCAATTATTGCCTACTACCTTAGCTTATTAAGCACCTACATTACTACAAAGGTGAAATGGTCCCAATCTCCCATCCCATCATCATAATCAAATAACCATAACATCATTTCCAATGTTAAGCTCCCCGCTTAACATCCACAACCTCCAAGGTCATCATCTTCTAATCATGAATAAGTCCAAGCCGCTCTTGACCGTGAGCACGGCTGTCATGACAGTTTTGACTCTGCAGATGTTGCACCACTGTACCCACATGTAGTGATTTCATCCCCCGTTGCCGGGTGGACTAAAAGAACCTCCATTATACCAGTGGCTACGAACTACATTCACACTTCCCAGGTGTGTAGCCAGGAGATCACTACGAAGCCTTTACAAAGGGATTCCCGACGAGCGTGAGCCCACTTAGGTTTCACCCCTAACAGCATACAAGAGGCTCCAACCCCGCTGCAGTGGCCCCCTCTTGAGCCTTGCGGTTCATATGGTAGTCCAGCTGACACCTTTTCCCCGCACCATCCAACACACCCATACTACGCTGGGGACACACCTAATTAATTGGCCAAGCTGCCCCATCTCAGCATGTGGTTGGCACGGTAAAGCCAGGTTACATGCTCCATGAACCGGTCCATAGGATCCAGGCAAGTATTAAACACAAACCTGAGTCTCGTGCACCCAGCACCAACCAAATCATCCAACTTGCCTTGATCCCTACCTCTACATAACTCATAACATCTCATTCAAGAGTATGGTAAATAAACTGATGATCTCATATCCCAATTATCCCATTCTAAGCATGGCTAAGCACAAGTAATATGAATGTATGACATAATAAAGCAAATCCCAACCCAAGTTACAAGGAAACAAGATAATGCAATTCTAGGGAAACATCCTAGCATGAGTTTCATATTTCAATTGACAATGCAAATAATTCTATCTACACATCCTAGCATAGGATCAAAGTGGTCAAGGACACTTGCCTTCTTCCCGCTGCTCGGGGAATGGATAGTCCTGATCTTGGAAGGGGAGAACTTGCTCTGGGGCAGGTTCTACTCATGCCAACACACATAGCAAAAAGAAAACAACAATCCATAAGACATAGTTCACACTTTCACTTCATACAAACCACACATTCACACCTATGAAAGTCATTCACATTTCTAAGTGTCGTGGTTACTCTATGTGTGTTGATTTTTAGCTTGCATGCACTTTTAAACATGTGTATATGATTTCTAAGTTTTGTATTCAGATTCCTGTTTGCACACTATATATGAATTCCCAATTTGAACAACTTCCTTATATTCAATTGATACCCTTCTTAGCTACCAAGTATGCATGGAAGGTATTTCCCTACTCCAATTGGGTTTTCAGATCTTCTACCAAATCCTAAACTGAAATCTATGGATTTGGAGACTTCATTTATCATTTTCTAGTTATGCATACCTATTTTCTTATAATTTCAGATTTATTTTCTATGCCTAAATGTGAACTTTATTATGAAAATAGTAAGGCACATCATCTAAACGGAATAGGTTCTGATCTAAAATATTAAATAATATACTTTGGCACTTCTCCTCTGATGTGGACTATTTTAAATTTATTTTACCAATTTTCAGAGTTATTTCCTAACCTAAAAATGTGTCCCTATAACTAATAAATGTGAACAATTAGTTAAACAGATTCATTTCAGTTTATAATCTACTTTGAACCCATTCTAAAGTTTTCTAAGTGCTAGGAGAGTTTAAATTTGTATTTACAATGTGTTTGTCTCACCTTTTAAATTTTAGATCCTAATCACATATTCAAATTCCTAAATTTAATATCATATAGGGTTAAAAAAAGTAAACTCACCCCACTACAGGGTCTATTATATTATTTCATAAATTTCCAGGGGTCTAACTACACATAACAGAGGGGTTTTTCTAATTTTTATTAAGACCAGGGGCTAAAACTGATTTTTAAATGAATTTACATGAATTTCTGAAGTTCCAGGGGCTAGATCAGAAGTTTCCGGGGCTAGCTCGTGTTTTCTGAGATCCCCAGGGGGTAGCGCGTAAGAATCCCGGCCTTTATAATGCGGGGCTGATGTGGACCGTCCGATTTTAAATAGACGGCTCAGATTAGATCGCCGAACTGGTACGCGCGGGTTTTAATTCTACGTGCTATTTAAAATAGATGGCGCATAAGCGGCCACGTCGCTCTGACCGTGCGCGGCGACGCTGCCCGGCAGCGCGCGGCGGTGGGAGGCGGCGATCTCGCCGGAAAACTTCGGATCTTTGTCTATTCTTTCTAAAACTGGGATTTCATGGCATAGATCGGTAGAGGGGAGGTCGGGGATCTCACCTCGGGGTTTTTCTTGAGCTCGGAGGTCCTGGAAGGCGGTCGGCGTCGAGGTCCGAGGTGGAACCGCTGCGGTGCTCGTCGGAGCTGTGCCTAGAGCGCAAACCACCGAGTTTTCTGCACCTGCGTGATTCCCCGGAGGCGGTGGAACACGATCGACGTGTTAGATCGGAAAATCCGAGCAGAGATCGAGAGAAAACGGTGATCGGAGCTTCGGTTCTCACTGGGAGGAAAAACAGCCGATCGTGGGAAAAAACGGGGTGATGCCGGCGTTTTTATAGACGGGGCAGGGCGGCGTGTTTGTTTAGATCGAGCAGGAGTCGTCCGGGACCGGGAGTCGGGCTGGGGACGCCGAATTCCGGAGTCGGTTGCGATCGGGCGCGCGCGGAAGAGTCCGGCTGTTGGCGCGAGCGGGAGGTGAGGGATGACATGCGGGCCCTGCGTGTCAGTGAGAGGGAGAGGGGGCGCGCGGCAGCGGGCTGGCGCGGGGCGGGTGGGCCGGCTGGTGGGTTTCGGCCCACTGGCCGGGGGTTTTGTTTTTTTCTTTTTCTTTTCTGTTTTGATTTGAATTTGAATTCCAATTTGAATTTGAATTTCTGCACCACATGTAACACGTCCAAAAATTTTTAAATTCCCCCCTTAACAGGATTTTGGGGGTGTTACAGCTCTACCTGCCTTAAAAGAAATCTCGTCCTCGAGATTGGTGGTTCTAAGAAAACAATTCCGGAAACTGTGCCTTAAGCTCGTCTTCTCGCTCCCATGTGGCTTCCTCTTTCGAGTGATGCTTCCACTGCACCTTGCACACCCGGATTCTTTTATTTCTTGTGAGACGTTCCATTGTCTCCAAAATCTTGACTGCTTGCTCGGCATATGACAGATCCTCTCGTACGTCAACCTCATTCATGGGTGACACCTCTTCAGGCGTCCTTAGACATTTCTTGAGCTGTGACACATGGAATACATCGTGTACATCCGATAGGCGAAGCTGGTAATTCTAGTTGATATGCCACTTCACCTTTCTTCTCCAGAACTTGAAAGGGTCCGATGTATCGAGGTGATAACTTCCCTTTCACCTTGAACCGACGAAGTCCTCAAATAGGGGATACCTTGAGGTAGACATAGTCCCCCACGTTGAGAACGAGCTCTCTTCTCCGTACATCGGCATAGCTCTTTTGTCGTGTCTGTGCTATCCTCAAATTGTTGCGAATTTCCCTCACTTTCGCCTCGGCGTCTTGTAGTACCTCGGGCCCAAACACTTTACTTTCTCCTGTTTGGTTCCAAAATAGGGGAGTTCTGCACTTCCTCCCATACAAAGCCTCAAAGGGTGACATTTTCATACTAGCCTGATAGCTGTTGTTATAGGAGAACTCTGCATACGGTAAGTTCTTATCCCAACTCCTATTATTTTTGAGCGCACACGCTCTCAGCATATCCTCAAGGATCTGATTGGTTCTTTCCGTTTGTCCGTCAGTCTGGGGATGATAGGAAGAACTAAAGTTCAGATGAGTTCCCATGGTTTCATGTAACTTTTGCCAGAACCTTGAGGTGAACTGTGTCCCTCGATCTGACACTATCTTCTTTGGCACTCCATGGAAACACACGATCCTTGACATGTATAATTCTGCCAACTTGGATCCGCTGTAGCTTTCTTTCACGGGGATGAAATGAGCTACCTCGGTTAGCCTGTCGATGATGACCCATATCGAATCATATCCTGATTGGGTCCAAGGTAGTCCCACTATGAAATCCATACCGATTTCCTCCCATTTCCATTCAGGCATTTTGAGTGGTTGCAATAATCCCGCAGGTCGTTGATATTCTGCTTTCACCAACTGACATGTGTCACATAAGGCAACATGCTCCGCGACATCTCGCTTCATGCCATACCACCAATACCTACTCTTGAGGTCATGGTACATCTTCTTACTCCCCGGATGAATGGAATAGTCTGAATCATGAGTCTCCTTCAAAATCAATTCACAGATCTCCTTTACCTCAGGCACACAGATTCTTTTCCCGTGCCACACCGTACCTTGTTCATCCTCTCTGAACCTAGGGGCTTTATTTTCCTTGATGAGTTCTCTAATCTCTTGTATCTTCTCGTCATTCTTTTGACCATTGAGGATGTCTTTCTCTAAGGTGGAATCCACTTCCATGTCGATGGCTTCACCACTATTCACCAGACATAGATTGAGTTTTATAACCTCTTCCTTCAATTCTGTAGGCATGTCCTTCAATCTTAACCTATTGACCTGCACCTTCCGGCTTAAAGCATCTGCCACGATGTTCGCTTTCCCGGGATGATAGTTGATGCCCACATCAAAGTCGTTGATCAGCTCTAACCATCTCCTTTGCCTGAGGTTGAGATCTGGCTGTGTGAAAATATACTTTAGGCTCTTATGGTCCGTATGTATCTCTGTCCTCTTCCCCATCAAGTAATGCCGCCAAATCTTCAACGCATGTACTACTGCAGCTAGCTCTAGGTCATGTGTAGGATAGTTCTTCTCGTGTTTCCGGAGCTGCCGGGATGCATAAGCCACGACATGCCCTTCTTGCATGAGAACACATCCCAACCCGTTTCCAGAAGCATCGCAGTACACCGAAAAGTTCTTCTGCATATCTGGCATAACTAGCACTGGGGCTGTTGTCAATCTTTTCTTTAGCTCTTGAAAACTCATCTCGCACTGCGGCGTCCATGTGAATGTGATTCCTTTCTCTAACAGTTTGGTGAGGGGTCTCGAAATCTTGGAGAAACCCTCGATAAACCGTCGATAGTATCCAGCCAATCCTAAGAAGCTTCGAACTTCCCCGACATTCTCAGGGGTCTTCAACTTCTGTACATCCTCGATCTTGGCGGGATCTATGGAGATTCCTCCCTCCGAGATTATATGTCCTAAAAAGGGAACTCTCTTCAGCCAAAACTCACAGTTGCTCAACTTGGCATATAGTTGGTGTTCTCTCAGCTTCTGCAACACCAACCTTAGATGTTTCTCATGTTCTTATTCATCTTTGGAGAAGACGAGAATGTCATCTATGAAAACCACCACAAATTTGTCCAGATATTCCATGAATACCTTGTTCATGAGATACATGAAGTATGCCGGGGCATTAGTTAGCCCGAAGGGCATGACGGTGTATTCATACAGTCCGTACCGAGATACGAAAGTTGTCTTGGGAATATCGGTTTGCCTTATCTTAAGTTGGTGGTATCCCGACCTGAGATCAATTTTCGAGAACACACAAGCTCCCCTTAACTGATCAAATAAGTCTTCAATGCGGGGTAATGGGTACTTGTTCTTGATGGTTACCTCATTCAACGCACGGTAGTCCACACATAGCCTTTGGGTCCCATCCTTCTTGGGCACAAATATCACTGGAGCTCCCCATGGTGAGTAACTAGGACGAATGTACCCCTTTTCTGTCAATTCTCTTAAATGTTCCTTGAGTTCTTCCAGCTGTTTGGAGTCCATCCGATAAGGTCTCTTGTATATCGGAGCTGTTCCAGGCACTAGCTCAATCGCGAATTCCACTTCACGATTGGGGGGCATACCTGGCAACTCCTCCGGAAAAACATCTGGATATTCCCTGATGATCCTGATCTCCTCCACTTCCACCTCAACTTGATTGAGTTTAATGTCCCTCCTAGGCTCTTGTACAGTGATGAACTTTACTCTTGTGCCACTAGGGTGAGTTAGTTCCACCGTTCTTGTCGAACAATGGATGATTCCTTTATGTTTGGTCAACCAATCCATACCCAAAATAATATCTATCCCTTGTGAATCTATCACTATGAGGTTGGCAGTAAATACTACCCCATTAATGTCTAGATTCACCTTGGGACACACTTGTCTTGTCCTTATTTCTCCACCTGGAGAGTTCACTGCTAGCATATGGTTCATGTGTGTGGTTGCTAGATCATGCTTCTTAACAGACCCTTGAGCAATGAACAAGTGGGTAGCACCAGAATCAAACAACAGGGTTGCAATGTGTAAATTGGCAGGAAACTTACCAACTACCACGTCGGGTGCCTCTTGCGCCTCCTCCATTGTGACGTAGTTCACCCGTCCTCGCATCACATTCTGCTGTTGTGGCTGCACGGGCTTTTTCTTTGGGCACTTATGAGCGTAGTGCCCCACTTCACCACAGTTGAAGCATTGTACCCCAACCTTAGGTGCCTGGCCTTTGTTGTCTTGGGGTTGGTTCGGTGGTCCTTGTACTGCTGGTCGAGGTTGATATGTGGGGCGAGGCTGCTGTATAATCTGACGTTGTGGCTGTGTTGGTGCTGACGGAGGCATGAAGTTCGGGTTGTACCCTGTTGGTGCGGAGTAGGGTACCGCAGCACGGCTCGTCTGCCCTGCGGGTTGCTGCATCAGACGTGGGCGTGTGTTGCTGCCCGAGGCTTGGTGTGACCATCCCGCCTTCCTATTGTTTTCTTTTTCCAAGGGCTTCAGCTTCCTTTCCACAACGAATGCTCTGTCCACCATCTTTTGGAAGCTTTCATACTTGTTGGAGTACATTGCATACTGCATTTCCGCCGTAAGTCCTTCCACAAAGCAATCCTGAAGACGAGGTTGTGGACAATTGCCCATGGATTCCACTAATCACGTCACACACCAAACATGATCACACCATTGATTAAGGTAACGACTTGACTACTCGACATCTGCTAAACTAAGGGAAAGGACTCTACACTACTTGTATCACTCAGCTGGCTCCTCGGGATCTTCCTCATTATTGCCGCTGCCCTCTAACTCCGCTTTGGGTGGGGAATCTGCTGGTGGAGAAGTGCGGCGACGCCTGCTCGCCCAGCGATCTGGGAAGTCAGGAGTCCATGTGTCATTCGGGGTGATACACAGTTCATTCCCATCTCCTCTTTCTCTCGCCCTCAAGCTGGCTCGAAGCAACACCTCAGTCTCCTTCAGGGTGTCGCGAACATCCTGAAGCTCCTGCTGACACTCCTGCAGTCGAGTGCTGAGCATAGCAGCATCCTCCAAGCACAAGTCCATGTGCTCATGGGAAGTCCCTTGCTGCACTGGCGGGTACTTGTACTCCGTTGTACCACTCTCACGCTGGAGGACATACATGTACTCAGTCCTGTCCAGGTGGCGACGGTAGATGTGACTCTGGCAGGTGATTGCCTCCCAGGTGACATCCTTCTCCGCATCGACCTGTGTAGCTCGACAAGCTGGAGAGCAGTGGATCTTGAGCAGCTGATTCTCGTGGATAATCCTCATTTCTGAACTCCACTCTTCCCACTTCTCACGGATGGTTCGGGTGGAGCTGTAGTGTATGATTAGCTTGCCCGTATTGCCGGCGGCTTGGAGCATACGTCGAAGACGGCGCAACAAGCCTCCTACTGCCAATCCGTAGGAGAGGTACATCACCGGACGGTTCTCCTCTCTCAGGGCAAGGGCAACTATGGGAACTCTCCCTCCGGTGGATTTGCGGGCGGTGCGGATCATGCGAACCATCTAAAACATAAGGCATTTAAAATTAAGTTAGATAAGAGTTTAAACAAAAATTGTATTTTGAATAAAAGTTGGGGTAAGAGGAAGAAAGTGACCCCATTAAGTAACACTTTTCAACCCACACCTTGTAAAATAGTTTTTAAGAAAATAGGGTCCTTAAATGCGTCCATTTCTACCAAGGTCCACGTTCCTACGGGCAACCTTGGCTCTGATACCACTTCTGTCATACCCGGTTTCTCCGAAGAACAACCGAGTGAATATCACATGTATGCCAGCATCATTTTCTCATACATGTGATGACAAATAGTGAAGCATCACTTATTACAAGCCAGGTGTCGAATATAAATATGTCTTACAAGGCAATACGTCTCGATGGACGATAATAAGTTCATAATATGTAAATAAAATAGCAGCAGAATATTATTCTTGTGGATCCTTCTTCGGATCCAAAATCTTGATCATTAAACACCACATCGTCCCCTTGACCTGAGCAGCAATTTAAACCAACAAATATGCAAGGTTGAGTACCGTTGGTACTTAGCAAGTGTGGGAAAATTATGTCATGCATGGCTAGAACAAGGAGAGGTTGAAATCATCGTTAAAGCACTACGCAATTATTGCCTACTACTTTAGCTTATTAAGAACCTACATTACTACACAGGTGAAATGGTCCCAATCTCCCGTCCCATCATCATAATCAAATAACCATAACATCATTTGCAATGTTAAGCTCCCCGCTTAACATCCACAACCTCCAAGGTCATCATCTTCTAATCATGAATAAGTCCAAGCCGCTCTTGACCGTGAGCACGGCTGTCATGACAGTTTTGACTCTGCAGAGTTTGCACCACTGTACCAACATGTAGTGATTTCATCCCTCGTTGCCGGGTGGACTAAAAGAACCTCCATTATGCCAGTGGCTACGAACCACATTCACACTTACCAGGTGTGTAGCCAGGAGATCACTACGAAGCCTTTACAAAGGGATTCCCGACGAGCGTGGGCCCACTGAGGTTTCACCTCTGACCGCATACAAGAGGCTCCAACCCCGCTGCAGTGGCCCCCTCTTGAGCCTTGCGGTTCATATGGTAGTCCAGCTGAACCTATTCCCCGCACCATCCAACACACCCATACTACGCCGGGGATACACCTAATTAATTGGCCAAGCTGCCCCATCTCAGCATGTGGTTGGCACGGTAAAGCCAGGTTACATGCTCCATGAACCGGTCCATAGGATCCAGGCAAGTACTAAACACAAACCCGAGTCTCGTGCACCCAGCACCAACCAAATCATCCAACTTGCCTTGATCCCTACCTCTACATAACTCATAACATCTCATTCAAGAGTATGGTGAATAAACTGATGATCTCATATCCCAATTATCCCATTCTAAGCATGGCTAAGCACAAGTAATATGAATGTATGACATAATAAAGCAAATCCCAACCCAAGTTACAAGGAAATAAGATAATGCAATTCTAGGGAAACATCCTAGCATGGGTTTCATATTTCAACTGACAATGCAAATAATTCTATCTACACATCCTAGCATAGGATCAAAGTGGTCAAGGACACTTGCCTTCTTCCTGCTGCTCTGGGAATGGATAGTCCTGATCTTGGAAGGGGAGAACTTGCTCTGGGGCAGGTTCTACTCATGCCAACACACATAGCAAAAAGAAAACAACAATCCATAAGACATAGTTCACACTTTCACTTCATACAAACCACACATTCACACCTATGAAAGTCATTCACATTTCTAAGTGTTGTGGTTACTCTATGTGTGTTGATTTTTAGCTTGCATGCACTTTTAAACATGTGTATATGATTTCTAAGTTTTGTATTCAGATTTCTGTTTGCACACTATATATGAATTTCCAATTTGAACAACTTCCTTATATTCAATTGATACCCTTCTTAGCTACCAAGTATGCATGGAAGGTATTTCCCTACTCCAATTGGGTTTTCAGATCTTCTACCAAATCCTAAACTGAAATCTATGGATTTGGAGACTTCATTTATCATTTTCTAGTTATGCATACCTATTTTCTTATAATTTCAGATTTATTTTCTATGCCTAAATGTGAACTTTATTATGAAAATAGTAAGACACATCATCTAAACAGAATAGGTTCTGATCTAAAATATTAAATAATATACTTTGACACTTCTCCTCTGATGTGGACTATTTTAAATTTATTTTACCAATTTTCAGAGTTATTTCCTAACCTAAAAATGTGTCCCTATAACTAATAAATGTGAACAATTAGTTAAACAGATTCATTTCAGTTTATAATCTACTTTTAACTCATTCTAAAGTTTTCCAAGTGCTAGGAGAGTTTAAATTTGAATTTACAATGTGTTTGTCTCACCTTTTAAATTTTAAATCCTAATCACATATTCAAATTCCTAAATTTAATATCATATAGGGTTAAAAAAAGTAAACTCACCCCACTACAGGGTCTATTATATTATTTCATAAATTTCCAGGGGTCTAACTACACATAACAGAGGGGTTTTCCTAATTTTTATTAAGACCAGGGGCTAAAACTGATTTTTAAATGAATTTACATGAATTTCTGAAGTTCCAGGGGCTAGATCAGAAGTTTCCGGGGCTAGCTCGTGTTTTCTGAGATCCCCAGGGGGTAGCGCGTAAGAATCCTGGCCTTTATAATGCGGGGCTGATGTGGACCGTCCGATTTTAAATAGACGGCTCAGATTAGATCGCCGAACTGGTACGCGCGGGTTTTAATTCTACGTGCTATTTAAAATAGATGGCGCATAAGCGGCCACGTCGCTCTGACCGTGCGCGGCGACGCTGCCCGGCGGCGCGCGGCGGCGGGAGGCGGCGATCTCGCCGGAAAACTTCGGATCTTTGTCTATTCTTTCTAAAACTGGGATTTCATGGCATAGATCGGTAGAGGGGAGGTCGGGGATCTCACCTCGGGGTTTTTCTTGAGCTCGGAGGTCCTGGAAGGCGGTCGGCGCCGAGGTCCGAGGTGGAACCGCTGCGGTGCTCGTCGGAGCTGTGCCTAGAGCGCAAACCACCGAGTTTTCTGCACCTGCGTGATTCCCCGGAGGCGGTGGAACACGATCGACGTGTTAGATCGGAAAATCCGAGCAGAGATCGAGAGAAAACGGTGATCGGAGCTTCGGTTCTCACCGGGAGGAAAAACAGCCGATCGTGGGAAAAAACGGGGTGATGCCGGCGTTTTTATAGACGGGGAAGGGCGGCGTGTTTGTTTAGATCGAGCCGGAGTCGTCCGGGACCGGGAGTCGGGCTGTGGACGCCGAATTCCGGAGTCGGTTGCGATCGGGCGCGCGTGGAAGAGTCCGGCTGTTGGCGCGAGCGGGAGGTGAGGGATGACATGCGGGCCCTGCGTGTCAGTGAGAGGGAGAGGGGGCGCGCGGCAGCGGGCTGGCGCGGGGCGGGTGGGCCGGCTGGTGGGTTTCGGCCCACTGGCCGGGGGTTTTGTTTTTTTCTTTTTCTCTTTCTTTTCTTTTCTGTTTTGATTTGAATTTGAATTCCAATTTGAATTTGAATTTTTGCACCACATGCAACAAGTCCAAAAATTTTTAAATTCCCCCCTTAACAGGATTTTGGGGTGTTACACGACCCCCCACCAGTGCCGCTATCACATCCGCTAGAGTAAGCGGAGGCGGCGGTGGTGGTTGCTGCTGCGGGGTGCTGTCGTAGGCAGGTGGCTGGGAGTCATCGCCTCCCTGCTGGCTAGAGCCACCAACCTCGTGCATGGTCCTAGTGCGAACCATCTGCAACCATACGAGAATAAACATGAGTCCCGCAACATATTTCATGCCGTCAAATGAAATAGGCATAAAAACATAATGACAATAAATCATGCGATACATCTCGTATACAGATAATGTAATAACTTTGCACAAGCTATACCATTACCAGACCAAATACAAGCTAGTTTAAATCCAAATTGATGGACTTCCTCTTTGGAAGTTCATCACAACTAGGTTTGGTCACTACGAGAGGTTACGATCGCCTTGTCATCACGTATACTACCCTTTTATCTTCAATATGACACAAACGTGGTCTCTAGTAAAAGAAACTTGAGTAATACATATACCCTAAATCTTTCACTAGTTGAAGATATCATCTCATGAGTCTGTTCTACCCCATTGGAAGTACTTAAACCCCCTAGGTACAACAATCTCTCCAATGAGTTCAACTTTCATTCCTCTGCCAGAATGGCCAGTTTCTACATATCTCTGATTTTGAACTGGTTCTGGGCATTTTTTTGACTCAAGTTGAATACCAAAGTTAATGTTAACTTCAGTATCTTTCCAACGAGTACTTATTTGCCCTCAGATAAGCTCTGGTTAAAAAGTTATGGTAATTCAAAGTAAACAGAATGTCTGGAAGAATTTTAACAGCACCTCCCTTGGGAAGTTGCTGTTTTCAACTATGGTTTCCACTGAAATCTGTGCCGAAATTTCAGAAACTTTGAATTGCAAAGATGTGACACATCTTCTACCCTTTCTAAAGATGTATCATATGACAATTTTAGATTTTTCTACTGGGAGTTATGTTTGAAAAACAGAACAGTCCAGAGAGTGTTTAACTCTGTCCTGATTCTGGACAGTTTACATTCCTCTGGGATTTAAGCCATCTTAAGGTGTGATTTAGCCTTGAAGTCTACAACAAAGTTGTGGAGTGCTTAAATACCTTTCCATAACTATATACCACACCTCCATTGGCTAAATGATCTGTGAGACATGCCATGTCAAAGTTCAGCAACTTGCTGCTCAAAACAGAGCACTCTGTTTTTCAATCCTTCGGGATCTACACTAATCAACTATCAAATTTTTCTACCCAACCGGGGTCCTAAATGTTTAAACTTAGTGAATTTAATTCCTTGTTATCATTATTTTCCATGCACATGCCTATAATATATGGGTACTACGTTCCTTACAAAAGAAAATCCTAACCGGATTATACAGGCATATACGTCTCAATTGTGGCACTAAACGGTCTCTCGCACACGTTTACTACACGGAAACATATGTGGTTAGTACCTGCAGAAGACCACACAATAGTGATGCACTCAATGGTTGTTTTTCCATTTCAGACAGTTCCATACTTGAAAATAAATACAAACTCCCGTATCATTGTCATACGGCCGTCCTTGAGTTAAGTCACGTCTCAAGGTACGTGATCGTGTTTCAACACCACACGACGGGGAACCCGAGTAGGTCATGAACGGGTTGTAACGGTTGGGAATGTTATCAACCCAACAGATACCACCTACTGCCCTGCAGGGCACGCCGATGGCAAGCGCTGCGTATGTCCTCCTGGGCTATTTCCAGATGAACACACTCTCGTGTTACTGACCACGCGATGGGGTCTCCACTTACTTGCCTAATGCACGCTAGGGATCAGCGTTTCATATGAACTCAGGAACATGAAGAGTCCAAGAGTTTCATATTGACGTCTCACACCAAGCTGCGAGACCAATCCCTGAAACACGTTCCTCATCAGGGGAGCTAACCGAAATTGAACCGCTTTCGGTGGCGTTACTTACCATTCTTACCAGAACGTAGGTGCATCGTTACATAATGAAAATTCAGAATTATAACACATATGTTAGTCCTGCCACTTTAAGTAACTATGCTAATATAGTCCTTACTTGGGCAAACTACAGGATCCTCACCGTAACCTAAATTTTGCCATAATACAGTCCTCAAGTACTGTGCTATCCCCAATGCAGCTCTGATACCAGGCTGTGGCGGACCGGAATCTGCTCATCCAGGATCGCAGAGGGTGGTGCCACACGATGCGACACCCGACAGCACACATCATAAGGACACAATATATTACATGGGAAAAAAACAACTGGAACTGTACAAATTAGTACACTACTCAGTTACAAACTATTGTCTTTATTACACAGCGGAAGTTTCTTTTATACAACTCACATCCGCCTATCTAGCAAATGTCGGTTGCCCAGCCCTAGGGCAACCCACACTAGCTGCACTCCTCAGCTCAGCGCGGCGTGTACGGCTCCCACTCAGCTGTGGTCCCCGACGGAGGGTAACCCTCGCCGGTGGACTCATAACCTGAGTCCGTGGGTGGCTCCACACCTGAAAAACACTTAAGGAGCAACCGTGAGCACGAGGGCTCAACAAGACTTAACCAACTCATCTAGGCATGAAACTCTACATGAGGTGTACAATGAACATAGGATAGTAACAGTGCATCAAATGGACACGCCTACAAGTTTGTCCTTAGTTCATCTTTTAGCCACAAGTTAACAGTTCGGGAATCTGAAATTTAGTAAGCAATATTTGGTGGCACACATGTCGCAATACAATTATATCATAACAGCAATATTGAATCATACCATTCCATAAATTATCTACGTTACAACACAGTGAAAAAGTGGTACTCGTCACCGTGAGGGACGGTGAATTGACTCGATATACACCTGCAGGGAAACCCAAAGAGCACGTCACGTACGCCCACCCGTGGAACTGCACAGCACGCAAACTCGATGTCGTACGGGACAACCTTTCACTCAACAGCCCAAACGTCGAACCGGTCGCACCGAAACGGACAGGAGGTTCCCTACACGGAGCATCTCTCTATGCCCATTAGCAGATTTCCACCTTGCTTCCCTCAACCTACAACTATAAATCGGTGTGCTATGCCTCGACACCCGGAGGTTTAGGTTACATCGGTTTATCGGGGCCCATATATCCGATATGCCTTTGGTACGTTCAATACTTGTTCAGCAGGGCCGCACACGGATCGGTCCTCAATCGACATGGACAGGGATGCGCACACAAGACTTCCTCTTGCTGCACCCTAGCCCCTGCCTAGTCTCATTTTCATTACTAAAGTGATCTCACATCACTCAACCAAACCCATGTGTCCCAAGCCTAAACTCGCGAATAGATTCCAACTACTCCACTTGTACCGAAGTCCTATGAATCATTAAGCATAGCCTGTCTACTCGAGGTCTTAGACACTATCCTCACTCTTGTAGGAAACTTTTGGTTATGCAAGTGGGGTTCCATCCATCCTATACCTAATGCACATTCATACTTCATACGAAACATGTAACCAAAGCAAAACTTATAAAAGGGTTAATGCAAACCGGGGCTTGCCTTGTTGCTGCTGGTCAGTGGTTAGGTCTTCATCCGGAAGGAGGAAGTCGAGCACTTCCGGAGTCTCCTCGCCTTCGGCGACTACACGTTAATGAAATACTACATGTCAATTTAAATGCAATGTGTAAACTTGAATACATAATTACTAATAACTCTAGCTAGCCCTCCCCTTTGGTTCTGAAATTTTTATGGTGGCTTAGTAGGGCCCTAACCAGAGTCTTGACCAAGTTTCATTTGAAACAAAGTTCATTTGAACCTTGTACAAATAAAAGCCCATTCGGTCAATATTCGAGCCTCTAAGTAATTCCAGGGGTTTTCATGGCTCCAACAATTACTTTCTGGAAACTAGAATTTAAAATGGATATAATGGAATTGGTTTCATTTCATTTGAAGAATCCTACTGGAAATTATGCCCTAAATAAGATTTGAGAAAATCTGAAAAATGTTTCTATACATTTTCTATTTTCTCAGGGCAGTTCACTTAATCACCCCGTTAGGGGGACTAAATGAACTTGGATGAGTCTGCAAATTTTACTGGGACTCAAAGATTTTCCAATGAACCTCTCAGCCAAATTTCATAATTTTTCATGAAATAATTCTCCAGATAAAATTCCCAACATTTTAAAATTTAGGGAATTAATTCTGGAAAACTATTAAGTTTCATGAGTTGAAATTGGTATTGCTGAAAAGTACTCAGAATTCTGAGTTCAGCAAAATTTAGTTCACTGAATTTGGAGATTCCTAGCAAAAGTTCTATGCATTTGAAGTTGAACTAAACTGGAAAATCCCGCAAAATGTTTAAACTCCTGCGGGTGGGTCCCACCACCCGCCTTCTTCCTCCTTGCGCGCGCCCGCGAGTCCAGCGGCGGTGCACTCCGGCGAGGTTCGCCGGAACCGCCTTCCTGACCACCCCCTGTGCCAGCACTGACCGCCTAGCCTTACCTCGCCCTGTGGAACTTGTCCCGGGGGTCGGAGCTCGCCGGCGGTGACCGGAAACGGGCGTGCGACGTCCACCGCGGAGGCTAGAGCTCCGGCGAGGTCGTTCTCCCTCTCTGGGGCATGAAAAGGGCTATGGTTTGCTCGAGAAGCATCAGTGGGTCACGAGGAACCCGACGTGAGCAGTCTCGGAGGCTAAAAACGCCGGCAAACCCATTCTCGACGGTGACCCGAGCCGTGTTTGCACCGGCGACTAGGGAAATGGCTAATACTCGGCCATTTCTGGACGGTTTGGCTTGGTTCTTCCTCGAGGAGGGGCGCTAGGAGGTGTAGGAGCTATTTGTGAGCTAGCTTGATCATTGACTCAGCGTGTAATCCGAATTTTGGATTCTTGCCGAGCTAGGTCAGTTGCACTAGGGTTTGGGACTTTCCAAAATTCTTGCTACCCGATGGACCATTTGCCGAAGGGTTTTTGGATACACCATCTAGGGGTCCCCATGCACCTTTCTTGTGTCGAACGTGGTCAGCGACGATGGCTGGATGGGGCTGTCACCGGTGAGCCGAAGCTCGACGCCGCGGGTATCTCCCGGTTCTTCAACTTCGATGGCTCACACCGCTCAGACTCGGGTGCAGCTTGCTGGAGCAGCACGGGGAACCGCTAGAGTGCGCCCTGGGGCTCCCTTTTGCTGCAGGGATCACGAGCGTTAAACGATCAGCGCGGGTGCACGCCGGGGCTCGGAGCTGCAAGTGCTGCGGCGAGTTCTTCGCTTGAGCGGGCGCTGATCAGAGCGGCAGGCGAGGGAGGCAGCAAACTCAGCCTTGTGCTGCGTACGTGGTGATCGGGAAGGGGGCACGAGTTAATCCCAGCGCGCGCTGGCGTGGCCGTGAGGCGGTAACCGGTCGCGGCGACTGACCGACGACCACCGAGTGGGTTCTCTGTTGCTCACAGCCTCTGACCAGTGGGCCCTCCTCCCCCAATTATCTTTCCAATTTTTCACCTCTGTTTTGCTGAAAAATATCCCCAGCTACTCCCAATTAACTGTGAGACTTAAGCACCAAGTCTTGGTTTGAATTTGAGTTCTCAAATTTGAACTTTGTTTGGCTGAATTTGCTTCACATTTGAACTGAAACTCAAATTCAGTTTTGAATTCTTGCGAATTTAGCTCCCGACAAGATGAACTCCAATGGGGATGAAAATTGGTGGGCTTACTCAGAAAAATATGCTGAGTTTGAATATGAAGATAACTTTTGAATTTAAGTGTTGAAAGTTGCTGCAATTTGAATTTACATTCAAATTGCCCTCTTTTTCAAATGCCTCCAAAATTGCCTCAAAAAGTGTTGGGTTTGCATGAAACTTAGCTTGAACCTTCCCAAGACTTTTAAAGTCCTAGGGGTGAGCTCAACCTCTCATGTTCATGTGTAGAAATCCTACTTTGTGGAAGTTAGGGCTTTCTCCTCTAATCACTCTTTTGATGGAGGTTACTTGCTCTTCACAATTTTTCACAAGGTATCCACAACAAAAACTGTGGTGTTGTTAGGTGATGAAAAGTTTTTTGCAAGTCCCTTTTCTTGGGTTTTTACATCTTTTTAGTCAAGCGTGTTGGCCAATAGATTCTACACATGCTAGCGCACACGCTCGAAGAAGAAGCAAGGAAAACCGTTGATGATCGGCCGTGATATGGTTGCTTTCCTCGCAACCGTTGCAAAGTACCTCGGCTCACTGTCGAGGGTATGGTTGCCGCCGTTTCTAGCTTCCACAAGGCCTTGGTTCATGTTCCTCGTGCTCCAATGATGCTCTCCGAGCAATTTATGATCGATTTATTGCACTGTGGTGCGAGACCGACCTCGCCGAAACCCTAGCGGGTGCTGTCGCCGGTGCGTGCAGGTTTCCGGCCATTGCCGGTGGCCGGCGAGCTCACAGCTGAGTTCAGGAGGTCGGAAAATGGGAGGCGGCGAGTTTCGGGCTGTGAGGTGGCCAGGAACTCGATTCCGGCGAGTCTCGCCAGAGACCGCCGCCGCCGGGTGTTTGGCGCGAGGAGGAAGACGAAGCACTGTGTGCGGGACCCACCGGCAGAAGTTTAATCTTTTCTTCGATTTTCAGTTTTAGTTCAAACTTCAAACTGACATAACTTTGGCTAGAAAACTACAAATCGAGTGAACCAAATTTTGTTGGATTCAGCTCTCTGAGTACGTTCCAGAAAATTAAGTTTCACTCTATGAAAATTCTTATTACTCCAGAATTATTTCTTCAAATTCAAACAGTTTAGAATTTTAACTGGAGAACCCTTTGGAGGAAAATTCTGAAATTTTGCTAAGATGTTCACCAAAATATCTCTGAGCTACCTTAAAAAATTCAGATCCATTTGAGCTTGTTTGATCCACCTAATGGTGTGATTAATGAAACTGTTCCAGAGAAAATAGAAAATATCGAGAAACATTTTCAGAATTTCTCTGAAATTGTTTAGCTCATATCTTTAGCAAGGAACCTTCAAATTAAGTAAAACCAACTCCATTAGAACCCTCTGAAAATCTAGTTTTGAGAAAGTCATGGCTTGCTCCATGAAAATCCCTAGAACACGCTTGGAGCTCCACTTAAGGCCAATCACATAATTATTTGTGGAGGGCTCAAATGAGCTTTGCTGCAAATGAAACTTGGCCAAGTCTCTGTTTAGGTTGTATCCAAACCACAGTAGAAATTTAAGAGTCACTGGGTCTGTCTAGCAAGACTTATAACCCTCACAAGTTTAAACTTCAATTCAAGTGCATTTAAATTGACACAAATTTGTATTTGTCATATGTAGTCGCTAAGGTTGAGGAGGAACCCGAAGTCTTAGACTTCGTCACTCCAGAGGAACAGCTAGCCTACGACCAAGAGGAGCAAGGCAAGCTCCGGTTTGCATTAACCTTTTTACAAATTTTTACTGTTTTGAGAACTCACTTTGGGCACCCACTTAATTCTTGCATTAGAGTCTTGTTTGAAACCAAAATGCATAGCCAAGAAAACCCTGGGTTGGGATTAGGTTTGAAAACCTTGTCAGCTACTGCAATGTTAAGATAGTGTAGGATTCTTTACAAGTCGAGTAGTTGGAACTACTCGCGAGAATAGGCTAGAGGCACATTGCTCGGGTAGAGATAGCAAATGAAACACATGGCAAGAAAAATGAGACCGGGCGTTGGGGCCTGGGTGCTATAGCTCCGCTTTTGTCGATTGAAGACCGAGCCGTGTGGGGGCCTGTTGAACAAGCTAGAACAGCACCGAAGACCTACCGGCTATATGGGAACCGGGAAACCAATGTAACTCGGGTAGCTGGGTATTGAGGCATTGTTTGTCGTTCAGAGGGTAGGTTGAGAGCTTGAGGTGTAAATCAGCTGGCGGCACTGCAGATGCGCGTGCAGAGACCTCTTGCTCGGGATGATAGGACCGGTTCAATATTTGGCTGACGGGTGAAAGGTGGTTGTGTACGACGTCCGTGGTGGTTGCTGTAGGAAACATCGAGTATGGGCGTACGTGACGGGTTATTCGGGTAACCCTGCAGGTGTAAATCGATTATAATCACCGTCTCTCGCGGTCAGTGAGTACCACTTGTTCACTGTACCGTGACGTAGAAAGAACAGGCTAGATACATGTTAAAAGTTGCTGATTTGAAAGATATAATTTGCTTGTTAATGTCTTGTTGTAGTTTAGAGCTAATTAAAGTTCTTTTCAACTTTGGGCAAAGTACTTGAGAGAAATGTGTTTCTTGTTTGATTGCGGCTCTCTAATGTCCTTACCGTAAGGTTCTCCACAACCTGCTGCTAAAACATGAAAGTGAGGTTCAAATAATTAGACGAGTCCTTTGCAACTTATTTCACCTCATGTACCCTAAAACCATTCATGTAGAAGTTTCATGTACAGGAGAGACGGGTCAGTCTTGCTGAGCCATCCATCATGCTCACTGCTTGTGTTTGAATCTTTTGCAGGGGTTTATGAGGAAGGAACTCCCGAGAAAGAGATGGAACCCCAAGAGGGAAACCCCGTCGAGTGGGAGTTGTACATGCCGCCGTGTTAGTGTGTGTGCGTGCTAGCAGGGACACGTTCATGGGCTGAACGTGAACTTGATGCGTAGTCGATGCCCGTGAGTGTAGACCGAACTATTTTGCTGTAACAATGTTCATAAACTGGTTTATGTAATAAAACTTTTGACACGACCCCACGGTCTTGTCGAGCAAGGATCACACTGAGGGGTGCTGCGTTGCACAGCACCGGATAACACACATCAAAGGTACAAAGCGGAAGCAAAGTTTTATTACATAAACAGGTTTATGAACATTTTTACAACAAAATATGTTCAGTCTACACTCACGGGCGTAGACTACGCATCGAGTTCACGTTCAGCCCGTGAACGTGTCCCCGCTAGAACACACACACACTAACACGGCGGCGTGCATGACTCCCACTCGACGGGGTTCCCCACCTGGGGTTCCGTCTCCTCCTCGGGAGTCCCTTCCTCATAGAACCCTGCAAAAGCTTCAAACACAAGCAGTGAGCACGAAGGCTCAGCAAGACTGACCCGTCTCCCCTAAACATGAAACTTCTACATGAGTGTGGCGGACCGGGATCCGCTCATCCAGGATCACAGAGGGTGGTGCCGCGCGATGCGACACCCGACAGCACACGTCATAAGGACACAATATATTCCATGGGAAAAACAAACTGAACTGTATAAACAGTTACAAACTTCAGTTACAAACTAGTATTTATTTTACACAGCGGAAGTCTACTCTGTACAACTCACGCCCGCCTATCTAGCAAAAGTTGGTTGCCCAGCCCTAGGGCAACCCACACTAGCTGCATGTCTCAGCTCAGCGCGGCGTGTACGGCTCCCACTCAGCCGTGGTCCCCGATGGAGGGTAACCCTCGCCGGTGGACTCGTACTCCGAGTCCGTGGGTGGCTCCTCACCTGAAAAACACTTAAGCAGCAACCGTGAGCACGAAGGCTCAGCAAGGCTTAACCGACTCACCTAAACATGAAACTCTACATGAGGTGTACAATGACATAGGATAGTGATATTGCAGCAAATGGACACGCCTACAAGTTCATCCTTAGTTCAGCTTTTAGCAACAAGTTAACAGTTCAGGAAGCTGAAATTTAGCAAGCAATATTTGGTGGCAAACATGTAGCAATACAATATTATATCATATCAGCAATATTGAATCAACATATTTCATACATTATTCTATGTCACGACTCAGTGACCAAGTGGTACTCTTCATCGCGAGGGACGGTGAATCGACTCGATATACACCTGCAGGGAAACCCAAAGAGCACGTCACGTATGCCCACCTGTGGAGCTGCACAGCACACTCACTCGATGTCGTACGGGACAACCTTTCACCCAACAGCCCAAACGTCGAACCGGTCGCACCGAAACGAGCAGGAGGTTCCCCACACGGAGCATCTCTCTATGCCCGTTGGCAGATTTCCACCTTGCTGCCCTCAGCCTACACCTATAAATCGGTGCGTTATGCCTCGACGCCCGGAGGTTTAGGCTACATTGGTTTATCGGGGCCCATATATCCGATATGCCTTCGGTTCGTTCAAACTTGATCAGCGTGGGCCGCACACAGATCGGTCCTCAATCGACACGGACAGGGCCGCCCACACAAGACTTCCTCTTGTTGCGCCCTAGCCCCTGCCTAGTCTCATTTTCATTACTAAAGTGATCTCACATCACTCAACTGAACCCATGTGTCCCAAGCCTATCTCACGAGTAGATTCCAACTACTCGACTTGTACCGAAGTCCTATGGAACATTAAGCATAGCCTGTCTACTCGAGGTCTTAGACACTACCCTCGCTCTTATGGAAAAATTCTGGTTATGCAAGTGGGGTTCCATCCATCCTATACCTAATGCACATTCACACTTCATATGACACATGTACCAAAGTAAAATTTATAAAAAGGTTAATGCAAACCGGGGCTTGCCTTGTTGCTGCTTGTCAGGGATTAGTTCTTCTTCCGGAAGGAGGAAGTCCAGCACTTCCGGAGTCTCTTCTTCAGTGACTACACGTTTAATGAAATACGACATGTAAATTTAAATGCAATGTGTAAACTTGAATACTTAACTACTAATAACTCTAGCTAGCCCTCCCCTTTGGTTATGAAATTTTTATGGTGGCTTGGTAGGGTCCTAACCAGAGTCTTGACCAAGTTTGATTTGAAACAAAGTTCATCTGAACCTTGTACAAATAAAAGCCCATTTGGTCAATATTTGAGCCTCTAAATAATTCCAGGGTTTTTCATGGCTCCAACCATTACTTTCTGGAAACTAGAATTTAAGATGGTTCTAATGGAATTGGTTTCATGTCATTTGAAGAATTCTACTGAAAGTTATGTCCTAATTAAGATTTGAGAAAATCTGAAAAATGTTTCTGTACATTTTTCTATTTTCTAAGTGCAGTTCTCTTAATCACCCAATTAAGGTAACTAAATCAACTTGGATGAGTCTGAAAATTTTACTGTGATTCAGGGATTTACAAATGAACCTCTCAGCCAAATTTCGGAATTTTACATAAAGTTGTTCTCCAGATAAAATTCCCAACAGTTTAAATTTTAGGGATTTAATTCTGGAAAACTATTCACTTTCATGAGCTGAATTTGGTATTGCTGGAAAGTACTCAGAATTCTGAGTTCAGCAAAATTTGGTTCATCAAATTTAGAGTTTCCTAGCCAAAGTTCTATTCATTTGAAGTTTGAACTAAAACTGGAAATTCCCAAAAATGTTTAAATCCTGCAGGTGGGTCCATCGCACACGTGTCGATCGCTGGAGCCGAGCCACATGGGGCCACAGAATCCTTCCCGCGTGGCCGCACTGGATCCTGGACCACAGAGAATCCCGCACGTTTACCTCCAGTCGCTGACGAGTGGGGCCTCCCCCCTTTGTCTTCCTCCCGCGCGACCCCGCCGCCGAGCTCGCCGTAGCTCTTGCCGGGAAGGGGTTCCGGCCCTCGGAACTTGCTGATTCTCGCCGCCACTGTACATTCGCGAGGAACACGTTGCCGGCCTTACCTCGGATCGAGGATGGCTGGAAACCTAGGCGCGACGGCGACAGTAGCTGTGATGACTTTGGCGGCGTCGCTAGGGCACTGTACTGCCCCAACCTTGCTCCGGTTAGCTCCTACAGCATCGCCATGACCTAGGGAGCAACGTCCAGGGCTCTGATCTCGTGAGAAACGTTGGCAACTAGGGGCTCACCTAGGGCGATTTCGGGGAAAACTGGAAAAACTCGAAGAACTGAGGGTTTCCTCGATGGTTCATCCTAGTTCTTGATCCCACGGGCTCGCACGGATGTCTACAACTGGGTTTCTAGGTCTGGGGAGGAGTGGTTCGGTGTGTGAGGCGAATTTGCCGATTTACCCGAACCGGGCTATATCGCATGCTCTCGGCAAGAACTGGAATTCCGGCCAGCACACCTCATGGCATGCGGACGGCGTTGTTGGACAGGGAGCACACTTCCAGGCGAACCTCCTGGCCCGCTCACTCGACGGGGGATCAAGCCTAGCGACCGGGCTGGGAGTTTTCGGTCGCGGCGGCTCTACCCGATGGGGAAGGAAAACAAAGAGCTCGGGGGCAGTTTACCGTGGATGGGGCGCCGGGGTATCGTGTCTATCACGTCGAGGACGCCTCGGCGAAGCTCGGGGTGAGCTCAGACTCGCTTGCTAGCTGCTGGGATGGGAGGACGCCGGAGCACCGGAAATTTTTGGGTGTGCGGCGGTGTTTCTTCTTCGAGGGTTTCGGGACCGGTCAAGACCACGACGGGAGTCGGTTCCGAAGGAAATATCGCCGGGCGACCGTTTTGTCGACGTGCGCTGTGGGCTGGCGTTCGGGGAAGCAGCTCGCTGGCGCACAGAGGAAGTTTGCTTCGGCGAGAAACAGAGAGCTCTCCGGTGTTGCACCTTCCTCCCACTGCCTTGTGGGCCCAACTTCCCCCCCCCAATCCTTTCCTCCCCATTTCTTTTATAAATAACCCAGCCACTAAACATTGAATGAGAGGCTTAGCCCCCAAGTCTTGGTTTGAATTTGAGTTCTCAAATTCAAACTTTGTTTGGCTGAATTTGCTTCATGTTTAAACTGAAATTCAAATTCAGTTTTGAATTATTGCAAATTTGGCTCTGACAGGATGAACTCCAATGGGGATGAAAATTGGTGGGCTAACTCAGAAAAATGTGCTGAGTTTGAATATGAAGCTAACTTTTGAATTTGAGTGATGTAAGTTGCTGCAATTTGAATTTACATTCAAATTGGCCCCTTTTTCAAATACCTCCAAAAGTGCCTCCAAAAAGTGTTGGATTTACATGAAATTCGGTTTGAACCTTCCCAAGACTTTTCAAGTCCTAGGGGTGAGCTCATCCTCTCATGTTCATGTGTAAAAATTCCACTTTGTGAAAGTGTAGGCTTTCCCCTCTAATCACTATTTTGATGGAGGTTACTTGCTCTTCACACTTTTTCACAATCTATCCAAAACAAGAACGGTGGTGTTGTGAGGTGATAAAAAGTTTTTGCAAGTCCCTTTTCTTGGGCTTTTACATCCCCCCTTGAAAAGAATCTTGTCCCGAGATTATAAAAGAAGAGACAGCGATGTAATAGGGACTTACCCGTGTTGAGACGCCATGAACTCCGGGTAGTTTGAGCGAAGGAACTCCTCGCTCTCCCACGTCGCTTCTTCGGTGGTGTGGTTGCTCCAGAGTATTTTGTAGAACCCCAACGTTCTGCTACACGTGATTCTGGCTTTCTCATCAAGAATTGCCACCGGATACTCATCATATGTCAAATCCGGTTTCAGCTCGCCAATGTCTTCGGTAGGAACAGCAGCTGTATGCTTCAAACATTTTCGCAGTTGCGAAACATGGAAAACGTCATGGACACCAGCAAGGGATGCCGGTAGCTCCAATCGATACGCCGCTGGTCCGCACTTCTCGGCAATAGCATAGGGTCCAGTGAAACGGGGAGCGAGCTTCCCCTTGACACCGAACCTGTGCACGCCTTTTATCGGAGACACGCGGAGGTACACGTGTTCACCAACGTCAAAGTGCAACGGTCTACGCCTCTTATCAGCGTAGCTCTTCTGCCGGGATTGAGCGGCCTTCAAGTTACCTTGAATCGTCCGAACGCGCTCTTCGACGTCGTTCACCACATCAACCCCTAATGTGACCCTTTCACCGGACTCGCACCAATTTAATGGGGTGCGGCATTTGCGACCGTAGAGAGCTTCGTAGGGTGCCATCTTGATACTCGCCTGATAGCCGTTGTTGTACGAGAATTCTGCCAATGGTAGGTGATCATCCCAGTTCCTACCATGGTGGATGGCACATGCTCTCAACATGTCTTCTAGGACTTGATTCACCCTCTCTATCTGGCCATCTGTCTGAGGGTGGTAGGTGGAGCTTCTAATCAGTTTAGTACCCAAAGCAGCATGCAACTGCTCCCAAAAGCGAGATACAAACAATGCACCTCGGTCTGAGACTATGGTCTTGGGTACACCATGCAGGCATAGAATCCTGGCAATATATAACTCCACATATCTGTTGGCATGGAAATGTGTATGCACGGGAATGAAGTGAGCCGACTTGGTTAGTCGGTCAATGATCACCCAAATGGAATCATGCTTGTTGGATGTTAGGGGTAATCCCACAATGAAATCCATGCTCACATCCTCCCACTTCCATGCTGGAACCTTCAGGGGTTGCAACAGCCCTGATTTCCTCATATGATGCGCCTTCACTCGTCTACACGTATCACACACGGATACGTACTTCGCTACCTCCCGCTTCATCCGTGTCCATCAAAATTTCTTTTTCAAATCTTGGTACATTTTGTTGCTTCCCGGATGAATGGAGTATTTACACAAGTGAGCTTCATCGAGGATCTTCTTCCTCAGTTCCATATTCCGGGGTACAACTATGCGGTCATTGAACCATAGCGTCCCCTCCCCATCTTTCCGGAAACACTTGATCTCCCCATTATCTATCTGTCTCCAGAGATGTGCCATGCCTTTATCAGTCTCCTGAGCTGCAATGATGTCCTCCCTAATAGTAGGGATGAGGGCAAGGTTGTACAGCGATCCATAAGGAACCAAGTATAAACATGGCTCTTCCTCCTCCACCGGTGTAATGGTGAGGTGATGGACATGTGATTTCTGACTCATCGCGTCGACAACACATTCGCCTTGCCGGGGTGGTAATGGATCTCAATCTCATAGTCCTTGATTAATTCTAACCACCTCCTTTGCCTCATATTCAGCTCCTTATGGGTGAAGATGTACTTCAAGCTCTTGTGGTCAGGGTAGAGATGCACCAAATTCCCCAGGAGATAGTGCCTCCACATTTTTAGCGCCAAAACCACTGCAGCAAGCTCAAGATCATGAGTCGGATAGTGCTGCTCATGGTTCCGAAGTTGGCGTGAGCCATAGGCGACCACACGTCCTTCCTGCATCAACACGCAGCCGAGCCCAATACCGGACGCGTCGCAATACACGTCGATGGGCTTTGTTGTATCCGGCTGAGCTAAGACCGGGGCTGTGGTGAGATGCTTCACCAATGCTCGGAATGCTCCTTCACACGCCGTGTTCCAAGCATATTTCGTCCCCTTCTTCAGCAACTCAGTCATTGGCTTAGCGAGCTGGAGAAACTTGGAATAAATCTTCGATAGTATCCCGCTAACCCAAGGAAGCTTCTGACTTCATGAACTGAAGTGGGAGCTTTCCATTTCAGCACTTGCTCTATTTTGCTTGGGTCAACCGCAATGCCTTCTGCTGAGATGATATGTCCCAAGAATGGCACTTGGCTGATCCAAAACTCGCATTTACTGAACTTGGCATAGAGCTTATGGTCTCGCAATCGTTGAAGAACGATCCGCAAGTGTTCGGCATGTTTGGCTTCTGTCTTGGAGTAAACCAAGATATCGTCGATGAACACTACCACGAACTTGTCCAGCTCCCGCATGAACACCGAGTTCATGAGATACATGAAATGGGCTGGAGCGTTTGTGAGACCAAAATACATGACGAGATATTCATAGAGTCCATATCTCGTCGAGAAGGCCATCTTCGGGATATCCTCCGCCCGGATCTTTATCTGGTGATATCCAGAGCGAAGGTCCATCTTGGAGAACACACTTGCACCCACAAGTTGATCAACCAATATGTCAATGCGGGGCAGTGGGTACTTATTCTTGATGGTGATGGCGTTGAGCGGCCGGTAATCCACACACAGCCTCAGGGTTTCATCCTTCTTCTTTACAAACAGCGCCGAGCATCCCCAAGGCGAGGAACTCGGCCTAATGAAACCCTTGCTCAACAGATCATTGAGCTGTTCTTTTAATTCAGCCAGCTCGTTCGGAGCCATCTTGTATGGTCTCCGCTATATGGGCATAGTCCCGGGTGCAAGTTCAATCTTGAACTCGACATCCCGCTCTGGTGGCATGCCCGGAAGATCATCCGGGAACACGTCAGGATACTCCCGGACTATGGGGATGTCTTCTAACTTGAGAGCTTCAGCATTATTAATTGCTGAAATTTCCCGGACTAGCGTGTCTAACACCATGGAATGTGGACAGTGAAATGGAGAGTTTAAATGAACCGTCCGTGTCAGAGTCTCCAGGACAGCGCCATGGTATTGTAGCCGTGACATCCCTAAGATTGCATCAATCTTTTGCCCCATAAGGATTATCAAAGTGGTGGGATATAGTCTCCCACCTAAGCACAGAGGTGCTTTTGGAATCATCATATTAGCTGAGATCTTCCCTCCCTGTGAGCAGATCATATAAGTGCAGTCGGTTTGGAAGACTTGCATTTGATGCTTAGCCACATAGGATGCACTTATAAAGCTGTGGGTTGCACCAGAATCAAACAGTATGATGATGGCTTGATTGTTGAGAGTAAACGTACCCACCAGCACGTTATCTCCCTCTGGGGCGTCCTCATTGTCGAGGTTGCGGACGCCCCGAGTCTGCTGACCAACCTTCTTGACTGGAGGTCAGCCTCGAGCACCGCCCTGGAACTGGGCTTGCCCGCTGCTCTGCTGCCCCTAGGGACAGTCCTTCGCGAAGTGGCCCGCCTGGCCACAGGTGAAGCAGGTGAAACGGGGCGGTCCCCCGCTGATCGGTGGACGGAAACCCGGGGCGCGTTGTGGCGGTGGAAATGCCCGAGGTGCCATCTGCTGCTGCTGCTGTCTCGGTGGTGGCACTGGCGGTCGGAACGTAGGTGACTGAAATGAACGTCCCCCGAACCGCTGAGGTCGTGCCGGTGGGTGCCCCTGCTGTCCGGATGGTGTCCGATACACCATGCGGTACTTCTGGGGAGCGCCACTCCCACTGCTGGGTGGAGCGCTGCGCTTCTGCTGCTCAGCTGCTAACTCCCGCTGAGCGTCCTCTTGCATGATCGCGGCATTGACCAGGTCATTGAAAGTGCCGCGATTCCTCTGAACGAGATGTGTCTTCATTTCAGGGTGTAACCCCCGATAGAAGTGCTCCCGCTTCTTCTCCTCAGTGGAGATATAGTCTGACACATATTGCGCCAGATGGTTGAAGGCACAGGAGTAGTCATGGGCACTCCTCCCGCCCTGCTTCAATTCCAAAAATTCTTGGAACTTCCTCTTCATGATCCCGGGAGGAATGTGATAGGCGCGGAACGCCTCCCGGAACTCTCCCCATTCCACGGCATGGCCAGCCGGATGTGAGGCAACATAGTTTGCCCACCATGCACCAGCGGCACAGTGGAGTTGCTGCACTGCGAACAGAGTCTTCTGCCACTCTGTACATTAGAGCAGACCGAACTTGGACTCGATGGTCCGCAGCCAGTTGTCCGCCTCCAGTGGTTCTTCAGCTTCTGTGAACACTGGAGGGTGCGTACTCATGAAATCCGAGTACGACACTTCACGGGGATCACGAGGCCCTCTGTCTTGATGCCCCCCCCCCCCCCCCCCCCCGCCTGCGATGTATTCTGCACGATCGTGCGGAGCAGGTCGGTCTGCTCCTCACGACCACCCACCAGTGCCACAATCACATCCGCTAGAGTAAGCGGAGGCGGCGGTGGTGGCTGCTGCTGCGGGGTGCTGTCGTAGGCTGGTGGCTGGGAGTCATCACCTCCCTGCTGGCTAGACCCACCAACCTCGTGCATCGTCCTAGTGCTAACCATCTGCAACCATACGACAATAAACATCAGTCCCACAACATATTGCATGCAGTCCAATAACAATAGGCGTAAAAACATAATGACAATAAAACATGCGATACATCTCGTATGTAGATAATGTAATAACTTTGCACGAGCTACACCATTACCAGACCAAATACAAGCTAGTTTAATCCAACTTGATGAACCTCCTCTTTGGAAGCTCACCACAACTAGGTTTAGTCACTACGAGACGTTACTATCGCGTTGTCATCACGTATACCCCCCCCCTTTTATCTTCAATACGACACAAACATGGTCTCTAGTAAAAGACACTTGAGTGAGACCTACACTCAAATCTTTCACTAGTTGAAGACAAGCTCTAATGAGTATGTTCTACCCCATTGGCAGTACTTTAAACCACTTCTAGGGTATAACAATCTCTCCCATGAGTTCAACTGTCATGCCTCTGCCAGGATGACCAGTTTCTACATATCCAAGATTTTGATCTGATTCTGCGTATTTTCATGACTTGAGTTGAATACCAAAGTTAAAGTTAACTTCAGTACCTTTCTGACGAGTATTTATTTGACCTCATATCATCTCTGGTTAAAAAGTTATGGTCATTCAAATTCAACAGAATTTCTGGAAGAATTTTAACAGCACCTCCCTTGAGAAGTTGCTGTTTTCAACTCTGGTTTCCACTGAAATCTGTGCTGAAATTTCAGAAACTTTGAATTGCAAAGATGTACCACATCTTCTACCCTTTCTAAAGATGTATCTTATGAAAATTGTAGAATTTTCTACTGGTAGTTATGTTTGAAAAACAGAACAGTCCAGAGAGTGTTTAACTCTGTCCTGGTTCTGGACAGTTTCCATTCTTCTGGAATTTAAGCAATCTTAAGGTGTGTTTAAGCTCTGGAAGTCTACAACAAAGTTGTAGAGTACTTCAATACCTTTCCAGAACTATATACCACACCTCCCTGGGCTAAAAGACCTGTGAGTTATGCCCTGTTGAAGATCAGCACACTTGCTGACCAAAACAGAGCACTCTGTTTTTTAGTATTTTGGAACTACACTCATCACTATCCAATTTTTCTACCCAACCAGGGTCCTAGATGTTGAACCTAGTGATTTTAATTCTTTGTTATCATTATTTTTCATGCATATGCCTATGATATCTCGGTACTACAATCCTCACAAAGGAAAATCCTAACCGGATTATACCGGCATATACGTCTCAAGTGTGGCACTAAACGGTCTCTCGCACACGTTTTACTACACGGATACATACGTGGTTAGTACCTGCAGAAGACCACACAATAATGGTGTACTCAATGGTTGTTTTCATTTCAGGCAGGATCATATTTAAAAGTAAATACAAACGCCTGTATCATTGCCATACGGCCGTCCTTGAGTTAGGTCACGTCTCAATGTACGTGATCGTGTTTCAACATCACACGACGGGGAACCCTAGTATGTCATGAATGGGTCGTCACGGTTGGGAATGTTATCAACCCAACAGATACCACCTACTGCCCTGCAGGGCACGCCGATGGCAAGTGCTGCGTATGTCCTGCTGGGCTATTTCCAGACGAACACACTCTCGTGTTACTGACCACGCGATGGGGTCTCCACTTACTTGCCTAATGCACGCTAGGGATCAGCGTTTCATATGAACTCAGGGACATGAAGAGTCCAAGAGTTCCATATTGACGTCTCACACCAAGCTCTGAGACTTATCCCTGAACCACGTTCCTTGTCAGGGGAGCTAACCGAAATTGAACCGCTTTCGGCGGCGTTCCTTACCATTCTTACCAGAGCGTAGGTGCGTCATTACATAATTAAAATTCAGAATTATAACACATATGTTAGTCTTTGCCACTTTAAGTAACTATGCTAGTGTAGTCCTTACTTGGGCAAACTGCCGATTCCTCACCGTAACCTAAGTTTTCCCATAATACAGTCCTTAGGTACTGTGCTATCCCCAATGCAGCTCTGATACCAGGCTGTGGCGGACCGGGATCCGCTCATCCAGCATCGCAGAGGGTGGTGCCGCGCGATGCGACACCCGACAGCACACGTCATAAGGACACAATATATTCCATGGGAAAAACAAACTGAACTGTACAAACAGGTACAAACTTCCGTTACAAACTAGTATTTATTTTACACAGCGGAAGTCTACTCTGTACAACTCACGCCCGCCTATCTAGCAAAAGTTGGATGCCCAGCCCTAGGGCAACCCACACTAGCTGCACGTCTCAGCTCAGCGTGGCGTGTACGGCTCCCACTCAGCAGTGGTCCCCGATGGAGGGTAACCTTCACCGGTGAACTCGTACTCCGAGTCCGTGGGTGGCTCCTCACCTGAAAAACACTTAAGCAGCAACCGTGAGCACGAAGGCTCAACAAGGCTTAACCGACTCACCTAAACATGAAACTCTACATGAGGTGTACAATGACATAGGATAGTGATATTGCAGCAAATGGACACGCCTCCATGTTCATCCTTAGTTCAGCTTTTAGCAACAGGTTAACAGTTCACGAAGCTGAAATTTAGTAAACAATATTTGGTGGCAAACATGTAGCAATACAATATTATATCATATCAGCAATATTGAATCAACATATTTCATACATTATTCTACGTCACAACTTAGTGACCAAGTGGTACTCTTCACCGCGAGGGACGGTGAATCGACTCGATATACACCTGCAGGGAAACCCAAAGAGCACGTCACGTACGCCCACCCGTGGAGCTGTACAGCACGCTCACTCGATGTCGTACGGGACAACCTTTCATCCAACAGCCCAAACGTCGAACCGGTCACACCAAAACGAGCAGGAGGTTCCCCACACGGAGCATCTCTCTATGCCCGTTGGCAGATTTCCACCTTGCTGCCCTCAGCCTACACCTATAAATAGGTGCGTTATGCCTCGACGCCCGGAGGTTTAGGCTACATCGGTTTATCGGGGCCCATATATCCTATATGCCTTCGGTACGTTCAAACTTGATCAGCATTGGCCGCACACGGATCGGTCCTCAATCGACACGGACAGGGCCGCGCACACAAGACTTCCTCTTGTTGCGCCCTAGCGCCTGCCTAGTCTCATTTTCATTACTAAAGTTATCTCACATCACTCAACCGAACCCGTGTGTCCCAAGCCTATCTCGCGAGTAGATTCCAACTACTCGACTTGTACCGAAGTCCTATGGAACATTAAGCATAGCCTGTCTACTCGAGGTCTTAGACACTACCCTCACTCTTATGGAAAAATTCTGGTTATGCAAGTGGGGTTCCATCCATCCTATACCTAATGCACATTCACACTTCATATGACACATGTACCAAGTAAAACTTATAAAAAGGGTAATGCAAACCGGGGCTTGCCTTGTTGCTGCTGGTCAGGGGTTAGTTCTTCTTCCGGAAGGAGGAAGTCCAGCACTTCTGGAGTCTCTTCTTCAGCGACTACACGTTTAATGAAATACGACATGAAATTTAAATGCAATGTGTAAACTTGAATACTTAACTACTAATAACTCTAGCTAGCCCTCCCCTTTGGTTATGAAATTTTTATGGCGGCTTGGTAGGGTCCTAACCAGAGTCTTGACCAAGTTTCATTCAAAACAAAGTTCATCTGAACCTTGTACAAATAAAAGCCCATTTGGTCAATATTTGAGCCTCTAAATAATTCCAGGGGTTTTCATGGCCCCAACCATTACTTTCTGGAAATTAGAATTTGAGATGGTTCTAATGGAATTGGTTTCATGTCATTTGAAGAATTCTACTGAAAGTTATGTCCTAATTAAGATTTGAGAAAATCTGAAAATTGTTTCTGTACATTTTTCTATTTTCTCAGGGCAGTTCTCTTAATCACCCAATTAGGGTAACTAAATGAACTTGGATGAGTCTGAAAATTTTACTGTGATTCAGGGATTTACAAATGAACCTCTCAGCCAAGTTTACCTCCAGTCGCTGATGAGTGGGGCCTCCCCCCTTCGTCTTCCTCCAGCCACCCGCGCGACCCCGCCGCCGAGCTCGCCGGAGCTCTCGCCGGGAAGGGGTTCCGGCCCTCGGAAGTTGCTGATTCTCGCCGCCACTACACATTCTTGCGCGAGGAACACGTTGCCGGCCTTACCTCGGATCGAGGATGGCTGGAAACCTAGGCGCGACGGCGACAGTAGCTGTGGTAACTTCGGCGGCGTCGCTAGGGCACTGTACTGCCCCAACCTTGCTCCAGTTAGCTCCTACAGCATCGCCATGACATAGGGAGCAATGTCCAGGGCTCTGATCTCGCGAGAAACGTTGGCAACTAGGGGCTCACCTAGGGCAATTCCGGGGAAAACTGGAAAAACTCGAAGAACTGAGGGTTTCCTCGATGGTTCTTCCTAGTTCTTGATCCCACGTGCCCGCACGGATGTCTACAACTGGGTTTCTAGGTCTTGGGAGGAGTGGTTCTGTGTGTGAGGCAAATTTGCCGATTTACCCGAACCGGGCTATATCGCATGCTCTCGGCAAGAACTGGAATTCCGGCCAGCACACCTCATGGCATGCAGCCGGCGTTGTTGGACAGGGAGCACACTTCCAGGCGAACCTCCTGGCCCGCTCACTCGACGAGGGATCAAGCCTAGCGACCGGGCTGGGAGTTTTCGGTCGCGGCGGCTCTACCTGATGGGGAAGGAAAACAAAGAGCTCGGGGGCAGTTTACCGTGGATGGGGCGCCGGGGTATCGTGTCTATCACGTCGAGGACGCCTCGGCGAAGCTCGGGGTGAGCTCAGACTCGCTTGCTAGCTGCTGGGACGGGAGGACGCCGGAGCACCGAAAATTTTTGGGTGTGCGGCGGTGTTGCTTCTTCGAGGGTTTCGGGACCGGTCAAGACCGCGACGGGAGTCAGTTCCGGAGGAAATATCGCCGGGCGACCGCTTCGTCGACGTGCGCTGTGTGCTGGTGCTCGGGAAGTGGCGTTCGGGGAAGCAGCTCGCTGGCGCACCGAGGAAGTTTGCTTCTGCGAGAAGCAGAGAGCTGTCCGGTGTTAAACCTTCCTCCCACTGCCTTGTGGGCCCAACTTCCCCCCCTAATCCTTTCCTCCCCATTTGTTTTGTAAATATCCCAGCCACTAAACATTGAATGAGAGACTTAGCCCCCAAGTCTTGGTTTGAATTTGAGTTCTCAAATTCAAACTTTGTTTGGCTGAATTTGCTTCATGTTTAAACTGAAATTCAAATTCAGTTTTGAATTATTGCAAATTTGGCTCCCAACAAGATGAACTCCAATGAGGATGAAAATTGGTGGGCTAACTCAGAAAAATGTGCTGAGTTTGAATATGAAGCTAAATTTTGAATTTGAGTGATGTAAGTTGCTGCAATTTGAATTTACATTCAAATTGGCCCCTTTTTCAAATACCTCCAAAAGTGCCTCCAAAAAGTGTTGGATTTACATGAAATTTGGCTTGAACCTTCCCAAGACTTTTCAAGTCCTAGGGGTGAGCTCAACCTCTCATATTCATGCGTAAAATTCCCACTTTGTGAAAGTGTAGGCTTTCCCCTCTAATCACTCTTTTGATGGAGGTTACTTGCTCTTCACACTTTTTCACAATCTATCCACAACAAGAACGGTGGCGTTGTGAGGTGATAAAAAGTTTTTGCAAGTCCCTTTTCTTGGGCTTTTACTATGAGGGATGATAGGTTACACGAAAAAAAATCATTTGCAAGGACTCGCCTATATATTGGAACCTTACTTTCAAGTTTTAGCAGCAGGTTGTGGAGAACCTTACGCTAAGGCACATGAGAGAGCCGCAATCAAACAAGAAACACATTTCTCTCATGTACTTTGCCCAAAGTTGAAAAGAACTTTAGTTATCTCTAAACTACAACAAATCATTAACAATCAATGTCCATCTTTCAATCAGCAACATTTTAACATGTAACTAGCCTGTTCTTTCTACGTCACGATACAGTGAACAAGTGGTACTCACTGACCGCGAGGGATGGCGATTATAATCGATTTACACCTGCAGGGTTACCCGAATAACCCGTCATGTACGCCTGTACACGATGTTGCCTACAGCAACCATCACGGACGTTGTACGCAACCACCTTTCACCTGTTAGCCAAATATTGAACCGGTCCCATCGTCCCGAGCAAGAGGTCTCTGCACGAGCATCTCAGTGCCGCCAGCCGATTTACACCTCAAGCTCTCAACCTACCCTCTGAATGACTGGCAATGCGTCAATAACCAGCTACCCGAGTTACATCGGTTTCACGGTTCCCATATAGTCGGTAGGTCTTCGGTACTGTTCTAGCTTGTTCAACAGGCCCGCACCCGAGTCGAGTTCCTCTAGCCCATGCTCGCGAATAGTTCCAACTACTCGACTTGTACCGAATCCTACACTATCCTAGCATTGCAGTAGCTAATCAGGGTTTTCAATCCTAATCCAAACCCATGGTTTTCTTGGCTATGCAATTGGGTTTTCAAACAAGACTCCAGTGCAAGGATAATGATACTCAAGTAAGTGCTCAAAACAATAAAAATTTGTAAAAAGGTTAATGCAAACCAGAGCTTGGATTGCTGCTCTTGGTCGTAGGCTAGCTGCTCTTCCCGAGTGACGAAGTCTAAGACTTCGGGTTCCTCCTCGACCTTAGCGACTACATGATATCCAAGTATATGTATCAATTTAAATGCATTTGAATTGAATTGAACTTGTGAAATTTATAAGTCTTACTAGACAGACCCAATGACTATGAAACTTTTACTGTGGCTTGGTTACAACCTAAACAGAGACTTGGCCAAGTTTTAGTTGCAGCAAAGCACATTTGAGCCCTCCACAAATAATTATGTACTTGACCTTAGTTGGAGCTCTTATGGTGTTCTAGGGGTTTTCATGGAGCAACTCATGACTTTCTGAAAACTAGATTTCCAGAGGGTTCCAATGGAGTTGGTCTTACTTAATGTGGAGGTTCCAAGCTAAAGATATGAGCTAAACAATTTCAGAGAAATTCTGAAAATGTTTCTGGACATTTTCTATTTTCTCTGAAACAGTTTTATTAATCACACCATTAGGTCGATCAAATGAGCTCAAATGGATCTGAAATTATTATGGTAGCTCAGGGATATTTTGGTGAACATCCCAGCAAAATTTAAGAATTTTCCACCAAAGGGTTCTCCAGTTAAAATTCTAAACAGTTTAAATTTGGAAGAAATAATTCTGGAGAATTAAGTATTTTAATGAAGTGAAACTTGATTTGCTGGAAAGTACTCAGAGAGCTGAATCCAATAAAATTTGGTTCACTCAATTTGGATGTCCCTAGCCAAAGTTATGAGGATTTGAAGTTTGAATGAACTCTGAAAATCGGGAAAAGTTCAAATCACTACGCGTGGGACCCGGGGCTACGTGTTGGCTCCTCATCGGATGACACACGCGGCTACAGATTCCTTCGCGCGCAGCTGCACCCAAAACGTGCCACAGCAGATCCCGGTTTTAAAATATCTGCCGCTGACAGCCGGGTTCCACCCCCTTCGTCTACCTCCCGACTCCCGCGTTCGGCCGCCCCGACGCCTCGCCGCAGAGCTCGCCGGCAGCCTCGGAGGTGCTCCAAACTTCATGATTCTGGCCGCCCCTGCTTAAATCCCCTCTGGGAACATGATTCTGGGCTCAGTTCGTCATGAAAACGGCCGGTTCATGGTCGTCGACGAGCGGCGGCTTCGGAAAGACTTCGGCCGTGTCGGCTGACCTTCCTAGTACTACAACCGACCGAGCAAACGTACGGAAAGCATCAGTGGTTCCACAGGAATCTCGGAATGGGCTCGAAGCAGCTCGGGGAAGGTCCGAAGTAGCCTCCCACCGTGCGCCCGATGCTTCCCGCAGGATCCGCCGTCGACAAGCTTCGTAATACGCCGGTTACAGTGGTTCGCAGGCTAAGGGTTATGAAGGCAACTTGTGCGCTACCAGGTCTAGTTTGTGTAGGAACGGTTTGAGACTCTCTAACCCTTCTTAGAGCGTGAATTTGACAGACCGCACCCGAAGGTCGGTCTGTACCGAGAAAGGGGAAAACTGGAAATTCACCGCCGGCGATCAAGCCCTCGGGCTGTGGCTCGGGGGTGAGCAGCACCGGTCCCTAACGCATCCAGGGACGCCTTAGTTCGGGCGTGACAACCTCCCGGCTGGGCTGTTCACGGGAGCCCGAAGTGCGTCTGGTTTAGGTCACTGAACGGAACTCTCGTTATAGCCGAGATCACCCGAGTTCAGCCGATTTCTAGCGACGGGGAAGAAGAAGGAAGGTTCCTAGTACCTTGTCGTAGCTCTGGAGGGCGCGGGGAGGCTGTGATCGTGGCTCTCCGACCGGTTCCGAGCGGCGGAAGGAAGAATTCCGGTTCTGTGTTCTTGCGAGGGGGGAGAACGGGTGAGGAGACCTCGGCAGAAGCGAGAAGCGCCTTAAGAAGGCTCAGAACCACCCTGCGCCGGCGCGTGGCCAAGCAGCTGGTGGCGCGGCGGCCTCCCCTCGGTGCGATCGCTGCTGAAGCCCGAAGACCCGAGTGAGAAAGTTTTCAGTCGGTTGAATCACTTCAGTGGCTGACATGTGGGTCCCACTCCCCTTTTAACCTCTGAACTTAACTCCATATTACTGTTGTAAACAGTAATCCCCACAATGCCCAAGGTGATTTGATTTTATTCACCCCCGAGCCATTTGAATTGGTTAGAATTCAAATTGGGTTTGGTTTGACTAAATTTCAGCACATGTTCAGTTTGAAATTCAAATAAAGTTTGAATTTGCTACACTTAGCTCATGTCAAGATCAACTCTAAAATGGAGTAAAAATTGGTGTGTGAGCTCACAAAAATGTGCTGAGTAAGAATATACCTCCCACTTTTGAATTCATGGGATAAAAACAGTTTGAATTTGAATTTGAGTTCAAACTACCCTCTTTCTAGCTATACCCAAAGGACATCAAAAAGGTTTTGAATTTGGGTGAAACTTGGCATGGACATTCCAAGCAATGTGTAGGAGTTTTTCATATGCCCAGCCACTAGATGATGCATGTGGAAAATACCACTTTTGCATTGTGTGAGTTTGTTCTCTAATGGTCATGTTGATAATGGTTACTTGCTCTTCAAATGTGTTCATCAACTTTCTTCAAATGAGGTGTGTGTGTGTGGTGATGAACACTTTGAATGTGTCAAAAACTGAGTCCTTTACAACTTTGCTTCCACTTTGTATCTTTGATGTGCGTTATCCGGTGCTGTGCAACGCAGCACCCCTCAGCGTGATCCTAGCTCGACATGGCCGTGGGGCCGCGTCAGAAAGTAGCAATTCATGTGCCAGAATCTTAATCTTTTTTCTTTTCTTTTCTTTTTTCTTGTTACTCTTATATATCTTCCTCTCTTTTACTTCATTGAAAATATATATATATATATTTAATTATTGGGTTTCTTGTCTAGCCGACCCCAACATGCTTGGGATAAAGGCTTGGTTGTTGTTGTTGTTGTTGTTGTTCCTATAATCATTCTATTTATGGTGGTTACTTGCTCTTCAAATGTGTTCATGTGATTATCATAGAATGAGCTGTGGTGTGTTAGGTGATGGAGACTTTAGCAAGTTAAAAACTTGGGCCTTTACATTCCTCCGCCCTTAAAAAGAATCTCGTCCTGAGATTACAAAAAGAAGAGACGAAGATATAAGAGGGATTACCCAATATGAGAAAACAGGAAATCCGGATAATTTGAGCGAAGGAAATCTTCGATCTCCCATGTCGCTTCCTCAGCGGTGTGATTGCTCCACAAGATTTTGTAGAGACACAGCGTTCTGTTACGCGTGGTCCTAGTCTTTTCATCTATAATTTCAACCAGACATTCAGCATAAGTTAAATCCGGTTGCAACTCGCCAATGTCTTCAGTGGGAACAGAAGCAGTATACTTCAGACATTTTCAAAGTCGTGAGACATGGAAAATTTCATGGACACCTGCAAGACATACTGGTAGTTCCAGTCTATATGCCACTAGTCCAAATTTCTCGGTGATGGCATAGGGTTCGATAAATCAGGGAGCGAGTTCCCCCTCCACGCCGAATCGGTGCATGCCCTTCACCGGAGACACACGGAGATAGTGTTCAACGACATCGAATTGCAGTGGCCTACGCCTCTTATCAGCGTAACTTTTCTATTGGGATTGGGTGGCTTTCAAGTTTTCTTGAACTACCCGAACTCGCTCTTCGGTGTCGTTCACTAGATCAATCCTGAACGTGACCCTTTCACCGGATTCACACCAATTTGATGGGGTGCGACACTTGCGGCCATAGAGAGCCTCATAGGGTGCCATCTTAATTTTTTGCTTGATAGCCGTTGTTGTACAAGAATCCTGCCAACGGTAAATGATCATCCCAATTGTTACCGCGGTGGATGGCACATCTCTCAGCATGTCCTCTAACACTTGATCTACCCTCTCAGTTTGTCTATCTGTCTAAGGGTGATATGCGGAGCTTCTTGATAATTTGGTACCCAAAGAACTGTGCAGCTGCTCTCAGAAACGAGCCACGAACAGCGCATCTCTATCTGAGATTATTGTCTTGGGTACTCTGTGTAAGCACAATATCCTTGCGATATACAATTCCGCATACTTGCTAGCATGGTAATTTGTATGCACGGCAATGATGTGATCCGACTTGGTTAACCGGTAAACGATTACCCAAATGGAATCATGCTTATGAAGATTCATAGGCAATCCAACAATGAAATCCATGCTCACCTATTCCCATTTCCATGCTGGAATTTTTAGGGGTTGGAGCAGCCCTGATTTTCTCATATGGTCAGCCTTCACTCGTCTACACGTACCACATTCGGATATGTACTTTGCAATTTCCCGTTTTATCCTCGTCCACCAAAATTTACTCTTCAAATCTTGGTACATTCTGTTGCTGCCCAGATGAATGGAAAATTTAGACAGGTGAGCTCCATCTAAGATCTTCTTTCTTAGCTTCATACCCCATGGTATGACTATACGGTCGTTGAACCATAGCGTCCCCGCTTCATCTTTCAGGAAACATTTAATATCACCGTTATACACTCGCTTCCGGAGATGTGCCATGCCTTTGTCTAACTTCTGACCTGCAATAATATCCTCCCTAATTGTAGGAATGAGGGCAAGGTTGTATAGTGATCCATATGGAACCAAGTATAAACTCAGTTCTTCCTCTTCTATCGGTGTAACAGTGAGGTTATGGACATGTGATTTCCGATTCAACGCGTCAGCAACCACACTTGCCTTGCCAAAGTGATAGTGAACCTCAATTTCGTGTAAAAGCCCAAGAAAAGGGACGTGCAAAAGTGATCATTTTCACCACCTCACAACACCACAGCTCATCTTGTGGATATCTTGTGAACATTGGTGAAGAGCAAGTAACCACCATCAAAAGGGGTGATTAGAGGGGAAAGCCCCAACTTCCAAAAAGTGGGATTTCTACACATGAACATGAAAGGTTCAGCTCACCGCTAGACCTTAATTAGTCTTAGGAAGGCTCAGGCCAAATTTCATGCAAATCCAATACTTGTTGAGGCACTGTTGAAGGCATTTGGAAAAGAGGCCAATTTGAATGCAAATTCAAATTGCAGCCACTTCCATCACTTGAATTCAAAAGTTGACTTCATATTCACACTCAGCACATTTTTCTGAGTTAGTCCACCAATTTTCATCCCCATTGGACTTCATGTTGTCTGGAGCCAAACTTACACTAACTTAAAACTGAATTTGAATTTCAAATTCAAATGGCCAGCAAATTTAGCCAAATCAATTTCAAAAATTGGAAATCGGATCCAAACAATGACTTGGTGGCAAAGTCTACCATTCAATGTTTAGTGGATGAGATATTTGCAGCAGAAGGGGGGAGAAGGAATTAGGTGGGAGAAAAGGGCCCACAAGTCAGCTAAGCTTCGGAGTAAAGCAAACCACCGGGCGAGCTCTGTTTACCGGGCCTCTGCAGCGCTCGACACCGAGCTGCTCGATCGGCCACCTACCCAGTGCACGCCCGGCTGGCGCACTGCGCATTTGACCGCTCACAAAGGCTCCTCGACCGCTGCAGACCCCGAACCCCGTACGCTGTTTCTTCTCTCGACCGAACACATCCACTCTTCGGCCGCACTCTTGGGTCCTCGGTGCGCCGCTGATCCAGGCACCCTCGTGACTGATGATCAACAGCAAAGAGACGTGCCGGAAGCTGCTCGAACTCACGGTGAAAACCCTACCTCATTTTGTGCTCTGTAGGGAAAGAATTTCCACGTTTAGTCCTCGGTGTTCAAAGAACCGAGCTAGCAAAGAATCCAAAATTCGTGGTGATCGGTCCACCACCGCGTAAACCCAGCCCAGCACATGTTCTACACGTTCCCACGGCCACCTAGGATCAAAGACCATCGAAAACCATCGAGTCTTGGCGCTGCTATTCAAGTTTTTCGAGCATCGGCCGTTTTAGTCCTAGGTCGACGGTGAGGTCCTAGCTCCGGCCGTTTCCATTGCAAACCGAGCTCATGTTCGTGCTCAGCATGCCACAGTGGAGCTTTAGGAGCAAACCGTTCCGAAAATAAGGCCCTGAGTAGCTCGGGGGACATCGCCGGAGTAGGGATAGCCGCTGTCACTGTGACGGACGTGGTTCCGGCCATTGCCGAGCTTCGGTGAGGGCACCAGCGTGTTCCCCGAGCAAAGTTAGGCACAGGCGTCGAAATCCGTCGGAGGTCGGGCAGCGAAACGGCCGGTGGCGAGAGCTCGGGCGAAGCGCCGCCGCGGGAGTTGCGGGCGACGCGAGGTAGACGAAGGGGGGGGGGGGGGGGGGCGGGTCCACCGGTCAGTCCCTATTCTCTCGCGGGGATCCAATTTGCAGCCGGGATCCCGTGCGGCAGCGTGGGTAAAACCCCGTGGGATGCGGTGTGGCCGCGTTCTCAGTGGGCCGGTTTAAAGAGTAGGGCCCACCCGCAGAGTTTAAACATTTCTAGGATTTTCCAGTTTTAGTTCAAACTTCAATTGCATATAGCTTCTGCTAGGAAGCTCCAAATTCAGTGAACCAAATTTTGCTGAACTTAGAATTTTGAGTACTTTCCAGCAACAGAAATTTCAGCTCATGAAACTTAATAGTTTTCCAGAATTAATTCCCTAAAGTTTAAAGTGTTAGGAATTTTATCTAGAGAATTACTTTATGAAAAATTCTGAAATTTTGCTGGGAGTCTCATTGGAAAATTTTTGAGTCACAGTAAAAGTTTCGGACTCATCCAGGTTCATTTATTCCCCCTAATGGTGTGATTAAGTGAACTGCCCTAAAAAATAGAAAAATGTACAGAAACATTTTTCAGATTTTCTCAAATCTTGTTTAGGGCATAACTTCATCTATTTTTCTTCTAATGACATGAAACCAATTCCATTAGAACCATATCAAGTTCTAGTTTGCGGAAAGTAATGGTTGAAGCCATGAAAATCCCTTGAATTCCTTAGAGGCTCTAATATTGACCAAATAAGCTTTTATTTGTACAAGGCACAAATGAACTTGGTTTCAAATGAAACTTGGTCAAGACTCTGGTTAGGACCCTACCAAGCCACCATAAAAATTTCAGAACCAAAGGGGAGGGCTAGCTAGGGTATAGTCTTTACATATTCAATTTTCAAACATTGCATTTAAATTGACATATAGCTCGAGTGATGTGAGATCACATTAGTTCGAGTGATGTGAGATCACATTAGTAATTAAAATGAGACTAGGCAGGGGCTAGGGCGCAGCAAGAGGAAGTCTTGTGTGTGCAGCCCTGTCCGTGTCGATTGAGGACAGATCCGTGTGCGGCCCACGCTGATCAAGTTTGAACTTTCCGAAGGCATATCGGATATATGGGCCCCGGTAAACTGATGTAACCTAAACCTCCGGGCGTCGAGGCATAGCACACTGATTTATAGGTGTAGGTTGAGGGCAGCAAGGTAGAAATCTGCTAACGGACATAGAGAGATGCTCCGTGTAGGGAACCTCCTGTCCGTTTCGGTGCGACCGGTTCGACGTTTGGGCTGTTGGGTGAAAGGTTGTCCCGTACGACATCGAGCGAGCATGCTGTGCAGCTCCATGGGTGGGCGTACGTGACGTGCTCTTCGGGTGTCCTTGCAGGTGTATATCGAGTCGATTCACCGTCCCTCACGGTGAAGAGTACCACTTGGTCACTGAGTCGTGATGTAGGATAATATATGAAGTGTGATGATTCAATATTGCTGTTATGCTAAAATTGTATTGCTTCTTGTGTGCCACGAAATATTGCTTACTAAATTTCAGATTTATGAACTGCTAACATGTGGCTAAAAGATGAACTAAGGATGAACTTGTAGGCGGGTCCATTTGCTGAAATTTACTACCCCATGTTCGTACAAACTGCATGTAGAGTTTCATGCCTAGGTGAGTCGGTTAAGTCTTGTTGAGCCATCGTGCTCATGGTTGCTGCTGTAAGTGTTTTTCAGGTGAGGAGCATCCCACAGACTTGGGTTATGAGTCCACCGGCGAGGGCTACCCTCCGTCGGGGACCACGGCTGAGTGGGAGCCGTACACGCTGCGCTGAGCTGAGGAGTGCAGCTAGTGTAGGTTGCCCTAGGGCAGGGCAACCGACTTTTGCTAGGTAGACGGGCGTGAGTTGTACAAACTTAGTTTCCGCTGCTGTAATATAAACACTAGTTTGTAACTGAAGTATTGTACTACTTCGTACTTTTCAGTTGGTTTTCTATGTAATACAACATCGTTCTTATGACGCGTGCTATCAGGTGTCGTATCGTGCGGCACCACCCTCTGTGATCCTGGATGAGCGGATTCCGGTCCGCCACATTTCGTAGTCTTTGATTAATTCCAACCACCTCCTTTGCCTCATATTTAGCTCCTTCTGGGTGAAGATATACTTTAAGCTCTTGTGGTCGATATAGAGATGCACCAAGTTTCCAAGAAGACAGTGTCTCCATGTTTTCAGCGCCAATATCACAGCAGCGAGCTCAAGATCATGAGTCGGATAGTGCTGCTCCTGGTTTCGAAGTTGGCGTGAGTCATACGCGACCACCCGTCCTTCTTGCATCAACATGCAGCCAAGCCCAATACCTGACGCATCACAATACACGTCGAAGGGCTTGGTCGTATCCAGTTGAGTTAAGACCAGGGCTGTTGTTAGATGCTTCACCATTGCTTGGAACGCTCCTTCACATGCTGAGCTCCAAACATATTTCGTCCCCTTCTTCAATAATTCCATCATCGGTTTAGCAAGCTTGGAGAAGCACGGGATGAACCTCCAATAGTATCACGCTAAACCGAGAAAGCTTCCGACTTCATGGACAGAAGTGGGAGCTTTCCATTTCAGCACCTTCTCAATCTTTCTTGGATCAACTGCAATGCCTTCCACTGAAATGATATGTCCCAAAAATGACACGTGGCTGATACAAAATTTGCATTTGCTGAACTTGGCATAGAGCTTATGGTCCCGTAATCGTTGAAGGACAATATGCAAGTGTTTGGCGTGTTTTTCTTCAGACTTGGATTAAACCAAGATGTCATCTATAAACACCACCACAAACTTGTCCAACTCCGGCATGAAGACTGAGTTCATGAGGTACATGAAATGTGCCGGGCATTAGGGAGACCAAAAGACATGACGAGATATTTATATAGTCCATATCTCATTGAGAATGCCGTCTTTGGGATATCCTTCACCCGGATTTTTATTTGATGATACCCGGAGCGAAGATCCATCTTTGAAAACACGGTTGCACCCACAAGTTGATCAAACAGGATATCAATGCAGGGCAGTGGATATTTGTTTTTGATGGTAACGGCGTTGAGCGGTCGGTAATCTACACACAACCTCAAGGTTTCATCTTTCTTGTTTATGAACAATGCCGATCATCCCCATGGCGAGGAACTCGGTCGAATGAAACCTTTACTCAACAAGTCATTGAGCCGTTCCTTTATTTCAGCCAGCTCATTCGGAGCCATCTTATACGGTCTCTGCGATATTGGTGTTGTCCCAGGTGCAAGTTCAATCTTGAACTTCACATCCCGTTCAGGTGGCATGCCCGGTAGATCATCCGGGAACACATCGGGGTATTCTCAGACTATGGGGATGTCATCCAACTTTAGAGTTTCAGTGTGATAAGCTGCTTAAACTTCTGGGACAGGGCTGTCCAGTATGATTGAATGCGGACGGTGGAGTGGAGAATTTAGATGAACCATCTATGACAGAGTTTCCAGGACAGCGCCATGGTAGCTTAGCCATGACATTCCTAAGATTGCTCCAATCTTCTGTTCCTCAAGAATAATCATAGTAGTGGGATATATCTTCCCACCCAAGCACATTGGTGCTTTTGGAATCATCATATTTGCTGAAATCTTCCCTCCCGGTGAGCAAATCATATATGAGCAATCGGTCAGAAAGACATCCAGGTGATGCTTGACCACTTATGATGCACTCATGAAACTGTGGGTTGCACCGGAATCAAATAAAATGATGATTGCGCGATCATGGAGAGTAAACGTACCTGCAAGTACGGTCTCCCCTTCTGGTACGTTCTCGTTGTTGAGGTAATGAGCGTTGCCTGGTTGCTGACCTCCCTTCTTGGCAGTTGGTCGGTCCCGAGCACTGCCTTGATATTGGGCTTGCTCACTGCCCTGCTGCCTCTATGGGCAGTACATCGAAAAATGGCCGACTTGGCCACATGTAAAGCACGTGTAGCTAGTCGGTCCTCCGCTGACCGGTGGACGGAATCCTGGTGCGCGTTGTTGTATTGGAAACGCACGGGGTACCATCTGCTGCTGCTGCTGCTGCAGTAGCGGTGGTGGCATCGGCGGTCGGAATGGGGATGTTTGATAGGAACGACCTCCAAACTGTTATGTTCGTGCCGGTGGATGCCACTGTTGGCTGGATGGTGTCCGATACAACATTCGGTATTTTTGGGGAGCTCCACTTCCACTGTTCTGCGGAGCGCTTCATTTCCTCTGATCAGAACGAGCTCTCGCTAAGCATCCTCCTGGAGAATCGCTGCATTGACGAGTTCGTTGAAGGTGCCGCGATTGCACTGCACGAGATGCATCTTCATCTCGGGATTCAGACTCCGATAGAAGTGCTCGCGCTTCCTCTCTTCCGTGGAGATGTAGTCCGACGCGTACTGCGCCAGACGGTTGAAGGCACGGGAGTATTCATGGGCACTCCTCCCGCCTTGTTTCAATTCCAAGAACTCTTGGAATTTCCTCTTCATCATACCAGGAGGTATGTGATAGGCGTGGAATGTCTCTCGGAAATCTTTCCACTCAACGGTGTGGCCAGCAGGTAGTGAGGCAAGATGATTTGCCCATGAAGCACCGGTGGCACCGTGCAGTTGCTGCGCCATGAAGAGAGTCTTTTTCTGCTCTGTGCATTGGAGCGGCCCAAATTTGGACTCTATGGTCCACAGACAGTTATCGGCCTCTACAGGTTCCGCCGCTTCGGTGAACACTGGAGGATGGGTACTCATGAAATACGAGTATGTGCTGACGTGAGGCTGACAAGGCCCCATTTCTTGACGCATCCCCGCCTGGGACGTATTCCGGACTATCTTGCGGAGCAGTTCGGTCTGCTCCTCACGAGAGCCAACCAGTGCCGAGATCACATCCGCCAATGTAATCAGAGGCGGAGGCGGTAGTTGCTGCTGCGGGGTGTTGTCGTAGGCAGGTGGCTGGGAGTCATCACCCCCTTGTTGACTCGAACTCCCGACCTCGTGCGTGGATCGCGTATGAACCATCCTTCAACCATGACGACAAGCAAATCAGATACACAGCATAACTCCATGCAGTCCCTAGTAGTAAAACATATTGGCAGTAAAAATGTGATACATCTCGTATATGGATAATGTAATAACTTTGCACAAGCTACGCCATTACTCGACCAACTACATAATAGTGAAATCCAAATTGATGGACTTCCTCTTTGGAAGTTCATCTCAACTATATTTGGTCACTATGAGACGTTAATATCGCTTCGTCATCACTTATACTACCCTTTTATCTTCAATACGACACAAACATGGTCACTAGTAAGACAACATGAGTATGTAAAATACTCAATCTTTCACTACATGAAGATAATGACTAATGAGTATGTCATACACAAGTGGGTGTAATAAAAACCCCCATTGGTACAATAATCTCTCAAATGAGTTCAACTGCTCATTTCTCTGCCCAGAAATGACCAGTTTCTACTTATTCCAGATTTTAACCTAGTACATGGCATTTTTATAACTCAAGTTGAATACCAAAGTTAAAGTTAAATCCAGTATCTATCCATAAAGTATTTATTTGCCCCTATATCAGCTCTGGATAAAAAGTTACAATAATTCAAAGAGGACAGAATTCCTGGAAGAATTTCAACAGCACTTCCTTTGAATGTCACTGTTTTCAACTCAAAATTCCACTGAATTCTGTACTACTGCTGTAAAAACTTTGAATTACAAAGATAGAACACATCTCATGACCTTTACAAAAAGGTATCCTATGACTATTTTTTATTTCTGTACAGCAAGTTATGATTGAAGAACAGAACAGTCCAGAGAGAGTTTTGAGTCTGTCCTGGTTCTGGACAGTTTACACTCATCTGGCATTTCCAGCAGTTTGATGTGTGATTCTGTTCTGGCAGTATACAACAAAATTGTATAAAACTTAAAACCCTTTCCATAACTATATCTCACACCTCTATTGCCTGAATAACTTGTGATTTATGCTCTGTTAAAGTCCAGCAAAATTTCTGCCAGAAACAGAGCACTCTGTTGTTCAAGTCCCTTGGGATGAACTACTCCAATTTTGAATTTCTCTTCAAAACCTGAGTCCTAGGAACGAAAATAATTATATAAGTTTCTTTCAAAAATTGTTTTAATTCTATCATGATGCTTATATGTCGGTACTACGTTCCTCACAAAATGGAAAATCCTAAACGGATTATACCAGGATATACGACACAACCGTGGCACTACAAACAGTCTCTCGCAAACGTGTGCTATATGAATTACCCAACTTGGTTAGCCCTGCAGAAGAACACTTAATAATGATTCACTCAGATGGTTTGTCACTTCAGGCAGGTCCATAGTTGAAATTAAATACATACGCCTCTATCATTGCCATACGGTCGTCCTTGAGTAAAGCCACGTCCCAAGGTACATAGCCGGGTTATTCACCACCCGACCGAGGGCTCCACACCTTTGCAATTAAGCACACCGGTGGACCAGCGTTTTCATGTGCCCCATAGAACATAATGAGTCCTAGAGCACATACATCATATTACAAACCACACGACGGGGTCTTGTATACTACCGAACAGAACATCTCATGCTACGTTCCTCGCATGAGGGAGCTAACTGAAATTGACCGCTTTCGGTGGCGTACCTTACCTCTTACCTGAGCATAGGTGCGTTGTTACATAATCAAAATAAAAAATTATAACAAATAAGTTAGTCATGACACTTTAAGTAACTATACTAATATAGTCCTTATTTGGGCATACTAGCAATTCCTCACCGTAATCCTAAGTTTTCCTGTAATACTGTCCTTATTTAGTGTGCTATCCCCTAAGCAGCTCTAATGCCAGCCTATGACGGACCGGGATCCGTACAATCAAATATCACAGAGGGTGAAGCCGCACGATGCGACATCCGACAGCAAACTGATAAGGAAAACATATATTACATTCAAACTTACTGCATTTGTACAAAAGTAGTACAAACCTTCAGTTTACATCTAATTTACAGAGTTTAACTGCAGTGGACATTAACTATACAACTCACGCCTAACCCTAACTAGCAAAAGTCGGTTGTCCAGCACTACGGACAACCCACACTAGCTACACTCTAGCTTTAGGGCGGCGCACACGGCTCCCACTCAGCCGTTGTTTCCAAAGGAGGGTAAACCTCCCCGGTGAACCCGTACTCTATCTCAGTGGGGTACTCCTCACCTGAAAACACTTATAGCAGCAACCGTGAGCACGATGGCTCAGCAAGACTTATCCAACTCACCTACACAAGAAACTTTGTATGCAAGTCATATCAAAGGTAGGACAGACATTTGCAGTAATTAATGAACACGCCTACAGTTCATCCTTAGTTCATATTTTAGCCACAAGTTAAAGGTTCTTAAATCTTAAATTTAGTGAGCAATATTTGGTGGCATACATGTTGCAATACAATTTATTAATACAGCAATAATTCATTACATTCATCCCACATATTTACTACGTCACGACACAGTGAACAAGCGGTACTCATGACCGTGAGGGACGGCGAATCGACTCGATATACACCTGCAGGGACACCCGAATAGCACGTCACGTACACCCATCCTCGGAGCTGCAACGGCACACTCAACCGATGTCGTACAGAACAACCTTTCACCCGACAGCCCAAACGTCGAGCGGGTCGCACCAAAACAAGCAGGAGGTTCCCTACACGGAGCATCTCTCTGTGCCATTAGCAGATTTCCACCTTGCTGCCCTCAACCTACACCTATAAATAGGTGCTATATGCCTCGACGTCCGGAGGTATAGGTTACATTAGTTTATCGAACCCCATATATCTGATATTCCTTCGGTACATTCAAACTTGTTCAGCAGGGCCGCACACAGATCGGTCCTCAACCGACATGGGCTGGGCTATGCACACAAGACTTCCTCTTGTTGCGTCCTACGCCCCTACCTAGTCTCGTTTTCCTTAATAGGTGTAACTCACACCTCGAACCAATCCCATATGTGGCGAACCCTATACTCGCGAGTACATTCCAACTACTCAACTTGTACCGAAGCCTATAAGACATTAAGCATGGCATATTATACTTGAGGACTTAGACACTACCCTCACTCTCTTTAGGATAATCTGGTTATGCAATTAGGGTTTCAACCACTCTAGATCTAATTGACATACATACATCACTCTAGGTGAATATAAAGCAAAAACTTGGGAAAACATGTTAAATGCAAACCAGGGCTTGCCTTGCTGCTGGTCATCGACTAAACTCTCCTCCGGATGGATAAAATCCAAGATCTCCGGGGCTTCTTCGACTTCAGTGACTACACGTAATAAAATGAACAATGCGTGTCGAATTCAATGCAAATGTGTTGAATTGAGAAAATGAAGACCATAACTTTATCTAGACATACCTTCTGACTCCTAAATGTTTACTGTGGCTTGGTGACAACATAAACAGAGACATGGCCAAGTTTCACTTAAAACAAAGCTCATTTGAGCCCTGCACAAATAAATGTATAAATGGCCATTATTAGAGCTTCTAAGGATTTATAGGGATTTTAGTGGAGCAAGCCATTACTTTATAGAAACTAGAGTTTATGATGGTCCTAATGGAATTGGTTTCATGTAATTTGAAAAATTCTAGAGAAAGTTATGATCTAAACAAGTTTGAGAAAATTCTGAAAAATGTTTCTGTACATTTTTCATTTTCTCAGTGCAGTTCACTTAATCACACAATTAAGTGGACATAATGAACTCGAATGGATCTGAAATTTGGCATGAGACTCAAGGATAGTAAAATGAACATCCTGGACAAATTTGGGAATTTTCCACAAATTGCATCTCCAGTTAAAATTCCCAACATTTTAAATTTAGGGAATTAATTCTGGAACAAAGATTGTGTTTCAAGGAATGAAACTTATTTTGCTGGATAGTACTCGGAGAGATGAATCCAAAAAAATTTGGTTCACTAAATTTGGACAATTCTACATAAAGTTATGGATTTCTAAATTGTGGAGCTAAATTTAGATTTATTTTCCCACAGAAAATCATTCCCGCGCCTAAACAGACGCTGACAGCAGGCCCCGCGCATTTAGTTTAAACTAACCCGCCGCGCGCGCCCTGCTCTGTGCCTTACACGTGGGGCCGGGGTTTTCATTAACCTCGCGACGCCGCCGCCCCGAGCCGCCGGAGCTCCGACGAGCTCGGCGTTCCATGCGATCTAGCTCGCCGGCGACGGTGAAACTCGCCGTCCCCACGTAGTTTTGGATGCTGAACACGATAGACATGTTGCTACCGACTGCTAACCGCCCTGGCTCGCCGGTGACGAGAGTTATGTCACTGCACCTCATCGGCGACGTGTTTCCGTCGTTCCAGCCACCCTATTCGTGCGCTAACCGCATCACCACATTCAGGGAAACCTCGAGAAGCTCGGACCAGCATAAGTTTGAACCCAAAAGGCCGGGAAACGGGACCTCACCGGCGACCCCCTCTTCCTCTGAACTGCTCCTCGGCGGTCCTAGGTTTCCGGTGGGTTTTTCTTAACGGTTTTTGATCGAGAAGGAGCACATGGATCTATAGAAGCAATTTTTAAACCCTGTTTGGCTTCCCCTGCGATGATCGGCTTGAATTCCTCCTAGAACTAATCAGGTCTCGAAAAGAGCTCCTGGTGCTAAACTATGAAATTCTTTGCGTATGAGCGATGAATTGAGGAACGGTTTGCGCGGTGAGCTCAAGGACAAGCTGGTGCACAATTCTTCTTGTGGTGTCGAGGATGGAGAACGGTTGGAACTCGTGGCTCACGGGGTCGAAGTCCGGGCGACTAGGCGGTGTGTTGCGGGAGCGATCGGAAAAGGAGCTCGCCGGCCGACACCGCCCGTTTTATAGCCAAATGGAGCGAGTGGGGGGGTGCAACACCTGTTGAGCCACCTACCATGCCGAAGCAAGAGTGGCCGGCGCCTCTCGGTGGACTCCGACACGAAGGAACGGCGCCTGTCCCGATCAGCTCATGTTACTGCCTCTCCAGTCACTGGCAAGTGGGACCCACACCCCTAATACTCATCCAACTGAATTTGCTTAATTTCTGTTGACCCCAATGCCCCTCAATTTGATAGAATTCCACAATGGACATTTGGAAATTTGAATCCCTCAGATTGGAGCTGGTTTTGCTAAATTTGATTCACACTAGAATTTGAAATTCAAATTCAATTTTTGAATTAGTGCAAATTTAGCTCCCGACAAGATCAACTCCAAGATGAAAATTGGTGGAGTAACTCAGAAAAATGTGCTGAGTTTGAATCTGAATCAACCTTTTGAATTCAGGTGATGAAAGTACCTCAAATTTGAATCTACATTAAAACTAGCCCTTTCAATAATTGTTATACAAAAGTACATGAAAAGTGTTTGGATTTGCATGAAACTTGGCATGAGCATTCTTAAGAAAGTTTAGGATTTAATAGTGATCTCAGCCTATAAAGAATTCATGTGGGAAATACAATTTTTGGATTTTGTGACTTCTTCCTCTAATGATTCTGTTTATGGTGGTTACATGCTCTTCAAATGTGTATATGTGATTACCATAATATGAGCTGTGGTGTGTGAGGTGATGAACACTTTACATAGAGAATTCATTGTAGAAAATAAAAGGAGGGAGTTGGATGAAGACTGTAAGAGGAATATGACTTGGCAGGGACAGTCCTCAGGAAGTAATGTTCGACCGCGCTTTGCACCGCAGCCCGCGGGGAAAGTGAGCCGTCCCATGGTACCCTACCAAGCACAGAAGAGTTACAACCCCACTTTCAAGTCTCCCATGCCACAAACTCAGCCGCAACGCCAGCAAATGCAGCAGCCACGTCTTGCTTTTCCACCTAGGCCAGCGGGACAAGGTCAGCAAAATACACCACGACACAACAAGGGTCAGGCGCCTAAAGCTGGGGTACATTGACACGACCCCACGTTCTTATCGAGCCAGGATCACGCTGAGGGGTGCTGCGTTGCACATCACCGGATAACACACATCAAAGGTACAAAGAGGAAGCAAGTTTATTACAGAAAGAGGTTTATGAACATTTGTACAACAAAATAAGTTCAGTCTACACTCACGGGCATAGACTACGCGTCGAGTTCACGTTCAGCCCGTGAACGTGTCCCCGCTAGCATGCACACACACTAACACAGCGGCGTGCACGACTCTCACTCGACGGGGTTCCCCTCCTGGGGTTCCGTCTCCTCCTTGGGAGTCCCTTCCTCATAGAACCCTGCAAAAACTTCAAACACAAGCAGTGAGCACGAAGGCTCAGCAAGACTGACCCGTCGCTCCTAAACATGGAACTTCTACATGAGGGGTGATAGGTACTTGAGATAAAGCAAGTTGCAAAGGACTCGCCTAATTAGTGGAACCTTACTTTCGAGTTTTAGCAGCAGGTTGTGGAGAACCTTACACTAAGGCACATGAGAGAGCCGCAATCAAACAAGAAATGCATTTCTCTCATGTATTTTGCCCAAAGCTGAAAGGAACTTTAATTAGCTATAAACTACAGAAATCATTAACAATCAAAGTCCATCTTTCAATCAGCAACATTTTAACATGTAACTAGCCTGTGAAGGCTATTAGTACCACTAGACAGACTCAATGACTCTGAAATTTTTACTGTGGTTTGGATACAACCTAACCAGAGACTTGGCCAAGTTTTAGTTGCAGCAAAGCTCATTTGAGCCCTCCACAAATAATTATGTACTTGACCTTAATTGGAGCCTTTAGGGTGTTCTAGGGATTTTCATGGAGCAAGCCATGCCTTTCTGAAAACTAGATTTTCAGAGGGTTCTAATGGAGTTGGTCTCACTTAATTTGAAGGTTCCTAGCTAAAGATATGAGCTAAACAATTTCAGAGGAAATTCTGAAAATGTTTCTGAACATTTTCTATTTTCTCTGGAACAGTTATTTTAATCACACCATTAGGTGGATCAAATGAGCTCAAATGGATCCGAAGTTTTTATGGTAGTTCAGGTATATTTTGGTGAATATCCCAGCAAAAGTTCAGAAATTTCCTCCAAGGGATTCTCCAGTTAAAATTCCAAACAGTTTAAACTTTGAGGAATTAATTCTGGAGAAATAACGATTTTCATGAAGTGAAACTTGATTTGTTGGAAAGTACTCAGAGAGCTGAATCCAACAAAATTTGGTTCACTTTATTTGGATGTTCCTAGCCAAAGTTATGAGGATTTGATGTTTGAATGAATTCTGAAAATCGGGGAAAAGTTTAAATCTGCCGGTGGGTCCATGTTTCACGTGTCGGGCGCTGGAGCGCCGGCACACCGGGGTCCACAGAGTTTTTGCACGCAAGCACACCAGATCCGAGCCGCAGACCGATCCCGATTTAAAATCCGAGCCGCTGACAGCCGGGACCCACCCCCTTCGTCTACCTCCCGACTCCCGCGTTCGGCCGCCGCGACGCCTCGCCGGAAAGCTCGCCGGCAGCCTCGGTGGTGCTCCAAACTTCATGATTCTGGCCGCCCCTGCCTAAGTCGACTAGGGGAACACGGTTCTGGGATCAGTTCGTTATGACAACGACCGGCACATGGTCGGCGACGAGCGGCGGCTTCGGAAGGACTTCGGCCGTGTCAGCCAACCTCCCTAGCACCTCAATCGATAGAGCGAACGGTCGGGGAGCATCCGTGGACCTTAGGGAAGGTCGACATGAGCTCTAAGCAGCTCGGGAGAGGTCCGAAGTAGTCTCTCACCATGCGCCCGATGCTTCCCGCATGCTCCGCCGACGGCAAACTTCGAAATACGCCGTGTACAGGGGTTCTCCGGCTAAAGGTTGTGAAGGCAACTTGTGCGCTACCAGGTCTAGTCTGTGTAGGAGCGGATTGAGACTCTCTAACCCTTCCTAGAGTGTGAATTTGCCAGAACCGCACCCGAGGGTCGGTCTGTACCAAAAAAGGGGAAAACTGGAAATTCACCGCCGGCGATCAAGCACTCGGGCTGTGGCTCGGGGGTTAGCAGCACCGGTCACCAACTCGTCTGGGGACGCCTTAGCTTGGGTGTGACAACCTCCCGGTTGGGCTGTCCACGGGAGCCCGAAGTGCGGCGGCTTTAGGTCTCTGCATGGAACTCTCGGTATAGCCGAGATCAACCGGTTTTTGCCGATTTCTAACGACGGGGAAGAAGAAGGAAAGTTCCTAATACCTTGTCGTAGCTCTGGAGGGAGCAGGGTGGCTGTGATCGGGGCTCTCCGATCAGTTCCGAGCGGCGGAGGGAAGAATCCGGTTCTGTGTTCTTGCGAGGGGAAAATGGCGAGGGGGCTTCGGCCGAGGAGTGGGGCGCCTTAAGAAGGGCTCCGAACCGACTTGTACCCGCGCGTGGCCAAGCAGCTGGTGGCGCGGCGGCCTCCCTCAGTGGCGATCGCTGCTGAAGCCCGAAGACCCGAGTGAGAAAGTCTTCAGTCGGTTTAATCACTTCAGTGGCTTACATGTGGGTCCCACTCCTTTTTTAACCTCTGAACTTAACTCCATATTACTGTTATAAACAGTAATCCCCACAATGCCCATGGTAATTTGAATTATTCATGCCGGAGCCATTTGAATTGGTTAGAATTCAAATTGGGTTTGGTTTGACTAAATTTCAGCACATGTTCAGTTTGAAATTCAAATAAAATTTGAATTTGCTACACTTAGCTCATGTCAAGATCAACTCCAAATGGAGTGAAAATTGGTGTGTGAGCTCACAAAAATGTGCTGAGTAAGAATATGCCTCCGACTTTTGAATTCATGGGATAAAAACAGTTTGAAGTTGAATTTGAGTTCACACTACCCTCTTTCTAGCTATACCCAAAAATACTTCAAAAAGGTTTTGAACTTGGGTGAAACATGGCATGGACATTCCTAGCAAGGTGTAGGAGTTTTCATATGCCCAGCCCCTAGCTGATGCATGTGGGAAATACCACTTTTGCATTTTGTGAGTTTATTCTCTAATGAGCATGTTGATAATGGTTACTTGCTCTTCAAATGTGTTCATCAACTTTCTTCAAATGAGGTGTGTTGTGTGGTGATGAACACTTTAAACATGTGTCAAAAACTGAGGCCTTTACATTCCCCCCCCCCCCCCCCCCGCTGAAAAGAATCTCGTCCTGAGATTATAAGGTGAAAATGAGAGAGAGGACGGTAGAAAATTACCGGATATGCGACGTGAAAAAGTCAGGGTAGTTAGCGCGAAGAAATCCTTCGCTCTCCCATGTCGCTTCGTCCATAGAGTGATTACTCCATAGAAATTTGTAGAACCAAAACGTACGGTTGCGTGTGGTTCGGGCCTTCTCATCAATAACCTGAACCGGTTTCTCCTGATAGGTGAGATCCGGTTTCAGTTCTTCAATATCCTCCAGCTAAACGGTAGTTGATAGCTTAAGACACTTCCTCAGCTGGGAAACATGAAAGACATCGTGCACACCGGAAAGTGCTTCTGGTAATTTCAGCCGGTATGCTACTGATCCACATCTTTTGGTAATCTGAAATGGACCGATGAATCGGGGTGCCAACTTTCCTCTCACCCCGAATCTGTTGACGCCCTTCATTGGAGACACACGTAAGTATACGTGATCCCCGACTTCGAACTGTAATGGGCGTCTCTTCCGGTCCGCGTATTGTTTCTGTCGGGATTGTGCGGCTTTTAGGTTCGCTTGAATCAGTGGAACCTTTTCCTCCACGTTGTTGACAAGATCAATCCCGAAGGTAACCCTTTCGCCAGACTCACACCAATTTAGTGGTGTGCGGCATTTCCTCCCGTATAGCGCCTCATAAGGCGCCATTTTGATGCTGGTTTGGTACCCATTGTTGTTCGAGAACTCAGCTAACGGCAAGTGATAATCCCAATTCTTGCCGTGGTTGATAGCACAAGCTCGTAGCATGTCTTCTAGAATCTGATTTACCCGCTCGGTTTGCCCATCTGTCTGCAGGTGGTATGCTGAACTACGGATCAGCTTCATCCCCAATGCAGCGTGCAGCTGCTCCAAAAAATGGGACACAAATAAAGTGCCCAAGTCCGATATGATGGTACGGGGTACGCCGTACAAGCATAGGATCCGTGAGATGTACAGTTCAGCGTACTTCTTGGCGTTGTAGATGGTGTTGACCGGGATGAAATGGGCAACTTTGGTGAGCCGGTCGACGATTACCCACACAGAATCATGTTTCTGAAAAGTGGTGGGTAAACCGACGATGAAGTCCATGCTCACATCTTCCCACTTCCAGGCAGGAACGCCCAGTGGCTGTAGCAGTCCCGGTTTCCGCATATGATCTGCCTTCACCCTTCGACATGTATCACACTCGGACACGTACTTGGCGATCTCCCGCTTCATCCATGTCCACCAAAACTTGCTTCTGAGTTCTTGATACGTTTTGTTGCTGCCGGGGTGAATAGAAAATTTTGATAAGTGAGCCTCATCAAAAATTTTCTTCCGTAACTCCGGGTTACGGGGTACGACGATCCGGTCCTTGAACCATAGGACGCCGTCTCCGTCTTTCCGGAAACATTTCAGCTCCCCACTGTCTATACGTCTCCGCAAATGCGACATGCCCTTGTCATGTTTCTGAGCTGCCGCTATCTCTTCACGGATGGTGGGGATCAAAGCTAAGTTATAGAGAGCTCCGTGTGGAATCACATGCAGTGGTGGTTCGCTCTCTTCCAACAGTGTTATGGTCAGATTGTTGACGTGTGACTTGCGACTCCGCGCATATGCCACTACGTTTGCCTTGCCAGGGTGATAATGGATCTCTATTTCGTAATCCTTTATCAGTTCTAACCATCTTCGCTGCCTCATGTTCAGCTCCTTCTGAGTGAATATGTACTTGAGGCTCTTGTGGTCGGTATATAGATGTACGAGGTTACCCAGTAGGTAGTGCCTCCACATTTTCAGTGCAAGTACCACGGCAGCGAGCTCCAAGTCGTGAGTTGGATAATTCTGCTCATGGTTTCTAAGCTGCCGTGACCCATACGCGACCACTCTTCGGTCTTGCATCAGCACACATCCGAGTCCAATGCCGGATGCATCGCAGTACACATCGAACGGTCTTGTTGTGTCTGGCTGCGCCAAAACCGGTGCTGATGTCAGGTGCTTCACTAATGCCTTGAACGCTGCTTCACATGTTGGACTCCAAATATATTTGGTAGCCTTCTTTAGCAGCTCCGACATAGGCTTGGCAATCTTCAAGAAGTTAGGGATGAACCTCCGATAATATCCCGCGAGTCCGAGGAAACTCCGTACCTCGTGAACAGTTCTCAGGGGCTTCTAATTCAGCACTTGTGTGATCTTGCTCGGGTCTACAGCGATACCCTCCGCTGAGATGATATGCCCGAGAAAAGGCACTTGCGATATCAAGAATTCGCATTTGCCGAATTTCGCGTATAGTTTGTGATCCCGCAGCCGTTGCAAGACTATACGCAGATGCTTCTTGTGATCTTCCTCCGACTTGGAATATACCAATATGTCGTCGATGAAGACCACGACAAACTTGTCCAGCTCCGGCATGAATACCGAGTTCATCAAATACATGAAGTGAGCTGGAGCATTGGTGAGGCCGAAGGACATGACCAGGTACTCATAAAGCCAGTACCTCGTCGAGAAATCCGTCTCCGGAATATGCTCAGCCCGTATCTTAATCTGATGGTACCCGGATCTTAAGTCCATCTTGGAAAAGATATTTGCTTCGACCAACTGATTAAACAACATGTCAATCCGTGGAAACGGGTACTTGTTCTTGATGGTTACGGAGTTTAGTGGACGATAGTCCACACAAAGCCGCAACGTCTCATCCTTCTTCTTCGCAAATAATGCCGAACAGCCCCATGTTGAGGAGCTCGGCCTAATAAAACCCTTCTCCAGCAGGTCCGTTAGTTGAGTCTTCAGTTCAGCCAATTCCTTGGGCGCCATCTTGTACGGCCTTCGGGATATTGGCATGGTTCCCGGTGCAAGTTCAATCTTAAACTCCACCTCTCTATCGGGCGGCATCCCCGGTAAATCCTCCGGGAATACACCAGGGAACTCTCGGACCACTGGAATATCTTCCAATCTGATGGTTGTGCATTGATAGACACTTGGAAGTTTTATTTCTGGACTGTCCAGAAATAAGGAATGAGATTCGTGCACTTCTGAGTTCAAGTGCACAATTCGGAGGACGGTGTCTAAAACAGCGCCATGGTGGGTTAACCACGACATCCCTAAGATGACATCGACCTTTTGTCCCTCTAAAATTATGAGAGACGTAGGGTACACTCTACCCGCTAAGCATAATGGCGCTTTTGGAACCATCATACTTGCTGAAATCTTCCCACCCGGTGAACAAACCAAATAAGGATTATCGGTGGGCAGTATTTGCAAGCTGTATTTAGCAATGAAAGCTTGGCTAATAAATCTATGTGTGGCGCCTGAATCAAATAATACTATGGCGGGATACTGGTGGAGTTGGAACATACCCGCAAGGATTGGCTCTCCCTCCGGCACGTCCTCTATGGCAAGTTGGTGGACAGTGCCGGGCCTAGGGTTTGCCCGCCACGCATTAGTGGGGTTCCGGGGTTGATTCCTTCCCGGAAGTTGTGGTGCAACTCCGCCGCCTTGACTCTCCGGGCAACTGTTGGCGAAGTGTCCTGGCCGACCATATTTGTAGCATGTGGCCGCGGCTTGTCCGTTGCTTGGGGGACGAAAGCCCGGCATGCGCTGCTGAGGTGCATACGCACGCGGCATCGCCTGCTGCTGCTGTTGTTGTTGTGGGGGTGGTGCTGGCAGTGCCGGCCTGAATGCTGGTGAAGAATATGGCCGACTGCGGAACAGCATCGGCCTCTGTGGTGGCTGCCAGCGTGCACCTGATGGTGGGTGATTCACTATCCGAAATTTCTGAGAAGAACCGCCTCCTTCTCCGCTGCTTCGCGGCACGCTTCGCTTTCTCTCTGCCGCCACTAACTCCTTGCTGGTGTCCTCCTGAACAATCACAGCATCAATTATGTCGTTGAGGCTGCCGCGATTGAACATCGCCAGTTTGTCCTTCAGGAGCGGGTTAAGCCCCTGGTAGAAGTGGTCCCGCCGCTTCTCGTCAGTATCGGCGTGATACGACGCGTAAAGCGCGAGATCGTTGAACGCCCTGGAGTATTCCAGCGCGTTCTGGCTCCCTTGCTGCAGGTGTAGAAACTCCTGCGTCTTCCTCTTCATCAGACCTGGCGGTATGTGATAGGCCCTGAAGGCCGTCCGGAACTCCGCCTAGGTCATAACTCGGTCAGTGGGCTGTGAAGCACTGTAGTTTGCCCACCACGTGCTCGCGGATCCCTGGAGCTGCTGGACCATGAACTGAGTCTTGCGCTGCTCACTTATTTGGAGCAGCCCGAACTTCATCTCTATCATGCGCAGCCAGTTCTCCGCATCGAGGGGTTCATCCGCCCTTGAGAATACCAGGGGATGAGTCGCTAGGAAGTCGGAGTAAGAGCTCTGTTGACGCTCCTCACGTTCTTGACGTCTCTCTGGTCGAGACGTATTTGCAATAAGGGTCTGCAGCAGCTCCGTGTGCTGCTGATGAGAAAACGCCATTGTCGCAACGATGTCGGCCAATGTAACCGTTGGCGGTGGCGGTGGCGGTGTTTGCTGTTGCTGTTGCTGCTGTTGCTGTCCCGAGGAGTCCTCGGGAGGCTGTTGGGAGGTTTCTCCCCCTTGACTAGAACCCCCAACGTCCGGGTTGGCACGAGTACGAGTCATTCTGAAATTTAAAACAGCAGCGGTCAGCACATGTCAGACTTAAAAGTTCCATATGAAACAGTAGGTATTGACGTGACGCATGAATAATTTGCACAATATTCACATACATTGATAAAGCATAAACTTTATACAAGATACATTATTCTCGGATCTCCGAGAAGTCGTGCTCATGTCCTCATTACCTATACATACGCTACTGCCTAAACGATATGTCACCGGTTACAAAAGTTTGGGTTACACTATCCTGGTTGCCCTACATGGCAACGGTAACACCCTACTCGGAGTAGAACTCGACCTCTTGTGGGTCGTCCTCCTCCGGTACCTCTGCTGGTGGCTCCGGATCTACAACCTCCCCTCCCATCTCGGGCTCTCCCATTGCCGGAAGACCCAAGACCACCGGTATGCCCAATACCGGAGGTACGAGGTCCTGCAATGCATGCACCTCGTCCATGGCCTGGTTGTAGTCTTCTTCCCAGCCTTGCCCTTCCTCAATAGCGTCGTCTCGCTCTTTAGTAAGGTTCTCGTTCTGCTGGGTTAGAGTCTGTACCAGTTCTTGCAACGCCGCGATGTCGACACGGCTCTTCTTCTTCGCCTTCTTCAGATGATGCAACTGATTATACTGTTTGTTCAGTCGCTTGATCGTCGGAAGGAGCACATTGCGGAGTGTGCTGTGAGCACTCTCGAAATGGTCTCCACGGCTGATGCTTTCCTTGAGCTTTGTGGCGAGACATTCCGTATGAGCAGCTTGGCTGTCCATCACGGCCTTTCCCGCCTTCATCTGGAGGCTGAGGTTTGCCTCCACGGGGCTGTACCTTGGGCAACCCGGATCTGTTGCCTCCCGGTACCTCCCTTCCCACACATGATGAGCCCGTCCCTCTACCAGAACGAGCGTGTATGGAGTGCCCTCCATTGCTCTCACGTGTAGCTGGAAGAAACGTGACATGGCGTCACGGGCTGCCACTTGCCACCTTCCCTCGGGTTGTCTACCTCTCCACCGTGACGGTGAACGGCGCCCAACCGGGTGGCGTAGGTCCTGCAGGGACTTCGACATGGATCGTCCACGTCTTGTTCCCCTCCTCGCCTTCTTCCTTGGCGAGGTACTGCAGCATCTCGCTGTACCCAAAGTATTGAAGCATTTGCCTCAACGTTTCCGGATAGCCGCTGCGGTGAGAACAGTGGGACACCACCCACCCATTCTCCAACTGTTTATCTGCTGTCATCTGTAAAAATATATTTGAGAAATGTCAAATACTTATTTAAACAGCAACCCATTGAGTTATAACATAAGACATGTCATTGAACTCATAAAACTTGGAAATATAGTTCAAATTTAAACAAATTTGACTACTGATCTGCTGTCCAACCTGACAGTCCTGACCAGTTTCCATTTTAACCTGATTTAGGTCATGCTAAAAGCAAAACCAATTATGGAGCTCAACATCAAAGTTAAAGATAACTTCAATAGCTTTCCAGAAAGTGTTTGATTGGCCTAATATCTGTCCTGGTTCAAAAGTTATGAGATATCAAAGTTAACAGAATTTCTGGAGAACATTTCTCCTAATTAGTGGAACCTTACTTTTGAGTTTTAGCAGCAGGTTGTGGAGAACCTTACGCTAAGGCACATGAGAGAGCCGCAACAAACAAGAAACGCATTTCTCTCATGTACTTTGCCCAAAGCTGAAAGGAACTTTAATTAGCTATAAACTACAGCAAATCATTAACAATCAAAGTCCATCTTTCAATCAGCAACATTTTAACATGTAACTAGCCTGTTCTTTCTACGTCACGGTACAGTGAACAAGTGGTACTCACTGACCGCGAGGGACGGCGATTATAATCGATTTACACCTGCACGATTACCCGAATAACCTGTCACGTACGCCCGTACTCGATGTTGCCTACAGAATCCATCACGGACGCTGTACGCAACAACCTTTCACCCGTTAGCCAAATGTTGAACCGGTCCCATCGTCCCGAGGAAGAGGTCTCTGCACGCGCATCTCAGTGCCGCCAGCCGATTTACACCTCGAGCTCTCAACCTACCCTCTGAACGACCAGCTATGCCTCAACACCCAGCTACCCGAGTTATATCGATTTCCCGGTTCCCATATAGCCAGTAGGTCTTCGGTACTGTTCTAGCTTGTTCAACAGGCCCGCACACGGCTCGGTCCTCAATCGACACAAGCGGAGCTATAGCACACAGGCCCAAAAGTCCTGCTGCCCTTACTCTCCGCTCGGTCTCATTTTTCTTGACTTGTGTATCATGTGCTATCTCTACCCGAGTCGAGTGCCTCTAGCCTATGCTCGCGAGTAGTTCCAACTACTCGACTTGTACCGAATCCTACACTATCTTAGCATTGCAGTAGCTAACGGGGTTTTCAATCCTAATCCCAACCCATGGCTTTCTTGGCTATGCATTTGGGTTTTCAAACAAGACTCTAGTGCAAGAAATAATGATACTCAAGTAAGTGCTGAAAACAATAAAATTTTATAAAAAGGTGAATGCAAACTGGAGCTTGACTTGATGCTCTTGGTCGTACGCTAGCTACTCTTCCGAAGTAACGAAGTCTAAGACTTCGGGTTCCTCCTCGACCTTAGCGACTACATGATACAACAAATACATGTCTTAATTTAAATGCATTTGAATTAAATTTTAAATTTGTGAAGCTATAAGTCCCACTAGACAGACTCAATGACTCTGAGATTTTTACTGTGGTTTGGGTACAACCTAAGCAGAGACTTGGCCAAGTTTTAGTTACAGCAAAGCTCATTTGAGCCCTCCACAGATAATTATGTACTTGACCTTAATTGGATCATTTAAGGTGTTCTAGAGATTTTCATGGAGCAAGCCATGCCTTTCTGAAAACTAGATTTTCATAGGGTTCTAACGGAGTTGGTCTCACTTAATTTGAAGGTTCCTAGCTAAATATATGAGCTAAACAATTTCAGAGGAAATTCTGAAAATGTTTCTGAACATTTTCTATTTTCTCTGGAACAGTTTTATTAATCACACCATTAGGTGGATCAAATGAGCTCAAATAGATCCGAAATTTTTATGGTAGTTCAGAGAAATTTTGGTGAATATCCCAGTAAAATTTTAGAAATTTTCTCCAAGGAATTCTGCAGTTAAAATTCCAAACAGTTTAAACTTTGAGGAATTAATTCTGGAGAAATAAAAATTTCATGAAGTGAAACTTGATTTGCTGGAAAGTAATCAGAGAGCTGAATTCAACAAAATTTGGTTCACTTGATTTGGATGTTCCTAGCCAAAGTTATGAGGATTTGAAGTTTAAATGAATTCTGAAAATCGGGGAAAAGTTCAAATCTTCCGGTGGGTCCATGGTACACGTGTCGGGCGCTGGAGCGACGGCACACCGGGGTCCACGGAGTTTTTGCGCGCCAGCACACCAGATCCGAGCCGCTGACAGCCGGGACCCACCCCCTTCATCTACCTCCCGACTCCCGCGTTCGGCCGCCGTGACGCCTCGGCAGAGAGCTCGCCGGCAGCCTCGGTGGTGCTCCAAACTTCATGATTCTGGCCGCCCCTGCCGAAGTACACTCGGGGAACACGGTTCTGGGCTCAGTTTGTTATGACAACGACTGGCACATGGTCGGCGACGAGCGGCGGCTTCGGAAGAACTTCGGCCGTGTCGGCCAACCTCCCTAGCACCTCAATCGATCGAGCGAACGGTTTGGGAGCATCCGTGGACCTTAGGGAACGTCGACATGAGCTCGAAGCAGCTCGGGAGAGGTCTGAAGTAGTCTCTCACCGTGCGCCCGATGCTTCCTGCATGCTCCGCCGACGGCAAACTTCGAAGTACGCCGTGTACAGGGGTTCTCCGGCTAAAGGTTATGAAGGCAACTTGTGCGCTACCAGGTCTAGTCTGTGTAGGAGCGGATTGAGACTCTCTAACCCTTTCTACAGTGTGAATTTGTCAGAACCACACCCGAGGGTCGGTCTGTACTGAGAAAGGGGAAAACTGGAAATTCACCGCCGGCGATCAAGCACTCGGGCTGTGGCTCGGGGGTGAGCAGCACCAGTCACCAACGCATCCGGGGACGCCTTAGCTTGGGTGTGACAATCTCGGTTGGGCTGTCCACGGGAGCCCGAAGTGCGGCGGCTTTAGGTCTGTGCATGGAACTCTCGGTATAGCCAAGATCAACTGGTTTTTGCCGATTTCCAACGACGGGAAAGAAGAAGGAAAGTTCCTAATACCTTGTCGTAGCTCTGGAGAGAGCAGGGTGGCTGTGATCGGGGCTCTCCAATCAGTTCCGAGCGGCGGAGGGAAGAATCCGGTTCTGTGTTCTTGTGAGGGGAAAACGGTGAGGGGGCTTCGGCCGAGGAGTGGGGCGCCTTAAGAAGGGCTCCGAACCGACTTGTGCCCCCGCGTGGCCAAGCAGCTGGTGGCGCGGCGGCCTCCCTCGGTGGTGATCGCTGCTGAAGCATGAAGACCCGAGTGAGAAAGTCTTCAGTCGGTTGAATCACTTCAGTGGCTGACATGTGGGTCCCACTCCCCTTTTAACCTCTGAACTTAACTCCATATTACTGTTGTAAACAGTAACTCCCACAATGCCCATGGTGATTTCAATTATTCACCCCTGAGCCATTTGAATTGGTTAGAATTCAAATTGGGTTTAGTTTGACTAAATTTTAGCACATGTTCAGTTTGAAATTAAAATAAAGTTTGAATTTGCTACACTTAGCTCATGTCAAGATCATCTCCAAATGGAGTGAAAATTGGTGTGTGAGCTCACAAAAATGTGCTGAGTAAGAATATGCCTCCCACTTTGGAATTCATGGGATAAAAACAGTTTGAAGTTGAATTTGAGTTCACACTACCCTCTTTCTAGCTATACCCAAAAATACCTCAAAAAGGTTTTGAATTTGGGTGAAACTTGGCATGGACATTCCTAGCAAGGTGTAGGAGTTTTCATATGACCAGCCCCCAGCTGATGCATGTGGGAAATACCACTTTTGCATTTTGTGAGTTTATTCTCTAATGAGCATGTTGATAATGGTTACTTGCTCTTCAAATGTGTTCATCAACTTTCTTCAAATGAGGTGTGTTGTGTGGTGATGAACACTTTAAACATGTGTCAAAAACTGAGGCCTTTACATACATGCTTCTACTTTGGCGAGGTTGACACTATGCCCACAATTCCCAAAGAAGAAACCACCGCAGTCACAACAGAAGAACCTTATGCATGGAAGGGTGAATCATGTGACCATGGAGGAAGCCTAGGAAGCACCAGATGTGGTGATTGGTACGTTTCCCGCTAATTCCCACACTGCTTCAATTCTATTCGATTTTGGTGCTACCCACTCTTTCATTGCTAAGGAATTCATTAAAAAGCATGATCTAGCCACCACTCACATGAATCTATGTTAGCAGTGAATTCTCCAGGAGGAGAAATAAGAACAAGACATGCATGCCCTAGGGTGAATCTAAACATTAATGGGGTAGTGTTTTCCGCAAACCTCATAGTGATATTTTAAAAGGGGTAGATATAATTTTGGGAATGGATTGGCTGACCAAGTATGAAGGTGTTATTAATTGTTCAACGAGAATGGTGGAGTTAACCCATACGAGTGGCACCAAGGTCCAGTTCATTGTCGTCCAAGAACCAAGGAAAGACACTAGACTCAATCAAGTGGAAACAACTTTTGAAGACATAAGGGTGTTAAATGAGTTTCCGGATGTCTTTCCTGAGGAATTATCAGGTATGCCACCTGATCGAGAGGTAGAATTCACAAAAGAATTATTACCTAGAACAGCCCTGATATATAAGAGACCTTATAGGATGGATTCCAAACAGCTAGAAGAGCTCAAGGAACATATCCGTGAGTTGATAGCGAAAGAGTACATTCGTCCTAGTTCCTAGCTCTAGTTATATTTGTGCCCAAAAATGATGGAACCCAAAGGTTGTGCGTAGATTACCGTGCACTTAATGAGGTAACCATTAAAAACAAGTACCCACTGCCACGCATTGATGACTTGTTTGACCAATTAAGAGGCGCATGTGTATTTTCAAAGATTGACCTCCGTTTAGTATATCATCAATTAAAGATACGGCCCTCTGATATTCCCAAAACAGCTTTTGTCTCTCGATATGGGCTGTATGGGTACACGGTCATGCCGTTAGGGTTAACCAATGTCCCGGTGTACTTTATGTATCTCATGAAGAAGGTATTCATGGAATATTTGGATAAGTTTATAGTAATGTTCATTGATGATATTGTAATCTTTTCTAAAGATGAGGAGGAACATGAGAAACACTTAAGGATAGTATTGCAAAAACTGCGAGAACATCAACTATATGCCAAGCTTAGTAAATGTAAATTTTAGCTAAAGAAAGTTCCTTTCTTAGGACACATAATATCTGAAGGTGGAATAGCCGTGGATCCTGCTAAGATCACAGATGTGCAAAAGTGGAAGACTCTTGAGAATGTCGAGGAAATCCAAAGCTTCTTAGGCTTGGCAGGATATTACCGACGATTCATTGAGGGGTTCTCTAAGATTGCAAAGCCTCTCACCAAGATGTTAGAGAAAGGAGTTACTTTCAAATGGATGCCGGAGTGTGAGTCATGCTTACAAGAATTAAAGGAAAGATGGACCACAACCTCAGTACTAGTGATGCCGGATATGCAAGAAGAATTTTCCGTGTATTGTGATGCTTCGAGACATCGATTGGGGTGTGTCCTTATGCAAGACGGATATGTTGTTGCATATGTCTCTAGGAAGCTCCGGAAGCATGAAAACAACTACCCTACGCATGACCTAGAGTTAGCAGCGGTAGTTCATGCGTTGAAGCTATGGAGTCATTGGTCAATGGGTAAGAGGACCGAGATCTACACCGATCATAAGAGCTTGAAGTATATATTCACGGAATCTGATCTCAACCTCAGGCAAAGACCATGGATAGAATTGATCAATGATTTTGATGTGGGTATTAATTACCATCCGAGAAAGGCTAACGTCGTTGCAGATGCCTTACGACGGAAGGTGCATGTCAACATGTTGACAACGAGTGAAATACCACCGCAATTACATGACTAATTCGGTAGACTTAATTTGCGTTTCATGAATAACAGTGAGGCCATTGCTATGGAAGTGGATTCCACAATAGAGCAAGACATACGTAATGGTCAGAAAGATGATGAGAAAATCCAGGAAATTAAAAGACTAATCGGGGAGAATAGAGATATTAGATTTTGAGAGAATGAACATGGTATGGTATGGCGTGGAAAAAGGATATGTGTGCCAGATGTGAAGGAAATTCGTGAATTGATCCTTAGAGAAGCTCATGATTCTGACTAAACCATTCATCTTGGGAGTTCTAAGATGTATCAGGATCTTAAAAACAGGTACTAGAGGTATGGAATGAAGCGAGATGTCGCTGAACATGTGGCTTTATGTGACACATGTCAATTAGTAAAAGCAGAGCATCAATGATCTGCAAGATTATTGCAGCCACTCAAAGTACCAGAATGGAAATGGGAAGAGATAAGCATGGATTTTATAGTAGGGCTGCCTAGAACCCAATCAGGATATGATTTGATATGGGTAATAGTCGATCAATTAACTGAGGTAGCCCACTTTATTCCCGTAAAAGAAAAGTACAACGGCTCCAATTGGCTGAATTGTACATGTCCAGAATCGTGTGTTTACACGGGGTGCCCAAGAAGATAGTGTCCAGGAACACAATTTACCTGAAGGTTCTGGCAGAAATTGCATGAATTCATGGGGACTCGTCTAAATTTCTGTTCAGCATATCACCCGCAGACTAACGGAAAAACAAAAAGAACAAATCAAATCCTCAAGGACATGCTAAGAGCTTGTGTGCTCAAGAATAGCAGAAGTTCGGATAAAAATTTACCCTATGCAGAATTCTACTATAACAACAGTTACCAGGCTAGCATGAAGATGTCTCCTTTCGAGGTGTTATATGGGAGAAAATGCAGGACTCTTCTGTTCTGGGATCGAACAGGAGAGAGTCAGGTGTTTGGGCCAGAGGTGTTACGAGATGCCGAGAGAAAAGTAAAAGAAATCCGCAACAATTTAAAAGTAGCCCAGATCTGACAGAAAAGCTATGCGAATACAAGACGACGAGAATTAACCTTTGAAATAGGACACTATGTATACCTCAAAGTGTCTCCTATCAAAGGACCTCTTCGTTTTAAAGTGAAAGGAAAACTAGCACCTCGGTACATTGGACCCTTCCAGATTCTACAATGAAAGGGAGAAGTTGCATATTGTTTGGAATTATCCCCTCGTCTATCAGATGTGCATGATGTGTTTAATGTATCACGACTCAAGAAATGTTTGAGAACAACAAAGGAAAAGTTGCCGATGAATGAGTTGGACGTACAAGAAGACCTTTCGTATACATAGTACCCGGTTAAAATTCTTGAGACGACAGAACACATCACGAGGAACAAGATTCAGAGGAAGAAGCACTTGGGAAAGAGAAGACGAATTCAAGTCATAGTTTCAGAATCTATTCCCCTATGAGTTTCCGAATCTCGAGGTCGGGATTCATTTTAAGGGGGGTAGAGTTGTGACACCCGAATTTTTTTAATTTTGAAATCATGAAGAAGTGATGTCGTGGATGTCCAATATTTTGAAAATTCAAAACAGAATTTGAATTTTAAAGAAGAAACAGAAAAGAAAAGACAAAAGAAAAAAGAAAACTTACCTTGGGCCAAAACTACAACGGCCGGCCCACCCAGCCCGCAGCCCACCCCCTCTCCATCTCGCTGACACGCAGGACCTAGCCGTCAGCTCCTCCTTCCTCCAACCGCCAGCGCTCTTCCCACGGCCGAGCGCCCACCCCGGCATCCAAATTCTACATGTGCTGCCGCATGTTCCACCCCACTTGTGCTCGTTCCGCACGCCCACAACCTCTCCCAACCTCGGTGGCAATGTAAACTCCCGAAACCCCTCCCATTTTCCTCCCCCGCTCGCGCATTTTCTTCACTGATGCGTATCACCGCTTCCCTCTGAAATTAGCCACAACCATTGTCATTTTCTTCGGTTTAACAAGCAATACTGCTTCACAGGATCGTGCTCAACCCATTGGCAGCCACCCCGCAATGAATTGGCACCGGAAAACCCGAAGTCTACATGCGCCGGTGAGAACCCGCCGCCCCTCGCTGTTGCCCCGACAAAATTTCCTTCCTTCCTTCTCTCTGAACGTCCTATGGGTTTTGGTGTGTCGTAGAGCTGCTCTAAGGCAACAAAACTCCGGAGATCCCACACTCGAACGTCCTCCCGCCCATTGCCCGTGAACCCCGCTGCCAAACACCAATGCCGAGCACCTTCCAAGCTTTTCGAATCTTCAAAAATGCCGCTGGTGTGTTCCTCTACCTCCCCTCCTTGGAAATGTTGAAAGAAAGTGAAGGTTTAGGGCTTGTAGACGGGTTTTCGCAAAAATCCGGTGAGCTCGCCGCCTCCCACCGAGTGCATCGCCGGATTGCGCCGCCCGCACCCGACGGTGTGACGTGGCCTGCTGTGGAGGGTTCATTTTATATCGTACGGCCACGAATAGATCAGCCATACTCCTTTGTTTGTTTTATTCTGAACCGTCCACTTTAAACCTGACGACCCAAATTGATCCCACCCTTTTACCGCTGGGATTTTTATGATCTACCCCCTGGGACTTTAGGAAATTGGATTCAAACCCTGAAATCTTCTGAGCTACCCCCTAGACTTTCTAGAAATTGAAGAAACACATTTAAATAGTTGTTTTAGCCCCTGGAAACTTTGTAAATTAGGAAATTGCACTGTATTATATTACTAGGCCCCTGATAATTGTGGAAATTATGTTTTCACCCTGCAGCAATGCATATTTGTGATTTAACCCCTGTAGAAAACTGAATTTTTATACTTCGAAGTTTGAAATTCATTTAAACTCACCACAAAAAATAATCATAAAAATTGACTGTAAGTTAGTTTAACCTTCAGGAAACCCATGGAATAATCTGTATTTGTATTTTAGACAATAAATAAATGCTGATAACGCAATTTAATATCTATTTTAATGCTGAGATTGCATTTTAGGCACAAAATTTAATTTTGCATTCATATAAAAGTATATCTAATGTAGAAAGAAGGTATAAATGATTTGGGTGCAGTTTGGAAATTAGAATATTTAATTAAGAGCTATAAAATGTTGATTTTAGGCTGAAAATGCATTTTTGTGCAAATCTTGTAGATGAAAACTTTAGTAAACATTATAGAAATCTGATTTAAACTTAAATTTCAGTTTATATGTAAGTTTCAAGCCTGAAATTAAATTTAGAAGCAATAAATACTTTCAAAATGCGTATGTATGCATATGTACAACACATATAGTGTAAAATTATGCTTAAAGTAAAGTTAAAATGCAATATATATCCACATATACACACCAAAATTTAGTATAAGGATGATATGATGTCAAAAGTGAGTGTTGTATCAAAAGGAACCAAAAGTAGACATATATATTGTAAATTTAGTGACTTTAGGCCAGATTATTAAATGGAGCTATGTCCTATGCATGTTGACTTGCTTGAATTGTTCATGTTGGATGAGTTCTTATGGTGTATTGTTGCATTTGTTTTGTGTATGGTTGCATGGGTAGAACCAGCCCCAGAGCGGGTTCTAAATCTCCAAGAGCAAGACTTCAACATCTCTGAGCATCCACAAGAAGAAAGGCAAGTATCCTTGGTCACCTTGCACCTACTTTAGGATATTAGCTAGAGATTAATTGCATATGTCATAAATTGTGAAACCAAATGCTAGGATGTTCTTCCCTAGTTTTCTATGATTTATCCATTGTAGCCATGGTGGGGGGGGACAAGGTAGGATGGATGAAATGGCGACAAGCCTCTGGAATCCTATGTGATAGGAAGGTCCCACAAAAGCTAAAAGGGATGTTCTATAGGACAGTGATCAGACCGGTGATGCTCTATGGGGCGGAATGTTGGCCAACTACACGACAACATGTCCAACAAATGAGTGTCGCAGAAATGTGCATGCTACGGTGGATGTGTGGGCACACAAGAAGAGATCGAATAAGGAATGAGTCGATTCGTGATAGGGTAGGGGTGGCACCGATTGAAGAGAAGTTAGTCCAACATCAACTTAGGTGGTTTGGACATATCCAACGGAAACCTCCAGAAGCACTGGTTAACAGTGGGATTTTAAGAGGTAGAGAAAATATTAGGAGGGGTAGAGGACGACCAAGGTTGACCTGGGAGGAGGCGGTAAAACGAGATTTGAGAGACCGGAATGGAAAGTAGCAATTTATGTGCCAGAATCTTAGTCTTGTTTTTTTTTCATTTTTTCCTTGTTGTTCTTATATCTCTTCCTCTCTTTTACTTTATTGATATTGAATTTCATGTCTAGCTGAACCCAACATGCTTGGGATAAAGGCTTGACCGTTTTGTTGTAGCCATGGTGGGGGTTCTTATTGGTACATCAATATTTATGCTTAGTCATGCTGGATTTATGGAAAATCTAGAATATGGAGTATAATTAAATTCTACGAAACATGATGATACATGATGAGTTTTTGTAGAGTTAGGAATCTAGACATGTTGGAATGAATTTGGTTGGTGCTATGTGCACTAGAACTTGGGCTAGTGAATGGTGTTGTCTAGATTCTAAGGACCAGTTCGTGGGGCATTTAACCAAGCTTTACCATGCCATTACATGCTGAGATGGGGCAACTTGGCAAGGTAATTAGGTGCATTTCCGACGTAGTATGGGTGTTTGGAAGGTGCGGGGAATAGGAGTCAGGCGGACTATCTAGGGAACAGCAAGGCTCAAGAGGGGACCACTGCAGCGGATGTTATAGCCTCCTGGATGTTGTTAGGGGTGAAATCTCAGTGGGCTAATATGCTAGTTGGCAATCCTTTTGTAAAGGCCTCGTAGTGATCTCCTGGTCGCACACCATGGAATTGTAAATGTGGTTGCTGCCACAGGCAAAATGGAGGTTCTTTTCGTCTACCCAGAAACGGGAGATGAAATCACTACTTGTGGGTAAAGTGGCACACACTATGTAGAGTTGGGAAACTATCATGATAGTCGTGCTCACAGTCAAGAGCGGATCGGACTTCTCCATGATTAGTGGAATGTGAAGTGAAAACGTTGGGAATGTTATGTGGAAAATTTAATATTCATGATATGGTTATGGGAACGGCATGAATTTATTTCTGTAGTAATGTGTGTGCTAACTGAAGCTAAGGTGTTAGGATAAATGTGTAGTGCTAAAACCATGATGTAAGCCTTTCCTTGTCTTGGCTTGCATGTCATTTCTTTCCCACACTTGCTGAGTACCTTAGGTACTCAAGCTTGATTTTGTTGGATTTAATTGTTGCTCAGTCTACGGAGATGGTGTTGACTACAATGAAGACGACGTCGACGTCGCCTCCATCGACTCATGTGAGTACGGATGACTTCAATGTTCCAAGGGGGGATTTCTCGGTGCTGAGTAAGGTTCCTACAGGACCAGACCTTGTTACCAGCGATCCGCCGCCACCTCCATCGACTTACACGAGCACAGACGACTTCAATGTTCTGAGCGAAGCTCCCATGACAGTGACCACGCCACCGGCGTAAATAGCCATGGAATTGCAACTCCCGGCCTGTCTGAGATCAGAAAGAATAACATATTTTGATGGGTCTTACACTAGATAGTATATTGGAGTCTGCGGTTATGCCTGTCTTTATTGTCAATCTGGAGTGTTACATGGTGGTGTGATTTTCTGATACAAAATACATTGGTGGTGTGATTTAAGTTCATACCCACTACTAGAATGCACGCTACTAGAAGAGGAAAATGGGACTTGGTCGCTTCTGGGTGGCCAAGCGAGGATGCGCGCATCCATCTTTAGTCTCGGCTGTGGTGGGGGTGGCAATGGTATGGTGTGAAGAGGTCCGCGTCCTGCGGCAATAGTGGCGCTCAGGAGTTTGGCTGTGTGTCACGAGAAAATGATGGGGATGGAGCGACCGAGAAAAAGACGAGTTTGCCGGCTGATGGATCTTATCTTTGGTCTTCGCCTCACTCTGGCAGCCACTATGGTCGACGGGTAGGCGGCTGCCCCAGGGAAGAAGAAGGTGAAGGTAGTCACTGACAGGTGGGCTCAATGAGGATTTTCATTTTCCTGAATTTATTTCTGCCTTCACTTTATAAATTCAAAAATAAATACAAAGAAGCGCAAAAAATGATAAACATTTGCAGAGCTGTCTTTCAATGTAAAAATTTTATATTACTGAAGAAAACTTAAATTTAAATTTGAATTTTTGAATTGTAATTTCTCTCATTGAACAATGTATTTAAATTAAGAAAATACCTAAACAATTTAAAAACTTTAATTGGGAAATATAATAAATCCCAAAATTGATATCATTTCAGGTGAGGTTTTCATCTCATGTACTTTACATGTAACCATTTCAAAATATCATCGGCTTTTAACTGACTTGAGTTACATTCATATTTGAATTTGAAATTTAAATTCCTCATGATATTAGGGGTGTGCATTTTAAATTTCGGAGTGTTACACTAAACATAAAAAACGACCTTGGTTAATTTAAAAATTCTTGCAATTTGGTCAAAATTCATCTAAATCCCCACAACAAGAATCTCTTAATTTTATTGACTTGAAACATAAAGCACTGATTAATCATATTAATCAGAGTCTAGATCTGCAGGAGAGCCCCTGTCTGGGAAAAACTTAAGGACCTCAGCGGTCTCATCCACTCTACCGATGAAGCTGGACTGGCACGCGGTCTATGTCTAGTGGCGCCGTTTAAGTCTGATGACCCTAGCCCATTGCCCCAAAAAAAACCACCTTTATCTTTCCCTTTTATCAAGTTGCAAGCACGGAATGCTTGCCACGTTGCACACCATACATAGCGGATTTGTCAGTCAAAAAATTACACATGTCATCAAAATGGTATTAGAGTAGCAAATAAAGGTGTATTATGAACTGCTGCAACAGGTCAGGAGGATAAGCGAAACAAAAATTAGTATAGGATGTTATGTGAACGTTGGGCATAGTTTAAGGGAGTAAATCAAACTTTTTCAAATGAAAAACTTCATACGAAATAGACCACTATAGTAAGTAATTAAATAGTTGCTGCTAAAAATCCCCCTCAATATATATGATTACAATTTCTAGAAATCTTGTAACCACAAATCAAGACAACTTAACTACCAGTTTCGCGATATTCATCTCTCAGACATAAATTTCGGTTAATGTGCCTGAATATGAAAATAGGTAAGGCATTAGAAGCCACCATAATTCCACAATAACTAATCATCAGTATGCTACATGATGACTTTGATCACAATATTGTGCTGCAATTTGGAAATACGTAAAGGGTTAGAGTATCTATATTATTTCTTACATGTAATGAGCCTTAGTATTGGGATATACTGCCATATATGATTTTGTTAGCCCGCACAGTGCCTTATGGCCAGAGCGCCGTCCTATAAATGCTACCACTTAAATGACACAATAGGCCATAGAAGAATAGGAGAGTGTGGTTGCAGCACTATAGAAAGCTTTACCTAGCAAGAATTGTTATGGAGTCAAACAAAAACACTATTGCGGTGCTCTTGGCTCTGTTCCTGCTGCAGCTCATGCTCCCATCCATGGTGTCAGCTCGCCGCTCACCACCACCACTGCTGAGCATGGGGCCCTTTCCAGTGCTGAGGAAGGTTCCCACTGGACCAGACCCTATTACCAGCGATCCGCCCTCACCTCCACCGGGTCATGTGAGTACGGATGACCTCGCTGTCCTCAGGGGGGGCCTTCTCGGTGCTGAGGAAGGTTACCACAGGAACAGACCCTATTACCAGCGATCCGCCGCCGCCCCCATCGACTCATGTGAGTACGGATGACTTCAATGTTCCAAGGGGGGATTTCTCGGTGCTGAGGAAAGTTCCTACAGGACCAGACCCTGTTACCAGCGATCCGCCGCCACCTCCATCGACTTACACGAGCCCAGACGACTTCACTGTTCTAAGGGAAGCTCCCACGACAGCGACCCCACCACCAGCGTAAATAGCCTTGGAATTGCAACTCCCGGCCTGTATGAGATTAGAGAGAATAACATATTTTGATGGGTCTTACACTGGATAGTGTATTGGAGTCTGCGGTTATGCCTGTCTTTATTGTCAATTTGGAGTGTTACGTGGTACAAGAATTTGTAAGTATCCAATAAATTTTCTGATACAAAATACATTGTTAGTGTGATTTAAGTTCATACCCACTACTAGAATGCAGGCTACTAGAAGAGGAAAATGGGACTCGGTCGCTTCTGGGTGGCTAAGCGAGGATGCGCGCATCCATCTTTAGTCTCGGCTGTGGTGGGGGTGGCAATGGTATGGTGCGAAGAGGTCCACGTCCTGCGACAATGGTGGCGCTCAGGAGTTTGGCTATGTGTCACGAGAAAATGATGGGGATGGAGCGACAAAGAAAAAGACGAGTTCGCCGACTGATGGGTCTTATCTTTGGTCTTCGCCTCACTCTGGCAGCCACTATGGTCGCGGGTAGGCGGCTGCCCCAGGGAAGAAAAAGGTGAAGGCAGTCACTAACAGGTGGGCTTAATGAGGATTTTCATTTTCCTGAATTTATTTCTGCCTCCACTTTCTAAATTCAAAAATAAATACAAAGAAGCACGAAAAATGGTAAACATTTGCAGAGCGGTATTTCAATGTAAAAATGTTATATTACTGAAGAAAACTTAAATTTTAATTTTAATTTTGTAATTGTAATTTCTCTCATTGAACAATGTATTTAATTAAGAAAATACCTAAACAATTTAGAAACTTTAATTGGGAAATGTAATAAATCCCTAAATTGATATCATTTCAGGTGAGATTTTCATTTCATGTAATTTACATGCAAACATTTCAAAATATCTATGGCTTTTAACTGACTTGAGTTACATTCATATTTGAATTTGAAATTTAAATTCCTCATGATATTAGAGGTGTGCATTTTAGATTTCGGAGTGTTACACTAAACATAAAAAACGACCTTGGTTAATTTCAAATTCTTGCAATTTGGTAAAAAATCATCTAAATCCCCACAACAAGAATCTCTTAATTTTATTGACTACAAATATTCTTGAACCATGATTGATTGTATTAATCAGAGTCTAGATCTGCAGGAGAGCCCCTGTCTGTGAAAAAGTTAAGGACCTCAGCGGTCTCATCCACTCTACTGATGAAGCTGGCCTGGCACGCGGTCTAGACACACCTTTATCTTTCCCTTTTATCAAATTGCAAGCACGGAATGCTTGCCACGTTGCACACCGTACATAGCGGATTAGTCAGTCAAAAAATTACACATGTCATCAAAATGGTATTAGAGTAGCAAATAAAGGTGTACTAAGAACTGCTGCAACAGATCAGGAGGATAAGTGAAACAAAAATTAGTATAGGATGTTATGTGAACGTTGGGCGTAGTTTAAGGGAGTAAATCAAACTTTTTCAAAGGAAAAACTCCATACGAAATAGACCACTATAGTAAGTAATTGAATAGTTGCTGCTAAAAATCCCCCTCAATATATATGATTACAATTTCTAGAAATCATGTAACCACAAATCAAGACAACTTAACTACCAGTTTCGCGATATTCATCTCTCAGGCATAAATTTCGGTTAATATGCCAGAATATGAAAATAAGTAAGGCATTAGAGGCCACCATAATTCCACAATAACTAATCATCAGTATGCTACATGATGACTTTGATCACAATATTGTGCTGCAAAATTTGGAAATACGTAAAGGGTTAGAGTATCTATATTATTTCTTACATGTAATGAGCCTTAGTTTTGGGATATACTGCCATATATGATTTTGTTAGGCCGCACAGTGCCTTATGGCCAGAGCGCGGTCCTATAACTGCTACCACTTAAATGACACAATAGGCCATAGAAGAATAGGAGAGTGTGGTTGCAGCACTATAGAAAGCCTTACCTAGCCAGAATTGTTATGGAGTCAAACAAAATTACTATTGCGGTGCTCTTGGCTCTGTTCCTGCTGGAGCTCATGCTCCCATCCATGGTGTCAGCTCGCCGCTCACCACCACCACTGCTGAGCATGGGGCCCTTTTCAGTGCTGAGGAAGGTTCCCACTGGACCAGACCCTATTACCAGTGATCCGCCGCCACCTCCACCGGGTCATGTGAGTACGGATGACCTCGCTGTCCTGAGGGGGGCCTTCTTGGTGCTGAGGAAGGTTCCCACAGGAACAGACCCTATTACCAGCGATCCGCCACCGCCTCCATCGACTCATGTGAGTACGGATGACTTCAATGTTCCAAGGGGGGATTTCTCGGTGCTGAGGAAGGTTCCTACAGGACCAGACCCTGTAACCAGCGATCCGCCGCCACCTCCATCGACTTACACGAGCCCAGATGGCTTCACTGTTCTAAGGGAAGCTCCCACGACAGCGACCCCACCACCAGCGTAAATAGCGTTGGAATTGCAACTCCCGGCCTGTATGAGATTAGAGAGAATAACATATTTTGATGGGTCTTACACTGGATAGTATATTGGAGTCTGCGGTTATGCCTGTCTTTGTTGTCAATCTGGAGTGTTACGTGGTACAAGAATTTGTAAGTATCCAATAAATTTTCTGATACAAAATACATTGGTGGTGTGATTTAAGTTCATACCCACTACTAGAATGCACGCCACTAGAACAGGAAAATGGGACTCGATCGCTAATGGGTGGCCAGGCGAGGATGCGCGCATCCATCTTTAGTCTCGGCTGTGGTGGGGGTGGCAATGGTATGGTGCGAAGAGGTCCACGTCCTGCGGCAATGGTGGCGCTCAGGAGTTTGGCTATGTGTCACGAGAAAATGATGGGGATGGAGCGACAAAGAAAAAGACGAGTTCGCCGACTGATGGGTCTTATCTTTGGTCTTCGCCTCACTCTGGCAGCCACTATGGTCGCGGGTAGGCGGCTGCCCCAGGGAAGAAAAAGGTGAAGGCAGTCACTAACAGGTGGGCTCAATGAGGATTTTCATTTTCCTGAATTTATTTCTGCCTCCACTTTCTAAATTCAAAATTAAATACAAAGAAGCACGAAAAATGGTAAACATTTGCAGAGCGGTCTTTCAATGTAAAAATTTTATATTACTGAAGAAAACTTAAATTTAAATTTTAATTTTGGAATTGTAATTTCTCTCATTGAACAATGTATTTAATTAAGAAAATAACTAAACAATTTAGAAACTTTAATTGGGAAATGTAATAAATCCCTAAATTGATATCATTTCAGGTTAGGTTTTCATTTCATGTAATTTACATGCAAACATTTCAAAATATCTACGGCTTTTAACTGACTTGAGTTACATTCATATTTGAATTTGAAATTTAAATTCCTCGTGATATTAGAGGTGTGCATTTTAGATTTCGGAGTGTTACACTAAACATAAAAAACGACATTGGTTAATTTCAAATTCTTGCATTTTGGTAAAAATTCATCTAAATCCCCACAACAAGAATCTCTTAATTTTATTGACTACAAATATTCTTGAACCATGATTGATTGTATTAATCAAAGTCTAGATCTGCAGGAGAGCCCCTGTCTGTGAAAAAGTTAAGGACCTCAGCGGTCTCATCCACTCTACTGATGAAGCTGGTCTGGCACGCGGTCTCTGTCTAGTGGCGCCGTTTAAGTCTGACGACCCTAGCCCATTGCCCCAAAACAAACCACCTTTATCTTTCCCTTTTATCAAATTGCAAGCACGGAATGCTTGCCACGTTGCACACCGTACATAGCGGATTAGTCAGTCAAAAGATTACACATGTCATCAAAATGGTATTAGAGTAGCAAATAAAGGTGTACTAAGAACTGCTGCAACAGATCAGGAGGATAAGTGAAACAAAAATTAGTATAGGATGTTATGTGAACGTTGGGCGTAGTTTAAGGGAGTAGATCAAACTTTTTCAAAGGAAAAACTCCATACGAAATAGACCACTATAGTAAGTAATTAAATAGTTGCTGCTAAAAATCCCCCTCAATATATATGATTACAATTTCTAGAAATCATGTAACCACAAATCAAGACAACTTAACTACCAGTTTCGCGATATTCATCTCTCAGGCATAAATTTCGGTTAATATGCCAGAATATGAAAATAGGTAAGGCATTAGAGGCCATCATAATTCCACAATAACTAATCATCAGTATGCTACATGATGACTTTGATCACAATATTGTGCTGCAAAATTTGGAAATACGTAAAGGGTTAGAGTATCTATATTATTTCTTACATGTAATGAGCCTTAGTTTTGGGATATACTGCCATATATGATTTTGTTAGGCCGCACAGTGCCTTATGGCCAGAGTGCGGTCCTATAACTGCTACCACTTAAATGACACAATAGGCCACAGAAGAATAGGAGAGTGTGGTTGCAACACTATAGAAAGCCTTACCTAGCCAGAATTGTTATGGAGTCAAACAAAATTACTATTGCGGTGCTCTTGGCTCTGTTCCTGCTGGAGCTCATGCTCCCATCCATGGTGTCAGCTCGCCGCTCATCACCACCACTGCTGAGCATGGGGCCCTTTTCAGTGCTGAGGAAGGTTCCCACTGGACCAGACCCTATTACCAGCGATCCGCCGCCACCTCCACCGGGTCATGTGAGTACGGATGATCTCGCTGTCCTGAGGGGGGCCTTCTTGGTGCTGAGGAAGGTTCCCACAGGAACAGACCCTATTACCAGCGATCCGCCACCGCCTCCATCGACTCATGTGAGTACGGATGACTTCAATGTTCCAAGGGGGGATTTCTCGGTGCTGAGGAAGGTTCCTACAGGACCAGACCCTGTAACCAGCGATCCGCCGCCACCTCCATCGACTTACACGAGCCCAGACGACTTCACTGTTCTAAGGGAAGCTCCCACGACAGCGACCCCACCACCAGCGTAAATAGCGTTGGAATTGCAACTCCCGGCCTGTATGAGATTAGAGAGAATAACATATTTTGATGGGTCTTACACTGGATAGTATATTGGAGTCTGCGGTTATGCCTGTCTTTGTTGTCAATCTGGAGTGTTACGTGGTACAAGAATTTGTAAATATCCAATAAATTTTCTGATACAAAATACATTGGTGGTGTGATTTAAGTTCATACCCACTACTAGAATGCACGCTACTAGAACAGGAAAATGGGAATCGATCGCTTCTGGGTGGCCAAGCGAGGACGCGCGCATCCATCTTTAGTCTCGGCTGTGGTGGGGGTGGCAATGGTATGGTGCGAAGAGGTCCACGTCCTGCGGCAATGGTGGCGCTCAGAAGTTTGGCTGTGTGTCACGAGAAAATAATGGGGATGGAGCGACCGAGAAAAAGATGAGTTCGCCGACTGATGGGTCTTATCTTTGATCTTCGCCTCACTCTAGCAGCAACTATGGTCGACGGGTAGGCGGCTGCCCCAGGGAAGAAGAAGCTGAAGGCAGTCACTGACAGGTGGGCTCAATGAGGATTTTCATTTTCCTGAATTTATTTCTGCCTTCAGTTTCTAAATTCAAAAATAAATACAAAGAAGCACGAAAAATGGTAAACATTTGCAGAGCGGTCTTTCAATGTAAAAATTTTATATTACTGAAGAAAACTTAAATTTAAATTTTAATTTTTTGAATTGTGATTTCTCTCATTGAACAATGTATTTAATTAAGAAAATACCTAAACAAATTAGAAACTTTAATTAGGAAATGTAATAAATCCCTAAATTGATATCATTTCAGGTGAGGTTTTCATTTCTAGTACTTTACATGCAAACGTTTCAAAATATCGACGGCTTTTAACAGACTTGAGTTACATGCATATTTGAATTTGAAATTTAAATTCCTCATTGTCGAAGTGTGTAGTCGACACTTCCCCCGGGCCTGCTCTGGGCAGCCCGCGGAGGTTCTTTTTTCAGAGGGGCTAGTCACCCACAGAGAGCTTACGCGTTAGGGACGATGGAGGGAGAAGCTTGACACAGGGATTTTTACGTGGTTCAGGCTGCCGGAGCGTAAAACCCTACGTCCACGGTGAGCAGAGGTGCTCGTTGTATTGCTTGTTGCTCCGAACCGGAGTTTTGAGCTGGGGATGAACTAAGTACTGGGGTGTAAATGACTCAGGTGTGAGTGCGTAAAAGGCGAACCCTTGCTAACGTTTCATACCCGAGCCTTTTATAGTCCAAGGCTCGGGCGGCTTACAAGGTGGGCCCAAGACCCGACAGGTGGTCCCGGGGAGATTGCCTGCCATCTACCGTATCCGCAGTTATGCCGGCAGTTGTCTCTGGCGAGGGCTTCAAAGTCTTCGTTCTGCCGCCCTGCCCATGCCGCAAGCTAGTCGTAGTGGTTGGCAGGGGCGGCAGGGGATGTCTTGTCGCTGTGTTTATTGGCGCGCAGCCTCTGACGCGGCACGCCAGTCTTCACTGCGATGTGATTGGGCGCAACGGCACCTGACAGAGGCGTGCTCCGCGTTTCCGCGCTTTGGGAAGGCGCGGGTCTTGAATACCTTGTACCGGCAAGGTATGGCGCGTCTTTACTCTTGCTGCCTATCGCGTGGGGGCAGGCAGCGCTGCTCTGCTGGCCACGTGGCGGGCCTGGAACTCTCTTCTGAGGAGAGGGAGGTCCGGCCCCGCTGGACACGTGGAGCCTTCGGAGCTCTCCCCGCGGAGGGGGGAGTTCCGGCTCTGCTGGCCACGTGGCGGGCCCGGAGCTCTCCTCTGAGGAGAGGGAGGTCCAGCCCCTCTTGACACGTGGAGCCTTTGGAGCTCTCCCCGAGGAGGGGGGAGGTCCGGCTCTGCTGACCACGTGGCGGGCCCGGAGGTCTCCTCTGAGGAGAGGGAGGTCCGGCCCCGCTGGACACATGGAGCCTTCAGAGCTCTCGCCGCAGAGGGGGGAGGTCCGGCTCTGCTGGCCACGTGGCGGGCCCGAAGCTCTCCTCTGAGGAGAGGGAGGTCCGGCCTTGCTGGACACGTGGAGCCTCCAGAGCTCTCCCCGCGGAGGGGGGAGGTCTGGCTCAGTTGGCCATGTGGCAGGCCCGGAGCTTACCTCTGAGGAGAGGGATGTCCAGCCCCGCTGGACACGTGGAGCCCTCGGAGCTCTCCCTGCGGAGAAGGACGAGGTCCTTAGATAGTTTCACCTGTGCGCGGGGGTACCCCATATTGAGGGTACCGACAGTGGCCCCCGGACCCATCTCGGGGGAGATAGCGAGCCCGAGGTGGTGTAAAAGTCCCAAAAATGTGTATGAATAAAAACAAAGGTTTGAGTTCATATGTGTGGCAAAGACATGAAAAATGGGACTTGCTAAAACTTTTCTTCATGCAAAGTGATACATGGATGACCATCCAAAATGAGGCTCACATTTTTATTTAAAAGTGTTGAACCAATAAGGAGTTAAATACCTTTTTGCATGTAAGTTTAAAATTCAGATTTGAAATTCAAAGTTCACACATGGGGTGGCCAAGGACTTTGATTAAAAATGCAGTCATATAGTTGGAATTATAGGGAGGAGTTTGATCACCAACTTTCTATTTGTAGGGTGGGCTCAAAAGAGAGTTAAAGAGAAGAAGTTGCAAACTTCAACCAAACTCAAATTTGGCAAGCAAATTCAAACTTAATTGGAAGAGCTCAAATTCTAGCCACCCTTTTTAAACTCAGCATTAGGGGGATTGAGAGGATCAGCTTGGGAAGATATTTGGGAGGAAATATGGAGTGGGACCCACTTGTCATAGAGCTAAGAGGGTTGCCTTACAACCTAAGTCACAGCCTCGGTGGGCAAATCTCCCGAACAGGTCACGAGCGCCACCGAGAAGCTTGCCGGCGCCAGCTCCTGCTGCCGGTCTCCACGCGCTAGCACCCCAGGGTCGGTTCTGACCGCTTCAGCAATGTGATCTCTCCCTCCTCGGACCAAGCCGACAGCATTTGCCTTCCTCTCCTCGCGAGCACACGGACAGCACCGAGAACCTCACCTCCACTGTTCGGTTCGATCGGAAGAATGGCAAAACAACTGCGCCATCCCTCCCCTGAGCTGCTAAACATCACCGCGAGCTCGGCCTCCACCTCCCCGACACGAAACCAAGCGAGCTTCGGCCTCCGTTGCCCGAGAACAAACGCCGCCACGGCGACCTAGCTCAAAAACGTGATCGGGTGCACGTGGGCAGCTCGCCACAGCGGTTTTCACGGCCAAGCGAGGGCGGCAACGGGAGCACACGGCCACCGCGCTGCTCTCACCCGAAGCTCAGGCCGTGCCACGAGCTATCGACGGCGAATTTCGAGGTTTTGCTCCGGCGACCTCATTCTGAGCTTCCGGTACGATTCCTTCGAAATCTTGCCCTCTGATTCTCCTTAAGTCATCAAATTTGGCACAGAGAAGCTGGACTAGCCGGCGGTCATATCCTCTTTAGCATCCGTGGCATGAAACTAACTGGGAACCACGAATTTTGAGCTCTACCGAGCGTGATCGCGGCGGACCCATTCGGTCGCACGATGACAACCTAGTTCCAGCCATTTCCGAGCTAGTTTAAGGCCGTGCCGATCTTCCTAGAGGTACGCTGGTGCTGTAGGGCTCGTCGGCATAAGTTTTGGAGGGCTGGAGACCTCGGGTGACGCTGCCGGACTACCACAGAGGCAGTTACACGTCGCCAGCCATTTTCCGGCCGTCGGCAGCCCAAGCAAACCTCCCAGCCGTGTTCCTCGATGCCCGAAAACCCCTTGGCGGCGAGTCCGGGTTCGGATGGTGGCCGGAAACGGCCGGCCGGCGAGCACCTGCGAGCTCCGGCGAGGGGGAGAGCGCGGGCGCGAGAGAGGAGCCGGAGGAAGAAGACGAGGCGTGGGCCCCAGCTGTCAGCAGCTCAGAATTCAAATCCAGGATCGGGTGTGGCCGGGATCCTGTGTGCTGGCATGAAAAAACCTGTGGCCCCGGTGTGGCTTCGTTTCTATTGGCTGGGATTCAAAACAGTGGGTCCAGCCGGATTTTCTGTAGGAAAACAATTCCACAGTTGGCTAAATCTTTGGAAATTCATAGCTCCTGGTAGAAACCTCCAATTTGAGTGATTCTACTTGGGTTGGATTCATCTCTCTGAGTTCTATTCAAATATGAACTCAGATTTCTATAAAAGTTAATATTATATGGTGGAAAATGCTTTGAAGATATTCTGAAAAAGAATTATTGAGGGCGTTTGGTTTATTCAAAAATCTCCAAATTTTGCCAGAGTATTCTTTACCATGGTGTTTACCTACTAGCAAATTTTCAGCTCATTTGAAGATCATTTGAGTAGGAATTTTCTAAATGCAAACTGCTGTGTTCAAAAGAGTCCAGAAACATTTTCAGAAAATGTTTCCCACTCCTAAAATCTATTCTGAGCAATCCATAGCTCCAAAAATCATAGGAAAATTTAGGCAAGCTCTCTGAGACATACTTGGAATTGTAGTTCACTTAACTGGGCATGAAAATGCACATTACTTCAGAATTAATTCTTTTGAGTACAAATGCTTAAAGAATTGTTCTGAAAGAACTACTCCAGCAAAAGGGCTGAAATTTGGACCAGATTACTTTCATGTGGCCAGGAACGCACATGGAAATTATCAGCCCAAGTTGAGTCCTGGAACTCCCTATTCTTATTCTGCATGCTTATGTATAGGGAAAAATACATAAGAGATATGGTAAGAATTATGGAGGACACAATATGACTCCACATTAGCTGCAATTTGGCAAGCTAAATCCTTAGGTAGTATAGACCCTGCTGTAAAAGTTTTGAGGCCGTTGGAGTTCTTGTTCTTCAGTTGCACTCAAATCTTTTCAGCTGATCTATTATGTTCATTAGGGAAAATGGTTAGTGTATAGCTAAGGCCTTAAGGTCAATTTAGTTTAAATCTGTTTCTTTGCACAACAGAGGCAACCAAGCCATTCTTGGCTTTTCCACACAACCTCTGTACCTAAGAAATGAATTCTATAACTTCTTTCCATTACAGTCTATAAAACATATGCATATGCATTTCAATAGGAACCACAACAAAGTTGATTCAAAGGAGTGATTCATTGAGGTGGATCAAGCTCCGGAGAATCAAGCGTGGATCTGCAAGGACACTAACTGTTATATACGACTACCCTGCAAAACAGGCAAGCTCCGGTTTGCATTTAACAGCTGTTAAGTTTTTTTTTGTATTCACTTTTGGTCAAGATATGAATTATGCATTAGGTCTAGTGTTTGATACTCCTCTTGCATAGCCAAATGACCCATGGAGTATTGGGTAGGTGTCTTTCACCGTGTAGAACTGCCATGCCTAAGTACGGTTCGGTAGAAGTCGAGTGGTGAGATGCTACTCGCAGTTTCAGGAACAACAGGGGCATACGGGATTGGTTCATAATTGAATTAGCAAGTTAAAGTTGAGACCGGAAGGTTCTAGGGGCAGCAGGACATAGGCGCCAGGGTGCTGTAGACCTGTCCGTGTCGGTCAAGGACCGATCCGTATGCGGCCCTGTTGAACAAGTTTGAGTTGTGTACCGGACTCATGCTGGCTATATGGGACCAAGTAAACCGATGTACCTCGGGAAGCTATCATTGGGACTTTTCGGGTCGCCTCAGGCGGACGGCCGGTGTGCAGTATGTGGCGAATATTCTCATGACATCTCATGTCGGTAGGTGCACCATGAGAGTAGCTACTGTACGGGGCAACTTGATCGATTCAGCGATGGTGAAACGGGGGAAAGGCTGCCACAAACGACGTCAGTGATGGTTGTTGTAGGCAACGTCGATTACGGGCGTACGTGTCATGTAGTCCGGGTGTTATTGATTCGAATCACCGTCGCTCGCGGAATGGACTGAACATACTTGTTCTCACAGTCGTGACGTAGTAAGAACTTGCATGAGAAAGGAACTAATCATTTTTATGTGAAGTATTATCCTACCTTTGTATTGGATCTTGATGAATAGGCTAGTGCAAACTCGATTCTTTTATGCCATGAGCAATTTACATCGGGGAAAAGAGTTTCTTGTCTGATTGTGGACTCCCGATGTGGCGTGCCCAGGGTTACTTAAAATGTTGCAATTAATACCTGAAAGTAAGGATTCACTTTTAGGCGAGTTTAGTTATGCTTATGCCATCCTATGTTAGGTTCATAACCTCACTTAGAGTTTCATGTTTAGGGTGACGGTTAAGTCTTGCTGAGCGTTATGCTCACGGATGCTATCCGAGTTGTTTTGCAGGTTATTGACTTGATGCTTATGAGAAGTGGTGCCGATGAGACTCGGGAACCTCCGAGTGCTTACTCAAAGAGCATCCTCGCCGCTGCAGGTTGTCTTCGTGTTGCTAGTAAGAGACAGTCCGTGGGCTGGACTGTTTCTTTGTTGCTAGTTAGATATGAGTCGTAAGAGTGATAGTCTTCCGCTGTAGCTTACTCTGATACACTTATTTGTAAAAACAATCTTGTACGCTTCCGCAAACTATTTATGTAATATGAGGTGTGTACATCGACCCGTGTGCTGTTGGGTGCCGTATAACACGGCACCACCTGACAAGGTCCTGTGATCCCCCACAGTGTGGTATCAGAGCTGCGTTGGGAACAGAGCACAGATTGAGCATCATATTATGTCAAAAACTTAGGATACGGTGAGATAACGGTACTAGGCACACATAGGGACTACTATTAGTATAATATGAAGGTGGCAAGCTAACTTATTTGTTATGTCGGAAAATTGTGCATCTCGGGACGTCTATGTCTTGGGGAGTGCACGTAAGCGCTGTCCACCAGTGCGCACAAGCTGAAGGGTGGAGCCTCACGGGTGGCAGGTAACCCGACCCGCTTTAGTATCCTCTACGACTCTTCATGTCGTTTGGGGTATTCGAGCAACGTCTGTCCTGGGCGTGTGTGGTGCAATTTGGGAGACCCAGTCACGTGGTCAGTAACGTGAACACGTAGCTCAAGGCGTGTTTGGCTTGCGAACACCTGGGCGAGTGATGACGGCCGTGTGTACAAACTGTATGTGGATAACGGGTTCGGTGTGCAGCCGGGCCTGATGATTGAGTGTGGCTTATGTAGGTACTAACCATGAAAACCTTAGTGCGTGTAGAACAAGTTTGCGAGTGACCTTTTTAGTGCCACCTAAGGATACGTATATGCCGGTGTAATCCGGTTAGGTTTTTCTTTGGTGAGGCAACGTAGTACCGTCATATGTCTTACGGTGCATCGTCACCGTACTACACTGGATAGCCTTCTTTCCTATGAAGAAATCATTCAGGACTAACTTCCAAACTAAAAATGGATGTGATAAAGCACATATTAGTTACTGAGCTCTTCATTTGAACTAAGTTTCAAAGAAGAGACTTGTTAGGCTTCTTTTGATCTCAAAGACAGAGTGCTCTGTTCAGAAAGAAATTTTTCTGGGCTTTAACAGAGTGTAACTCTGATTAGATTGACCCAATGGAGGGGTTTGATACAGTTCTGAAAAGGTTATTAAGTGCTCTACAACTTTTATGTATAACGCCAGAGCCAAATCCAACACCAACTTGGTTGAATGTCCAGATGTATGCAGACTGTTCAGAAAACAGAGCAGCTGCAAACTTCTCTGGATGTTGCTGTAAATTAGCCGTCACAGTCTGTAGAAAATTTTCGAAGGATCATACAATACACTGTTGGAAAGGTTAGGAAATTTGCAACAATTTTTTAGTTCATAGTGCGTTCAGAATTCTACTTCATTTGTATGTAAAACTGTGATGAAATCAGCCACATACAAAGGAGATGCTGGCAAATTTTATCCAGAAAATTCTGTCAACTTTGAACGGTCATAGCTATTGATGCAGAGATGATCTAGAGGCATGTGAGTACTCGTTGGAAAGATACTGAAGTTAACTTTAACTTTGGTATTCAACTTGAGTTATGAAAATGCTAATAACTGGATCAAATTCTGGGTTAAGTACAGAAAGGTCTGTTCTGTACGGAATGAGGGACTGAATATGTTGGCTTTAGAAAGATGTGTAAACATGAAATTTCGTTATGCTTTAATAAAGTTTTAGCATGTTCATGTTTACATACTTTCACATACTGCTGAGATCAGGTTTTGACTCCCTTTAAAAATGATTCTTTTGCAGTATGGTGCGTACTCATTCTCCGAGTAGGGCTGAGGGTTCTCGCCGAGACGATGATGACTTGACTCCACCAAGGGCACCACCATCAACGGTATGGGCGGATATCATGGCTCAAATGGTCGAGTAAAGTCAAGAGAACACAAAACTACTCCAAGCCTTGGTACAACAGGGTTTACTCCAACGTGCAGAACAGGACGTTCCACCTCAGAACGCCTATTTGGATTTCTTGGCGACACAACCGCCAATCTTCACGGAAGCCAATGAACCAGTGGAAGCTGATCAGTGGCTTCGAGTTATGGAGTCCAAGTTTGGAGTGTTTGAGTGCGACGAGTATCAGAAGACATTATTTGCAGCTCAACAGCTCCATGGAGCCGCTGGAAATTGGTGGTTTGCTTATCTCGCCACCGTTCCAGAATGCCATCAAGTGGAATGGACGGAATTTCGTGAAGCATTCCGTGCTCGTCACATTCCTATGGGTTTTATTAAGGCCCAACAGCAAGAATTCAGAAACTTGAAGCAGGGGGACATGAGTGTCCTCGATTATGTCAGACGATTCAACCTTCTGGCACAATATGCTCCTGCTTATGCGACGAGTGAAGCTGCAAGGTGTGACTACTTTTTCTATGGCTTGAGTGCCATACTAAAAGATAAGTAGCTTTGTTCAATCAAGGCAGTTACACCGAGTTGATCAATGCTGCTCTGCTGCAAGAACAAGCGACACTTGAGTGTCAAGCAGAGAAGAGGGACCGGGAGGATGTGCAAGAAGACACACCAGTCGTTCCTCGTAAATACCGTGTGGTGTATCACACACCATCGATGAAAGATGGCAAGCGCCAGTGAGAGCAACTCCGTACAGATTTCCTGCTCAAGAATCTTGTCTTCAAGCAACACCTTTGCCGCAGAAACGAATGATGCTTGTTACATCATTGCTGCAACCAAGTACATCAACTTCTCAACCACCAGTCGACGAAGAACCGGGGAAACCTCCGTGTTCTTATTGCCACCGTTCAGGGCATTTTAAGCAGGAATGCCGGGAGAAGTTGTTGAACAATAGACAACCATCATCATCAGGTGGTATGCCGCCACCTGCTCAAGTGAATATAACAGCATTGCAATCCGGGAGTGTGCAACATCTTGCTATTGAGGATGTCCCGGAGGGAGCACCGGTGTTAGCAGGCATGTTCACTCTCAAAGGCGTGCCCGTGCTAGTACTTTTTGATTCCGGTGCAACCCACAATTTCATCAGCAAATCATGCGTGGATCAGCACCAATTATCCACCAATACTCCCACAACGAGTTTTCTTATACGTTCACCGGGAGGAAATATCTCTGCCAATCAGATTGTGTCCCGAGCAGCTTTGTGTTTGGGCTGAAAAATATACCCAACATCGCTGATTATGTTGTATAAGCAGAAGATAGACATTATATTGGGGATGTCTTGGTTAAATTGTCACGGTGCCGTTCTTAATATCTGTAACCAGACTGTCCAGATTGACTCGCCGATTCATGGACAGCACACGCTGTTTTTAGACAGCGAAGATCCAGATATGGTAGAGGCCTACCACACGGAAACACTTAAGCTTGAAGATATTCCGGTGGTACAGGATTATCCCGACGTATTTCCCAATGATTTACCGGGTATGCCACCCGAACGGGACGTCAAGTTCAAAATTCAACTGGCGCCGGGAACGACGCCTATCTCATGAAGGCCTTACAAGATGGCACCTAACGAGCTAGCGGAGTTGAAATGAACTTGTGAGCAAGGGTTTCATACGACCAAGTTCTTCACCTTGGGGTTGCTCAGCGCTGTTCGTTAAGAAGAAGGACGAAACACTACGGCTATGTGTTGATTATCATCCTCTAAATGCTGTCACGATAAAGAACAAGTATCCTTTGCCCCGCATCGACATCCTGTTCGATCAACTTGTGGGTGCAAAGGTATTTTCGAAGATGGATCTTCGGTCGGGGTATCATCAAATCAAGATCCGACCGGAGGACATACCGAAGAGAGCTTTCTCGACGAGATACGGACTATATGAGTACCTCGTCATGTCATTTGGGTTAACCAACGCTCCGGCACACTTCGTGTACTTGATGATTCTGTGTTCATGCCGGAGTTAGACAAGTTCGTCGTGGTATTCATCGACGACATATTGGTTTACTCCAAATCAAAACAAGAGCACGCTGAACATCTGCGCATTGTGCTACAGCGGTTGCGGGAGCACCAATTATATACCAAGTTCAGCAAGTGCGAGTTCTGGATTGATCAAGTGCCTATCCTAGTCCATATTATTTCAGCAGAAGGTATTGCCGTGGACCCCAGCAAGATTGAACAGGTGCTGAAGTGGGAATCTCCCAAATCAGTCCACGAGGTCCGAAGTTTCCTGGGTTTAGCAGGGTATTATCGGAGGTTTATTCCGAGCTTCTCAAAGATCGCTAAACCAATGACGGAGCTGCTGAAGAAGGGCACTAAATACATGTGGAATGCAGCATGTCAAACCGCATTCAAAACTTTGGTGAAACATCTCACAACAGCTCCAGTTCTTTCTCAGCCGGACACGACGAAGCCATTTGATGTATACTGTGATGCATCCGGCATCGGTCTCGGCTGCGTTCTGATGCAAGAAGGGCGTGTAGGCGCCTATGGTTCTCGCCAACTGCGAAACCACGAGCAGCATTATCTAACTCACGATCTTGAGCTTGCTGCAGTGGTGTTGGCGTTAAAGATGTGGAGGCATTAACTACTTGGTAATCTTGTTCACCTCTACACCGACCATAAAAGCCTGAAGTATATCTTCACGCAGAAGGAGCTGAATATGAGACAACGAAGATGGTTGGAGCTCATCAAAGATTATGAAATTGAGATCCACTATCATCCGGGAAAAGCCAACGTGGTTGCCGACGCGCTTAGTCGGAAAGCCCACGTTCACAACTTGGCGGCTGCTGAGTTGGATGCTGAAGAATCAAGTCTCCGTGTCATTCCGTATGGCGCGCTTTATAATCTCGCGCTCATTCCAACAATCCGTGAAGAGATTGTTGAGGCTGAAAGAAGAGACAGAGGTATGTCTCACATACGGAGAAGACTAGACAACGGAGAGGTGAAATGTTTCCGGAAGGATGAGAACGGTACGATATGGTTTAATGACCGTATAGTGGTACCGCGCAATATGAAACTCCGGAAGGAGATCTTGGATGAGGCCCACCTGTCTAAGTTTTCCATTCATCCCGTAAGTAACAAGATGTACCAAGATTTGAAACAGAAATTTTGGTGGACGAGGATGAAGAGGGAGATTGCTAAATACGTATCCGAATGCGATACGTGTAGACGGGTCAAGGATGATCATATGCGGAAAGCTGGACCGCTACAACCTTTGAAGATACCGGCATGGAAATGGGAGGATGTGAGTATGGACTTCATCGTCGGATTACCGCTCACATCCAGGAAGCATGACTCGATATGGGTGATCGTCGACCGGTTGACAAAGTCAGCTCATTTCATACCGGTGAACACTCGTTATCGAGCAAGGCAATATGCGGAGTTATTCATCTCCAAAATTATATGCTCACATGGTGTCCCAAAGACCATCATTTCAGATCGAGGTGCGCTGTTTGTTGCTCGTTTTTGGGAGCAGCTGCATGCCTTGTTGGGCACCAAGCTAATTAGAAGCTCCGCATATCACCCTCAAACCGATGGACAAACTGATAGGGTGAATCAAGTGCTAGAGGACATGTTGAGAGCGTGTGCCATCCACCACGGTAGGAATAGGGACGATCACCTACCGCTGGCGGAGTTTTCATACAACAACGGTTATCAAGCGAGTATTAAAATGGCACCGTATGAAGCTCTCTACGGCCGAAAGTGTCGCACACCACTGAATTGGTGTGAGTCCGGCGAAAGAGTTCTGTTTGGGATTGATCTTGTGAACGAAGCCGAAGACCGAGTTCGGTTGATACAAGAAAACTTGAAGGCTGCACAATCCTGACAGAAGACCTACGCTGATCAACGGTGTAGGCCTTTACATTTTGACGTCGGAGAGCACGTGTATCTTCGTGTATCTCCGATGAGGGGAATTCACCGGTTCGGTGTAAAGGGGAAACTCGCTCCCCGTTTTATTGGTCCTTTTGCTATCACGGAGAAGTGCGGACCCGTAGCCTACCGGCTGGAATTACCGGCAAGTCTAGCGGGTGTTCATGTTGTATTTCATGTTTCACAGCTGCGGAAGTGCCTCAAATTCACTGCTGCTGTTCGCACCGAAGACATCGACGAGTTGAAACCGGACCTGACCTACACCGAGCGACCGGTTCAGATTTTGGATGAAAAGACCCGGGCAACCCGGAACCGGTCGATCAGATTCTTCTAGGTGCTGTGGAGTAATCATACCGCGGAAGAGGCGACGTGGGAAAGTGAAGATTACCTCCGCACCAACTATCCGGAATTTTTAGCTTTGTACAGTTTGTAATTACCTCTCCCGTCTTGTTCCTCTTTTGTAATCTCGGGACGAGATTCTTTTAAGGGAGGAGGAATGTAAAAGTCCCAAAAATGTGTATGAATAAAAACTAAGGATTGAGTTCTTATGTGTGGCAAAGACATGAAAAATGGGACTTGCTAAAACTTTTCTTCATGCAAAGGGATACATGGATGACCATCCAAAATGAGGCTCACATTTTTATTTAAAAGTGTTGAACCAATAAGGAGTTAAATACCTCTTTGCATGTAAGTTTAAAATTCAGGTTTGAAATTCAAAGTTCAGACATGGGGTGGCGAAGGACTTTGATTAAAAATGCAGCCATATAGTTGGAATTATAGGGAGGAGTTCGATCACCAACTTTCTATTTGTAGGGTGGGCTCAAAAGATAGTTAAAGAGAAGAAGTAGCAAACTTCAACCAAATTCAAATTTGGCAAGCAAATTCAAACTTAATTGGAAGAGCTCAAATTCTAGCCACGCTTTTTAAACTCAGCATTAGGGGGATTGAGAGGATCAGCTTGGAAAGATATTTGGGAGGAAATATGGAGTGGGACCCACATGTCATAGAGCTAAGAGGGTTGCCTTACACCCTAAGTCACAGCCTCGGTGGGCAAATCTCCCGAACAGGTCACGAGCGCCACCGAGCAGCTTGCCGGCGCCAGCTCCTGCTGCCGGTCTCCATGCGCTGGCGCCCCAGGGTCGGTTCTGACCGCTTCAGCAACGTGATCTCTCCCTCCTCGGACCAAGCCGACAGCATTTGCCTTCCTCTCCTCGCGAGCAAACGCACAGCACCGAGAACCTCACCTCCACTGTTCGGTTCAATCGGAAGAACGGAAAAACAACTGCGCCATCCCTCCCCTGATCTGCTAAACATCGCCGCGAGCTCGGCCTCCACCTCCCCAACACGAAACCAAGCGAGCTTCGGCCTCCGTTGCCCGAGAACAAACGCCGCCACGGCGACCTAGCTCAAAAACGTGATCAGGCACACGTGGGCAGCTCGCCACAGCGGTTTTCATGGCCAAGCGAGGGCGGCAATGGGAGCGCACGGCCACCGCGCTGCTCTCACCCGAAGCTCAGGCCGTGCCGCGAGCTATCGATGGCGAATTTCGAGGTTTTGCTCCGGCGACTTCATTCTGAGCTTCCGGTACGATTCCTTCAAATTCTTGCCCTCTGATTTTCCTTAAGTCATCAAATTTGGCACAGAGAACCTGGACTAGCCGGCGGTCATATCCTCTTTAGCATCCGTGGCATGAAACTAACTGGGAACCATGAATTTTGAGCTCTACCGAGGGTGATCGCGGCAGACCCATTCGGTCGCACGATGACAACCTAGTTCCAGCCATTTCCGAGCTACTTCAAGGCCGTGCCGACCTTCATAGAGGTACGCTGGTGCTGTAGGGCTCGTCGGCACTAGTTTTGGAGGGCTGGAGACCTCGGGCGACGCTGTCGGACTACCACAGAGGCAGTTACGTCGCCGGCCATTTTCCGGCCGTCGGCAGCCCAAGCAAACCTCACAGCCGTTTCCTCGATGCCCAAAAACCCCTTGATGGCGAGTCCGGGTTCGGATGGTGGCCGGAAATGGCCGTCCGGCGAGCACCGGTGAGCTCCGGCGAGGGGGAGAGCGCCGGCGCGAGAGAGGAGCCAGAGGAAGAAGACGAGGCGTGGGCCCCCGCTGTCAGCAGCTCAGAATTCAAATCCGGGATCGGGTGTGGCCGGGATCCTGTGTGCTGGCGCGAAAAACCCCGTGGCCCCGGTGTGGCTTCGTTTCTTATTGCTGGGATTCAAAACAGTGGGTCCATCCGGATTTTCTGTAGGAAAACAATTCCAAAGTTGGCTAAATCTTTGGAAATTCGTAGCTCCTGGTAGAAACCTCCAATTTGATTGATTCCAATTGGGTTGGATTCATCTCTCTGAGTTCTATTAAAATATGAACTCAGATTTGTATGAAAGTTAATATTATATGCTGGAAAATGCTTTGAAGATATTCTGAAAATAAAATTATTGAGGGAGTTTGGTTTATCCAAAAATCCCCAAATTTTGCCAGAATATTCTTTACCATGGTGTTGACCTACTAGCAAATTTTCAGCTCATTTGAAGATCATTTGAGTAGGAATTTGCTAAATGCAAACTGCTGTGTTCAAAATAGTCCAGAAACATTTTCAGAAAATGTTTCCCACTCCTAAAATCTATTCTGAGCAATCCGTAGCTCCAAATTAATTCTTTTGAGTACAAATACTTAAAGAATTGTTCTGAAAGAACTACTCCAGCAAAAGGGCTGAAATTTGGACCAGATTTTCACGTGGCCAGTAACTCACATGGAAATTATCAGCCCAAGTTGAGTCCTGGAACTCCCTATTCTTATTCTGCATGCTTATGTATAGGGGAAAATACATAAGAGATATGATAAGAATTATGGAGGACACAATATGACTCCACATTAGCTGCAATTTGGCAAGCTAAATCCTTAGGTAGTATAGACCCTGCTGTAAAAGTTTTGAGGCCGTTGGAGTTCTTGTTCTTCAGTTGCACTCAAATCTTTTCAGCTAATCTATTATGTTCATTAGGGAAAATGGTTAGTGTATAGCTAAGGCCTTAAGGTCAATTTAGTTTAAATCTGTTTCTTTGCACAACAGAGGCAACCAAGCCATTCTTGGCTTTTCCACACAACCTCTGTACCTAAGAAATGAATTCTATAACTTCTTTCCATTACAGTCTATAAAACATATGCATATGCATTTCAATAGGAACCACAACGAAGGGGATTCAAAGGAGTGATTCATTGAGGTGGATCAAGCTCTTGAGAATCAAGGGTGGATCTGCAAGGACACTAACTGTTATATACGACTACCCTGCAAAACAGGCAAGCTCCGGTTTGCATTTAACAGCTGTTTAAGTTTTTGTTTTGTATTCACTTTCGGTCAAGATATGAATTATGCATTAGGTCTAGTGTTTGATACTCCTCTTGCATAGCCAAATGACCCATGGAGTATTGGGTAGGTGTCTTTCACCGTGTAGAACTGCCATGCTTAAGTACGGTTCGATAGAAGTCGAGTGGTGGGATGCTACTCGCAGTTTCAGGAACAACAGGGGCATACCGGATTGGTTCATAATTTAATTAGCAAGTTAAAGTTGAGACCGGAAGGTTGTAGGGGCAGCAGGACATAGGGGCCTTGGTGCTGTAGACCTGTCCGTGTCGGTCAAGGACCGATCCGTATGCGGCCCTGTTGAACAAGTTTGAGTTGTGTACCGGACTCATGCTGGCTATATGGGACCCAGTAAACCGATGTACCTCGGGAAGCTATCGTTGGGACTTTTCGGGTCGCCTTAGGCGGACGGCCGGTGTGCAGTATGTGGGGAATATTCTCATGACATCTCATGTCGGTAGGTGCACCATGAGAGTAGCTACTGTATGGGGTGACTTGATCGATTCAGCGGTGGTGAAACGGGGGAAAGGGTGCCACGTACGACGTCAGTGATGGTTGTTGTAGGCAACGTCGAGTACGGGCGTACGTGTTGTGTAGTCCGGGTGTTATTGATTCGAATCACCGTCGCTCGCGGAATGGACCGAGCATACTTGTTTTCAGAGTCGTGACGTAGTAAGAACTTGCATGAGAAAGGAACTAATCATTTTTATGTGAAGTATTATCCTACCTTTGTATTGGATCTTGATGAATAGGCTAGTGCAAACTCGATTCTTTTATGCCATGAGCAATTTACATTGGGGAAAAGCGTTTCTTGTCTGATTGTGGACTCCCGATGTGGCGTGCCGAGGGTTACTTAAAATGCTGCAATTAATACCTGAAAGTAAGGATTCACTTTTAGGCGAGTTTAATTATGCTTATTCCATCCTATGTTAGGTTCATAACCTCACTTAGAGTTTCATGTTTAGGGTGACGGTTAAGTCTTCCTGAGCGTTATGCTCACGGATGCTATCCGAGTTGTTTTGCAGGTAATTGACTTGATGCTTATGAGAAGGGGTGCCGATGAGACTCGGGAACCTTTGAGTGCTTACTCAAAGAGCATCCTCGCCGCTGCAGGTTGTCTTCGTGTTGCTAGTAAGAGACAGTCCGCGGGCTGGACTGTTTCTTTGTTGCTAGTTAGATATGAGTCGTAAGAGTGATAGTCTTCAGCTGTAGCTTACTCTGATATACTTATTTGTAAAAACAATCTTGTACGCTTCCGCAAACTATTTATGTAAAATGAGGTGTGTACATCGACCCGTGTGCTGTTGGGTGCCGCATAACACGGAACCACCCGACGAGGTCCTGTGGTCCCCCACAGGTGGGGCCCCCGTCTCTTCCACTCCGCGCACCTTCTCGAAGACCCGCCTTGACCGTTGCCGGGGCACGAACAGTCGTGGGATCGTGGGGGCGTGTGCCCCACTTGATGGACGCTTTTACTGTGGCGGTTCCCAAGGCTGCCACTTCCGCACGTCGCAGCACCTTTTCTGGATCCGCCGAAGCGTCCTGCCGGCTCATGTTCTTGAGAGACTGACTTCTTGGCCCACCGCTTCAGCTGGACGGCTTGGGTCCTCTTGTCATCGACGCTCGGTCTTGGAGCTGAAGCGGTTGTCCAAGCAGCGTATTCGAAGAGTTTTGAATCGCTTTGAATCGCGCCTGGGAAGTTTAAAAGGGGATCTCACCTGCATCACGGCTTCCCTTCGCACTTCCCAGCGCTTGCATTTTCCTTGTTTCCTTGAGCTCTTGCGCCCTTGTCTTCCCTGTTCTTTAGCTTCCATCTGCCATGGCTTCCAACTTGCCTCCGGAGAAGAAACGCGCCCAGTCTCCTCCGGCGGCGGTGTTTGCACCAAGTCAGGGATCCAGGGCGCCTGCGCGTCCTTCTCCTGGAGATGGCGTCTCATCCGGTGGCGACTCCAAGAGGTCTCGGGCTTCCCATTCCGGCGAGACTCCACTCGAGCGTCGACGTACTGAAGGTCCCCGTGCGTCGCGTCCTCCTTCCTCAAGAGGTGGAGCCCCGAGGGGGAGCGCTGGTGCGGCGATGCCCAGGGGCGAGTCTAGAGCTCAGGCGCCCCGGGCCTCGGGAGCCGGATCACCGTCTAGGAGGGCTTCAGAAGCGTCCCCTCCTCCGCCGGTCTAGGTGACTGCGGGGCAGCCCTCGGCGGCGACGACGGGCTCTAGTGTACCTACCCTGACTCGGAAGCTGGGGTTCAGAGCTCGTTGAAGCGCTCGTGTCCCTCGGTAAGTGTCGCCCTTACTGGGTTCCAGAGCCTGCATTCTTTTCTTCTTTCCTTAACCCGAGAGCCTCCCATGTTTGCAGGGACTCATCGAGTACCGGTAACGTCTCCGTTTCCCGGCCTTCCCCGACTGTCGTGGAATCTGTGCCGCAGAGCCCGGCAGCTGAAGCGGTTCCAGCGGCCCCCAAGTCGGCGCAGGCTCCTCCTGCGCCGGCCGGTCCGGCTCCTGCGGCAGCGGCGACAACACCCGATCATCCCCCTTCGCCAGCTCGGAGGCTGGCTGTTGCTGAAGGTTCGGTGGGATCGGCTGGCGGCGTCCCGCCTTCTGGTGTCGAAGCGGGAGAGGCAGCCACAGGCCCTACGACGGGCAGCAAACCGGGGTGCGCCGGGAGCAGCCCCGCTCCAGTGCCGACTTCTCCTGATCATCGCCTCGTCCCGGTTGGAGCACCAACTCCTTCTAAAGACGACGTGATGGAGGAAGTCGGGGGCGCGGCTTCGGCCTCTGCTGCCCCGCTGCCCCTGGCAGACGCCCTGGAGCTTGCCCAGACGAGCGTCCGGCACGTCCTGGCCGCGCTCGGTTGTGAGCGGGAGGAGCAGGCAGAAGAGAGGAATCGCCTCCTCAGCTGGGGGTGCCACTTGAAGGAGCGGACCGAGGAGGTCAGGGGAGAGCTTGACTCGAGGCGGATGTCGCTCGATGTCATGGAGGCGCTCCTTGACCGCCAGAAGAGAGTCGTCGACCGCCTGGACTCTGAGACTCGGCGGCTCCACCAGGAGACCCGTGAGGCTCATGCCCCCTGGCCGAGGGGCGCCTCTCTGCTTTGGAGGAGCTGCGGCTGAAGCTGGAGTGCCGTGAGCGCGCCATCGCGGACCAGGAGCGCACTACGGCGGCTGAGGCAGAGAAGGTCGCCGCGTGGCTGGCGGCTGGCGGGGGCGACCTGAGGGCCCGAGCTAAGGAGCTGAAGACCCGGAAGGCAGATCTGGCCGCGAGGGAGGAGCAAGTCTCCCGGGAGCGCCAGGTGGTCCTGGATCGGGAGCTTTCTGCCGACTTCCGGGCTTCGGAGCTGGAGCAGCTTGCCTAGAGTCTCCAGCTCCGGGAAGACTCTCTGGCGGCCAAGGAGAAGAAATTCTCCGAGAGGGGTCGTGACGCCTTGCAGGCAGCCCGCCGCGAGATGGAGGAGCTCCAGGCCTCGCGGTCCGCCGATGCTCGAGCGGTTTGGAGCTTCATTGACCAGGCAGGGTCCTCCGTGGTCCCCCTTGGCTTCAGCCCGGTGAAGGCAGCGGCTCCAGCGCAGAAGGTGGCCGAGGTGATCCCTGCGCTAGAGTCTATCGGCGCCAAGCTGGACAGGCTTGAAGCAGTGGTCGTCGGTGAGCTCAAGGCGGAGGGAAGGGGCCTGGCAATGGAGGTTGCTATGCACGTGCTGGCGTGCTTCTGGAGCCGGGACCCCTCTGTAAAAGTCCCAAAAATGTGTATGAATAAAAACTATGGGTTGAGTTCATATGTGTGGCAATGACAGGAAAAATGAGACTTGCTAAAACTTTTCTTCATGCAAAGTAATACATGGATGAACATCCAACATGAGGTTCACCTTTTTATTTAAAAATGTTGAACCAATAAGGAGTTAAATACCTCTTTGCATGTAAGTTTAAAATTCAGATTTGAAATTCAAAGTTCACACATATGGTGACCCAAAAACTTTGAATTAACATGCAGCCATATAGTTGAGTTTTTAGGGAAAAGGTTATCACCAACTTTTCAATTGTAGGGTGGGCTCAAAGGAGAGCTAAAGAGAGGAAATTGCAAATTCTAAACCAAATTCAGATTTAGTCTTGCAAATTCAAACTAAATTTGAAGAATTCAAATTCTAGCCCACCTTTTTAAAATTTAGCATTTTGGGGAGTGAAAAGATCAGCTTGAGAAGATATTTGCTGAAGAAATGGGGGGTGGGACCCACAGGTCATAGAGCTAAAGGAGAAGACTTACTCCCTAAGTTTTGCTCTCAGTGGGGACTTTTCCCGAGCAGCTCGCGAGCGCCACCGAGCAGCTTGCCGGTGACAGCTCCTGCTGCCGGTTTCCATGCGCTGGCGCCCTGGGGTCGGTCCTGGCCACACCCCCAACGTGATAACGTGCCCCCCCGGCCGAAGCAAAGCACAATTGCTTTCTCCTCCTCGCAAACAAACCGAGAGCAGAGCACCTCGTCGGCGCTGCTCCACTGCCCCTGTCTCCCGGCCAGCCCAGCGCCTCTCCGGCAGGCTCAAGAGGTCACAGAGGTGCGCCAGGAGGTACTGATCCTCATCCCGTCGTCCTCTTGCTCTCCCCCGACGCCGGCTCGCCGGAATTCCAGTTTTGGCACCAGTGCACGTGTAGAACAGCATGTGTGTAATTCGGGAAATTCTCCCAAACCGATTGATCACACCTCCCACAATTCAAACCACAGCAACTAGATGCCCTAGCGCCCTCCCACGCCGAAAACCAAGGGAAACCGACCCTCCTGTGCCCCGGGCGACGAGAAATCGTCGCCGGCGGCCAAAACTGCCATGGTCCACGGTGAGGACTAGGTTGCAGCCACTTTCTGCATGATCTGATCCACGTTCCGTGTTCCTAGAACCATAGGGATGCTGTAGGACATCATAGCTCGCCGGGAGATGCCTTGGACACGCGGGAACGCGTCCATGTCGAGCTCCCGAGCCGCCCCACCGGTGCCGACCCACCTGCAGCCATTTTCATGCGGGAAAACCTTGCCCGGCAGCTGCGCCACGTTCCCAGGAGCATGTAGGGCGAAACCGGAGCTCATTTGGTGGAGAAATGAGGGAGAACGAGCCATGCCAAGTTTCTGCTGGTGTGCACCGCGGGCTCTGGCGGGAGGTTGAAGAAGCATCTGACCCGTGGGCCCCACGCGCGACTGTGCTGTTTAAAATCAAACAGAGAGTTGTGCAAACTTGTAAAATGCATAACTTGGTGTAGGAAGCTCCAAAAATAGTGAGATAAATTTTGTTGGATTCCTTAAAGGGAGTACTATCCAGAGGTACAACCCAATTTGTATGAAACGAATTATTTAATTCTGGAAAATTCTTGGAAGGTTTTCTGAAAAAGAATTATAGAGGGAGTTTGGTTTATCCAAAAATACCCAAATTTTGCCAGAATATTCTTTAGCATATTGTTGACCTCATAGCAAATTTTCAGCTCATTTGAAGATCATTTGAGTAGGGATTTGCTAAAAACAATCTGCTGTGTTCATAAGAGTCCAGAAACATTTTCAGAAAATGTTTCCCACTTCAAAAATCTGTTCTGAGCAATCCATAGCTCCAAAAATCATAGGAAAATTTAGGCAAGCTCTATGGGACATACTTGGAATTGTAGTTCACTTAGTTGGGCATGAAAATGCACATTACTACAGAATTAATTCTATTGAGTACAAATGCTTAAAGAATTGTTCTGGGAGAACTACCCAAGTAAAAGGGCTGAATTTTGGACCAGATGACTCTCATGTGATCAAAAACTCACATGTAAATTATCAGCCCAATATAAGTCCTGGAACTCCCTGTTCTTATTCTCCATACTTATGTATAAGGGAAAAATACATAAGGGGTATGGTGAGAATTATGGAGGACACAAGTTGACTCCACATTAGCTGCAAGTTGGCAAGCTAAATCCTTAGGTAGTATAAAACCTGCTGTAAAAGTTTTGAGGCCATTGGAGTTCTTGTTCTTCAGTTGCACTCAAATCCTTTCAGTTTGTCTATTATGTTCATTAGAGAAAAGGGTTAGTGTATAGCTAAGGGCCTTAAGGTCAAATTAGTTTAATTCTGTTCTTTGCACGACAGAGGCAAACCAAGCCATGCTTGGCTTTTCCACACAACCTCTGTTCTTAAGAAAGTAATTCTATAACTTCTTTCCATTACATTCCATGAAACATATGCATATGCATTTCAATAGGAACCACAACGAAGGGGACTCAAAGGAGTGATTCATCAAAGTGGATCAAGCTCCGGAGAGTCAAGGGTGGATCTGCAAGGACACTAACTGTTATATACAACTACCCTGCAAAACAGGCAAGCTCCGGTTTGCATTTAACAACTGTTAAGTTTTTGTTTTGTATTCACTTTCGGTCAAGGTATGAACTGTGCATTAGGTCTAGTGATTGATACTCCTCTTGCATAACCAAATGACCCATTGAGTATTGGGTAGGTGTCTTTCACCGCGTAGAACTGCCATGCTTAAGTACGGTTCGGTAGAAGTCGAGTGGTGAGATGCTACTCGCAGATTTAGGGACAACGGGGGCATACGGGATTGGTTCGTAATTGAATTAGCAAGTTAAAAGTTGAGACCGGAAGGTTGTAGGAGCAGCAGGACATAGGGGCCTGGGTGCTGTAGACCTGTCCGTGTCGGTCAAGGACCGATCCGTATGCGGCCCTGTTGAACAAGTTTGAGTTGTGTACCGGACTCATGCTGGCTATATGGGACCCAGTAAACCGATGTACCTCGGGAAGCTGTCGTTGGGACTTTTCGGGTCGCCTCAGGCGGACGGCCGGTGTGCAGTATGTGGGGAATATTCTCATGACATCTCACGTCGGAAGGTGCACCATGAGAGTAGCTACTGTACGGGGCGACTTGATCGATTCAGCGGGGGTGAAACGGGGGAAAGGCTGCCACGTACGACGTCAGTGATGGTTGTTGTAGGCAACGTCGAGTACGGGCGTACGTGTCGTGTAGTCCGGGTGTTATTGATTCGAATCACCGTCGCTCGCGGAATGGACCGAGCATACTTGTTCTCACAGTCGTGACGTAGTAAGAACTTGCATGAGAAAGGAACTAATCATATTGATGTGAAGTATTATTCTACCTTGTATTGGAGCTTGATGAATAGGCTAGTGCAAACTCGATTCATTTATGCCATGAGCAATTTACATCGGGGGAAAGCGTTTCTTGTTTGATTGTGGACTCCCGATGTGGCGTGCCCAGGGTTACTTAAAATACTGCAATTAATACTGAAAGTAAGGATTCACTTTTAGGCGAGTTTACTTATGCTTCTGCCATCCTATGTTAGGTCCATAACCTCACTTAGAGTTTCATGTTTAGGGTGACGGTTAAGTCTTGCTGAGCGTTATGCTCACGGATGCTATCCGAGTTGTTTTGCAGGTAATTGACTCGCTGATTATGAGAAGGGATGCCGATGAGACTCGGGAACCTCCGAGTGTTTACTCAAAGAGCATCCTCGCCGCTGCAGATTGATCTTCGTGTTGCTAGTAAGAAACGTCCGCGGGCTGGACTGTTTCTTTGTTGCTAGTTTAGATATGAGTCGTGAGAGTGATAGTCTTCCGCTGTAGTTTACTCTGATATACTTATTTGTAAAACAATCTTGTACGCTTCCGCAAACTATTTATGTAATATGATGTATGTTCATCGACCCGTGTGCTGTTGGGTGCCGCATAACACGGCACCACCCGACGAGGTCCCGTGGGGCCGTCTCAGCGTGGCATCTGAGCGCTGTCACACGTGGTATCAGAGCCGCGTTGGGAACAGAGCACGGATTGAGCATCATATTATGTCAAAAACTTAGGATACGGTGAGATAACGGTACTAGGCCCACATAAGGACTACTATTAGCATATTATGAAGGTGGCAAGCTAACCTATTTGTTATGTCGGAAAATCATGCATCTCGGGACGTTTATGTCTTGGGGGGTGCACGTATGCGCTGTCCACCAGTGCGCACAAGCTGAAGGGTGGAGCCCCACGGGTGGCAGGTAACCCGACCCGCTTTAGTATCCTCTACGACTCTTCATGTCGTTTGGGGTATTCGAGCAACGTCTTCCCTGGCGTGCGTGGTGCAATTTGGGAGACCCCGTCACGTGGTCAGTAACGTGAACACGTAGCTCAAGGCGTGTTTGGCTTGAGAACACCTGGGCGAGTGATGACGGCCGGGTGTACAAACTGTTATGGATACCGGGTTCGGTGTGCAGCCGAACCTGATGATTGAGTGTGTTTTATGTAGGTACTAACCACGAAAAACCTTAGTGCGTGTAGAACACGTTTGCGAGTGATCGTTTTAGTGCCACCTAAGGATACGTGTATGCCGGTGTAATCCGGTTAGGTTTTTCTTTGGTGAGGCAACGTAGTACCGTCATATGTCTTACGGTGCATCGTCACCGTACTACACTGGATAGTATTCTTACCTATGAAGAAATCATTCATGACTAACTTTCAAACTAAAAATGGATGTGATAAAGCACATATTAGTTACTGAACTCTTCATTTGAACTAAGTTTCAGAGAAGAGAATTACTAGGCTTCTTTTGATCTCAAAAACAGAGTGCTCTGTTCTGGCAGAAGTTTTGCCGAACTTTAACAGAGCGTAACTCTGATTAGTTTGACCCAATGGAGGTGTTTGATACGGTTCTGGAAAGTTTATTAAGTGCTCTACAACTTTTCTGTAGGACTCCAGAGCCAAATCCGACACCAACTTGGTTGAACGTCCAGATGAATGCAAACTGTTCAGAAAACAGAGCAGATGCAAACTTCTCTGGATGTTTCGGTAAATTGGTCATAACAATCTGTAGAAAATTTTCTAAGGGTCATGTAATACACCGTTGGAGAGGTTATGAAACTTACAACGATTTTGTAGTTCATAGTTTGTTCAGAGTTGTACCCCAGTTGTATGTAAAACTGTGATGAAAACAGCCACATACAAAGGAGGTGCTGGCAAATTTTAGCCAGAAATTCTGTCAACTTTGAACAATCCTAACTTTTGTTCCAGAAATGATCTAGGGGCATGTGAGTACTCGTTGAAAATATACTGAAGTTAACTTTAACTTTGGTATTCAACTTGAGTTATGAAAATGCTAGTAACTGGATCAAATTCTGGGTTAAGTACTGAAAGGTCTGTTTTGTACCAAATGAGGGACTGGATATGTCGGCTTTAGAAAGATGTGTAAACATGAAATTTTGTTATGCTTTCATAAAGTTTTAGCATGTTCATGTTTTACATACTTTCACATACTGCTGAGATCATGTTTTGACTCCCCTCAAAAATTATCTTTGTGCAGTATGGTGCGTACTCATTCAACGAGTAGGGTTGATAGTTCTCGTCAAGAAGATGATGACTCGACTCCACCACGGGCACCGCCATCAATGGTATGGGCGGATGTCATGGCTCAGATGGTCGAGTCAAGTCAAGAGAACACAAGACTACTCCAAGCCTTGGTACAACAGGGCTTACTTCAGCGTGCACAACCGGACGTTCCACCTCGGAACGCCTACTTGGATTTCATGGCGACACAACCGCCAATCTTCACGGAAGCCCATGAACCAGTGGAAGCTGATCAGTGGCTTCGAGTTATGGAGTCCAAGTTTGGAGTGTTTGAGTGCGACGAGTACCAGAAAACATCATTTGCAGCTCAACAGCTCCATGGAGCCGCCGGAAATTGGTGGTTTGCGTATCTCGCCACCGTTCCGGAAGGCCATCAAGTGGAATGGACGGAATTTCGTGAAGCATTCCGTGCTCGTCACATTCCTATGGGTTTTATCAAGGCCCAACAGCAAGAATTCAGAAACTTGAAGCAGGGGGACATGAGTGTCCTCGATTATGTCCGAAGATTCAACCTTCTGGCACAATATGCTCCTGCTTATGCGACGAGCGAAGCTGCAATGTGTGACTACTTTTTCTATGGCTTGAGTGCCATACTAAAAGAGAAGTTAGCTTTGTTCAATCAAGGCAGTTACACCGAGTTGATCAGTGCTGCTCTGCTGCAAGAACAAGCGACACTTGAGTGTCAAGCAGAGAAGAGGGACCGGGAGGATGTGCAAGAAGACACAACAATCGTTCCTCGTAAATACCGTGTGGTGTATCACACACCATCCGATGAGATATGGCAAGCACCAGGGAGATCAACTCCGTACAGATTTCCTGCTCAAGAATCTTATCTTGAAGCAGCGCCATTACCGCAGCAACGAATGATACCTGTTGCATCATTGCTGCAGCCAAGTGCCTCAACTTCTCAACCACAAGTCAACGAAGAACCGGGGAAACCTCCGTGTTCTTATTGCCACCGTTTTGGGCATTTTAGGCAGGAATGCCGGGAGAAGTTGGTAAACACCAGACAGCCATCATCATCAGGTGGTATGCCGCCACCTGCTCCAGTCAACATAACAGCATTGCAATCCGGGAGTGTGCAACATCTTGCGATTGAGGATGTCCCGGAGGGAGCACCGGTGTTAGCGGGCATGTTTACTCTCAAGGACGTGCCCGTATTGGTACTTTTTGATTCAGGTGCAACCCACAATTTTATCAGCAAAACATGCGTGGATCAGCACCAATTATCCACCAATACTCCCACAACGAATTTTCTCATACGTTCACCGGGAGGAAATATCTCTGCCAATCAGATTGTGTCCCGAGCAGCTTTGTGTTTGGGCGGAAAAATATACCCAACAGCCCTGATTATGTTGGATAGGCAGAAGATAGACATTATATTGGGGATGTCTTGGTTAAATCGTCACGGTGCCGTTCTCAATATCGGTAACCGGACTATCCAGATTGACTCGCCGATTCACGGACAGCACACGCTGTTTTTAGACAGCGAAGATCCAGATAGGGTAGAGGCCTACCACACGGAAGCGCTGAAGATTGAAGATATTCCGGTGGTACGTGATTATCCCGACGTATTTCCCGATGACTTACCGGGCATGCCGCCCGAACGGGACGTCGAGTTCAAAATTGAACTGGCACCGGGAACGACGCCTATTTCACGAAGGCCTTACAAGATGGCACCTAACGAGCTAGCGGAGTTGAAAGAGCAACTGAATGAACTCATGAGCAAGGGTTTCATACGACCAAGTTCTTCACCTTGGGGTTGCTCAGCGCTGTTCGTTAAGAAGAAGGACGAAACACTACGGCTATGTGTTGATTATCGTCCTCTCAATGCTGTCACGATCAAGAACAAGTATCCTTTGCCCCGCATTGACATTCTGTTTGATCAACTTGTGGGTGCAAAGGTATTTTCGAAGATGGATCTTCGGTCGGGCTATCATCAAATCAAGATCCGACCGGAGGACATACCGAAGACAGCTTTCTCGACGAGATACGGACTCTACGAGTACCTCGTCATGTCATTTGGGCTAACCAACGCTCCGGCACACTTTATGTATTTGATGAATTCTGTGTTCATGCCGGAACTAGACAAGTTCGTCGTGGTATTCATCGACGACATATTGGTTTACTCCAAATCTGAAGAAGAGCATGCTGAACATCTGCGCATTGTGCTACAACGGTTGCGGGAGCACCAATTATATGCCAAGTTCAGCAAGTGCGAATTTTGGATTGATCAAGTGCCTTTCCTAGGCCATATCATTTCAGCAGAGGGCATTGCCGTGGATCCCAGCAAAATTGAACAAGTGCTGAAGTGGGAATCTCCCAAATCTATCCACGAGGTCCGAAGTTTCCTAGGTTTAGCGGGTTATTATCGGAGGTTTATTCCGAGCTTCTCAAAGATTGCTAAACCAATGACGGAGCTGCTGAAGAAGGGTACTAAATACCTGTGGAATGCAGCCTGTGAAGCCGCATTCAAAACTTTGGTGAAACATCTCACAACGGCTCCAGTTCTTGCTCAGCCGGACACGACGAAGCCATTTGATGTATACTGCGATGCATCCGGCATCGGTCTCGGCTGTGTTCTGATGCAAGAAGGGCGTGTAGTCGCCTATGGGTCTCGTCAACTGCGAAACCACGAGCAGCATTATCCAACTCACGATCTTGAGCTTGCTGCAGTGGTGTTGGCATTGAAGATGTGGAGGCATTACCTACTGGGTAATCTTGTTCACCTCTACACCGACCATAAGAGCCTGAAGTACATCTTCACGCAGAAGGAGCTGAATATGAGACAACGGAGATGGTTGGAGCTTATAAAAGATTATGAAATTGAGATCCACTATCACCCGGGAAAAGCAAACGTGGTTGCCGACGCGCTTAGTCGGAAAGCCCACGTTCACAACTTAGCGGTTGCTGAGTTGGAAGATGAAGAACCCAGCCTCCGTGTCATTCCGTATGGCGCGCTTTATAATCTCGCGCTCATTCCAACAATCCGTGAAGAGATTGTTGAGGTTCAAAGAAGAGACAGAGGTATGTCACACATACGGAGAAGACTCGACAACGGAGAGATGAAATGCTTCCGGAAGGATGGGAACGGTACGATATGGTTTAAAGACCGTATAGTGGTACCGCGTAATATGAAACTCCGGAAGAAGATCTTGGATGAAGCCCACCTGTCTAAGTTTTCCATTCATCCTGGAAGTAACAAGATGTACCAAGATTTGAAACAGAAATTTTGGTGGACGAGGATGAAGAGGGAGATTGCTAAATACGTATCCGAGTGTGATACGTGTAGACGGGTCAAGGCTGATCATATGCGGAAAGCCGGACCGCTACAACCTTTGAAGATACCGGCATGGAAATGGGAGGATGTGAGTATGGACTTCATCGTCGGATTACCGCTCACATCCAGGAAGCATGACTCGATATGGGTGATTGTCGACCGGTTGACGAAATCAGCTCATTTCATACCGGTGAACACTCATTATCGAGCAAGACAATATGCGGAGTTATTCATCTCCAGAATTATATGTTCACATGGTGTCCCGAAGACCATCATTTCAGATCGAGGTGCGCTGTTTGTTGCTCGTTTTTGGGAGCAGCTGCATGCCTCGTTGGGCACTAAGCTGATTAGGAGCTCCGCATATCACCCTCAAACTGATGGACAAACGGAGAGGGTGAATCAAGTGCTCGAGGACATGTTGAGAGCATGTGCCATCCACCACGGTAGGAATTGGGACGATCACCTACCGCTGGCGGAGTTTTCATACAACAACGGTTATCAAGCGAGTATTAAAATGGCACCGTATGAAGCTCTCTATGGCCGGAAGTGTCGCACACCACTGAATTGGTGTGAGTCCGGCGAAAGAGTTCTGTTTGGGATTGATCTTGTCAACGAAGCCGAAGATCGAGTTCGGTTGATACAAGAGAACTTAAAGGCTGCACAATCCCGACAGAAGAGCTACGCTGATCAAAGGCGTAGGCCATTACATTTTGACGTCGGAGAACACGTTTATCTTCGTGTATCCCCGATGAAGGGAATTCACCGGTTCGGTGTAAAGGGGAAGCTCGCTCCCCGTTTTATTGGTCCTTTTGCTATCACGGAGAAGTGCGGACCCGTAGCCTACCGGCTGGAATTACCGGCAAGTCTAGCGGGTGTTCATGATGTATTTCATGTTTCACAGCTGCGGAAGTGCCTCAAATTCACCGCTGCTGTTCGCACTGAGGACATCGACGAATTGAAACCGGACCTGACCTACACCGAGCGACCGGTCCAGATTTTGGATGAAAAGACCCGGGTAACCCGGAACCAGACAATCAGGTTCTTCAAGGTGCTGTGGAGTAATCACACCACGGAAGAGGCGACGTGGGAAAGTGAAGATTACCTCCGCACCAACTATCCGGAATTTTTAGCTTTGTACAGTTTGTAATTACCTTTCCCGTCTCGTTCCTGTTTTGTAATCTCGGGACGAGATTCTTTTAAGGGGGGAGGAATGTAAAAGTCCCAAAAATGTGTATGAATAAAAACTATGGGTTGAGTTCATATGTGTGGCAATGACAGGAAAAATGAGACTTGCTAAAACTTTTCTTCATGCAAAGTAATACATGGATGAACATCCAACATGAGGTTCACCTTTTTATTTAAAAATGTTGAACCAATAAGGAGTTAAATACCTCTTTGCATGTAAGTTTAAAATTCAGATTTGAAATTCAAAGTTCACACATATGGTGACCCAAAAACTTTGAATTAACATGCAGCCATATAGTTGAGTTTTTAGGGAAAAGGTTATCACCAACTTTTCAATTGTAGGGTGGGCTCAAAGGAGAGCTAAAGAGAGGAAATTGCAAATTCTAAACCAAATTCAGATTTAGTCTTGCAAATTCAAACTAAATTTGAAGAATTCAAATTCTAGCCCACCTTTTTAAAATTTAGCATTTTGGGGAGTGAAAAGATCAGCTTGAGAAGATATTTGCTGAAGAAATGGGGGGTGGGACCCACAGGTCATAGAGCTAAAGGAGAAGACTTACTCCCTAAGTTTTGCTCTCAGTGGGGACTTTTCCCGAGCTGCTCGCGAGCGCCACCGAGCAGCTTGCCGGTGACAGCTCCTGCTGCCGGTTTCCATGCGCTGGCGCCCTGGGGTCGGTCCTGGCCACACCCCCAACGTGATAACGTGCCCCCCCGGCCGAAGCAAAGCACAATTGCTTTCTCCTCCTCGCAAACAAACCGAGAGCAGAGCACCTCGTCGGCGCTGCTCCACTGCCCCTGTCTCCCGGCCAGCCCAGCGCCTCTCCGGCAGGCTCAAGAGGTCACAGAGGTGCGCCAGGAGGTACTGATCCTCATCCCGTCGTCCTCTTGCTCTCCCCCGACGCCGGCTCGCCGGAATTCCAGTTTTGGCACCAGTGCACGTGTAGAACAGCATGTGTGTAATTCGGGAAATTCTCCCAAACCGATTGATCACACCTCCCACAATTCAAACCACAGCAACTAGATGCCCTAGCGCCCTCCCACGCCGAAAACCAAGGGAAACCGACCCTCCTGTGCCCCGGGCGACGAGAAATCGTCGCCGGCGGCCAAAACTGCCATGGTCCACGGTGAGGACTAGGTTGCAGCCACTTTCTGCATGATCTGATCCACGTTCCGTGTTCCTAGAACCATAGGGATGCTGTAGGACATCATAGCTCGCCGGGAGATGCCTTGGACACGCGGGAACGCGTCCATGTCGAGCTCCCGAGCCGCCCCACCGGTGCCGACCCACCTGCAGCCATTTTCATGCGGGAAAACCTTGCCCGGCAGCTGCGCCACGTTCCCAGGAGCATGTAGGGCGAAACCGGAGCTCATTTGGTGGAGAAATGAGGGAGAACGAGCCATGCCAAGTTTCTGCTGGTGTGCACCGCGGGCTCTGGCGGGAGGTTGAAGAAGCATCTGACCCGTGGGCCCCACGCGCGACTGTGCTGTTTAAAATCAAACAGAGAGTTGTGCAAACTTGTAAAATGCATAACTTGGTGTAGGAAGCTCCAAAAATAGTGAGATAAATTTTGTTGGATTCCTTAAAGGGAGTACTATCCAGAGGTACAACCCAATTTGTATGAAACGAATTATTTAATTCTGGAAAATTCTTGGAAGGTTTTCTGAAAAAGAATTATAGAGGGAGTTTGGTTTATCCAAAAATACCCAAATTTTGCCAGAATATTCTTTAGCATATTGTTGACCTCATAGCAAATTTTCAGCTCATTTGAAGATCATTTGAGTAGGGATTTGCTAAAAACAATCTGCTGTGTTCATAAGAGTCCAGAAACATTTTCAGAAAATGTTTCCCACTTCAAAAATCTGTTCTGAGCAATCCATAGCTCCAAAAATCATAGGAAAATTTAGGCAAGCTCTATGGGACATACTTGGAATTGTAGTTCACTTAGTTGGGCATGAAAATGCACATTACTACAGAATTAATTCTATTGAGTACAAATGCTTAAAGAATTGTTCTGGGAGAACTACCCAAGTAAAAGGGCTGAATTTTGGACCAGATGACTCTCATGTGATCAAAAACTCACATGTAAATTATCAGCCCAATATAAGTCCTGGAACTCCCTGTTCTTATTCTCCATACTTATGTATAAGGGAAAAATACATAAGGGGTATGGTGAGAATTATGGAGGACACAAGTTGACTCCACATTAGCTGCAAGTTGGCAAGCTAAATCCTTAGGTAGTATAAAACCTGCTGTAAAAGTTTTGAGGCCATTGGAGTTCTTGTTCTTCAGTTGCACTCAAATCCTTTCAGTTTGTCTATTATGTTCATTAGAGAAAAGGGTTAGTGTATAGCTAAGGGCCTTAAGGTCAAATTAGTTTAATTCTGTTCTTTGCACGACAGAGGCAAACCAAGCCATGCTTGGCTTTTCCACACAACCTCTGTTCTTAAGAAAGTAATTCTATAACTTCTTTCCATTACATTCCATGAAACATATGCATATGCATTTCAATAGGAACCACAACGAAGGGGACTCAAAGGAGTGATTCATCAAAGTGGATCAAGCTCCGGAGAGTCAAGGGTGGATCTGCAAGGACACTAACTGTTATATACAACTACCCTGCAAAACAGGCAAGCTCCGGTTTGCATTTAACAACTGTTAAGTTTTTGTTTTGTATTCACTTTCGGTCAAGGTATGAACTGTGCATTAGGTCTAGTGATTGATACTCCTCTTGCATAACCAAATGACCCATTGAGTATTGGGTAGGTGTCTTTCACCGCGTAGAACTGCCATGCTTAAGTACGGTTCGGTAGAAGTCGAGTGGTGAGATGCTACTCGCAGATTTAGGGACAACGGGGGCATACGGGATTGGTTCGTAATTGAATTAGCAAGTTAAAAGTTGAGACCGGAAGGTTGTAGGAGCAGCAGGACATAGGGGCCTGGGTGCTGTAGACCTGTCCGTGTCGGTCAAGGACCGATCCGTATGCGGCCCTGTTGAACAAGTTTGAGTTGTGTACCGGACTCATGCTGGCTATATGGGACCCAGTAAACCGATGTACCTCGGGAAGCTGTCGTTGGGACTTTTCGGGTCGCCTCAGGCGGACGGCCGGTGTGCAGTATGTGGGGAATATTCTCATGACATCTCACGTCGGAAGGTGCACCATGAGAGTAGCTACTGTACGGGGCGACTTGATCGATTCAGCGGGGGTGAAACGGGGGAAAGGCTGCCACGTACGACGTCAGTGATGGTTGTTGTAGGCAACGTCGAGTACGGGCGTACGTGTCGTGTAGTCCGGGTGTTATTGATTCGAATCACCGTCGCTCGCGGAATGGACCGAGCATACTTGTTCTCACAGTCGTGACGTAGTAAGAACTTGCATGAGAAAGGAACTAATCATATTGATGTGAAGTATTATTCTACCTTGTATTGGAGCTTGATGAATAGGCTAGTGCAAACTCGATTCATTTATGCCATGAGCAATTTACATCGGGGGAAAGCGTTTCTTGTTTGATTGTGGACTCCCGATGTGGCGTGCCCAGGGTTACTTAAAATACTGCAATTAATACTGAAAGTAAGGATTCACTTTTAGGCGAGTTTACTTATGCTTCTGCCATCCTATGTTAGGTCCATAACCTCACTTAGAGTTTCATGTTTAGGGTGACGGTTAAGTCTTGCTGAGCGTTATGCTCACGGATGCTATCCGAGTTGTTTTGCAGGTAATTGACTCGCTGATTATGAGAAGGGATGCCGATGAGACTCGGGAACCTCCGAGTGTTTACTCAAAGAGCATCCTCGCCGCTGCAGATTGATCTTCGTGTTGCTAGTAAGAAACGTCCGCGGGCTGGACTGTTTCTTTGTTGCTAGTTTAGATATGAGTCGTGAGAGTGATAGTCTTCCGCTGTAGTTTACTCTGATATACTTATTTGTAAAACAATCTTGTACGCTTCCGCAAACTATTTATGTAATATGATGTATGTTCATCGACCCGTGTGCTGTTGGGTGCCGCATAACACGGCACCACCCGACGAGGTCCCGTGGGGCCGTCTCAGCGTGGCATCTGAGCGCTGTCACACCCTCCCTCTCTCTGGAGCCAGTGAGGCAGGGCCCCGCTGCGGAGCGGGAGGAAGCTACCAGGGCTGAAGTCAGGGATGTGGCTGCCCTTGTAGCCTCTGGGTTTCGGCGCGAGCCAGGGGAATCCTAGGGTTTGTATCTTTTCTTTTTCTTTTGTTGAGTCTGTAGTCCAGCTCATGGAGCCTTGAATAAATAGGCCCTTTGTTTTTTGTGTCCATGCTTACCTTGTTCTTGGCTTGGCCTGGACGATTCCTTAGCTCTGCAAGGACCACGGAGGTCTTCCCCAATCTTGAAGTATTGCACAGACACCTTCCTCGGGTCCTTATTGTGTTAAGAGCCCAAGGGGTCTTCGGAGCTCGCCCCGTGAGAACGGGGAGGTCCAGATCTGCCGGCCACATGGCGGGCCCGGAGCTCTCCTCTAAGAAGGTGGAGGTCCGACCCTGCGGGATACGTGGAGCCTTCAGAGCTCACCCCTGCAGAGGGGGCGAGGCCCGACTCTGCTAACCACGTGGCGGGCCCGGAGCTACCCTCTGATGACAGGGGAGCTCCGACCCCGCCGGACACGTGGGGCCTTCGGGGCTCGCCCCTGCAGAAGGGGCGAGACCTGGATCCTTCGGTCTTGCGCTGGAGTAGTCGATAGCTCCGGCCCTCCCCTGTGCGGTTCCCGTAGCTAAAACCTGAAGGTCCTGCACACAGGTAGAGGAAGCGTAATTCTCCTCGAGGGCTTTCCCTTCCCCGTCTCTTAGTCTTATTTGGCTTACGGTGCTGGTCCGGTATACGGGGCTTGGGCAATTCTGTGCGCAAGGCACCGGGGGTCCGGCTCCCTCCGAGGTCAGGGTACGACCGTCCGACCCCTAGTACCGAACCTAACGCCGGGGAGGCAGAGTGTACAGGCTTTCGGTACGGAACCAGGCAAAGTGTCTGTACTCCCCTGGACCTCCGAAGGATAGGGCGCGCACGCTTTGGGTCGGAACCAGGCAAAGCAGGCTACGCACCATGGACCTCACATGCACAGCGCAGGCCTTTCCTGGAGGTGACCAACTGGCACCGCAACACCTGACTGGGGGAGGCCCGAAAGGCCCCCTGGCCATCGGTAGGTGCCTCAAGCGCAACCGCCTTCAGTAGGATAGCAAATGCTGACTATGGATGAGAGTGGGAAAGGGGAGCTAAATGTACGGTGAGCATACATGGAAAGTGCGGTCATAGAAATTAATGTGTAATTTGAGCACATAAGTAATAGCGTGGTAGAACAGGTTTATGTGTAAATGCCCATAGGAGGAAGGCTGGCTGAACATGGAGGCAACGACCCGCCTCATTAAGAAGGGAGGCAAGACTCTACGTGCTTGGGGTCGGAACCAGGCCAAGCTGAACGTAGTCCTGGACCATCCCCTGAGGCTTAGCTGCTCCGAGCGCTGTTCCTGGAGCCTATGGGATCTATTACGGAAAGGAAAAGGCATGTTCTACTAATGCTCTGGGGGTAGAACTTACTGTGATGTTCCACGTTCCAAGGGTTCGGGAGCGGATCCCATCCTTGGTGGAGAGGCGTATGTACCTGGGGCAGCAACTTTCGTGACTCGGAAGGGACCTTCCTGGCTGTGGGAGAGTTTATAGGTCCGTCGCGGGAAAGTGTGCGACGCGGCACCTGGTCGCCTTCTTGTAGCTCCCAGACACGCTTGGTCCTTTGGCGGTAGCGCCGGAGCACCAGCCGAGACCGTGCGTTGTGGAGTGTTGCTTGTAATCGTGTCTCGTCAACGAGGTCGATATCTTCACGCCGGAGCTGGTCCTGCGTGGCTTCTCCCAGGAGCCCCGGTGTACCTTCCTCTATTGGCTCAGGCCGACAAGTGGTAGGCGGACCCGGACTCTTCTTGGGGGACCCAGGATGTCTTCTTCCATTGGCTCAGGCCGACAGAAGGTTGACGGATCCTGGGCGGCCCTGGGGGGTGAGGCCGAGGCACGGATACATGCGCTCCGGTGGATCTGGCCCGGTTCTGCACTGCCGGGGGCTGGTGCTTGGGCTGCTGCAATTGCTTGAAGCTTTTCCAAGGATGATACTGCAGCAGTGCAGTCTCCACAGATTTTTGGGGCAGTCGTAGTTGGCTACCGCCCTGACTCGCCGTTGCTGGAGCTGGAGTCCTCATAGTTGTGTACCGCCTTCACGGCGCGCTGAGGCTCTTGGAACTCCACTAGGTGGCTGACGTTGTCTTGGGTGTCCACCTTCTGCTTGCTCTCCCTTTGACGGAAGGGAGGGGCGTCAGCACGCGGTTGCTTCCCCTTGCGGAAGCGCTCCGCGAGCTTCTGGATCATCCGGCACTCAGCAGCAGTATGGCTGCTGGTGTTGTGCATGGGGCACGGCTCGCCTTGGTCACCATCTGGAGCTGGTGACTGTCGCTGCCTTTTATCGGGGCATGGCCCCCGAGCTCCACTAGGTGCAGCTGCTGCAGCAACGGGAGCTGCGGTCGGTGGTTTCATCTTGCCACCGCCCCGGTTCTTGATCTTCTTGCTGCTTCCATGGGAAGCAGCGCCAGATCTGGGCTGTCCTCTTGATTTGGAGGCTGGCTGTGAGTGCCAGTTCCGCCCTTCTGCTGCCGTGGCGCACTTGTCTGCCAGGCTGAAGAGCTCTGAGACGTCACGCACTTCTCTGGTTGCGAGCTTCTCAACCATCTTCTTGTCCCGTACACCCTGCCGGAACGCCACCACCACTGAAGCATTTTGGATATGCGGGATGGTGTTCCGTACCTGGGAGAACCGCTGGATAAAGGAGCGCAGTGTCTCTCCAGGTTGTTGTTGGATGGCGTGGAGATCGAGCTCCGTGCCAGGCCGGGTGTAGGAGCTGCCGAAGTTCGCAGTGAACTGCCGGGAGAGCTCTCCCCAGGAGGTTATGGAACCCTGGGGGAGATTCATGGGCCAAGACCGTGCTGGGCCGGTGAAGGCGACGGGGAAGTAGTTGGCCATGACGGTCTCGTCCCCTCCTGCAGCAAGGATAGCGGTGGAGTAGATCTGAAGGAACTCCGCCGGGTTGATGCTGCCATCGCACTTCTCGTGCAGGTGCGGCCGGAACTTGTGCGGCCACTTCGCAAAGCGAAGGTGTGGTGCCAGAGCCGCACATCCTGATCATGTTGCTGCAGGTGTTGGTGCCGCGAATGCTTGGTTTGCTGCCTGCGCTGTATACCCCAGTATGGGAAAGGCTGCGCCATAGACCAGGGGCACCATTTGTAGGGCATATGGCTGGGGCATATGCTGCGTGGCGTATGCCTTGGGCAGATATCGCGTGGCGAACCTCTGCGGCTCAGGCTGGGTCGAGGCGGTTGACATGCTGTCGCCTGCCTCTTGGTTGCGACGCCTTTCTCGCCATCGCTCGATGACCACTCGGGCATCCTTGCCCAGGTGGCGTCGTTCCAGCTCCAACCTTAGGTCCGCCGATGGGAGCCTAGGGGAGCGGGAGTCTGCCGTCTGCCCGTCAACCGTTGGTGTGCGCGTCAGCGACACAGCCGGTTGACTGGGACGTCGTGCCCGCCGAAGTTGAGGGTTGGCGGCGGCGACGACGAGACGGTCTACATCGCGAATCCACTGCTGGGTCGCTGACTGAGGCGCGTCCCCAGCAGGTGGATTGCGCAGTAGCGCTCGTGCTGCGGCTAGTGCACTCCCGTGGGAGACACTCAGCACTTCAGTGGATCCTGGGCTTTCTGGAGTCGGCGCTGCCGGAGTCGGTGCTGCCGGAGTCGGCTGCTGGCTTCCAGCTTGCACTGACACACTCCGTCCTGAGTGTGTCGATACGTAGTCCCCGCTGGTCACAGTTTGTCGTGAACGTGGGCGGGGAGAGCTTGCCGCTGAAGGAAGCTTCGTCATCTTCATCGGCGAAAGCTCGTCGTGCAAGGGAAAAGCCCTCTACTTGTTGCGCCAAATGTCGAAGTGTGTAGCCGACACTTCCCCCGGGCCTGCTCTGGGCAGCCCGCGGAGTTTCTTTTTTCGGAGGGGCTAGTCACTCACGGAGAGCTTACGCGTTAGGGACGATGGAGGGAGAAGCTTGACACAGGGATTTTTATGTGGTTCAGGCCGCCGGAGCGTAAAACCCTACGTCCACGGTGAGCAGAGGTGCTCGTTGTATTGCTTGTTGCTCCGAACCGGAGTTCTGAGCTTGGGGATGACCTAAGTGCTGGGGTGTGAATGACTCGGGTGTGAGTGCATAAAAGGGAAACCCTTGCTAACGTTGCCTACCCGAGCCTTTTATAGTCCAAGGCTCGGGCGGCTTACAAGGTGGGCCCGGGACCCGAAAGGTGGTCCCGTGGAGATTGCCTGCCATCTACCGTATCCGCAGTTACGCCGGCAGTTGTCTCTGGCGAGGGCTTCAAAGTCTTCGTTCTGCCGCCCTGACCACGCCGCAAGCTAGTCGTAGTGGTTGGCAGGGCGGTAGGGGATGTCTTGTCGCTGTGTTTATTGGCGTGCAGCCTCTGACGCGGCGCGCCAGTCTTCACTGCGATGTGATTGGGCGCAACGGCACCTGACAGAGGCGTGCTCCACGTCTCCGTGCCTTGGGAAGGCGCGGGTCTTGAATACCTTGTACGGGCAAGGTATGGCGCGTCTTTACTCTTGCTGCCTACAACGCGGGGGCAGGCAGCGCTGCTCTGCTAGCCACGTGGCGGGCCCGGAGCTCTCTTCTGAGGAGAGGGAGGTCCGGCCCCGCTGGACACATGGAGCCTTCGGAGCTCTCCCCGCGGAGGGGGGAGGTCCGGCTCTGCTGGCCACGTGGCGGGCCTGGATCTCTCCTCTGTGGAGAGGGAGGTCCGGCCCCGCTGGACACGTGGAGCCTTTGGAGCTCTCCCCGCGGAGGGGGGAGGTCCGGCTCTGCTGACCATGTGGCGGGCCCGGAGCTCTCCTCTGAGGAGAGAGGTCCGGCCCCGCTGGACACGTGGAGCCTTCGGAGCTCTCCCCGTGGAGGGGAGAGGTCCGGCTCTGCTCACCACGTGGCGGGCCCGGAGCTCTCCTCTAACGAGAGGGAGGTCCGGCCCCGCTGGACACGTGGAGCCTTCGGAGCTCTCCACGCGGAGGGGGGAGGTCCGGCTCTGCTGGCCACGTGGCGAGCCCGGAGCTCTCCTCTGAGGAGAGGGAGGTCCGGCCCCGCTGGACACGTGGAGCGTCCGGAGCTCTCCCGGGAGGAGGAGGTCCGGCTCAGTTGGCCACGTGGCGGGCCCGGAGCTTACCTCTGAGGAGAGGGATGTCCGGCCCCGCTGGAAACGTGGAGCGTCCGGAGCTCTCCCCGGGAGGGGGGAGGTCCGGCTCAGTTGGCCACGTGGCGGGCCCGGAGCTTACCTCTGAGGAGAGGGATGTCCGGCCCCGCTGGACACGTGGCGCCTTCGGAGCTCTCCCTGCGGAGAAGGGCGAGGTCCTTAGGCAGTTTCCCCTGTGCGCGGGGTACCCCATATTGAGGGTACCGACACTCATGATATTAGAGGTGCGCATTTTAAATTTCGGAGTATTACACTAAACATAAAAAATGAACTTGGTTAATTTAAAAATTCTTGCAATTTGGTAAAAATTCATCTAAATCCCCACAACAAGAATCTCTTAATTTTATTGACTACAAAAATTCTTGAAACATAAAACATTGATTAATTGTATTAATCGGAGTCTAGATCTGCAGGAGAGTCCCTGTCTGTGAAAAACTTAAGGACCTCAGCGGTCTCATCCACTCTACTGATGAAGCTGGCCTGGCACGCGGTCTCTGTCTAGTGGCGCCGTTTAAGTCTGACGACCCTAGCCCATTGCCCCAAAACAAACCACCTTTATCTTTCCCTTTTATCAAATTGCAAGAATGGAATGCTTGCCACGTTGCACACCGTACATAGCGGATTAGTCAGTCAAAAAATTACACATGTCATCAACATGGTATTAGAGTAGTAAATAAAGGTGTATTAAGAACTGCTGCAACAGATCAGGAGGATAAGCGAAACAAAAATTAGTATAGGATGTTATGTGAACGTTGGGCGTAGTTTAAGGGAGTAAATAAAACTTTTTCAAAGGAAAAACTCCATAAGAAATAGACCACTATAGTAAGTAATTAAATAGTTGCTGCTAAAAATCCCTCTCAATATATATGAGTACGATTTATAGAAATAGTGTAACCACAAATCAAGACAACTTAACTACCAGTTTCGTGATATTCATCTCCAGACATAAATTTCGGTTAATGTGCCTGAATATGAAAATAGGTAAGGCATTAGAAGCCACCATAATTCCACAATAACTAATCATCAGTATGCTACATGATGACTTTGATCACAATATTGTGCTGCAATTTGCAAATACGTAAAGGGTTAGAGTATCTATATTATTTCTTACATGTAATGAGCCTTAGTGTTGGATTATACTGCCATATATGATTTTGTTAGCCCGCACAGTGCGTTATGGCCAGAGCGCGGTCCTATAAATGCTACCACTTAAATGACACAATAGGCCATAGAAGAATAGGAGAGTGTAGTTGCAGCACTATAGAAAGCCTTACCTAGCAAGAATTGTTGTGGAGTCAAACAAAAACACTATTGCGGTGCTCTTGGCTCTGTTCCTGCTGCAGCTCATGCTCCCATCCATGGTGTCAGCTCGCCGCTCAACACCATTACTGCTGAGCATGGGGCCCTTTTCAGTGCTGAGGAAGGTTCCCACTAGACCAGACCCTATTACCAGCGATCCGCCGCCACCTCCACCGGGTCATGTGAGTACGGATGACCTCGCTGTCCTGAGGGGGGCCTTCTCGGTGCTGAGGAAGGTTCCCACAGGAACAGACCCTATTATCAGCAATCCGCTGCCGCCTCCATCAACTCATGTAAGTATGGATGACTTCAATGTTCCAAGGGGGGATTTCTCGGTGCTGAGGAAGGTTCCTACAGGACCAGACCCTGTTACCAGCGATCCGCCGCCACCTCCATCGACTTACACGAGCCCAGACGACTTCACTGTTCTAAGGGAAGCTCCCACGACAGCGACCCCACCACCAGCGTAAATAGACTTGGAATTGCAACTCCCGGCCTGTATGAGATTAGGGAGAATAACATATTTTGATGGGTCTTACACTAGATAGTATATTGGAGTCTGCAGTTATTCCTGTCTTTATTGTCAATCTGGAGTGTTACATGGTACAAGAATTTGTAAGTATCCAATAAATTTTCTGATACAAAATACATTGGTGGTGTGATTTAAGTTCATACCCACTACTAGAATGCACGCTACTAGAAGAGGAAAATGGTACTCGGTCGCTTCTGGGTGGCCAAGCGAGGATGAGCGCATCCATCTGTAGTCTCGGCTGTGGTGGGGGTGGTAATGGTATGGTGCGAAGAGGTCCACGTCCTGCGGCAATGGTAGCGCTCAGGAGTTTGGCTATGTGCACGAGAAAATGATGGGGATGGAGCGACCGAGAAAAAGACGAGTTCGCCGACTGATGGGTCTTATCTTTGGTCTTCGCCTCACTCTGGCAGCCACTATGGTCGATGGGTAGGCGGCTGCCCCAGGGAAGAAGAAGGTGAAGGAAGTCACTGACAGGTGGGCTCAATGAGGATTTTCATTTTCCTGAATTTATTTCTGCCTTCACTTTCTAAATTCAAAAATAAATACAAAGAAGCACGAAAAATGGTAAACATTTGCAGAGTGGTCTTTCAATGTAAAAATTTTATATTACTGAAGAAAACTTAAATTTAAATTTGAATTTTTTGAATTGTAATTTCTCTCATTGAACAATGTATTTAATTAAGAAAATACGTAAACAATTTAGAAACTTTAATTGGGAAATGTAATAAATCCCTAAATTGATATCATTTCAGGTGAGGTTTTCATTTCATGTACTTTACATGCAAACGTTTCATAATATCGACGGCTTTTAACTGACTTGAGTTACATTCATATTTGAATTTGAAATTTAAATTCCTCAAGATATTAGAGGTATGCGTTTTAAATTTTGGAGTGTTACACTAAACATAAAAAACGAGCTTGGTTAATTTAAAAATTCTTGCAATTTGGTAAAAATTCATCTAAATCCCCACAACAAGAATCTCTTAATTTTATTGACTACAAAAATTCTTGAAACATAAAGCACTGATTAATTATATTAATCAGCGTCTAGATCTGCATGAGTGACCCTGTCTGTGAAAAACTTAAGGGCCTCAGCGGTCTCATCCACTCTACCGATGAAGCTGGCCTGGCATGTGGTCTCTGTCTAGTGGGGCCGTTTAAGTCTGACGACCCAAGCCCATTGCCCGAAAACAAACCACATTTATCTTTCCCTTTTATCAAATTGCAAGCACGGAATGCTTGCCACGTTGCACACCGTACATAGCGGATTAGTCAGTCAAAAAATTACACATGTCATCAAAATGGTATTAGAGTAGCAAATAAAAGTGTATTAAGAACTGCTGCAATAGATCAGGAGGATAAGCGAAACAAAAATTAGTATAGGATGTTATGTGAATGTTGGGCGTAGTTTAAGGGAGTAAATCAATTTTTTTCAAAGGAAAAACTCCATACGAAATAGACCACTATAGTAAGTAATTAAATAGTTGCTGCTAAAAATCCCCTTCAATATATATGATTACAATTTCTAGAAATCGTGTAACCACAAATCAAGACAACTTAACTACCAGTTTCGCGATATTCATCTCTCAGACATAAATTTCGGTTAATGTGCCTGAATATGAAAATAGATAAGGCATTAGAGGTCACCATAATTCTATAATAACTAATCATCAGTATGCTACATGATGACTTTGATCACAATATTTGCTGCAATTTCGAAATACGTAAAGGGTTAGAGTATCTATAATATTTCTTACATGCAATGAGCCTTAGCGTTGGGATATAGTGCCATACGTTATTTTGTTAGCCCGCACAGTGCCTTACAGCCAGAGCGCGGTCCTATAAATGCTACCACTTGAATGACACAATAGGCCATAGAAGAATAAGAGTGTGTGGTTCCAGCACTATAGAAAGCCTTACCTAGCCAGAATTGTTATGGAGTCAAACAAAAACACTATTGTGGTGCTCTTGGCTCTGTTCCTGCTGCAGCTCATGCTCCCATCCATGGTGTCAGCTCACCGCTCACCACCACCACTGCTGAGCATGGGGCCCTTTTCAGTGCTGAGGAAGGTTCCCACTGGACCAGACCCTATCACCAGCGATCCGCCGCCACCTCCACAGGGTCATGTGAGTACGGATGACCTCGCAGTCCTGAGGGGGGCCTTCTCGGTGCTGAGGAAGGTTCCCACAGGAACAGACCCTATTATCAGCGATCCGCTGCCACCTCCAACTCATGTAAGTATGGATGACCTCAATGTTCCAAGGGGGGATTTCTCGGTGCTGAGGAAGGTTCCTACAGGACCAGACCCTGTTACCAGCGATCCGCCGCCACCTCCATCGACTTACACGAGCCCAGACGACTTCACTGTTCTAAGGGAAGCTCCCACGACAGCGACCCCACCACCAGCGTAAATAGACTTGGAATTGCAACTCCCGGCCTGTATGAGATTAGAGAGAATAACATATTTTGATGGGTCTTACACTGGATAGTATATTGGAGTCTGCGGTTATTCCTGTCTTTATTATCAATCTGGAGTGTTACATGGTACAAGAATTTGTAAGTATCCAATAAATTTTCTGATACAAAATACATTGGTCGTGTGATTTAAGTTCATACCCACTACTAGAATGCACGCTACTAGAAGAGGAAAATGGTACTCGGTCGCTTCTGGGTGGCCAAGCGAGGATGCGCGCATCCATCTGTAGTCTCGGCTGTGGTGGGGGTGGTAATGGTATGGTGTGAAGAGGTCCACGTCCTGCAGCAATGGTAGCGCTCAGGAGTTTGGCTATGTGCACGAGAAAATGATGGGGATGGAGCGACCGAGAAAAAGACGAGTTCGCCGACTGATGGGTCTTATCTTTGGTCTTCGCCTCACTCTGGCAGCCACTATGGTCGATGGGTAGGCGGCTGCCCCAGGGAAGAAGAAGGTGAAGGAAGTCACTGACAGGTGGGCTCAATGAGGATTTTCATTTTCCTGAATTTATTTCTGCCTTCACTTTCTAAATTCAAAAATAAATACAAAGAAGCACAAAAAATGGTAAACATTTGCAGAGCAGTCTTTCAATGTAAAAATTTTATATTACTGAAGAAAACTTAAATTTAAATTTGAATTTTTTGAATTGTAATTTCTCTCATTGAACAATGTATTTAATTAAGAAAATACCTAAACAAATTAGAAACTTTAATTGGGAAATGTAATAAATCCCTAAATTGATATCATTTCAGGTGAGGTTTTCATTTCATGTACTTTACATGCAAACGTTTCATAATATCGACGGCTTTTAACTGACTTGAGTTACATTCATATTTGAATTTGAAATTTAAATTCCTCAAGATATTAGAGGTATGCGTTTTAAATTTTGGAGTGTTACACTAAACATAAAAAATGAGCTTGGTTAATTTAAAAATTCTTGCAATTTGGTAAAAATTCATCTAAATCCCCACAACAAGAATCTCTTAATTTTATTGACTACAAAAATTCTTGAAACATAAAGCACTGATTAATTATATTAATCAGCGTCTAGATCTGCATGAGTGACCCTGTCTGTGAAAAACTTAAGGGCCTCAGCGGTCTCATCCACTCTACCGATGAAGCTGGCCTGGCATGTGGTCTCTGTCTAGTGGGGCCGTTTAAGTCTGACGACCCAAGCCCATTGCCCGAAAACAAACCACATTTATCTTTCCCTTTTATCAAATTGCAAGCACGGAATGCTTGCCACGTTGCACACCGTACATAGCGGATTAGTCAGTCAAAAAATTACACATGTCATCAAAATGGTATTAGAGTAGCAAATAAAAGTGTATTAAGAACTGCTGCAATAGATCAGGAGGATAAGCGAAACAAAAATTAGTATAGATGTTATGTGAACGTTGGGCGTAGTTTAAGGGAGTAAATCATTTTTTTTCAAAGGAAAAACTCCATACGAAATAGACCACTATAGTAAGTAATTAAATAGTTGCTGCTAAAAATCCCCTTCAATATATATGATTACAATTTCTAGAAATCGTGTAACCACAAATCAAGACAACTTAACTACCAGTTTCGCGATATTCATCTCTCAGACATAAATTTCGGTTAATGTGCCTGAATATGAAAATAGGTAAGGCATTAGAGGTCACCATAATTCTATAATAACTAATCATCAGTATGCTACATGATGACTTTGATCACAATATTTGTTGCAATTTGGAAATACGTAAAGGGTTAGAGTATCTATATTATTTCTTACATGTAATGAGCCTTAGCGTTGGGATATACTGCCATACGTTATTTTGTTCGCCCACACAGTGCCTTACGGCCAGAGCGCGGTCCTATAAATGCTACCACTTGAATGATACAATAGGCCATAGAAGAATAGGAGTGTGTGGTTCCAGCACTATAGAAAGCCTTACCTAGCCAGAATTGTTATGGAGTCAAGCAAAAACACTATTGTGGTGCTCTTGGCTCTGTTCCTGCTGCAGCTCATGCTCCCATCCATGGTGTCAGCTCACCGCTCACCACCACCACTGCTGAGCATGGGGCCCTTTTCAGTGCTGAGGAAGATTCCCACTGGACCAGACCCTATCACCAGCGATCCGCCGCCACCTCCACCGGGTCATGTGAGTACGGATGACCTCGCTGTCCTGAGGGGAGCCTTCTCGGTGCTGAGGAAGGTTCCCACAGGAACAGACCCTATTATCAGCGATCCGCTGCCGCCTCCATCAACTCATGTAAGTATGGATGACTTCAATGTTCCAAGGGGGGATTTCTCGGTGCTGAGGAAGGTTCCTACAGGACCAGACCCTGTTACCAGCGATCCGCCGCCACCTCCATCGACTTACACGAGCCCAGACGACTTCACTGTTCTAAGGGAAGCTTCCACGACAGCGACCCCACCACCAGCGTAAATAGACTTGGAATTGCAACTCACGGCCTGTATGAGATTAGGGAGAATAACATATTTTGATGGGTCTTACACTAGATAGTATATTGGAGTCTGCGGTTATTCCTTGTCTTTATTGTCAATCTGGAGTGTTACATGGTACAAGAATTTGTAAGTATCCAATAAATTTTCTGATACAAAATACATTGGTGGTGTGATTTAAGTTCATACCCACTACTAGAATGCACGCTACTAGAAGAGGAAAATGGTACTCGGTCGCTTCTGGGTGGCCAAGCGAGGATGAGCGCATCCATCTGTAGTCTCGGCTGTGGTGGGGGTGGTAATGGTATGGTGCGAAGAGGTCCACGTCCTGCGGCAATGGTAGCGCTCAGGAGTTTGGCTATGTGCACGAGAAAATGATGGGGATGGAGCGACCGAGAAAAAGACGAGTTCGCCGACTGATGGGTCTTATCTTTGGTCTTCGCCTCACTCTGGCAGCCACTATGGTCGATGGGTAGGCGGCTGCCCCAGGGAAGAAGAAGGTGAAGGAAGTCACTGACAGGTGGGCTCAATGAGGATTTTCATTTTCCTGAATTTATTTCTGCCTTCACTTTCTAAATTCAAAAATAAATACAAAGAAGCACAAAAAATGGTAAACATTTGCAGAGCAGTCTTTCAATGTAAAAATTTTATATTACTGAAGAAAACTTAAATTTAAATTTGAATTTTTTGAATTGTAATTTCTCTCATTGAACAATGTATTTAATTAAGAAAATACCTAAACAATTTAGAAACTTTAATTGGGAAATGTAATAAATCCCTAAATTGATATCATTTCAGGTGAGGTTTTCATTTCATGTACTTTACATGCAAACGTTTCAAAATATCGACGGCTTTTAACTGACTTGAGTTACATTCATATTTGAATTTGAAATTTAAATTCCTCAAGATATTAGAGGTATGCGTTATAAATCTTGGAGTGTTACACTAAACATAAAAAACGAGCTTGGTTAATTTAAAAATTCTTGCAATTTGGTAAAAATTCATCTAAATCCCCACAACAATAATCTCTTAATTTTATTGACTACAAAAATTCTTGAAACATAAAGCACTGATTAATTATATTAATCAGCGTCTAGATCTGCATGAGTGACCCTGTCTTTGAAAAACTTAAGGGCCTCAGCGGTCTCATCCACTCTACCGATGAAGCTGGCCTGGCATGTGGTCTCTGTCTAGTGGGGCCGTTTAAGTCTGACGACCCAAGCCCATTGCCCCAAAAAAAACCACCTTTATCTTTCCCTTTTATCAAATTGCAAGCACGGAATGCTTGCCACGTTGCACACCGTACATAGCGGATTAGTCAGTCAAAAAATTACACATGTCATCAAAATGGTATTAGAGTAGCAAATAAAAGTGTATTAAGAACTGCTGCAATAGATCAGGAGGATAAGCGAAACAAAAATTAGTATAGGATGTTATGTGAACGTTGGGCGTAGTTTAAGGGAGTAAATCAATTTTTTTCAAAGGAAAAACTCCATACGAAATAGACCACTATAGTAAGTAATTAAATAGTTGCTGCTAAAAATCCCCTTCAATATATATGATTACAATTTCTAGAAATCGTGTAACCACAAATCAAGACAACTTAACTACCAGTTTCGCGATATTCATCTCTCAGACATAAATTTCGGTTAATGTGCCTGAATATGAAAATAGGTAAGGCATTAGAGGTCACCATAATTCTATAATAACTAATCATCAGTATGCTACATGATGACTTTGATCACAATATTTGCTGCAATTTGGAAATACGTAAAGGGTTAGAGTATCTATATTATTTCTTACATGTAATGAGCCTTAGCGTTGGGATATACTGCCATATGTGATTTTGTTAGCCCGCACAGTGCCTTACGGCCAGAGCGCGGTCCTATAAATGCTACCACTTGAATGACACAATAGGCCATAGAAGAATAGGAGTGTGTGGTTCCAACACTATAGAAAGCCTTACCTAGCCAGAATAGTTATGGAGTCAAACAAAAACACTATTGCGGTGCTCTTGGCTCTGTTCCTGCTGCAGCTCATGCTCCCATCCATGGTGTCAGCTCACCGCTCACCACCACCACTGCTGAGCATGGGGCCCTTTTCAGTGCTGAGGAAGGTTCCCACTGGACCAGACCCTATCATCAGCGCTCTCATCCACTCTACCGATGAAGCTGGCTCGGCACGTGGTCTCTTTCTAGTGGCGCCGTTTAAGTCTGACGACCCAAGCCCAGTGCCCCAAAACAAACCACCTTTATCTTTCCCTTTTATCAAATTGCAAGCACGGAATGCTTGCCACGTTGCACATCGTACGTAGCGGATTAGTCAGTCCAATAATTATACATGTCATCAAAATGGTATTAGAGTAGCAAATAAAGGTGTATTAAGAACTGCTGCAACAGATCAGGAGGATAAGTGAAACAAAAATTAGTATAGGATGTTAAGTGAAGGTTGGGCGTAGTTTAAGGGAGTAAATCAATTTTTTCAAAGGAAAAACTCCATATGAAATAGACCACTATAGTAAGTAATTAAATAGTTGCTGCTAAAAATCCCCCTCAATATATATGATTACAATTTCTAGAAATCGTGTAACCACAAATCAAGACAACTTAACTACCTGTTTCGTGATATTCATCTCTCAGACATAAATTTCGGTTAATATGCCTGAATATGAAAATAGGTAAGGCATTAGAGGCCACCATAATTTCACAATAACTAATCATCAGTATGCTACATGATGACTTTGATCACAATATTGTGCTGTAATTCGGAAATACGTAAAGGGTTAGAGTATCTATATTACTTCTTACATGTAATGAGCCTTAGTGTTCGGATATACTGCCATATATGATTTTGTTAGCCCGCACAGTGCCTTATGGCCAGAGCGTGGTCCTATAAATGCTACCACTTGAATGACACAATAGGCCATAGAATAATAGGAGAGTGCGGTTGTAGCACTATAGAAAGCCCTACCTAGCCAGAATTGTTATGGAGTCAAACAAAAACACTATTGCGGTACTCTTGGCTCTGTTCCTGCTGCAGCTCATGCTCCCATCCATGGTGTCAGCTCACCGCTCACCCCCACCACTGCTGAGCATGGGGCCCTTTTCAGTGCTGAGGAAGGTTCCCACTGGACCAGACCCTATTACCAGCGATCCGTCGCCACCTCCACCGGTTCATGTGAGTACGGATGACCTCGCTGTCCGGAGTGGGGCCTTCTCGGTGCTGAGGAAGGTTCCCACAGGAACATACCCTATTACCAGCGATCCTCTGCCGCCTCCATCGACTCATATGAGTACAGATGACTTCAATGTTCCAAGGAGGGATTTCTCGGTGCTTAGGAAGGTTCCTACAGGACCAGACCCTGTTACCAGCGATCCGCCTCCACCTCCATCGACTTACACGAGCCTGGACGACTTCACTGTTCTAAGGGAAGCTCCCACGACAGCGACCCCACCACCAGCGTAAATAGACATGGAATTGCAACTCCCGGCCTGTATGAGATTATAGAGAATAACATATTTTGATGGGTCTTACACTGGATAGTATATTAGAGTCTGCGGTTATGCCTGTCTTTATTGTCAATCCGGAGTGTTATGTGGTACAAGAATTTTTCTGATACAAAATACGTTGGCGGTGTGATTTAAGTTCATACCCAATACTAGAATGCACGCTACTAGAAGAGGAAAATGGGACTCGGTCGTTTTTGGGTGGCCAAGAGAGGATGTGCGCATCCATCTTTAGTCTCGGCTGTGGTGGGGGTGGCAATGGGATGGTGCGAAGAGGTCCACGTCCTGCGGCAATGGTGGCGCTCAGGAGTTTGGCTATGTGTCACGAGAAAATGATGGGGATGGAGCGACCGAGAAAAAGACGAGTTCGTCGACTGATGGGTCTTATCTTTGGTCTTCGCCTCACTCTGGCAGCCACTATGGTCGACGGGTAGGTGGCTGCCCCAGGGAAGAAGAAGGTGAAGGCAGTCACTGACAGGTGGGCTCAATGAGAATTTTCATTTTCCTGTATTTATTTCTGCCTTCACTTTCTAAATTCAAAAATAAATACAAAGAAGCACGAAAAATGGTAAACATTTGCAGAGCAGTCTTTCAATGTAAAAATTTTATATTACTGAAGAAAATTTAGATTTAAATTTGAATTTTTGAATTGTAATTTCTCTCATTGAACAATGTATTTAATTAAGAAAATACCTAAACAATTTAGAAACATTAATTGGGAAATATAATAAATCCCTAAATTGATATCATTTCAGGTGAGGTTTTCATTTCATGTAATTTACATGCAAATATTTCAAAATATCGACGGCTTTTAACTGACTTGAGATACATTCATATTTGAATTTGAAATTTAAATTCCTCATGATATTAGAGGTGTGCATTTTAAATTTTGGAGTGTTACACTAAACATAAAAAATGACCTTGGTTAATTTAAAAATTCGTGCAATTTGGTAAAAATTCATCTAAATCCCCACAACAAGAATCTCTTAATTTTGTTGACTACAAAAAATATTGAAACATAAAGCACTGATTAATTATATTAATCAGAGTCTAGATCTGCATGAGAGCCCCTGTCTGTGAAAAACTTAAGGACCTCAGCGCTCTCATCCACTCTACTGATGAAGCTGGCTCGGCACGTGGTCTCTTTCTAGTGGCCCCGTTTAAGTCTGACGACCCAAGCCCAGTGCCCCAAAACAAACCACCTTTATCTTTCCCTTTTATCAAATTGCAAAAGCACGGAATGCTTGCCACGTTGCACACCGTACGTAGCGGATTAGTCAGTCCAAAAATTACACATGTCATCAAAATGGTATTAGAGTAGCAAATAAGGGTGTATTAAGAACTGCTGCAACAGATCAGGAGGATAAGTGAAACAAAAATTAGTATAGGATGTTATGTGAAGGTTGGGCGTAGTTTAAGGGAGTAAATCAATTTTTTCAAAGGAAAAACTCCATATGAAATAGACCACTATAGTAAGTAATTAAATAGTTGCTGCTAAAAATCCCCCTCAATAAATATGATTACAATTTCTAGAAATCGTGTAACCACAAATCAAGACAACTTAACTACCAGTTTCGCGATATTCATCTCTCAGACATAAATTTTGGTTAATATGCCTGAATATGAAAATAGGTAAGGCATTAGAGGCCACCATAATTCCACAATAACTAATCATCAGTATGCTACATGATGACTTTCATCACAATATTGTGCTGTAATTCAGAAATACGTAAAGGGTTAGAGTATCTATATTATTTCTTACATGTAATGAGTCTTAGTGTTGGGATATACTGCCATATATGATTTTGTTAGCCCGCACAGTGCCTTATGGCCAGAGCGCGGTCCTATAAATGCTACCACTTGAATGACACAATAGGCCATAGAATAATAGGAGAGTGCGGTTGCAGCACTATAGAAAGCCCTACCTAGCCAGAATTGTTATGGAGTCAAACAAAAACACTATTGCGGTACTCTTGGCTCTGCTCCTGCTGCAGCTCATGCTCCCATCCATGGTGTCAGCTCACCGCTCACCCCCACCACTGCTGAGCATGGGGCCCTTTTCAGTGCTGAGGAAGGTTCCCACTGGACCAGACCCTATTACCAGTGATCCGTCGCCACCTCCACCGGTTCATGTGAGTACGGATGACCTCGCTGTCCGCAGGGGGGGGCCTTCTCGGTGCTGAGGAAGGTTCCCACAGGAACATACCCTATTACCAGCGATCCTCTGCCGCCTCCATCGACTCATATGAGTACAGATGACTTCAATGTTCAAGGAGGGATTTCTCGGTGCTTAGGAAGGTTCCTACAGGACCAGACCCTGTTACCAGCGATCCGCCTCCACCTCCATCGACTTACACGATCCTGGACGACTTCACTGTTCTAAGGGAAGCTCCCACGACAGCGACCCCACCACCAGCGTAAATAGACATGGAATTGCAACTCCCGGCCTGTATGAGATTATAGAGAATAACATATTTTGATGGGTCTTACACTGGATAGTATATTAGAGTCTGCGGTTATGCCTGTCTTTATTGTCAATCCGGAGTGTTATGTGGTACAAGAATTTTTCTGATACAAAATACGTTGGCGGTGTGATTTAAGTTCATACCCAATACTAGAATGCACGCTACTAGAAGAGGAAAATGGGACTCGGTCGTTTTTGGGTGGCCAAGAGAGGATGTGCGCATCCATCTTTAGTCTCGGCTGTGGTGGGGGTGGCAATGGGATGGTGCGAAGAGGTCCACGTCCTGCGGCAATGGTGGCGCTCAGGAGTTTGGCTATGTGTCACGAGAAAATGATGGGGATGGAGCGACCGAGAAAAAGACGAGTTCGTCGACTGATGGGTCTTATCTTTGGTCTTCGCCTCACTCTGGCAGCCACTATGGTCGACGGGTAGGCGGCTGCCCCAGGGAAGAAGAAGGTGAAGGCAGTCACTGACAGGTGGGCTCAATGAGGATTTTCATTTTCCTGAATTTATTTCTGCCTTCACTTTCTAAATTCAAAAATAAATACAAAGAAGCACGAAAAATGGTAAACATTTGCAGAGCGGTCTTTCAATGTAAAAATTGTATATTACTGAAGAAACTTAAATTTAAATTTGAATTTTTTGAATTGTAATTTATCTCATTGAACAATGTATTTAATTAAGAAAATACCTAAACAATTTAGAAATTAATTGGGAAATCTAATAAATCCTTAAATTGATACCATTTCAGGTGAGGTTTTCATTTCATGTACTTTTCATGCAAACGTTTCAAAATATCGATGGCTTTTAACTGACTTGAGTTACGTTCATATTTGAATTTGAAATTAAAAGTCTTCATGATTATTAGAGGTGTAGATTTTAAATTTCGGAGTGTTACACTAAACATAAAGAATGAACTTGGTTAATTTAAAAATTCTTGCAATGTGGTGAAAATTCATCTAAATCCCCACAACAAGAATCTCTTAATTTATTGACTACAAAAATTCTTGAAACATAAAGCACTGATTAATTATATTAATCAGAGTCTAGATCTGCAGGAGTGCCCTGTCTGTGAAAAACTTAAGGACCTCAGCGGTCTCATCCACTCTACTGATGAAGCTGGCCTCGCACGCGGTCTCTGTCTCGTGGCGCCGTTTAAGTCTGACGACCCTAGACCATTGCCCCAAACCAAACCACGTTTATCTTTCCCTTTGATCAAATTGCAAGCACGGAATGCTTGCCACGTTGCACACCGTACATAGTGGATTAGTCAGTCAAAAAATTACACATGTCATCAAAATGGTATTAGAGTAGCAAATAAAGGTGTATTAAGAACTGCTGCAACATATCAGGAGAATAAGCGAAACAAAAATTAGTATAGGATGTTATGTGAACGTTGGGTGTAGTTTAAGGGAGTAAATCAAACTTTTTCAAAGGAAAAACTCCATATGAAATAGACCACAATAGTAAGTAATTGAATCGTTGATGCTAAAAATCCCCCTCAATATATATGATTACAATTTCTAGAAATCGTGTAACCACAAATCAAGACAACTTAACTACCAGTTTAGCGATATTCATCTCTCAGACATAAATTTCAGTTAATGTGCCTGAATATGAAAATAGGTAAGGCATTAGAGGACACCATAATTCAACAATAACTAATCATCATTATGCTACATGATGACTTTGATCACAATATTGTGCTGCAATTTGGAAATACATAAAGGGTTAGAGTATCTATATTATTTCTTACATGTAATGAGCCTTAGTGTTGGAATATACTGCCATATATGATTTTGTTAGCCCGCACAGTGCCTTATGGCCATAGCGTGGTCTTAGAAATGCTACCACTTGAATGACACAATAGGCCATAGAAGAATAGGAGAGTGTGGTTGCAGCACTATAGAAGGGCTTACCTAGCCAGAATTGTTATGGAGTCAAACAAAAACACTATTGCGGTGCTCTTGGCTCTGTTCCTGCTGCAGCTCATGCTCCCATCCATGGTGTCAGCTAGTCGCTCACCACCACCACAGCTGAGCATGGGGCACTTTTCAGTGCTGAGGAAGGTTCCCACTGGACCAGACCCTATTACGAGCGATCCGCCGCCACCTCCACCGGGTCATGTGAGTACGAATGACCTGCTGTCCTGAGGGGGCCTTCTCGGTGCTGAGGAAGGTTTCCACAGGAACAGATCCTATTACCAGTGATCTGCCGCCGCCTCCATCGACTCATGTGAGTACGGATGACTTCAATGTTCCAAGGGGGGGGATTTCTCGGTGCTGAGGAAGGTTCCTACAGGACCAGACCCTGTTACCAGCGATCCGCCGCCACCTCCATCGACTTTCACGAGCCCAGACGACTTCACTGTTCTAAGGGAAGCTCCCAGACAGCGACCCCACCACCAGCGTAAATAGCCTTGGAATTGCAACTCCCAGCCTGTATGAGATTAGAGAGAATAACATATTTTGATGGGTCTTACACTGGATAGTATATTGGAGTCTGCGGTTATGCCTGTCTTTATTGTCAATCTGGAGTGTTACGTGGTACAAGAATTTGTAAGTATCCAATAAATTTTCTGATACGAAATACATTGGTGGTGTGATTTAAGTTCATACCCACTACTAGAATGCACGCTACTAGAAGAGGAAAATGGGACTCGGTCGCTTCTGGGTGGCCAAGCGAGGATGCGCGCATCCATCTTTAGTGTCGGCTGTGGTGGGGGTGGCAATGGTATGGTGCGAAGAGATCCACATCCTGCAGCAATGATGGCGCTCAGGAGTTTGGCTATGTGTCACGAGAAAATGATGGGGATGGAGCGACCGAGAAAAAGACGAGTTGGCCGACTGATGGGTCTTATCTTTGGTCTTCGCCTCACTCTGGCAGCCACTATGGTCGACGGGTAGGCGGCTGCCCCAGAGAAGAAGAAGGTGAAGGCAGTCACTGACAGGTGGGCTCAAAGAGGATTCTCATTTTCCTGAATTTATTTCTGCCTTCACTTTCTAAATTCAAAAATAAATACAAAGAAGCACGAAAAATGGTAAACATTTGCAGAGCGGTCTTTCATTGTAAAAATTTTATATTACTGAAGAAAACTTAAATTTAAATTTGAATTTTTTGAATTGTAATTTCTCTCATTGAACAATGTATTTAATTAAGAAAATACCTAAACAATTTAGAAACTTTAATTGGGAAATGTAATAAATCTCTAAATTGATATCATTTCAGGTGAGGTTTTCATTTCATGTACTTTACATGCAAACGTTTCAAAATATCGACGGCTTTTAACTGACTTGAGTTACATTCATATTTGAATTTGAAATTTAAATTCCTCATGATATTAGAGGTGTAGATTTTAAATTTCGGAGTATTACACTAAAATAAAAAACGACCTTGGTTAATTTAAAAATTCTTGCAATGTGGTGAAAATTCATCTAAATCCCCACAACAAGAATCTCTTAATTTTATTGACTAAAAAAATTCTTGAAACATAAAGCACTGATTAATTATATTAATCGGAGTCTAGATCTGCAGGAGAGCCCTGTCTGTGAAAAACTTAAGGACCTCAGCGGTCTCATCCACTCTACTGATGAAGCTGGCCTGGCACGCGGTCTCTGTCTCGTGGCGCCGTTTAAGTCTGACGACCCTAGCCCATTGCCCCAAAACAAACCACCTTTATCTTTCCCTTTTATCAAATTGCAAGCACGTACATAGTGGATTAGTCAGTCAAAAAATTACACATGTCATCAAAATGGTATTAGAGTAGCAAATAAATGTGTATTAAGAACTGCTGCAACATATCAGGAGGATAAGCGAAACAAAAATTAGTATAGGATGTTATGTGAACGTTGGGTGTAGTTTAAGGGAGTAAATCAAACTTTTTCAAAGGAAAAACTCCATATGAAATAGACCACTATAGTAAGTAATTAAATCGTTGGTGCTAAAAATCCCCCTCAATATATATGATTACAATTTCTAGAGATCGTGTAACCACAAATCAAGACAACTTAACTACCAGTTTAGAGATATTCATCTCTCAGACATAAATTTCAGTTAATGTGCCTGAATATGAAAATAGGTAAGGCATTAGAGGGCACCATAATTCAACAATAACTGATCATCATTATGCTACATGATGACTTTGATCACAATATTGTGCTGCAATTTGGAAATACATAAAGGGTTAGAGTATCTATATTATTTCTTACATGTAATGAGCCTTAGTGTTGGAATATACTGCCATATATGATTTTGTTAGCCCGCACAGTGCCTTATGGCCATAGCGTGGTCTTAGAAATGCTACCACTTGAATGACACAATAGGCCATAGAAGAATAGGAGAGTGTGGTTGCAGCACTATAGAAGGGCTTACCTAGCCAGAATTGTTATGGAGTCAAACAAAAACACTATTGCGGTGCTCTTGGCTCTGTTCCTGCTGCAGCTCATGCTCCCATCCATGGTGTCAGCTCGTCGCTCACCACCACGACTGCTGAGCATGGGGCCCTTTTCAGTGCTGAGGAAGGTTCCCACTGGACCAGACCCTATTACCAGCGATCCGCCGCCACCTCCACCGGGTCATGTGAGTACGGATGACCTCGCTGTCCTGAGGGGGGCCTTCTCGGTGCTGAGGAAGGTTCCCACAGGAACAGATACTATTACCAGCGATCCGCCGCCGCCTCCATCGACTCATGTGAGTACGGATGACATCAATGTTCCAAGGGGGGATTTCTCGGTGCTGAGGAAGGTTCCTACAGGACCAGACCCTGTTACCAGCGATCCACCGCCACCTCCATCGACTTACACGAGCCCAGACGACTTCACTGTTCTAAGGGAAGCTCCCACGACAGCGACCCCACCACCAGCGTAAATAGCCTTGGAATTGCAACTCCCTGCCTTTATGAGATTAGAGAGAATAACATATTTTGATGGGTCTTACAGTGGATAGTGTATTGGATTCTGCGGTTATGCCTGTCTTTATGGTACAAGAATTTGTAAGTATCCAATAAATTTTCTGATACAAAATACATTGGTGGTGTGATTTAAGTTCATACCCACTACTAGAATGCACGCTACTAGAAGAGGAAAATAAGACTCGGTCGCTTCTGGGTGGCCAAGCAACGATGCGCGCATCCATCCTTAGTCTCGGCTGTGGTGCGGGTGGCAATGGTATGGTGCGGAGAGGTCCACGTCCTGCGGCAATGGTGGCGCTCAGGAGTTTGGCTATGTGTCACGAGAAAATGATGGGGATGGAGCGACCGAGAAAAAGACGAGTTCGCTGACTGATGGGTCTTATCTTTGGTCTTCACCTCACTCTGGCAGCCACTATGGTCGACGGGTAGGCGGCTGCCCCAGGGAAGAAGAAGGTGAAGGCAGTCACTGACAGGTGGGCTCAATGAGAATTTTCATTTTCCTGAATTTATTTCTGCCTTCACTTTCTAAATTCAAAAATAAATACAAAGAAGCATGAAAAATGGTAAACATTTGCAGAGCGGTCTTTCAAAGTAAAAATTTTATATTACTGAAGAAAACTTAAATTTAAATTTGAATTTTTCGAATAGTAATTTTCTCATTGAACAATGTATTTAATTAAGAAATACCTAAACAATTTAGAAACTTTAATTGGGAAATGTAATAAATCCCTAAATTGATATCATTTCAGGTGAGGTTTTCATTTCATGTACTTTACATGCAAACGTTTCAAAATATTGATGGCTTTTAACTGACTTGAGTTACATTCATATTTGAATTTGAAATTTAAATTCCTCATGATATTAGAGGTGTAGATTTTAAATTTCGGAGTGTTACACTAAACATAAAAAACGACCTTGGTTAATTTAAAAATTCTTGCAATGTGGTCAAAATTCATCTAAATCCCCACAACAAGAATCTCTTAATTTTATTGACCACAAAAAAATTCTTGAAACATAAAGCACTGATTAATTGTATTAATCAGAGTCTAGATCTGCAGGAGAGGCCTGTCTGTGAAAAATAAGGACCTCAGCGTCTCATCAACTGAACTGATGAAGCTGGCCTGGCACGCGGTCTCTGTCTCGTGGCGCCGTTTAAGTCTGACGACCCTAGCCCACTGCCCCAAAACAAACCACCTTTATCTTTCCCTTTTATCAAATTGCAAGCACGGAATGCTTGCCACGTTGCACACCGTACATAGTGGATTAGTCAGTCAAAAAATTACACATGTCATCAAAATGGTATTAGAGTAGCAAATAAAGGTGTATTAAGAACTGCTGCAACAGATCAGGAGGATAAGCGAAACAAAAATTAGTATAGGATGTTATGTGAACGCTGGGTGTAGTTTAAGGGAGTAAATCAAACATTTTCAAAGGAAAAACTCCATATGAAATAGACCACTATAGTAAGTAATTAAATCGTTGCTGCTAAAAATCCCCCTCAATATATATGATTACAATTTCTAGAAATCGTTTAACCACAAATCAAGACAACTTAACTACCTGTTTAGCGATATTCATCTCTCAGACATAAATTTCGGTTAATGTGCCTGAATATGAAAATAGGTAAGGCATTAGAGGCCACCATAATTCAACAATAACTAATCATCAGTATGCTACATGATGACTTTGATCACAATATTGTGCTGCAATTTGGAAATACGTAAAGGGTTAGAGTATCTATATTATTTGTTACATGTAATGAGCCTTAGTGTTGGAATATACTGCCATATATGATTTTGTTAGCCCGCACAGTGCCTTATGGCCAGAGCGCGGTCCTAGAAATGCTACCACTTGAATGACACAATAGGCCATAGAAGAATAGGAGAGTGTGGTTGCAGCACTATAGAAGGGCTTACCTAGCCAGAATTGTTTTGGAGTCAAACAAAAACACTATTGCGGTGCTCTTGGCTCTGTTCCTGCTGCAGCTCATGCTCCCATCCATGGTGTCAGCTCGTCGCTCACCACCACCACTGCTGAGCATGGGGCCCTTTTCAGTGCTGAGGAAGGTTCCCACTGGACCAGACCCTATTACCAGCGATCCGCCGCCACCTCCACCGGGTCATGTGAGTACGGATGACCTCACTGTCCTGAGGGGGGCCTTCTCGGTGCTGAGGAAGGTTGCCACAGAAACGGATCCTATTACCAGCGATCCGCCGCCGCCTCCATCGACTCATGTGACTACGGATGACTTCAATGTTCCAAGGGGGGATTTCTCGGTGCTGAGAAAGGTTTCTACCGGACCAGACCCTGTTACCAGCGATCCGCCGCCACCTCCATCGACTTACACGAGCCCAGACGACTTCACTGTTCTAAGGGAAGCTCCCACGACAGAGACCCCACCACCAGCGTAAATAGCTTTGGAATTGCAACTCCCGGCCTGTATGAGATTAGAGAGAATAACATATTTTGATGGGTCCTACACTGGATAGTATATTGGAGTCTGCGGTTATGCCTGTCTTTATTGTCAATCTGGAGTGTTACGTGGTACAAGAATTTGTATGTATTCAATAAATTTTCTGATACAAAATACATTGGTGGTGTGATTTAAGTTCATACCCACTACTAGAATGCACGCTACTAGAAGAGGAAAATGGGACTCGGTCGCTTCTGGGTGGCCAAGCGAGGATGCCCACATCCATCTTTAGTCTCGGCTGTGGTGGAGGTGGCAATGGTATGGTGCGAAGAGGTCCACGTCCTGCGGCAATGGTGGCGCTCAGGAGTTTGGCTATGTGTCACGAGAAAATGATGGAGATGGAGCGACAGAGAAAAAGACGAGTTCGCTGAATGATGGGTCTTATCTTTGATGTTCGCCTCACTCTGGCAGCCACTATGGTCGACCGGTAGGCGGCTGCCCAGGGAAGAAGAAGGTGAAGGCAGTAACTGACAGGTGGGCTCAATGAGGATTTTCATTTTCCTGAATTTATTTCTGCCTTCACTTTCTGATTTCAAAAATAAATACAAAGAAGCACGAAAAATGGTAAACATTTGCAGAGCGGTCTTTCAATGTAAAAATTTTATATTACTGAAGAAAACTTTAATTTAAATTTGAACTTTTTGAATTGTAATTTCTCTCTTTGAAAAATGTATTTAATTAAGAAAATACCTAAACAATTTAGAAACTTTAATTGGGAAATGTAATAAATCCCTAAATTGATATCATTTCAGATGAGGTTTTCATTTCATGTACTTTACATGCAAACGTTTCAAAATATTGACGGCTTTTAACTGACTTGAGTTACATTCATATTTGAATTTGAAATTTAAATTCCTCATGATATTAGAGGTGTAGATTTTAAATTTCGGAGTGTTACACTAAACATAAAAAACGACCTTGGTTAATTTATAAATTCTTGCAATGTGGTCAAAATTCATCTAAATCCCCACAACAAGAATCTCTTAATTTTATTGACCACAAAAAAATCTTCAAACATAAAGCACTGATTAATTGTATTAATCAGAGTCTAGATCTGCAGGAGAGGCCTGTCTGTGAAAAACAAGGACCTCAGCGTCTCATCAACTCAACTGATGAAGCTGGCCTGGCACGCGGTCTCTGTCTCGTGGCGCCGTTTAAGTCTGACGACCCTAGCCCATTGCCCCAAAACAAACCACCTTTATCTTTCCCTTTTATCAAATTGCAAGCACGGAACGCTTGCCACGTTGCACACCGTACATAGTGGATTAGTCAGTCAAAAAATTAAACAAGTCATCAAAATGGTATTAGAGTAGCAAATAAAGGTGTATTAAGAACTGCTGCAACAGATCAGGAGGATAAGCGAAACAAAAATTAGTATAGGATGTTATGTGAACGCTGGGTGTAGTTTAAGGGAGTAAATCAAACATTTTCAAAGGAAAAACTCCATATGAAATAGACCACTATAGTAAGTAATTAAATCGTTGCTGCTAATAATCCCCCTCAATATATATGATTACAATTTCTAGAAATCGTGTAACCACAAATCAAGACAACTTAACTACCAGTTTAGCGATATTCATCTCTCAGACATAAATTTCGGTTAATGTGCCTGAATAAGAAAATAGGTAAGGCATTAGAGGCCACCATAATTCAACAATAACTAATCATCAGTATGCTACATGATGACTTTGATCACAATATTGTGCTGCAATTTGGAAATACGTAAAGGGTTAGAGTATCTATATTATTTGTTACATGTAATGAGCCTTAGTGTTGGAATATACTGCCATATATGATTTTGTTAGCCTGCACAGTGCCTTATGGCCAGAGCGCGGTCCTAGAAATGCTACCACTTGAATGACACAATAGGCCATAGAAGAATAGGAGAGTGTGGTTGCAGCACTATAGAAGGGCTTACCTAGCCAGAATTGTTTTGGAGTCAATCAAAGACACTATTGCGGTGCTCTTGGCTCTGTTCCTGCTGCAGCTCATGCTCCCATCCATGGTGTCAGCTCGTCGCTCACCACCACCACTGCTGAGCATGGGGCCCTTTTCAGTGCTGAGGAAGGTTCCCAATGGACCTGACCCTATTACAAGCGATCCGCCGCCACCTCCACCGGGTCATGTGAGTACGGATGACCTCGCTGTCCTGAGGGGGGCCTTCTCGGTGCTGAGGAAGGTTGCCACAGAAACGGATTCTATTACCAGCGATCCGCCGCCGCCTCCATCGACTCATGTGACTACGGATGACTTCAATGTTCCAAGGGGGGATTTCTCGGTGCTGAGGAAGGTTCCTACAGGACCAGACCCTGTTACCAGCGATCCGCCGCCACCTCCATCGACTTACACGAGCCCAGACGACTTCACTGTTCTAAGGGAAGCTCCCACGACAGAGACCCCACCACCAGCATAAATAGCCTTGGAATTGCAACTCCCGGCCTGTATGAGATTAGAGAGAATAACATATTTTGATGCGTCTTACACTGGATAGTATATTGGAGTCTGCGGCTATGCCTGTCTTTATTGTCAATCTGGAGTGTTACGTGGTACAAGAATTTGTAAGTATTCAATAAATTTTCTGATACAAAATACATTGGTGGTGTGATTTAAGTTCATACCCACTACTAGAATGCACGCTACTAGAAGAGGAAAATGGGACTCGGTCGCTTCTGGGTGGCCAAGCGAGGATGCGCACGTCCATCTTTAGTCTCGGCTGTGGTGGAGGTGGCAATGGTATGGTGCGAAGAGGTCCACGTCCTGCGGCAATGGTGGCGCTCAGGAGTTTGGCTATGTGTCACGAGAAAATGATGGAGACGGAGCGACAGAGAAAAAGACGAGTTCGCTGAATGATGGGTCTTATCTTTGATCTTCGCCTCACTCTGGCAGCCACTATGGTCGACGGGTAGGCGGCTGCCCAGGGAAGAAGAAGGTGAAGGCAGTAACTGACAGGTGGGCTCTATGAGGATTTTCATTTTCCTGAATTTATTTCTGCCTTCACTTTCTGATTTCGAAAATAAATACAAAGAAGCACGAAAAATGGTAAACATTTGCAGAGCGGTCTTTCAATGTAAAAATTTTATATTACTGAAGAAAACTTAAATTTAAATTTGAACTTTTTGAATTGTAATTTCTCTCTTTGAACAATGTATTTAATTAAGAAAATACCTAAACAATTTAGAAACTTTAATTGGGAAATGTAATAAATCCCTAAATTAATGGACCATCGTAAGATAACGGTAACTTAAGGCGACAGCAACCATAAGCCGTCGTAAGTTACACCACCGTCGTAAGACGATGGTTTTAACCTAAGCCCCGGCCCGGGCTTGGGCTAATTAGCCCGAGCACCGCAGCGCCGCCCGCCGCCGCCGCTGATTCGCCGCCGTCGCCGACGAGCCGCCGCCGCCGCCGGGCGCCGCCCCCGAGCCGCCCGGCGCCGCCCAGCGCTGCCCGAGCCGCCCCGGGCCACCCCGGCCCCGCCTGAGCCGCCCCGGGCCGCCCTGAGCTGCCCGGCGCAGCCCCGAGCCGACGAGCCGCCGTCTCCGTCGCCGCCGCCGTCGTCGCCAAACCGAATCAAGTAATTTTTTAGTTTTTGTAATTAGTTGTTAGTTAGATTAGATAAATTTTTTATTACTTAATCAATTTGTATGTATTTAGTAGATAATTAGTTTAGTTGCTAATTATTTGGTTTAAATTAGTAATTGTTTCTGATTTTAGTTATTTAATTTAGTTAATTGATTGATTAGTTGTTTAAGCACATTGTTTTTGCTTTACCCCCGGCCCTGCTGCCACCAGCCCCTGCCGTCGCCGACAGCGTACCGACGCCTAGGCATCCAGTCGGTGGCGGGGGGATGCCTGGGCGGCTCGCTTCGCCTGGCCGAGCATCGCCGATGCCGGTGCCGCCTCCGCCCGCCGCCGTCGCTGCAAGGCGCCGCCGGCCCCCCTCCATGCTCTGGAGAGGAGAGAGGGAGGGGATGAAAATGAGTGTATTAGGGTTGTGGGCCATTTTTCATGATCCTTATAGAATGCATGGATCGTCGGATTAGATCCGAAGGTCGTGGGCACTTGGGCTGCTCAGCCCGAGCCCGAGCAAGACTCTCAGCCTGAGCCCGAGCCAGACTCTAATCCCTGCCCCGAGCTGACCTCCGCCACCACCTCCATCACCGCCCGTCGCCGCCGCCTCCACCGCCGGCCGCCAGCCGCAGCCACGGCGCTTCACTACAGAAAAATCAACATTTTATGATGGCTGAATTTATTTACGTGGGTCAGCCGTCGTAAATTAACGTACTTATGATGGCGCGTGGTAGCCGTCATAAGTTTACTAACTTACGATGGTCGCTGGCTCTTGGCCGTCGTAAATAAAATGACCGACGGAATTTAAGTACCATTTACGACGAGCTAAAAGCTAAACCGTCGTAAGTAAAGAAGCCATCATAAATAATGAAGATAACTCTACATCTCACGGGCCGCGCGCGCGGCCCACTCATGCCCCGCGCCTCACCCTGCCCTGCCGCAGCCGCCGCCGTCCCGCCCGAAGCCCCGCCTCGCCTCTCGTGCTCGCGCCGAGCCCCGGCCGCGCCTCGGCCGCCGCCGCTCGCCCCGCCCCGCCTCGAGCCCCGCCCTGCTGCGCCGCCCGACCAGCCTCACCCGGCCCCAGCTCGCCGTGCCGCCTGGAGCCCCTGCTCGCCACGCTTCGAGCTCCTTCTCGCCGCGCCTCCCGACGCTGTGTATGTGTGACCCGACACCGTGTGTATGTGTGACCCGACACCGTGTTTATGTGTGATTACATGTTTAATTTGATCTTAGTTGAATAATTGTTTAATTAGTATTGTAATTGATTATTGTTGAATTAATACTTTGATTGATTGCGTGATTAGTTACTATATGTAAATAAATGGGTTTCGGCCCGGTCCGGCCTAACACGACCCATTTAGGGTCTGTCACGGCCCATTTAGTGGTAATGTATTAGTCGAGACAGGCACAGAGGACGGCAAGCTCCCGCGCGTGGACGGCGGGCCCCGACGGGGCGGTTTCATCTTTGACCCACTTACGACGGGGCATAACGTATGACAGCTAACCCTAAACGCGTCGTAAGATAACGGCAGGCCCCAGCGGGGCATAACTCAGGACGGCTGACCCACTTCTTTGTCTCTCTCTCGTTCTTTCCTTCTATCTCATTCTTTCCTCGCTCTCTTTTAAATGACTCAAAAATGAAAGATTGACGTAAACCTATACAACATGCGTCACCCGCTTCGAACCGGCCCGTCTCACATGTGTTACACATGTGAGGCGTGTAGGTTCGGAATTGTCCCTTTTTGGACAGCCTGGGAGTGACCGAGGTGGCCTGGCTTTTGATGAGACGCGGGTTTAGATCTAGACGTGGTTTCAGCGGCATAACCCTGTTGTTCTCTGCTGCACCATTTTCGGGCGTGCAGTGGAGAACAGCGGGGTTATGCTGTCGAAATTTCGTTCGGATCCAGACCACGCGTCTCGTCATGAGCACGCTCCGCTCGGTCACTCTTGGGTGGGTTTAGGACCTATCCTTTCCAATAGATGTAGGGCCGTGACATAAATAAATTATAAAGTGACTATAATTTCCTTGACATTAAACTGCAGATTCAAACATGGGTGAGGACCGTAGTTGGATGTATACCGGTTGGAAGAACAGTTCTGGTGTTCACTCGGATGAGTGGTTCGCCAAGACAGATGCTTTTGTAGATCGAGCTTTTTCATTGTCAAAGATCGATAAGGTGCGGTGCCCATGTACGAAATATCGGAATATCAAGTTTTTGGACAAAATGACGGTCTCGATACACTTGTGTCGAAATGGTTACACGCCACATTATGAGGTGTGAACCTTCCACGGTGAGACAACTTCTAAAACTGTACAAGAAGTGGAAGAGGAAAATGATGATAACACGGGGGTTGATAGGATAGATGAGATGCTTGAAGCCTTACAACCAGAGTTTACGGATGATCCTCCTACAACGGAGGTTGAAGCGTTCTTCAAGCTTCTCAAAGCTTCAGAAGAGCCGCTGCATGAACACATTGAAGTGACCCTCCTCACTTTCATGACTAGACTTATGGCAATTAAGGCTAAGTACTTCTTTTCTAATAACTGCTACAACGACCTCATCAAATTGATCAGCGACATCCTTCCACAGCCTCATAAAGTACCTAAAGATATGTATCAGGCGAAAAAATTGCTTTCCGGTCTTGGTATGAAATATGAGAAGATTGATGTGTGTCTAGATAATTGCATGCTTTTCTAGAAAGAGCATGCAAAAGAGAAGAAATGCTTAAAATGTGGTGAATCAGGGTTTGTCGAAGTTGTTAATAACGATGGTGATAATATGATGACAGAAGTAGCACGTAAGCAACTTCGTTACATACCTGTGACATCTCGGTTGAAGCGGTTGTTTCTATCAAAAAGAACGGCCAGACACATGACATGGCACAAGGAAGGTGTACGTGAGAACAATGCAGTCATGATACACCCGGCCGACGGTGAGGCATGGAAGACCCTTGACTGGTTCGATCCAGACTTCAGTCGTGATGCGAGAAATGTTCGCATCAGGTTGGCGACAGATGGATTCTCGCCGTTCAGTACAAATGCCACACCATACTCCTGTTGGCCTGTCTTTGTCATTCCGTACAACCTACCACCAGCTCTTTGCATGAAGTACGAGTTCATGTTCCTTAGCCTCATTATACCTGGGCCGGATCATCCTGGACCATGTCTCAACGTGATGTTGAAACCGCTGATCGAAGAATTGAAAATGTTGTGGACAGGAGTCGAAGCGTACGATTGTTACAAAAAGCAGAAATTCAACCTTCGAGCTGCTTATTTATGGTCCGTCCATGATTTCCTGGCATACGGTATGTTTTCTGGATGGAGCACTCACGGTCGTTTGACTTGTCCAATATGTTCTTCTAACACGGACTGTTTTCGACTTACTCATGGAGGAAGGATATGCTACTTCGATTGTCACAGATGTTGGCTGCCTCCGAATCACATGTTTAGGCAACAGAGAAATGTCTTTAAAAAAGACACCGTTGTCACTAAAGGACCACCGAAACGTCTAAACGGATCTGAAATATCTGATATGCTGGACAAACTGGTGCCAGATAAAAGACGTCATGGTTATTTTATCGGTTACGGAGAGGATCACAATTGGACTCATATATGTGGACTATGGGAGCTACCATATGTGTTGATACTACTGCATAACGTTGATGTAATACATCAAGAGCGTAATATGGCCGAATGTATTATAAGCACATGCATGGACATGACGAGCAAAACGAAAGACAATATAAAGGCTCGAAAGGACCTGGCAGAGCTTTGTAACCGTCCAACTCTTGAGCTCTCTGAAAGTGGTGCTAAACCACGTGCTTCTTTCTGTCTTCGACCTAAAGAAAAGAAAGAAGTACTCAAATGGTTGAAAAATTCGAAATTCGCATATGGTTACGCAGCTAGTCTAAAATGAGCCGTAAATATCAAAACGGGAAAGCTGACAGGGTTGAAGAGTCATGATTATCACATAATTATGGAAAGACTTCTACCTGTTATGTTTCGGGGCTATTTTGATGATGCGGTGTGGAAGGTGCTAGCCGAGCTTAGTCACTTCTATAGACAACTCTGTGCAAAAGAAATCATGATAGAGATGATGCGTAAATTGGAGAAGGAGATACCGGTACTATTATGTAAGATGGAAAAAAAATTTCCTCCAGGGTTCTTCAATCCAATGCAACATCTCCTCATCCATATTCCATTTGAAGCTAAAGTTGGAGGTCCCGTTCAATATAGGTGGATGTATCATATTGAAAGAGCACTAAGATATTTGAAACCAATGGTTCGTAACAAGGCAAAGGTAGAAGGATGCATCGCCGAAGCATTTACTCTTAAAGAAGTAGGATACTTTTCAAGTGTTTACATTGCAGAGGAAAACAATGTCAACACTTCGGCAATGCGGTGCAATGTGGATGAGAAACCTCCTTGTAGCGATCTCTCTATTTTTGCAACAAGAGGCACTACTGTTGGTAGTTCCACTTCCTACAACTCTACCGCAGAAGAAAGGAGTGCTGCTTTCCTTTACATGTACGCGAATATAGATGAGATGGACAAATATTTCGAGTAAGTGTTTGTCTTACATTTATACTAATCGGCGTATTTTGTAACACATCTATTCTAAAAAGTTTTCTTCTCGTACAGTGAATTCCACAAGCAAAATTGGACACATAAGCATCAACCTACGAGCAGACAAGTAGAAGTTATGCGACGGGAAGGAATAAACGGAGGACCTAATTTCCTATCCTGGTTTCGAGATCCTGTAACATTTTCTCGTTAACTTAGCAATATTTATAAAGTATTGTTATAACTTACGAGTATTTACAAAGTGTTCTTATAACAGTGCATGAAAGATGCCCACGTCCATGAAGACTTGCGACAACTATCCTATGGATCGATTAAAGTTAGGAGCTATGGTCGATATGACGTCAATGGCTACCGCTTCCGTACAACTCAATTTGAATCTCTTTGTCCTCAAGCGGCAACATCTAATACCGGAGTTGTGACAAGGGCAGTCGACTCTCAAGGACGTGAAACTAATTATTATGGAATCATTAATAAAATCCTTGAATTTGCTTTTGCTAGGAATAAGGATCTTCGAGTAGTATTATTTGACTGTGATTGGTTTGATATCAATCATGGAACTCGACTAAACCAATTTAGCATGGTGGAAGTCAAACACGATGAACGGCTATGAGGATACGATTCATTTGTTCTTGCACACCAAGTGGAGCAAGTGTATTATCTATCTTATCCATGCAAAAAACTCAAAGCTTGGTGGGTTGTACATAAGGCTAATCCTCATGAGCGGTTATACACTCCAGGAGATGATGGTTACCATGATACTGATGAGGTTGATGAGGTTTACCAAGAATAAGAGTTGCCAGACTCGTTTTTCATCGAGCTTGGTGTAGGACTTGATGACTTAGTTGAAGACGCTCAAGATGTCGAGACTTCTCATATGCGTAAACGGAAATGAAATCCAGTTCAGACGCTCACGAAAGAAGATCGATGGTCTGGTTTAAGGAGTAGAGTACATGATCATGACATTGATTTATTTTGAAATTGATGATGTAACGTTTTCTTCACTAACGTAACATGAATTTTGTCATCATCAAAGGGGAGCGGCAATATTTATCAATTATTCCTTGCAACAGGATGTCATCATCAAAGGGGAGCGGGAAGAAGGGGACACGAGGGTTCCTAAGTCGGTCACGGGACCTCTTCTCAGGTAGCTCGTCAGGTGCGAGCAGACGCTCTCAGCTGATGAGGCACCTACCAGACTTTGCGGGCCGACCTATAGCCTTACAACACAAAGAGGTAAATTCCAGTTGTCAATCACGTTATTTTAAATTGCACTTATAAATAATTTATTCACATCAATCCTTTAATTTTGCAGTCTGGCTCACAGTCGTCAGATTCAGAGTCAGAGGTTAGGCCGCTGCCACAGGATAGCTAGCCCTTGGAGCCGGCTACCCTACCTTCGGAGCCGGCGAGCGTGGAGCCTTCGGGCTCTAGTGGTGACCAGCCTTCCGGGTCACCGAACGTGGTGCCCGCGCAGAGACGACGGACGAGGAGGACCCACTTTGCGGCTCCTCCTCCTGTTCCTCGTGAGCGGGTCACTATTCGTCCAGTTGGAGACAGGTAAAAAAATCATATACTTGGTATATATTTCATGATGTCTACAGATACTTACTGAGATAACAAATTTTGCAGATCTTGGTACGACTGTTCGTTCACGGGCCAGGGACACCACGGGCAGGTTAACGGTGTCATCGAGGCTTTAGTGCGTTTGCACTATCCCGGTGTCATCGATGGAGCCCTGCTTTGTCGTGGGACGACTACGCTCGTGTCTCGCACGAGGTACACGATACTCTTCAGGGGGCCGTGTGGAACGATTTTATGGTATGTTTAAATGTTTACATTCTTCAACTCATTTAAATTATTAAAGCATATTGATTAAATGTTTGTTTCCTTAAAGCTGAGGTACCAGTTAGAGGAAACGAGCGAGAGCATGATGGAGCACGCGACACTCGTGTTCCACACAAACGCTCGGAAGCTCATGACGCAGGCGTTGTCGTACGCCCGCATACAGGCCGTTAACGACTACCAGAAACGACATCAGCAGCAGCAGGAACGGGGTCCCTTTAGAAGGGACTCCGACACGTACTTGACAGAGGATCAATACGCAGAGGTAAGTTCTAAGTGTTAAAAAAACTCAATAGTTACTTATGTTAACAGATAATGATATAGTAAATATGTGCAGGTTAGTATTTCCTAGTTAGAGGGTCAACCCGACTCATACCGAGCTCTCTGTCGAGATTGGGCTAGCGATGACTTCAAAGCTAAGTCCATGAGGGCTCGAGGATGCAGAGGGTCCGACGGGAAGCACACCTATGGCGCCAATGGTCATTTGCGTTTGGCTAAACGAATGGTAAGTGTATTATAAGTTTGTTTATGTGTTCATAACATATATATCCTACTAACACGCATCTACAGGATCAAGAGACCGGCTAGGAGCCTAGCGCGATCGAGGTTTGGAAGAGAGGTCACACGGGAAGTGACCCGTCGCAGCCGGGACAGTGCAGTCAGGTCGCGACCGATCGATTGGTAAGTTTACAGAATTATTCAATTTAATTATAACTAATATTATTATTGACACACTAACACCATTTCTATGTTTTTTAGGAAAAGTACGGGCAGGAAGTCATCAAAATACACGGTGAAGGGTATGATTGGGAAAACGTGTTAATCAATCCTCAAGCCGTGTATGCAAGCGGCGGCGGGAAGGCCCATGGCCAGTGAGTTGGTTTCTTTGATTTAGGTTTTCCAATCTTCCTTCTTTTACTTATTATTTTTCTTTCTTTTGTAGGTTTCCCATTTTCGATGGAGTTGTCGACTCGAGGTCGGTGCGACCTGCGAGAGGCACTTCATCGATGCAGGCTTCATCAATTGGTCCGTCGAGTGGTCGTCTCTCGCAGAGGGACATGGAGTTCCGTGCCATGCAGGAGAGGCTGACGCGGACCCAGGAGGAGCTCGACAGGATGAGGGTCATCCAGGAGTACCAAGCTAACTACATGGCCCAGATGCAGGCAACGGTGGAGGTAAGTAATTTCAATTACTGTAGTTTACTTTCATAACATTTTAGAAATACATATGTTCTAATATTTTTCAATTATAGGCCTTAGCTCGACAGAACGGCCAACAAATCATGATTCCTGCGTGGCAGCCACCATAGGTGACCCCGTCACAGGAGCCCGCAGCCCAAGTGCCTCCGGTACAGGTAATAAACTCTTTAATATTGTATTTTTCATCTAACATAAGGAGATAGGGAGATGTAGAGTGGTACATAAGGGAGAGAGGGAGTGCGAGAGAGAGTGAGAGTGAGATGGACAGATCGAGTGTTGCAATAGAGGGAGGGAGAGAGTGCGAGAGAGGGTGTGAGTGAGAATAACATAAAGAGAGAGAGAGTGAGAAAAAAGAGAAAGACATAGATATCTGAATCCAATCCGTCGTAACTACTCATGTGTGTTATAAGGTTCGGCGATGGAGGCCTCTACTCCATCGCCACAGCTACCAGTTCCAAGAGAGACGCGTGGAGATGATATCTTCGACTCCGGAGGTAGTCGAGAGGGTAGTGTGTAGCCTGTTTGTAATTTGTGCTGTGTGTGATGCATATGAACTATTTTATAACTGTTTACTCATAACTGTTTGTTCTGTGAGCTGCCCATCGTGCCAGGTTAGTGCGTTTCTGTTTTTTTAAAAAATACAAATATAACTTACGACGGCTACTGCCCAGAAGCCGTCGTAAGTTAGCCTCTGTTACTTACGACGGTCACCAGAACCGTCGTAAGTTAGCCGTGTATGCAAGTGGTGGCGGGAAGGCCCATGGCCGGTGAGTTGGTTTCTTTGATTTAGGTTTTCCAATCTTCCTTCTTTTACTTATTATTTTTCTTTCTCTTGTAGGTTTGCCATTTTCGATGGAGTTGTCGACTCAAGGTCGGCGCGACCTGCGAGAGGCACTTCATCGACGCAGGCTTCGTCGTTTGGTCCGTCGAGTGGCCGTCTCTCGTAGAGGGACATGGAGTTCCGTGCCATGCAGGAGAGGCTGACACGGACCCAGGAGGAGCTCGACAGGATGAGGGCCATCCAGGAGTACCAAGCTAACTACATGGCCCAGATGGAGGCAGCGGTGGAGGTAAGAAATTTCAATTACTGTAGTTTACTTTCATAACATTTCAGAAATACATATGTTCTAATATTTTTCAATTATAGGCCTTAGCTCGACAGAACAGCCAACAAATCACGATTCCTGCGTGGCAGCCGCCACAGGTGACGCCGTCACAGGAGCCCGCAGCCCAGGTGCCTCTGGTACAGGTAATAAACTCTTTAATATTGTATTTTTCATCTAACCTAAGGAGAGAGGGAGATGTAGAGTGGTACAAAAGGGAGAGAGGGAGTGCGAGAGAGAGTGAGAGTGAGATGGAGAGATTGAGTGTTGCAATAGAGGGAGAGAGAGTGCGAGAGAGGGTGTGAGTGAGAATAACATAAAGAGAGGAAGAGAGTGACAAAAAAGAGAAAGGCATTGATATCTGAATCCAAACCGTCGTAACAACTCATGAATTTTGTAGGGTTCGGCGATGGAGGCCTCTACTCCATCGCCACAGCCACCGGTCCCAAGAGAGACGCGTGGAGATGATATCTTCGGCTCCGGAGGTAGTCCAGAGGGTAGTGTGTAGCCCGTTTGTAATTTGTGTTGTGTGTGATGCATATGAACTATTTTATAACTGTTTACTCATAACTGTTTGTTCTGTGAGCTGGCCATCGTGCCAGGTTAGTGCGTTTCTATTTTTTTAAAAAAAATTACAAATATAACTTACGACGGCTACTGCCCAGAAGCCGTCGTAATAGCCTCTGCTACTTACGATGGTCACCAGAACCGTCGTAAGTAACGTGCCTTGGGCCACCACGTGGCCTGGGCCGTTACTTACGACGGATGCTCGACGCCGTCGTAAGTTATGTTATTTACGACGGTAGCCGTCGTAAGTTAGGTTATTTATGATTGGATAATTACCTCGGCTGTACACCGTCTTAAGTAAAGAAATACCGTTGTAAGTAGCTAACTCACAACGGTTTATGACTTAATTACAACGGCCTCAGCCGTCATAAGTTTGTCGAATCCCTGTAGTGAATATTCATCTCTCAGACATAAATTTCGGTTAATATGCCTGAATATGAAAATAGGTAAGGCATTAGAGGCCACCATAATTCCACAATAACTAATCATCAGTATGCTACATGATGACTTTGATTACAATATATTGTGCTGCAATTTGGAAATACATAAAGGGTTAGAGTATCTATATTATTTCTTACATGTAATGAGGCTTAATGTTGGGATATACTGCCATATATGATTTTGTTAGCCCGCACAGTGCCTTATGGCCAGAGCACGGTCATATAAATTCTACCACTTGAAGGACACAATAGGCCATAGAAGAATAGGAGAGTGTGGTTGCAGCACTATAGAAAGCCTTACCTAGCCAGAATTGTTATGGAGTCAAACAAAAACACTATTGCGGTGCTCTTGGCTCTGTTCCTGCTGCAGCTCATGCTCCAATCCATGGTGTCAGCTCGCCGCTCTCCACCACCACTGCTGAGAATGGGGCCCTTTTCAGGGCTGAGGAAGGTTCCCACTGGACCAGACCCTATTACCAGCGATCCGCCGCCACCTCCACCGGGTCATGTGAGTACGGATGACCGCGCTGTCCTGAGAGGGGCCTTCTCGGTGCTGAGGAAGGTTCCCACAGGAACAGACCCTATTACCAGCGATCCGCCGCCGCCTCCATCGACTCATGTGAGTACAGATGACTTCAATGTTCCATGGGGGGATTTCTCGGTGCTTAGGAAGGTTCCTACAGGACCAGACCCTGTTACCAGCGATCCGCCGCCGCCTCCATCGACTTACAGGAGACCGGACGACTTCACTGTTCTATGGGAAGCTCCCACGATAGCGACCCCACCACCAGCGTAAATAGCCTTGGAATTGCAACTCCCGGCCTGTATGAGATTAGAGAGAATAACATATTTTGATGGGTCTTACACTGGATAGTATATTGGAGTCTGTGGTTATGCCTTTCTTTATTGTCAATCTGGAGCGTTATGTGGTACAAGAATTTGTACGTATCCAATAAATTTTCTGATACAAAATAAGTTGGTGGTGTAATTTAAGTTCATACCCAATACTAGAATGCACGGTACTCGAAGAGGAAAATGGGACTCGGTCGTTTCTGGGTGGCCAAGCGAGGATGCGCGCATGCATCTTTGGTCTTGGCTCTGGTGGTGTGGCAATGGGATGGTGCGAAGAGGTCCACGCCCTGCGGCAATGGTGGCGCTCAGGAGTTTGGTTGTGTGTCACGAGAAAATGATAGGGATGGAGCGACCGAGAAAAAGACGAGTTGAGACGGCCCCGACGCCGCCCGTTCAGTCACGGGGATGGGGCAGTCGCCCGGGACGTGTTGTGTGGCACCCAACAGCACACATATAAGGAACAATGTATTACATAAAACAAAAGCAGAAGCTTACAACTTTTTCTTTGTAAACAATTTACATCTAGTAACTACAGCGGAAGTCTATAAACAACTCACGTCGAATAACTAAAGAGCACTCGAGATGAAGTCCGGCACGCGGACTCCTCTCGCTAGCAACACGAAGACAACAACAGCGGTTGGGTTCTCCATGTGTTACACGACTCGGAAGTCTCCGAGTCTCACCAGACAACCTTCTTCTTAGCATCGATGTTAATCTGCAAAACCACTTATATAGCAAGCGTGAGCACATAGGCTCAGCAAGACTGATCCGTCTCTCCTAAACAACAAACTCTACATGCACGACGGTTGCAATTGGGTTAGCTAGATTTGCATAAAGGACTCGTCTAAAGTTGATCCTTAACTTTCATATTTTAAGCCTCATTGTGCAGACCTTGAGCCGAACAGCATCGCAACTCCACAATCAAACAAGAAACGCTTTGTTGCGATGCTCCTTGCACAAGGTGAAAGTAAAGTTTAATGAACCTATCTCTAATTCAATCATGGTTGCAATACAAATTACATCACAGCCTTATCAAGTTCAAAAGATAACCAGTTCAGTTGTTACTCTGTCAAGACGCAGTGGGCAAGTATGCTCATATAACCGCGAGTGACGGTGATTCGAATTAGTACACACCCGGACTACACGACACGTACACCCGTACTCCGAGTTGCGGTCACCTTTCCCAAGATCTTCCACATTGGACGCAGACCAACTGCCCCGAGTCTGCAAGCTCCCTCAAGGTACATACCCGCAGTGGTATGTTCTCAAGCGAGTTACCTCCTGCTACCCTGACGCCGAAAGCCTAAGGCAGTTGGAAAAGTTCCACTATGGATCTCCCAAGGTACATCGGTTTCCTGGGTCCCATATAGCCAGGATGTGCCCGGTACACAACTCAAACTTGTCCAACAGGGCCAAGCATGGACGGGCCATAACCGACACATACAGGGCTATGCACGCACGGTCCGCAGCCTGCTGCATCTAAACCTCGCTGCCCGGTCTCCATTTCATTCTGGTGACTTTCCTCATCATTTCTATTCTTGACCCGCTCCGAATAAACCAGCCCTAAACTCGCGAGTAGATTCAAACTACTCGACTTCTACCGGACCTTTCCTACAAACATTAGCATAGCCCAATTCACTCGAGGAGGTGCTATTCTACCCTTTCTCTCTTAGATATTTCTGGTCATGCAACTGGGGTTTTCAATACGGCTAGACTTAATGCAATCAAACAATTCAATCTATGATCTCTAGAAATGGAAATGTTTTATAAAACTGTTCAAATGCAAACCAGGGCTTGCCTGTTTTGCAGGTGACTAAGATTACAATCAGTTAGTAACGATCACTTGAGGCTTGATCACTTGCTTTCCTTCCTCCTGGATCTTCACTTTAAGTCCTTCTCACGTTCTTCACGTATATGCTACACAATATGATCTTGCATATGTACTTAATTGAAAAGCTTTTGCTAATCAGATCTAGTGACGGTTTTAAAACTGGAACTCTGTTTAAGAATTTAAAATGATACTGGTGCTAGTGGTTTGGGTTGGGTTTAAACACTATGATCAAATGTTGAGTGCTTTTCCCACTTAAGTGTTGATCACCTTAAGAGGTTACACATGACAGCGGTGATCCAGAGCCCCAATGGAGCTGAAAATTTTCATGTGAGTTTCTTGTCACAAGAAATTCATCTGGATTTAGCATTTTTCATTGAGTCGTTTATTTAGAACAATTCTCTAAGTAATTAAGCAAAGAGGAATTAATTCTGAGGTAATACCTGTAAAAGTACCAAAAATGCAAAGTCAATAAAGTGAATGTTGATTTCCATTTGTGTTGGAATGCTTGAAAATGGGACTTACAAAAATTTTTGTACACATGATGATGCACATGGGTGTCCAACCAAACGAGCTCTGACATTCATTTGAAGGTGTTTAGCCAAGGTTGGATTAAACACCATGTGTAAAGTTCTCACATGTAAGGGGGAGTTTAAATTCAGATTTGAACTCAATTGTTCCCCTCAAGTTGCTGCCAAAAATTTGGAGCACACATGTATCCCCGAATCTTTGAATGCGAGGAAAGTTAGGGTGGCCACATTCTGATTTCAGGGTGGGCTAAAAATGAGTTAAATATGACCATTTCCAGATGTGAGCTTTATTCAAAATTGAAAGTGAAGTTCACACTGAATTCAGTTTATTCAAACTTCAGCCCACGTTTAAACCCCCAAAATATCAGATTGAGGGGATTTACTGGAATAAAGATCTTTTGGAAACATTTGGAGGATAAGAAGAGGAGTAAGGGGGTAGACCCCACATGTCATTGGGCTGCTTTAACTTGCTCCCGAAGTCTTTCTCTGTTCGGTGTCGAACACCAACCGAGCCTCCTCAGAGTGCCACCGAGGGCAGCCACCTACAGCTTCCTGCATCGAGCTGGTGACCTGCTCGTGGCTTCAACAGCTCACGGCGTGATCCTCTCACTTACCAAATGAGATGCAAGCGTAGGCCACCTCCTCGCTGTTTTCATCGCACTGGCGACCAACTCGTGGGATTGAGTACCTCCCGGTGTGATCTTTTGCTCACAAGAACAGCAACCCCGGGCATTATTTCCCCCGTACAGGAAATGAACCGACATCACGGGATTTAAAATTTGAACTGAACACAACGAAGGTTAACTTCACGGTAATCAAATTCAGTTCGTGGAATTTGCTGTAAACTTGAAATTTGAATTTGGGAGCTACTGAGGTGGGGAAACTGCTTGTGGGACCCACCTGTCATTGGCACAGAGTCAACAAACGAGCTCCTGTTCTGTGTGTGCTTGACACGATGAGCATGCAGCTCCACGGAGCTGCCTCTGTGCTGGCTCACCGAGGCGGTTTCCTCAGTCTTCGGCTGCAAGACAGAGCCCCGAGGCTGTACAAACCAAACGTTGTTTGCCTGCTCGATAGCTATCGCCAGCCTCGCTCACGCACACTCGAAGGAAAATGGTGCCGCCTCCTCTCTGCTCCCATTCCCGATCAGCCTACAGCCACTGTTGCGCCCAGCTGAACCACTTAGGAGCTGCGCCAACCTCCACTGGACGTCCTCCACCACTTCTCAGCTCGTCCCTGGCCTCCCCTCGCTGTGCCCGAGCTATTTTTCACCGGCAGAACAGAGCACGTCGCACCATTGGTGCACCTCGCCTTCCGGCCGCTCCAACGCCTCTCCCACACGTACAGCACCTCCCTAAGGTGCGCCAAGGTGTGTAGATCATGCTACCGCAGTCCCCTTGCCCTTCCCATCGCCGGCTAGCAGTAATTTGAGTTTTGGCGCCGGTACACGTGAAGAACCGACCCACACCAAAACTAGAAATTCGTCCAACGTGGTTGATCGTCGGTTCTACAATTCAAGCCACAGAAACTAGTGACCCTAGCGCCCTCCCATGCCAAAGCACGCATCAAACCGTCCACCACACGCCCCGGGCGACGAGAAATCGCTGGCGGAGGCAAAAACGGGTCTGTCCTCCGGTGAACCCTATGTTCCGGCCATTTGCTGCAAGGTTTAGCCTGCGTTCCATGTTCCCCGATCATTGGTGATGCTTTAGGGCAAGGTACCTCGCCGGGAGAAGCTTAGGACGCGCCAGAACGCGTTGATGCCGAGCTCCCGAGCCGCCCCACCGGTGCCGGCCTGTTTTCGGCCGTTTTCATGCGTGGAAACCTTGCCCGGCAGCTGCGCCATGTTCTCAGGAGCATGTAGGGCGAAACCTGAGCTAATTTGGTGAAGAAATGAGGGAGAACGAGCCATGCCACGATTTGAAGTGGTGTGCACGCGCGTCTCTGGCGGGAGGTTGAAGAAAGACCTGACAGTGGGCCCCCCTGTTAAGTCTCTGTATAGGTTGCAAACAGAGAGCTAATCAAGTTTCAAAAATCCATAATTTTGTGTAGACAGCTCCAAAAAGGGTGAGACAAATTTTGTCTGAATCCTTAGGAGTACTTTACAGAGGAACAAATTGCATGCTATGAAAATGCCCAGGAATTGCTGTAGAATTGTTTTTAGTAAATCCTTTAGGGATTTATTACAGGAGCAATTCTTTATGAAATATTCCCAAATTTGGGCAGCTAGTCCTTTTCATAGTGCCTGACCTCCAGTAAAAATTTTAGGATTTTTGGAGCTTATTTGGAGGGCTTAATCAGTAGGTTATCTCAGGGTTAAATAAATTAGCTAAAAAACATAGAATTGATTTCCAGAAAATGGTTCAACCTTCATACCTCCATAACTTTCTGTAGGGATGTTCAAAATTTCTGAAACAAATTTTGTTGGGTTTATCTCAGTCATTACTTGCAGAAATGCAAAGAAATTGATCTGAAGATCAAAGGATATTCTCCAAGATTCATCAAAGTTAAATCTTTGGGAATTTAGTCCAGAATAATCTCTGTTATGGAATTTCTTCAAATTTGGCCAGGAAGTTCCTCATGACATTACTGATCTCCAGTAAAAATTGAGCTTCATTGGAGTTCATTTGCTAGGTCAAATTACCTTCTAAAGTTCAGCCTTTATTTGGAAAATTCAAATTTAAACAGAAACTTTTCAGAACTCCTGTCCAACTTCAAAAGTTCATATATCTCTGATGGTAGCTCCAAAAATGGTGAAACAAATTTTGTTAGAACCATGGAGACTTACCCTAATCAGATCTTCCATTACTAGCTATGTCAAAGCTCCTAATTTGGGCTCACAATTCAGAGAAGCATTGTACTTGTAGCAATTTTAAAGACTACAGTATGCAATGACATGTCTCCAAATTTGGCTCAAATCATCCTTAGAGGGTCTAGTATCCACCGTAAAAATCCAAAAGCCAATTAAGGATCCTAAATAGCAATAGCTATGAATAGTAATTCAATTCTTATAAAGCCTTAATACTTATACATCTATTTTGCTACATTTCATTTAGTGACCGAAGTTGAGAACGCACCGGAGCCTTTGGACGTCCTCCCACCAGAAGCTGACTTTCCCTTTAACTCGCAACCAGGCAAGCCCCGGTTTGCACTTAAGTACCTTTTATAAAGTTTTTCATTTGTATCACTTATGTCTAGTTTGAATGGTATGCATTAGAGTTAAGGTGATTGAAAACCCCACTTGCATAGCCTCTTTAAATCCTATGGAGGGTTGGGTAGTTTACAAACTCGACGAGTAGAGAATGCCATGCTAATGTATAGGATCTCGGTAGAAGTCGAGTGGTTGGAAGCTACTCGCGAGATAGTACTTATCACCGGAAAGAAAAGAGATAGATAATGGCTTGAGTTGTATGAAAATGAGACCCAGCAGGGGGGATAGGATGCAGTGAGCAGAGGTCTCACGTGCGTAGCCCTGTTGGTGTCGGTTGAGGACCGTCCGTGTGCGGCCCTGCTGGACAAGTATCGAACAGTACCGGATGCATACTAGCATATGGGAACCAGGAAACCGATGTAATTGGTTAACCTAGGTGCCGAGGCTTACCCAACCGTAAATAGGAGTGGGTTGAGGGTAGCAAGGTGTAAATCTGGCGGTGGGCACAGTCACGCTCCACGCGGGGACCTCCTGCCCGTTACGGATGGACCGGTTCGGCATTTGGGTTGCCTTTGAAAGGTTGTTGCATACAACAGAGTAGTAAGGGGTGTGGAGTCACGCTTCTGAAAGTGGGTGTATGTAACGTGTTATCCGGGTGTGTCTTGATTGCAATCACCGTCCCTCGCGGTTATTTGAGTACCCGCTTGTTCACTGCGCTGTGACGTAGTAAGAAGTGAAATAAGCCAACTGAAAATGCTGTATTGACCTATTAATGTCTTGAATACCTTGATTGCTGTAGTTATAGAGCGAATTAAGTTTATATTCCACTTTGGGCATCACCACATCGGAGGAAAGCGTTTCTTGTTTGATTGTGGACTTCCGATGTGAGGGCTGCCTAAGGCATATGAATCTGCTGCTATAAAACTGAAAGTAAGGATTAACTTATAGGCGTGTCTTTATTGCAAAGTCCTTTCCTACCTTACACATCCTTGCACGTAGAGTTCCATGCCTAGGGTTGACGGTTAAGACTTGCTGAGCCATCGTGCTCACGGTTGCAATATTTTGAGCTATGTGCAGGTGAGAGTTATGAGGAAGGTTCCGAGGATGAGACGATGCCCCCGTCGGGGTACACGGCCGAGCTGGAGCCCTGCACGCCGCCGTGATCTCCGTTTACTTGCTGCTAGTGTGTAGCGTCCCCGGGTTGGACGGCTGCACTTTTGCCTAGCTAGGATGAGAGGCCTTATATGTATATTACTTCCGCTGTATGAATAGGTTTTATAAAAAGACTTCCGCTGTTTTATATTAAATAAAAATTTGTATGTTGTTCTTTATTCTTTTCTTGTGTGCTGTTGGGTGCCGCATTGTACGGTACCACCCTATGCGATCCTGGAGTGGGTGAACCACGGGGTGGTCCCCACAGTTGTGGTATCAGAGCCGCATTGGGAATAGCACGCTCGAAAAGAGCTTATTTTGAAAACTTAGTAGTAGTCGAGTGAGGATTAGTCATTAAGCCCACATAAGGTCTATGATAGTAGTAGTTACTAAGGTGGAAAAGCTAACTTATGTGTTATACATTCTGTAACGACGCTCCCACGTCAGGTAAGGTACGCCACCGCAGGCGGATCAATTGCGGTAACTCGCCATACGAGAAATAGTATGGAAGGATATACCGTGGCTTGGCACGGTAGTGAATATGAGTCTCTGAACCTCTCAATGGTTCTGAGAGCATATGAAAACGCTGTTCTCCAGCGTGCTTTAAGCAAAAGTGAGAATACCCCATCGTGTGGTAAGCAACACGATAGTATGCAACTCTTGAACGTTCAATGTTCAAAGGGTCATACGCAGCGCTCGCCATCGGCGTTCCTCAACGGTCATGAGGCAGTAGGTGGTATCCGTTGAATTGATAAAATTCCCAATCGTGACGACCCGTTCGCGCTCTACTCGGGTTCCCCGTCGTGTGGTGTGAAAACACGACCATGTACCTTGAGACGTGGCTTGACTCAAGGACGATCCGTATGGCAATGATACGGACCGTATGTTTTTATTATGATATGGAATTGCCTGAAATGCCAGAGACCATTGTGTGCACCATTATTGTGTGTTCTGCTGCAGGTACATTAACCACGTTAGTGCATGACGTGTAGAAACCGTTTGTGAGTGATGACTTTAGTTCCACCATTTGATACGTATATGCCGGAATACCGGTTTAGGATTTTTCTTTGGTGAGGAAACATAGTACCGACTGCAATAAAAGTTTATTTTTTAAAGAAAAGAGTCAAAATAAAGTTTAGAATTCCATTCAGGGTTATTGAACTTCCATATTGAACTAAGAGTCAATTGGGAGTATAGGTTTAGTCTCAAAAACTTAGGAACAATCTCCCCTGTTTTTGGCAGAATTTTTTTTTTTGAACTTGAACAGGGCATAACTTAGGATTGGTTGAACCAATTGAGGTGTGGGATACCATTCTGGAAAGGTTTAAAAGTCCCCTACAACTTTTCTGTAGAGCTCCACAACAAAATCTCCGTCCAAATGGATGAAAATCTCAAATAAGTCTACACTCTCCAGAAACAGGGCAGACCAAAATGCTCTCTAAATTTTTCTGTACTTCGACCACAACTTTCTGTATAAAAATTCCTAAGGGTCAGTTAAGACACCTTTGGAAAGGGCATGAGATATGTTACAAATTTTTAATTCAAATTTTTGCCAAAACGGGAGCAGAATTAATTGGAATTGTGGATTGAAACTAGGTACCTCTGGGGAGGTGCTGTCAAAATCCTGCCAGAAATTCTGTTAAATTTGAACCATCATATCTTTTGATACAGGAATGCCAATAGATCATATAAATACATGTTTGGAGAGCTTGGGAAGTTGTTTACAATTTTTCTGTTCAACCCCAGGACAGAATACTCCTGTAAAGAGGTGAAATTCGCAGTACAAGTGAAACTGACCGGAGTATCAAAGTCTGTGCATAGTTTCTATACTGATTTGGATTTTGCTTATGACTTCCTGTATAAGAATTATAAAAGGTGAAATCTTACAGTTCTATAAATCTTGTAAATCGTGCTTCAACTTTATAAGTATGAGTTTGGTCCATATACATTTCTAACTATATGGAAAAGTTGACCAAAGTGAGCACTTACAGGGGAGGTGCTGCTGAAATTCCTACAGAATTTATGTCAACTTTAGAAGCTCATAGCTTTTGATCTAGAACTTAGTTGAAGGCAAATAAATACCCGTTGGAAAGATATGGAAGTCTTCTCCAACTTTTCTGTTCGCTACCACAACAGTTTAAACATTGAATTAGGGTTTAAACCATCGTACAGAATATGGTTCAGTTTCTGTACCTTGCTGTTGTTGGACCATAGTTTCAGGTATACCTTGTTATCAAAGGCTGTGTGATATAACTCTGGAAGGCTATGGTTATGCATTACCTTCCCATAAGAAGATTATGGATTAAGTTTTCAATTTCCTACATTGGAACTTAAGGGGGGAGGAGTGCATCCAGGTAAACCATAGCATTGATAACCAAGGGGCTATACACCGAAGTATGACATTACCAAGAGATAAGGGGAAATTACATTTTTATGTGATCAAAGTTCAAGTACAAGATCCGTCATCATTGAGAAAGATGTAGTTTTAGTGTCTTCACCACGTACACGCCAATGCTCGCCAGAATCACAAGACTTGAGAGAACAAGACTAGGAGCTAGAACTAGTAGCTGGTGTTTCACGCTGAATGGGTATTGTGAAGCCTCAGGAGAAAAGAGAAAGTGAAGTCACGGAAGAATAGAGATTTCCTAGGTTAAGTTATTATGGAGTATTTCCCAACGATCGTGTCAAACATTTGACATATTCTTCCTTAAACTTGGTCACCACATGAAAGTGGCATGCCTTGTTTAGCACTTTTCTTGACCAAGTTATCTGTACTTGGCAAGGTTTGAGATGCTTCCTAACCATGTTTGAATTATCGTACTAATTCTTGCTCAGACTATAAAAAAGATGATGCACCATTTTGCATCATACATATGCACCATCTGCACCATACCATATGCATATGCATTGCACCAAATAACATGTAAAACCAAAGTACTGAGAAAGATTGTGTACCTCCCTTCAAACCATTAAGCGGTGTCTAATGACCTTGTATTATTGATCAAGCTGTTGATTCTACCTCATTGGACAAGGGAAATTGATTACTCAACATCCCTTGTACCTAAGAAAGTTTTGAACTTTCATCCATGACTTGTTTAGCTCCGAGTGCCATAATTGTGGAACTAAACTAATTTCTTATCGCGGGGCTTACCGGTTGATTGCTCAACCTCGTGACAATCCTTGAACACAATCTAAATTCTGGAGAGATCATATGGTGACTTTGACACCCTTGTGGTCACCATAGCTAGTTGACCTTTGCTATGTTGGTAACATAAGTGAAATTGACTTGTGCTGCTCTTATGTTCAAGCAAAGCAATTGGTTTTGACTAAAGGGTTGAGATGCCAACTCGAGATGAGGTTTTCGATTCATGGTTTAATCTCACCAAACATCTCGATTCATGTTTGGGGCAGTACTATACTAAGTTTCTAAGGACTCAGTTAATTAAGTATTTATTATCCATATCAAGATTTGGACAGTAAAAATTCCAGCCAATCAACCCGGTCGATATGGGTCTACAGAGTTTTATGGACTCGCCCTACCGTCAAGGGAAGCACTATGGAAAAGCTAGAAGATCATTATATCCGTTCGGTGAGTGATCGTCATATCACCGATAACATTCCCTACTTTCCTCTTCTCGCTGGAATCTTGGGACGAGATTCTTTTAAGGGGGGAGGAATGTAAAAGTACCAAAAATGAAAAGTCAATAAAGTGAATGTTAATTTCCATTTGTTTTGGAATGCATGAAAATGGGACTTACAAAAATTTTTGTACACGTGATGATGCACATGGGTGTCCAACCAAACGAGCTCTGACATTCATTTGAAGGTGTTTAGCCAAGGTTGGATTAACACCATGTGTAAAGTTCTCACATGTAAGGGGGAGTCTAAATTCAGATTTGAACTCAATTGTTCCCCTCAAGTTGCTGCCAAAAATTTGGAGCACACATGTATCCCCGAATCTTTGAATGCGAGGAAAGTTAGGGTGGCCACATTCTGATTTCAGGGTGGGCTAAAAAGGAGTTAAATATGACCATTTCCAGATGTGAGCTTTATTCAAAATTGAAAGTGAAGTTCACACTGAATTCAATTTATTCAAACTTCAGCCCACGTTTAAACCCCCAAAATATCAGATTGAGGGGATTTACTGGAATAAAGACCTTTTGGAAACATTTGGAGGATAAGAAGAGGAGTAAGGGGGTAGACCCCACATGTCATTGGGCTTCTTTAACTTACTCCCGAAGTCTTTCTCTGTTCGGTGTCGAACACCAACCGAGCCTCCTCAGAGTGCCACCGAGGGCAGCCACCAACAGCTTCCTGCATCGAGCTGGCGACCTGCTCGTGGCTTCAACAGCTCACGGCGTGATCCTCTCACTTACCAAACGAGCTGCAAGCGTAGGCCACCTCCTCGCTGTTTTCATCGCACTGGCGACCAACTCGTGGGATTGAGCACCTCCCTGTGTGATCTTTTGCTCACAAGAACAGGAACCCCGGGCATTATTTCCCCCGTACAGGAAATGAACCGACATCACGGGATTTAAAATTTGAACTGAACACAACGAAGGTTAACTTCACGGTAATCAAATTCAGTTCGTGGAATTTGCTGTAAACTTGAAATTTGAATTTGGGAGCCACTGAGGTGGGGAAACTGCTTGTGGGACCCACCTGTCATTGGCACAGAGTCAACAAACGAGCTCCTTTTCTGTGTGTGCTTGACACGATGAGCATGCAGCTCCACGGAGCTGCCTCTGTGCTGGCTCACCGAGGCGGTTTCCTCAGTCTTCGGCTGCAAGACAGAGCCCCGAGGCTGTACAAACAAAACGTTGTTTGCCTGCTCGATAGCTATCGCCAGCCTCGCTCACGCACGCTCGAAGGAAAATGGTGCCGCCTCCTCTCTGCTTCCATTCCCGATCAGCCTACAGCCACTGTGGCGCCCAGCTGAACCACTTAGGAGCTGCGCCAACCTCCACTGGACGTCCTCCACCACTTCTCAGCTCGTCCCTGGCCTCCCCTCGCTGTGCTCGGGCTATTTTTCACCGGCAGAACAGAGCACGTCGCACCATGGGTGCACCTCGCCTTCCGGCCGCTCCAACGCCTCCCCCACACGTCCAGCACCTCCCTAAGGCGCGCCAAGGTGTGTAGATCATGCTACCGCAGTCCCCTTGCCCTTCCCATCGCCGGCTAGCAGTAATTTGAGTTTTGGCGCCGGTACACGTGAAGAACCGACCCACACCAAAACTGGAAATTCGTCCAACGTGGTTGATCATCGGTTCTACAATTCAAGCCACAGAAACTAGTGACCCTAGCGCCCTCCCACACCAAAGCACGCATCAAACCGTCCACCACACGCCCCGGGCGACGAGAAATCGCTGGCGGAGGCAAAAACGGGTCGGTCCTCCGGTGAACCCTATGTTCCGGCCATTTGCTGCAAGGTTTAGCCTGCGTTCCATGTTCCCCGATCATTGGTGATGCTTTAGGGCAAGGTAGCTCACCGGGAGAAGCTTAGGACGCGCCAGAACGCGTTGATGCCGAGCTCCCGAGCCGCCCCACCGGTGCCGGCCTGTTTTCGGCTGTTTTCATGCGTGGAAACCTTGCCCGGCAGCTGCGCCATGTTCTCAGGAGCATGTAGGGTGAAACCGGAGCTAATTTGGTGGAGAAATGAGAGAGAACGAGCCATGCCACGATTTGAACTGGTGTGCACGCGCGTCTCTGGCGGGAGGTTGAAGAAAGACCTGACAGTGGGCCCCCCTGTTAAGTCTCTCTATAGGTTGCAAACAGAGAGCTAATCAAGTTTCAAAAATCCATAACTTTGTGTAGACAGCTCCAAAAAGGGTGAGACAAATTTTGTCTTAATCCTTAGGAGGAGTACTTTACAGAGGAACAAATTGCATGCTATGAAAATGCCCAGGAATTGCTGTAGAATTGTTTTTAGTAAATCATTTAGGGATTTATTGCAGGAGCAATTCTTTATGAAATATTCCCAAATTTGGGAAGATAGTCCTTTTCATAGTGCCTGACCTCCAGTAAAAAATTTAGGATTTTTGGAGCTTATTTGGAGTGCTTAATCAGTAGGTTATCTCAGGATTAAATAAATTAGCTAAAAATCATAGAATTGATTTCCAGAAAATGGTTCAACCTTCATACCTCCATAACTTTCTGTAGGGATGTTCAAAATTTGTGAAACAAATTTTATTGGGTTTATCTCAGTCATTAATTTGCAGAAATGCAAAGAAATTGATCTGAAGATCTCTGGATATTCTCCAAGATTCATCAAAGTTAAATCTTTGGGAATTTAGTCCAGAATAATCTCTGTTATGGAATTTCTTCAAATTTGGCCAGGAAGTTCCTCATGACATTACTGATCTCCAGTTAAAATTGAGCTTCATTGGAGTTCATTTGCTAGGTCAAATTACCTTCCAAAGTTCAGCCTTTATTTGGAAAATTCAAATTTAAACAGAAACTTTTCAGAACTCCTGTCCAACTTCAAAAATTCATATCTCTCTGAAGGTAGCTACGAAAATGGTGAAACAAATTTTGTTAGAACCATGGAGACTTACCCTAACCAGATCTTCCATTACTAGCTATGTCAAAGCTCCTAATTTGGGCTCACAATTCATAGAAGCATTGTACTTGTAGGAATTTTGAAGACTACATTATGCAATGACATGTCTCCAAGTTTGGCTCAAATCATCCTTAGAGGGTCTAGTATCCACTGTAAAAATCCAAAAGCCAATTAAGGATCCTAAATAGCAATAGCTATGAATAGTAATTCAATTCTTACAAAGCCTTAATACTTATATATCTATTTTGCTACATTTCATTTAGTGACCGAAGTTGAGGACGCACCGGAGCCTTTGGACGTCCTCCCACCAGAAACTGACTTTCCCTTTAACTCACAACCAGGCAAGCCCCGGTTTGCACTTAAGTACCTTTTATAAAGTTTTTCATTTGTATCACTTATGTCTAGTTTGAATGGTATGCATTAGAGTTAGGGTGATTGAAACCCCACTTGCATAGCCTCTTTAAATCCTATGGAGGGTTGGGTAGTTTACAAACTCGACGAGTAGAGAATGCCATGCTAATGTATAGGATCTCGGTAGAAGTCGAGTGGTTGGAAGCTACTCGCGAGATAGTACTTATCACCGGAAAGAAAAGAGGTAGATAATGGCTTGAGTTATATGAAAATGAGACCCAGCAGGGGGGATAGGATGCAGTGAGCAGAGGTCTCATGTGCGTAGCCCTGTTGGTGTCGGTTGAGGACCGTCCGTGTGCGGCCCTGCTGGACAAGTATCGAACAGTACCGGATGCATACTGGCATATGGGAACCAGGAAACCGATGTAATTGGTTAACCTAGGTGCCGAGGCTTACCCAACCGTAAATAGGAGTGGGTTGAGAGTAGCAAGGTGTAAATCTGCCGGTGGGCACAGTCACGCTCCACGTGGGGACCTCCTGCCCGTTACGGATGGTCCGGTTCGGCATTTGGGTTTCCTTTGAAAGGTTGTTGCATACAACAGAGTAGGAAGGGGTGTGGAGTCACGCTTCTGAAAGTGGGTGTATGTAACGTGTTATCCGGGTGTGTCTTGATTGCAATCACCGTCCCTCGCGGTTATTTGAGTACCCGCTTGTTCACTGCGCTGTGACGTAGTAAGAAGTGAAATAAGCCTACTGAAAATGTTGTATTGACCTATTAATGTCTTGAATACCTTGATTGCTGTAGTTATAGAGCTAATTAAGTTTATATTCCACTTTGGGCATCACCACATCGGAGGAAAGCGTTTCTTGTTTGATTGTGGACTTCCGATGTGAAGGCTGCCTAAGGCATATGAATCTGCTGCTATAAAACTGAAAGTAAGGATTAACTTATAGGCGTGTCTTTATTGCAAAGTCCTTTCCTACCTTACACATCCTTGCACGTAGAGTTCCATGCCTAGGGTTGACGGTTAAGACTTGTTGAGCTATCGTGCTCACGGTTGCAATATTTTGAGCTGTGTGCAGGTGAGAGTTATGAGGAAGGTTCTGAGGACGAGGCGATGCCCCCGTCGGGGTACACGGCCGAGCTGGAGCCCTGCACACCGCCGTGATCTCCGTTTACTTGCTGTTAGTGTGTAGCGTCCCCGGGCTGGACGGCTGCACTTTTGCATAGCTAGGACGAGAGGCCTTATATGTATATTACTTCCGCTGTATGAATAGGTTTTGTAAAAAGACTTCCGCTGTTTTATATTAAATAAAAATTTGTATGTTGTTCTTTATTCTTTTTTTGTGTGCTGTTGGGTGCCGCATCATACGACACCACCCTATGCGATCCTGGAGTGGGTGAACCATGGGGTGGTCCCCACAACACCCATGTTCATGTCAAACTTAGTGGACTATAATTTCAATTATAGTTCATAGAGCTTGCATGAATTTTCCTAGGATTTTTGGAGCTAAGAATTGCCCAGAACTGAATTTCCAAGTTTTAGAAATTCTCTGAAAATGTTTCTGTATTCATTTGAACACAGTAAACTTACAATCTGAATTCTCCTGACCAAATTAACTCCAAATGATATGAAACTTTTACAGGAGTCTAAGAACACCCTAAAAAATATTCTGGCAAAATTTGAGAATTTTTGGATAAACCAAACTCCCTATAAAATTCTTTTGCTGAAAAGAATTAAAGAATTTTCCAGAATTAAATAAAGACTTTCATACAAATTGGGTTACATATTTGCATAGAGTTTGTAAATCTGAATCTAACCCAATATGAATCACTAAATTTGGAGGTTCCTAGCAAAAGTTATGCTCCTCTAAAGTTTGGGGAAAATCTGGGATTGGAATAAATCCGGAAAAGTTTAAATACTGCCGGTGGGTCCATGGGACACGTGTCTGGTGTCGGGAGAGCGCCACACGGGGTCACAGGAATGTTTCCCGCGCTGTCACAGTTGATCCGGCGCCACAGAGGATCCGGTTCCCCTCTCACTCGTCACTGACACACGGGCCCGGCTTCACCTTCTTCTACCTCTCGCCCCCGCGCGCACGCGCCGCCGGAACTCGCCGGAGCAACCCCAAACTCGGTCGTCCGGACACCTCCGATGCTCAAACTCGCCGCCAGTGCCTAATTCAACTCGAGGAACACACTAGTGCGGTCCTCCCGAGCCGGCAGAGCCTCCAACCTAGCGCCCGACGGTGCGGCGGCTCGGAAGGAGTTCAGCGACGTTACCCCGACGCTCTAAGCCCTCCAAGCTTCGGTTTCCAAGCTCTAAAGCACCGGTGGATACTCAGGAAGGTCGGCATGGCCGCACGCGGGCTTGGGAACGGCTCCAAACTACAGTCCATCGTGCGCCCGATGCATCCTATCACGGTAGCTGTCGGAAAAGCTCAGAGCAAGCCTTCTACCATGGTTTTCATGCTACTGTTTGTGAAGAAGAAAGATTGCTACGCAAGTCTAGATCTTGTGTGTGTGTAATTTGCAGAGCTCTAAACCATCACAGCGCGAGAATTTAAATGATCCTTACCCGCGGGTCCATTTACACTGGCCGGAAGAACTTTGCAAAATTCGTCGCCGACGATCCACCTTTTGGCTCAAGCCTCGGAGGTGAGCTGCGTGGATGTCGTGCGCGTCCAACGGTCCTCTTACTTGGTCATGAAAGCCTCTCTGTAGGGCTGTTCACGTGAGCACCTTGTCGCCGTTGTGTTCGGCCGCCGCGGAAACTGGGCGTTCTCAGTCTTTGGAGGTGGAGGTCACGCTGGAATGGCGCGAGGACGCTGTGGGAGGGTCTGTGGTGTGGACTTGCTGCTCTGCTTGGGCTTGCACATGGGCTACAGTGTGGCCGAAGGATCGAGCGCACAGCGGCAGGGTTTCCGGTCTCGTGTGTGAGGGGGAAAGGACTGCCTCGGTGCGGTGGGTGCTTTGAGGTGATGAGGACGGAAGAAGCAGCTCGCCAGTGCCTTTTGATCAAGGAGGAGGTGGCATTGGCGCCGTTCGCTGTCGCCTCTGTGTCGCACGGCGACATAATCGGTTGCCCGGTTGCATCACGTGGGGGATGAAAAACAGAGACCAAACACTGCACAGTTGAGATCTTTTGCACATTTTAATTCCTCAATGACATGTGGTCCCAGCCCCTTCTTATCCCTCTGCAAAATATCTCCCAAAATTTGCAATTGGTGAACTCAAATTGTAGGAGTTCAAATCTGAGGTGCATTTGGATAATTGGGCAACTTTCATCCAAATTCAAATAGGCATTTGAATTCTTTGCTATTTAAAGTCCATTTTGGAAAATGAGTTGCAAATCATTTGAATAAATCATGAAACTTTGCATACCCCCTAATTTGGACCTAAGGAATTCAAATATGCAATCTGATTTTTATTTTGGCTGCTGCACATGAGATTTGTAGCACATCAGTTTTGAAATTCATAGTGTTGCTCTCATTTGAATTTTGAGTTGGACAATTTGTTCTAAATCTGCCTTTAGCTTTCTCACACCTATGGGAACTTCCCATTTTGGTTTTTGACCACTCTTGGGTTCCAAGTTTTCGAATAAACATTTAAACTAGTCTGAAGAGAGCCCTCATGTGGGTTATCACATGTGGAAAAGTTTCAACAAGTCCCAGATTTCATACATATGAAACCATCTTTTTGCAACACGAGTTTTCTTTGTATTCACAATTTTGGGACCTTTACACGAGTTCGCCGAGTGATGGGTCTTATCTTTGGTCTTCGCCTCAGTCTGGCAGCCACTATGGTCGACGGGCAGGCGGCTGCCCCAGGGAAGAAGAAGGTGAAGGCAGTCACTGACAGGTGGGCTCAATGAGGATTTTCATTTTCCTGAATTTATTTCTGCCTTCACTTTCTAAATTCAAAAATAAAAACAAAGAAGCACGAAAAATGGTAAACATTTGCAGAGCGGTCTTTCATTGTAGAAATTTTATATTACTGAAGAAAAATTAAAATTAAATTTGAATTTTTTGAATTGTAATTTCTCTCATTGAAGAATTTATTTAATTAAGAAAATACCTAAACAATTTAGAAACTTTAATTGGGAAATGTAATAAATCCCTAAATTGATATCATTTCAGGTGAGGTTTTCATTTCATGTACTTTACATGCAAACATTTGAAAATATTGACAGCTTCTAACCGGCTTAAGTTACATTCATATTCAAATTTGAAATTTAAATTACTCATGATATTAGATGTGTGCATTTTAAGTTTTGGAGTGTTACACTAAACATAAAAATGACCTTGGTTCATTTAAAAATTCTTGCAATTTGGTCAAAATTCATCTGAATCCCCACAACAATAATCTCTTAATTTTATTGACTACAAAAATTCTTGAAACATAAAGCACTGATTAATTATATTAATCAGAGTCTAGATCTGCATGAGAGCCCCTGTCGGTGAAAAACTTAAGGACCTCAGCGGTCTCATCCACTCTACCGATGAAGCTGGCCTGGCACGCGGTCTCTGTCTAGTGGCGCCGTTTAAGTCTGACAGCCCTAGCCCATTGCCCCAAAACAAACCACCTTTATGTTTCCCTTTTATCAAATTGCAAGCACGGAATGCTTGCCACGTTGCACACCGTACATAGCGGATTAGTCAGTCAACAAATTACACATGTCATCAAAATGGTATTAGAGTAGCAAATAAAGGTGTATTCAGAACTGCTGCAACAGATCAGGAGGATAAGCGAAACAAAAGTTAGTATAGGATGTTATGTAAACGTTGGGCGTAGTTTAAGGGAGTAAATCAAACATTTTCAAAGGAAAAACTCCATACGAAATAGACCACTATAGTAAGTAATTAAATAGTTGCTGCTAAAAATCCCCCTCAATATATATGATTACAATTTTTAGAAATCGTGTAACCACAAATCAAGACAACTTAACTACCATTTCGCGATATTCATCTCTCAGACATAAATTTCGGTTAATGTGCCTGAATATGAAAATAGGTAAGGCATTAGAGGCCACCATAATTCCACAATAACTAATCATCAGTATGCTACATGATGACTTTGATCACAATATTGTGCTGCAATTTGGAAATACGTAAAGGCTTAGAGTATCTATATTATTTCTTACATGTAATGAGCCTTAGTGTTGTAATATACTGCCATATATGATTTTTTAGCCCGCACAGTGCCTTTCGCGGTCCTATAAATGCTACCACTTGAATGACACAATAAGCCATAGAAGAATAGGAGAGTGTGGTTGCAGCACTATAGAAGGCCTTACCTAGCCAGAATTGTTATGGAGTCAAACAAAAACACTATTGCGGTGCTCTTGGCTCTGTTCCTGCTGCAGCTCATGCTCCCATCCATGGTGTCAGCTCGCCGCTCAACACCACCACTGCTGAGCATGGGGCCCTTTTCAGTGCTGAGGATGGTTCCCACTGGACCAGAACCTATTACCAGCGATCCGCCGCCACCTCCACCAGGTCATGTCAGTACGGATGACCTCACTGTTATGAGGGGGGCCTTCTCGGTGCTGAGGAAGGTTCCCACAGGAACAGACCCTCTTACCAGCGATCCGCCATCTCCTCCATCGACTTATGTGATTACGGATGACTTTAATGTTCCAAGGGAGGATTTCTCGGTGCTGAGGAAGGTTCCTACAGGACCAGACCCTGTTACCAGCGATCCGCCGCCACCTCCATCGACTTACACGAGCCCGGACGACTTCACTGTCCTAAGGGAAGCTCCCACGACAGCGACCTCACCACCAGCGTAAATAGCTTTGGAATTGCAACTCCCGGCCTGTATGAGATTAGAGAGAATAACATATTTTGATGGGTCTTACACTGGATAGTATATTGGAGTCTGCTGTATGCCTGTCTTTCTTGTCAATCTGGAGTGTTATGTGGTACAAGAATTTGTACGTATCCAATAAATTTTCTGATACAAAATACGCTGGTGGTGTGATTTAAGTTCATACCCAATACTAGAATGCACACTACTCAAAGAGGAAAATGGGACTCGGTCGTTTCTGGGTGGCCAAGCGAGGATGCACGCATGCATCTTTGGTCTCGGCTGTGGTGGGGTGGCAATGGGATGGTGCGAAGAGGTCCGCGCCCTGCGGTAATGGTGGCGCTTAGGAGTTTAATTGTGTGTCACGAGAAAATGATGGGGATGGAGCGACCGAGAAAAAGACAAGTTCGCCGAGTGATGGGTGTTATCTTTGGTCTTCATCTCACTCTAGCAGCCACTATGGTCGACGGGTAGGCGGCTGCCCCAGGAAAGAAGAAGGTGAAGGCAGTCACTGACAGGTGGGCTCAATGAGGATTTTCATTTTCCTGAATTTATTTCTGCCTTCCCTTTCTAAATTCAAAAATAAATATAAAGAAGCATGAAAAATGGTAAACATTTGCAGGGTCTTTCATTATAGAAATTTTATATTACTGAAGAAAAATTAAATTTAAATTTGAAATTTTGAATTGTAATTTCTCTCATTGAAGAATTTATTTAATTAAGAAAATACCTAAACAATTTAGAAACTTTAATTGGGAAATGTAATAAATCCCTAAATTGATATTATTTCAGGTGAGGTTGTCATTTCATATACTTTACATGCAAACGTTTCAAAATATCGACGGCTTTTAACTGACTTGAGTTACATTCATATTCGAATTTGAAATTTAAATTCCTCATGATATTAGAGGTGTGCATTTTAAAGGAGTGTTACACTAAACATAATAAACGACCTTGGTTAATTTAAAAGTTCTTACAATTTGGTCAAAATTCATCTAAATCCCCACAACAGGAATCTCTTAATTTTATTGACTACAAAAATTCTTGAAACATAAAGCACTGATTAATTATATTAATCAGAGCCTATATCTGCAGGAGAGCCCCTATCTGTGAAAAACATAAGGACCTCTGTGGTCTCATCCACTCTACAGATGAAGCTGGCCTGGCACGCGGTCTCTGCCTAGTGGCGCCGCTGTTTCGGTCTGAGGACCCTAGCCCATGTTGTGTAATCTAGTCTGGTTCATAGCGTGTGTGTTAGTGATTAAGCTGTCTCTAAAACGGGCTTGCCACGCTGCGTCGTTGGAAGACCTGAACGGGAGAACGTGTGCGTGGAAATCGGCTGATTGAGCTGCGCAAGATGAATGTGCATGCACTGCATGCACGCGCTACGTGCGCATCAGCAGATGTGGTGCGGGACCTCAGCGTGAGTTGCATGTCCGGAATGGCCGGATCACGAAGTTTGTTTTCGTGTGTCTGTATCAACTGGCGAGTGAATAACGGGAGCAGTTGCACGCGGCCAGAAAACGTGTGTTCATTGTTCATCTCCACATCGCCTGTGATCCGATCTGATCTGAGTGTGTGAGCGAAAACCACAGAAGATTTGCCAACATTTTGCATCAGACCCAGGCCATCGATCTGGTGAGATGGCGAGTGTTACACCACCATGCTGAGGGAGATCGCGCCGCCGGTTCGTGTCGCCTCCGGGGAGCTGGCGAGGTCGCAGCGGTGACAACACCAGACAGCAGTCCGCCTGGGAAGGTGCCGGGCAACCGGTTGTTGTGCATCGTACGATCAAGGAGGCATCGGGGGCCATCCAATATCCGATGCTGACGAAGACGAATTACCCGGAGTGGGACCTGATGATGACCATCAATCTACAGGCGCAAGGCCTGTGGGCGGCGATTGAGCACGGCAAAGTGGAGTACACTGAGGATCGGCTGGTGTTGGTGGCGATTGCTCGGTCCATGCCACCGGAGATGTTGTCGGCCGTTGGAAGGAAGCCTACGGCGAAGGAGGCATGGGAAGCAATCAAGAGTATGCGTGTGGGGGTTGATCGTGTCTGTGAAGGTAATGCACAGAGACTTCGGCGCGAGTTCAACAATATTTCCTTCAAGGAAGGAGAGTCCGTAGATGATTTCTACATGCGCATCTCGAGCCTTGTCAACAACCTTCATCTTCTTGGTGATACATTGGAGGAGACAGAAGTGGTGCGCAAGATGTTGCAAGTTGTACCGGAGCGCTACGAACAGGTGGCCATTTCCATTGAGACACTGCTTGACATCAGAACGATGTCTGTTGAGGAAGTAACCGGTCGCCTGCGCGCTGCCGAGCAGAGGTATGAAGCACGGAAACTGTCTTCGGAGTTGGGTATGCGACTACTTCTAACTACCAAGGAAGAAGAGTTGACACGTCGCATTCGGCGACGTGGCAAGGAGGGACAATACTCTGCGTGGAGCAACTCAGCCGATGGAAAATAAAGAGGAGGAGTGAACAACATACGCTCTGGTTCGTCAATGCTGAACCAAGGATGTGGTGGATCACGCAAGGCCTCAAAGGGAGATCAGTGTCGCTATTGTAAGAAGTTAGGGCACTGGGAACCTGACTGTTACAAGAAGAAACGTGAAGAGGAGGTGAACGTGATGCAGTCACATGAGGATGGACCTGATGAGCCAGCATTGTTGATGGCACAAGTGCTGACCCTCTCGTCGAAGCTGGATGTTGGTGAAGCGACAGAAGGAAACTGAGTACATCTGATCGAGGATCAAGCTGTGGTCCAGTTAGGAGCCACTAGCGAGATTGAAAGCACTCAAGCTGAGTGGTATTTGGACACTGGTGCATCGAACCACATGACAGGTAATCGTGAAGCCTTCTCCGAACTTGATCATGGTATTACGGGTAAGGTGAAATTCGGGGATGGGTCTTTTGTGGACATTGCTGGACGTGGTTCGATCATTTTCTCGGGGCGCTGAGGGGGACATCGGGTGATGACCGATGTGTACTACATACCACGTCTTCGCAGCAACATAATTAGCTTGGGTCAGCTTGATCAGGTTGGTTGCCAATTGTTGATCAATCAAGGAGTCCTCAGAGTCCGTGATTCTCAAAGGGATTTACTGATGGAGGTTGCTCGATCACAGAATCGTCTATATGTGATCAATCTGACCATTGCTCAACCGGTTACACTTCTTTCACGTGTCGATGATGATGCCTGGCGATGGCATGATCGGTTTGGGCATCTCAGCTTCGATGTACTTCAGAGACTAGGGCATGGAGAGATGGTATGTGGGATGCCGAAGCTGGAGCATGTTGATCAGTTGTGTGAAGCATGTCTAGCAGGCAAGCAGCGTAGAACTTCATTTCCACGAGATGCTCAGTACCGTGCATCAGAACGACTTGACCTCGTGCATGGAGACCTCTGTGGTTCGGTTCATCCAGCAACTCATGGAGGGAGTAAGTACTTCTTACTTCTGGTTGATGATGCTACACGTTACATGTGGTTAGTATTACTATCAGGAAAGGATGAAGCAGCTAACGCCATCAAAAGATTCCAAACAAGTGTTGAAGTGGAAACTGAGTGCAAGTTGCATACACTCCGAACCGATCGGGATGGTGAGTTCCCTTCGGTCACGTTCGGGCAGTATTGTGCTGAGAAAGGTGTCCAGAGGCATCTCACGGCGCCATACTCACCCCAGCAGAACGGAGTCGTTGAGTGGAGAAATCAGACCGTGTTGGCAATGGCACGGTGACTTCTTAAGGCAAGAAGAGTCCCAAGTACATTTTGGGGGGAGGCAGTACATACTGCTGTCTTCACAAAGTTCTTCCGGAGAGATGAACACGACACTCTATGGTTTAAAGACCGCATAGTGGTACCCATGACATGAAGCTTCGGAAGAAAATCTTGGACGAAGCTCATTTGTCCAAGTATTCTATTCATCCGGGCAGCAACAAGATGTACCAGGATCTGAAAACCAGGTTTTGGTGGACATGGATGAAAAGAGAAATCGCAGAGTACGTATCTGAATGTGATACGTGTCGGCGTGTGAAAGCCGACCATATGCGTAAATATGGACAGCTGCAACCATTGAACATTCTGGCGTGGAAGTGGGAGGATATCAGCATGGACTTCATAGTCGGGTTACCTCTCACGTCTCACAAACATGACTCGATTTGGGTGATAGTCGATCGACTAACCAAGTCGGCTCATTTTATCCCCGTACATACAAAGTACGTGGCCAAGCAATATGCGGAGCTGTACATTGCAAAGATCTTGTGTTTGCACGGTGTTCCCCGCTCCATCATTTCAGATCGCGGTGCGCTGTTCATCTCTCGGTTCTGGGAACAGCTGCACGCATCATTGGGGACCAAACTGATCCGAAGCTCCGCGTATCACCCGCAGACGGATGGTCAAACCGAACGGGTGAACCAAGTGTTGGAGGACATGCTACGCGCTTGTGCTATCCACCACGGCAAGAATTGGGACGATCATTTGCCGTTGGCGGAGTTTTCTTACAACAATGGCTATCAAGCTAGCATCAAGATGGCGGCGTATGAAGCTCTCTACGGCCGGAAATGCCGCACACCTCTCAACTGATGCGAGTCCGGCGAACGAGTAATCTACGGCATTGAACTTGTGACTGAGGCTGAAGAACGAGTGCGAGTAATACAATCCAATCTCAAGGCTTCTCAATCTCGTCAGAAGAGCTATGCGGATAAAAGACGCCGCCCTCTCCACTCCGGCATCGGGGACCATGTTTATGTCCGTGTGTCTCCGATGAAGGGAATTCATCGTTTCGGAGTGAAGGGTAAACTTGCGCCGCGGTTCAATGGTCCGTTCACCGTCATTGAAAGATGCGGACCCGTGGCCTATCGCTTGGATTTACCGGCGTCGCTCGCAGGCATTCACAACGTCTTCCACATCTCTCAACTAAGGAAGTGCCTCAAACCCTCGGCTGAAATCCGCACAGAAGACATAGAAGTTCTTCAACCGGACCTCACGTACACGGAGTATCCGATCCGGATCATCGATGAAAAGACTCGTGCCATAAGAAACCAGACCTTATGGTTCTACAAGGTCTTGTGGAGTAACCATACAGCTGATGAGGCGACATGGGAAAGCGAGGATTATCTACGAACGTATTATCCGGACTTGCTATCATCACATACCCGATAAAGTTTTTCCCCACTTTGCTTTTCCTTTGGAATCTCGGGATGAGATTATTTTTAAGGGGGGAGGGATGTAAAATCCCCAAAAGTGGTAGCAAGAAAATTCAGCTCATATACACTTATGAAAAATGAGGGGAATTAAAACTTTGAATTATAATAGTGTAAGTTCAAAGTGAGGGTTTAGACTTCCCAAAACTTCCAAACATGGAGATATAAATGCACAGCTTGGATATTCATATTCCAAATATTCAACCTTCCAAAATTCAGCTCATTTGGAGGAGTTTTCATATTTGTTTGGGATTAAAAAGAAAAGCCCTCTAATCTGAATTTCAAATTCAGTTTCAAATTCCAATTCCCTCAATTTGAAAATTGGATTTCACAAATGTGTTCTCCACCTTTTAATAAGCAGCCATGCCAAAAATTGGAAACTTTGGAGCTGGTTTGCTATATTTTTGAGGCAATACAAAGTGGAGAATTCAAACTCCTTTTCAAATTCAAATGATCAAACCCCATTCAAATTCTACACCAGAATTCAAACCATTTGAATTCTGAAAATTCAAACTTAACTTTGGGATGAAGTAAAGCCTTTAATGTTGAGTTGCTGGATGGAAAAATATCAGAAAAGTTTGACTAAACAAAAGGGGGAGGTGGGGCCCAATTGTCAGCCACCCACTGGAGCTACCGCCTCAGCCGACGGCGGTCGAACAGCGAGAGCGCGCCAGCTCTCGGTTGAACCCGCGCCCGAGGGAGAACCCGCGCCACCTCCTGCTGCCTCAGTTGCTCGGTTGGATCACGGCAAGGGGTGCGCCGGAGCTGTTTCACTTCTCCCCCAGCCATAACTCGCGCCTCAGCCATTTCTCTCGCCCAGAACACCGCCGCCATTCCTCCCGATCACGCCGCAGCTACTGAGCTCGGATGCTCGAGCGCCCAACAGCGAAAAGCTGCACCCACCAGTGCTATAGCCATCCAGCACCTCTCCTTTCCTGTCCCGAGTGCGATTGCTCCAGAAATTGGCAAATTAGCCTTGGTCCTCGGGTGAACGTGGAAGAACCGAGGGACGTCACCGTGGACAGCTCACACCGAGCAAGATCACGGCAAAACAAGTCAGCCCCTCGGTGCATCCTCGACCCCAGCTGCTCAAGCCCAAAGCTCAGCCCTGGACGTTGATCACAGCAGAAGAATTTCGGATTTTCTCCCGGGCGGTACAAACTGACCCCGAGGTAGGAATTTGCCAAATTCTTCGTTAATTCATGTTCTCATTGATTAAAACTGTGCACGAAGCTTCCTAACAACTTGGCGCACTTCCTCCCTCAATTTTAGACCTAGACATGGGATGTAGAGGGAGAATTTCCATGTCTTGATCGTGGCGCACCGCCGGACCGCCTCGGGCGCACGGTGCCGATAGGGTTCCAGCGATCCTCGATCAATTTAGACCCCATGTCGAGCTTCTACTCCCTCCACTAGTGCTCTAGAGCCCGAGAACCGACCATTTGGTGGAGGTATGAGGGCTCCCGATCTCACCGGAGTACAAAATATTGCTGTCACCGGTGCGCGGTGGTTTGATGAAGTTTCTACCACAGGAACCCCATCCCGGCGAGCCTCACCGGCATGCGCCGCTGCGGGAGGCGCTGGCAGCGCGAGGAAGACGAAGGAGGGCCGGGTCCCACCGGTCAGCCTCCGTATACGCACGGGGATCGGTTTGTGGTGCCGGATCCGGTGCGGCTGCGCCGGAATAACCCCGTAGCCCCCGGTGTTGCCGAAATCTCACTGGTCCGATTTAAAACAGTGGGCCCAGCCCAATTATTTGAAGTTTCTATTAGAGAAATAATTCCAGGAATTAGCTGATCCTTACAAGCCCATTACTTTGTGTAGAAAACTCCAAAAAGAGTGAGACCAATTTTGTTGGATTCCTCATGAGGATTACTTCACAGAGAAACCAATTTTAAGCTATGAAAATGCCCAGGAATTTCTGTAGAATTGTTTTTAGTTAATCCTTTAGGGATTTATTACAGGAGCAATTCTTTATGAAATAGTCCCAAATTTGGGAAGAAAACCCTTTCCATAGTTACTGATCTCCAGTAAAAATTTGGGCTTCATTGAAGATCATTTGCTAGGCTAGACTGCCTTCCCAACTTCAGCCTTTATTTGGAAATTCAAATTTAAACAGAAGCTTTTTCAGAACTCCTGTTCAAGTTCAAAAATTCATATCTCTCTGATGGTAGCTCCAAAAATGGTGAAACAAATTTTGTTAGAACCATGGAGACTTACCCTAATCAGATCTTTCACTATTAGCTATGTCAAAGCTCCTAAATTAGGCTCAAAATTCAGAGAAAGCATTGTACTTGAACGAATTTTAAAGGCTACATTGTGCAATGACATGTCTCCAAATTTGGCTCAAATCATCCTTAGAGAGTTTAGTATCATCTGTAAAAATCCCAAAGCCAATTAAGGAATCTAAATAGCAGTAGCTATAAATAGAAGTCCAATTCTTATAACTATTTAATACTTACACATGTATTTTATTACATTTCATAATAGTGACCGAAGTTGAGGATGCACCGGAGCCTTTGGACGTCCTTCCACCAGAAGTTGACTTCCCCTTTAACTCACAACCAGGCAAGCCCCGGTTTGCACTTAAGTACCTTTTACAAAGTTTTTCATTTGTATCATTTATGTCTAGGTTGCAATGTATGCATTAGAGTTAGGGTGATTGAAACTCCACTTGCATAGCCTTTTAAATCCTATAAAGGGTTGGGTAGTGTACAAACTCGACGAGTAGATAATGCCATGCTAATGTTTATGATCTCGGTAGAAGTCGAGTAGTTGGAAGCTACTCGCGAGATAGTACTCACCCGGAAAGAAAAGAGGTAGATAATGGCTTGAGTTGTAAAAAAAAATAGACCCAGCAGGGGGGATAGGATGCAGTGAGCAGAGGTCTCACGTGTGTATCCCTGTTGGTGTCGGTTGAGGACCGTCCGTGTGCGGCCCTGCTGGACAAGTATCGAACAATACCGGATGCATACTGGCATATGGGAACCAGGAAACTGATGTAATTGGTTAACCTGGGTGTCGAGGCTTACCCAACAGTAAATAGGAGTGGGTTGAGGGTATCAAGGTGTAAATATGCCGGTGGGCACAGTCACGCTCCACGCGGGGACCTCCTACCCGTTACGGATGGACTGGTTCGGCATTTGGGTTGCCTTTGAAAGGTTGTTGCATACAACAGAGTAGGAAGGGGTGTGGAATCACGCTTCTGAAAGTGGGTGTATGTGACGTGTTATCCGGGTGTGTCTTGATTGCAATCACCGTCCCTCGTGGTTATTTGAGTACCCGCTTGTTCACTGCGCTGTGACGTAGTAAGAAGTGAAATAAGCCAACTGGAATTGCTGTATTGTACTCTTAATGTCTTGAATACCTTGATTGCTGTAGATATAGAGCTAATTAAGTTTATATTCCACTTTGGGCATCACCACATCGGAGGAAAGCGTTTCTTGTTTGATTGTGGACTTCCGATGTGAGGGCTGCCTAAGGCACATGAATCTGCTGCTATAAAACTGAAAGTAAGGATCAACTTATAGGCGTGTCTTTGTCGCAAATTCCTTTTCCCATCTTACATATCCTTGCACGTAAAGTTCCATGGCTAGGTTTGACGGTTAAGACTTGTTGAGCCATCGTGCTCACGGTTGCAATATTTTGAGCTGTGTGCAGGTGAGAGTTATGAGGAAGGTTCCAAGGACGAGGTGATGCCCCCGTCGGGGTACACGGCCGAGCTGGAGCCCTGCACGCCGCCGTGATCTCCGGTTACTTGCTGCTAGTGTGTAGCGTCCCCGGGCTGGACGGCTGCACTTTTGCATAGCTAGGATGAGAGGACATATATGTATATTACTTCCGCTGTATGAATAGGTTTTGTAAAAAGACTTCCGCTGTTTTACATCAAATAAAAGTTTGTATGTTGTTCTTTAATCTTTTCGTGTGTACTGTTAGGTGCCGCATCGCACGGCACCACCCTATGCGATCCTGGAGTGGGTGAACCATGGGGTGGTCCCCACATCGAAAGGTGAAACTAATTGTTTTGGTTGAAAAACTTCAACATGGTGTTCACTGTCCAGCTTCTGGTCCAGCTGACCAGTCTGGATAATTCAACAGTTTTGGCCACATTGGAGGCAAAACCTGGACTAGAGTTCAACAACAAAGTTTTAGTAGACTCAGAAAGGAATCCATATTGTATTTATTTGCCTCCATAGCCTTCCTAGTTGATGAGTTATGATTCCTACAAGTTGAGAGAATTTTCTCAGAAATTTTCACAGAACCTCCTTTGCAAGTGGCTGTTTTGTTCACAAAATTCCATCTATTTCTGCCCTCAATCTAGGAAAACACTGAACTACTAAGTTGTAGCACATTTCCTACACTTTCCAACGGTGTCTCACTTGACCCTTAGAATTTTTGCTACAGAAAGTTGTGGTCGAAATACAGAAAATTCCAGAGAGAATTTTGGTCTGCCCTGTTTCTGGACAGTGCCTACTCATCTGAGATTTTTATCCATTTGGAGGGAGATTCTGTTCTGGAGCTCTACAGAAAAATTGTAGAGGATTTCAAAAACTTTCCAGAAAAGTATCCCACACCTCCATTGGTTCAACGAATTGTGTGTTATGCCCTGCTTAAGTTCAGTAAAATTTCTGCCAAAAACAGGGGAGGTTGTTCCTAAGTCATTGAGATTGAATCTATACTCCCAATTGACTCTTAGTTCAATAAGGGAGTCAATAACCCCTACATGGAATCCTAAACTTCATTTTGAACTCTTTTATTTTAAAATATACTTTTTATGGAACTAATACTCATCTCGGTAATATGTTTCCTCACCAAAGAAAAATCCTAAGCCGGTTTTCTGGCATATACGTGTCAAATGGTGGAACTAAGAACGTCACTCACAAACGGTTTCTAAACGTCATGCACTAATGTAGTTAATGTACCTGCAGAAGAACACACAATAATGGTGCACACAAAGGTTTTTGACATTTCAGGCAGTTCCATATCATAATAAAAACATACGGTCTGTATCATTGCCATATGGATCATCCTTGAGTCAAGCCACGTATTAAGGTACATGGTCGTGTTTTCACACCACACGACGGGGAACCCGAGTAGAGCGCTAACGGGTTGTCACGGTTGGAAATTTTATCAACCCAACGGATACCACCTACTGCCTCATGACCGTTGAGGCACGCCGATGGCGAGCGCTGTGTATGTAAAAGCCCAAGAAAAGGGACTTGCAAAAACTTTTCTTCACCTCACAACACCACAGTTTTTATTGTGGATATCTTAGGAAATATTGTGAAGAGCAAGTAACCTCCATCAAAAGAGTGATTAGAGGGGAAAGCCTTCATTTTCACAAAGTGGGATTTGGACACATGAACATGAGAGGTTGAGCTCACCCCTAGAACTTGAAAAGTCTTGGGAGGGTTCAAACCAAGTTTCATGCAAATCCAACACTTTTTGGAGGCACTTTTTGGGTTATTTATAAAAGAGGCCAATTTGAATGTGAATTCAAATTGCAGCAACTTTCATCACTCAAATTCAAAAGTTAGCTTCATATTCAAACTCAGCACATTTTTCTGAGTAAGCCCACCAATTTTCATCCTCATTGGAGTTCATCTTGTTGGGGGTTAAGTTTGCAATAATTCAAAACTGAATTTGAATTTCAGTTTAAAACTGAAGCAAATTTAACCAAACAAAGTTTGAATTTGAGAACTCAAATTCAAACCAAGACTTGGGGGCTAAGTCTCTCATTCAAGTGTAGTTGCTGGGATATTTACAAAAGAAATTGAGAAGAGAGGATTAGGGGGAGAGTGGGCCCACAAGTCAGTGGGGGAAACTTGCTTCCCAAACCGAGCTTGGCTGTTTTTCTCCCGACGTCGGTCGAACACTTTGCGCCAGCTGCGGACAGCACCGGCGTCCGACCGCCTCACCTCGCCACCTCCTGCTCGGCGACCGAGCGCACGCGTGCCCGACGCGGTTTATGTTCCCAGCCCACATGAGCCGGCCTCATCTCCTCCGCTCTGCCCGTTCCTACCCGAAAGGAAAAACGGCACCAGCCGCTCCCCTCAGTTCCTCGTCGCACCGTTGATCCAGGCGGCCTCGCGACCGGAGCTCAACAGCAAAGATACGCGCCGGGGACTGCTCGAACTCACGGTGAAGACCCTATCCTCTTCCATGCTTTGTAGGGGGAGTATTTCCCCGTCTAGTCCTCAGTGTTCAACAAAAACGAGTAAGCAGACATTCTGAAATTCGCGGCGATCGGTCCTGCACGGCGTAAACCCAGCCGAGCACATGTTCTACACGTCCCCACGGCCATCTAGGATCCAAAACCATCGAAAACCGTTGAGTCTTTGTGCTGATATCCAAGTTTTTCGAGCAACAGCCGACATCGGGCCTAGGTCGACGGTGAGGTCCTTGTTCCGGCCAGTTCCATGGCCAACCGAGCTCATATCCGTGCGCAGCATGCCACGGCGGAGCTGTAGGAGCAAACCGCTTGAGAAATAAGGCCCGGAGTAGCCTGGGCGACGTCGCTGGAGTAGAGGGAGGCTCTGTCACCGTCGAGGGCATAGTTCTGGCCATTGCCGAGCTCCGGTGAGGGCACCAGTGTGTTCTCCGAGTCGAGTTAGGCACGGGCGGCAAGTTTCGTCGAAGGTCGGGCGGTGAAACGCCCGGCGGCGAGCGCTCCGGCGAAGCGCCGCCACGGGAGCTGCGGGAGAGCGCGAGGTAGACGAAAGGGGGCCGGGTCCACCGGTCAGCCTCTGATCTCGCGCGGGGATCGGTTTGCGGCCGGGATTCGGTGCGGCAGCGCGGGTAAAACCCCGTGGGCCGCGGTGTGGCCGCATTCTGAGTGGGCCGGCTCGAAGAGTGGGGCCCATCCGCAGGATTTAAACATTTTTGGAATTTCCAGTTTTAGTTCAAACTTCAAATGCATAGAACTTTGGCTAGGAAACTCCAAATTTGATGAACCAAATTTTGCTGAACTCAGACTTCGGAGTACTTTCCAGCAATACCAAATTCAGCTCATGAAAGTAAATAGTTTTCCAGAATTAAATCCCTAAAATTTAAAATGTTGGGAATTTTATCTGGGGAACTACTTTATGAAAAATTCTGAAATTTGGCTGAGAGGTTCATTAGAAAATCACTGAATCTCAGTAAAATTTTCAGACTCATCCAAGTTCATTTAGTTACCCTAATGGGGTGATTAAGAGAACTGCCCTGAGAAAATAGAAAAATGTACAGAAACATTTTTCAGATTTTCTCCAATCTTAATTAGGGCATAACTTTCAGTAGAATTCTTCAAATGACATGAAACCAATTCGATTAGAACCATCTTGAATTCTAGTTTCCAGAAAGTAATGGTTATAACCATGAAAACCCTCGAAATTACTTAGAGGCTCAATTATTGGCCAAATAGGTTTTTATTTGTACAAAGCTCAAAGGAACTTTGTTTCAAATGAAACTTGGTCAAGACTCTGGTTAGGACCCTACCAAGCCACAATAAAAATTTCAGGACAAAAGGGAAGGGCTAGCTAGAGTTGTTAGCAATTATGTATTCAAGTTCACACCTTGCATTTGAATTAACATGTAGATTTCATAAACGTGTAGTCACTGAAGAAGAGACTCCGGAAGTGCTGGACTTCCTCCTTCCGGAAGAAGAGCTAACTACTGACCAGCAGCAACAAGGCAAGCCCCGGTTTGCATTAACCTTTTTATAAGTTTTTACTTTGTTTACATGTGTCATATGAAGTATGTATGTGCATTAGGTATAGGATGAATGAAACCCCACTTGCATAACCAAAGGTTCCTAAAAGAGTGAGGGTAGTGTCAAGGACCTCGAGTAGACAGGCTATGCTTAATGATTCATAGGACTTCGGTACAAGTCGAGTAGTTGGAATCTGCTCGCGAGATAGGCTTGGGACACACGGGTTCGGTTGAGTGATGTGAGATCACTTTAGTAATGAAAATGAGACTAGGCAGGGGCTAGGGCGCAGCAATAGGGAGTCTTGTGTGCGCAGCCCTATCTGTGTCGATTGAGGACCGATCCGTGTGCGGCCCACGCTGATCAGTTTGAACGTACCGAAGGCATATCGGATATATGGGCCCCGATAAACCGATGTAGCCTAAACCTCCGGGCGTCGAGGCATAGCACACCGATTTATAGGTGTAGGTTGAGGGCAGCAAGGTAGAAATCTGCCAACGGGCATAGAGAGATGCTCCATGTGGGGAACCTCCTGCTCGTTTCGGTGCGACCGGTTCGACGTTTGAGCTGTTGCGTGAAAGGTTGTCCCATACGACATCGAGTGAGCGTGCTGTGCAGCTCCACGGGTGGGCGTACGTGACGTGCTCTTTGGGTTTCCTGCTCTTTGGGTTTCCCTGCAGGTGTATATCGAGTCGATTCGCCGTCCCTCGCGGTGAAGAGTACCACTTGGTCACTGAGTCGTGATGTAGACTAATGTATGACATATGGTGATTCAATACTGCTGATATGAGATAACATTGTATTGCTACATGTTTGCCACCAAATATTGCTTACTAAATTTCAGCTTCCTGAACTGTTAATTTGTTGCTAAAAGTTGAACTAAGGATGAACTTGTAGGCGAGTCCATTTGTTGCAATATGACTATCCTACGTCATGGTACACCTCATGTAGAGTTTCATGCTTAGGTGAGTCGGTTAAGCCTTGCTGAGCCTTCGTGCTCACGGTTGCTGCTTAAGTGTTTTTCAGGTGAGGAGTCACCCACGGACTCGGAGTACGAGTCCACCGGCGAGGGTTACCCTCCGTCGGGGACCACGGCTGAGTGGGAGCCGTACACGCCGCGCTGAGCTGAGACGTGCAGCTAGTGTGGGTTGCCCTAGGGCTGGGCAACCGACTTTTGCTAGATAGGCGGGCGTGAGTTGTACAAAAGAAACTTCCGCTGTGTAATAAAGACCCTAGTTTGTAACTGAGAAGTGTACTACTTTGTACATTCAGTTCGTTTTTTTCCATGTAATATAATGTGTTCTTATGACGTGTGCTGTCGGGTGTCGCATCGCGCGGCACCACCCTCTGCGATCCTGGATGAGCGGATTCCGGTCCGCCACAGCCTTAATTAGGGCATAACTTTCTGTAGAATTCTTCAAATGACATGAAACCAACTCCATTAGAACCATCTTAAAGTCTAGTTTCCAGAAAGTAATGGTTGGAGCCATGAAAACCCCTGGAATTATTCAGAGGCTCAAATATTGACCAAATGGGATTTTATTTGTACAAGGTTCAAATGAACTTTGTTTCAAATGAAACTTGGTCAAGACTCTGGTTAGGACCCTACCAATCCACCACAAAAATTTCAGAACCAAAGGGGAGGGCTAGATAGAGTTATTAGCAATTATGTAGTCAAGTTCACACATTGCATTTGAATTAACATGTAGTATTTCATAAACGTGTAGTCACTGAAGAAGAGAATCCGGAAGTGCTGGACTTCCTCCTTCCGGAAGAAGAGCTAACTACTGACCAGCAGAAACAAGGCAAGCCCCGGTTTGCATTAACTTTTTTATAAAGTTTTTACTTTGTTTACATGCGTAGGGTGAAGTATCTATGTGCATTAGGTATAGGATGAATGAAACCCCACTTGCATAACCAAAGGTTCCTAAAAGAGTGAGGGTAGTGTCTAAGACCTCGCGTAGACAGGCTATGCTTAATGTTTCATAGAGCTTCGGTACAAGTCGAGTAGTTGGAATCTACTCGCGAGTTTAGGCTTGGGACACACGGGTTCGGTTGAGTGATGTGAGATCACATTAGTAACGAAAATGAGACTAGGCAGGGGCTAGGGCGCAGCAAGAGGGAGTCTTGTGTGCGCAGCCCTGTCCATGTCGATTGAGGACCGATCCGTGTGCGGCCCACGCTGATCAAGTTTGAATGTACCGAAGGCATATCGGATATATGGGCCCCGATAAACCGATGTAGCCTAAACCTCCGGGCGTCGAGGCATAGCACACCGATTTATAGTTGTAGGTTGAGGGCAGCAAGGTGGAAATCTGCCAACGGGCAAAGAGAGATGCTCCGTGTGGGGAACCTCCTGCTCGTTTCGGTGCGACCGGTTCGACGTTTGGGCTGTTGGGTGAAAGGTTGTCCCGTACGACATCGAGTGAGCGTGCTGTGCAGCTCCACGGGTGGGCGTACGTGTCGTGCTCTTTGGGTTTCCCTGCAGGTGTATATCGAGTCGATTCGCCGTCCCTCGTGGTGAAGAGTACCACTTGGTCACTGAGTCGTGACGTAGGCTAATGTATGAAATATGATGATTCAATATTGCTGATTGATATAATTGCATTGCTACATGTGTGCCACCAAATATTGCTTACTAAATTTCAGATTCAGAAACTGTTAACTGATTGCTAAAAGATGAACTAAGGATGAACTTGTAAGCGTGTCCTTTTGCTGCAATGTTACTATCCTATGTCCATTGTACCCCTCATGTAGAGTTTCATGCTTAGGCGCGTCGGTTAAGCCTTGTTGAGCCATCGTGCTCACGGTTGCTGCTTAAGTGTTTTTCAGGTGAGGAGCCACCCATGGACTCGGAGTACGAGTCCACCGGCGAGGGTTACCCTCCGTCGGGGACCACGGCTGAGTGGGAGCCGTACACGCCGCGCTGAGCTGAGACGTGCAGTTAGTGTTGGTTGCCCTAGGGCTAGGCAACCGACTTTTGCTAGATAGGCGGGCGTGAGTTGTACAAAAGAAACTTCCGCTGTGTAATAAAAGACCCTAGTTTGTAACTGAGCAGTGTGCTACTTTGTACATTCAGTATGTTTTCCCATGTAATATAATGTGTTCTTATGACGTGTGCTGTCGGGTGTCGCATCGCGTGGCACCACCCTCTGCGATCCTGGATGAGCGGATTCCGGTCCACCACAGTGTATCGCCCATTAAACATTGAACGTTCAAGAGTTGCATACTATCGTGTTGCTTACCGCACGATAGGGTATTCTCACTTTTGCCTAAAGCACGCTGGAGATCAGCGTTTTCATATGCTCTCAGAACCATGGAGACGTTCAGAGACTCATATTAACTACTGTGCCAAGCCACGGTATACCATTCCATACTATTGCTCGTATGGCGAGCTTACCACAATTGATCCGCCTGTGATGGCGTACCTTACCTCTTACCTGACGTTGGAGCGTCGTTACAGGATGTATAACAAGTATGTTAGCATTTCCACCATAATATCTACTACTATCATAGACCTTATGTGGGCATAGTGACTAATCCTCACTCGACTACTTCTATGTTTTCAAAAATAGGCTCTTTTCAAGCGTGTTATTCCCAATGCGGCTCTGATACCATGACTGTGGGGACAACCCCGTGGTTCACCCACTCCAGGATCGCAAAGGGTGGTGCCGTGCGATGCGGCACCAAAAGCTCACAGGAAAAGAATATGAACAACATACAAACTTTTATTTGACATAAAAATACAGCGGAAGTCTTTTACAAACTTATTTATACAGCGGAAGTATTATGCATAGCTAGTCTCTCATCCTAACTAAGCAAAAGTGCAGCCGTCCAGTCCGGGGACGCTACACACTAGCAGCAAAGAACCGGAGATCACGGCGGCGTGCAGGTGTAACGGTCCTAACTTTTGTAAAGTTTTATTTCACATTGTAAAACAAAGTGAGGCAAAGAAAGACTATAATTGTGTCACATGAAATGATGAACACACAAATGGACATGTGAGGGAGTTAAAAAATTTCTCTAGACCATGCTCAACACATGTTAACCTAGGGGAAAGAATTTCACTCCCAAAAACTCTAACTCATGTGCACCTTCTCTATGAGGAGAGTGGAGGAAATTTAAACACAATTTTGAACCTTTTAAAAGGATTCATATTCAGATTGCCAAATACATGCAAATGAATTCACCAATGCAATTTCCAGGTATTAAGGAGCTTCTGGTCCAAAATGGAATAGTTGTGGAGATCATATACTATTTATTCCGAGGATTAAATGTGGGCACGTTCAAATTCAAACTTGAATTTGAATTTTGAACCAAACAAACTCAATTTCAAAATCTGATTTCAGATTTGAGTTCCTCATAATTCTTTTCACCTATCCTCCAAGTTTGATCAAAAGTAGAGCTCGTTTGCTATTTTAACCAGAACCGGAGGATAAGAGGGAGAGGGGACGTAGACCCCACTGGTCAAAGACACAGGTAGAAACTGCTTTGCCGTGTTCTGTTTTTCAGCAATCGGGAGCGCACCACCTCCGACGTCCGGTGCCCAACCGACCCGGGGAACGCCAGCTCCTGCTCGGTAGATGAGGACGCCGAGTGAAGCACCCTCGTGGTGCCCACGTGCCCTTGCTCTTCCCAGTTCAGCCCTCGTACAGCACAGAGAAAAAAATAACCGGCCAACGACCTTCTCTGTTCTTCAGCGACCGAGCGACACAAGCATCTTCGTGCCCGACGTTCTACACGAAAAAGGAGCGCCCTCAGGTGTGCAAACCGATCGTGCAAACCGTTCCTCTTCTCATGCATCACAGTGGATGAATTTTGCCGTTCTTTGCTTCGGTATGCCTAGAACCGAGCCTCACCAATCTTCAAAATTCATCGTAATCAATCCACCATCACGTGTGCTGAGATATAAACATGTTCTAGACTTTCCCACGCTCCTCTAGGATCAAAAAACCATCGAAAATCATCAAGATTTGGCGCTGTTCTTCGAGAATTTCGGGCTGGCACCGATTTTCGCCCAAGGTCGCCGATGAGCTCCTATTTGCAGCCATTTTTGAGCCGATTTGAGCTCATGCCGGTGATCAGGGATCCCCCATGGTGCTTTAGAGCCAAAGAACCGATCATTTGGTGGAGAATTCACCGTGCACGACCTCGCCGGAGCCCTAGGTCTTGCTGTTGCCGGTGCACGATGGTTTCCGGTGAGATTCGGCCGCCGGCGACCCCACCAGGTGTAAGGGCCTCAGTTTTTGACACCCATTTGCAGTGTTCATCCCCACACCACACACCTCATTTGAGGAAAAATGATGAACACAAATAAAGAGCAAGTAACAATTATCAACATGCTCATTAGGGAACAAACTCACACATTGCAAAAGTGGTACTTCCCACATGTGATATAGATGGGCTGGACATATGAAAACTCCTACACTTTGCCAAGGATGTCCATGCCAAGTTTCACCCAAATTCAAAACATTTTTGAGGTCATCTTGGGTGTAGATAGGAAAGGGGCAGTTTGAAAACATATTCAAATTCAAACTGTTTTCACCCACTGAATTTAAAAGTGGAAGGCATATTCTTGCTCAGCACATTTTTGTGAGCTCACACACCAATTTTCACTCCATTTGGAGTTGATCTTGACATGAGCTAAGGGGGAGAAATTCAAACTTTATTTGAATTTCAAACTGCACTTGTGCTGAAATTCATTCAAACCAAACCTCATTTGAACTTTGATCAATTCAAATGGCTCTTGGGTGAATAATTTGAGTTGCCAAGGGTAGAATAGGGTTCACTGTTTACCACAGCTGTTAGGAATAAATTTCAGAGGTTAAAAGAGGAGTGGGACCCACATGTCAGCCTCAGCCTCAAAGCAAACCGACTGAACCACAGTTCAGTCGGTTCCCGGCTGTTGTGCGCGCGCGCCACCGAAGGGGCCGGCCGGCGCCAGCTCCTGCTGCGTGCCCCAAGCCGGAGGCCAGCCGGCCGAGCTATTTATTCCCTCCCCGGCGTGCCTCAGTCACCATTTCCCCGAGCTACCGACGTGCGCGACTGCTTTTCCCACTGCCATCGCCGCCGCTCGAGTTCCTGCTTGATCAAGCCGATCGCAGCTCCCTCTTTCCATTCCAAGGTCCCAGCAAGGTACTAGCAACCATCCTCCATCCTTCCCATTGATAGAAATCGATTGAAACCGAGTGATATCGGCTGTGCCGAAAGATCAAACTCGGAACTGGAAACCGCCGCACCTCGGGCTCTCGTGGACAGCCCAACCTGGGCGTTGTCACGCCCGAGCCAAGGCACCCTTGGACGCGCAAGTGATCGGTGCTGCTCATCCCCGAGCCACAGCTCGAGTGGTTGCTCACCGGCGGCGAATTTCCACTTTTCCCCTTTCTGTGTGCAGAACGACCCTCGGGTACGATTCTGTTTAATTCGTGCTCTAGAAAGGATTAGAGGGCCTCAGGCCACTCCCACACGAACTAGACACGGTGACGCACAAGTTGCCTTCACAACTCTGGGCCGGAGAACTTCTGTGCCCGGCGTAATTCAAGGTCTACTAATGGCGGAACGCACGGGGGGTATCGGGCGCACGGTGAGGACCTATTTCGGGCCTTCCCCGAGCTGCCCCGAGTTCATGTCGACCTTCTCTGAGGTCCACTGATGCTCCCCGACCGGTTTCCCAAGTAGCTGAGGCACTAGGAGCATCAGCCGACATGGCCGAAGTCGTTCCGATATGGCGGCTCGTCGCCGACCATGCTCCGGCCGTTGTCATGAGCAGCTGACCCTCGGATCATGTTCCCCAAGTAAAAGTAGGCAGGGGCGGCCAGAATCAAGAAGTTTGAAGCTGTATAGCAGCCGGCGGCGAGCTCTCCGGCGAGGTCCCTCGGCGGCGGAGCGCGGGTGTCGCGAGGTTGAAGAAGGGGGTGGACCCCAGCTGTCAGCGGCCGATATTTTGAATCGGGATCCGGCTGCGGCCGGGATCGGGTGTGCTGGCGCGCAAAAGCCTTGTGGGCCGCGGTGTGCTGTCGCTTCGGCGTGCGACGCGTGTCTCCTGGGCCCACGCGCGAGTTTAAACTTTTCCCCGATTTTCAGATTTCCTTCAAACTTCAAATCCTTATAACTTTGGCTAGAAAGCTCCAAATTGAGTGAACCAAATTTTGCTGGATTCAGCTCTTTGAGTACTTTCCAGAAAATCAAGTGTCACTTCATGAGATTCCTTAATTCTCCAGAATTAATTCCTTAAAGTTTAAACTGTTAGGAATTTTAACTGGAGAATCATTTGGAGGAAAATCCTGAAATTTTGCTGAGATGTTCACCAAAATATCCTTGAACTACCATAAAAATTTCAGATCCATTTGAGCTCATTTAGTCCACCTAATGGTGTGATTAGTAAAACTGTTCCAGAGAAAATAGAAAATGTTCAGAAACATTTTCAGAATTTTCTCTGAAATTGTTTAGCTCATATCTTTAGTTAGAGACTTCCAAATTAAGTGAGACCAATTCCATTAGAACCCTCTGAAAATCTAGTTTTCAGAAAGTCATAGTTTGTTTCATGAAAATACCTAGAACACCCTAAAAGCCTTTAATTAAGGTCAAGGACATAATTATTTGTGGAGGGCTCAAATGAGCTTTGCTGCAACTAAAACTTGACCAAGTCTCTGTTTAGGTTGTAACCAAGCCACAGTAAAAGTTTCACAGTCATTAGGTCTATCTAGTAAAGGTTATAGACTTCACAACTTCAAAGTTAATACAAAAGCATTTAATTAATACATACATTGTTCTTATCATGTAGTCGCTAAGGTCGAGGAGGAACCCGAAGTCCTAGACTTCGTTACTCCGGAGGAACAGCTAGCCTACGACCAAGAGCAGCAAGGCAAGCCCCGGTTTGCATTAACCATTTTATAAATTTTTATTGTTTTGAGCACATACTTGTTTTCTTTATGTTGTGCATCAGAGTCTTGTTTGGAAACCCCACTGCATAGCCAAGAAAACCATGGGTTGGGGTTTAGGATTGCAAACCCCGTTAGCCACTGCATTGCTAGGATAGAGTAGGATTCGGTACAAGTCGAGTAGTTGGAACTACTCGCGAGAATAGGCTAGAGGCACATTGCTCGGGTAGAGATAGCACATGATACACATGGCAAGAAAATGAGACCGAGCGGAGAGTAAGGGCAGCAGGACTTTGGGGCCTGTGTGCGGTAGCTCCGCTTGTGTCGATTGAGGACCGAGCCGTGTGCGGGCCTGTTGAACAAGCTAGAACAGTACCGAAGACCTACCGGCTATATGGGAACCGGGAAACTGATGTAACTCGGGTAGCTGGGTATTGAGGCATTGCCCGTCGTTCAGAGGGTAGGTTGAGAGCTCGAGGTGTAAATCAGCTGGCGGCACAGAGATGCGCGTGCAGGGACCTCTTGCTCGGGACGATGGGACCGGTTCAATATTTGGCTAACGGGTGAAAGGTAGTCGCGTACGGCGTCCGTGATGGTTGTTGTAGGCAACATCGAGTACGGGCGTACGTGACGGGTTGTTCGGGTAACCCTGCAGGTGTAAATCGATTATAATCGCCGTCCCTCGCGGTCAGTGAGTACCACTTGTTCACTGTACCGTGACGTAGAAAGAACAGGCTAGTTACATGTTAAAATGTTGCTGATTGAAAGTTGGATATTGATTGTTAATGATATGTTGTAGCTTAGTGCTAACTAAAGTTCTTTTCAACTTTGGGCAAAGTACATGAGAGAAATGCGTTTCTTGTTTGATTGCGGCTCTCTCATGTGCCTTAGCGTAAAGTTCTCCACAACCTGCTGCTAAAACTTGAAAGTAAGGTTCTACTAATTAGGCGAGTCCTTGCAAATGATTTTTACCTCATGCAACCCATCACCCTCATGTAGAAGTTTCATGTTTAGGTGAGACGGGTCAGACTTGCTGAGCCTTCGTGCTCACTGCTTGTGTTTGAAGCTTTTGCAGGGTTCTATGAGGAAGGGACTCCCGAAGAGGAGACGGAACCCCAGGAGGGGAACCCCGTCGAGTGGGAGTCGTGCACGCCGCAGAGTTAGTGTGCGAGTGTGCTAGCAAGGACACGTTCGAGGGCTGAACGTGCACTTGATGCTTAGTCTACGCCCGCGAGTGTGGACTAAACTTATTTTGATGTAAACATGTTAATAAACTTGTTTATGTAATAAAGCTTCCGCTTCCGCTTTGTACCTTTGACGTGTGTTATACGGTGTTGTGCAACGCAGCACCCCTCAGCGTGATCCTGGCTCGACAGGACCAGTGGGGTCGTGTCAGCGTGGTATCAGAGCTCGCTTGAGGTTTAACACAGTACAAAGGTCTTCTTTTTCAAAAATCCAGTGAGGAACGAGTTAGTAGCCCGTATAAGGATGTTATTAGTATATAGAAAGTGGCTTATTAACTTATTTGTTATGTCGGAAAATCGTGCATCTCGGGACGTTCATGTCTTGGGGGGTGCACGTAAGCGCTGTCCACCAGTGCGCACAAGCTGAAGGGTGGAGCCCCACGGGTGGCAGGTAACCCGACCCGCTTTGATATCCTCTACGACTCTTCATGTTGTTTGGGGTATTCGAGCAACGTCTGTCCCTGGCGTGCGTGGTGCAACATGGGAGACCCCGTCACGTGGTCTGAAACGTGAACACGTAACTCAAGGCGTGTTTGGCTTGAGAACATCCGGGCGAGTGATGACGGCCGGGTGTACAAACTGTATGGATTCCGGGCTGGGTGTGCAGCCGAGTCTGATGATTGTTTGAGTTTCTGCAGGTAGCCTTACCACGAAACGGTAGACGTGTAGCATCCGTGTGCGAGTGACGAGTAGTGCCACTGAACTAACGAAGCCGGCTAAATCCGGTATAGGTTTTTCCTTTGTGAGGACGTAGTACCGACATAATCTGGTGACGCCTCGACGTCACACCCAACTAAATGAACAACTTCATTTAAAAACTTGAAGGTTTTGATCCAAAGTAGTAAAACTTGATGTAACTCCTTCCCTTGAACAGGATATTCAAAGTTAATAAATTTTCAACTTATAGGATGTTAAGGACAGAGCACTCTGTTTTCAGCTAAATCAAGGCTGAAGTTAATCAGAGGTTAGAGGTTGAGTTCTTTCGAGGTTGGGGTCGTATGATACATTTCTGGAAAGCTTTGGAGGAGCTTTACAACTTTTCTGTTGAGTTCCAGAGGTGTTTCATCCCTTAACCACTCGAAAAATGCAGTAGAGTTGAAACTGTCCAGAAAACAGGACGGAGCAAAGACTCTCTGTAGACTCTCTGTAAATTAAGCATAACTTCCTGCATAAAAATCCAAAAATAGAAAATGAGGTGGTTCTGGGAAGCTTATGAGATGGGTTACAACTTTGTAACAGAAAGTTTTGTCAGATTAGGAACAGAATTAACTGGAATTCTTGGATCAAATCAGTACCTAAGGCAGGGAGGTGCTGTCCAATTGTTCCCAGAAATTCTGTTAACTTTGACATCTCATAACTTTTGAACCAGAGCAGATCTTAGGCCAACCAAATACTTTCTGGAAAGCTATTGAAGTTAACTTTAACTTTGATGTTGAGCTCCAGGACTGGTTTTGCTTTTAACCTGGCCTAAATCAGATTGATATGGAAACTGGTCAGGGCTGTCATGGGAACAGCAGATCAGCAGTCAAATTTGTTTAAAAATTTGAACTATGTTTCCAAGTGTTAAGGGTTCAATGACATATCTTATGTTATAACTCAATGGTTTACTGTTTAAATAAATATTTGACATTTCTCAAATATATTTTTACAGATGGCAGCAGATAAACGGTTGGAGAACGGGTGGGTAGTTTCCCACTGCTCTGACCGTAGCGGCTACCCGGGAGCATTGTGGCTAATGCTCCAATATTTCGGGTACAACCAGATGCCGCAATACTTCGCCAAGGAAGAAGGCGAAGAGGGGAACAAGACGTGGACGATCCATGTCGAGGTTCCTGCAGGGCCTACGCCACCCGGTTGGGTGCCATTCACCGTCACGGTGAGAGGAAGACAACCGGAAGGGATGTGGCAAGTGGCAGCCCGTGACACTATGTCACGTTTCTGCCAACTACACGTACAGGCTATGGAGGGAACTCCATACGCACTCGTTCCGGTGGAGGGACGAGCTCAGCATGTGTGGGAAGAGAGGTACCTAGAGGCAACAAACCCGAGTTGCCCAAGGTACAACCCCGCGGAGGCAAATCTCAGCCTCCAAATGAGGGCGGGAAACGCTGTGATGGACAGCCAAGCTGTTCATACGGAGCATCTCGCCACCAAGCTCAAGGAGAGCACAAGCCGTGGAGATCATTTTGAGAGTGCTCACAGTGCACTCCGCAATGTGCTCCTTCCGACGATCAAGCGACTGAATGAACAACACAATCAGTTGCGTCGTCTGAAGAAGGTAAAGAAGAAGAGCCGTGTTGACATTGCGGCGTTGCAAGAGCTGGTGCAGACCCTAACCCAGCAGAATGAGGACCTTGCTCAAGAGCGGGACGACGCTATTGAGGAAGGACAAGGCTGGGAAGAGGACTACAACCAGGCTATGGACGAGGTGCATGCATTGCAGGACCTCGTGCCCCCGGTATTGGGCGTACCGGTAGTCTTGGGTCTTCCAGCCATGGGAGAACCTGGAATGGGAGAAGAGGTGGTAGACCCCGAGCCACCAGCAGAGGTACCGGAGGAGGACGACCCACAGGAGGTCGAGTTCTACTCCGAGTAGGGGGTTACGGTTGCCAAGTAGGGCAGCTAGGGTAGCGTAACCCAACTTTTGTAATCGGTGACATGTCGTGTAGACAGTAGCGTATGTATAGGTAGTGACGACATGAGCACGACTTCTCGGAGATCCGAGAATAATGTATCTTGTATAAAGTTTATGCTTTATCAATATATGTGAATGTTGTGCAAGTTAATCATGCGTCGCTTCAATACTTACTCCTGTTTATGGAATTTTGAGTAAGACATGTGCTAATTGCTGCTGTGTTGAATTTCAGAATGACGCGTACTCGTGCCAACCCCGATGTTGGAGGTACTAGCCAAGGGGGAGAGACCTCCCAACCACCTCCCGAGGACTCCTCGGGACAGCAGCAGCAACAGCAACAGCAAACACCGCCACCGCCACTGCCAACGGTTACATTGGCCGACATTGTCGCGGCAATGGCGGGTTCACATCAGCAGCATACAGAGCTGCTGCAAACGTTAATTGCGAATACGTCTCGCCCAGAGAGACGTCAAGATCGTGAGGAGCGCCAACAGAGCTCCTACTCTGACTTCCTGGCGACTCATCCCCCTGTATTCTCAAGGGCGGATGAACCACTTGACGCGGACAACTGGCTCCGCGCCATAGAGATGAAGTTCGGGCTGCTCCAAATCAGCGAGCAGCGCAAGACTCAGTTCGCGGTCCAGCAGCTCCAAGGATCCGCGAGCGCGTGGTGGGCCAACTTTTGTGCTTCACAACCCACCGACCGAGTGATGACCTGGGCGGAGTTCCGGACGGCCTTCCGGGCCTATCATATACCGCCCGGTTTGATGAAGAGGAAGACGCAGGAATTCCTACACCTGCAACAAGGGAGCCGGAACGCGCTGGAGTACTCCAGAGCGTTCAACGATCTCGCACTCTACGCGTCGTATCACGCAGATACGGACGAGAAGCGGCGGGACCACTTTTACCAGGGGCTTAACCCGCTCCTGAAGGACAAGCTGGCGATGTTCAATCGCGGCAGCCTCAACGACATAATTGATGCTGCGATTGTTCAGGAAGACTCCGGCAAGGAGTTGGCGGCGGCAGAGCGAAAGCGAAGCGCGCCGCAGAGCAGCGGAGAAGGAGGCGGTCCTTCTCAGAAGTTTCGGATGGTGAATCGCCCACCATCAGGTCCGCGCTGGCAGCCACCACAGCGGTCGATGCCGTTCCGCGGTCGGCCGTATTCTTCACCGGCATTCCGGCCGGCACTGCCAGCACCACCGCAACAACAACAGCAGCAGCGGGCGATGCCGCGTGCGTTTGCACCTCCGCAACGCATGCCGGGCTTTCGTCCACCAAGTACTCCACCAGCAGCGGCCACATGTTACAAGTGTGGTCGTCCAGGACACTTCGCGAGCAGTTGCCCGGAGAGGCAAGGCGGCGGAGTGGTACCACAGTTTCCGGGGAGGAATCCACCCCGGAACCCTACTAATGCGCGGCGGGCAAACCCTAGGCCCGGTACTGTCCACCAGCTTGCCATTGAGGACGTGCCGGAGGGCGAGCCAATCCTTGCGGGTATGTTCCAACTCCACCAGCATCCCGTTATAGTACTATTTGATTCAGGCGCCACGCATAATTTTATTAGCCAAGCTTTCATTGCTAAACACAGCTTGCCAATACTACCCACCGATAGTCCATATTTAATTTGTTCACCGGGTGGGAAGATTTCAGCAAGCGTAATGGTCTCCAAAGCACCATTATGCTTAGCGGGTAGAGTGTACCCCACGTCTCTCATTATCTTAGAGGGACAGAAGGTCGATGTCATCCTAGGGATGTCGTGGTTAAACCGCCACGGCGCTGTTTTAGACACCGTCCTCCGAGTCGTGCACTTAAACTCAGGAGTGCACGGTTCTCACTCATTATTTCTGGACAGTCCAGAAATAAAACTTCCAAGTGTCTATCAAGCCACAACCATCAGATTGGAAGACATTCCAGTGGTCCGAGAATTCCCTGATGTATTCCCGGATGATTTGCCGGGGATGCCACCCGATAGAGAGGTGGAGTTCAAGATTGAACTTGCACCGGGAACCATGCCAATATCCCGAAGGCCGTACAAGATGGCGCCCAAGGAGTTGGCTGAACTGAAGAATCAGCTCACGGACCTTCTGGAGAAGGGTTTTATTAGGCCGAGCTCCTCGCCATGGGGCTGTTCGGCATTATTTGTCAAAAAGAAGGATGAAACGTTGCGGCTTTGCGTGGACTACCGTCCATTAAATGCCGTAACCATCAAGAACAAGTACCCGTTGCCACGGATCGACATGTTGTTTGATCAGTTGGTCGAAGCAAAGGTCTTTTCCAAGATGGATTTAAGATCCGGGTACCATCAGATTAAGATCAGGGCTGAGGACATTCCAAAGACAGCTTTTTCGACAAGGTACGGACTTTATGAGTACCTGGTCATGTCCTTTGGCCTCACCAATGCTCCAGCTCACTTCATGTACTTAATGAACTCGGTGTTCATGCCGGAGCTGGACAAGTTTGTCGTGGTCTTCATCGACGACATCCTGGTATATTCCAAGTCGGAGGAAGATCACAAGAAACATCTGCGTATAGTCTTGCAACGGCTGCGGGATCACAAGTTATACGCAAAGTTCAGCAAATGCGAGTTTTGGATATCGCAAGTGCCTTTCCTCGGGCATATCATCTCAGCGGAGGGTATCGCTGTGGACCCGAGCAAAATCACGCAAGTGCTGAATTGGAAATCCCCGAGAACTGTTCATGAGGTACGGAGTTTCCTCGGACTCGCGGGATATTATCGGAGGTTCATTCCGAACTTCTCGAAGATTGCCAAGCCAATGACAGAGCTGCTGAAGAAGGCTACCAAATATGTTTGGAGTCCAGCATGTGAAGCAGCATTCAAGGCTTTAGTCAAGCACCTGACATCAGCACCGGTTTTGGCGCAGCCAGACACAACAAAACCGTTCGATGTGTACTGCGATGCATCCGGCATTGGGCTCGGATGTGTGTTGATGCAAGACCGAAGGGTGGTCGCGTATGGGTCACGGCAGCTTAGGAATCATGAGCAAAATTATCCAACTCACGACTTGGAGCTCGCTGCCGTGGTACTTGCACTGAAAATGTGGAGGCACTACCTACTCGGTAACCTCGTACATTTATATACCGACCACAAAAGCCTCAAGTACATATTCACTCAGAAGGAGCTGAACATGAGGCAACGAAGATGGTTAGAACTGATAAAGGATTACGAGATAGAGATCCATTATCATCCGGGCAAGGCAAACGTTGTGGCAGACGCGCTAAGCCGCAAGTCACACGTCAATAATCTGACCATCACACCGTTGGAAGAGAGTGAACCACCACTACATGTGATTCCACATGGAGCTCTCTACAACCTAGCTTTGATCCCCACCATCCGTGAAGAGATAGCGGCAGCCCAGAAGAATGACAAGGGCATGTCACATTTGCGGAGACGTGTAGACAGTGGGGAGTTGAAATGTTTCCGGAAGGACGGAGACGGCGTCCTATGGTTCAAGGACCGGATCGTCGTACCCCGAAACCCGGAGTTAAGGAAGAAAATCTTTGATGAGGCTCACTTATCAAAATTTTCTATTCACCCCGGCAGCAACAAGATGTATCAAGAACTCAGAAGCAAGTTTTGGTGGACACGGATGAAGCGAGAGACTGCAAAATACGTGTCCGAGTGTGATACATGTCGACGGGTGAAGGCAGACCACATGCGGAAACCGGGACTGCTGCAACCACTGGGCATTCCTGCCTGGAAGTGGGAGGACGTGAGCATGGATTTCGTCGTCGGTTTACCCACCACCTTACAGAAACATGATTCTGTGTGGGTGATCGTCGATCGGCTCACCAAAGTTGCCCATTTCATCCCGGTCAACACCAACTACAACGCCAAGAAGTACGCTGAACTGTACATCTCACGGATCCTATGCTTATACGGCGTACCCCGTACTATCGTATCGGACCGGGGCACTTTATTTGTGTCCCGTTTTTGGGAGCAGCTCCACGCTGCCTTGGGGACGAAGCTGATCCGTAGTTCAGCCTACCACCCGCAGACGGATGGGCAAACGGAGCGGGTAAATCAAATCCTAGAAGACATGCTACGAGCTTGCGCTATCGACCACGGCAAGAATTGGGATGATCACTTGCCATTAGCCGAGTTCTCGTACAACAATGGGTACCAAGCCAGCATCAAGATGGCGCCCTACGAGGCGCTATACGGCAGGAAATGCCGCACACCACTGAACTGGTGTGAGTCTGGCGAGAGGGTTACCTTCGGGATTGATCTTGTCAACAACGCGGAAGAAAAGGTTCGATTAATTCAAGCGAACCTAAAAGCCGCTCAATCCCGACAGAAACAGTATGCGGACCGGAGGAGGCGCCCATTACAATTCGAAGTTGGAGATCACGTATACCTACGAGTGTCTCCAATGAAGGGCGTAAACAGATTTGGGGTGAGAAGAAAGTTAGCACCCCGATTCATCGGTCCATTCCAGATTACCGAAAGATGTGGATCGGTGGCATACCGGCTAAGATTACCAGAAGCACTTTCCGGTGTGCACGACGTCTTTCACATTTCCCAGCTGAGGAAGTGTCTCAAGCTATCAACTACCGTTCAGCTGGAAGACATTGAAGAACTGCAACCGGATCTCACCTATCGGGAGGAACCGGTGCAGATTATTGATGAAAAGGCCCGAACCACACGCAACCGTACGTTGTGGTTCTACAAGGTTCTATGGAGTAATCACTCCATGGACGAAGCGACATGGGAGAGCGAAGAATTCCTTCGCACTAACTACCCCGACTTTTTCACATCGCATATTCGGTAAAATTTCCACCGTCCTCTCTCTCATTTCACCTTATAATCTCGGGACGAGATTCTTTTAAGGGGGGAGGAATGTAAGGGCCTCAGTTTTTGACACCCATTTGCAGTGTTCATCCCCACACCACACACCTCATTTGAGGAAAAATGATGAACACAAATAAAGAGCAAGTAACAATTATCAACATGCTCATTAGGGAACAAACTCACACATTGCAAAAGTGGTACTTCCCACATGTGATATAGATGGGCTGGACATATGAAAACTCCTACACTTTGCCAAGGATGTCCATGCCAAGTTTCACCCAAATTCAAAACATTTTTGAGGTCATCTTGGGTGTAGATAGGAAAGGGGCAGTTTGAAAACATATTCAAATTCAAACTGTTTTCACCCACTGAATTTAAAAGTGGAAGGCATATTCTTGCTCAGCACATTTTTGTGAGCTCACACACCAATTTTCACTCCATTTGGAGTTGATCTTGACATGAGCTAAGGGGGAGAAATTCAAACTTTATTTGAATTTCAAACTGCACTTGTGCTGAAATTCATTCAAACCAAACCTCATTTGAACTTTGATCAATTCAAATGGCTCTTGGGTGAATAATTTGAGTTGCCAAGGGTAGAATAGGGTTCACTGTTTACCACAGCTGTTAGGAATAAATTTCAGAGGTTAAAAGAGGAGTGGGACCCACATGTCAGCCTCAGCCTCAAAGCAAACCGACTGAACCACAGTTCAGTCGGTTCCCGGCTGTTGTGCGCGCGCGCCACCGAAGGGGCCGGCCGGCGCCAGCTCCTGCTGCGTGCCCCAAGCCGGAGGCCAGCCGGCCGAGCTATTTATTCCCTCCCCGGCGTGCCTCAGTCACCATTTCCCCGAGCTACCGACGTGCGCGACTGCTTTTCCCACTGCCATCGCCGCCGCTCGAGTTCCTGCTTGATCAAGCCGATCGCAGCTCCCTCTTTCCATTCCAAGGTCCCAGCAAGGTACTAGCAACCATCCTCCATCCTTCCCATTGATAGAAATCGATTGAAACCGAGTGATATCGGCTGTGCCGAAAGATCAAACTCGGAACTGGAAACCGCCGCACCTCGGGCTCTCGTGGACAGCCCAACCTGGGCGTTGTCACGCCCGAGCCAAGGCACCCTTGGACGCGCAAGTGATCGGTGCTGCTCATCCCCGAGCCACAGCTCGAGTGGTTGCTCACCGGCGGCGAATTTCCACTTTTCCCCTTTCTGTGTGCAGAACGACCCTCGGGTACGATTCTGTTTAATTCGTGCTCTAGAAAGGATTAGAGGGCCTCAGGCCACTCCCACACGAACTAGACACGGTGACGCACAAGTTGCCTTCACAACTCTGGGCCGGAGAACTTCTGTGCCCGGCGTAATTCAAGGTCTACTAATGGCGGAACGCACGGGGGGTATCGGGCGCACGGTGAGGACCTATTTCGGGCCTTCCCCGAGCTGCCCCGAGTTCATGTCGACCTTCTCTGAGGTCCACTGATGCTCCCCGACCGGTTTCCCAAGTAGCTGAGGCACTAGGAGCATCAGCCGACATGGCCGAAGTCGTTCCGATATGGCGGCTCGTCGCCGACCATGCTCCGGCCGTTGTCATGAGCAGCTGACCCTCGGATCATGTTCCCCAAGTAAAAGTAGGCAGGGGCGGCCAGAATCAAGAAGTTTGAAGCTGTACAGCAGCCGGCGGCGAGCTCTCCGGCGAGGTCCCTCGGCGGCGGAGCGCGGGTGTCGCGAGGTTGAAGAAGGGGGTGGACCCCAGCTGTCAGCGGCCGATATTTTGAATCGGGATCCGGCTGCGGCCGGGATCGGGTGTGCTGGCGCGCAAAAGCCTTGTGGGCCGCGGTGTGCTGTCGCTTCGGCGTGCGACGCGTGTCTCCTGGGCCCACCCGCGAGTTTAAACTTTTCCCCGATTTTCAGATTTCCTTCAAACTTCAAATCCTTATAACTTTGGCTAGAAAGCTCCAAATTGAGTGAACCAAATTTTGCTGGATTCAGCTCTTTGAGTACTTTCCAGAAAATCAAGTGTCACTTCATGAGATTCCTTAATTCTCCAGAATTAATTCCTTAAAGTTTAAACTGTTAGGAATTTTAACTGGAGAATCATTTGGAGGAAAATCCTGAAATTTTGCTGAGATGTTCACCAAAATATCCTTGAACTACCATAAAAATTTCAGATCCATTTGAGCTCATTTAGTCCACCTAATGGTGTGATTAGTAAAACTGTTCCAGAGAAAATAGAAAATGTTCAGAAACATTTTCAGAATTTTCTCTGAAATTGTTTAGCTCATATCTTTAGTTAGAGACTTCCAAATTAAGTGAGACCAATTCCATTAGAACCCTCTGAAAATCTAGTTTTCAGAAAGTCATAGTTTGTTTCATGAAAATACCTAGAACACCCTAAAAGCCTTTAATTAAGGTCAAGGACATAATTATTTGTGGAGGGCTCAAATGAGCTTTGCTGCAACTAAAACTTGACCAAGTCTCTGTTTAGGTTGTAACCAAGCCACAGTAAAAGTTTCACAGTCATTAGGTCTATCTAGTAAAGGTTATAGACTTCACAACTTCAAAGTTAATACAAAAGCATTTAATTAATACATACATTGTTCTTATCATGTAGTCGCTAAGGTCGAGGAGGAACCCGAAGTCCTAGACTTCGTTACTCCGGAGGAACAGCTAGCCTACGACCAAGAGCAGCAAGGCAAGCCCCGGTTTGCATTAACCATTTTATAAATTTTTATTGTTTTGAGCACATACTTGTTTTCTTTATGTTGTGCATCAGAGTCTTGTTTGGAAACCCCACTGCATAGCCAAGAAAACCATGGGTTGGGGTTTAGGATTGCAAACCCCGTTAGCCACTGCATTGCTAGGATAGAGTAGGATTCGGTACAAGTCGAGTAGTTGGAACTACTCGCGAGAATAGGCTAGAGGCACATTGCTCGGGTAGAGATAGCACATGATACACATGGCAAGAAAATGAGACCGAGCGGAGAGTAAGGGCAGCAGGACTTTGGGGCCTGTGTGCGGTAGCTCCGCTTGTGTCGATTGAGGACCGAGCCGTGTGCGGGCCTGTTGAACAAGCTAGAACAGTACCGAAGACCTACCGGCTATATGGGAACCGGGAAACTGATGTAACTCGGGTAGCTGGGTATTGAGGCATTGCCCGTCGTTCAGAGGGTAGGTTGAGAGCTCGAGGTGTAAATCAGCTGGCGGCACAGAGATGCGCGTGCAGGGACCTCTTGCTCGGGACGATGGGACCGGTTCAATATTTGGCTAACGGGTGAAAGGTAGTCGCGTACGGCGTCCGTGATGGTTGTTGTAGGCAACATCGAGTATGGGCGTACGTGACGGGTTGTTCGGGTAACCCTGCAGGTGTAAATCGATTATAATCGCCGTCCCTCGCGGTCAGTGAGTACCACTTGTTCACTGTACCGTGACGTAGAAAGAACAGGCTAGTTACATGTTAAAATGTTGCTGATTGAAAGTTGGATATTGATTGTTAATGATATGTTGTAGCTTAGTGCTAACTAAAGTTCTTTTCAACTTTGGGCAAAGTACATGAGAGAAATGCGTTTCTTGTTTGATTGCGGCTCTCTCATGTGCCTTAGCGTAAAGTTCTCCACAACCTGCTGCTAAAACTTGAAAGTAAGGTTCTACTAATTAGGCGAGTCCTTGCAAATGATTTTTACCTCATGCAACCCATCACCCTCATGTAGAAGTTTCATGTTTAGGTGAGACGGGTCAGACTTGCTGAGCCTTCGTGCTCACTGCTTGTGTTTGAAGCTTTTGCAGGGTTCTATGAGGAAGGGACTCCCGAAGAGGAGACGGAACCCCAGGAGGGGAACCCCGTCGAGTGGGAGTCGTGCACGCCGCAGAGTTAGTGTGCGAGTGTGCTAGCAAGGACACGTTCGAGGGCTGAACGTGCACTTGATGCTTAGTCTACGCCCGCGAGTGTGGACTAAACTTATTTTGATGTAAACATGTTAATAAACTTGTTTATGTAATAAAGCTTCCGCTTCCGCTTTGTACCTTTGACGTGTGTTATACGGTGTTGTGCAACGCAGCACCCCTCAGCGTGATCCTGGCTCGACAGGACCAGTGGGGTCGTGTCACCAGGGTGTTCAGGGTGGTGGAAAATGGGGGGCGGCCAGCAGGGGGTCGGGAGGTGGCCGGGAAGGCCGGTCCGGCGACCCTCGCCGGAGGGAGCCGGGATGACAGGTGGGGCCCATGGGCAGTGTTTAAACTTTTTCCAGATTTTCCTAATTCGGTTCAAACTTTGGAGAGCCATAACTTTGTGTAGGAACCTCCAAAAATTGTGAAATAAATTTTGTTGGATTTCCCTCAGAGAGTACTATCCAGGGGTGCAGCCCAATGTTTATGAAAATCTCTGGAATTGGCTCATTAATTCATTTAAGGGAAATATTGTAGGAATTTTTACAGGAGTTCTGTTTATTGGAAAATTCCTAAATTTGGGCAGGAGGACATTCTTCCAAAAATCTTTGAACTCCAGTAAAATTTTCAGAGGCACTGGAGTTTATTTTCTGGGCCAAATGTTGATTCAATCTTGTATGTCTCTGAAAATTAGGAAAAATAACAGGAAGATTTTTCAGCTTTTAGCTCCAACTTCTAAATTCCATATCTCTGTATAGGAAGCTCCAAAAATGGTGAAACCAAGTCCTATGGACTCATGAGACTCTCAAGTTTCTGAAAAACTACATTTGGAGCATTCCAAGTGACACGACCCCACGGTCTTGTCAAGCTAGGATCACGCTGAGGGGTGTTGCGTTGCACAGCACCGGATAACACACGTCAAAGGTACAAAGCGGAAGCGAAATTTTATTACATAAACAAGTTATGAACATGTTTACATCAAAATAAGTTCAGTCTACACTCGCGGGCGTAGACTAAGCATCAAGTGCACGTTCAGCCCTCGAACGTGTCCTTGCTAGCACACACGCACACTAACTCTGCGGCGTGCATGACTCCCACTCGACGGGGTTCCCCTCCTGGGGTTCCGTCTCCTCTTCGGGAGTCCCTTCCTCATAGAACCCTGCAAAAGCTTCAAACACAAGCAGTGAGCACGAAGGCTCAGCAAGTCTGACCCGTCTCACCTAAACATGGAACTTCTACATGAGGGGTAATGGGTTACATGAGGTAAAAATCATTTGCAAGGACTCCGCCTAATTAGTAGAACCTTACTTTCAAGTTTTAGCAGCAGGTTGTGGAGAACCTTACGCTAAGGCACATGAGAGAGCCGCAATCAAACAAGAAATGCATTTCTCTCATGTACTTTACCCAAAGTTGAAAAGAACATTAGTTAGCTCTAAGCTACAGCATATCATTAACAATCAATGTCTATCTTTCAATCAGCAATATTTTAACATGTGACTAGCCTGTTCTTTCTACGTCACGGTACAGTGAACAAGTGGTACTCACTGACCGCGAGGGACGGCGATTATAATCGATTTACACCTGCAGGGTTACCCAAACAACCCGTCACGTACGCCCGTACTCGATGTTGCCTACAACAACCATCACGGACGCCGTACGCAACTACCTTTCACCCGTCAGCCAAATGTTGAACCGGTCCAATCGTCCCGAGCAAGAGGTCTCTGCACGCGCATCTCCGTGCCGCCAGCCGATTTACACCTCGAGCTCTCAACCTACCCTCTGAACGACCAGCTATGCCTCAACACCCAGCTACCCGAGTTACATCAGTTTCCCGGTTCCCATATAGCCGGTAGGTCTTCGATACTGTTCTAGCTTGTTCAACAGGCCCGCACATGGCTCGGTCCTCAATCGACACAAGCGGAGCTACAGCACACAGGCCCCAAAGTCCTGCTGCCCTTACCCCCCCCCCCCCCCCCCCCGCTTGGTCTCATTTTCTTGCCATGTGTTTCAGGTGCTATCACTACCCGAGTCGAGTGCCTCTATCCTATGCTCGCGAGTAGTTCCAACTACTCGACTTGTACCGAATCCTACACTATCTTAGCATTGCAGTAGCTAACGGGGTTTACAATCCTAAACCCAACCCATGGTGTTCTTGGCTATGCAATTGGGTTTCCAAAAAAGACTCTAATACGAAGAATAAAGTAAACAAGTATGTGCTCAAAACAATGAAAATTTGTAAAAAGGTTAATGCAAACCGGAGCTTGCCTTGCTGCTCTTGGTCGTAGGCTAGCTGCTCCTCCGGAGTTACGAAGTCTAGGACTTTGGGTTCCTCCTCGACCTTAGCGACTACATGATAGAAGGAATACATGTATCAATTTAAATGCACTTGTATTAAGTTTAAAGTTGTGAGGTCTATAATCCTTGCTAGACAGACCCATTGACTGTGAAACTTTTACTGGGGCCTGATTACAACCTATACAGAGATTTGGTCAAGTTTTAGTTGCAGTAAAGCTCATTTGAGCCCTCCACAATTAATTATGTCCTTGACCTTAATTGGAACTCTTAGGGTGTTCTAGGGATTTTCATGAAACAAACTATGACTGTCTGAAAACTAGATTTTCAGAGGGTTCTAATGGAGTTGGTCTAACTTAATTTGAAGGTTCCTAGCTAAAGTTATGAGCTAAACAATTTCAGAGAAAATTTTGAAAATGTTTCTGAACATTTTCTATTTTCTCTGGCACAGTTTCACTAATCACACCATTAGGTGGATCAAATGAGCTCAAATGGATCTGAAATTTTTTATGGTAGTTCAGGGATATTTTGGTGAACATCCCAGCAAAATTTCAGGATTTTCCTCCAAAGGATTCTCCAGTTAAAATTCCTAACAGTTTAAACTTTGAGGAATTAATTCTGGAGAATTAAGGTTTTTCATGAAGTGAAACTTGATTTTCTGAAAAGTGCTCAAAGAGCTAAATCCAACCAAATTTGGTTCACTCGATTTGGAGCTTTCTAGCCAAAGTTATGAGGATTTGAAGTTTGGAAGAATTCTGAAAATCGGGGAAAAGTTTAAACTCGCGCGTGGGCCGAGGGGACACGCGTCGCACGCTGAGGCGACAGCACACCACGGCCCACAAGGACTTGGCGCGCCAGCACACCCGATCCCAGCCGCAGCCGGATCCCGATTCAAAATATCTCCCGCTGATAGTTGGGGTCCACCCCTTCGTCAACCTCCCGACGCCCGCGCTCTGCCGCCGAGGGACCTTGCCGGAGAGCTCGCCGCCGGCTTCTGTACAGCTCCAAACTTCACGATTCTGGCCGCCCCTGCCTACTTTTACTCGGGGAACAGGATTCTAGGGTCAGCTGCTCATGACAATGGCCGGAGCATGGTCGGCGACGAGCCGCCACCTCGGAACGACTTCGGCCATGTCGGCTGACTACCCTAGCACCTCAACTACTCGAGGAATCGGTCGGGAAGCATTAGTGGACCTCAGATAAGGTCGACATGAGCTCGAGGCAGCTCGGGGAAGGCCCGAAATAGGTCCTCACCATGCGCCCGACGCCTCCCGTTTATGCCGCCAGAGTTGTGAAGGCAACTTGTGTGTTACCGTGTCTAGCTTGTGTGAGAGCGGATTGAGGCCCTCTAATCCTTTCTAGAGCATGAATTTAACAGAATCACACCCGAAGGTCGTTCTGCACACAGAAAGGGAAAAACTGGAAATTCGCCGCCGGTGAGCAACCACTCGAGCTGTGGCTCGGGGGTGAGCAGCACCGGTCATCAGCGCGTCCAAGGGTGCCTTGGCTCGGGCGTGACAACGCCCTGGTTGGTCTGTCCACGGAAGCCCGAGGTGCGGCGGTTACAAGTCCCGAATTTGATCTTTCGGCACAGCCGATATCAATCGGTTTCAACTGAATTCTAGCCGCGGGGAGGAAAGAGGAGGTCTCTAGTACCTTGCTGGGGCTCTGGAGTGGACGGAGGGAGCTGTGATCGGCGTTCTCCGATCGATTCCGAGCTGCGGAAAACTTCGGCCGGCGCTGAGTTCTTGAGGGGAAGAACGGCGATGCCTCGGCCGAGGAGGGGGCAGGCGCCTTAAGAAGGCTCTGCACCGCCTCACGCCCGTGCGTGGGCAAGCAGCTGCTGGCGCGGCGGCTGCCCTCGGTGGCGATCGCAGCGGCGGCTCGGCGACCCGAGTGAGAAAAGTCTCAGTCGGTTTGATCTGATCAGTGGCTGACATGTGGGACCCACTTCCAGTTTTAACCTCTGAAATTTACTCCTAATCACTGTTGTAAACAGTGAACCCCATAGTACCCCTGGTAATTCAAATTATCCACCCAGGAACCATTTGAATTGATCAAAGTTCAAATTGGGTTTGGTTTGAGTGAATTTCAGCACAAGTGCAGTTTTGAATTCAAATGAAGTTTGAATTTGTCCCACTTAGCTCATGTCAAGATCAACTCCAAATGGAATGAAAATTGGTGTGTGAGCTCACAGAAATGTGCTGAATAAGAATATGCCTCCCACTTTTAAATTCATGGGATAAAAACAGTTTGAATTTGAATATGGTTTCAAACTGCCCTCTTCCTAACTATACCCAAAATGACCTCAAAAAGGTTTTGAATTTGGGTGAAACTTGGCATGGACATCCTTAGCAATGTATAGGAGTTTTCATATGTCCAGCCCCCTTATATCACATGTGTGAAATACCACTTTGGCAATGTGTGGGTTTGTTATCTAATGAGCATGTTGATAATTGTTACTTGCTCTTCAATTGTGTTCATCATCCTTCCTCAAATGAGGTGTGTGGTCTGGTGATGAACACTGCAAATGTGTGTCAAAAACTGAGGCCCTTACACCAAGACCCTATAATTGCCATAGGAATTCAGAGAATCCAAATAGTTAAGAAAATTTCCTAGGCCACATCTTACATCAACTTTGTCTGAAATTTTGCAAGCCATACCTCTGTAGGATCTATGGACCACTGTAAAAATTTCAGAGCAAGTTGAGATCATATTCTCCAGTTTTCTGCTAAATTCTTTCCAAATCTCTCCTTATGTCCATAAATAGTTCTTTGCACTTTAGTTCCAAAAGCTCCAATGCCCAAAATGATTATTTCTCTGTCCAACAAATAACCAGAACCCAAATCTTGAGTCTTAGCTGGTCTAAACCATTCTTCAGTCATCACACACATTTGTTTTATAATTCATGTACTTGTAATATAAAACTTGTGCATTTCATATCGGTAGGAAACACGACGAATGATTTCGACGAGGAACTTGACTCGGAGCAGCAAGTTGAGGCTTAACTCATTGCCAGGCTACTGATTTAAAAGTAGAAATAAACCTGCAGCAACATAAGGAAAGCCTCGGTTTACATTTAATAGCTTTTTAGTTACATTTTACTTTGTATCACTTTTATTGGTATAGTATGTATTGTGCATTAGGTCAAGGTGATTGATACTCCAAATGCATGACCCACAAACCCTTGGAGTACAGGGTAGAACAGGTTACCCTCGTGTAGATTCTGCTAGGCTTAAGTTGTACAGGATCCGATACAAGTCAGGTAGTTGCAAGCTACTCGCGAGTTTAGGATGTTGGTTCAGCGGGGTATGATTCTAGAGAATGAAAGTTCTGGAAAAGAAAATTAGACCGAGCAGAGAGTAGGAGCAGCAGGACGTTGGGCCTGTGTTGCCGTAGCTCTGTTTGTGTCGGTTAAGGACCGATGCGTATGCCACCCTGCTGAGCAAGTTTGAACAGTACCGGATGCATACTGGAATTATGGGGTCCAGGAAACCGATGTAACTCGGGTACTCTCGTGTCGAAACTTATACGGCCGTCCTTTGAGGGTTGGTGTCAGAGGTGTAAACCCGCTAGTGGAGCAACTTCAACGTGTTCTGGGTAGTGGCCCTTCCGATGGGTCGGCAGAACTGGTTCGGCATTGGAGTGACAGGTGAAAGGTTGCTGCATACAACGTAAGAAAGAGCTTGCGTGAGTCTTTCGAGACGGGTGTATGTGTCGTGTATTCCGGGTGTGTCCTGATTCGAAACACCGTCCCTCGCGGTTATATGAGTACCACTTGTTCACTGCATTGTGACGTAGTAATTATTTCCAGATGAAGTGAAATGAATCATTGCTGATGTGAAGTTCTTAAATTCATTGTATTGCCAACCATGTATGCTAAAGTTGTAGAGCTCACTAAGTTTATCTTCCACTTTAGGCATAACCACATCGGAGAAAAGCGTTTCTTGTTTGATTGTGGACTTCTGATGTGAGGGCTGCCTAAGGCATAATAATCTGCTGCTATTAAATTGAAAGTAAGGATTAACATGTAGGCGTGTCGTTATTGCATCATACTTTTCCTATGTTAGTAATCCCTGCATGTAGAGTTTCATGTTTAGGAGTGTCGGTTAAGTCTTGTTGAGCCATTGTGCTCACGGTTGCAATATTAGTGTTTTGCAGGTTATAAAATTTGCTATGAAGATGGTTGTTCGGTGAGCCATTACAGACACTGAAAACCCTGCCGCTGCACTCCCCTTTGTGGAAGATAGTAGGAAGCATCCGCGGGCTGGACGTCTTCTCTTTTGCATAGTTAGGAGCGAGAGTGAGTGTGTGTGTATATTCCTCTGTGTGTACCTTTGTGGTACATTATTTTGTAAATGACACTATCTTGAGAAATAAAAGACTTTGTACTTTATGTTTCTTTTCGTGTATGCTGTTCGGTGCCGCATCGCACGGAACCATCCGATGTGTATCGTGGAGTGTGGATCCCGGAAGAGGTTCCCCACAGCAGGGCTCCAGCTCGGCCGTGTACCCCGACGGGGGCATCGCCTCGTCCTCGAAACCTTCCTCATAACTCTCACCTGCACACAGCTCAAATATTGCAACCGTGAGCACGATGGCTCAGCAAGGCTTAACCGACAATCCTAATCATGGAACTCTACATGCAAGGATGTGTAATATAGGAAAAAGAATTTGCAATAAAGACACGCCTACATGTTGATCCTTACTTTCAGTTTTATAGAAACAGTTTCATGTGCCTTAGGCAGCCCTCACATCGGAAGTCCATAATCAAACAAGAAGCGCTTTCCTACGATGTGATGATGCACAAAGTGGAAGATAAACTTAATTAGCTCTACAACTACAACATACAGGGTTTCAAGACATTAATAATTCAATGCAGCATATTTAGTTGGCTTATTTCGCTTCTTACTACGTCACAGCACAATGAACAAGCGGTACTCAAATAACCGCGAGGGACGGTGATTGCAATCAGGAGACACCCGGATAACAAGTCACATACACCCACTTTCAGAAGTGTGGTGCTTCACACCTTCCTACTATGTTGTATGCAACAATCTTTCAAAGGCAACCCAAATGCCGAAACGGTCCATCCGTAATGGGCAGGAGGTCCCCGCGTGGAGCATGTCTGTGCCCACCGGCAGATTTACACCTTGCTACCCTCAACCCACTCCTATAAAATGGTTGGGTAAGCCTCGACACCCATGTTAACAAATTACATCGGTTTCCTGGTTCCCATATGCCAGTATGCATCTGGTACTGTTTGATACTTGTCCAGCAGGGCCGCACATGGCTCGGTACTCAATCGACACCAACAGGGCTACGCACGTGAGACCTCCTCTCACTGCAGCCTATCCCCCTGCTAGGTCTCAGTTTCATATTCTTAAGCCATTCTCTACCTCTTTCCATACCGTGTCAATAAATAGCTATTCCGCGAGTAGATTCCAACCACTCGACTTCTACTGAGATCCTAAGAACATTAGAATGGCATTACTACTCATAGAGTTTGTAAACTACCCAACCCTCCATAGTATTTAAAGGTTATGCAAGTGGGGTTTCAATCACCCTAACTCTAATGCAAGCATTACACCCTAAACATAAGTGATATAAATGGAAACTTTGCAAAAGTACTTAAATGCAAATCGGGGTTTGCCTGGTTGCGAGTCAAAGGAGAAGTTAGCGTCGGGTGGGAGAACATCCAACGGCTCCGGGGTGCCTTCAGCTTTGGTCACTAAATAAAATGTAGCAAAATATATTTATAAGTGCTAATGAAGTATAAGAATTACACTTCTATTCATAGCTACTGCTATTTAGTTTCATTAATTGGCTTTGGGATTTTTCTAGTGGATACTAGACTCTCTATGGATGATCTGAGATAAATTGGGAGAAATTTCATTGCACCTTGTGGTCTCCAAAATTCCCACAAGTACCAGGCTTCTCTGAATTTTGAGCCCAAATCTGGAGTTTTAACATGTCTATCAGTGGAAGAACTAATTAGGGTAAGTCTCCATGGTTCTAACACAATTTGTTTCACCATTTTTGGAGCTACCAACAGAGAGATATGAATTTTTGAAGTTCGACAGGAGTTCTGAAAAGTTTCTGTTTAGAATTTGAATTTCCAAATAAAGGCTGAATTTTGGAAGGTAATTTAGCTAGCAAATGAATTCCAATTAAGCTCAAATTTTTACTGGAAATCAGTAACTATGCAAAGGAATAGCTTCTTAAATTTGGGAATGTTTCATAAAGAATTGCTCCTGAAATAAATCTCAATAGGATTTAGTAAAAACAATTCTACAGAAATTCCTGGGCATTTCATGGCAAGAATTTTGTTCCTCTGTGAAGTACTTCTTATGAGGATTCCAACAAAATTGGTCTCACCCTTTTTGGAGTTCTCTACACAAAGTTATGGATTTTTCAAATTTGAATAACTTTCTGTTTGAAGTTTACACAGAGAACTCAAAGGGGGCCCACGGGTCAGATGTTTCTTCAACCTCCTGCCAGAGAACGTGTGTGCACACCGGCACAGATTGTGGCGCGGCTCGTGCTCCCTCAATTCTCCACCGGTTTTGCTTTGGTTTCGCCCTACACGACCGTGGGAACGTGGCGCAGCTGCCGGGCAAGGTCTCACCTCATGAAAACAGCTGGAAACAGGTCGGCACCGTCGGCGGCACGGCATCGACACGTTCCGGCGTGTGCCAAGCTTCTCCTGACAAGATAAGTTGCCCTAAAGTATCCCTAGTGGTCGGGAAACATGGAACGCATGCCAAACCTTGCAGAAAACGGCGGGAAAAGGGGGTTCACCGTAGGACCGACCCGTTTTTGCCACTGGCGGCGAATTCTCGTCGCCCGGGGCGTGGGATGGACGGTTTGCTTCAGTCTTCGACGTGGGAGGGTGCAAGGAGCTCTAGTAGATGAGGTTTCAATTATAGAATGGATGATCAAGCATGTGGAGAGTTTCCCAATTTAGTTTTGATCGGTTCTTCACGTGTACCGGCGCCAAAACACAAATTCCGGCGAGACGGCAGTGGGAATGAGCAAGGGAACTACGGGAGCATGATCTACACATCTTGGCACACCTTAGGGAGGTGTTGGTTGTGCGGGAGAGGCGCTGGACCGGCTGGAAAGATGAGGAGCAGTGAGGGCGCCGGTGCTCTGTTTACTCCCGGTGAAGAACAGCTCGGGCACTGCGAGGGGAGGCCGGGGACGAGCTGAGGAGTGGTGGAACACGTCGAGGAGTTGCCGGTGCAGCTCCTAGGGGTATCAACCGGTGCTAGGGGGGCTGTAGGGTTCTGAACGATGATCACAGAGCGGCAGGGCGCTGTTCTTGGTGAGCGCTCGTGCAAAGGCTGAGGTTGCTTCGGGGAAACGTGGAGAAGAGGAGAAATGCACTGGTGCTGCTGCTTTGGTCACCCTCGCGCACGATCTGACCTCGGGAGCAAGCGAGGCAAGCAGCTCAGTGGAAGCAGTGCAGCTCGGTGGCGCGCGGTGATCACCCGAGGGCAGCAAAACAGTCGGTTGTATTGGATGTGTGGCTGATAGATGGGTCCCACCACCTCATTTCTTAATCAAATTTTCCACAGATCTTTTTACCACATCTACTCAAACTTGAATTCTTTACTTCACCTCAAAGTCATGGTTTGAAATGTTGAATTCAAATGATTTGAATTCTTGTGTGGAGTTTGAATTGAGTTTGGTTATTTGAATTATTCATTTGCATTGTTCCAAAGACATAGCAAACCAGCTCCAATATCTCTGAATTTTGGCATGGCTGCTAATTCAAATGTGGAGAACACATTTGTGGAACTAAATTTGCAAATTGAGGAAATTGGGATTTGAAACTGAAATTTAAATTCAGGTTAGAGGGTTTCCTCTTTTAATCCCAAACAAATATTAGAACCCCTCCAAATGAACTGAAATTTGGAAGTTTTAATATTTGACATATGAAGATCCAAGTTATGAATTCAGATATCCATGTTTGGAAGTTTTTTGGAAATTTGAATCCTCACTTTGAACTTACACCGTTATAATTCAAAGTTTTAATTCCCCCCATTTTTTCCTAAGTGCAAAGGTGCTGAAATCTTGGTTTGCACTTTTGGGGAGTTTACATACGAGACGTTAATATCGCTTTGTCATCACGTATACTACCCTTTATCTTCAATACGACACAAACATGGTCTCTAGCAAAAGAACTTGAGTAGGTAGAATACTCAAATCTTTCACTAGTTGAAGATAACCACTCATGAGTATGTTCTACCCCAATGTAAGTAATCAAACCCCGAAGGTACAACAATCTCTCAAATGAGTTCAACTGTACATCCCTCTGCCCAGAATGACCAGTTTCTACATATCCCAGATTTTGACCTGGTACCTTGAATTTTCATAGCTCAAGTTGAGTACCAAAGTTAAAGTTAACGTCAGTATCTTTCCAAAGAGTATTTATTTGCCCTCAGATCAGCTCAGGCTAAAAAATTATGATAATTAAAAGTCAACATATTTTTTGAAAGAATTCCAACAGCACCTCCTTTGGAAGTTGCTGTTTTCAACTCTAAATTCCACTGAATTCCGTGCTGAAACTGCAAAAACTTTGAATTAAAAATATGTAACAAATCTCCTAAGCTTTCCCAAAATGTATCGTATGCAAATTTTAGATTTCTCTAGAAGAAGTTATGCTTGAGAAACAGCACAGTCCAGAGAGTGTTTTAAATCTGTCTTGGTTCTGGACAGTTTACAATCATCCGGAATTTCAACCATTTTTATATGTGATTCTGTTCTAGAAGTATACAACAAAGTTGTAGAGCACTTAAACCTCTTTCCAGAACTATATCCCATACCTCCATTGGCTAAGTAACCTGTGAGTTATGCTCTGTTAAAGTTCAGCAAACTTGCTGCCAAAACAGAGCACTCTGTTTTTCAAAACATTTGAACTGAACTAATCAACTTTTGAATTTTTCCTACAACACCAGAGTCCTAAAGGTCAACACTTGGTTATCTTAGTTCCTTGTTCAACATTGTTTTTAATGCAGTTATGATTATTACATGTCAGTACTACGTTCCTCACAAAATAGAAAATCCTAACCGGCTTACCCGACATATACGTATCCAACGGTGGCACTAAGACGATCACTCGCAAACATGTTCTACTCGGACTACGGCTTCGTGGTTAGTACCTGCATAAATTACACCCAATCATCAGGTCCGTCTGCACGTCGAACCCGGTCCCAATATAGTTTCATACACCCATCCGTCATCACTCGCAGGGGTGTTCTCAAGCCAAACACACCTTGAGCTATGTGTTCACGTTACTAACCACATGACGGGGTCTCCCATACTTGCCCGTAGCACACCAAGGAAGGGCGCTGCTCGAATACCTCAAACGACATAAAGAGTCGTAGAGGATACTAAAGCTGGCCGGGTTACCTGCCACCCGTGAGGCTCCACCCTTCAGCTTGTGTGCATTGGTGGACAGCGCTTACGTGCACCCCACAAGACATATGAAGTCCCGAGATGCACGATTTTACGACATAACACATAAGTTAGGTTGCCACCTTCATATTAGGCTAATATATTAGTCCTATTTTGGGCATACTAGCGAATCCTCACCTAATCCTAAGTTTTCCTGTAATACTATCCTTATTTAGTGTGTTGTCCCCTAAGCAGCTCTGATACCAGCCTCTGACGGACCGAAATCCATACGTCCAGGACCTCAAAGGGTGGTGTCGCACGATGTGACACCCGGCAGCACACATCATAAGGAAACTATAGTACTACATTCAAAACAAACTGAATATGTACAAGCAGTAGTACAAACCTTCAGTTTACAGCTAATTACAGAGTTTACCACAGCGGAAGGTAATTTATACAACTCACGCCCACCTAACTAGCAAAAGTTGGTTGTTCGGCCCTACGGACAACCCACACTAGATCCACTCATCATCAACGTGGCATGTACGGCTCCCACTCAGCCGTAGTCCACGACAGAGGGTAGCCCTCGCTGGTGGACTTGTACCCCGAGTCCGTGGGGTGTTCATCACCTGCAAACACTCATAGCAGCAACCGTGAGCACGATGGCTCAGCAAGGCTTAACCGACTCACCTACACATGAAACTCTACATGCAGATCATAACAAAAATTGGATGGCCATTTGCAGCAAGGACACGCCTGCATGTTCATCCTTAATTCATCTTTTAGCCACAAGTTAACTGTTCAGGAATCTGAAATTTAGTGAGCAATATTTGGTGGCACACATGTAACAATACAAATTATTCATATCAACAATATTGAATCATAGCATTCCATATGTTAACCTACGTCATGACGCAGTGAACAAGCGGTACTCATAACCACGAGGGATGGCGAATCGACTCGACATACACCTGTAGGGATACCCGAATAGCACGTCACATACGCCCATACGCGGAGCTGCACACAGCATGCTCACCCCATGTCGTACGGAACAACCTTTCACCAAACATCCCAAACGTCGAACCGGTCGCACCCAAACAAACAGGAGGTTCCCTACACGGAGAATCTCTCTATGCCCGTTAGCGGATTTCTACCTTGCTTCCCTCAACCTACACCGATAAATCAGTGCGTTATGCCTCGACACCCGGAGGTATAGGTTACATCAGTTTAGCGGAGCCCATATATCCGATATGCCTTCGACACATTCAAAACTTGTTCAGCAGGGCCGCACACGGATCGGTGCTCAATCGACACGGACAGGGCTACGCACACAAGACTTCTTCTTTCTGCGTCCTAGCCCCTGCCTAGTTTCACATTGTTCTTACTAAAGTTTTCTCACAACTCGAACCAATCCCGTGTGTCCCGAATCCTATACTCGCGAGTAGATTCTAACTGCTCGACTTGTACTGAAGTCTATCAACATTAAGCATAGCATGAATTACTCGAGGAGTTAGACACTACCCTCACTCTTGTTGGAATAATCTGGTCATGCATTTGGGGTTTCATCCATCCTACACCTAATGCAGATACATACATCAGGCTAAATGTATATAAAGCAAACTTTATAAAAATTGTTAAATGCAAACCAGCGCTTGCCTTGTTGCTGCTGGTTAGGTGTTAGTGTCTCGTATGGAAGTAGGAAGTTCAAATCTTCTGGGGTCTCCTCGCCTTCAGCGACTATACGTAAGCACATTAACGATATGTCAATTTAAATGCAATGTGTTGAAGTTTGCATGTAAAGACTGTAACTCTAGCTAGACATCCCATTTGGCTCTGAAATTTTTACTTCGGTTTGGTGAGAACCTACTCAGAGACTTGACCAGATTTTATTTGAAACAAAGCTCATTTGAGCTCTGCACAAATAAAAGTCTAAATGGTCATTACTTGAGCTTCTATGGATTTCCAGGGATTTTCATGGATCAACCCATTACTTTCTGGAAACTAGAGTTTGAGATGGTTCTAATGGAGTTGGTTTCATGTAATTTAAATAATCCTACAGAATGTTATGCCCTAATCAAGATTTGAGAAAATTCTGAAAAATGTTTCTATATATTTTTCTATTTTCTCAGAGCAGTTCACTTAAACACACTATGGGGGGGGACTAAATGAAGTTGGATGGATCCGATTTTTTTCCTGTGACTCAAGAATTTTCAAACGAATATCCCAGCCAAATTTCAGAATTTTCCATAAAAGAATTCTCCAGATAAAATTCCCAACAGTTTAAATTTAAGGGAATTAATTATGGAAAATTATTAAGTTTCATGAACTGAAACTTGTTTTATGGATAGTACTCAAAAATCTGAATCCAAAAAAATTTGGTTCACTAAATTTGGAGCTTCCTAGCAAAAGTTATAGGCATTTGAAGTTTGAACTAAAATATGAAAATCTCAGAAATGTTTAAAACTCTGACCGTGGGCCCCACTGCGCAGCTGTTTCTTCTTCTTCGTGCCAGAGCGTTCAGCGGTGGTGTACTCCATTGAGGATCACCGGAAATAATTTCCTGGCTGCCCTCAGGGCTGAAACTGGCCGCTTAGCCCTAACTCGCGATGTTGAACTCGCTTCGGGGGTCGGAGCTCGCCGGCGGTGACCGAAAACGTCCGTGCGACGGCAACCGCGGCGGCTATGATTCCGGCGATGTGGTTATCCCGCTATGAGTCACAAGAAGGGTCTCGGTTTCCTCGTGGAGAACCAGTGGATCACGAGGAACCCGAAATGAGCAGCCTCGAAAGCTAAAAACGCTTGCAAATCCACTCTCGACGGTGACCCGAGACGTTTTTGCACCGGCGGTTATGAAAATGGCTAGAACTCAATCATTTCTTGATGGTTGTACTCGACTCTTCCTCGAGGAGGGACGATAGGATGTGTAGAAGCGACTTGCAAGCTAGCTTGATCATTGATTCAACGTGTAAACTGAATTTTCAGTTTTGGCCGAGCTCGGTACGTTGCACTAGGTTTAGGAAATTTCTAAAATTCTTGCAACACGGTGGATCGTTTGCCGAACGGTTTGTGGCTACACCATCTAGGGATCTCCACACTCCTTTCTTGTGTAGTAAGTTGAAGGAGAGGGTGGCTGTAGGGTGCCGTCGACGGTGAGCCAAAGCGAGCTTGCACCGGTTTCTTCCCGGTCCTCGGCGGCGACGGTTGGATTGCAATGAACAGAGCGCCACAGCTTCGGTGTAGCACGGGGAGTAGCTAGAGCATGTCTTGGCGCACCTTTATGCTGTATAGCACTCGAGCAACCGGTGATCGGCGCCGGTGTTTGCTGGAAGATCAGAGGCGCGGTCGTCGGTGGCTGCTTCGCGCTTGAGCTAAACAGAGCGGCACGAGCTGGGAGAGGAAGAAAACTTCGGTTGTGCAGCGTACGTCGGCGAAGCAGAGAGAGCGAGCATCAATCGAGAGCAAGCGCTGGCGCGCGCGTGGGTTCGATGGGTGAGGCGGCAACGCGCTGGCGCGCTCTCGGCAGCAACCCGAAGAAAACAGAGACGGTTCCCTCTGTTGATCAGAGTGAACTGTGGGCCCTCTCTCCCCCTTCTCTCTTTTTCATTTGTTTGCTGCAAATATCCCAGCTACTCAAAATTGAAGTGTAGACTTCATCCCCAAGTCATCAGTGGAATTTGATTTCCTCAAATTGAAGTTAATTTGGCTAAATTTGATTTACATTTGAACTTGAATTTCAAATTCAGTTTTGAATTAATGCAAATTTAGCTCCCGACAAGATGAACTCCAATGAGGATGAAAATTTGTGGACTAACTCAGAAAAATGTTCTTTGTTTGAATGTGAAGTCATCTTTTGAATCCAAGTGGTGAAAGTAGCTGAAATTAGAATTTGCATTCAAATTAGCCCTTTTTACAATTGTATCCAAAAGTGGCTCAAAAGGGTTTGGATTTGCATGAAACTTGGCATGATCACTCCTAAATATATTTAGGGCTTAAGTGTGAGCTCTGCCTATCATGTTCATATGTGTGAGCTCCTATTTTTTTGAGTCATGAGTTTTTCCTCTAATCAACATCTTGATGGTGTTTACTTGCTCTTCACATGTGTTCATGAGATATCCACCAAATGAGCTGTGGTATGGTGATGGGATGAACACTCTAGCAAGTAAATTCTTAGGCTTTTACAGTCTATATATGTGTGGTCAGCGTATCAAATGTCCGCCTCATCCTGCTACTCCTACTGATGATGAGAAGCAGAAGTTATTTGCATATTATGAGATCCGTCCTTCTACCTACGAGTCCGAGTTCAGTGTCTACAGGACATGGTTGGATGAGGATGCTCGAGCTGGTGCAATTCTTGCTGCTAGTATTTAGGATCGTATGGCTGCTGATATAGTTGAGTTTAAGTATGCACATCAGATGTGGGCATTTCTACATCATCGGTATGAGCCTACTAGTCAGTCTACCTACCTTGTTGTCATTCGTCACGAGCAGCTGTTACGACAGACCGCTAGTCTGCGTAACGAGGAGATTCACCTTCGTGCTGCTGGTTTATTGCGCTCCTCCTCAGTTTTGGTTGCTCGTTCTTCGACTTCTCGATAGACCACTACTATATCGGTGGACTATCACTTGCAGTCATGAAGGGCTGGACAATGCAGCAGATTGATATCCAAAATGCCTTTCTCCACGGTTTGCTTGATGAGGAGGTCTACATGAGACAGCCACCAGGCTTTGAAGATTCAAGTTTTCCACACAACTATATCCTTTGTCTGAAGAAAGCATTGTATGGCTTAAAACAAGCCCCAAGAGCTTGGCATTCTCTGCTGACAGGAAAGTTGCAACAGTTAGGTTTCATACCATCCAAATCTGATACATCCTTACTGGTTTTCAATCAAGATTTGAGTGACTATCTACATGCTAATATATGTTGATGACATAATAATTGTCAGTCAAGGCCTTCAGCTACCAGCAAACTAATTCACAACCTCAGTGTTGAATTTGCAGTCAAGGACCTTGGTCCACTTGAATACTTCTTGGGAATAGAAGTAAAGGACAGAAAATGATGGAATTCTGTTATCTCAAGAAGGTTATGCTCTGGACCTTCTGAAATGAGCCAATATGGAAAGATGTAATCCAATATCAATACCAATGGTTGCAGGTGAAAAATTAGCCAAAGATCATGGCACACCTCTGAAAGAAAAAAAAATCAATTTCAGTATAGGAGCATTGTTGGATGGCTTCAATAGTTAACTATTACTCGCCCTGATTTGTCATTTGATGTTAATGAGTGTGTCAATATATTCAATCACCCGCTGATGTGCACTGGGTTGTCACACTATAATAATGGTGGTTTATGCTGAAATATACCAAGCTCTTTCAGTAAGGATTGTATCGAAATCATCTCGTCTGTGACATTTGCATTAGCCTTGTACTCTGCCTCAGTGCTCGACCTTGATACCGTAGATTGTTTTCTAGAGCTCCAAGATACTAGGTTGGAACCCATGAATACTGCAAATCCACTAGTGGATCGACGATCATCAGGGCAGGTAGCCCAATCTGCGTCCGAAAAGGCACTGATTGTGGTTGTTGCAGAGCTTCTCAGCTTTAAACCTTGATCAAGTGTACCCTTCACATGCAACTAGATTAACGTGCAACAAGTTAAAGCAGCAGTTAGGCTAGGAGTGACTGCAAAAACACATCGATTTCTGTGATTCCAGATAATCCATGCCCCAGAAATGATTAGTGAATTAAGGCCTTGATGCAGCAAACCTTGCACTGGCCGCCATGCACCATGCTTCAAAGGAATTAGTTTCTGGTTGGGGGCAGAGCTCGTAGAGATCAACCCTGCTCAGTGAAAGAACAGAGGCAAAGAGGAAGACAGCTTTGCCCAACGCAGTGATCCTCGCAGGATCCTAGTGTTCATTTATAGATAGAGTTGGAAACAAACTCACGGTAACCAACTGAACTAACTCCCGCAAGACTTGGTCATTGTGACTGTTTTGTTTGTGTGCGTGTGTCATGGCTATCTATGTTGTGTTTTCGAGTCTGTTGAGATCCGTACTGCAGGGGATTAGAGTTCGGGCAGTTCGAGCTCCAGATTTGTTGGATCACATGTTGAAACAACGTGCTGCATGTGGCCGGGTAAACAGGGCACACGGCGGACGTTTGTGGCGTGGAGATCGTGTGTTAGTTACGTGTGTGCATGAGTGCGTTTTGTGGGTTTAAAGGATCTGAAGATGAATGAACAAGGTGTGCGTTCACGGAATACAAACTCCTCTGCTCCCTCGCTCTTTCTTCTCTGAACATCAAAGATCGACACCAAAGAATTTGTTCTGTTGAGAGTCTGGTGATCACATCGCCAGGACTTGTCATTGTGAGGATCTTTGGTACAACAAGTTGCATCAGAGCCACGGTTTTTCGCAGGAGAAGATGGATGATCCATTTCAGAACCAGGGTACTCCGAAGGCTCTTGTTTCAGGTGATGAAAATCAGTCACCGTCGATAGTCATCGAAAGAGTTGTCAAGGAGACTGGTAGTTCTCTTGTTTACCCTATGTTGACTCGTACTAACTACAATCAGTGGTCTGTGGTTATGCAAGCTAATCTTGAAGCACAGGACTTATGGCATGCTGTTGAGTCTGACAAAGTTGAGCAACGTTTTGATAGACTTGCGCTGGCAGCCATCCTGAGAGCGGTACTAGGAGATATGCATCTGTCACTTGCAACAAAGAACAGTGCCAAGGAAGCCTGGGAGTCGATAAACAGTATGAGGGTTGGCGATGAACGTGTGAGGGAGGCAAATGCACAGCAGTTACTCAAGGAGTTTGAGAACATTGAGTTGAAGGAGGGTGAAGCCATTGATGATTTTGCAGTGAGTATTTCTGGCATTGCAAGCAGACTACGTACACTCGGTGAATCCATGGAAGAGGTACGTGTGGTGAAGAAGTTTTTGCGTGTTGTTCCAGCTCGGTATATGAAGATTGCTATGTCCATAGAGACCCTCCTTGATCTGAACAAGATATCAGTAGAAGAACTAGTAGGGAGACTGAGGTCTGTTGAAGATCGACTCGGTGACAACACTAAGGAGGTCACTAACCGAGCTGGAAGATTGTTACTTGCTGAAGATGAGTGGCTTGCCAAATATAAACACAAGTTGGCACCAGAATCATCAGGAGGTGGGAACAAAGGTGACAAAAGGTCGCACGTGAAGAACAAGGGCGGCTCAACACGTCTGGAAGGAAGAGACTTCTCTACAAAGCTCACCTCCGAGGGAACTCCTCGTAGAAAAGGCAAATGTCACAACTATGGCATTTGGGGTCACTGGGCAAAGGATTATCGAAGACCAAAACGTGAGAAGGACGAAGCCCACCTGTCAAGAGTTGATCAAGATCAACCAGCACTGATGATGGCCACAGCAATTGTTGTTGAGACTGAGCCTATCCAAGAAGTGCACCTGAATGAAGATTTAGTGACACCTGTTGAGGGCTCAGAGACTGAGTGGTTCCTGGATTCAGGTGCTAGCTGTCATATGACTGGCACTAGATCATTAATATCTTATCTTGATGAGTCAGTGGAGGGTACAGTGAAGTTTGGTGATGGGTCACTGGTTGAAATATGTGGTCAAGGCTCAGTGGTGTTTCAGGGGTGTCAACATGAGCACAGAGTGTTAGCAGAGGAATATTTGATACCTAAACTGAAGAGTAATATAGTCAGCCTCAGACAGATGGAAGAAAGGGGGTGCAAAGTTGTTCTTGAAGATGGTCATTTGAGGCTGTATGATTCTGACAGGGTTCTTTTGATCAAGGCACCTCGCACAGTCAACAGATTACACATTGCAAAACTAAAGTGTGTACCTCGTGTCTGTCTCTTGGCCAAGGTTGACACTAAAGTCTGGTTGTGGCATGCAAGATTTGGACATATGAACTTTAGAGATTTGCATGATCTTGGAAAGAAAAAGATGGCAAAGGGAGTACCAGTTATTAAGCATGTAGATCAGGTCTGTGATAGCTGCATGATGGGCAAGCAACACAGGAAGCCATTTCCTCAAGTAAGTGATTACAGAGCTGAAGCTGGTCTAGAACTCTTTCATGCAGATTTTTGTGGTCAGATAGATCCACCCACTCCAGGAGGAAAGATGTATTTTCTACTAGTAGTCGATGACTTAATAGATACATGTGGATACAACTGCTTACTTTCAAGAGTGAAGTGTTTCATTACTTTAAAATGATCAAGGTCTAGGCTGAGACTGAACAAAAGACTGAAGGCCATCAGATTTGATCGTGAGGGTGAGTTTAATTCCATTAGGTTCACTACCTATCTGGTGGATTTTGGTGTGAAATACTACACCAGAGCACCATATACTCCCCAGCAAAATGGTGTTGTAGAGAGGAGAAATCAAACTGTAGTTAAAATGGCAAGCTGCATGTTGAAAGGTATGAAAGTTCGTGCATGTTTTTGGGGTGAAGCTCTTAGAGCAACAGTATGATCCTATCAAGAAGTCTGCGAGGCAAGACTCCGTATGAGGCTTGGAAGGGAAGAAAATTACCAGTAAGTCATCTTAAGACTTTTGGTTGTCTTGCTTATGCTAAGAGGGTTGGACCTGGTGTTGGTAAACTGTCTGACAGAACTATACAAGGGGTGTTCTTAGGCTATGAAGCACTGTAAAAAGCCTACCGTGTGTATGATCCTATCAACAAAAGAGTGATTGTGTCAAGGGACATACAGTTTAATGAAAAAAGGGGGTGGCAGTGGGATGAGACTGAACAAACTCATGGAGACTCTTTTTCAGTCTTCAGTGTTCAGTGGTCTGAAACTGTAAAAGAAGGGGGTGTACAAACTGAAAATGAAGTTGAATCTCCAGAGACACCTACTCATTCTGATAACATGGAAAATTCACCAATGCAAGGAGGGATCAACTGGGCAACACCACCCACTGGTCAAGAGATGGATTCACAGGGAGCACCTCAGAGGTTCAGAACTCTGAATGATGTGTATGATAGCTCTGAACTGGTGCATGATTTCGAGTACTCTGCTCTCTGTCTTTTCAATGCAGAAGAGCCAACATGTGTTGAGGAGGCACTACATGAATCAAACTGGTTGAAAGCCATGAAAGAAGAACTGGAGGCCATAGAAGAAAACATAACATGGACTTGGTTGATCTGCCTTCTGATCACAAAGTCATTGGGCTCAAGTGGGTGTACAAGGTCAAAAAGGGTCCAGAAGGTAACATTGTTAAATACAAAGCCAGATTAGCGGTGAAGGGTTATGCACAAACCCATGGAGTAGATTTTGAGGAAGTGTTTACACCAGTTGCTAGACTTGAGACAGTCCGAGTGTTGCTACCTCTTGCAGCAAACCAACAGTGGGAAGTTCATCACATGGATGTTTAATCAGCCTTTTTGAATGGTGAGCTACAAGAAGAAGTTTATGTACAGCAGCCACCTGTTTTTTTAGATAAGAAAAATCCTACTAAAGTACTAAATCTCAGAAAAGCATTGTATGGCCTCAGACAAGCGCCAAGGGCATGGTATACAAGGCCTGACTTTGAACTGACTGAGTTGGGCTTTCAAGAAGAATGAAGTGGAACATGCTCTGTATAAAAGAGAAGAAGGAAAAGGTTTGCTGCTGGTAGGTGTATATGTGGATGATTTAATTATCTGTGGTCATCCTCTGATTCTATTCAGAAGTTCAAATGTGAAATGAAACGGAGTTTCAAAAAGACAGACATGAGTAAGCTTAGCTATTACCCGGGGATTGAAGTGACACAAGAAAAGGGTATGACTTTTCTCTGTCAGGGAGCGCATGCTCTGAAAATTTTAGAGTTCGCAGGGATGAAAGGGTGCAACTCAACTGATACCCCTATGGAACAACGCCTACATCTCAGTAAAAGGATGGCAGCAGATCAGTGGATGTCACTAAGTACAGAAGCATCATTGGGTGTTTGAGGTATTTAGTGAACACTCGGCCAGACATAGCTTTTGCTGTTTGAATGTTGAGCAGGTTTATGGAGTGGCCAACTGAAGTGCACTGGGCAGCAGTGAAGTGTGTACTTAGGTACAGGACACCTGACTTTGGGTGCAAGTATGTCACAGGTGGAACACTGAAACTTGAAGGGTTCAGTGACAGTGACATGGCTGGAGACAGGGATGATAGGAAAAGCACTAGTGGTGTAGCCTTTTTTCTTGGGGGAAATTTGATAACATGGAGTTCACAAAAACAGACGGTGGTGGCACTTTCATCCTGTGAGGCTGAATATATTGCAGCTGCATCAGCCACATGTCAGGGAGTGTGGCTCAGCAGGCTTGTTTCAGAAATGTTGGGTTCAGACATCACAAAGTTCAGACTTTATGTGGATAAAAAAGCAGCGATTGAACTTAGTAAGAACCCCAAGTTTCATGAGTGAATCATATTGATACAAGGTATCATTATGTACATCAGTGTGTAGAGGATGGAATCATGGAGCTTGAATATGTGAACACTAAAGCACAAGTTGCAGACATATTGACTAAATCACTTGGGAGGATAAAGTTTGTGGAGAACAGGAAGGAGATTAATTTGGTTCGGGTGCAACTAGATTAAGGGGGTGAAATGTTGCATATTAATCTAGTTGCATGTTCAGGTGTGTTTGTGTGCGTGTGTCATGACTATCTTTGTTGTGTTTTCGAGTCTGTTGAGAGCCGGACTGCAGGGGATCAGAGTTCGGGCAGTTCGAGCTCCTGGTTTGTAGGATCACACGTTGAAACAACGTGCTGCATGTGGCCGGCTAAACAGGGCACACGGCGGGCGTTCGTGGCGTGGAGATCTTGTGTTAGTTACGTGTGTGCATGCGTGCGTTTGTGGGTTTAAAGGATCTGAAGACGAATGAACAAGGTGTGCGTTCATTGAATACAAACTCCTCTGCTCCCTCGCTCTCTCTTCTCTAAACATCACAAGATCGACACCAAAGAATCTGTTCTGTTGAGAGTCTGGTGATCACATCGCCAGGACTTATCATTGTGAGGATCTTTGGTGCAACATAGCTTAGGCTAGAGCAGAAATGAAATCATGGGAGATGGCGCGGGCAAAAGGTTTATCATTCCTTACTGCCAGGAATTCTGATGTTTAGATGCCTTCATTTGTAACCCCTGGTTATCAACTGTGCAGTAATCATCTACGTGTATTGTTGGTGGTGTAACTTATGATGTATGGCCTTTTGGCATTCTTTTCTTCTCAATATAATGATACGTAGCTCTCCTGAACTTTCAAGAAAAAAATACATTTGTTTTGTTGTGTTCACTAACCTTTGAACAGATTGAATAATTTCTAGAAGAGGAGCTAGCACTTCTCTCCACACATTTCTCAAAATCGTTGCAAAACGTGATAACAATTGGAGAAGAAGTGAAGACTCTCAACGGTGTGTCGAATGTGGAAGGACAAGACATTTTCGTTCCAATCGTCCCAGCTTTTCAGGTGCAACTCCACGGTATGAAAAGCCAACAACGTCCAACCCCTCCTCCAACAGCAACAACGACAGGAAGAATGGTTTTGTAAACTGCTAGGTGGTGCACCGTGTCCTCTCCGTACATGAACAGATTAACAAGAGCGATATGGATGCTGAAAGTGATGAATATGACAATTCACCCAAGAACAGCAGCAAGAAGCAAATATTAGCGAGTTTGTGTGTCAAGGAAAGCCAAGCTAACTCAAGAACCATGGAAGATGACAACAATAGCAAGGATAATGAGGTAAACCCCTCCTATGATGACTTTTCACATGCTGTTGTTCGTTTTGGCAATTTATTTGAGAAAAAAAGGACAAGAAAATTAGAAAGAATGATGCTAAAATTGATGCACTAGAATATGAAATTGAATATTTGAATTCCTTGATTCTTAGTGATGATTCTTGTTGTTCTTGATAGCTGATTTATAAACAATTGTCTTCTCCAAAAACGTGCTTACCTTCACACTTTATAAGATTAGGCTAAAGGTAGAAAGGAATAAAAAAAACTTGTTATAATTGATAAGAAAAATATCATAGATGCTAGTTGTTCTACCGATGACTTGCATTGTTCTATCTGTCATGATTTGAATATTAAGTTGCATGATGTTAAAACAGAAATATTTGCCTTGAACAATGCTTTGCACACACATGAGATTCATATTTTTTTCTGATTGTAGCTTTAAAGCAAAAACTTCATGTGAAAATTAGGTACAGTTATCTAAGAATCTCGATGATACAGATAAGACTCTAGAGTGGTTTTGTAGCGGGAATAACAAATTAAACTTAGCTTCTTAATTCCTGTAAGTCTAGCAATGGTAAAAAGGATTTAGGTTTTGATTTTAATGCTAATGCTAATGCACATCCACCTATGGTTATAAAGTCACTAAGAAGTGTATTGATTCAAACTGTTCCTAATAAAAAACATGTGATTTTTAAATCTGCCGCTGTGTTTTCTCATTCTATTGACAAGGAACATGTTGCTAGCTCATCTAGACATGGCCATAAGGTTAAATTTCATTGTGCATTCTATAGTAGAGATGGTCATATCATAGATTTTTTTGTAGACTAGCGAAACAATATAAAAAGGAGTAAAAGCTACCTAGATCTCATAACAACTGAGCTACACTTGCTATTGATGATGCTTGGTGCACACATCCTGTTGTATTGAGTCAAAAACATTAAAATTTTGCTCGGAAACCTACTGTTATTCGTGCTAATCATGCTACACCAAATAGGTCAGTAGTTGGACACAAAAATTCACATGTTTTATCTCACAAACCTGTTGCATTACCTCGGTTTTCATGTCCTATGCCTGTTGTTCATCGTGTGACGACGTGTTAGATATCTAAACATTATCTTACTAACCCCAGTACCAAGGCAACGATGAATTGTGTCTCTTTGTAAGTTGTTTTGCAGGAAAAGTAGAACTTTTGAGCTAAAAGACTCAAAACATGTTCAACATATGTCCGGATACAAGAAAAGTGGTTATCCATTATTCTCCTGCATCTCAACAATGTTTGACGATCATGGGTTCAATTTTTGTGAAATCAAGCACATATACTGAAGGGGGGGGCGTGTATGTTGTTTTATAGGTACATGACGGACAAGTTGAGAATGAATTTACAGAAGCTGCAACCCTCTTAGATGTTCAAAGGAAGCGTTCACCTGGGCAGATGATTGGAAGTCTTCATAAACATGTCACATGATTCTACAATAGGTATATACAATTAGTGTCACATGGTACAGATTAGTTGGCTCTAACTTTCATAATCATTAAGCTTTGGTCGATTAATTTGAACCCGTATAACACACGAAAATGAAGCACTCCCACATTGAATATCACTTTCTTTATGATAATGTTGATAAAGGGAACATAGTTCTTCATCATTTGGATAGCAAAAGTTAATTGGTAGAATTTTCACAAAACATTTGGTTTCTTGTCATTATTCTTTCACACGGGCAGAATTTTAGGTCACCCATCCACTTGGCTTGCATTGAGGGGAAGTTTATAATATATTTGAAACTTTTATGTCTATGTGTGATTTTGAATTTAAAAGATGATATGAGCATAGTTGTTTTATACATATATGACTTTGTGATTTCTTGTACATGCTGAAAGTTCTTACTACATTCGCTCGTGCATATACATTCTGTAGATTTTGCCATGACTAGCAATTAGAATAAATACTTGCACTAAATATGGTCATGATCAAACTTTCTTGCCATCTTGAACTTGCGCATGCTCACAAATGCTTTCAATTATGAAATTAATAAAATAACAGCTCATATGTTGAGTTTTATAATCAAAGTGAAAATTTAAGAAAGATGAAGAGAATATGCATGCACCACACTTCTAATTTTTAGACTGGTTATCATTGCACTTAGATATAAACTTTAAAGGAGTTGTTATGACTACAAACATGTCCTTAAGCTTCTTATTGTCCATTAACATAGGCTTACTTGGTTGGTTAGAATAAGGTTGATGTTTCATATAATCTCTTGCAAAGTGTATGTAATTTTCACGTCTGTATTGAAATATTAAAAATAGTACAACAATATGTGTTATGCTTTCAAGATTTGAAATAATTAAATTAGTGAGATCATGGATTTCTTAAACCAAAATACATTTGATATGTTTAAGTTACTTGATAGTATGACTTGGATGAGTTTTGTTCTATACCTATATCTCATATTATGCTAATAATATATCCTAATTCTCTCTCTTGTAATCTTGATTGATAATTGTCAAAGGGGGAGAGATTTTAATTACACATTCACAAGTCACGCATGTGGTTTTGAGTTGTGCTTTGCATCCTATCTTTTAAGGGGGAGAGAATGATTTTACCTTTGTGTTCTACATACCCAGGAGAGTGACACCAAAGGGGGATAGTTCTTTTGCTAAGCGTGTGTGTGGGGGGGGGGTTCTCGTTTTGTTTTCAAAGGGGGAGAACTTTCTTTTACATGTTTTTATTAAAAACCTTTCATTCAACTTGGGATATTCACATCTATATGATATTGCTAATATTTTCATCAAGGTGGAGATTGTGAAACCATGTGATGAATCCATTGGCATATCATGAGCTAGAATATTAATTGGCTTGATATCATAACTGATGTGTTTTGGTGAACATGCTTGTGTGCAACATGATCAGCTGAGGTGTTGGCATAAGGTATTGGATTTGTATACAACTTGCTCATGCGAGGTGCTCGGTGAGGTGTTGTACTGTTGTGTGCAACATGCTCACATAAGGTGCTCATGTGATGTGTTGTGTTTTTTGGACTAGCGAGAGTCAAGTCTCAAACTTGTACTCATAAAGAATAGTTGTTTGTTCATGTGCAGGCGTCTCTTGAGGTTAAACACATGGTTGATGATAGTTATACTTGAAGTAAACTTAGGTAGAAGTTAAGGTTCAACAACCAAATTCAGGAGGAATTATGGTTGGGCGATAGAAAGTTTCGTGCAGCTTGTTTGGATCAAGAATGGTGCATAAGAAGATGACTGAGACGTGTCAAGTGGTGTTGCAAATGTGTGTGGAAGTCAAGGGCATAAGCGAAGTGATGTCATGAGGTTGTGACGTGATTCCAACATATTTCAACAATAAAAAGTGAAGGTTGAATGTGTGTGGAAGGTGTGTGCATGTGTGCAAGTACTGCATCGACGTGACAACATGGTTCCAAGGCATGGTGAAAGTGTTTGATTGTGTGTGGAGGTTGGCACAATTTTTTAGTGTGATTTCAGCACGTTCGGATGTGAAAACTTAGTTTAAGGTAGGTTCGTACATTAATCCGAGTTGAAGCTTAAATCTGATGGATTGGGACGTGAGTTTTATTAGGAAATCGTACCATTGCGGGTAGAAAAGAGCTGATTCCGAGTTGGTTACGAGTTTGGATTAGAGAGTCCAAGTTAGGGTTGAATTTCGAGTTGTTTAAGTACATAACTCTTGTGATGCGCATAAAGAATTTTGGAAGGTTAGAATTCTGATCCATGTGCCAAATAGATAGAGTCCAAGTAGAATTAGAAGGTTTTCTAGTTGAACATGACTTCTTTGGATGTGTCCTAGTTGGTTAAGTTTGCCTAGGCGTTGTGAATATAAATAAGGACTTAGCTATGTGGGAGGCATCATTTAAAGCTTGCTTTCGTGTGTTTTTATTAAATTCAATTTCGTTCCAAGCTTTTGCATTGTGATCCGAAACTTGATTTTTGGCGTTCAAACACTATTTTTCTTCATACTTATTCTGTTTTTCGTGTCCGTTTAATTTCAGTTGACCTTCAATCATGTTTTCTATCATAAATTGAGTTTTACTCAACCTATTGATGTGATTTTTGTTGCGTTAGATTGCTAACTTGTTTCTCTGCTATCTATAGAATTTGGATCACATTTTTCGTTAATGAACTTACTTGCACGCATGTGTGTTTTAGACAGACCAGTTTTTGTTGAGGGGTTGAGTTTTTCTGCTGTAAATTTTCTATCATCTATCATTCACGCTCTCTGATAGCTGATCTTCTATGCTTCCATCCTACACTTTATAGTCCCTCTAGCAGTGTGATGTGCCCAAATCACATTGCGGGGCGAACCTAAGGCACTAGCAGACCGGCGGGGAAGGTGATGAGGTAGTTCGCCCACAAAACTCTAGCTGAGCCCTGTAGCAGTGTAGCTGATGGGCGGCAGTCTTCTGATACCCAGCATAGGAGAATAGTTGAAACTTGAATTCAATGATGTGAAGCCTGTCGTTCGATCCCCAACAGTTCTCCTGCTTCCATGAATACAGGCGGATGAGTGACCAAAAATTTGGTGTATGAGTAGGGTTGTGGTTAATCATGATAAGCAGATGGTGACCGGTCTGACAAGAAATGTGCTGCACCAAGATGCATACCAAAATGGTAAGAATTGGGTGGCAACCAAACCTCGTGGCAAGGCTTCCGCCAGGGTGGGTGCTGATGGCAGGACTCTCCACCTTGTAGAGAACTCTAGAGATCCCTCATCACACGAATGTGCACCAAGTTGCAAGAATAATTGTTGAACACCGCTAGTTGTCAGTCATCTTCGATAAGGTGTTTTAAATAGAAATCCGAACTCACTTCCAGCAGTAAAAATTAAGTCACGCCATGTATGAGCATGATAAATACCATATGAGAAGTTACAATAATCATCAATAGTATTATTGATTCCAAATCCAAAAATTTCGCTTGACCCAACAAACATGCTCAAAATTGTCCTAACTGCATAACAGTTGAAAACTGAAAGGCTGTCATTTTTGTGAGAAGAATCAATAATTTTATTAACTATAGAAGTTGTATCTAATTTCTGTAGCTTTCCAACGAGCATTTGTAAGTACCCAAACAAGTTTCGGATCAAAAAGATATGAATTTCTGAATGTGACAGCAGTTCTGAAAATAGTTCTCGGTTGGGCAGTTTTTGAGTGGCCTCATTTTATCGAGTTTTTCAGTGACATTTGGGTCGTGATTTGAAATTCTTTGAATGAAAAAGTGATAGGGCACCTCCTAATCTTCCCAATAGTATTTTGTACAAAGCTATGGGATAAGTGTAACAGGTTTATGCCCGTTTTACATGAAAATACAGTGCTGAAATTCTAATATGTCAACTATGACAGTTTTTAAACTTTGATTTTTCAGCAAGTTTTGAGGCAGAAGTTTAAATTTCCAAGAATACCAAATTTAAAGTATTTTTCAATGGTTATTCACACGCCTCTGGATGAGTAGATCAAAATTTACACTCCTTTCAAGTCAAAGTTTCGTGCTGCCGATACCTAAATCTGCACCGAATTCAGTAGCCCAACAGCTTCAACTTTTTTGAAGAGCTTAGAGGCAGATATGGAGAGGTCCAAGAATACCAACATCAAATACGGCTTTTCTAAACTTTCCAAAGAATTATTTGCTTTGATTTGCTGCACATAACAATCTCTATGACCTTCCAGAGTCGGAGATCAGTTCTGAAATTTCTGCAATGGGGCTGATTGGAGCATTGAACCAATACTCCACGTTTTAGAGGTCTTATAGGCTTAGGATTCCTTGACTACCAAATTTGTTGAACATTTTCTAATCTTTTCAATGGGTACTCATACGTGTTCGTGCAATACACGGAACAGGTCTTATGGATGTCTAAAAGCTGCTTACCGGTTCTGTAACTTTGAGGACGGTAGGTCAGATATTTGGTGAGTTTTGGTCAGAGGTTTGAGAAGAAATAGAGCTGATCTTCATAACCTAGAGTGAAGAATCCGCAGAAGAAAATAGGTCTAATTTTTAAGAGCTTGTGGTTATTTTTTTTTTGTTGAAAATAGATGGGTTGATTAAAGTAAAATTCAACTTTTATACCTATGAAACATAATTATGATTTGATTTACGTTAGCATTATTATTCAGATGTACAAGTTAAAGGTTATATCTTTGTTACAGAAAACACATAAAATGCATAACCAAACACCTGTCGGTACTATGTTTCCTTATAGATAGAAAATCCTAACCGGATTGTCGCTGACATATACGTGGCGCTAAGACGATGTTTCACAAACTTTTTCTACTCACAATACGATTTACGTGGTTAGTGTACCTGGATGAAAGATAACAAAAATAACGTTGCACCCATGGTCATTTCCTTATCACACATCACAAGCAGTAATAATATCATAAGTAAAGACATACTCCATGTACCATTTTCATATGGGCCCTTCTAAAATAAGCTACGTCTTGAAGCACCAAGTCATATTTCTCACCACATGACCATGTGTCCATTTTTTTATCACAAGGCAGAGCTAAGGTCGGCACTTCATATGTTCCAAAGAAATATATTCACTTCCCATACTGATCATTGTGTGTGACACTCCCATACCCACACATTCGTATGTGTGAGCCATTGAATTTACCAGCATTCGAGTGCATACCTTACCTTCTTATCTGAGCGTAAGTGCATCGTCACAGAATTTAAATACAGTATTATAAACACTTTTAGCTTGCTAGCTAGATACACATACTAATATAATCTTTATATGGGCATACTATCGAGTCCTCACTATAAGCACTTAATTTTTGAAAATAGATCCTTTCGATGTGCAATATCTTGAACCAGATCTGATGCCACGCTATAAGGGTCACACCTCGACAACAAGATCGATATTCGGATGTTGTCACGTGCTGTGGCACCGAATTGCTCATTAGACAAGGATTATGAAATATTTGCATTAAAATACTATCTTCCTTACATATATCAGAGTAAAATTTAGAAACATATATCAAAACTACAGAAGTGAAATACGAGTTACATAAATAACATCTCAAGTCACCTTGACACTAAAGCAATGGCGAAGTTCTCTACTCAAAGATACCCCATGCTGTACAACCAGCAATTGGCGGAGGCGAGTAGAGCTTCCCACGGGGTGTACGTATAGACCTTACGAGCAGCACACGTCTGAAGACAGCTCTCACACATGGAAGCATCATGGTAAATATAATATATAAAAAGGAGTTAACAACAAACTCTGAACATCTAATAATCAACAAGACTTACCCGTCAAATAACTCACTAGGACTACCATCAATATGCAGCGGCTAAATTAGGAATAAAGGGACTGATTTTTGCATAAAAGAAGCCTATTTCGGCACCATAGTGATCAAGTTACGTTGATTTACTAGTTCTCATATCACTATCATGCACACAGTATGTTCAATACTTGTCCAATCGACCGAATACGACTCGGTTTTCAACCGACATGGGCAGGCCTACTGACACGGAACCCATGTCCCGCTGCTCCTACCACTTGCTTGGTCTCAAATTGCCATTTGTGATCCATATTGCATTATCCATCCCAATATTTCCCAAACATCCTACAACTTGCGAGTATATTCCAACTAGTTGACTTCTAACATAATTAAGTCTAATTAGCATCGAGAAGTAACTAATTCATGGATGATGTACTCACTGACTCAAGGGATCATTATGGCCACGTAGGTGGAGCATCACACAACTCCTAGACTTAATGCATACATAATAATACCCGACATAACCATCTGTAAAATAGAAATTAGTAAAAATTGGCTAATAGAACCTAGACTTGCCTTGGTGCTACTCAGAGAAAACTTCGCTGTCATGAGGGTATAGATCAGTCCACTCCTCCGTACTCCTCTCCTTGATAGTGGGCTCTACCGACATGCACAAAGTGCAATATAATCAACGGAATCGTAATTGCATTGCAACGTAAATCATATGTGAGCTCAAATAAGTATTTGGAATGGTAACTATATTTTTTTATCAGATGTAAATTTTATTTAGATTAAGTTTAATTGCAGCTTTCTTATTATTAAAGAACAAATTTTTCGTCAGCTAGCTATAAGAGATTAGATCACTTTATAAACTTACAGTTACATATCATACTCAGCTGATTTACCGGGAGTGAGGAACATGTTAAGGAAATTTATCATAAATTTTGAGTGTTTATCAAACCATGTTTTATTTCATAAAATTTAAGTAGCAGCAGGTAATCAATCATTATTTTCTCAAAATCTACATCGAAAAATGAGTTAAATGTTTTACTATGAGATACTTATCATGCAATGTGGGTGTTTTGTAATTTCTCAGATTTTTCTGGTGGTTGGATCTCCCACGAATTAATTTACCATATTATTATTTAATATATTTGTAAATAAAATACAGAGAACTTTCATACGAAATAAACTTCCTAAATTTTCCATTTTTTCTTGATTTTGTTATTATTTTTAAAAACTTTTTAGCATTTCTGTTATTAAGATATGGAAATTCTATGAATTAGTTATATCACATTGATCCATTCCATAACTTTACCCTTATATTCTGGCAGGGCCTATTTCCTGGGAATTGGGATATGTCAAAGGAGTTCCTCACAATTTTTAGAATTTATCGAGCCATAGTTTATTTTCTACAATTTTAAAAGGAAAAACCAAACAATATTTATTTCTGCAATATATGTATGTCCATTTATGTCGAAAGCTTTACTGTGAGTTACATGATCTATAAGGACTCTACATGCAAAGTTTCAGAGTTTTCAGATGAACAACTTGATTACCGACTCTAGGATTTCTTAAGTCTATTTGTAAGTTAATAAATTAAATGGCAGATTTCAATTAAAAAATATTTTTGCCAATTCCACTTGTCAAAGCAGTCTCAGATTTTTACCTTAAGCTACTATACATATATGTAAACACTATGCAGATGTTTACGATTTTCTTATAGCTGGGTCTTTCATGATTTACATTCCAAGTTATACCGATTAATGCATTTTGACATAATATACAACATATTTAAAAGAAAAAACATCCTAAAATGTATATTGCTCCATAAAGAGTATATCAAAAGTGGTTTCGTGTTTTTTTGACATTTATTGCATTGTCTATGGATTGTATAAGTTTTACATCATTTTTGTTATTATTTATGTTCAGAAAATCAAGGAAATATCCGTTGGCCACTGAAATGTAAGCAACACGCTGCCATAGAATAACTCACATGGAATCCCAGGCCACAAAGGATCTTGGTCGCCCTGGTTTGATCGGGCCATGGTGGGCGGTCAGACACTGGCGGCGTGGCTCGTCGAAGTTGGTCGCTCGGCGATGAATCCCGTCGGGACGACTTGGGATTTGACCAGCGAGGTCCAAATGCGATGAGGACCATCGGCGTAGATGCCCACGGCAAGAAGAGAGGCAGGAACCAGGGGCGTGGCATGAGGGGGCGGACAGTTGGGGTCGACTGTGGCAAAAGTTTTGATTCCGGGGCACACAAAACCGGAAACAAGGAAATAACCCGTCAAAACATGTTAACAAGATATGTATGGGAGTAATCGAACCCACGTGCAAAGGAAATGATGGATTTGGCCGGTGATTGGGTGGAGGTCTAGAGGCTAAGACTGAGGAAGAACACGTCGGTTCTCTTGGTTGAGTGGGAATTAGTAGAAATTTGTTGAAATGAAATGTAGAGGGGACTCAAGTGCATAGAATGGTGGCAGTGGATCAGGCTAGGAGGCGTCAAGGTGCGTGGTGGCAGAGCTTTACTCTGGTGGTGCCAATAGTGGCATGGCTGCATGAGGAAGAAGGAAGGATGGGCAAGATAGGACAAGGCAAAGAAGAGTGACGGAGATGCCGAGGGGTGACCTTAAGCGCCGGGCGCACTCGTCCCTGACAGCCACGCCCGATATGCCATGGCTTGTATGTAGGAGGGCATCTTGTTGGAGTTCACCGTAAAAAACTTTCAGAAGCGAGCTCTGTAGGAGCGCTGAATGGTAGAAGACAAAATGATGTTTCTGGCGGCTCACTAATGTTTAATTTTCTGCTGTATTTAAAGGTACAATGACTTTAATACTCACTAATACAGCACACTAAAGACCTGACATAAGGCACACAGACTCTCGCACTAACTGAAGTAATAATACATGTAATAATTATGCACTATAGCACGTACTAGTACGCATTTATTATTGTGCTAATGCCAGCACCATAACTGACCATAACAGACATTAACATAACTACATTATTCAACATTACCCCCCTAATCTAGTTGTCGAAAATGTTGATGATGCCAACCTTCGCACACAGCTTCTGGAAGTGCGCCTTCTCAAGTGCCTTGGTCAGAACGTCTGCCAGCTGATCCTTAGTTGCAATATAGCTGAGGATGATCTTGTTCTTGTCATCGCATCCCCGATTGAAATGGTAGTGCACATCAATGTGCTTGCTCCTATCATGGAAGACTGGATTCTTACTCAATGCAATGGTGGACTGATTGTCCACCAGTAGCTCTGGTGCTCCAGATTCAGTCCCAATCATGTCAGTTAGGAGCTGAGCTAGCCATATGCCACAACCGCCCCAATGTATTCTGCTTCACACGAAGATAAGACCATATCTTTCTGTTTTGTAGCTTGCCAGGTCATAGGATTACCGCCGAGGAAGAAAATGATGCCGCTGGTACTCATTTCGGGTTTCGATGTTGCCTGCTATGTCCGCATCCCTGTAGCCGACCAGCTTTGGTTGTCCCTCCTCTCGCTTGGTGTAGTGCAGCCCGTGACCTCGTGTTCCAGCCACGTACCGTAGCACCTGCTTCACCGCAGCATGGTGATCTTCACGTGGTTCCTCCATGAAGCGGCTCACGTACATGATTGAGAAGTGAGGTCCGTCAAGGTGTGCAGCAGGTAGCGGAGTGCCCGATGATGCTCCTGTACTCCGTGGCATTCACCCTCTCACTGGTATTTAGTCTATTCAGCTTGAGACGACTCTCTATAGGTGTTAGGCTTGGGTTGCATGAGCCCATGCCACAACGTTTCAAAAGTTTGTTGGCCTAGGCATATTGACTCAAGAAAATGGCTTCTGGGCCTTGACTGAACTCGATGCCAAGGTAATATGATAGCAACCCAAGGTCACACATCTAGAAGTTATTCTTCATCTCCTGCTTGAATGTGGTGATGTCGTCCTTGCTGCTGCCAGTGATAATCGAATCATCGACATAGACACCCACCACCAGCTGTGTTCTTCCTCTGCTGCGCATGTAGATGCTGTCAAAAACAACGTCACGCGTGATGATGATGCGCCTGTTGACGGGGTCGTAGCACCGGTACACCTTGGAGCCATTCTCGTACCCGATGAAGATCGCCTTGGAGATGCGTTCATCATGGTTCTTAAGATGTGGCTGCGTGTTCTTGATGTGTGCTATGCAGCTGAAGGCGTGGAAGTAGTGCATGGATGGGAGTTTGCCATGCCACGCCTCATAAGGCGTCTTCCCATCAAGTGCACGTGTCGGGGCACGGTTGAAGATGTAGACAGCCGTGGACACAGCCTCACCCCAGAAGTAGCCAGGCAAGTTCTTCGCCTTGAGCATGGATCATGCCATGGCCACCACACTCTGGTTGCAGCGCTCAACCACCCCATTTTGTTGTGGTAAATATGGGGTAGTGAGCTGCCGTCTGACACCACGCTCTGTGCAGTACCAACCGAACTCCAAGGATGTAAACTCTTCCCCACGATCAGTGCGGAGGACCTTCAGCTTCATCCCGGTCTCCACCTTGATGGTCGTTTGAATTTTTTTATTGCCAATGCTGCTTGATCCTTGCTGGATAGCAGCCCCAGCCACATGTACCTGCTCAAATCATCAACCAACAACAAAAAATATTTGTTCCTGCTCGGAGTTGCTGGTGTGATTGGACCACATATATCACCGTGGATAAGGTCGAGGATGTGCTCCGCACGATGTCGTGCTGCACCGGGAAGGGGTTGCGACGCTTGCCAACAAGGAAGCTTTCACACACCTGATCCACTTGATCAAGTAGTAGCATCCCACGGACCATTTTTGCCATCTTGTGCAGCGAGGAAAAGCTGAGGTGCCCGAGCCTGGCATGCCATCACCAGGCCACCTCTGAACTCCGTGCGAACAGACAAACAGGATGACCAATTTTCAGCTCAAGGTAGTATAGGTGTGATGATGATTGCAGCACCTTGGCTAGCAGACGTCAGTTCTGGTCGAAGATGCGGAGTATGTTGTTGTCGATCACCATGCGGCATACAGCCTCATCGAGCTGCCAGCACTGATGTTTTTGGTCTTCAGTCGCGGTATGTAGTACAACCCCTGTCAGTGCATGGTGTTCACCATTCTTACAAGTGAAGATGATGGTGCCACGGCCCTCGATCTGGACGATGGATCCATCACCAAATTTGACAGTGCTGCACACCATGGTACCGAGCTCTGCGAAGACACCTTTGAACCCAGTCATGTGATTTGTGTCTCCTATATCCATGACCCATCGATGATGACCTTGTTCCTCCTGAGGGCCAAGTTCAGCCAGCACCTTTTGCTTCTCGATCTCGATGGTCGGAGTTGGAGCAGTCGGTGGTGCAGCAAGGCTGATGGTGACAGCGTGGACCATCAACAAGGCCTGGTCCTCTTCTTCTCCCTGGACAAGATGAGCCTCCTCATCTCTCTTCTTCTTGAGGCATTCTCGGGCCCAATGGCCTATTTTGCCACAATATGCACAAGTGTCATCGTGGATAACTTTGCTGGACTGTGCCTTGCCGCCCCGTGACCCAGTGCTATGGCCACGGCCCGAGACTTGCCATTGCCACCTCGACATCCACCGGAGCTGGGTCGAAGCCACTGTTTGCACCATCATGTATCTTCAGGCGCGCGAGCCAATCCTCCTCTGTGAGAAGAAGGCGCCCACTGCTGTCCTTGACAGGGGCGGACGAAGACTTTTTGTGCTGTTCGACAGCACGCAGACGTACGGCCGCCACTTCAATCGAGATGGTGTTAGGTCAAGAAGCGTCGCAGTGGAGTGCAGCATCTTCTTAACTACTTCATTGTGGGAGATGTTGTCGCCGTGGACGCACAGTTGATTAGCCAGAGTAGTGATGCAAAGTGCAAAGTCTTCAACAGTCTTGCCGGGCTTTAACGTCTTCTTGGCAAAGTCCTTGCGTAGCCTCTCGACGTTGGCCTCTTTTACCCGCTCGACACCGACTTGAACGGACTGAATCGACTCCCATGCCTTTCTTGCAAACTCCTTCACGACCAGGCCTGCTTGCATTTCTTGCGGCACGGCACGGAGCAGAGCGACCAACGCATTCTGGTCCTCATGGAAGTCGTCGGTCCACGGGTCGATTGCCTCCCACAGGCTCTGCGCTTGTAGGTTGACCCGCATGACCAATGATCACTCGGCATAGTTGGTCCCAGAAATCATGATCAACTAAGCCCTCTCGGGGGGCGCGTGAGGATGGTGTATACGACAGACGCCGAACTCTTTTTGATGACTCACTCGATGAGCACCTCACAGCCGGCATCCCGGCGCCATGGTCGACGTGGTGGAGGAGAGGGCGACTCTTGTTGAGGGGGCGGCTCCCTTGCAGACTCCTCGAATTCAACATGACTTTGATACCAAATGTTGGAGTTCACCGTGAAAAATGTAAAAGTCCCAAAACTTGTAAATAGAAAACTTGAGCTATGAATAAAGTTGAGTTTATATGCAAGAAATGGGACTTACAAAAACTTTTGTGTTACTCATAAAAGTGTTGGCATGTGCAATAAAACTCTAAATTCAGTTTGAACTAAGAGGGTCACTTCCAAAAAGAGGAGGGCCATCTTCAAAAAGGAAAATGCAAACTGATGTTTGAGAAGCTGTAATTACAATAGCCAACTCAAAGATCAAAGGATATATTTGAGTTTCTCAGGTCCAAATTATGAGGGAGCCAAGTTTTGAGCAAATTTGGGAGTGCTTTGATATGAATATCAAAGGAACTTGTGAATTCCATCCAAATTTGAATTTAAATTTGAAACTGTGGCACAAACTGTCAAATGGCAAATTGGCTTTTGAATTTGGACCCCTCACAGCTGAATTTGCAAGGTGTCAAAAGTGGGAGATCTTTTGGTGCTGAGGTGGGGCTGTGGGCCCCAGGTGTCATTGAGAGGAGAGATCAAAACTTACTGCCTAAGTCTTGCTCTCGGGTAACGCACGAGCGCGATCACCGCGCGGGCGCCACCGAGGCTAACCCGAAGCCACCGCCTCACCCGCCCTCGCGCGCTGGCGACCAGCTTACTGCCCCCCTCCCTGCCTCGGCGTGATCTTTTCCCTCTGAACCGAGCTAACGGCGTTTCTCTTCCCCTCCTCGCGCCCGATAAACCCTGAGATCGCCGCCGCTTCCGGTCTGACCGGAGGTGCCTGCAAAACCAGTGCGGAGCACTGTCTGAGCCGCAAAACGGCAAGGCCTGATCGCCCTCCACTCCCTCAGCGCAAGAGCAGTCAGGTTCCGGCCTCCCTTCCCGAGCAAAGCTCGTTTCCGCGGCGACCCAACTCCACAGCAGCTCGTCGTTCACGCGGGCAGCCCACTCCGTGGGTTTTCATGCCCCAGCGAGGATGGCCATCGGGGCGCTGCTGGTCCCTGCTGCTTCCACCCAAACCACAAGGCAAGCCGTGAACCACCGAGCGAGAATTCAGAAAAACTTCGCCAGCGGCCACCGGGCGACGTTCTGGTACGAATTCTCCAAATTCTCACTCCCTTCTTGTCTTTAGGTCACTAAACTGTGCTCAAAGGACCTAGACTCGAGGATGACCCGATCCCCTCCCCGATCCTGGCTTGAAACTTCATATTAGCAGACCATTTTCAAGTTTCCGAGCGGCGATCATGGCGGGAACCGCCGGGCACACGGTGAACCCCCACTTGCCGCTGTTTCCGAGCCAGTTTGAGGCCGTGCCGAGCTAGCCTAACCTCCACTGCTGCTTTAGAGCGTGTCCGCTGAACTTTTGGCAGGCTAGGGTGCTCGTGCCACGGCGCCGAAGTCTCACCGCGGTGTGCGCACGTCGCCGGCCTACTTCCGGCCACCGGCAGCCCGAGCCAACCCCGTAGACATGTTCCCCGACCCTGAAAACCCCCAGGCGGCGAGTACCGAGCCGGGAAGCCAACTCCGGCGAGCTCCAGCGAGGGGGCGGCGCGGGAAAAAGGGAACGGTCCGAGGTTGAAGATGACCGGCCGGTCCCACATGTCAGTGGCGATATTTTAAATCTTCGATCAGCTGCGGCCCCGGGATCCTTTGCGACAATGCGGGAAAGGGTCTGTGGCCCCGTGTGGCGTGACTCCGGCGGCTGACACGTGTGGGGTGGACCCACAGTCAGGATTTGAACATTTCCCGAATTAATTTGAATTCCAGATTTGGTTCAAACTTTAGATCTGCATAACTTTTGCTAGGGAGCTCCAAATTTAGTGATTCAATTTGGGTTGGATTCAGGATAAAAATCTCTATCCAAATATGCAGCCCAATTTTCATGAAAACCAATAGAAAATTCTGGAGAATTCTTTAAAGCTTTTCAGCAAAAGAATTTTAGAGGGAGTTTGGTTCATCTAAAATTCCCCAAATCTTTCCAGAATGTTCTTTAGGATATTAGGAGACTCCTGTAAAAGTTTCAGATCATTTGAAGTTGATTTAGTTAGGGCAATTCTAATTCCAAGTTTCTGCATTCAAATAAGCACAGAAAGATTTTCAGGGAATTTCCAAAATTTGGAAATTCAGTTCTAGCCATTCCTTAGCTCCAAAAATCCTAGGAAAATTCATGCATACTCCCTGAGCTATGTATGATATTATAGTTCACTTGGATTTGCATGAAAGTGCAAGTTTAATCAAAATTAATTCCTTTATGCCTAAATGCTTAGGGAATTGTTCTGGGTGACCTAATCAGTGAAACATTCTGAATTTTGGTCCAGAGGACTTTCTTGTGACAAGGAACTCACAAGAAAATTTCCATCTCCATTAGAGCCTTGGATCAATAGTATTCTGATCAACCAATTAGGAGATCACCACCCAAGAGATGAACTTCACTTCTCACTTGATGATAGTGCTTAGACACACATCCAAACCACCACCCCAGTGTCATTTTAAATTCTTAAACAAAGTTCCAGTTTCAAACTTTTCTTTAGCACTTATTAGCAAAAGGATTTATAATTAAACATGTATACATATTCATAACGTGTAGTGGTTAAACGTGGATAAGTGAAGGTTTGATCAAGGAGCAAGAAGGCATGGATTAAGCTTCAAGTCATCATCAGCAACTAACTTCATCTTATCTGACTTTAGTCACCTGCAAAACCAAGGCAAGCCCCGGTTTGCACTTAAGTTGTTTTTAAAGTTTTCCCTTTGTTCACTACTACTGGTCAAGGTTTGTATGTGCATTAGGTCAAGGATGTTGATACTCCACTTGCATAACCCAACATGAAACCTAAGGTCAAGGGTAGCTCTGTGTCATCGCTCTAGAATAAGGCCGTGGTAAATAGGCTAGGACATCCGGTAGAAGACGAGTAGTTGGAATCTACTCGCGAGCTTTGTTTTAGGATGACATAAGTGGGGTTGGAAAGGGGAGCAAACTAAAGTTTACGTTTCTAAAGATGAGACCGGGCAAAGGGGTTAGACAGCGACAAGACGAGGTCTTGGTCGAGTAGCTCTGCCCGTGTCAGTCAAGGACCGAAGCGTATGTGGCCCTAGGAGCAAGTATTGAGTTGTGTACCGGATGCTTACTGATATATGGGAACCAGGAAACCGATGTACCGGCTTCACTGGATTGTAGAGGCATACCACATCGTCTCGTTAGACCTATGAGCCCGAGACGGCGTGACCGGTTCTACAGTTTAGTGGCCTGAGAAAGGTTGCCACATACGATGTAATGAAGGACGCCAGAGTTGGGTCTTCAGAGGCGGGCGTATGCGTCGAGTTATCCGGGTAGTGTTTGATTCGAATCACCGTCCCTCGCGGTTATGAGTACCGCTTGCTTACTGCGCTGTGACGTAGTAATCAAGTTGTGTGGGAATAGTTTGCAAAAGTTTTAAATGCTGTTATGCTAATTATAAATTGCATGAAAACCATGTTTAAAGTAGAGATAGAGCAAACTAAAGTTATTTTTCACCTTGGGACAAGTAACATTGGAATGAAGCGTTTCTTGTTTGATTGTGGAGTTCCAATGTTGCTGGGCGCAAGGTCACTACTATTATGGCTAAATTCTGAAAGTTAAGGATGAACTCGTAGACGAGTCTTTTCGCAAATGTCAGGCTTAAGTCTTAGGTTACTTTCATGTAGAGTTTCATGTCTTAGGAGAGACGGTTAAGTCTTGCTGAGCCTTTGTGCTCACTCTTGCTATATAAGTGGTTTTGCAGGTAAACATCGACGCTATAAAGAAGGTTGTCCGGTGAGACTCGGGAACTTCCGAGTCATGTCACACTTGGAGAACCTAGCCGCTGCCATGTCTTCGTGTTGCTAGCGAGACGAGTTCGCGGGCTGGACCTCTTCTCGAGTGCTTCTTAGATATTCAACGTGAGCTGGTTATAGACTTCCGCTGTAGCTATTTTATATAAAGTATTTACAAAGAACAGTTGTAAGTTTCCGCTTTTGATTTATGTAATACTATGTTTCTTATATGTGTGCTGTTGGGTGCCGCACAACACGGCACCACCCAATGCGATTCCTCGGGCGAGGCGGCACGGCCCTGTGATCGGGGTCGGGCCCCCTCAAAAAACTTTTTAGCGGCGAGCTCTGTAGGAGCGCTGAATGGTAGAAGACAAAATAGTTTTTGGTTGCTCACCGATATTTATTTTCCTTGTTGTATTTAAAGGTACAATGACTTCAATACTCACTAATACAGCATAATATTGCAGCACACTAAAGACCTGCCATAAGGCACACCTAACTGACATGCTAATACGTGTAATAAGTCTGCACCATAACACGTACTAATACTCACTTATTCCTGTGCTAATGGCAGCACCATAACTGATCATAACAGACATTAAGGCAGCTAGCTTATTCAACACGTCTGGCCCAAGATGGAAGAAAGGATGGGGAGGGGATGACATGCGGGACCTGCAATTTTATTTATTTCCCAGGGTTTCAAATTTGCCCACTCTTTCTAACTCAAAAATAAATATATAGAAGACTCCAAAAATGGTAAATATTTGTGGAGGGGTCCTATATAATATATTACTCACTTAGGTAAAGTAAGATTTGAAATTGTTCTTGCAAAAAATAAATTTGAATTTCTCTCTTAAATTAATTGTTTGAAATTAATTTTCAAAAATTGTACCCTAATTTAGGAAAAAAGTTTTTATGGATGTCTAATATGGACATCATTTCTTTTTGGGGAATTCATTTCATCTGCTTGAATTTGAAAATTTTATTTTTTTTGACTCGTTTTTGCCAATTTGAGTAACATTCGAATTCAAATTTGAACCTTGAATCATCTATGATTTCAGTGGTGTGCTATTCATAAATGTGGACTGTTACATTCTGGATTAATCTATCCCGTAAACTTCAAAGTTTTGCGCCTTCTCCAAACAAAAGACAGAAGAGGGATAATTCAGTTATCCGTCAATTTAAAACTTCATTTCAGCTACTCATATTTGAGATCCCTATAATTTTACTAATTCTTTGAGCCTCATCAACGGTAGTTTATCTTCAGATTGTCTTGTAAGATTATTCTTTAATTTTATCCCAAGTAATTTTTATAGTCTGTTTGTCATTTGTTACAATTGTACATTATCAGCATTCCACTACAAGAAACGAGTAAAAGGCCGTCAGCCATATTGGCGTCGGTTGGCTTCTGTTGCCGATGTACATATATTATAGCCGTCGCCCTTTGTCCGACGCTTTTGACATTTATGGCCATTGGTTCCAATGCTTTTATAGTCTTTGTAGGTTAGTTTTGGCAACCTGACGCTTTTTCGCCTTATAGCTGTCGGTCGGGGGGCCCGAAACCTTTAAGACCTATAACCGTCGGCTTCAGGAAACCGACGCCTTTAATGCCCTATAGCCGTCGGCGGTAGTGGGTGAGCCCGCGAGGTTGAGGTGGCTCATTTATTCACCAAATGATCGCCTCCCGAGCTCTAGAGCACCAGGGGATCATGGCGAAGCTAGAACGAGCCGCCTAACTCGATGAAACAGCCTGCAAACTAGGGTTCAACGGTGAGCCGAGGTGGTTTCCCATGGCGTCGTGAAAATCAGCTAGAACATGGCAAACTCTTGATGGTTTTCCTCGGTTCTTTGTTGAGGATGGGCGCTAGGGATTGCAGAAGCTATGTGCACATTAGCTCGAGGTTTGGTTGATTGTGTAACCCAATTTTGGGTTTAAACCGAGCTCTACTCTTTTACACTAGGGTTCGGGAAAGAATGGAATTCGAGCTACCCGGTGGATCATTTGCTAAACGGATTGCAGCTACACCATCTAGGGCTACCCACACACCTTTCTTGTGTAGGAAGTTGGAGGAGAGGGTGGCCGGATGGGGCTGTCGACGGTGAGCTGAAACGGTGATGTCCGGTGCACCTCAAAGCTTTGGCGCCAACTCTTGATTTGTGAGCAGCTCCGAGCTGTAAACTTCAGAGGGGATATGGGAGGTGCTAGGGCATGTCGAGGCACTACTCTTTGCTGTTTGGAGCTTGATCAAAACGAGCTCGAGTGGCTGAGGCTAGCAAGAACAGAGGCAGCGCGGCACGAGCTCGTGTTCGCGGGAGAAAGAACAGCCTGAGCGAGCTGAGGAAAACAAAATGGCTCTGTGGCACTCGGGGCGTGGTGATGAGGATGAGCACACGTTAAGCAAGGAGGAGGTGGCGCCTAAGGCCTCGGGTGTCGGTGGCGCCGGCGCGCTGTGATCGCGTGGGCGACAGAGAGGGAAAAATTGAGTCGGTTGAGAAGAGTGTGTGGCTGACAAATGGATCCCACCCCCTCATTTCTTAATCCATTTTTCCAAAGCTACTCACAATTAAATGCTTTGCGTCAACTCAAAGTCATGGTTTGAAAATTTGAATTCCAACTGATTTAAATGCTAGTGTGGAATTTGAATTGAGTTTGGTTATTTGAATTTGAAATGGAATTTGAATTCTCCTTTTGCATTGTTCCAAAAACATAGCAAACCAACTCCAATATTTCTGAATATTGGCATGGTTGCTAATTCAAATGTGGAGAACACATTTGTGGAACCAAATTTGCAAATTGAGGAAATTGGGATTTGAAACTGAAATTTAAATTCAGATTCGAGGGCTTCCTCTTTTAATCACAAAAAATATTAGAACCCCTCCAAATGAGATGAACTTTGAAAGTTTGAATATTCAGCGTATGAAGATCCAAGTTATGAATTCAGATCTTCATGTTTGGAAGTTTTGGTAAGTTTGAATCCTTACTTTGAACTTACACCGTTATAATTCAATGTTCTAATTCTCCTCATTTTTCCTAAATGTAAATGTGTTGAAATTCTTGCTACCACTTTTTGGGGATTTTACATCCCTCCCCCCTTAAAAAGAATCTCGTCCCGAGATTCCAAAAGAAAAGCAAGGTGGGGAAAGTTTACTGGGTATACGATGATAGCAAGTCCGGATAGTTCGCTTGTAGATAGTCCTCGCTTTTCCATGTAACTCCAAGCGATAGGCCATGGGTCCGCATTTTTCAACGATGGGGATCAGACCGATGAATCGCATCACAAGCGGAGAGGACGGCGTCTTTTATCCGCATAGCTCTTCTGACGAGATTGAGCAGCCATAAGGTTGACTTGTATTACTCGCACTTGTTCGTCAGCCTCATTCACAAGTTCAATGCCGTAGATAACTCGCTCGCCGGACTCGCACCGGTTGACTGGTGTGCGACATTTCCGGCCATAGAGAGCTTCATACGCTGCCATCTTGATGCTATCTTGATAGCCATTGTTGTAAGAAAACTCCACCAACGGCAAGTGATCGTCCCAATTTTGCCGTGGTGGATGGCACAAGCGCGTAGCATGTCTTCAAGCACTTGATTCACCCATTCAGTTTGACCATCCGTCTGCGGGTGATACGTTGAGCTGCAGACAGTTTGGTCCCCAATGAGGCGTGCAGCTGTTCCCAAAACCGAGCGACGAACAGCGCACCGCGATCTGAAATAATGGAGCAGGGAACACCGTGCAAGCACAAGATCCTTGCGATATACAACTCTGCATATTGCTTGGCCACGTACTTTGTATGTACGGGGATAAAATGAGCCAACTTGGTTAGTCAATCGACTATTACCCAAATTGAGTCATGCTTGTGAGACGTGAGAGGTAAACCAACAATGAAGTTCATGCTGATATCCTCCCACTTCCACGCCAGAATATTCAATGGTTGCAGCTGTCTGGCTTTACGCATATGGTCGGCTTTCACCCGCCGACACGTATCACATTCGGTACGTACTTTGCGATTTCTCTTTTCATCCGCGTCCACCAAAACCTGGTTTTCAGATCCTGGTACATCTTGTTGCTGCCCGGATGAATAGAGAACAAATGAGCTTCGTCCAAGATTTTCTTCCGAAGCTTCATGTAACGGGGTACCACTATACGGTCTTTAAACCATAGAGTGTCGTGTTCATCCCTTTGGAAGCATTTCATTTCGCCATTCTTCATCCTTCTCCGAATGTGCGACATTCCCACGTCTTTCTTATGAGCTTCCACAATCTCCTCTCGTATGGTAGGGACGAGAGCAAGATTATATAATACCCCATATGGAACCAAGTACGAACTCGGCTCCTGCTCTTCAAGTGGGGTGATGGACAGATGGTTGACGTGAAATTTGCGGCTTAAGGCATCAGCAACACATTTGCCTTACCGGGATGGTAGTGAATCTCGATCTCATAATCTTTGATCAGTTCTAGCCATCTCCGCTGCCGCATATTCAACTCCTTTTGAGTGAATATATATTTCAGACTGTTGTGGTCGGTGTAGAGGTGCACTAAGTTCCCCAGTAAATAGTGTCTCCACATTTTCAATGCCAACACCACAGCAGCAAGCTCAAGATCATGAGTCGGATAGTGCTGCTCGTGGTTACGGAGTTGACGTGAGCCATAGGTGACCACTCTTCCTCCTTGCATCAATACACAGCCAAGACCGATACCGGACACATCACAATATACGTCGAAGGGCTTGGTTGTATCCGGTTTAGCTAACACCGGGGCTGTGGTAAGATGCTTCACAAATGCTTGGAAAGCTTCTTCACAAGCTGATCTCCAAATATATTTGATCCCCTTCTTCAACAGTTCAGTCATCGGCTTAGCAAGCTTGGAAAAGTTCGGTATGAATCTCTGATAATATCCTGCTAACCCGAGGAAACTCCTGACTTCGTGGACTGATGTGGGGGACTTCCATTTCAGCACTTGTTCGATTTTGCTTGGATCAACTGCAATGCCTTCTACAGAAATAATTTGACCAATAAATGGAACTTGGCTGATCCAAAACTCGCACTTGCTGAACTTGGCATAAAGCTTATGGTCTCGCAATCGTTGAAGTACGATATGCAGGTGTTCGGCGTGTTCTTCATCAGACTTGGAGTAAACCAAGATGTCGTTGTAAAAGTCCCAAAAACGTGAATGGCAAGAAACGGATGTTTGAACGTCATTGTGTTTCGGGTTCATGGAAAATGGAACTTACAAAAAACTTTCTTACATGGGATGGTATTCGTGGGGTTCAACAACACGGGTTCAAGCATTCATTTGAATGTGTTGGACCAAGGTGGAGTTAAACTCATGTGTAATCATACATGTGTATGAGAAAGAATAAAAATAAGGTCCTTAGACTCAAATGCTCACCCCAAAGTGACGCCAAATTTTTGAACACACATGGAACCTCACACATTTGAAGGTGAGGAGATTTATGGTGGCAACTTTCTGCTTTTAGGGTGAGCTAAATAGGAGTGAAATATGCTCATGCTTGAATTTGTGCTGAATTCAAATTTGAGGGGCATATTCAAACTGAACTTGTGAGGTTCAGATTAGGACCAAGATTGATCAAGCATGGGCTAGGAGCAAACCAAAGTTTTTCACCAAAATTCAAATGGGTCATCACATAAGAGGACTTTAAATTCAGTTTTTAACTAAAAGGTTCACTTCAAGGAAAAGGAGGCCGTTTCCAAAAAGGAAGTTCAAACTGTTGGTTAAAAATTCTTATTGGCAGTGGCCAACTCAAAAATAAGATGGCATATTCAAATTTTTCAGGTCCAAATTATGAGGAAGACAAATTTTGAGAAAGTTTGGAGTTGCTTTGATATGAATATCAAAGGGGCTTATGAATTCCCTTGAAATTTGGATTCAAATTTGAAACTAAGGTAAAACTTATCAATTTGCCAAATGGCTTTTGGATTCGATTTCCTCATGACTGAAGTTTGCAATATGCCAAATTTGGGAGATCTCTTGGGAGGAAAAAGGAGTGGGACCAACTTGTCATGAGGAGGGGAGACTTACACACGAAGTCATTTGTCTCTGCTCTCGGTTTCCACTCGAACCAGCCGGCTGTGCAACAGAGGAGCGCCACCGAGCGGGTCACCGACGCCACCTCCTGCTCCTTTGCGCGGTTCCCCCCGACTCTTATCCTCCACACCGAAGCAACACACGACTTTGCTCACTCTCAGCTCGTGCTTCCGCTCCCTGTTATGCTCCCGCGCACGAAGGATGGCCACCGGCGCCGCTCCTCAATTTTCCACCGCACACCGGCGTTTGATCAATCTTTGCTCGAGCCGTCAACACAAAAAGGATGTGCCTACATGTGTACAAGGTTTTCCCCAGCTCAGCTCTGACGCTCGGGGCTTCTGTTGGCCATAAATTGAAGATCAACGAGGAGAACCGAGGTGCAAACGGCGAAACCACAACCGGCTCACCGTGGGCAGCAAGCCACGGCCATTTTCACGTCCATCTCGCTGCACAAGAAAGGTGCGCCATACTCCCTAGATCGTGTAGCTGAAGTACGTATAGCAATTGATCAACCGGGTGTGGAGAATTTCCAAACTTTCCCAAACCTAGTGCATGCGTGTAGGGCTCGGTCTACCCCAAAATTCGCGTTGCACGATCCAGCCAAGCTCGAGCAAGCTCGCACACAGCTTCCATACTTCGTAGCGCCCCTCCTCGACGAAGAACCGAGCAAAAACATCAAGAAATGAGGGAGTTCTAGCTGTTTTCTTAGCCACCGGTGCAAAAGTACCTCGGGTCACCGTGGAGCTCCCGGTTGCCGGCCGTTTCACCGGCGTTAGAGGCCAAGTCTAGCTGCTACACCGTACACTGGTGCTCTAGGGACGAAAATCCGAGAGTTTGGTGTAGGATGGTGCTCGGTTGACCTCGCCAGAACTATAGTGACGCACTGCCCCCATCACGCACCCCTCTCCGGGCATCGCTGGCCGCCGGAGACCGTACCATCGAGTTCAGCAGGTCAAATAGTGGGAGGCGGCAAGTTGGAGGCCGGGGGTGGTCAGAAAGTTGGTTCCGGCAGCCCTCACCGGAGCACGCCGCCGCTGCCCTCTGTTTGGCGCGAGGAAGGAGATGAACTGACGTTTGGGGCCCGCAGCCGAGTTTAAATATTTCCGGAATTTGTCTAATTTGGCTTAAACTTTGAAGAGCCATAACTTTGTGTAGGAATGTATAAAAATTGTCAAACAAATTTTATTGGATTCCTCTCAGAGAGTTCTATCCAGGGGTGCAGCCCAATAATTATGGAAGTCCCTGGATTTGGCTCCTTAATTCATATAAAAAATATTGTAGGAATTTTTCCAGGAGTTATGTGTATTGAAAAATTCCCAAATTTGGGCAGGAGATCCTTCCAATTATACTTGAAATCCAATAAAATTTTCAGAGGCATTGGACCTAATTTGCTTGGCCAAGTGTGGTGTTAAATCCTTATGTCTCTGAAAATTGGAAAAATAGAATAGAGCCATTTTTAGTTTCTCACCAGTTCATGTAAAGGTCATATCTTGATGTAGGAACCTCCAAATTTAGTGATCCAAACTGGGTTGAATTCATATTGAACAACTCTATCCAAATGTGCAACCCAATTTGTATGAAAGTCATTATTTATTTCTGTAAAATTCTTTAAAGCTTTTCAGCAAAAGAATTTTATAGGGAGTTTGGTTCATCCAAAAATCCTCAAATTTTGCAAGAATATTCTTTGGGGTGTTATTGAACTCCTGTAAAAGTTTCAGCTCTTTTGGAGTTGATTTGGATAGGAGAATTCTGAGTTCAAGTTTCTGTGTTCAAATGAATACAGAAACAATTCCAGAGAATTTCCAAAACCTGGAAATTCAGTTCTGGGCAATTCCGAGTTTCGAAAATCCCAGGCAAATTCATGCATGCTTCCTGAGCCATTTTTGAAAGTGTGCTTCACTTGAATTTGCATGAAAGGGCAAATTTATTCAGAATTAATTCCTTTTTGCCAAAATGCATAGAGAATTGTTCTGAGTGATCTACTCATTGAAAAATTCTAACTTTTGGTCCAGATTACTTTCTTATGACAAGGAACTCACAAGAAAATTTTCAGCTCCATTGGAGCTCTGGATCACCACTGTTCTGTTCAACCTATTTAGATGAGTAACACACAAGTGATGGAATGCACTTATCACTTGATCATGTTGCTTAACCTAAACCCAAACCACTAGCACCAATATCATTTTAAATTCTTAAACAGAGTTACAGTTTTAAACTTGTCTTTATAACTTGTTAGTAAAATCTTTACAATTAAAACACATACGCATATTCATAACGTGTAGCATATACGTGAAGACTTGTGAAGGAAGTGAAGTGGGATTTCAAAGACGCGGTGATCGAGTGATCAAGTCTCAAGTGGTCTTCACTAACTGAATAGATACTTTGTCACCTGCAAAACCAAGGCATGCTCTGGTTCGCATTTAAGTTGTTTTATAATGTTTTACTTTGCTCACTACTATGGTCTAGAGTTTGTATGTGCATTAGGTCAAGTATGCTTTATACTCCAAATGCATGACCAAATGGACCCTGGAGTCAAGGGTAGAAAAGTGTCCCTGCTGTAGAATAATGCCATGCTAAATAGGCTATGACATCCGGTAGAAGTCGAGTAGTTGGAATCTACTTGCGAGCTATAGTCGGGATTACATGGGTGTGGTTAGAAAAGGCAAACTAAAGTTTATGTTTCTAAAGATGAAACTGGGCAGGAGGGTTAGGCAGCGACAAGACGAGGTCTTGGTCGAGTAGCTCTGCCTGTGTCGGTTAAGGACCGATGCGTTTGCGGCACCCATGAGCAAGTATTGAGTTGTGTACTGGATCCTTACTGCTATATGGGACCTAGGAAACTGATGTACCAGGTTAACTGGATTGTAGAGGCATACCACATCGTCTCGTTAGACCTATGAGCCCGAGACGGCGCGAACGGTTCTACAGTCGGGTGTCCTGTGAAAGGTTGCCACATAGTACGTAATGAAGGACGCCAGATTTGGGTCTTCGTAGGCAGGCGTATGTGTCGAGTTATCCGGGCAGTGTTTGATTCGAATAACCGTCCCTCACGGTTATGAGTACCGCTTGCTCACTGTGTTGTGACGTAGTAAGCAAGTTGTGTGAGAACAATTTGCATATTTTAATTGCTTCTATGATTATTGGAATTGCATGAAAACCTTCTTTGAAGTAGAGATAGAGCAAACTAAAGTTAATTTCCACCTTGGGACAAGTAACATTGGAATGAAGCGTTTCTTGTTTGATTGTGGAATTCCAATGTTGCTGGGCGCAAAGGCACTACTGTGATAGCTAAAATCTGGAAGTTAAGGATGAACTTGTAGGCGAGTCTCTTTGCAAATTACATGTTTAAGTCTTAAGTTACAATCATTTAGAGTTGCATGCTTTAGAAGAGACGGTTAAGTCTTGCTGAGCCTTTGTGCTCACACTTGCTATATGAGTGGTTTTGCAGGTTAACTTCAACGCTTATAAAGAAGGTTGTCCGGTGAGACTCGGAGACTCCCGAGTCATGTTACACACGGAGAACCTAGCCGCTGCAATGTCGTCGTGTTGCTAGCGAGAGGATTCCGTGGGCTGGACCACTTCTAGAGTGCTCCTTAGTTATTCGACGTGAGTTGGTTGTAGACTTCCGCTGTAGATTTTGATGTAAAGTATTTACAAAGAACACTTGTAAGCTTCCGCTTTTGATTTATGTAATACAGTTTTCCTTATATGTGTGCTGTTAGGTGCCGCATAACACGGCACCACCCAATGCGATTCCTAGGCGAGCGGCACGGCCCCGTGATATGGGACGGGTCCACCTCAGTCGTCGATAAAAACCACCATGAACTTGTCCAACTCCGGCATGAACACTGAGTTCATGAGGTACATGTAATGTGCCGGGGCGTTGGTGAGACCAAAGGACTTGATGAGGTATTCATACAGCCCATATTTCGTCGAGAAGGCCGTCTTCGGAATATCCTCCGCTCGGATCTTGATTTGGTGATATCCGGAGTGAAGATCCATTTTTGAAAATACACTCGCACACACAAGTTGATCGAAGAGAATATCGATGCGGGGCAGTGGATATTTATTGTTGATGGTGATGGCATTGAGAGGTCGGTAATCCACACACAACCTCAAGGTTTCATCCTTCTTCTTCACAAACAGCTAGGAACTCGGTCGAATGAAACCCTTCTTCATTAAATCATTGAGCTGCTCCTTCAGTTCAGCTAGCTCATTCAGAGCCATCTTGTACGGTCTCCGTGATATTGGTGTCGTCCTAGGTACAAGTTCGATCTTGAACTCGACATCCCTTTCGGGTGGCATACCCGGGAGATCATCCGGAAAGACATCCGGGTATTCACGGAGAGGTCCCGGCCCGCTGGACACGTGTCGCCACCAGAGCTCGCCTCTGAGGAGAAGGGAGGTCCGGCCCCGCTAGACACGTGGCGTCCCCGGAGCTCGCCTCTGAGGAGAGGGGAGGCCCGGCCCCGCTGGAAACGTGGTGCCTTCGGAGCTCACCCTGGCAGTGACCACGTGTCAGGTCCGGAGCTCGCCTCTGAAGGGAAGCAAGGACCGGCCCCCGCTAGACACGTGGCGCCTCCGGAGCTCACCCTGACGGAGATACGAGGCTCTTAGGTGGATTTTTCTCCCGTGCACGGAGGTACCCGGTACTGAGGGTACCGACACAATTTCCCCATATTGCTGCCTTACCAAATCAATTGGAGATAAGTCTGTTGAGATCCAAAGTTGAGTTGGACTCTGATTTGAGCTCCAATTTGAGTAGGACTCCTCTTTTAACCCTTAAAAATAGAACCCGAAAAACCCCCTGACCGCAACACCTTTTTCTTTTTCCTCCTCCCAAGTCGGCGACTTAGAGGCCCTAGCCCCCAACTCGCCGAGTTAGACCCCTTCCCCCTCGCCGGAGTTCAGTCGCCGGTGAGCTCCCGCTGCTGCCATTGCTAGGAGGAAGGCCCTGTCATCAAAGGGAAGTGAGGTAGGTCTTCGTTAACCATCTTACGACACCGTCGCTGTTTCTACACATCTGTTTTCTTTGCTCCCTTCGAGCAGAAACTTTTACGTGTGGACAGACCGTGTTTTGATAGGTTTTTGACGGTGGAATTGATCTAGATCTTGAGTCAAGATCATCACCACGTCCACATTTGATCCCCACACCCTTGTTCATCATAAAACCCCATGACCATTAAAACATGCAACAACACATACAAACTGGTTTAATAAAACAGCACCATAGGATTTGCATCCATCTATCCCATTGCATCTTGAGTAAAGTTTGTGCATGATGATTGATTGCTGTAAAATCTGTATGTGCGTGGTCTTGAGTCAACTTGATGGGACATCCTTTTATAGGAGTTTACTAGTTTTGTTAACTATCCTTGTCACCGGGAAAGTTGATGAGTCGGGTATGGTCGTTTTTCCTTTTTCCTTCGCTTAATCCTTGGGATACGGGAAGCTGAATTAAAACATGGTTAGCTACTGCACTCATATGAATTATCATAATGAGAACTTCATGATGATAATGAGCATTGGAATCGGGGGAGATCTAGGTAAGCTTGGTTCATGGATGTTGATGAATGAGATGGTGGTTTACTTGCCGTAGATCTAAGGACTGGTTCATGCCAGCACATGCCAGGAAAACAGTGCTACCACAAGGCCAAATATTGGTGCGGCTTAGCTGACTAATTAGGTGTGTTGCTAATTTGTTATGGTCCGTGGAAGGCGCGGGGAATGGGAGTCGAGAGATGACTGCCCTGGGAACTACATGGCACAAGAGGGGGCCCGTAGGTGGGAGAATGGTGATTCGAGCCTGCTGGTGAAACCTTAGTGAATCCATACATCTAGTAGCCCCTTTGTAAAGGCTATTTTGTGATCTTTTGGCCATACACCAGCGGTTGTGTACTGGTATAATAGAGGTTCTGCAGTCGCCGATGGGTGATGAAATCACAAACTTGTGGGTAAAGTGGTGTCACCTCTGCAGAGTGTAAAACTATCATGATAGCCGTGCTTACGGTCACAAGCGCCTGGACAACTCACATGATTAGAGGGAAAATTTGAGATGGATGTTCGGTATGGTTATGGTATGGTCATTGGGATTGGTTTGGGACTGTTGAGTCATGACAAAGAGTTTGGCTTTGGTTATATGAATATGAGATGGTTATGAATATTTATGAGCACGAGATGAGTATGAGAAAGATTAATGGATGTTTGAGACTTGGGAAAAGGTGATTTATGATGAAAGAATGTTGCTGTTTTACTTGGTTATATTGGGATTAAATTTATCTAGACTTAGTTGCTGTTTTTACCATGTTTATGAAATAAAATTTGCTTGCTGCAATGAGCCTTTTTATTCCTACCTTGTTGTAAGCTACATGTCATACTTTTCCCGCACTTGCTGAGTACGACATGTACTCACCCTTGCATTATAACACAAAACATCAGCTACAGGAGAAGAGTACTTCGAGGATCATGTGGAGTACTAGGCGTGTGAACTGCCGTCAACTTGCCTGTGGAGTTGAAGATGGAGCCGCCGCTGTTTAGTTGCTTCCGCTATTGTTTAGAGACTTCCGCTGCAAGAATAAGATAGATAATCATGAGTGAGACAATTAGTCGATGTAATAAAGTACTTCAACACTATTTATTCATGGTTATATTCTGAATTCAGTTTGTGGATTACATGTGTATGTGTGATGAACATCCTGGGCACACATATGCATTAGCTCGCTTCTGTGTTGTACGGGAGCGGGTGTCACAGATTGGTATCAGAGCCATGTTGACTTTAGGACACAAGCCTAGGTAGAATGGACATTCTAAAACACATAGGCACACCCCTCTAAACTGCTATTTTCGAAAATCGCTTGCTGCTGCACTTTTCTTGTCAATTCAGCCACCGCAAAGTGCTATTTTCATCCCCTCGTTCTCTCTTCTTTTGGACAGCAACACTTTTGCTTTCTTGCTCCATAACTTCTGAAGTTTTGGAGTAATTTCTTCCTTCTCTAAAGTTTTTCATGTCCTATTTATAGATGCCGGTGATCAGGAGCACGACATGCATAAATACCCGTTCAACCCCCCGTGGGAGTGCACTTAACCCCATTATGTTGTCCGATGGACCACCCCCATCACATGGCGGAAACAACACTAGTTCACATGATTAAGTTTAGGATTCCCATTGAATAAGCTGTAATAGGAACGTTTAAATCGTTGTAGCGAATAGGAGTGGTGTGTTGAACTTTTGTGATGATTGCTTGTGTTTGTGTGCTGGTGTGAGTTGTGGAACGCTTCGGCGAATATCCACATCCACACATAGTAGAGAGATGTGAGGTGCTTCGACATGAGTTCACATCCTCACGTAGGCTGAAATTAATGAAAGAAGATATTTAGTTCATGCACCTTGATGCATATAGTTGAGGGGATCAATCTAATCTTCTCTTTTTTATTCTACCCAACTCTCTCTCACAGATGGTGAGGGAAAACGCCAACCATCAAAGGAGGAACGTTCGTGGCAACCATGAACCGCAAGAGGATGACCACGTTGAAGTTCCTGAAAATACTAACCCCGGGGCTGGTGCAAACAACCTTGAACAGTTGATGGTTATGCAGAACCAGCTCATGCAAACCATGATACAGACTTTGGGAAAGCTGCAAGCCAACAACAACAACAATCCTAACCCCGTTCCTTCACCCCCACCACCACCACCGCCACCACCGCCGGTTCACAACCGATTGGGAGAGTTCATGAGAACTCAACCGCCTACTTTTGCACAAGCTAATGATCCATGGAGGCTGATGATTGGTTGAAATCCATGGAGAAGAAGCTTGCTATTGTTCAGTGCAATGATCGGGAGAAAGTTCTCTTTGCATCGTACCAACTTATGGGAGCAGCCGCTGACTGGTGGGACGCTCTTTGAAATGCTCATGACAACCAGGAGACTATCACTTGGGCTGAATTCAAGGAGAGTTTCTGCTCTCATTACGTCCCTGCTGGAGTCATGATGCTTAAAAGGCAAGAGTTTGAAGGACTCCGCCAAGGAAACAAGAGCGTGAATGAGTACCTCAACAAGTTCAGGCAGCTGTCAAGGTATGCTCCCAAAGACGTCAACTCTTATCAAAGGAAGAAACACTTGTTCATGAGAGGATTGAACAATGAGATCCAAGTACAGCTGCTCAACAATGATTATGCAAGCTTCCAGAAGCTCGTTGACAAAGCTATAGTGGTTGAGAGCAAGATCCGTGAGATCGAGCAAGAGGGCAAGAATAAGATGCCATACCAGCCACAAGGGAGCAATGTACGTCCCCGTTTCATGCCCCCAGCTGCACCGCAGTATGGCTCGTCCGCTTCTACTTTCCGCCCTGCAAACCCACCTCGCCCTAATCAACCACCACAGCAACATCCTGTTATGCAAGCGCCTAGTATGACTTTGCCTCCTGCGCCCAGTCCCAACATGGGCGCCTATGCTCAAAACCAGCCTCCCCTAACATTCCTGCTGTTTTGGGCAACAAAGCATGCTTTTCATGCGGAGAGGCGGGACACTTTGCAAGTCAATTCCGTAGTAAAGGCCTTGGACAGCCGACCAACACACCAAAACAGAACCCACGGCCGAGTGGAGGAGCTACGCAAGGTAACCGTGGGCAGCAGAACTACGCTCGTGGCAACATGAATCATGTCTCCGCGGAGGAAGCGCAACAAGCTGAGGACATCGTGATTGGTATGTTCCTTGCCAATTCCGACCCAGCCACTGTTTTATTTAATTCCAGAGCATCGCATTCATTCATATCATCCAAGTATGTTGCCAAGTACAATCTGCCCATATCACACATGAAATATACTATGTTGGTTAACTCTCCCGGTGGAGAGATGAGGACTAATATAGTATGTCCGAAAGTAAACCTTAAAATAAGGGGGGTAGATTTTCTTGCCAACATTATTGTCTTGGATTCCCAAGGGATTGATATAATACTTGGGATGGATTGGTTAAGCTAGCACAACGGAGTAATACAATGTGCTGAGAGGAGCGTGCAATTGACAAATGAGCACTGTACTCGCATTGAGTTCGAGTCAGCCCAACCGGCAACTGAGAAGGCAGCATTGAACCACGTCGAAGAAGCAACATTGGAAAGCATTCCGGTGGTTCGAGAATTTTCAGATGTGTTCCCGGAAGAACTTCCTGGTATGCCACCTGACCGGGACATTGAATTTGCCATTGATTTAGTACCTGGAACTGCACCTATAGCAAAAAGGCCATATAGGATGCCCGTTAATGAACTAGTGGAACTTAAGAAGAAAATTCAGGAGCAGCTAGAAAAGGGTTTTGTACGCCCGAGCTCGTCACCATGGGGAGCCCCCGCTCTTCGTAGACTAGAAGGATGGGACCCAAAGGATGTGTGTGGATTATAGGTCTCTCAATGAGGTGACGATCAAGAATAAATACCCGCTGCCCCGTATAGAGGACCTGTTTGACCAAATGAAAGGTGCTCCAATTTTCTCCAAGATTGATCTTCGGTCGGGATACTTCCAGCTGAAGATTAAGCCCTCCGACATACCCAAGACTGCATTTTTGAACACGATATGGTTCGTATGGATATACCATTATGTCTTTTGGGTTAACGAATGCACCCGCATATTTTATGTACCTCAAGATCTTCATGGAGTACTTGGACAAGTTCATCGTGGTTTTCATCGACGATATCATGGTGTATTCAAAAAGCAAGGAAGAACATGAAGAACATTTGAGATTGACCTTGCAGAAACTGCGAGAGCATCAATTGTATGCCAAGTTCAGCAAGTGTCAATTTTGGCTAAAGGAGATATCGTTCCTAGGACACATCATCTCTGAGAGAGGAGTATCGGTTGATCCCGGAAAAGTGGGAGATGTTCTAAAGTGGAACCAACCGCAGAATGTGAGAGATATTCAGAGTTTCCTTGGGATGGCTGGATACTACTGATAGTTCATCAAGGATTTCTCCAAAATAGCGAAGCCTATGACTGAATTGCTAATGAAGGGAAAAGCATTTCAGTGGACACCAGTGTGCCAAGAAAGCATTGAGGAGCTCAAGGAAAGGCTAACCACAGCGCCAGTTTTGGTATTGCCGGACGTGAGCAAGAGTTTCGATATATATTGTGACGCATCAAGACAAGGGCTTGGATGCGTGCTCATGCAAGAAGGACAAGTGGTAGCCTATGCGTTGAGACAACTAAGGAAACACGAGCTGAATTACCCCACGCATGACTTGGAACTTGCAGCCGTGGTACATGCCTTAAAGATTTGGAAGCATTATATCCTTGGCCACCGATGTGAGATCTATACGGATCACAAAAGCCTCAAGTACATATTCATGCAAACAGATCTGAATTTGAGGCAACGTCGATTTATATGTAATACACTTCCCACTTTTGATTTATGTAATACAGTTTTCCTTATATGTGTGCTGTTGGGTGCCGCATAACACGGCACCACCCAATGCGATTCCCGGGCGAGCGGCACGGCCCCGTGATACGGGCCGGGGTCCCCCTCAGCGTGGTATCAGAGCCGCATTGGTAATAGCACACGGAGTAAGGATCGTATTACGACAAAAACTTTGGATACGGTGAGGAAATGGTATTAGGCCCACATAAGGACTATAGTAGTATAGTTACTTAAAGTGGCATGACTAACATACTTGTTACAATTCTGAATTTTGATTACGTGACGACGCACCTACGCTCAGGTAAGCATGGTAAGGAACACCACCGAAAGCGGTTCAATTTCGGTTAGCTCCCCTGACGAGGAATGTGGGTCAGGCATAGGTCTCACAGCTTGGTGTGAGACGTTAATATGAAACTCTTGAACTCTTCATGTTCCTGAGTTCATATGAAACGCTGATCCCTAGTGTGCATTAGGCAAGAAAGTGGAGACCCCATCGTGTGGTCAGTAACGTGATAGTGTGTTCTTCTGGAAATAGCCTAGGAGGACATACGCAGCGCTTGCCATCGGCGTGCCCTGCAGGGCAGTAGGTGGTATCTGTTGGGTTGATAAAATTCCCAACCGTGACGATCCGTCCGCGCTCTACTCGGGTTCCCCGTCGTGTTGTGTAAAAACACGATCCCGTACCTTGAGACGTGGCTTAACTCAAGGACAGGCGTATGGCAATGATACGGGCGTGTGTATTTACTTTCAAATATGGACCTGCCTAAAATGACAACAAACCCTTGAGTGCATCACTATTGAGTGTTTTTCTGCAGGTACTAACCACGTATGTATCCCGTGTAGAACACGTGTGCGAGAGACCATCCTAGTGCCACTGATAAAATGAATATGCCAGTATAGTCCGGTTAGGATTTTCTTTGGTAAGACTACGTAGTACCGACATGTTTCATATGGTGCATCGACACCGTACTACACTTAATAACCTCTTCCCTATGAAGAAATGGTTCATGAACTAACTTTCAACTAAAAATGGAAGTTTGAAACAAATATTAGTTACTGAACTCTTATTTTGAGCTAAGATTCAAATGAGAGAATGACTAGGCTTCAAAGTTTTCAAAAACAGAGTGCTCTGTTTTCTGGCAGGAATTTTTGCTGGACTTTGACAGAGAATAACTCTGAATAGATTTAACCAATTAATTTGTATAATACAGTTCTGGAAAGATTTTCAAATGCTCTACAATTTCTTTATAGACCTCCAGAGCAAAATCATAAGTTAAGTTGGTGAAAAGTCCAGTTGAAGACAAACTGTTCAGAACCAGGACAGTAGCAAAAACCTCTCTGGACCTTTCTGTTTATAAGCCATAACTTGTAGAAAAATCCTTAAGGAGCCTATGATACACCGTTGGAAAGATTATGAAATGTGCGACATTGTTGTAGTTCAAGGTTTTTCAGATTCTTATTGTATTTGCATATACAACTGTGATAAAGATAGCCACATACAAGGGAGATGCTGGCAAATTTTATCCAGGAATTCTGTCAACTTTGAGCAATCATAACTTCTGATCCAGATATTATCTGAAGGCATGTGAATACTCGTTGGAAATATACTGAAGTTAAATTTAACTTTTGTATTCAACTTGAGTTATGAAAATGCTGATAAACGGATCAACATCTGGGAGAGGACAGAAAAGTCTGTTCTGTACAGCAAAGAGAACGGGATAGGCCTACCCATGGAGGTGATTAAACTCGAGGATAGTCCGGTTGGACGTGAATATCCGATGTGTTTCCAATGAGTTAGCGGGCATGCCAGTTAATGGGACATCAAGTTCCAGATTGAACTGACGCCGGAAACAACACCGATTTCACGAAGTCCGTATAAGATGGCACCGAATGAACTAGCGGAGTTAAAGGAGCAACTAAGTGAACTCATGAGCGAAGGTTTTATACGACCAAGCTCATTACCTTGGGGATGCTCTACTCTGTTCGTTAAGAAGAACGACGAGACACTAAGAATAGGTGTCGATCATCGTTCTCTCAATGCCATCATGATAAACCACAAGTACCCTGCCCCACATCGATATTTTAGTCGCTCAACTAGTTGGTGCAAGGGTATGCTCGAAGATGGTTGGAGCTCATCTAAGATCATAACTTCGAGATCCACTACCATCCGGGAAAAGTGAATGCGGTTGCCGACACGTTTAGTCGGAAAGCTCACGTTCACAACTTGGCGATTGCTGAGTTGGAAGAAGAAGAACCAAGTCTCCGTGTTGTTCCATATGGAGCACTCTATAAGATTGCTCCCATTCCAACAGTCTGAGGAGAGATTGCTGAGGTTCAAAGGAGAGACAAGGGTATGTCTCACATACGGAGAAGATTAGACAACGGAGAGATGAGGTGGTTCAGGAAGGACAATAAGGGTACTCTATGGTTTAAAGACCGTATAGTTATACCTCGTAAGATGAAGCTCTATGGCCAGAAATGTCGCACACCACGGAAGTGGTGTGAGTATGGAGGAAGAGTACTGTTCGGGGTTGATTAGTCAACAAAGCCAATAACCGAGTTCGGGCAATAGTAGCGAACTTGAAGGCTGTACAATCCTGACAGAAAAGCTACTATGGTCAAAGGCGTAGACCGTTGCATTTTGATGACGGAGAACACGTTTATCTTCGTGTATCTTTGATGAAAGGAATTCACCAGTCCGATATAAAGGGGAGATTTTACTCCCTGAACTTTAGATCCATTTGCTACTGCAGAGGAGTGTGGACCTGTAGCCTACCGGCTCGAACTACCGGCAATCCTTGCTGGTGTTCACGACATATTTCATGTGTTGCAGCGACGGATGTGCCTCAAAGTTACCATGGCTGTCCGCACCAAAGAAATCGACGAGTTGAAGCTGGATCGTGCCTACACTGAACGACCGGTTTAGACTATCGATGAAATGATCCGGAACACCTGGAACCGGACATTAGGATTTTACAAGGTGCTGTGGAGTAATCATAACACAGAGGAAATAACGTGGAAAGTAAAGATTAACTCTGCATGAACTATCCAGAACTTTTATCATCATGCAGCTTGAGATTACCTCTCCCATCTCGTTCTTCTTTTGGAATCTCGGGATGGGATTCTTTTAAAGGGGGGAGGAATGTAAAAGTTCCAAAAACGTGAATGGAAAGAAATTGATGTTTGAACATCATTGTGTTTCGGGTTCATGGAAAATGGGACATACATAAAACTTTCTTACATGAGATGGTATACGTGGGGTTCAACAACACGGGTTTAAGCATCCATTTGAATGTGTTTTACACAGGTGGAGTTAAACTCATGTGTAATCATACATGTGTATGAGAAAGAATAAAAATAAGGTCTTTAGACTCAAATGCTCACCTCAAAGTGCCGCCAAATTTTTGAACACACATGGATCCTCACACATTTGAAGGTGAGGAGATTTATGGTGGCAACTTTCTGCTTTTAGGGTGAGCTAAATAGGAGTAAAATATGCTCATGCTTGAATTTGTGCTGAATTCAAATTTGAAGGGCATATTCAAACTAAACTTGTGAGGTTCAGATTAGGACCAAGATTGCTCAAGCATGGGCTAGGAGCAAACCAAAGTTTTTCACCCAAATTCAAACGGGTCATCACAAAAGAGGACTTTAAATTCAGTTTTTAACTAAATGGTTCACTTCAAGGAAAAGGAGGCCATTTCCAAAAAGGAAGTTCAAACTGTTGGTTAAAAATTCTTATTGGCAGTGGCCAACTAAAAATCAGATGGCATATTCAAATTCTTCAGGTCCAAATTATGAGGAAGACAGATTTTGAGAAAGTTTGGAGTTGCTTTGATATGAATATCAAAGGGGCTTATGAATTTCCTTGAAATTTGGATTCAAATTTGAAACTGAGGTAAAACTTATCAATTTTCCAAATGGCTTTTGAATTTGAGTTCCTCATGACTGAAGTTTGCACTATGCCAAATTTGGGAGATCTTTTGGGAGGAAAAAGCAGTGGGACCCACTTGTCATGAGGAGGGGAGACTTAGAGCGTGTTTGGCATAGCTTCGGAGTCCAAATTCACTTCGGAGCTGAAAAAATCCACCCAAACATCTCAACTCCATAACTCCATGGAGCAGCCCAACTCCACAGAGTTGAAGGAGCCGTAGTTCATTTTTTCAGAGTACCTCATTTGTTGCTCCAAAACCAGTGATTATGGACGAAGTCGTGGAGTTGGGGGATAATTACCCGCAATTGCCACTGGTTACAAAAACGTTTCGTTTTTTTCTTTTCCTCCATCCGGCTGGACTCCTCCCGCAGGCTGAAACCCTAGGGCGCTGTCGCCCGTGCCGGCCTCCTGCAGCCCGCGCCAGCCGCCTTCTCGCTGTCGCTAGCCGGTCGCCGTCGAGCAGCCTCCCGCCTTCTCCGAGCACCTGCGCCGCCTACAGCCCGCGTCGGCCGCCTGTAGCCTGCGTCGGCCGCTAGAGCCCGCGTCGGCCGCAAGAGCCTGCGCCCGCGCCGGCCGCTAGAGTCCACGTCGGCCGCTATAGCCCGCGCCCGCGCCGGCCGCCTATAGCTCGCCAGCTCCTGCGCCGCTCCTTCAAGCTCCTGCCTTCGAGCCCCCACCGCCCGGGATGCGGGTTATCCTAACCGTCCGGGATATCTAGCGCCATATAAAGGTGAAAGATATCACTTACCCGAGTGGCACAGAGGTATGGAACCGAGTACATCAAAAGAGAAGTTTAATCGAGTACACTCATCGATACGTAATGTGATTGAGAGATCATTTGGACTATGGAAGATGAAATGGCAAATCTTGTACAAAATGCCTAAGTACTCAATGCTGACACAAAAAAAAGATTATAGCTGCCACTATGGTTCTCCACAATTTCATTCGAGAGTATTCAAGTGGTGATGTGGACTTTGATAACTATGATCGAGATACTGACTTTGTACCTACAATTCCGGATAGGTACAACAAATATGCTGTATCAGCCCGTGCCTCCGATGATTCAACTTCCGAGTCAAGTTTTGTTACGATGGATGCATTTCGTGATAGTATTGCAACATCTCTTTCCCTCACGTGGAATTAGTATGAATATTTATGTAATATCTTTCTAGAACAAAGGATTTTAAGTGGTTTGTAAGAAGACAAAGATTACCTACTATCCTATCATTTTACTATTGATATATGGTTCAAAAATGGTTTGAATAATAAGTAGTTGCATATACATCATTATTTTTGTAGCAATGTTCTAATATAAAAGTACTGAAAAGTTGTTACTTACACTTTGTTATTGCAGAGTGTAAAAATCTCATTATTACTGAAATAATGTATAATTTAAAATATTTTACGAGTTAATACGCTTTACTATTCATTAAATGCATACAATCGGCGTAGCAGGGGTAATAATGGTATTACACCCTCCAAACTGTCTTTTCTGGAGTTTAGAACAGTATTTCAGCCAAACACCACCATTAGCACCTCTAACTCCACAGCAGAGTTGCTCCAGCTCAGAGTTTTAGAGCAGAGTTGCTCTACTATGGAGTAGAGCCATGGCAAACACACCCTTACACACGAAGTCATTTGTCTCTGCTCTCGGTTTCCACTCGAACCAGCTGGCTGTGCAACAGAGGAGCGCCACCGAGCAGGTCACCGACGCCACCTCCTGCTCCTTTGCACGGTCCCCCCCCCCCCGGCTCTTATCCTCCAACTGAAGCAACACACGACTTTGATCACTCTCAGCTCGTGCTTCCGCTACCTGTTCCGCTCCCGCGCACGAAGGATGGCCACCGGCGCCGCCCCTCAATTTTCCACCGCACACCGGCGTCTGATCAATCTTCGCTTGATCCATCAACACAAAAAGGAAGCGCCTACATGTGAAGAAGGTTTTCCCCAGCTCAGCTCCGATGCTCAGGGCTTCTGTTGGCCATAAATTGAATATCAGTGACGAGAACCGAGGTGCAAACGGCGGAACCGCAACCGGCTCACCGTGGGCAGCACGCCACGGCCGTTTTCACGTCCAACTTGCTGCACAAGAAAGGTGCACCATACTCCCCTAGATCGTGTAGCTGAAATCCGTATAGCAACTGATAACCCGGGTGTGGAGAATTTCCAAACTTTGCGAAACCTAGTGCATGCGGGTAGGGCTCGGTCTACCCCGAAATTCACGTTTCACGATCCACCAAAGCTCGAGCAAGCTTGCACACAGCTTCCATACTTCCTAGCACCCCTCCTCGACGAAGAACCGAGCAAAAACATCAAGAAATGAGGGAGTTCTAGCTGTTTTCTTAGCCGCCGGTGCAAATGTACGTCGGGTCACCGTGGAGACCCCGGTTGCCGGCCGTTTCACCGGCGTTAGAGTCCAAGTCTAGCTGCTACACCGTCCACTGGCGCTCTAGGGCCGAAAATCCGAGAGTTTGGTGAAGGATGTGGCTCGGTTGACCTCGCCGGAACCCTAGTGATGCACTGCCCCCGTCGCGCACCCCTCTCTGGGCGTCGCCGGCCGCCGGAGACCGTACCATCGAGTTCAGCAGGTCAAATTAGTGGGGGGCGGCTGGAAAGTTGGTTCCGGTGGCCCTCACCGTAGCACGCCGCCGCTGCCCTCTGTTTGGCGCGAGGAAGGAGATGAACTGACTTGTGGGGCCCATAGCCGAGTTTAAACATTTCCAGAATTTGTCTAATTTGGTTTAAACTTTGAAGAGCCATAACTTTGTGTAGGAATGTCCAAAATTGTCAAACAAATTTTATTGGATTCCTCTCAGAGGGTTCTATCAAGGGGTGCAGCCCAATAATTAAGAAAATCCATGGATTTGGCTTATTAATTCATAAAAGGATAATATTGTAGAAATTTTTCCAGGAGTTAAGTGTATTGGAAAATTCCCAAATTTGGGTCGGAGATCCTTCCAATTATACTTGAACTCCAGTAAAAATTTCAGAGGCATTGGACCTCATTTGCTTGGCCAAATGTGGTGTTAAATCCTTATGTCTCTGAAAATTGGAAAAATAGAATAGAGCCATTTTCAGTTTCTCACCAGTTCTTGTAAAGGTCATAACTTGATGTAGGAACCTCCAAATTTAATTATTAAAATTGTTTTGGATTCATATTGAAAAAATCTATCCAAATGTGCAACCCAATTTGTATGAAAGTAATTATTTATTTCTGGAAAATTCTTTAAAGCTTTTCAGCAAAAGAATTTTATAGGGAGTTTGGTTCATCCAAAAATCCTCAAATTTTGCCAGAATATTCTTTGGGGTGTTATTAAACTCCTGTAAACTTTTCAGATCTTTTGGAGTTGATTTGGTTAGGAGAATTCTGAGTTCAAGTTTCTATGTTCAAATGAATACAGAAACAATTCCAGAGAATTTCCAAAACTTGGAAATTCAGTTCTGGGCAATTCCTAGTTCCAAAAATCCCAGGAAAATTCATGCATGCTATCTGAGCTATGTTTGAAAGTGTGCTTCACTTGAATTTGCATGAAAGGGCAAATGTTTTCAGAATTAATTCCTTTTTGCCAAAATGCATAGAGAATTGTTCTGAGTGATCTACTCATTGAAAAATTCTAACTTTTGGTCCAGATTACTTTCTTATGACAAGGAACTCACAAGAAAATTTTCAGCTCCATTGGAGCTCTGGATCACCACTGTTCTGTTCAACCTATTTAGATGAGTAACACACAAGTGATGGAATGCACTTATCACTTGATCATGTTGCTTAACCTAAACCCAAACCACTAGCACCAATATCATTTTAAATTCTTAAACAGAGTTACAGTTTTAAACTTGTCTTTATAACTTGTTAGTAAAATCTTTACAATTAAAACACATACGCATATTCATAACGTGTAGCATATACGTGAAGACTTGTGAAGGAAGTGAAGTGGGATTTCAAAGACGCGGTGATCGAGTGATCAAGTATCAAGTGGTCTTCACTAACTGAATAGATACTTTGTCACCTGCAAAACCAAGGCATGCTCTGGTTCGCATTTAAGTTGTTTTATAATGTTTTACTTTGCTCACTACTATGGTCTAGAGTTTGTATGTGCATTAGGTCAAGTATGCTTTATACTCCAAATGCATGACCAAATGGACCCTGTAGTCAAGGGTAGAAAAGTGTCCCTGCTGTAGAATAATGCCATGCTAAATAGGCTATGACATCCGGTAGAAGTCGAGTAGTTGGAATCTACTTGCGAGCTATAGTCGGGATTACATGGGTGTGGTTAGAAAAGGCAAACTAAAGTTTATGTTTCTAAAGATGAAACTGGGCAGGAGGGTTAGGCAGCGACAAGACGAGGTCTTGGTCGAGTAGCTCTGCCTGTGTCGGTTAAGGACCGATGCGTGTGCGGCACCCATGAGCAAGTATTGTGTTGTGTACTGGATCCTTACTGCTATATGGGACCTAGGAAACTGATGTACCAGGTTAACTGGATTGTAGAGGCATACCACATCGTCTCGTTAGACCTATGAGCCCGAGACGGCGCGATTGGTTCTACAGTCGGGTGTCCTGTGAAAGGTTGCCACATAGTACGTAATGAAGGACGCCAGATTTAGGTCTTCATAGGCAGGCGTATGTGTCGAGTTATCCGGGCAGTGTTTGATTCGAATAACCGTCCCTCACGGTTATGAGTACCGCTTGCTCACTGTGTTGTGACGTAGTAAGCAAGTTGTGTGAGAACAATTTGCATATTTTAATTGCTTCTATGATTATTGGAATTGCATGAAAACCTTCTTTGAAGTAGAGATAGAGCAAACTAAAGTTAATTTCCACCTTGGGACAAGTAATATTGGAATGAAGCGTTTCTTGTTTGATTGTGGAATTCCAAGGTTGCTGGGCGCAAAGGCACTACTGTGATAGCTAAAATCTGGAAGTTAAGGATGAACTTGTAGGCGAGTCTCTTTGCAAATTACATGTTTAAGTCTTAAGTTACAATCATTTAGAGTTGCATGCTTTAGAAGAGACGGTTAAGTCTTGCTGAGCCTTTGTGCTCACACTTGCTATATGAGTGGTTTTGCAGGTTAACTTCAACGCTTATAAAGAAGGTTGTCCGGTGAGACTCGGAGACTCCCGAGTCATGTTACACACGGAGAACCTAGCCGCTGCAATGTCGTCGTGTTGCTAGCGAGAGGATTCCGTGGGCTGGACCACTTCTCGAGTGCTCCTTAGTTATTCGACGTGAGTTGGTTGTAGACTTCCGCTGTAGATTTTGATGTAAAGTATTTACAAAGAACACTTGTAAGCTTCCACTTTTGATTTATGTAATACAGTTTTCCTTATATGTGTGCTGTTAGGTGCCGCATAACACGGCACCACCCAATGCGATTCCTGGGCGAGCGGCACGGCCCCGTGATATGGGACGGGTCCACCTCAGTTGTCGATAAAAACCACCATGAACTTGTCCAACTCCGGCATGAACACTGAGTTCATGAGGTACATGTAATGTGCCGGGGCGTTGGTGAGACCAAAGGACTTGATGAGGTATTCATACAGCCCATATCTCGTCGAGAAGGCCGTCTTCGGAATATCCTCCGCTCGGATCTTGATTTGGTGATATCCGGAGTGAAGATCCATTTTTGAAAATACACTCGCACACACAAGTTGATCGAAGAGAATATCGATGCGGGGCAGTGGATATTTATTGTTGATGGTGATGGCATTGAGAGGTCGGTAATCCACACACAACCTCAAGGTTTCATCCTTCTTCTTCACAAACAGCTAGGAACTCGGTCGAATGAAACCCTTCTTCATTAAATCATTGAGCTGCTCCTTCAGTTCAGCTAGCTCATTCAGAGCCATCTTGTACGGTCTCCGTGATATTGGTGTCGTCCTAGGTACAAGTTCGATCTTGAACTCGACATCCCTTTCTGGTGGCATACCCGGGAGATCATCCGGAAAGACATCCGGGTATTCACGGACCACACGAGTATCCTCAAGTTTTATGGCTTCCGTGTTATATGTGGATGGAGCTTCTTGAACCGAACGGTCAAGAATAAGAACATGTCGGTCATGAAGTGGAGAGTTTAAACGAACCACACGTGGAATGATGTCAAGAACAACACCATGGCAATGTAGCCATGACATTCCTAAAATGACATCAAGTTTTTGACTCTCTAACATGATTAGAGAAGTCGGGTATAGATTCCAACCCAATTGTAATGGTGCTCTGTAGACCATCCTATCAGCTGTTATTTTCCCACCGAGAGAGCATATCAAGTATGAACTATTTGTGGGAATGATAGGCAATTGATATTTAATAACATAAGACTGGCTTATGAAATTATGGGTGGCACCAGAGTTGAAAAGTATGACTACGGGATGATCTAAATAAGATAATGTACCCGCGAGGATGGGTTCGCCTTCCGGCACATCTTCAATGGCTAAGTGGTGGTCGTTGCCGGGTTTTGGTGCTGGTTTCTTGGGCTGATTGCGGGGCTTATTTACACCCTGATACGGTGCTGCACCCCTGCCCTGTCGCTGCTCGGGGCAGTCCTTCGAAATATGCCCAACACGGTCACACGTAAAAGCACGTGTAAGGTGTCGGGGTTCCTCCGATTGAGGACGGAATCCCAGTGCACGTGGTTGAAACTGAGGCGCACGCGGGACCATCCTTTGCTGCTGTTGTTGCTGTGGTGGATACGATGTTCGGAAGCTTGGCGCATTATATTGTCGACCGCGAAACTGAGGCGGTCGCGCCGGTGGCTGCCATCTCTGACCGGATGGTGAGTGATACACCATGCGGTATTTTTGTGGCGCCCCACCACTGCTGCTCGTCAGCGTGCTGTGTTTCCTCTTATCAGAACCGCACTCATGCTGAGCATTTTCTTGTAAAATCGCGGCATTAACAAGGTCGTTAAATGTGCCACGATTGCTTTGGGCGAGATGGACCTTCATTTTGGAATTCAGGCCCCGGAAGAATGTGTTTCGCTTATCTTCCTCCATTCCAACAAATCCTGGCGCGTACTGCGCCAGCCAGTTGAATGACCTGGAGTACTCGTGAGCACTCCTCTCGCCTTGTTTCAGCGCCAGGAACTCCTGGAGCTTCCTCTCCATAACACCGGGAGGTATATGATAGGCGCGGAACGCCTCCCGGAACTCCATCCATGTGACGGCATGGCCAGCCGGTAATGAGGCGATGTAGTTTGCCCACCATTTACAGGCTTCTCCTTGAAGCTGTTGCGTTGCGTACAGCGCCTTCTGATGTTCAGTGCACCGTAGTAAACCTAACTTCGCCTCAAGAGCGCGGATGAAACTGTCCACCTCCAAAGGCTCTTCGGTCCCCGTAAAGACCGGTGCTGGCGTTGCCCATAGTCTTGGCGTCCTCCCTGACGGGACGCATTCTGTTGCACTAGCATCCGAAGCAACTCGGTTTGCTCGTCGCGTGAGCCGAGCATTGTGGCGAGAACCTCCGCAAGGTTTCTTGGAAGTTCTGGCGGTGGAGGAGGTGGTTGCTGCTGCGTCGTGGTTTGCTCCGGAGGTGGAGACTCATCACCACGAACCTGACTTGGATCTCCCTCCTCTTGCGTTGAACGTCTACACACCATTCTGCATTAATACCATTCAAACGATCAGCACATGATGGTTTACTTCATCCAGTCTATACAATAGTAGTGCGAGAATGGAATAAATAATACGCATAACAATCACACATATGAATAAAGTATAAACTTTATACAACATATACATCCCTGGACCATGTCACACGATCGAGTTCCAAAGTAATGAACTTTATGGATTAAAAGTTCATTTCAACCATCGTGGGTCGCCACGGGATGTTAAGTGTGTTAGTCTGCGTAAATCCTTGCTATTGTACTGGACCCTAACAGGTCCCAGCTCGAAGTGATATGTCAAATGCATAAACTTTTCGACTCTAACTCGCTTTTTTACAACAGCCGCTGGATATAAAAATGTGAAACTAAATGTTTTTGTTGAAAAACTTCAACATGGTGTTCTCTGTCCAGCTTCTGGTCCAGCGGACCAGTTGGAAGAATTTAACGGTTTTAGCCATATTGGAGGCAAAACCTGGACTGGAGTTCAACCACAAATTTGTAGTAGACTCAAAAAGGAATCCAGATTGTATTTAATTTTCCTCCATAGCCTTCCTAGTTTATGAGTTATGATTTTTACAAGTTGACAGAATTTTCTCAGGAATTTCAACAGCACCTTCTTTTCAAGTGGCTGTTTTGTTCACAAAATTTTAACTATTTCTGCCCTCCAACTAGGAAAATACTGAACTACAAAGTTGTAGAACATTCCCTACACTTTCCAACGGTATCTTACTTGACTCTTAGCAATTTTTGTACAGAAAGTTGTGGTCGAAATACAGAAAATTCCAGAGAGCATTTTTGGTCTGTCCTGTTTCTGGACAGTGAATATTCATCTGAGATTTTCATCCATTTGGAGGGAGATTTTGTTCTGGAGTTCTTCATAAAAGTTGTAGAGGACTTCAAAACCTTTCCAGAATGGTATCCCACACCTCCATTGGTTCAACCAATCCTATGTTATACACTGTTTAAGTTCAGCAAAGTTTCTGCCGAAAACAGGGGAGGTTGTTCCTAAGTCTTTGGAAATGAATCTACACTCCCCATTGACTCTCAGTTCAATATGGGAGTTAAATAACCCCTAAATGGAATCCTAAACTTTAGTTTGACTCTTTTCTTCGAAAATATCCTTTTTATGCAATTAATACTCATCTCGGTACTACGTTTCCTCACCAAAGAAAAATCCTAAGCCGGTATTCCGGCACATACGTGTCAAATGGTGGAACTAAAGACGTCACTCACAAACGGTTTCTACACGTCATGTGCTAACGTGGTTAATGTACCTGCATAAAACCACACAATAATGGTGCACCCAAGGGTTTTTGACATTTCAGGCAGTTCCATATCATAGTAAAAACATACAGTCCGTATCATTGCCATACGGATCATCCTTGAGTCAAGCCACATCTCAAGGTACATGGTCATGTTTTCACACTACACGACGGGAAACCCGAGTAGAGCGCGAACGGGTCGTCACAGTTGGGAATTTTATCAACCCAACGGATACCACCTACTGCCTCATGACCGTTGAGGCACGCCGATGGCAAGCGCTGTGTATGGCCCTCAACATTGAACGTTCAAGAGTTGCATACTATCGTGTTGCTTACCACACGATGGGGTATTTTCTCACTTTTTCCAAAAGCACGCTGGAGATCAGCATTTTCATATGCTCTCAGAACCAAGGAAAGGTTCAGAGACTCATATTAACTTCCGTGCCAAGCCACGGTATACCATTCCATACTATTGCTCGTATGGCGAGCTTACCGTAATTGATCCGCCTGCGGTGGCGTACCTTACCTCTTACCTGACGTCGGAGCATCGTTACAGAATGTATAATAAGTATGTTAGCTCTTCCACCTTAATATCTACTACTGTCATAGACCTTATATAGGCATAGTGACTAATCCTCACTCGACTACTTCTAAGTTTTAAAAATAGGCTCTTTTCGAGCATGCTATTCCCAATGCGTCTCTGATACCACGCCTGTGGGAACCACCCCATGGTTCACGCACTCCGGGATCGCAGAGGGTGGTGTCGTGCGATGCGGCACCCAATAGCACACAGGAAAAGAATATGAACAACATACAAACTTTTATTTGATATAAAAACAGCGGAAGTCTTTTTACAAAACTTAATTATATAGCGGAAGTCTTATACATAGATAGTCTCTCATCCTAACTAAGCAAAAGTGTAGCCATCCAGCCCAGGGACGCTACACACTAGCAACATAGAACCGGAGATCACGGCGGCGTGCAGGGCTCCAACTCGGCTGTGTACCCCAACAGGGGCATCGCCTCATCCTCGGAACCTTCCTCATAACTCTCACCTGCACACAGCTCAAATATTGTAACCGTGAGCATGATGGCTCAGCAAGGCTTAACCGACAACCCTAGTCATGGAACTCTACATGCAGGGATGTGTAATATAGGAAAAAGACTTTGCAATAAAGACACGCCTACATGTTGATCCTTACTTTCAGTTTTATAGCAACAGTTTCATGTGCCTTAGGCAGCCCTCATATCGAAAGTCCACAATCAAACAAGAAACGTTCTCCTCCGATGTGGTGATGCACAAAGTGGAAGATAAACTTAATTAGCTCTACAACTACAGCACACAAGGTTTCAAGACATTATTAGTTCAATGCAGCATATTCATCTGGCTTATTTCACTTCTTACTACGTCACAGCGCAGTGAACAAGCGGTACTCAAATAACCGTGAGGGACGGTGATTGCAATCAGGAGACACCCGGATAACACGTCACATACACCCACTTTCAGAAGTGTGGTGCTTCACACCTTCCTACAATGTTGTATGCAGCAACCTTTCAAAGGCAACCCAAATGCCGAACCGGTCCATCCGTAACGGGCAGGAGGTCTCCATGTGGAGCGTGTCTGTGCCCACCGGCAGATTTACACCTTGCTACCCTGAACCCACTCCTATAAAACGGTTGGGTAAGCCTCGGCACCCAGGTTAACCAATTACATCAGTTTCCTGGTTCCCATATGCCAGTATGCATCCGGTACTATTCGATACTTGTCCAGCAGCGTCGCACACGGATCGGTCCTCAATCGACACCGACAGGGCTACACACGTGAGACCTCCACTCACTGCATCCTATCCCCCTGCTGGGTCTCAGTTTCCCAATCTTGAGCCATTATCTACCTCTTTCCATACCGTGTGAATAGATACCTATCTCACTAGTAGATTCAAACCACTCGACTTCTACCGAGATCCTAAGAACATTAGCATGGCATTCTCTACCCGTCGAGTTTGTAAACTACCCAACCCTCCATAGGTTTTAAAGGTTATGCAAATGGGGTTTCAATCACCTTAACTCTAATGCAAGCATTCCACCCTAAACATAAGTGATACAAATAAAAACTTTGCAAAAGTAATTAAATGCAAACCGGGGCTTGCTTGGTTGCGAGTTAAATGGAAAGTCAGCGTCTGGCGGGAGGACGTCCAACAGCTCCGGCGTATCCTCAACTTCGGTCACTTTATTACATGTAACAAAATATATGCATAAGTGCTAAGGAATTATAAGAAGTAACTTCTATTCATATCTATTGCTATTTAGATTCCTTAATTGGCTTTGGGATTTTTCCAGTGGATACTAGACTCTATAAGGATGATCTGAGCAAAATTTGGAGAAATTTCATTGCACCTTGTGGTCTCCAAAATTCTCACAAGTACAAGGCTTCTCTGAATTTTAAGCCCAAATCTGGAGCTTTAACATGTCTAATAGTGGAATATCTAATTAGGGTAAGTCTTCATGGTTCTAACAAAATTTGTTTCACCATTTTGGAGCTACCAACAGAGAGATATGAATTCTTGAAGTTGATAAGAAATGCTGAAAATGTCTCTGTTTATTTTCCCATTTTTCAGAGACATAAAGGATTGACACCACATTTGGCCAAGCAAATGAGGTCCAATGCCTCTTAAATTTTTACTGGAGTTCAAGGATTTTTGGAAGAATGTCCTGCCCAAATTTAGGAATTTTCCAATAACCAGAACTCCTGTGAAAAGTCCTACAAGATTTTCCTTAAATGAATTAATGAGCCAAATACAGAGATTTTCATAACCATTGGGCTGTACCCCTGGATAGTATTCTCTGAGAGGAATCCAACAAAATTTGTTTGACAATTTTTGGACATTCCTCACAAAGTTATGGCTCTTCAAAGTTTGAACTGAAATAGGAAAATCTGGAAATGTTTAAACACTGCCGGCGGGCCCCACATGTCAGTATCCTCTTCTACCTCGCGCCAAACAGAGGACCCGGCAACGCCCTACGGCGAGGGAGGCCGGAACGGCATTCCCGGCCACCTCCCGGGCCAAATCTCGCCCCACCCCCCATTTTTCAACCCACTGAGCACGATGGTGGTGTCGCCGGTGGCCGAAAGTCACCGGAAATACGTATGCACCGGTGACAGCAAAGTCTAGCGTTCCGAATAGGTTACGGTGGTTCATTTCTTCACCAAATGATTGCCTCCAGAGCTCTAGAGCACCAGGGGTATCGTGGCGAAGCTAGAACGAGCTGCCTAACTCGATTAAACGGCCTGCAAACTAGGGTTCAACGGTGAGCTGAGGTGGTTTCCGATGGCGGCGCGAAAATCGGCTAGAACATGGCAAACTCTTGATGGTTTTCCTCGGTTCTTTGTCGAGGATGGGAACTAGGGAGTGTAGAAGCTATGTGCACGTTAGTTCGAGGTTTGGTTGATTGTGTAACCCGAATTTGGGTTTAAACCGAGCTCTACTCTTTTACACTAGGGTTCGGGAAAAAATGAAATTCGAGCTATCCGGTGGATCATTTGCTAAATGGCTTGCAGCTACACCATCTAGGGCTACCCATGCACCTTTCTTGTGTAGGAATTTGGAGGAGAGGGTGGCTGGATGGGGCTGTCGACGGTGAGCCGAAACGGTGATGTCCGGTGCACCTCAAAGCTTTGGCGTCAACTCTTGATTTGCGAGCACCTCCAAGTGGTAAATTTCAGAGGGGATATGGGAGGTGCTAGGGCACGTCAAGGCACTACTCTTTGCTTTTTGGAGCTTGATCAAAACGAGCTCGAGTGGATGAGGCTAACAAGAACAGAGGCAGCGCGGCCCGAGCTCGTGTTCGCGGGAGAAAGAACAGCCTGAGCGAGCTGAGGAGAACGAAATGGCACTCGGGGCGTGGTGATCAGGACGAGCACATGTTGAGCAAGCAGGAGGTGGCGCCTTAGGCATCGGGCGGGGGTGGCGCTGGCGCGCTGTGATCGCGTGGGCGACAGAGAGGGAAAAATTGAGTCGGTTGAGAAGAGTGTGTGGCTGACAAATGGTCCCACCCCCTCATTTCTGAATCCATTTTTCCACAGCTACTCACAAGTAAATGCTTTGCTTCAACTCACAGTCATGGTTTGAAAATTTGAATTCCAACTGATTTGAATGCTAGTGTGGAATTTCAATTGAGTTTGGTTATTTTAATTTGAAATGGAATTTGAATTCTCCTTTTGCATTGTTCCAAAAACATAGCAAACCAACTCCAATATTTCTGAATTTTGGCATGGTTGCTAATTCAAATGTGGAGAACACATTTGTTGAACCAAATTTGAAAATTGAGGAAATTGGGATTTGAAACTGAAATTTAAATTCAGATTCGAGGGCTTCCTCTTTTAATACCAAACAAATATTAGAACCCCTCCAAATGAGCTGAAATTTGGAAGTTTGAATATTTGACATATGAAGATCCATGTTATGAATTCAGATCTTCATGTTTAAAAGTTTTGGGTAGTTTGAATCCTTACTTTGAACTTACACCGTTATAATTCAAAGTTTTAGTTCTCCTCATTTTTCCTAAGTGTAAATGTGTTGAAATTCTTGCTACCACTTTTTGGGGATTTTACAGTTAGCTCATGGAGAGGTGCTGCAATGGTGCTGAAATCATGCACAAAGCAACGATAAAAACCTGCAAGACCAAGAAAACTACGCACCTGTGCGACGGTTGTTGGAGTTGGCCAGCTAGTGATTGCAACAATTTTCGCCTCATCCATCTCAATTCCCTGCGAGGAAACGACAGCCAAGATACGATACTCGATTTGTGAAAAAGACACACTTTTTGAGGTTATCAAACAAGCGTGCATCTCTCAAAACAGAAAAAAAAACAGCAAGTAAATGTGAGAGATGTTCGTCATATGATTTGCAGTAAATGAGGATATCATCGAACTAAATCACCACAAATTTTCCAATAAAAGTACTTAAAACCTCGTTCATTAATCGCATAAAAGTGCTAGGTGCATTAGTTAATCCAAAAGGCATGACTAACCACTCATAAAGGCCAAACTTGGTTTTAAATGCAGTTTTCCATTCATCTCCTAATACCATTCTTATTTGGTGGTAACCACTACGGAAGTAAATTTTTGTAAAAATGATAGCACCACTTAGTTCATCAAGCATGTCATCTAAGAAAGGAATAGGATAACGATATCGAATAGTGATGTTATTAATCGCTCGACAACCAACACACATGCGCCAACTACCATCTTTCTTAGGAACTAAATGAACAGGAACAGAACAAGGGCTAAGGTTTTCATGAATGTACCCGCGGTCCAAGAGATCTTGAACTTGTCGCTGAATTTCCTTATTCTCCTCTGGATTCGCCCTGTACGCCGCATGATTTGATAAACTTCCTCCCGTATTCAAGTCGATCTCCCCTCACAGGTGGCAGACCAGGGGGTATATCATAGGGAAACACATCCTCGAACTCCTGCAAAAGGTTAGCATCAGCAGGGGGCAATGCAATAAACAATTCATGAAGTGAAAACATGACTTATTTGCATACTAAAGCGTAGCACATCCCCTTAGCATCAAATAAATCAGAAAGATCGGATTTAGTTGTGAGCAATGAAGGTGATTTTAACATAATGACTTGCTGTTTTTCAGATTTTAGTTTTGTTGCTTCATAATCGTTAATTTTACTCTTCTCAAAATGCACAATTTCAGCACGGGTCATTGGAAGCAAAGTGATTTTCTTTCCTTTATGCATGAGAGTATATTTATTGGTTCTACCATGATGAATAGCATCCGTATCAAATTGCCAAGTACGACCCAATAAAAAAGAACAAGCATCCATAGGCACAACATCCCAATCAGCAAAATCATTGTAAGAACCAATCAAAAAAATGTACTCTTTCTGTTTGAGTGTAAAGGTCCCAAAATATGAATACAAAGAAACTCGAGTTGAATGCAGGTTGGTTTCATATGTTTGAAAAATGGGACATGGTAAAACCTTTTCCACATGTGATAATAAACATGAGAGCTCTCTTCACACAAGTTCAAATATTTAATTGAATACTTGGAACCCAAAAGGTATTTGAAACCAAGATGGGAAGTTCCCATATGTGTGAGAAAGCTAAAGTCAGATTTTGGAACAAATTTGTTCAACTCAAAATGCAAATGAGAGCAACACAATGAACTTCAAACTGTTGTGCTAAAATCTAATTTACAGTAGCCAAATTTAAAATCAGATTTCATATTTGAACTCCTTAGGACCAAATTAGTGGGTATGCAAAGTTTCATGAATTGTTGAAATGTTTTGCAACTCATTTTCCAAAATGGACTTTAAATTGCTAAGAATTCAAATGCCCATATGAATTTGGATGAAACTTGCCCAATTATCCAAATGCACCTAAGATTTGAACTCTCACAATTTAATTTCATCATTTACAAATTTTGGGGGATATTTTAGAGGATAAGAGGGATCTGTGGTGGGACCCACATGTCATTGAGCTAGTGAAATTGCAAAATATCTTCAGAGTGCACAGTCTCTGTTTGCTTTCTTCAGTCGGTTCACCGAGGCAGAGTGCAGCTCCACCGGGCGACACCGAGACAACACCGAGGCCACCTCCCATCGATTTCTCTCGTGCTGGAGAGCTGCCTGGGCGCTTTTACCCCAATGCCGCGCTCCTTTTCGCCCACATCATCGAAGACATGGCACTATTCTTCTCCTCCTCGCGCAAGAACCCAACCGTAGCTGCCGCTGCTCTTCCGATCGCTCGGCCACCGCCAAGCTCGCGTGCAAACCTCGGCTGAGCAGAAAAATGGCACCACGGTCTCCCCCACAACCTCCTCACACCATCCCCACGTGAGCTCAGCCTCCACAACCCGAGAACACCAAGTTCCCGCGGCAGCCGGAGGAAACCGCGACGGGTGGGTCTCGTGGACAGCCTCACCCAGGGCATGTCACAGCCGAGCAAGACCTCCTTTGGACGCAAAGGACTGTCCTACTTCTCACCTCCAAGTCTTAGCCCATGCCGTGGAAGATCCTCGGAGAATTTCCAGTTTCTTCGCCGGCCGGCTCAAACCGAGGTGCGAGTAAGAAAGTTTCAAATTCATGATCGATACTTTCTTAGAGGCCACAAAAATTCACACACATGAGCTAAAATTGCTTAGCAACGATTCTTCTTTGGAACCCTAGCATGAAAACTATGTGCACGGCGTATTTCCAATCTTCCCGACGGCAGCTATGGCGGGATGATTCGGGCACATGACGAAAGCTATATTAGAGCCATCTCCGGGCCATTTCACCAACATGTCGACCTTCCCTAGCATCCACCGGTGCTCTAGGTCTTGGAAACCGAAGCTTGGAGGTCTTAGGGCGTCGGGGCAACGTTGCCGAACATGTCCCGAGCCGCTGCACCATGGAGAGATAGGTTGGGGGCTTTGCAGGTCAGAGGAGACCCTCCCACCGTATTCTTCACACAAAATTAGGGCCTAGCAGCAAGTGGTAGCTCGGAAGGTGGCTGGAGAGTCGAAATACGGCGAGCTCCGGCGAGCTCGGCGGCGCTCTCGCGCGGGAGGCGCGAGGTAGACGATGACTGGTGCCGGGCCCGCTGTCAGTGAGAAGGAAATCGGGTGGGAGATCTTCTGTGGGCCGGATTAACTGTGGCAACACGGGAAATAGTTCTGTGGCCCCTGTGTGTCTTGTTCCAGCGTGTTTCCCCGGACCCACAGCCAGGTTTAAACATTTCCACGATTTAATTCAAATTCCAGATTTCCCCAAACTTTAGAAGAGCATAACTTCTTCTAGGAAACTCCAAATTTAGTGATTCAAATTGGGTTATATTCAGGTTGACAATCTATATCCATGTATGCAACCCATTTGTATGAAAGTCATTATTTAATTCTGGAAAATTCTTTAAATCTTTTAAGTAAAAGAATTTTAGAGGGAGTTTGGTTTATCCAAAAATCCTCAAATTTTGCCAGAATATCGTTTAGGGTGTTATTAAACTCCTGTAAACATTTCAGCTCATTTGGAGTTGTTTTGTTTAGTAGAATTCAGGTTTTAAGTTGCTGTGTTCAAATTAATACAGAAACATTTTCAGAGAGTTTCCAAAACATGGAAATTCAGTTCTGGGCAATTCTTAGCTCCAAAATGGCCGCGTACAACGTCAGTCGAGGTTGCTGCTGGCAACTCAGAGTACGGATGTACGTGTCATGTAGTCTGGGCATGTACTGATTCGAATCACCGTTGCTCACGGTCATATGAGCATACTTACCCACTGCGTCTTGACGTAGTAACAACTGAACTGGTTTTCTTTTAAACTTATAAGGCTGTGATGTAACTTGTATTGCAACCATGATTGAATTAGAGATTGGCTCATTGAACTTTACTTTCACTTTGTGCAAGGACCATCACAACAAAGCGTTTCTTTTTTGATTGTGGAGTTGCGATGCTGTTCGGCTCAAAGTCGGTACAATGAGGCCTAAAATCTGAAAGTTAAGGATCAACATTAGGCGAGTCCTTTATGCAAATCTAGCTAACCCAATTGCAACAATCGTGCATGTAGAGTTTCTTGTTTAGGAGAGACGGATCAGTCTTGCTGAGCCTATGTGCTCACGCTTGCTATATGAGTGGTTTTGTAGGTTAACATCGGTGCTAAGAAGACTCTTTGGTTAAGTCCCCCACCTTTAGGACTCTTTGGTTAAGTCCCCCACCTCTAGGACTCTTTGTCCCCCACCCCTAGCACTCTTCGGTTGAGTCCCCTACCTCTAGGACTCTTTGTTTCCACCCCTAGGACTCTATGGTCGAGTCTCATACTTCTAGGACTCTTTGTTTCCACCCCTAGGACTCTTTTTTCCCCTTATAAATATAACCCCCACCCCCTGGCCGCACCCCTCTATCTTTTGGTCGTCCCCCCAGCTGCCAATCCCCCTTCCTTGCTTCCAAGTCGCCAAGTTCCCCCCCCCCCTTGCAGGAATTTGGCTGCCGTCGAGACCCGTCACGCCTCGCCGTCGACGGAAAAGAAGCCCGATGATCTGTCCTACCCTAATCTTCCATAGAAAAATCCCCTGCTGCTGCCGTTGGTAGGAGAAAGGCCCTGCCACAAGGAGGAAATGAGGTAGGTCTTCATTATCCATCGGAGACTTCTGAGTCGTTTAACACGGGGAGAACCCAGCCGCTGTTGTTGTCTTCGTGTTGCTAGCGAGAGGAGTCCATGGGCTGGACCTCTTCTCAAGTGCTCTTGTTATTCGACGTGAGCTGCTTATAGACTTCCGCTGTAGCTACTTGATGTAAACTATTTGCAAAGAAAAAATTGTAAGCTTTCGCTATTGTTTTATGTAATGCATTGTTCCTTATATGTGTGCTGTTCGGTGCCGCACAACACGGCACCACCCAATGCAATTCCCGGGCGAGTGGCATGACCCCGGGAATGAACAGGTGGCGTGGTCCCTGTCAACGTGATATCAGAGCCACATTAGTAATAGCGCACTGAATAAGGATCGTATTACGACAAAAAAATTAGGTTACGGTGAGGATACGGTACTAGGCCCACATAAGGATTACTATTAGCCTAATATGAAGGTGGCAACCTAACTTATTTGCTATGTCGGAAAATCGTGCATCTCGGGACGTTTTATGTCTTGGGGTGCATGTAAGCGCTGTCCACCAGTGCGCACAAGCTGAAGGGTGGAGCCCCACGGGGGAGGTGACCCGGCCCACTTTAGTATCCTCTACGACTCTTCATGTCATTTGGGGTACTCGAGCAACACCCTTCCCTGGCATGCTACGGGCAAGTATGGGAGACCCCGTCACATGTTTAGTAACGTGAACACGTAGCTCAAGGTGTGTTTAGCTTGAGAACACCCGTGCGAGTGATGACGGACGGGTGTACGAACTCTTTTGGGACCGGGTTCGGTGTGCAGCCAGACCTGACGATTGAGTGTGACTTATGCAGAATTAACCACGAAACTGTAGTACGAGTAGAACACATTTGTGGGTGACCGTTTTAGTGCCACCTATGATACGTTTATGTCGGGATAATCCGGTTAGGATTTTCTTTTGGTGAGGCTACGTAGTACCGACATGTTTCTTGCGGTGCATCGACGCCGTACTGAACTTAATAACCTATTCCCTATGAAGAAATGACTCATGAATTAAATTTCAACTAAAAATGGAAGTTTGAAACAAATATTAGTTATCGAACTCTTATTTTGAGCTAAGATTCAAATGAGAGGATGATTAGGCTTTAAAGATTTCAAAAACAGAGTGCTCTGTTTTCGGCATGAATTCTTGCTGGAATTGGACAGAGCATAACTCTGAGTAGCTTTAACCAAGTAGGGTGTATGATACAGTTATAGAAATATTTTCAAGTTATCTACAACTTCTTTGTAGACCCCCAGAGCAAAATCACAAGTTAAATTGGTGGAAAGTCCAGTTGAAGGTAAACTGTCCAGAACCAGGACAGCAGCAAAACCTCTCTGGACCTTTCTGTTTTTAAGCCATAACTTTCTGTAGAAAAATCCTTAAGAAACCTATGATACACCGTTGGAAATTTTATGAATTTTACAAAATTTTTGTAGTTCAAAATTTGTTAAGATTCTTATTGTATTTTCATATACAACTGTGATAAAAATAGCCACATACAAAGGAGATGCTGGCAAATTTTATCCAGGAATTCTGTCAACTTTGGAAAATCATAACTTTTAATCCAAGGATGATCTGAAGGCATATGAATACTCTTTGGAAAGATACTGAAGTTAATTTTAACTTTGGTATTCAACTTATGAAAATGATTTTAACTAGATCAAAGTCGGGAGATTGTGCATAAAGGTCTGCTCTGTACAGATAGGCTGGATAGCTATGACTACTCTAAGGAGTTGTGTAAACATGGATTTTGTTACTGCTTTCATAAAGTTTTGACATATTCATGTTTTCATAAGTATCACATACTGCTGAGTTCATGTTTAACTCATCTCAAATACATTTTTGCAGTATGGTTCGTACTCGCTCTAGGAGTATGGCCGGGAGTTCTCGCCGAGGCGGTGATGCTCCTATTCCACCGTCGGAACCACCATCCACGGGATGGATGGATCTTATGACTCAGGTTGTCGAGTCTAACCAGGAGAACACCAGGCTACTCCAAGAAGCGACTCAAGAGAACACACACTTACTCCAAGCCTTGGTACAGCAAGGCGTACTCCAGAACACGCAGCAAGTCGTTCCATCTCGAAACGCTTATCTGGACTTCTTGGCGACTCAACCGCCAATCTTTACTGAAGCCACCTAACCTGTGGAAGAATATCAATGGCTTCATGTCATGGAGTCCAAATTTGGAGTATTCGAGTGTGATGAAGTGCAAAAGACAAGGTTTGCCGCTCAGCAACTCCATGGATCCGCCGGAAACTGGTGGGTTGAACATCTTGCCACCATTCCGGATGACCATCAAGTAACATGGAGTGAATTCTGTGAAGCCTTTCGTACTCGTCACATACCACTAGGTATTGTCAAGGCAAAGCGGGAGGAATTTTTGGGCTTGAAGCAAGGGGACATGAGTGTCCTTGAGTATGTCAGAAGGTTTAACCTTTTGGCCCAATATGCTCCTGAATATGTGGCAAAAGAAGAGGCACGGTGTGACTTATTCTTCCATGGCCTGAGTGCCATATTACAGGAGAAGTTGGCCGTGCACAATAATGGCAGTTACACCGACATGGTTGATGTGGCTCTCATACAAGAGAAGCTGACACTTGAGTGGCAAGCTGAGAAAAGAAAAATGAGTGAGATCGAGCAGGCCAGCACAAGTTATGTGCCTCAGAAGTACCGTTTGGTGTATCAAATGCCATCCGGTGAAAGATGGAGGCCACCTGTACGATCAACTCCTCAGAGGTTGATTGCTGGTCAAGTTCCACAACTAGCATCCAACCGCAAGTCAACGAAGAACCGGAGAGACATCCGTGTTTCACTTGTTGGCGTATGGGCCATTATGCTTGGTATTGTCCGGAGGGAACTCAAGGCTGCGGGTCATCATATTTACAACAATACGACCCATACCTAAATCTGCAGAAAGGAAGGCAGATAAGGGGCAACATTCACTATACCGTGATTGATGATGTTCCGGGAAGAGAAGCCGCTCTAGCAGGGATGTTTTCTCTGAATCAACTACCGGTTTTGATTCTATTTGATTCCGGTGCCACACACAACTTCATTAGCCAATCTTTCTTGGCTCAACATCAGCTCCAAACAGCTTATACAAAGAGGCAATACCTCATATCTTCGCCCGGGGGCAGCAGTACCGCAAGCGAGGTTGTCTCCCGAGCACCTCTTTGTTTGGGGGGTAGAGTATACCCCGTGACTCTCTTTACTCTTGAGAGTCTGAAGATCGACATTATTTCGGGGGGTAGAGTATACCCCACGAGGTTGTCGCCCAGAATTTTGTCTCCCGAGCACCTCTTTGGTTGAATTACCACAAGGCTGTTCTTAACATCAGCTCTAGGGCCGTTGAGCTCAACTCCCCACAGCACGTTCTTCATATATTAATTCTGGGTGCCAGACGGCATCAGATTGCAACAGTGAACCACACGGAAGCTGTGAAGGTAGAGGACATTCCGGTGGTACGTGAGTATCCGGATGTGTTTCCCGCTGATTTACTGGGCATGCCGCCCGAGCGAGACGTAGAGTACAAGATTGAACTTATACCGGGAACAACACCGATATCATGAAGACCGTACAAGATGGCACCCAATGAAATGGCAGAAATGAAGACACAGCTGAATGACCTAATGAGCAAGGGCTTTATACGATCGAGTTCGTCACCTTGGGGTTGTTCAGCGTTGTTTGTAAAGAAGAAGGATGAAGCACTTCGGCTTTGTGTTGATTATCGTCTTTTGAACGCCGTTACCATCAAGAACAAGTATCCACTACCTCGCATTGATATGCTCTTCGATCAATTAGTGGGTTCTAAGGTATTCTTTAAGATGGATCTTCGGTCCGGATATCATCAGATTAAAATCCGGGCTGAAGATATTCCGAAGACGGCGTTTTCAACGAGATATGGACTATATGAGTATCTCGTTATGTCTCCCCGGCACACTTTATGTACCTGATGAATTCAGTGTTCATGCCGGAGTGGGATAAATTTGTCGTGGTCTTCATCGACGATGTCTTGGTGTACTCTAAGTCAGAGGAAGAACATGCTGAGCATCTGCATATTGTGCTACAAAGATCGCGAGATCATCAGCTCTATGCAAAATTCAGCAAGTGTGAATTCTGGATTAATCAAGTACCTTTTCTCGGACACATTATTTCAGTGGAGGGCATCGCTGTAGATCTTAGTAAGATTATCCAAGTACAGAAATGGGAGTCACCAAAGTCAGTGCATGCAATCCGTAGCTTCCTCGGTTTAGCAGGTTATTACCGCAAGTTCATTCCGGGCTTCTCCAAGATTGCTAAACCGATGAAGGAATTATTAAACAAGAATACCAGATTTGTGTGGGATGCTGCGTGTGAACAAGCTTTCAAGACTTTAGTGAAGCATCTCACAACAGCCCCAGTTGTTGCTCAGCCGGATACGACGAAGCCATTCGACGTTTATTGCGATGCATCTGGCATCGGTCTTGGCTGCGTGCTGATGCAAGAAGGACGAGTGGTCGCTTATGGATCTCGTCAACTCAGAAATCACGAGCAGCATTATCCAACTCATGATCTTGAGTTAGCTGCCGTGGTCCTTGCTTTGAAGATGTGGAGGCATTACTTGCTCGGAAATCTTGTACACCTCTACAACTACCACAAGAGCTTGAAGTACATCTTCACTCAAAAATAATTAAACACGAGGCAATGAAGATGGCTAGAGCTAATTAAAGATTATGAACTTGATATTCATTATCATCCAGGAAAGGCGAATGTGGTCGCCGATGCGCTCAGTCGTAAGGCGCATGTCCATCACGTGACTATTGCTGAAATAGATGATGAAGAACCAAGCCTCCGTGTCATCCCGTATGGAGCTCTCTATAATCTCACTATGATTCATACCATCCGAGAGGAGATCATTGAAGCTCAACAAAAAGACAAGGGTATGTCTCACATACGATGGAGATTAGAGAACGGAGAAATGAAATGCTTCCGGAAGGACGATGAAGGTACTTTGTGGTTCAACAACCGGATTGTAGTACCCTGGGATATGGGACTACGGAAGAAAATTTTGGATGAAGCTCATTTGTCCAAATTTTCCATTCATCCGGGCAGCAATAAAATGTACCAAGATCTCCGGAAGAAGTTTTGGTGGACACGTATGAAACGTGAAGTTGCAAAGTACGTTTTAGAATGTGATACGTGTCGAAGAGTCAAAGCCGACCATGTGAAGAAGTCGGGCCTGTTGCAACCACTGCAAGTACCGGCATGGAAGTGGGAAGACTTGAGTATGGACTTCATCGTCGGGTTGCCGATGACCTCCCACAATCATGATTCAATTTGGGTAATCGTTGACCGGTAATCAAATCAGCACATTTCGTCCCTCTGCATACCAGGTATAATGCAAAGCAGTATGCAGAGTTGTACATAGCACGGATCTTGTGCTTACATGGAGTTCCCCGTACCATTGTGTCCGACAGAGGATCGCTGTTCGTAGCCCGTTTCTGGGAGCAGCTACACACATCCTTGGGAACTAAATTGATTTGAAGCTCCGCGTATCACCCTCGAACCGATGGGCAAACCAAGAGGGTGAATCAAATACTGGAAGATATGCTAAGAGCATGTGCCATCCACCATGGTAAGAGCTGGGATGATCACTTACTGTTGGCGGAGTTCTCATACAACAACGGTTATCAGATGAGCATCAAAATGGCACCATATGAAGCTCTATATGGCCGGAAGTGCCGCACACCATTGAATTGGTGCGAGTCCGGCGAACGAGTCAAGTTCGGGGTTGATCTTGTCAATGAAGCCGAAGAGAGAGTTTGGATAACACAAGAGAACCTCAAAGCGGCCCAATCTCGTCAGAAAAGCTACGCGGATCAGAGGCGTCGACTGCTGCATTTCGACGTCGGAGAGAACGTGTATCTTCATGTGTCTCCGATGAAAGGGATTCATCGGTTCGGTGTCAAGGGGAAACTTGCTCCCCGATTCATCGGTCCGTTTGCCATCACGGAGAAGTGTGGAACTGTAGCCTACCGGCTGGAACTGCCGGCAAGCCTTGCCGGTATTCACGACATATTTCACGTGTCCCAGCTGCGTAAGTGTCTGAAGTTTACTGCTGCTGTCCGCACCGAAGACATCGACGAGTTGAAGCCGGATCTCACATACACCGAGCAGCCTATGCAGATTATCGACCAAAAGACCCGGATCACCCGAAACCGGACTTTGAAATTTTACAAAGTCCTGTGGAGTAATCATACCCCAGAAGAAGCAACGTGGGAAAGTGAAGATTACATCCACAGGAACTATCTGGAACTTTTGTCATAAACCTTGTAATTACCCTCCCGTCTCATTCTTCTTTTGTAATCTCGGGACAAGATTCCTTTTAATGGGGGGGGGGATGTAAATGTCCCAAAATATGAATACAAAGAAACTCAAGTTGAATGCAAGTCGGTTTCATATATATGAAAAATGGGACTTGTTAAAACCTTTTCCACATGTGATAATAAACATGAGAGTTCTCTTCACACAATTTCAAATATTTAATTGAATACATGGAACACAAAAGGGATTTGAAACCAAGGCAGGAAGTTCCCATATGTGTGAGAAAGCTAAAGTCAGATTTTGGAACAAATTTGTTCAACTCAAAATGCAAATGAGAGCAACACAATGAATTTCAAACTGTTGTGCTAAAAATCTCATTTGCAGAAGCCAAATTTAAAATCAGAATTCATATTTGAATTCCTTAGGTCCAAATTAGTGGGTATGCAAAGTTTCATGAATTGTTGAAATGTTTTGCAACTCATTTTCCAAAATGGACTTTAAATTCCAAAGAATTCAAATGCCCATTTAAATTTGGATGAAACTTGCCCAATTATCCAAATGCACCTCAGATTTGAACTCCCACAATTTGATTTCATCATTTACAAATCTTGGGGGATATTTTAGAGGATAAGAGGGAGCTGTGGTGGGACCCACATATCATTGAGGTAGTGAAATTGCAAAAGATCTTCAGAGTGCACAGTCTCTATTTGCTTTCTTCAGTCGGTTCACCGAGGCAGAGTGTAAAGGTCCCAAAAATATGAATACAAAGAAACTCTTGTTTGCAGCAAGTTGGTTTCCTATGTATGAATAATGGGACTTGTTTAAACTTTTTCACATGTGATAATACACATGGGAGCTCTCTTCACACAAGTTCAAATATTTATTTGAAGACTTGGAACCCAAGATGGATCTAAAACCAAAATGAGAAGATCCCATATGTGTGAGAAAGCTAAAGTCAGATTTTGGAACAACTTGTTCAACTCAAAAATTCAAATGAGAGTGACACAATGATTTTCAAACTGTTGTGTTAAAAATATCATTTGCAGCAACAAAATCAAAGAACAGATTTCATATTTGAATTCCTTAGGTCCAAATTAGGGGGTTGGCAAAGTCTCATGAATTTTTGGAGATATTTGCTATCCATTTTCCAAATGGACTTGAATTTGCAATGAATTCAAATATATATTTCAATTTGGATGAAACTTGTCCAAATTATCCAAACACAATAGAGGTTTGAATTCTCACAATTTGATTTCCAGCATTTGCCAAAATGAGGAGATATTTGTGAGAAAATGAGAGGGGATAAGGGGAAGGTGGGGCCCACTTGTCATATGCCCAAAAAGATCTTCAGTTCTAGCAGTGCACGGTCTCTGTTTTTCGTTCTCCACTTGAAGCAACCGCGCCACTGAGACAAGACGAGGTTCCCGCCGTGCGCCACAGGGACAAACCTGAGCTACCTCCTCTTTGATTTCCTTGAGCTGGCGACCTGTTTACCCCTTTCTTATCATCGCAGCTCGTGCTTCGCTCTCTGTTTCCGCTCTCGCGCACAATGGATGTCCGCCGGCGCCGCTTCTGCTTTTCCCGTTTGCAAACCGGCGTTGCTCCTCCGTTGCTTGAGTGATCCATGGCAAAAGTGAGCGCCAATGATGAGTACATCTCTCCTTTGCATACAATGCAAGGACCGATCACTAGAGCACGTGCATGGCAATTGGATCTCCAGGTACGTTCTAACCTTGTCAATTGTTTTTCAGAACTTATGCTTGTTTCCATGCATGTTTTATTGATTAGGAACAATGGAGAGGACCAGCAAGGGCTGGGAGGAGTCCAAGGACTCAAGGAGGAGGAAATAGGACGTGCACACCAAGGAGGAGCCCAAGTACAACTCGACTTCGACTCCACCTCGGGTTCCAGGAGCTGCCTTCACCAAAACTGACGTCCCGGACACATACGGAGTCGGATTTGAATGTTCTATATATGGTTGGAACCATGATTTCATAAAGCTTCCAATGGAACCAGCCCCACCTCAAAATTCCTTCTAAGTTGACGGGAATCAGCGAAACAAGTGGGCGTCCAGAATCTGTCCGGTGCTGCGCCACCGCCTTTTGGGCTGCTGGCCCGTGTATCGTGTGGAAGCCCATTAGGGTTGCGTCCAGGGGTCTTGCACGCCCCTAAACTCCTTTTTATACAGCAGCCGTCACCACATTAGGGTCGGGTTTTGCTTAGTTACAATCTGTCATTGAACAGTGTCGCCGATCATCGGTTGTGAGACCCCAAATTCGTGATCAATTCAGTTTTGATTGCAACTTCTCTGTTCTTGCTTGTGTTCTTGATTGCGCTTGCATGGATAAGCCTTCGTGGCGAGGTCATTTGTGTGACATGGGTGATAACCAACGGAGCAGTGGTGTAGTGATTGTGGGGTTTCGTTCGTTCGGAGCCTTGGATCATCAACGTCGAGATCTCCACCCAATCAAGTTTACCCTACCTCTCGGAAGATCGGGACTCATCCTCCTATCAATTGGTATCAGATTTCCAGGTTCACCGTGAGGTATACTTGTGTGCCCTTTAGATTTATTTTGTTTCAGTCCTACCGTCCACAAAAAGCCACAAAAAAAATTTAGTTTACCTGACCTACAACCCCCGCTCAACCTTTTGCACAATTTAGTTTCGGAGTGCGTAGTTCTGAGTTCGTGTCCTAGGTTGAGTCTGGTTGCTGGTTTAGATTTGTTTTGGTTCAGTTTTGTTTCTTCCATCCGCTGCCATCTACAAAAAACTAATCTACAAAAAAATTCCATCCACCGTTTCGTTTCTGTTACAGTTTCCACCACCACCAAAACCTGATTCGGGGTATCCTCTTTAAAACGGGCATAACTTTTCGCTCGTAACTCCGATTGAGGCGCATTTTTTTCCCGGAAAGGTCTCAAAAAAGTCCACATACGATACACCAGCTACGCCGGTCACGGTGTTTTCAAAAAAAAAATTAAAAAAAATTAAGAAGGCCCTCGTTTCGAACTCTGAAGATCCAGCACCAGTTTTTCCAATCGCTCCTGAATTTGTGCCCATCTCATCTTTCATCGGTTTAAGCTAATACTTGGTGCTGTTTCTATTCTTGTGCCCCTGGTTGAGAAAAAATATCAAAAAAATAAAGAAAGAAAAAAGATTTTGATTTCTACTAGTGCTTCAAGACAAAAGCAGGAGGCTAAGGGGTTTTCTAGTTGTGCTATTTCTGTGTGAGTGCTGGATACTTGCTGATATTATCCTTGTTGTTCATCATCATTCATCCTTGTCCTTGCTTGTTGCCACAACTGTTCTAATACATTCTTACGCCAGCAACTAGGTGAAATTCTTTGGACACTTATTCAGCATTGCTATCTATTACTAACTTGTATGCCACATACATATACTGCATTTGAGCCTTCCAAGCTCCACCTTCTCTCGAGCAGAACAGGTAACCTTTGCAATCACACCTACTCTCTGCTTGCTTCACACCGGTCACCATTGGCCACCTGCAGTGCTGGTAAAAACTTGTAAGAGCAGGGTAAGACGCATCTTACTGATCGATTTTCCACCCACTTCGGAGAGCGTAGTAATAGGGTTCTTCATGATCTTTTTGTCTTTGTTTCTGTTTTGTACTAACAATGACAGGAAGAAGCCTATGGATAAGACCTCTGGTTCTACACCTCCGGATGATGATGAGTGTGTGCCCCATATGGAACTAAGGGACATGATGTGGGCAATGACCGAAGCTTTCAACAATTGCCAGACCGCTACAACAGCCACCTTTCAGAGGCTCCATACAAGTGTTGCTGGTCTGACCACACGGTTGGACGAGATGGAGACTCTTCTTCCCCAACAAGCTACACCCTCTATTATCCTTGATGGTGATGCACATGCTCACTACGACAAAGAGGATGACTTCAATAACAATGAGGTTGATGGACAGCAGCGTCGTCGCCCTCGATGAAATCGTCAAGGTATGGGAGGCAGACCTCGTTCTCATGCTCCTGAACAAGATAATGATCCTTATGCTAAGATTAAGTTTTTTATTCCAACATTTTATGGATCTTATGATGATGAGACTTACTTGGATTGGGAGATGACGGTAGAACAAAAATTTAGCTCTCATCTTGTTCCTGAGCGACATAGAGTTAGACAAGCCACTAGTGAGTTTAAAGATTTTGCTATAATTTGGTAGAATGAACTTGTCAATACACGTAATGCACCATAGACATGGGCTCCTTTAAAAGAAGAGATGCGCGCTAGGTTTGTTCCTCCTTCATATAGACGTGATCTTCTTAGGAAATTGCAACGCTTTGATCAGGGTGACATGACTGTCCAAGAGTACTACCAAGAGTTGCAGAAAGGTATGCTTCGTTGTGGGGTAGTTGAGGATCAGGAAGACCAAATTGTTCGGTTTTATGGGGGCTTGCGGCGTGAGATCCAGGACATAGTTGACTACAAGGAATATCATTCTATTCAACGTTTATTTCAACTTGCCATGTTAGCAGAAAAAGAAGTGCAGGGTCGCCAACAGCAGCGGCGGAACAACACCTTCACACCACGACAATTTCCGGTGCCATCCAAAGCAGCGCCCTCCTCGAGCGTACGTGCTTCTACACCACCCTCCACGGGTGTTGTACGCAGCAGCATCGCACCTTCTACATCACGGGGACAAGATAACAGCAAGTCCCAGATGCCTCCAGGTGTTGCAGCAAAGGCAGCTGCACCCAACACTTCGACAAGTCGCAGCTCCGACATCAAGTATCACCGCTGCCAGGGACTTGGCCATATGCAACGAGATTGCCCCAGAAAACGGGCGATCATTGTCACTGCTGATGGTGGGTATGTTAGTGCTTCTGATATTAAGATGAAAATATTATTGCAACTAATATTTCAGGTTCGGATGATGGTGCTGAGGAGGTTCTTGGTACATCTGCCACAAACAACTATAGGACTTTGATTGTGCAGCGAGCTTTGAGTGCCACGGTTCGAGAGGACGACAACCGCCAACGTCACAACCTTTTCAACATGTTTCTCGTCGTCAAGGACTGCCGTGTACATACCATCATTGATGATGGTAGCTGCAATAATTTGGTGAATGTTGAGGTGGTCAAGAAGCTTGGCTTGACCACACGAGAGCATCCCCACCCTTATCACATTCAATGGTTTAACAACAATGGTAAGGTTAAGGTAACACAAACAGCAAGGATACATTTTTCCATTGGTTCTTATCATGATTTTGCTGATTTTGATGTGGTACCTATGGATGCTTGTTCTCTTTTGTTGGGACGTCCTTGGGAGTCTGATACTGATGCTATTCACCATGGTCGATCTAATAAGTATACTCTCATGCATAAGGGCAAGAAAATTGTGTTGCTTCCTATGAGTCCCACTGAAATTGTACAATTTGAGCAGGAGAAAGAGAATAATGCTAAGCAAAAGGGTGTTTTCAATTCTGAAATTCAGCAACCTATTAAGTTGAAAAATCCTATTTTGCTTGCAACTAAATCTGATCTTGATGATTTATATGCCTCTAATGGAAATTGCTATGCTTTAGTGTGCAAACATGCTTTATATTCCATTGAGGATACATCCATTGTCTTGCCACCTGCTGTTGCTAACCTTTTGCAGGAATATATGGATGTTTTTCCATCAGAGATACCCCCTGGATTACCACCTGTGCGAGGCATTGAGCACAAGATTGATTTGGTTCCAGGGGCGAGCTTGCCAAACCGTGCTGCCTACAGGACCAACCCCGACGAGACTAAGGAAATTCAGCGACAAGTCCAAGATCTTCTGGACCGTGGGTACATTCGTGAGAGCCTTAGTCCTTGTTCTGTTCCTGTTCTTTTGGTTCCAAAAAAAGATGGCACTTGGCGCATGTGTGTTGATTGTAGAGCCATCAATAACATTACCATTCGTTATCGCTATCCTATTCCTAGATTGGATGACATGCTTGATGAGTTGAGTAGTTCTGTTATTTTCTCCAAGATTGATTTGCGTAGTGGGTATCATCAGATTCGTATGGCTTTAGGTGATGAATGGAAAACTGCTTTTAAAACTAAATTCGGACATTATGAATGGTTAGTCATGCCATTTGGTTTAACTAATGCACCCAGCACTTTCATGAGGTTGATGAATGAGGTTTTACGTGCTTTCATTGGTAAATTTGTGGTGGTTTACTTTGATGATATCCTTATTTACAGCAAGTCATATGATGAGCATCTTGAACATTTGCGTGCTGTTTTTAACGTCTTGCGCGATGCACGTTTATATGGTAACCTTGATAAGTGCACCTTTTGCACCGATCGTGTGTCTTTTCTTGGGTATGTTGTTACTTCGCAGGGCATTGAGGTGGACGAGGCAAAGATTGTTGCCATCACGAGCTGGCCACTTCCGACTACGGTCACACAGGTCCGGAGTTTTCTTGGTCTCGCAGGTTTCTACCGGCATTTCATGCGAGATTTCAGCACCATTGCGGCATCTCTCCACGAGTTGACAAAGCATGGAGTGCTGTTTCGATGGGGACCAGCACAACAACAAGCTTTTGATGTTCTCAAGTCGAAGCTCACACAAGCACCATTGCTGCAACTTCCTGATTTTGAGAAGACCTTCAAACTTGAATGTGACGCGAGCGGCATTGGCATTAGAGGAGTGCTAATTCAATGAGGTAAACCTGTTGCCTTCTTTAGTGAAAATTGCATGGGCCCTCGCTGAATTATTCTACATATGACAAAGAACTTTATGCTTTAGTGCGTGTCTTGCAAACTTGGCAACATTACCTATGGTCTAAAGAATTTGTCATACATTCAGATCATGAGTCTTTGAAGTATCTTAAAGGACAAGCTAATCTGAACAAACGTCATGCTAAATGGATTGAGTTCATAGAATCATTTCCTTACATCATTAAAGATAAGAAAAGGAAAGACAATGTGATTGCCGATGCTTTATCTAGACGTTATACCATGCTGTCCCAACTTTCTCATAAAATCTTTGGTTTGGAAACCATAAAGAGGTTATATGCTACTGATTTGGACTTCAGAGATGCCTTTGAAAATTGTAGAGAGGTAAGAACATGGCAAAAATTCCTGCTGCGTGAAGGCCTTCACTACCGTGCTAACAAGCTGTGTGTTCCAGCTAGCTCCGTTCGTCTTTTGTTGTTGCAGAAGCGCATGGAGGTGGTTTGATGGGACATTTTGGTGTTAAAAAAACAGAGGATGTGCTGGCCACTCACTTCTTTTGGCCACGAATGAGGCGTGATGTGTAGTGCTACATTTCACGTTGCACGACATGCAACAAAGCTAAGTCTCGACTTAACCCACATAGTCTTTATATGCCTCTTCTGGTTCCTAGTGCACCTTGGGAGGATATTTCTATTGACTTTGTTTTAGGATTGCCTAGAACAAAGAGGGGGAGGGATAGTGTCTTTGTGGTTGTTGATCGTTTCTCTAAAATGGCTCATTTTATACCCTGCCACAAGACCGATAATGCTTCACATGTTGCTGATTTGTTCTTTAATGAGGTTGTGCGTTTGCATGGTGTTCCCAATACTATTGTTTCTGATAGGGATGCTAAGTTTTTGAGTCACTTTTGGAGAGCTTTATGGTATAAATTGGGAACAAAGTTGTTGTTTTCTACTACTTGTCATCCACAAACTGATGGGCAAACGGAGGTAGTTAATCGTACTTTATCTACTATGTTGCGGGCTGTTTTGAAAGACAATTTGAGGTTGTGGGAGGAGTGTTTGCCACATATTGAGTTTGCTTATAACAGGTCTATTCACTCCACAACCAAGTTAAGTCCGTTTATGGTAGTGTATGGTTTGAATCCTTGTGCTCCAATTGATTTGCTACCTTTACCACATACTGAAATTGTGAACTTAGATGCTACACAACGTTCTGAATTTATTTTTAAGTTGCATGAAACTACTAAGTTACAAATTGAAAAAATGAATGAAAAGTATCGCATTGCTGCTAGTAAAGGTAGGAAGGAGCAAAATTGGAACCCGGTGATTTGGTGTGGGTTCATTTGAGAAAAGATAGGTTCCCGGATTTGAGAAAGTCCAAACTCATGCCACGTGCTGCTGGACCTTTTAAGGTTCTTGAGAAGATAAATGACAATGCATATAAACTTGAGTTGCCTCCCGAGTTCGGTGTTAGTCCCACATTTAACATTTCAGATTTGAAGCCATACTTGGGTGAGGAAGATGAGCTTGAGTCGAGGACGACTCCAATTCAAGAAGGGGAGGATGATGAGGACATCTCTCCTTTGCATACAATGCAAGGACCGATCACTAGAGCACGTGCACGACAATTGGATCTCCAGGTACGTTCTAACCTTGTCAATTGTTTTTCAGAACTTACGCTTGTTTCCATGCATGTTTTATTGATTAGGAACAATGGAGAGGATCAGCAAGGGCTGGGAGGAGTCCAAGGAGTCAAGGAGGAGGAGATAGGACGTGCACACCAAGGAGGAGCCCAAGTACAACTCGACTTCGACTCCACCTCGGGTTCCAGGAGCTGCCTTCACCAAAACTGATGTCCCTGACACATACGGAGTCGGATTTGGACGTTCTATATATGGTTGGATACGTGATTTCATAAAGCTTCCATTGGAACCAGCCCCACCTCAAAATTCCTTCTAAGTTGACGGGAATCAGCGAAACAAGTGGGTGTCCAGAATCTGTCCGGTGCTGCGCCACCGCCTTTTGGGCTGCTGGCCCTTGTATCGTGTGGAAGCCCATTAGGGTTGCGTCCAGGGGTCTTTCACGCCCCTAAACTCCTTTTTATACAGCAGCCGTCACACATTAGGGTCGGGTTTTGCTTAGTTACTATCTGTAATTGAACAGTGTCGCCGATCATCGGTTGTGAGACCCCAAATTCGTGATCAATTCAGTTTTGATTGCAACTTCTCTGTTCTTGCTTGTGTTCTTGATTGCGCTTGCAGGGATAAGCCTTCGTGGTGAGGTCATTCGTGCGACACGGGTGATAACCAACGGAGCAGTGGTGTAGTGATTGCGGGGTTTCGTTCGTTCGGAGCCTTGGATCATCAACGTCGAGATCTCCACCCAATCAAGTTTACCCTACCTCTCGGAAGATCGGGACTCATCCTCCTATCAGCCAACACGTACTTTAGCTACTCAACACGCTACTTCGCAGCGTCATTGCCCTGATTGATCACAGTTCGAGATCGCCGCTGAGAACCGAAGCCCACCGGCGGAAAACCGGAGTCGGTCTCTGTGGACAGCACGCCACGGCCGTTTTCACCATTCCTTCTCTGCACGAAAAAGGTGCGCCTTAACCTCCAGATCGTGTAGCGGCAACCCTTCTAGCAAGTGATCGACCGAGCGTGGAGAATTTCCAATGTTCCCGAAACCTAGTACATGCGGGTAGGGTTCGGTCTACCCTGAAATTCTGGTTGCACGGGTCACCAAAGCTCGGGTGAGGTTGCACACAGCTTCTACACTTCCTAGCAGCCCTCCTCGACCAAGAATCGAGCAAAATGATCCAGAAACGACCGTGTTCTTGCTGTTTTTTGGGCCGCCATGGAAAAATATCTCGGGTCACCGTGGAGCTCGATGTTGCCGGCCTTTTCACGAGGTTTGGCGTCCAGTTTCGACACCCTCAAGCTCCCACGGTGCTCTCTGATCAATTCCCCACCGTTTTGATGCGGTGTAGCAGATTTCCGACCATGCCGGAACCCTAACAGCCGCTGCCGCCGTCGGGCACCCTGTTCCGGTGATCTACGGCCGCCGGCGACACTCTAGATGGGTTCAGCGCCACAAATTAAGGGTGGCGGCGAGTTTGAGGTCAGGGAATGAACGGGAAGGCTATCACGGCGACGCTTGCCGGAGGGCGCCGCCGCGGTCTCTGTTTGGAGTGAGGAAGAAGACGATCTGCCAGGTGGGACCCATTAGCAGGCATTTAAACATTTTAGGATTTCCAGTTTCAGTTCAACCTTTGAAGAGCCACAACTTGGTGTAGGAATGTCCAAAATTGTGAAACAAAATTTGTTGGATTCCTCTCAGAGAGTACTATCCAGGGGTACAGCCCAATATTTATGAAAATCCCTGGTCTTGGCTCATTAATTCATATAAGGAAAATCTTGTAGGAATTTTTACAGGAGTTCTGTGTATTGGAAAATTCCCAAATTTGGGCAGGAGATTCTTCCAGAAATACTTGAACTCCAGTAAAATTTTCAGAAGCATTGGACCTCATTTGCTTGGCCAAATGTGGTGCTAATTTCTTATGTCTCTGAAAATTGAAAATAAATAGAACAGAGGGCAATTTCAGATTTTCCCAAACTTTAGAACCTCATAACTTTTTCTAGGAAGCTCCAAATTTGGTGATTCAAATTGGGTTGGATTCATATTGAATAGCTCTATCCAAATATGCAACCCAATATGAAACCCATTATTTAATTCTGGAACCTTCTTTAAACTTTTCAGCAAAATAATTTTTGAGGGAGTTTGGTTCATCCAAAAATCCTCAAAGTTTGCCATAATATTCCTTATGATGTTAGTGAACTCCTGTAAATATGTCATATCATTTTGAGTTGATTTGCTTAGGGAAATTCAGATTTGAAGTTTCTGTGTTCAAATGAGTACAGAAACAATTTCAGAAAATTTCCAAAACTTGGAAATTCAGTCCTAGGAAATTCTTAGCTCCAAAAATCCTAGGAAAATTCATGCATACTCCCTGAGCTATGTTTGAAAGTGTAGTTCACTTGAATTTGCATTAAAGTGCAAGTTTATTCAGAAATAATTTCTTTTTTCCTGAATGCTTAGGGAATTATTCTGAGTGATCTATTCATTGAAAAATTCCAAATATTGGTCCAGATGACTTTCTTGTGACAAGGAACTCACAAGAAAATTTCCAGCTCCATTGGAGCCCTGGATCAGTAATGTTCTGTTCAACTTCATTAGGTGATCACCACCCAAGTGATGAACCCCACTTATCACTTGATCATAATACTTTAACCCAAACCACTAGCACCAGTGTCATTTTAAATTCTTAAACAGAGTTCCAGTTTTAAACTTGTCTTTAGCACTTGTTAGCAAAAGTTTTACAATCAAACATATGTGCATATTCATTACGTGTAGCATCTACGTGAAGAACTTGAAGTCATCGGAGTGGAGATCAAGGAAGGAGGAGAGCACTTGATCCAGCCAAGCGATCTTCACTAACTGAACTTCATATATATAAGCCCCCTGCAAAACAAAGGCAAGCCCCGGTTTGCAGCAAAACTTACAAGTTTTTATTTGTATTCACTTTATATCGTCTAGCATTTTGTTTATTGCATTAAGTCTAGGTGGTATGACACTCCAAATGCATGACCCAGAAAACCCTGGAGTACAATGTAGAGTAGGTTATCAATTGATTATAACTGCTGATATCAAGTTAACAAAAGTGGATTAAAAGAGGCATAACTCGAGTAGGCAGTTTTCTACTCGTGAACCGGGATTAAGGGGGATTAATCAGAAGAGTTGGGAATTGATCCTCATAGTGGGAATGGATACCGGGCAGTGGATGGAAGGCTCAAGGACGTGGTCCTGTGAACCTAGTCTATGTCTGAGTCGATTAAGGCCCATTCTCGTGTGTGGCCCGTTGGACAAGTTTGAGTTGTGTACCGAATGCATACTGGCTATATGGGACCCAGGAAACCGATGTAACATGCTAACCCGGGTGTCGAGGCATACCTCACCGTCTGATGCAAATGCTGAAAGGATAGAGAAGTCGGCTCTACGAGGGTTTGCCGTAGCGGGACTTAATCCCAGTCGGTGGGACCGCTTCGACATTTGGGTGTCGTGTGAAAGGTTGCCACGTACGACGTCAGTGATGGTTGCTGTGTGCAACGTCGAGTACAGGCGTACGTGTCGTGTCACCCGGGTGTTTTTGATTGCAATCACCGTCGCTTGCGGAATGGACCGAGCATACTTGTTCTCTACGTCGTGACGTAGTAATAAACTGGGAAACATTTAATATGCTTTGTGAGTAATCCTCATAATGGAGATGAGGAATGATCAACACTTTCACTAAATTTATTTTCCACCTTGGGCTAGTAGCGTCGACGCAAAGCATTTCTTGTTTGATTGTGGAGTCTCGACGGTAATGGCGCAAGGTTTGTATGAGTCTAGGGTAGCTCACTAAAGTTACTTTCACCTCAGGCAAGTGACATCGAGATGAAGCGTTTCTTGTTTGATTGTGGAGTCTCGATGTAAATTGCGCGAGGGCTATAGAAGTTACTTAAAACTTGACGTAAGGACTCTCCTTTAGCTCAAGAGCATCCTTTGTGCAAACTGCTATATTTTGCCCTCTATTTTCAGCATGTAGAGTTTCATGACTAGGGAGATGGTTAAGTCTTGCTGAGCTTCGTGCTCACGGATACTGCATAAGTTGTTTTGCAGGTAATAACTGTACGCTGATATGTACGGGTGTCCGATGAGACTCGGAGCTCTCCGAGTGGTGAACTCATGACAACCCCTGCCGCTGCTATTGTGATAGTGTTGCTAGCGAGAAGGGTCCGCGGGCTGGACACCTTCTCTGTTGCTTAGCATAGGTATGAGACGTGAATTGTAACAGTCTTCCGCTGTAGATTATTTTGAGAAGTATTTGTAGAACTGACACTTTGTAAGCTTCCGCATGATTTATGTAATATGATGCTTTATTATGTGTTCTGTTGGGTGCCGCATCGCACGGCACCACCCAATGCGATTCCTGGGCGAGCGGCACGGCCCCGTGATCGGGACCGGGCCCTCACACAGAGCGCAGCTCCACCGGGCGACACCCAGACAACACCGAGGCCACCTCCCATCGATTTCCCTCGCACTGGAGAGCTACCTGGGCGCTTTTACCCCACTGTCGTGCTCCTTTTCGCCCACAGCACCGAAGACACGACACTATTCTTCTCCTCCTCGCGCAAGGACCCAACCATAGCTGCCGCTGCTCTTCCGATCGCTCAGCCACTGCCAAGCTCGTGTGCAAACCTCGGCTGAGCAGCAAAACGGCACCACGGTCTCCCCCACAACCTCCTCGCACCATCCCCACGTGAGCTCAGCCTCCACAACCCGAGAACACCGAGTTCCCGCGGCGGCCGGAGGAAACCGCAACGGGCGACTCTCGTGGACAGCCTCACACAGGGCGTGTCACGGCCGAGCAAGACATCCTTTGGACGTGCAGGACCGTCCTACTGCTCACCTCCAAGTGTTAGCCCACGCCGTGGAAGATCCTCAAAGAATTTCCAGTTTCTTCGCTGGCCGGCTCAAACCGAGGTGCGGGTAAGAAAGTTTCAAATTCGTGATTGATACATGCTCAGATGCCACAAAACTTCACACACATGAGCTAAACTTGCTTAGCAACGATTCTTCTTTGGAACCCTAGCATGAAAACCAATGTGCACGGCGTATTTCCAATCTTCCCGATGGCGGCTATGGCGGGAAGATTCGGGCGCACGACGAAAGCTATATTAGAGCCATCTCCGGGCCGTTTCACCCCCATGTCAACCTTCCCTAGCATCCAACAGTGCTCTAGGGCTTGGAAACTGAAGCTTGGAGTGCTTAGGGCATCGGGGCGATGTTGCGAACATGTCCCGAGGCGCTGCACCGTGGAGAGATAGGTTGGGGGCTTCGCCGATCAGAGGAGACCCTCCCACCGTATTACTCACATGAAATTAGGGCCTAACGGCGAGTGGTAGCTCGGGAGGTGGCCGGAGAGTCGAAAGACGGCGAGCTCCGGCGAGCTCGGCGGGGCTCTCGCTCGAGAGGCACGAGGTAGACGGCGACCGGTGCCGGGCCCGCTGTCAGTGAGAAGGAAATCGGGTGGGAGATCTTCTGTGGCGCTGGATTAACTGTGGCAACACGGGAAATAGCTCTGTGGCCCCATGTGGCTTGTTCCAGCGACTGACACGTGTTTCCCCGGACCCACAGTCAGGTTTAAACATTTCCACGATTTAACTCAAATTCCAGATTTTCCCCAAACTTTAGAAAAGCATAACTTCTGCTAGGAAACTCCAAATTTAGTGATTCAAATTGAGTTAGATTCAGGTTGACAAACTCTATCCAAGTATGCAACCCAAGTTGTTAGAAAGTCATTATTTAATTCTGGAAAATTCTTTAAAGCTTTTCAGCAAAAGAATTTTAGAGGAAGTTTAGTTTATCCAAAAATCCTCATATTTTGCTAGAATATCCTTTAGGGTGTTATTGAACTACTGTAAACATTTAATTTCATTTGGAGTTGATTTGATTAGGAGAATTCAGGTTTTCAGTTGCTGTGCTCAAATGAATACAGAAACATTTTCAGAGAATTTCCAAAACTTGGAAATTCAGTTCTGGTCAATTCTTAGCTCCAAAAATCCTAGGAAAATTCATGCAGGCTCTATGATCTATAATTTAAATTTTAGTTCACTAAGTTTGACATGAATATGGGTGTTACCTCAGAATTAATTCCTTTTTGCTTAATTACTTATAGAATTGTTCTGAACAAATCACTCAATGAAATTGCTAAATTTTGGTCCAGATGACTTTTTTGTGACAAGGAACTCACATGAAAATTTTCAACTCCATTGGAGCTCTGGATCACCACTGTTCTGTTCAACCTCTTTAGGTGATCAACACACAAGTGGAAAAAGCACTCAACACTTGATCATAGTGCTTAAACCCAACCCAAACCACTAGCACCAGTTTCATTTTAAATTGTTAAACAGAGTTCCAGTTTTTAAACTTGTCACTAGAGCTTATTAGCAAAAGCTTTACAATTAAATACATATGCATATTCATATCGTGCAGCATCTATGTGAGAACGTGTGAAGTGATTGAAGTGAAGATCAAGGAGGGAGGAAAGCGAGTGATCAAGCCTCATGTGATCTTCACTAACTGTTTATATTAGTCACCTGCAAAAAAGGCAAGCCACAGTTTGCATTTGAACAGTTTTATAAAGGATTTCCATTTCTAGAGATCATAGCTTTGAATTGTTTGATTGCATTAAGTCTAGTTGATAATGAAAACCCAACTGCATGACCAGAAATGTCCTAAGATAGAAAGGGTAGAATAGCACCTCCTCATGTGGATTTGGCTACGCTAAATGTTAGTAGGAAAGGTCCGGTAGAAGTCGAGTAGTTGGAATCTACTCACGAGTTTAGGGCTGGTTTATTTGGAGCGGGTCAAGAATAGAAACAATGAGAAAAGTTCACACATAAGAAATGGAGACTGGGCAGGGAGGTTTACATGCAACAGGCTGCGGACCGTATGTGCATAGCCCTGCCTGTGTCAGTTAAGGCCCGTCCGTGCTTGGCCCTGTTGGACAAGTTTGAGTTGTGTACCGGGCACATAGTGGCCATATGGGACCCAGGAAACCAATGTACCTCGGGAGATCCACATTGGAACTTTTCTAACTGTCTTAGGCTTTCGGCGTCAGGGTAGCAGGAGGTAACTCGCTCAAGAACATACCATTGCGGGTATGTACCTTGAGGTAGCTTGCGGACTCGGGACAGTTAGACCGCGTCCTGTGTGGAAGATCTTGGGAAAGGTGGCCGCGTACAATGTTAGTCAAGGTTGCTGCCGGCAACTCGGAGTACGGGTGTACGTGTCGTGTAGTCCGGGCATGTACTGATTCGAATCACCATCGCTCACGGTCATATGCGCATACTTGCCCACTGTGTCTTGACGTAGTAACAACTGAACTCGTTTTCTTTTGAAATTGATAATTCTGTAATGTAACTTGTATTGCAACCATGATTGAATTAGAGATAGGCTCATTAAACTTTACATTCACTTTGTGCAAGGAGCATCGCAACAAAGCATTTCTTGTTTGATTGTGGAGTTGCGATGATGTTCGGCTCAAGGTCTGTACAATGAGGCCTAAAATCTGAAAGTTAAGGATCAACATTAGGCGATTCCTTTATGCAAATCTAGCTAACCCAATTGCAACCGTTGTGCATGTAGAGTTTCTTGTTTAGGAGTGACGGATCAATCTTGCAACCGCTGTAGCTACTCGTTGTAAAATATTTGCAAAGAAAAACTTGTAAGCTTCCGCTATTGTTTTATGTAATGCATTATTCCTTATATGTGTGCTGTTGGGTGCCGCACAACACAGCACCACTCAATGCGATTCCCGGGCGAGTGGCACGGCCTCGTGAATGAACGAGCGGCGTGGTCCCTTTCATTGAGTTACCCAAACCTTACCCCTGTTGTTGAACCATTGAATATGGTATGGATTGTGGGGAACCCCTTCCGCGATCCACACTCTAGGATTCACATTGGGTGGTGCCTTGCGATGCGGCACCCAACAACATCCACGAATAGAAACAATAAACGCATAAAGTCATTTATTTCTCAATATAGTGTCATTTACGACATAATGTACCACAAAGGTACACGCAGCGGAATATACATAAACACGTACACTCAGTCCTAGCTATGCAAAAGAGAAGACTCCCAGCCCGCGGATGCTTCTTACTAGCTTCAACAAAAGTGAATGCAGCGGCAAGGTTTCCGTTGAGCCTCCGATGTCTCACCGAACAACCATCTTCATAGCAAATTTTATATAACCTGCAAAACGCTGATAATGCAACCGTGAGATCGAAAGCTCAGCAAGGCTTAACCGTCTACCCTAAGTAAAAACTCTACATGCAGGAATGTATAAAGTAGGACAGCAGCTACTGCATTAGTACTCGCCTAAAAGTAGATCCTTATTAGCAATTTTTCAGCAGCAAATTCATACGCCTTGAGCCTCCTAACATCGGAAATCCACAATCAAACAAGAAACGCTTCTTTCCGATGTTGTTTTGCTCAAAGTATAATATAAATTTAGTGAGCTCTACAACTATGGCATACATGGTTGCAATACAATGAATTTATGAACTTCACAACAGCAATGATTCAACTCACTTCATCTGGAAGTACTTACTACGTCATAACTCTGTGAACAAGTGGTACTCATATAACCGCAAGGGACGGAGATTCGAATCAGGACACACCCAGAACACACGACACATACACCCGCCTCGAAAGACTCACACACGAGCTCTTTCTTTCATTGTATGCAGCAACCTTTCACCCGTCACTCCAATGCCGAACCAGTTTTACCGACCCATCAGAAGGGCCACTACCCGGAACACGTCGAAGTTGTTCCGATAGTGGTTTTACACCTCTGACACTAACCCCCAAAGGACAGCGGTATAAGTTTCGACACGAGAGTACCCGAGTTACATCGGTTTCCTGGGCCCCATAATTCTAGTATGCATCTGGTACTGTTCAAACTTGCTCAACAAGGAGGCATACGCATCGATCCTTAACCGACACAAATAGAGCTACGGCAACACAGGCCCAATGTCCTGCTGCTCCTACTCTCTGCTCGGTCTCATTTTCCATTCCAGTTATTCCATTCTCTAGAATCATACCCCGTTGAACCAAAATCCTAGCCTTGCGAGTAGCTTCCAATTACCTGACTTGTACCGATTCCTATAGAACTTAAGCCTAGCAGAGACTACACGAAGGTAACCTGTTCTACCCTTCAACTCCAAGGGTTTTGGGTCATGCATTTGGAGTATGAATCACCCTTCACCAAATGCACAATATAAACTAGACCAATGAAAGTGATACAAAGTAAAATATAACTAAAAGTTTTTCAATGCAAACCGGGGCTTTCCTTATTTTGCTGCATGTTTAATCCTACTTTAAAGTCAGTATCTTGGCGACGAGTAATGCTTCAACTTGCTGCAACAAGTCGAGTTCCTTGTCGAACTCCTTCGTCGTGTTTCCTACCGATATGAATATGTACAATCTTATAATGAAAGTAGAAGCATTATAAAACAAAAGGTTTTCTGACTTAAGAAAAGTTCTGACTAACTAAGACTCGAGAGTGGGTTCTGCCGTGTGTTGAAACAGAGAAAGGAATATTTTGAGCAGTGGAGGTCTTTGGAATAAAGTTCAAAGAACTATATAATGGACATAAGTATGAAGCTGGAAAGAATTAGCAGAATCTGGATAAGATGACCTCAACTTGCTTCGAAATTTTTACAGTGGTCCATAGATCATACAGAGGTATTGCTTGCAAAATTTCAGACAAAGTTGATGTATGATGTGGCTTAAAGAATTTTCTTAGCTATTTGGCTTCTCTGAATTCCTATGGCAATTCTAGGGTCTCGGAATACTCCACTTTTGGCTATTTAGAAACTTTGGAGTCTTATGAGTCTATAGGACTTAGTTTCATCATTTTCGGAGTTCCCTACATAAAGATATGGAATTTACAATATTGGGCTAAAAGCTGGAAAAATTTTCTGTTATTTTTCCTAATTTTCAGAGACATAAAAGATTGAATCATCAGTTGGCCTAGCAAATGCGGTCCAATACCTCTGAAATTTTTACTGGAGTTAAATTAAATTTAGAGGAAGGTTCTTCCCAAAATTGGGAATTTTCCAATAAACAGAACTCCTGTAATTAATTCCCTAAAATTTTCTTTATTGAATTATTGAGCCAAATCCAGGCATTTTCATAAATATTTGGATGCACCCTTGGATAGTACTCACTGAGAGAATCCAATGAAACTTATTTTACAATTTTTGGAGATTTCTACTGAAAGTTATGAGCATTTGAAGTTGAACTAAAACTGAAAAAAAGGAAATGTTTAAAACCCTGTGCGCGGGCCCCACCACGCGGCTGATTCTTCTTCCTCGCGCCAGAGAGTTTGGCGGAGGTGCACTCCAGCGAGGATCACAAGAAGTGATTTCCTGGCCGCCCACAGGGCTTAAAATGGCCGCCTAACATTAACTTGCGACGGTGAACTCGCCTCGGTGGTTTGAGCTCGCCGGCGGTGACCAGAAATGTCCGTGCGACGGCAATAGCGGCGGCTAGGGTTCCGGCGATGCGGTTCTCATGCTATGAGGCACAAGAAAGGTCACGGTTTGCTCGTGGAGCACTAGTGGATCAAGAGGAACACGAAATGAGAAGCCTCGGAAGCTAAAAACGCTTCCAAATCCACTCTCGACGGTGACCCGCGACATTATGGCACCGGCGATTATGAAAATGGCTAGAACTCGGTCATTTCTTGATGGTTATACTCGATTCTTCTTTGATGAGGGATGCTAGGAGGTGTAGAAGCTACTTGCAAGCTAGCTTGATCATTCGTTAAAGGTGTAAACAGAATTTTTGGTTTTGGCCGAGCTCGGTACATTGCACTAGGGTTCGGTTGTTTCCGAAATTCATGCTACACGGTGGATCGTTTGCCAAACGGCTTGCAGCTACACCATCTAGGGCTACCCATGCACCTTTATTATGTAGTAAGTTGAAGGATAGGGTGGCTGTAGTGGGCTGTCGATGGTGAGCCGAAGCAAGGTCCCGCCGGTTTCTACCAGGTCCTCGGCGGTGATGGCTGAATTGCGAGCAACAGAGCGAAAAAGCTTCGGTGTAGCACAAGGAGCAGTTAGAGCATGTCTTGGCGCTCCCTTTTGCTGTATAGCACTCAAGCAAACGGTGATCTGTCGCCGGTGTACGATGGAAAACAGAGAGGCGGCACGAGCTGAGAGAGAAGAGGTTCACTGTTGCTTCGCGTGGGAGAGATAAGAGCGGGCCAACAATTGGGGAAACGCCAAGGCAGGTAGCTCACGTCGGCAGCTGCCTTCGCGGTGGCGCACGCTCGGCCAAAGTAAAACAGAGCACGGCGTGAAACTGCACTTGTCTCACTGCCCAGTGGGGTCCATGGCTCTTCTCCCTCTTATCCTTCCAATTCCATTAGAAAATAAACTTCAAATTTGATCAAAATTGGAGAATATGCCAAAAGAAATATGAGGAACACAATAGTGCACTCAAATTTGGATTTCAGTGAAGATGGCATTTGAAACTTAAATTTAAATTCAAATTTGAATTACCACCCGTTTTAATTCCAACAAATAGGAAATCCTTTCCAAATGATCTGAAAATTTGCCAGGCTTTTATTGGATGTATGGTGAACTGATTTGTGGACTTAAGTTTCCATGTTTGGACATTTTTGCATGTTTAATTTAGCACTTGGAGCTCACACCTTTATATTCAAAAATTTAAATTTCCTCTCATTTTCCTAGGTGTGATTGGGAAGCTCCACTTGATAGAATTTTAGGATTTTACGTTCCTCCCCCCTTAAAAAGAATCTCATCTCAAGACATTCTTGAGACATTTCCAAAGTTGGGACACGTGAAATATGTCATGCACCCCAGCAAGATTTGCCGGTAGCTCAAGCCGGTAGGCTACGATTCCACATTTCTCTGTGACGGCAAATGGACCGATAAACCGGGGAGCGAGCTTCCCTTTTACACCAAATCGATGAATTCCCTTCATTAGAGATACGTGGAGATATACGTACTCTCCGATGCTGAAGTTCAGCGGTCGATGTCACTGGTCTGCATAGCTCTTCTGTCGAGGTTGAGCAGCCTTTAAATTTGCCTGTATGACCCGAACTCGTTCTTCGGCATCATTGACAAGGTCAATCCCGAATGTCACTCTTTCACCGGATTCACACCAATTCAACAGTGTGCGACATCTCCGGCCGTAGAGAGCCTCATATGGTGCTATCTTGATACTCCTCTGATAGCTGTTGTTGTATGAGAATTCCACCAACGGTAAATAAGCATCCCAATATTTACTGTGGGGACCACCCCGTGGTTCACCCACTCCAGGATCGCATAGGGTGGTGTCGTGCGATGCGGTACTCAACAGCACACACGAAAAGAATTAAGAACAACATACAAACTTTTATTTGATATAAAACAGCTAAAGTCTTTTTACAAAACTTACATATACAGCGGAAGTAATATACATAGCTACTCTCTAATCCTAACTAAGCAAAAGTGCAGCCGTCCAGCCCAGGGACGCTACACACTAGCAACATGTAACCGGAGAGTCACGGCGGCGTGCAGGGCTCCAGCTCGGCCGTGTACCCCGATGGGGGCATCGCCTCATCCTCGGACCCCTCCTCATAGTTCTCACCTGCACACAACTCAAATATTGCAACCGTGAGCACGATGGCTCAGCAAGGCTTAACCGACAACCCTAGTCATGGAACTCTACATGAAGGGATGTGTAATATAGGAAAAAGAGACTTTGCAATCAAGACATGCCTACAAGTTGATCCTTACTTTCAGTTTTTAGCAACAGATTCATGTGCCTTAGGCAGTCTTCACATCGGAAGTCCACAATCAAACAAGAAACACTTTCCCCCGATGTGGTGATGCCCAAAGTGGAAAATAAACTTAATTAGCTCTACATCTACAGCAGACATGGTTTCCAAACAGTAATAGTTCATCACAGCATATTATCATTCATCAGGCTTATTCTCTTGTTACTACGTCACAGAACAGTGAAAAGCGGTACTCAAATAACCGCGAGGGACGGTGATTGCAATCAGGAGACACCCGGATAACACGTCACATACACCAACTTTCAGAAGCGTGATTCCACACCCTTCCTACTCTGTTGTATGCAACAACCTTTCCAAGGCAACCCAAATGCCGAACCGGTCCATCTGCAACGGGCAGGAGGTCCCCGCGTGGAGCGTGACTGTGCCCACCAGCAGATTTACACCTTGCTACCCTCAACCTACTCCTAAAAAACGGCTGGGTAAGCCTCGGCACCCAGGTTAACCAATTACATCGGTTTGTAGCTTATGTCAGTATGTCATCCGGTACTGTTTAATTGATACTTGTTCAGCAGGCCCGCACACGACTCGGTCCTCAATCGACACCAACAGGGCTACGCACGTGAGACCCCTGCTCACTGCATCCTATCCCCCCTGGTGGGTCTCATTTTGACCACTCTTAAGCCATTCTCTACTCTATTCCATACCGTGTGATAAAACATTACCTCGCGAGTAAATTCCAACTACTTGACTTCTACCGAGATCCTAAGCACATTAGCAGGGCCGTGTCTACTCGTTGGGTCTGTAAACTACCCAACCCTTCATAGGATTTAAAGTCATGCAAGTGGGGTTTCAAACACCTTAACTCTAATGCAAACATTTCAACCTAGACATAAGTGATACAAATGAAAAACTTTATAAAAGGTACTTAAATGAAAACCGGTGCTTGCCTGGTTGCGAGTCAAACGGGAAGTTAGCTTCAGGTGGGAGGACGTCCAAGGGCTCCGGTGCGTCCTCAACTTCGGTCACTAAATGAAATGTAACAAAATATATGCATAAGTGCAAGTGTTATATAAGAAGTATACTTCTATTTATAGCTACTGTTATTTAGGTTCCTTAATTGACATTGGGATTTTTCCAAGGGATACTAGACTCTCTAAGGATGATCCGAGAAAAAATTGGAGACACTTCATTGCACCTTGTGGTCTCCAAAATTCCCACAAGCACAAGGCTTCCCTGAATTTTAAGCACAAATCTGGAATTTATCATGTCTAACAGTGGAAGATCTAAGTAGGGTAGGTCTCCATGGTTCTAACAAAATTTGTTTCACCATCTTTGGAGTTACCAACAGAGAGAGATGAATTTTGGAAGATGGACAGGAGTTCTGAAAAGTTTCTGTTTAAATTAGAATTTTCAAATAAAGGCTGAACTTTGGAAGGCAATTTTGCCTAGCAAATGAACTCCAATGGAGCTCAAATTTTTACTGGAAATCAGTAACTATGAAATGGATTAGATTCCCAAATATGGGAATGTTTCATAAAGAATTGCTCCTGAAATAAATCTCCAAGTGATTTAATAAAAACAATTCTTCAGGAATTCCTGCGCATTTTCGTAGCAAGCAATTTGTTCCTCTGTGAAGTACTCCTCATGAGGTTTCCAACAAAATTGGTCTCACCCTTTTTGGAGTTTTCTACACCAAGTTATGGGCTTGCAAAGATTAGCTAATTTCTGGAATTATTTGCCTAACAGAAACTTCAAATAATTGTGACCAGGCCCACTGTTTTAAACCGGACCAGTGGAATTGCGGCAACACAGGGGGCTACGGAGTTAACCCGCACAGCCACAGCCGATCCCGTGCCGCACCCCGATCCCGCGCCTGGGCCGTGCCACTGACAGGTGGGACAGGCCTCCACCGTCGTCTTCCTCGCGCCCGGACGGCCCCCTCGCCGGAGCAAAGGCAGTGCCTCGCCAGAACGGCTGCCCAGTGCCCTAGACGGCCCAAATCTTGCCGCCTGTGCCCAAAACCCGATGAGGAACACGCTGGGAATCTCGATGGCGGCGCTAAATGGCCGGGAATACCTCCCCGACGGCGGCAGCGGCAAACTCCACCACGGCGCCGTTGTTCTCGCATGGAAGACGAGTATTCCGGTTGGCGAGAGCACGCAAGAACCAGGGTGATGTGAGGAGCACGTTTTTGCATCCAAAGATGGGTAAAAACTCATGCAAAGTGTAGCTCGACGGTGCAGCTAGGGTTGTGCGTCGGAGGCCAGAAAAACTCAGCCTACAGCTTCATTTCTCGACGGTTTCCGATGATTCTTTGTCGAGCAATTTAACTATGATTTCACCTTGGAGAAAAATTTCAGGGTAGACGGTCGGCCGTTCTTTCAGTAGCTCGGAGCAAAGGGGCGGCGATCACAGCTGGAGAGGAACCGCAGCTGCCCCTAGCTTGGACAGTGGCACCCCGCACCGCCAGTGACCTTGCTCAACCGAAGAAAGCCCCGGGCTAACGCAGCGAGAGCAGAGGAAAAGGCGAAGCTCGGTTTGGCAGCGAAAACAGAGGAACCCGTAGACGTGTGCGGTTTCTTCACTGAGTGGAGACCCTGACAGCTGCTTCGACGCTCGGCTCGATCACGACTGCACCTAGTGAAGTGGTGTCTTTGGCGCCAAGCAAACGGCATCGCCGTGGTGTGCTGCATCACCGTGGCGGCTGCGGAGGAAAACCAGGAAACCGACGTTGGCTCGGTAGAGACTGACCAGCTGACCCCAGATGTTATTCGCTCTTTTCCGCTCTTAATATTTCTGATCTTCTATTTCTGCCACCAACTTTTGTCCAAAAATTCTAGATATTTGCAGGGAAGCCAAATTAAATATGTAGAATTCAAATTTTGACTTCAATGCTGCATTTGATCAAGTTTGGTTCAAGTTCCAAATTCAAATTTAAATTCTATGGGTTTTTTGGTGTCACCCTATATTTAAATAACAAACCCACTCCAAAGCTTCTAATTTTTGGCATGGCTGCTAATTCAAATGTGGAGAACATATTTGTGGAACCAAATTTGCAAATGGAGGAAATTGTAATTTTAACTGAATTTGAAATTCAGATTAGAGGGCTTCCTCTTTTAATCCTAAACAAATATTAAAACCCCTCCAAGCGCAAAGCTCGGTTCTTCTTCTTCCATTGTAGCCATGGTTATTTTATGCACATGCGCTTGCCGACTAAGTGCATCGACAACCACATTCGCTTTTCCAGGATGGTAACGAATCTCTATTTCATAATCCTTAATTAACTCTAACCATCTTTGCTGCCTCATATTTAATTCCTTTTGTGTGAAGATGCACTTTAAACTCTTGTGGTCGGTGAAGAGGTGAACTAAGTTTCCATGTAAACAGTGCCTCCACATTTTTAGAGCAAGTACCATAGCAGCTAGCTCGAGGTCATGTGTTGGACAATTCTGCTCATGATTCGGAAGCTGCCTGGATCCATACGCGACCACTCGCCCTTCTTGCATAAGCACGCAGCCAAGGCCGGTGCCAGATGCATCGCAATAAACATCAAAAGCTTTAGTCATATCGGGATGCGCTAACACTGGGGCTGTTGTGAGGTGATTTACCAGTGCTTTGAATGCGTCCTCACATGCTTCACTCCACACATATTTCTTTCCTTTCTTCAGAAGTTCCATCATCGGTTTAGAAATCTTGGAGAATTTCAGAATGAATCTCTGGTAGTAAAGAAAGCTACAGACTTCGTGTACTGATTTTGGCGAACTCCAATTCAGCACTTGTACGATCTTTCTCGGATCAACCGCAATGCCCTCCTCAGAAATAATTTGCCCAAGAAATTGCACTTGGTTGATCCAAAACTCACATTTGCTGAATTTTCCATATAGCTTGTGATTCCTCAGGTGTTGGAACACCATATGCAAATGCTCGGCTTGTTCTTCTTGCAATTTTGAATATGCCAAGATATCATCGATGAAGACCACGACGAACTTATCCAACTTCGGCATGAAGACTGAACTCATCAAGTACATAAATGATCCGGAGCATTGGTGAGTCTGAATTTCATGACGAGATACTCATATAACCCATATCTCGTCGAGAATGTCGTTTTTGGTATATCTTCCACCCGGATTTTGATCTGGTGATATCCGGATCGTAGATCCATCTTCGAGAAAACCTTAGGACCCACAAATTGATCAAAAAGCAAATCGATACATGGTAGTGGATACTTGTTCTTATTAGTTACGGCATTGAGCGGACGGTAGTCCATACATAGCCTCAGAGTCACGCCCTTTTTCTTGACGAACAGCGCGGAGCATCCCGATGGTGATGAACTTGGTCGAATAAAGCCTTTGCTTAACAAGTCATTCAGCTGCTCTTTTAGCTCTGTGAGTTCCTTTGGGGCCATTTTATACGGCCTCCGAGAGATGGGTGTGGTTCCCGGTGTTAGTTCAATTTTGAACTCCACCTCACGTTCGGGCGGCATGCCTGGTAGATCGTCGGGAAACACTTCCGGATATTTCCGGACCACTGCAATGTCCTCCAGTTTATTAGCTTCAACATTATGTACAGCAGTAACTTCCGGTACAACATTTCTCAGAATTAACGTATGTTGACTGTGCCTCTTTGAATTCAGCTGCAACATTCGTGAACTAATATCAAAGATAGCTTGGTGATGTGTCAACCAAGCCATTCCCAAGATTATGTCAATCTGCAAGCCTTCCAGGATGATAAGAGTAGTAGGATATATCCACCCATCCAAACATATAGGCACCTGAGCAATAGTCCTGCCCACTGTCCTACTACCTCCCGGTGAATTAATCTGATACGATGCGGCCAAGGTGGTTGATGGTATTTGGTGCTTAACCACATAATATTTGCTGATAAAATCATGTGTGGCACCCGAGTCGAACAACACGAACATGGGCTGATCACCTAGGCTGAACATACCTGTGGAGGACCGGGATCCGCTCATCCAGGATCGCAGAGGGTGGTGCCGCACGATGCGACACCCGACAGCACACGTCATAAGAACACAATATATTACATGGGAAAACAACTGAACTGTACAAATGGTACAATATTCAGTTACAAACTATTGTATTTATTACACAGCGGAAGTCTACTTTTCTATAACTCACGCCCGCCTATCTAGGAAAAGTCGGTTGCCCAGCCCTAGGGCAACCCACACTAGCTGCACTCCTCAGCTCAGCGCGGCGTGTACAGCTCCCACTCAGCCGTGGTCTCCGACGGAGGGTAACCCTCGCCGGCGGACTCGTACTCCGAGTCCGTGGGTGGCTCCTCACCTGAAAAACACTTAAGCAGCAACCGTGAGCACGATGGCTCAACAAGACTTAACCGACTCACCTAAGCATGGAACTCTACATGAGGGGTACAATGGACATAGGATAGTAACAATGCATCAATGGACACGCCTACAAGTTCATCCTTAGTTCATCTTTTAGCCACAAGTTAACAGTTCAGAAATCTGAAATTTAGTAAGCAATATTTGGTGGCACACATGTAGCAATACAAATATATCATAACCGCAAGATTGAATCATAACATTTCATATATTAGTCTATGTTACGATGCAGTGAACAAGCGGTACTCGTCACCACGAGGGACGGGGAATCGACTCGATATACACCTGCAGGGAAACCCAAAGAGCACGTCATGTACGCCCACCCGTGGAGCTGCACAGCACGCTCACTCGATATTGTACGGGACAACCTTTCACCCAACAGCCCAAACGTCGAACCGGTCGCACCGAAACGAGCAGGAGGTTCCCCAAATGGAGCATCTCTCTATGCCCGTTGTCAGATTTCCACCTTGCTGCCCTCAACCTACACCTATAAATCGGTGTGCTATGCCTCGACGCCCGGAGGTTTAGGCTACATCGGTTTATCGAGGCCCATATATCCGATATGCCTTAGGTACGTTCAATACTTGTTCAGCAGGGCCGCACACAGATCGGTCCTCAATCAACACGGACAGGGCTGCGTACACAAGACTTCCTCTTGCTGCGCCCTAGCCCCTGCCTAGTCTCATTTTCATTACTAAAGTGATCTCACATCACTCAACCGAACCCGTATGTTCCAAGCCTAAACTCGCGAGTAGATTCCAACTACTCGACTTGTACCGAAGTCCTATGAATCATTAAGCATAGCTTGTCTACTCGAGGTCTTAGACACTACCCTCACTCTTAGGGAAAAATTCTGGTTATGCAAGTGGGGTTTTTATCCATCCTACACCTAATGGACATATACACTTCACACTACGTATGTAAACAAAGTAAAACTTTATAAAAGGTTTAATGCAAACCGGGGCTTGCCTTGTTGCTGGTGGTCAGTAGTCAGTTCTTCTTCCAGAAGGAGGAAGTCCAGCACTTCCGGAGTCTCTTCGCCTTCAGCGACTACACGTTTAATGAAATACTACATGTCAATTTAAATGCAATGTGTAAACTCATACATGATTACTAATAACTCTAGCTATCCCTCCCCTTTGGTTCTGAAATTTTTATGGTGGCTTGGTAGGGTCCTAACCAGAGTCTTGACCAAGTTTCATTAGAAATAAAGTTCATTTGAACCTTGTACAAATAAAAGTCCATTTGGTCAATATTTGAGCCTCTAAGCAATTCCAGGGGTTTTCATGGCCCCAACCATTACTTTCTGGAAACTAGAATTTAAGATGGTTCTAATGGAATTGGTTTCATTTCATTTGAAGAATTCTACTGAAAGTTATGCCCTAATTAAGATTTGAGAAAATCTGAAAAATGTTTCTGTACATTTTTCTATTTTCTCATGGTAGTTCACTTAATCACCCTATTAGGGGGAATAAATGAACTTGGATGAGTCTGAAAATTTTACTGTGACTCAAGGATTTTTCAATGACCCTCTCAGCCAAATTTCAGAACTTTTCATGAAGTAATTCTCTAGACAAAATTCCCAACAGTTTAAAGTTTAGGGAATTAATTATGGAAAACCATTAGGTTTCATGAGCTGAAATTGGTATTTCTAGAAAGTACTCAAAATCTTGAGTTCAGCAAAATTTGTTTCACTGAATTTGGAGCTTCCTACACAAAGTTATGAATTTCTAAAGTTTAAGCTGATCCCTGAATTATTTTCCTACAGAGAATCCCTTCCCGCGCTAAACCAGAGGCTGACAGCGGGGCCCGCCCGTTTAATTTGAACTAACCGCGCGCTCGCGCGTGATTAGCATAGTGGCTGACAGGTGGGGCCGCACCCTTTGTCTTCTTCCCGACGCCGCCGCCCCGAGCCGCCGGAGCTCCGACGAGGTCGGCGTTCCCGGCGATCTAGCTCGCCGGCGCCGGCGAGACTCGACGCCCCCACGTAATTTCGGGTGCTGAACACGCTGGACACCATGCCGCCGCCGGCTAATCGCCGTAGCTCGCCGGCGACGAGCTCTATGCCTCTGTGCTACCTCGGCAACGTGTTCCCGCCCTCCTGACCATCTCCTTCGCGCGCTAATCACGTCGCCACACTCAGGGGAAGCTCGGGAAGCTCGGCATGATCTCCGTTGGGCCCTAAACGGCCGGCAACCCAGACCTCACCGGTGACCCCCCTCCTCCGCCACACTGTTCTATGGTGAACTTAGGGTTCCGGTGGTGGTTTCCTTCCGGGTTTTGATCGAGAAGGGTCGCAAGAACCTCTAGATGCTCTCTCACAGCTCCGTTCGACCTCCCACCCACCAATCTTCCCGAATTTCTCCTAAACCTAATCGGGTACCGAAATGAGCTCCCCGCCCTAAACTGGAAAATTCTCCGCGCACAAAGGTCGAACCTTCGAATGGTTTGCGCGGTGGTCTCGAGGATAAACTAGCACTCCACTTTCTTATGGAGGTCGAGACCGGAGGATGATCACAGCTTGGATGGCAAACGATCGGAGCTCGGGCGATTTGGCTGCTGGTTGCGGGAACTCGCGAAAACAGAAACTCGCCGGCGGTCCCGGGCCTTTTATAGGCCACTGAGGCCAGTGGAGAGCGCGACACCTGCTGTGCCACCTCCTACGCCGAAGCAGGAGCTGGCCGGTCGAGGTGGTCGGGCGCCGACGCTGGCCGCAGCTGGCTAGCGCGCTCGGTCGAGAGAGTCGGCTGAGGAGACTTCTGTGATAAGTCTACTGACCAGTGGGCCTCCCCTGTAATTCATTTTTTCATTTTTCTCAATTCTGTTTGTGCCAAAATATCCCCAGCTATCCACAATTGAATGTGAGACTTAGCCCCCAAGTTTTGGTTTGAATTTGAGTTCTCCAATCTAAACTTTGTTTGTCTAAATTTGCTTTATGTTTAAACTTAAATTCAAATTCAGTTTTGAATTATTGAAAATTTAGCTCCCAACAAGATGAACTCCAATGATGATGAAAATTGGTGGGCTAACTCAGAAAAACGTGCTGAGTTTGAATATGAAGCTAACTTTTGAATTTGATGGATTAAAGTTGCTGCAATTTGAATTTACATTCAAATTGGCCTCTTTTTCAAATACCTCCAAAAGTGCATCAAAAAGTGTTGGATTTACATGAAACTTGGCCTGAATCTTCCCAAGAGTTTTTAAGTTCTAGGGGTGACCTCAACCTCTCATGTTCATGTGTATAAATCCCACTTTGTGAAAGTGTAGGCTTTCCCCTCTAATCACTCTTTTGATGGAGGTTACTTACTCTTCACAATTTTTCACAAGCTATCCACAACAAAAACTGTGGTGTTGTGAGGTGATGAACAGTTTTTGCAAGTCCCTTTTCTTGGGCCTTTACAATACCTGCAAACATGGGTTCTCCCACGGGAACATCTTCAACTGCCATATTATATTTCCCACTTTCAGTGCTGTCCTCCTTGGCTGACCATCGAATTTCTTTGCAGCTTGAGATGACATGTTACTGCTGCTCTGTTTGGTCACATGGCAGTCCTGAGTTATATGCCCCACATCATTATATGTATCGTACGACGTGAGCTCAGGATCTTCACAAGATGGAAGTGGTTGATATACTTGTGCACTTTGCTGAGGTGGGGGTGCACAAATACTCATTTGCTGCTGCTGCAGCAGTGGCTGAACATCCATTGTATTATGCTGGCTTCTTTCAGTTATTACTATGTCACAGCGCAGTGAACAAGCGGTACTCAAATAACCGCGAGGGACGGTGATTGCAATCAATAGACACCCGGATAGCACGTCACATACACCCACTTTCAGAAGTGTGGTGCTTCACACCTTACTACTCTTCTGTATGCAGCAACCTTTCGAAGGAAACCCAAATGGCGAACTCGTCCATCCGTAACGGGCAGAAGGTCCCTGCGTGGAACGTGTCTGTGCCCACCGGCAGATATACACCTTGCTACCTTCAACCCACTCCTATAAAACTGTTGGGTAAGCCTCGGCACCCAGGTTAACCAATTACATCGGTTTCCTGGTTCCCATATGCCAGTATGCATCAGGTACTGTTCAAACTTGTCCAGCAGGGCCGCACACGGCTCGGTCCTCAATCGACACCAACAGGGCTATGCACATGAGACCTCCGCTCACTACATCCTATCCCCCTGCAAAAGTACTTAAAATGCAAATTGGGGCTTGCCTCATTGCGAGTCAAAGGCGAAGTTAGCATCTGGTGGGAGAATGTCCAAGGGCTCCGGGGTGTCCTCAACTTCAGTCACTATATGCAATGTAGCAAAATATATGTATAAGTGCTAATGAAGTATAATAAGTACACTTATATTCATAGTTACTGCTATTTAGCTTCCTAAATTGGCTTTGGAATTTTCCAGTGGATACTAGATTCTATAAGGATGTTCTGAACAAAATTTGGAGAAATTTCATTGAACCTTGTGGTCTCCAAAATTCCCACAAGTACAAGGCTCCTCTGAATTTTGAGCCCAGATCTGAAGTTTTGACATGGGTAACAGTGGAATATCTAATTAGAGCAGGTCTCTATGGTTCTAACAAAAAATTTCACCATTTTTCAAGCTACCTACTGGGAGAAATGAATTTTTGAAGTTGGACAGGCTTGCTGAAAAGTTTCTGTTTAGAATTTGAATTTCCAAATAAAGGCTGAACTTTGGAAGAAAACTTGGCCTAGCAAATTAACTCCAATGAAGCTCAAATTTTTACTAGAGATCACTAATGTCCTGGGGAATCTTCAGTCTAAATTTGAGGAAATTTCATAACTGGGATCTTCTGGAATTAATTCCCAAACATTTAAATTTGATGAATTTTGGAGACAATTCCAGAGATCTTCAGATCAAATTCTTTGCATTTCTGCAAAGTACTGACTGAGAGGAATCCAAAAAAAATTGTTTCAAAAATTTTGGACATGCCTACAGAAAGTTATGGAGGTTTGAAGTTTACCCTAAATCTGAAATTCGGAAAAAGTTTAAACTCTAGTTGTGGGCCCCACGATTTAAATCGGCCCACTCAGCTCGCGGCCACACCAAGGCCTACGGGGTTTTCCCTAGCCGCACCCGATCCCAGCCGCACACTGATCCTGCGAAGGAAACAGAGGCTGACTGGTGGGACCCGCCCCCCTTCGTCAACCTTGCGACACCTTGTAAAGGTCCCAAAATATGAATACAAAGAAACTCTTGCTTGTACAAAGTTGGTTTCATATGTATGAAAAATGGGACTTGTTAAAACTTTTCCACATGTGATAACACACATGAGAGCTTTCTTCACACAAGTTCAAATATTTATTTGAAGACTTGGAACCAAAGAGGGAACTAAAACCAAGGTGGGAAGTTCCCATATGTGTGAGAAAGCTAAAGTCAGATTTTGGAACAACTTGTTCAACTCAAAAATTCAAATGAGAGTAACACAATGATTTTCAAACTGTTGTATTGCAGCAGCCAAATCAAAGATCAGATCTCATATTTGAATTCCTTAGGTCCAAATTAGGGGGTAGGCAAAGTCTCATGAATTATTGAAGAGATTTCCTATCCATTTTCGAAATGGACTTAAATTTGCAATGAATTCAAATATACATTTCAATTTGGATAAAACTTGTCCAAATACCCACACACAATTCAGATTTGAATTCCCACAATTTGATTTCCAGCATTTGCCAAAATGAGGAGATATTTGTGAGAAAATGAGAGGGGATAAGGGGGAAGGTGGGGCCCACTTGTCATATGCCCAAAAAGATCTCAGTGTGCATTCTTCTTTTCTCTACTCGCTGGTCACTGAGACAGAGCCGAAGGCTCTCCGGGCGCCACCGAGTTTTCCACGCAGCAGCCACTCTCCTGATGTTTCATCGTGCTGGTGAGTTGCTTGGGTGCTTCTTTAGCCTCGGCATGATCCTCGCGCGCACAAACTGAAACCCCGCTGTCTTGCTTCGTGCTCACGCCCGAGAACAGCGCCGCTCGCTGCCTCCACCACCTATCAATCGTGTAGCCGGCGTTCCATCGCGTGCAAGCCTCGGAAGAGCGGCAAAATGGCACCAGGGAATCTCCCTCTCCATCCTCGATGCATAACCAAACGGTGTTTGGCCTCCCTACCCCAGGAACGCCATGCCCGTGCGGTGGCCGAACGAGAACCGACAAAGAGGTCACCGTGGACAGTGAGCTACGGCCCTCTTCACCGTCCCTCCTCTACACGAAAAAGGTGCGCCATACCCCCAGATCGTGTAGCTGCAACGCTTATAGCAAATGATCAACTGAGTGGGGAGAACTTCCAAGATTCCCGAAACATGGTGCATGCGGGTAGGGGTCGGTTTATACCAAAATTCTAGTTGCACGGTCCACCAAAGCTCGGGCGAGCTTGCACACAGCTTCTACACTTCGTAGCGGCACTCCTCGACCAAGAATCGAGCTAAATGATACATAAACGACCGAGTTCTTGCTGTTTTTCGGGCCGCCATAGAAAAACATATCGGGTCACCATGGAGCTCGAAGTTGCCGGCCTTTTCATGAGGTTTGGCGTCCATTTTCGACATCCTCAAGCTCCCACGGTGCTCTCCGATCAATTTCCGACTGTTTTGATGCGGTGTAGAAGGTTTCCGACCTCACCGGAACCCTAGCGGCCACTGCCACCGCCGCGCACCATTTTCCGGCGATCCCCGGCCGCCGGCGACCCTACCAACCTGTTCTGCAGGCCGATTTAGGGTGAGGCGGCGAGTTTGAGGTCAGGAGATGGCTGGGAAGGCTGTTCTTGTGACGCTCGCCGGAGGGTGCTTCCGCGGCCTCTGTTTGGCCCGAGGAAGAAGACGACCTGTCAGGTGGGACCCACTAGCAGACATTTAAACATTTTTAGAATTTCCAGTTTCAGTTCAAACTTTGAACTACCACAACTTTGTGTAGGAATGTCCAAAAATTTTCAAACAAATTTTGTTGGATTCCTGTCAGTGAGTACTATCGAGGGGTACATCCCAATAATTATGAAAATCCCGGGATTTGGCTCATTAATTCATATAAGGAAAATATTGTAGGAATTTTTCCAGGAGTTCTGTGTATTGGAAAATTCCCAAATTTGGGCAGGAGATTATTCCTAAAATACTTGAACTCCAGTAAAATTGTCAGAAGACATGGGCCTCATTTGCTTGGCCAAATATGGTGTTAACTTCTTATGTGTCTAAAAATTGGAAAAATAGAACAGAGTTCAATTTCAGATTTCCCCCCAAAGTTTAGAACTTCATAACTTTTGCTATGAAGCTCCAAATATAGTAATTCAAATTGGGTTGGATTCATATTGAATATATATATCCAGATATGCAACCCAATTTGTATGAAACCCATTATTTAATTTTGGAAAATTCTTTAAATCTTTCAGCAAAAGAATTTTAGAGGGAGTTTGGTTTATCCAAAAATTCTCACATTTTGCCAGAATATTCTTTAGCATATTAGTGAACTCCTGTAAAATTTTCAGCTTATTTAGAGTTGATTTGATTAGGGGAATTCAGATTTGAAGTTGCTGTGTTCAAATGATTACAGAAACAATTTTAGAAAATTTTCAAAACTTGGAAATTCAGTTCTGGGTAATTCTTAGCTCCAAAAATCTTATAAAAATTCATACAAGTCCTATGAACTATAATTGACATTGTAGTTCACTAAGTTTTGCATGAACATGTGAGTTACTTCAGAATTAATTCCTTTTTGCTTAATTGCTTAGAGAATTGTTCTGAACAAACCACTCAAGGAAAAGTGCTAATTTTTGGTCCAGAGGACTTTCTTGTGACAAGGAACTCACATGAAAAATTCTCAGCTCCATTGGAACTCTGGATCACCCCTATTCTGTTTAACCTTTTAAGGTGATCAATATAGAAGAGGGGGAAGACACTTAGCACTTAATCATGTTGCTTAGACACAAACCCAAACCACTAGAACCAGTGTCATTTTAAATTCTTAAACAGAGTTCCAGTTTTTAAACTTGTCAAGAACTTGTTAGCAAAATATTTACAATTAAAACCATATGCATATTCATTACGTGTAGCATCTACGTGAAGAAGTTGAATAATTTAGAGTCGAGATCAAAGAGGAGGGAAGCAAGTGATCAAGCCTCAAGTGGTCTTCACTAACTGAACTTCATATATATATAAGTTCCCTGCAAAACAAAGGCAAGCCCCGGTTTGCATCCAAACTTACAAGTTTTTATTTGTATTCACATTATATTGTCTAGTATTTTGTTTATTGCATTAAGTCTAGATGGTATGAAGCTCCAAATGCATGGCCCAGAAAACCCTGGAGTATAATGTAGGGTAGGTTATCAATTGATTATAACTGCTGATCTAAAGTTAACAAAAGTGGATTAAAAGAGGCATAACTCGTGTAGGCAGTTTCCTACCCGTGAACCGGGATTAAGGGGGATCAATCGGAAGAGTTGGGAATTGATCCTCATAGTTGGGAATGGAGACCGGGCAGTGGATGGAAGGCTCAAGGACGTGGTCCTGTGAACTTAGTCTGTGTCTGAGTCGATTAAGGCCCGTTCTTGTGTGCGGCCCGTTGGACAAGTTTGAGTTGTGTACCGGATGCATACTGGCTATATGGGACCCAGGAAACCGATGTAACATGTTAACCTTGGTGTCGAGGCATACCTCACCGTCTGATGCAGATGCTGAAAGGATAGAGAAGTCGGCTCTACGAGGGTTTTCCATAGTGAGACTTAATTCCAGTCAGTGGGACCGGTTCAACATTTGGGTGTCGTGTGAAAGATTCCACGTACGACGTCAGTGATGGTTGCTATGTGCAACGTCGAGTACGGGTCATGTCAGCCGGGTGTTATTGATTGCAATCACCGTCGCTCGCGGAATGGACCGAGCATACTTGTCTCTGCGTCGTGGTGTAGTAATAAATTGGGAAACATTTAATATGCTTTGTGAGTAATCCTCATAATGGAGATGAGGAATGATCAACCCTTTCACTAAATTTATTTTTCACCTTGGGCTAGTAGCGTCGAGGCAAAGCGTTTCTTGTTTGATTGTGGAGTATCGACGTTAATGGCGCAAGGTCGGTATGAGTCTAGGGTAGCTCACTAAAGTTACTTTCACCTCGGGCAAGTGACATCGAGATAAAGCGTTTCTTGTTTGATTGTGGAGTCTCGATGTAAATTGCACGAGGGCTACAAAAGTTGCTTAAAACTTGAAGTAAGGACTATCCTTTAGCTCAAGAGCATCTTTTGTGCAAACTGCTATATTCAGCCCTCTATTTTTAGCATGTAGAGTTTCATGACTAGGGTGACGGTTAAGTCTTGCTGAGCTTCGTGCTCACGGATACTGCATAAGTTGTTTTGCAGGTAATAACTGTATTCTGATATGTACGGGTGTCCGATGAGACACGGAACTCTTCGAGTGGTGAACTCATGGCAACCCCTGCCGCTGCTATTGTGATAGTGTTGCTAGCGAGAAGGGTCCGCGGGCTGGACACCTGTAAAAGTCCCAAAAATGTGTATGAATAAAAACTAAACTTTAAGTTCATATTTGTGGCAAAGACATGAAAAATGGGACTTGCTAAAACTTTTCTTCATGCAAGGTAATACATGGATGAACATCCAACATGAGGTTCACCTTTTTACTTAAAAGTGTTGGACCAATAAGGAGTTAAATACCTCTTTGCATGTGAGTTTAAAATTCAGATTTGAAAATTCAAAGTTCACACATATGGTGACCCAAAAACTTTGAATTAACATGCAGCCATATAGTTGAGTTTTTAGGGAAAAGGTTATCACCAACTTTTCAATTGTAGGGTGGGCTCAAAGGACAGCTAAAGAGAAGAAATTGCAAGTTCTAAACCAAATTCAGATTTAGTCTTGCAAATTCAAACTGAATTTGAAGAATTCAAATTCTAGCACATTTTTTTTTAAAACTTAGAATTTTGGGGAGTGAAAAGATCATCTTGAGAAGATATTTGGTGAAGAAATGGGGGGTGGGACCCACAGGTCATAGAGCTAAAGGAGGAGACTTACTCCCTAAGTTTTGCTCTCGGTGGGAACTTTTCCCGAGCAGCTTGCGAGCGCCACCGAGCAGCTTGCCGGTGACAGCTCCTGCTGCCGGTCTCCACGTGCTGGCGCCCTGGGGTCGGTCCTGGCCGCACCCCCAACGTGATCACGTGCCCCCCCCCCCCGGCCGAAGCAAGTCGCAATTGCTTTCTTCTCCTCGCAAACAAACTGAGAGCCGAGCACCTCACCGCGCTGCTCCACTGCTCCCTGTCTCCCGGCCAGCCCAGCGCCTCTCCGGCAGGCTCAAGAGGTCACAGAGGTGCGCCAGGAGGTACTGATCCTCATCCCGTCGTCCTCCTGCTCTCCCACGACGCCGGCTCGCCGGAATTTGATTTTTGGCACCGGCGCACGTATAGAACAGCCTGCGTTTAATTCGGGAAATTCTCCCAAACCGATTGATCATACCTCCTACAATTCAAACCACAGCAACTAGATGTCCTAGCTCCTCCCACGCCGAAAACCAAAGGAAACCGACCTCCTATGCCCCGGGCGACTAGAAATCGTCGCCGGCGGCCAAAACTGCCATGGTCCACGGTGACGACTAGGTTGCAGCCACTTCCTGCACGATCTGATCTCCGTTCCATGTTCCTAGAACCATAGGGATGCTGTAGGACATCGTAGCTCGCCGGGAGATGCCTTGGAAACCCTGGAACGCGTCCATGTCGAGCTCCCGAGCCGCCCCGCCGGTGCCGACCCACCTACAGCCGTTTTCACGCGGGGAAACCTTGCCCGGCAGCTGCGCCACGTTCCCAGGAGCATGTAGGGCGAAACCGGAGCTCATTTGGTGGAGAAATGAGGGAGAACGAGCCATGCCAAGTTTTCTGCCGGTGTGCACCCGCGGGCTCTGGCGGGAGGTTGAAGAAGCACCTGACCCGTGGGCCCCACGTGCGACTGTGCTGTTTAAAATCAAACAGAGAGTTGTGCAAACTTGTAAAATTCATAACTTGGTGTAGGAAGCTCCAAAAATAGTGAGATAAATTTTGTTGGATTCCTTTAAGAGAGTACTATCCAGAGGTACAACCCAATAATTATGAAAACCCCTGGTTTTGGATCATTAATTCATAGAAGGAAAAGCTTGTGGGAATTTTTCCAGGAGTTCTATGTATTGGAAAATCCCCAAATTTGGGCAGGAGAGTCTTCCAAAATACTTTAACTCCAGTAAAATTTTCAGAAGCATTGGACCTCATTTGTATGGCCAAATGTGGTGTTAATTCCTTATGTCTCTGAAAAATGGGAAAATAAACAGAGGTCAATTTCAGAAATTTTCCCCAAACTTTAGAACCTCATAACTCTTGCTAGGAATCCCCAAATTTATTGATTCAAATTGGGTTGGACTCATATTGAATAGCTCTGTCCAAATCTACAACCCAATTTGTATGAAACGAATTATTTAATTCTGGAAAATTCTTGGAAAGTTTTCTGGAAAAGAATTATTGAGGGAGTTTGGTTTATCCAAAAATACCCAAATTTTGCCATAATATTCTTTAGCCTATTGTTGAACTTATAGCAAAATTTCAGCTCATTTGAAGATAATTTGGGTAGGAATTTGCTAAAAACAATCTGCTGTGTTCATAAGAGTCCAGAAACATTTTCAGAAAATGTTTCCCACTTCAAAAATCTGTTCTGAGCAATCCATAGCTCCAAAAATCATAGGAAAATTTAGGCAAGCTCTCTGGGACATACTTGGAATTGTAGTTCACTTAGTTGGGCATGAAAATGCACATTACTACAGAATTAATTCTATTGAGTACAAATGCTTAAAGAATTGTTCTGGGAGAACTACCCAAGTAAAAGGGCTGAATTTTGGACCAGATGACTCTCATGTGATCAAGAACCCACAAGTAAATTATCAGCCCAAGATGAGTCATGGAACTCCCTGTTCTTATTCTCCATACTTATGTATAAGGGAAAAATACATAAGAGATATTGTGAGAATTATGGAGGACACAATATGACTCCACATTAGCTGCAATTTGGCAAGCTAAATCCTTAGGTAGTATAGAACCTGCTGTAAAAGTTTTGAGGCCATTGGAGTTCTTGTTCTTCAGTTGCACTCAAATCTTTTCAGCTTATCTATTATGTCATTAGAGAAAAGGGTTAGTGTATAGCTAAGGGCCTTAAGGTCAAATTAGTTTAATTCTGTTCTTTGCACAACAGAGGCAAACCAAGACATGCTTGGCTTTTCCACACAACCTCTGTTCTTAAGAAAGTAATTCTATAACTTCTTTCCATTACATTCTATAAAATATGTGCATATGCATTTCAATAGGAACCACAACGAAGGGGACTCAAAGGAGTGATTCATCAAAGTGGATCAAGCTCCGGAGAGTCAAGGGTGGATCTGCAAGGACACTAACTGTTATATACGACTACCCTGCAAAACAGGCAAGCTCCGGTTTGCATTTAACAGCTGTTAAGTTTTTGTTTTGTATTCACTTTCGGTCAAGGTATGAACTATGCATTAGGTCTAGTGATTGATACTCCTCTTGCATAACCAAATGACCCATGGAGTATTGGGTAGGTGTATTTCACCGCGTAGAACTGCCATGCTTAAGTACGGTTCGGTAGAAGTCGAGTGGTGAGATGCTACTCGCAGTTTCAGGAACAACAGGGGCATACGGGATTGGTTCGTAAATGAATTAGCAAGTTAAAGTTGAGACCGGAAGGTTGTAGGAGCAGCAGGACATAGGGGCCTGGGTGCTGTAGACCTGTCCGTGTCGGTAAAGGACCGATCCGTATGCGGCCCTGTTGAACAAGTTTGAGTTGTGTACCGGACTCATGCTGGCTATATGGGACCCAGTAAACCGATGTACCTCGGGAAGCTGTCGTTGGGACTTTTCGGGTCGCCTCAGGCGGACGGCCGGTGTGCAGTATGTGGGGAATATTCTCATGACATCTCACGTCGGAAGGTGCACCATGAGAGTAGCTACTGTACGGGGCGACTTGATCGATTCAGCGGGGGTGAAACGGGGGAAAGGCTGCCACGTACGACGTCAGTGATGGTTGTTGTAGGCAACGTCGAGTACGGGCGTACGTGTCGTGTAGTCCGGGTGTTATTGATTCGAATCACCGTCGCTCGCGGGATGGACCAAGCATACTTGTTCTCACAGTCGTGACGTAGTAAGAACTTGCATGAGAAAGGAACTAATCATCTTGATGTGAAGTATTATTCTACCTTGTATGGAAGCTTGATGAATAGGCTAGTGCAAACTCGATTCTTTTGTGCCATGAGCAATTTACATCGGGGGAAAGCGTTTCTTGTCTGATTGTGGACTCCCGATGTGGCGTGCCCAGGGTTACTTAAAATGCTGCAATAATTACCTGAAAGTAAGGATTCACTTTTAGGCGAGTTAATAATGCTTATGCCATCCTATGTTAGGTTCACAACCTCACTTAGAGTTTCATGTTTAGGGTGACGGTTAAGTCTTGCTGAGCGTTATGCTCACGGATGCTATCCGAGTTGTTTTGCAGGTAATTGACTCGATGCTTATGAGAAGGGATGCCGATGAGACTCGGGAACCTCCGAGTGCTTACTCTAAGAGCATCCTCGCCGCTGCAGATTGTCTTCGTGTTGCTAGTAAGAAACGTCCGCGGGCTGGACCGTTTCTTTGTTGCTAGTTTAGATATGAGTCGTGAGAGTGATAGTCTTCCGCTGTAGTTTACTCTGATATAACTATTTGTAAAATATTCTTGTACGCTTCCGCTAAACTATTTATGTAATATGATGTGTGTTCATCGACCCGTGTGCTGTTGGGTGCCGCATAACACGGCACCACCCAACGAGGTCCCGTGGGGCCGTCTCAGCGTGGTATCTGAGCTGTTACAACACCTTCCTTGTTGCTTAGCGTAGGTATGAGACGTGAGTTGTAATAGTCTGCTGCTATAGATTATTTTGAGAAGTATTTGTAAAATTTACACTTTGTAACCTTCTGCATGGTTTATGTAATATGATGCTTTATTATGTGTCCTGTTGGGTGCCGCATCGCACGACACCACCCAATGCGATTCCATGGCGAGCGGCACGGCCCCGTGATCGGGACCGGGCTCTCACAGCGTGGTATCAGAGCCGCGTGGTAATAGCGCACAGAATAAGAATCGTATTACGACAAAAATCTAGGTTACGGTGAGGATACGATATTAGGCCCACATAAGGACTATAGTAGTATAGTTACTTAAAGTGGCATGACTAACATACGTGTTATAACTCTGAATTTTGATTATGTAACGACGCACCTACGCTCAGGTAACAATGGTAAGGAACGCCACCGAAAGCGGTTCAATTTCGGTTAGATCCCTTAACGAGGAAAGTGGTTCAGGGCTAGATCTCACAGCTTGGTGTGAGACGTCAATATGAAACTCTTGGACTCTTCATGTTCCTGAGTTCATAAGTAACGCTGATCCCTAGCGTGCATCAGGCAAATAAGTGGAGACCCCATCGTGCGGTCAGTAACGCGATAGTGTGTTCGTCAGGAAATAGCCCAGGGGGACATACGCAGCGCTTGCCATCGGCGTGCCCTGCAGGGCAGTAGGTGGTATCTGTTGGGTGATAAAATTCCCAACCGTGACGACCCTTTCGTGCTCTACTCAGGTTCCCCGTCGTGTGGTGTGCAAACGCGACCATGTACCTCAAGACGTGACTTGACTCAAGGACGGCCCGTATGGAAATGATACGGGGCGTATGTTTTTAGTACGATATGGAACTGCCTGAAATGAGAAAACCTATGTGTGCATCATCATTGAGTGTTCTTCTGCACGTACTAACCACGTACGTATCCCGTGTAGTACACGTGCACGAGAGACTGTTTAGTGCCACAATCGAGACGTTTATACCGGTATAATCCGGTTAGGATTTTTTTTGGTGAGACTACGTAGTACCGACATTGTTCTTACGGTGCATCGACACCGTACTACACTTAATAATCCTCTTCCCTATGAAGAAATGATTCATGAACTAACTTTCAACTAAAAATGGAAGTTTGAAACAAATATTAGTTACTGAACTCTTATTTTGAGCTAAGATTCAAATGAGAGAAGGTCTAGGTTTCAGAGATTTCAAAAACAGAGTGCTCTGTTGCTGGCAGGAATTTTTTCTGGACTTTAACAGAGCATAACTCTGAGTAGATTTGACCAATTAAGGTGTATGATACAGTTATGGAAATATTTTCAAGTGCTCTACAACTTTCTATTAGACCTTCAGAGCAAAATCACACGTTAAGTGGGTGAAAAGTCCAGTTGAAGGCAAACTGTCCAGAACCAGGACAGCAGAAAAACCTCTCTGGACATTTCTGTTTTTAAGCCATAACTTCCTGTAGTAAAGTCCTTAAGGAGCCTGTGATACACCATTGGAAAGGTTATGAAATGTGCAACATTGTTGTAGTTCAAAGTTTTTTCAGATTCTTTTTGTATTTTCATTACAACTGTGATAAAAATAGCCACATACAAAGGAGATGCTGGCAAATTTTGTCCAGGAATTCTGTCAACTTTGAGCAATCATAACTTCTGATCCAGAAATGACCTAGAGGCATAGGAGTACTCGTTTGAAAGATACTGAAGTTATATTTAACTTTGGTATTCAACTTGAGTTATGAAAATGCTTCTAAATGGATCAAAATTTGGGTTAGGACAGAAGAGTCTGTTCTGCACAGCAAAGAGAACGGTTGAAGGAGCAACTAAGTGAACTCAAGAGCAAATGAGTTATACGACCAAGCTCATGACCTTGGGGTTGCTCTGCGCTGTGTAGTAGGAAGAAGGACGAAACACTATGGCTTTGTGTTGATTTTCGTCTGCTTAACATTGTGACAATCAAGGACAAGTACCCGTTACCACAGATCGACATATTGTTTGATCAGTTGGTCAAAGAAAGGATCTTTTCCAGGATGGACTTAGGATCAGGGTACTATCAGATTGAGATAAGGGCTGAGGCAATTCTGAAGACAGTTTTTCGACGAGGTACGGAGTTTATGAGTACCCGTCATATTCCTTGGCCTTACCAACACTCCATCTCAGTCCATGTACTTAAGGAACTCGGTATTCATGCCGGAGCTGGACATGTTTGTCGTGGTCTTCATCGACGACCTACTGGTTTATTCCAAGTCAGAGGAAGAACACGAGAAGCACCTGCGTATAGTCTTGCAACGGTTGCGGAATCACAAGCAATACGTGAAATTCAGCAATTGCAAATTCTAGATATCACAAGTACTTTGTCTCGGGCATATCATCTCAGCGAAGGGCATCGCTGTGAGCCCGAGTAATATCGCACAAGTGCTGCATTGAAAATCCCCGAGAACTGCTCATAAGGTATGGAGTTTCCTCGGACTCGCGGGATATTATCGGAGGTTCATTCCGAAATTCCCGAAGATTGCCAAGCCTATGACGTAGCTGCTGAAGAAGGCTACCAAATAGGTTTGGAGTCCAGCATGTAAAGCAGCGTTCAAGGCATTAATAAAACACTTAACATCAGCACCGGTTTTGGCGCAGCCAGACACAACAAGATCAGCCGTTGTGTACTGCAATGCATCCGGCTTTGGGCTAGGATGTGTGCTGATGCAAGACCAAAGTGTGGTCGTGTATGGATCAGGGCCACTCAGGAATCATGAGCAACACTATTCGACTCATGACTTAGAACTCGCTGCCGTGGTACTTGCACTCAAAATGTGGAGCCACTACCTACTCGGTAACCTCGTGCATTCATATATCGACCACAAGAGCCTCAAGTACATATTCACTCAGAAGGAGTGGAACATGAGGCAGCAAGGATGGTTGGAGTCGATAAAGGATTACGAAATAGAGATCCATTATCATCCACGGCATGGCTAACGTGGTGGCGAACGCGTGAGTGCCAGTCACACGTTCATAATCTAACCATCACTGGTTGGAAGAGAGCGATCCACCAGTACGTATGGTTCCCCGAGCTCTCTACAATTTAGTTTTTATCCCCACCATCCGTGAAAAAAGGTGGCAGCCCAGAAACATGACAAGGGCATGTCACATTTGCGGAGATGCATAGACAGTGGGGGAAACTGAAATATTTCCGGAAAGACGGAGACCCGTAACCCGGATCGTCGTACCCCGTAACCCAGAGTTGAGGAAGAAAGATTTTGATGAGGCTCACTTGTCAAAGGTTCTATTCATCTCGATTCATCGGTCCATCCCAGGTTATGGAAAGATGTGGATCCGTTGCATACCGTCTGGAATTATCAGCGATATTCACCGGTGTCTACGACATCTTCCCCATTTCTCAGCTGAGGAAGTGCCTCAAGTGTTCAACCACCATTCAGCTGGGGAATATCGAGGAACTGAAACCAGATCTCACACATCAGGAGGGACTGGTTCAGATCATCGACATAACGGGCCGAACCACATGCGACCATAAGTTGTGGTTCTATAATGTTTTATGGAGTGGTCACTCCAAGGTTTAAGTGACATGGGAGAGCGAAGGATTTCTTCACACGAATTATCCCGACTTTAGACGTCGCACGTTAGTTAATTTTCCACCACCCCCTCTCATTTTTACATTATAATCTCGGGACGAGATTCTTTTAAGGGGGGAGGAATGTAAAGGTCCCAAAATATGAATACAAAGAAACTATTGCTTGTACAAAGTTGGTTTCATATGTATGAAAAATGGGGCTTGTTAAAACTTTTCCACATGTGATAACACACATGAGAGCTTTCTTCACACAAGTTCAAATATTTATTTGAAGACTTGGAACCCCAGAGGGATCTAAAACCAAGGTGGGAAGTTCCCATATGTGTGAGAAAGCTAAAGTCAGATTTTGGAACAACTTGTTCAACTAAAAAATTCAAATAAGAGTAACAATGATTTTCAAACTATTGTATTGGAAATCTCATTTGCAGCAGCCGAATCAAAGATCAGATCTCATATTTGAATTTCTTAGGTCCAAATTAGGGGGTAGGCAAAGTCTCATAAATTTTTGAAGAGATTTGCTATCCATTTTCGAAATGGACTTAAATTTGCAATGAATTCAAATATACATTTGAATTTGGATGAAACTTGTCCAAATATCCACACACAATTCAGATTTGAATTCCCACAATTTGATTTCCAGAATTTGCCAAAATGAGGAGATATTTGTGAGAAAATGAGAGGGGATAAGGTGGAAGGTGGGGCCCACTTGTCATATGCCCAAAAAGATCTCAGTGTGCAGTCTTATTTTCTCTACTCGCTGGTCACCGAGACAGAGCCGAAGACTCTCCGGGCGCCACCGAGTTCTCCACGCAGCAGCCACTCTCCTGACGTTTCATCATGCTGGCGAGTTGCTTGGGTGCTTCTTTAGCCTCGGCATGATCCTCACGGTCACAAACTGAAACCCCGCTGTCTTGCTTCATGCTCACGCCCGAGAACAGCGCCGCTCGCTGCCGCCACCACCGATCAATCGTGAAGCCGGCGTTTCATCGTGTGCAAGCCTCGGCAGAGGGCAAAATTGCACCAGGGCATCTCCCTCTCCATCCTCGATGCATCACCGAACGGTGTTTGGCCTCCCTACCCCGGGGACGCCATGCCCGTGCGGTGGCCGAACGAGAACCGACGAAGAGGTCACCGTGGACAGCGAGCTACGGCCTTCTTCACCATCCCTCCTCTACACGAATAAAGGTGCGCCATACCCCCCAGATCGTGTAGCTGCAACGCTAATAGCAAACAATCAACTCAGTGGGGAGAATTTCCAAGATTCCCGAAACATGATGCATGCGGGTAGGGGTCGGTTTATATCAAAATTCTAGTTGCATGGTCCACCAAAGCTCGGGAGAGCTTGCACACAGCTTCTGCACTTCCTAGCAGCCCTCCTCGACCAATATTCGAGCTAAATGATCCAGAAACAACCGAGTTCTTTCTGTTTTCCGGCCGCCATAGAAAAACATCTCGGGTCACCGTGGAGCTCGAAGTTGCCGACCTATTCACGAGGTTTGGCGTCCATTTTCGACATCCTCAAGCTCCCACGGTGCTCTCCGATCAATTTCCAACCGTTTTGATGCGGTGTAGAAGGTTTCTGACCTCACCGGAACCCTAGCGGCCACTGCCGCCGCCGCGCACCATTTTCCGGCGATCCCCGGCCGCCGGCGACCCTACCAACCTGTTCTGCGGGCCGAATTAGGGTGGGGCGGCGAGTATGAGGTCGGAATATGGCCGGTAAGGCTGTTCTGGTGACGCTCGCCGGTGGGCGCCGCCGCGGCCTCTGTTTGGCACGAGGAAGAAGACGACCTGTCAGGTGGGACCCACTAGCAGACATTTAAACATTTCTAGAATTTCCAGTTTCAGTTCAAACTTTGAACCACCACAACTTTGTGTTGGAATGTACAACAATTGTCAAACAAATTGTGTTGGTTTCCACTCAGAGAGTACTATCCAGGGGTACAGCCCAATAATTATGAAAATCCCTGGATTTGGTTCATTAATTCATAAAAGGAAAATCTTGTAGGAATTTTTCCAGGAGTTCTGTGTATTGGAAAATTCCCAAATTTGGGCAGGAGATTCTTCAAAAAATACTTGAACTCCAGTAAAATTGTCAGAAGCATTGGACCTAATTTGCTTGGCCAAATGTGGTGTTAATTACTTAGGTCTCTAAAAATTGGAAAAATAGAACAGAGTTCAATTTCAGATTTTCCCCCAAACTTTAGAACTTCATAACTTTTGCTAGGAAGCTCCAAATCTAGTGATTCAAATTGAGTTGGATTCATATTAAATAGCTATATCCATATATGCAACCCAATTTGTATGAAACCCATTATTTAATTCTGGAAAACTCTTTAAATCTTTCAGCAAAATAATATTAGAGGGAGTTTGGTTTATCAAAAAATCCGCAATTTTTGCCAGAATATTCTGTATGATGTTAGTGAACTCCTGTAAAAGTTTTAGCTTATTTAGAGTTGATTTGATTAGGGGAATTCAGATTTGAAGTTGCTGTGTTCAAATGAATACAGAAACAATTTCAGAAAATTTCCAAAACTTGGAAATTCAGTTCTGGGTAATTCTTAGCTCCAAAAATCTTAGGAAAATTCATGCAAGTCCTATGAACTATAATTGACATTGTAGTTCACTAAGTTTGGCATGAACATGTGAGTTACTTCAGAATTAATTCCTTTTTGCTTAGAAAATTGTTCTGAACAAGCCACTCAAGGAAAAGTGCTAATTTTTGGTCCAGAGGACTTTCTTGTGACAAGTAACTCACATGAAAATTCTCAGCTCCATTGGAACTCTGGATCACCCCTGTTCTGTTTAACCTTTTAAGGTGATCAATATAGAAGAGGGGGAAGACACTTAGCACTTAATCATGTTGCTTAAACACAAACCTAAACCACTAGCACCAGTTTCATTTTAAATTATTAAACAGAGTTCCAGTTTTTAAACTTGTCACTAGAACTTGTTAGCAAAATTTTTGCAATTAAATCCATATGCATATTCATTACGTGTAGCATCTACGTGAAGAAGTTGAAGCAATTAGAGTGGAGATCAAAGAAGGAGGGAAGCGAGTGATCAAGCCTCAAGTGGTCTTCACTAACTGAACTTCATATATATATAAGTCCCCTACAAAACAAAGGCAATTCCCGTTTTGCATCCAAACTTACAAGTTTTTATTTGTATTCACTTTATATTGTCTAGTATTTTGTTTATTGCATTAAGTCTAGATGGTATGAAGCTCCAAATGCATGACCCAGAAAACCCTGGAGTATAATGTAGGGTAGGTTATCAATTGATTATAACTGCTGATCTCAAGTAAACAAAAGTGGATTAAAAGAGGCATAACTCGAGTAGGCAGTTTCCTACTCGTGAACCGGGATTAAGGGGGATCGATCGGAAGAGTTGGGAATTGATCCTCATAGTTGGAAATGGAGACCGGGCAGTGGATGGAAGGCTCAAGGATGTGGTCCTGTGAACCTAGTCTATGTCTGAGTCGATTAAAGCCCGTTCTCGTGTGCAGCCCGTTGGACAAGTTTGAGTTGTGTACCAGATGCATACTGGCTATATGGGACCTAGGAAACCGATGTAACATGTTAACCTCGGTGTTGAGGCATACCTCACCGTCTGATGCAGATGCTGAAAGGATAGAGAAGTCGGCTCTACGAGGGTTTGCCATAGTGAGACTTAATCCCAGTCGGTGGGACCGGTTCAACATTTGGGTGTCGAGTAAAATGTTGCCATGTACGACGTCAGTGATGGTTGCTGTGTGCAACGTCGAGTACGGGCTTATGTGTCGTGTCAGCCGGGTGTTATTGATTGCAATCACCGTCGCTCGCGGAATGGACCGAGCATACTTGTTCTCTGCGTCATGACGTAGTAATAAACTGGGAAACATTTAATATGCTTTTTGAGTAATCCTCATAATGGAGATGAGGAATGATCAACCCTTCCACTAAATTTATTTTTCACCTTGGGCTAGTAGCGTCAAGGCAAAGCGTTTCTTGTTTGATTGTGGAGTCTCGACGTTCATGGCGCAAGGTCGGTATGAGTCTAGGGTAGCTCACTAATGTTACTTTCACCTTGGGCAAGTGACATCAAGATAAAGCGTTTCTTGTTTGATTGTGGAGTCTCGATGTAAATTGCGCTAGGGATATAAAATTTGATTAAAACTTGAAGTAAGGACTATCCTTTAGCTGAAGAGCATCTTTTGTGCAAACTACTATAATCAGCCCTCTGTTTTCAGCATGTAGAGTTTCATGACTAGGGTGACGATTAAGTCTTGCTGAGCTTCGTGCTCACGGATAATGCATAAGTTGTTTTGCAGGTAACAACTGTACGCTGATATATACGGGTGTCCAATGAGACTCGGAACTCTCCGAGTGGTAAACTCATGGCAACCCCTGCCGCTGCTATTGTGATAGTGTTGCTAGCGAGAATGGTCCGCAGGCTGGACACCTTCTCTGTTGCTTAGCATGCATAGGTATGAGACATGAGTTTTAATAGTCTTCCTCTGTAGATTATTTTGAGAAGTATTTTGTAAAATTTACACTTTGTAAGCTTCCGCATGGTTTATGTATATGATGCTTTATTATGTGTGCTGTTGTGTGCCGCATCGCACAGCACCAACCAATGCGATTCCCGGGCGAGCGGCACTGCCCTGTGATCGGGACTGGGCTCTCACACACCCGCGTTTTCCCGTGGCGGTGCACTCCGGCGAGGCTCGCTGGAACTGGGTTCCCGGTCTCCCCCAATAATGAAACTCACCGCCTAGCCCTAACTTGATTTGCTGAACCCTTCTAGGAAGTCGATGGCCGCCGGCAATGGATGGAAACATGCTTGCGACGACGGCAGTGGCGGCTAGGGTTTCGGCGACAGTGTTCTCGTGCTATGGTGCTCCACATCGACCGTGGTTTGCTCGGGGAGCACCAGTGGAACATGGGAAACATGAAACGAAGAAGCTTGGAATCTCAAACCGCTGGCAAAACCACTCTCGACAGTGAGCCGAGGGTTCTTGCGGTTACGGCGAGGAAAACATCGATAACTTAGCCGATTCTCAATGGTTTTTGTTGCTTATTATTCAAGGGCGGCCGCTAGGATATGAGGAAACTACTTGATAACAAGCTTGCCCGGTGGTAGTACGTGTGGATAGAATTTTGCTATAGACCGACCTCGGTGGAGTAACACTGGGTTTTGGAAAACCCTAAAATTCCTGCTACCTACTTGACTGATCAACAAACAGTTTCTTGCTACATGTTCTAGGGATGCAAATGCACCTCTTTCGTGTAGGGAAATGGAAGTGAAACCGCCCATGGCGTGCTGTCCACGGTGAACCGAACGGGGTCCCACCGTCCATTTCGAAATGTCGGCGCCAAATTACAATTTGCACGTACCACAAGCTAGGAACCTGATGTTGGAGAACGGTGGATGATATAGCACGGCCTTGCGCTTCTTTTTGCTGCTTGGAGCTCGATCACCCGACCTGGGCTGCTATGTGCGAAGGAGAAATAGAGAGTGGCACCGGCGATAGTGCTTCACTGGAGAGAGCGCAGAGAACTGTTAGCGAGCGAGAGAGGCAAAGAAGAACTTCGGTGCTGCGGCTGTGGCGTGATGAGATGATCCAGCGGCTGAGGAAACAGGAGGTGGCGCGATGGAGTCCTCGGGAGCGGGTTGCAGCCGGCGCTGGTGCTCAGTCACTGCTCGACCGAAGGCAGAACAGAGTCGGTTTTGCTTCTGTGGGTCGCTGACTCGTGGGCTCCACCCTCTTATTTCCTTTTTATTTTTTCCCACTGATCTTTTTACCACAGCTACTCACAATTAAAAGCTTTGCTTCACCTCAATGTTATGGTTTGAATAATTGAATTCAAATGATTTGAATTCTAGTGTGGAACTTGAACTGATTTTTGGTTATTTGAATTTGAATTGGAATTTGAATCTTCCTTTTTGCATTGTTCCAAAAGCATAGCAACCCACACTCAATTAATCTGAATTTTTGTATGGATGCTAATTCAAATGTGGAGTGTAAAGGTCCCAAAATTTTGAATACAAAGGGCCTGAAGTTTGAACACCATTTGGTTTCAAGTAATGAAAATTTGGACTTGTTTAAAACTTTCCACATGTGATGACACACATGAGTGTCCCACCACTCTAGCCTAGGATCAATTGAGTGTTGGGGGGGGGCAAAGTTATTGTAATGTTGGGTGTTTTCCTCACAGAACTCTCACTGATTTGTGATGCAAATCGTGTTGGAAGTCTAGAGATGTGGTGTAGATCCAAACACAAGTGGAGAACCGAATGAAAAGTGGCTTGGATGAGTTGTGGCGGCGCTCAACAAACACCAGCGCTTTCCCCTCTTTTTATTAGCCGGAAGCCACAGGTTTTCAACAACCTCAGCCCGGGTTTTACACCATACAAATTTGAAAACATGCAACACATGCATGTGCCATGCACGTATGGCCCAAACCCCCTGGTTGTTTGAAACATAACAAAAACACCCTCACACACACACTAGGACTCGGTGCAACACATGTGACTCAGGACACACCCCTGGTTCTTGTCATGTGTGCTTTATTTCCCTTGAAACACAAGGAAACTAACACTGATTAAACCTCCAGAAGTACTCAACAATCTCCCCCTACTTCTGAGGTTTGATCTCCTGAACTTCAATCTTCTCATGAAGTTCCTGAAATTGTGTACGTCCCAGTGGTTTTGTGAGGATATCAGCAAGCTCAAATTTTTTGCCAACATGCTCCAAGATGACTTCTCCTCTATCAACACATTCTCTGACAAAGTGAAACTTGATGTCAATGTGTTTACTTCTATCATGCAAAACTGGATTCTTTGCCAAAGCAATTGCTGCTGTGTTATCCATCTTAATCACTGGTGGAGGTACTTGAAAACTTGTTACTTCTTCTAACACATGCCTGAGCCAAACAGCCTGACTTGCTGCTGCTGCTCCAGCCACATACTCAGCTTCACATGTGGACTTTGCCACAGCCTTTTGCTTATGAGACAACCAGCTGATAGGATTTTCACCCAGGAAGAATATAACTCCGGTTGTGCTTCTCCTGTCATCCACATCTCCCCCAAAATCACTATCACTATAGCCTCTTAACTCAAGACTCCCTTCACCTCGGTTGTAAGACAAGCCATACCTCATTGTAGATGCCACATACCGAAGTAAATGTTTCAAAGCCACCATGTGTTCTTCTTGAGGTTCTGACATGAACCTACTTAAGTACCCCACACCAAAACTGAGATCAGGCCGAGTATGTAAAATATACCTGAGTCCACCAATTATGCTGCGATAAGTGGTTGGATCAGTGAGTGGAGCTGTACTTCTCTTGGTAAGCTTCAACCGGGATTCCACGGGAGTGGCACACCCATTACAATTTATCATCCCACTTCTTTGAAGCAATTTTGCAGCATAGGCTCCTTGACACAAGTCAATACCATGTCTTCCTTGCTTTACTTCAATACCAAGATAGTAAGACAAGCTTCCTAAGTCACTCATGCAAAACATCTCCTTCATTTTCTCCTTGAACCGACTGATTTCCTCCATGTTTTCTCCCACAATCAGTAAGTCATCAACATACACACCCACAATGAGCCTTGCCTCACTTCCAAACTTAGTATACAAGCCATGTTCTGATTTGCACCGTATGAAACCGAGTTGCTTGAGACTTTCATCAAGTTTGCAGTTCCATGCTCGAGGAGCTTGTCTCAAGCCATACAATGCCTTGTGAAGTCTTAAAACCCACTTCTCCTTGCCTTCAGCTATGAAACCCGGAGGTTGAGTGACATAGATCTCCTCTTCTAGACTCCCATTCAAGAAGGCTGACTTCACATCCCTGTGATGAACATGCCACACAAAATGAGCTGCAACAGCTAACACAATCCTCACAGACTCCATCCTGGCAACTGGTGCAAAAACTTCTTCAAAATCAACTCCTTGTTTCTGCACATACCCCTTTGCAACTAGCCTTGCTTTGTGATGTATGACATTCCCATGTTCATCTTTCTTCAACTTGAAAACCCATTTCAAGCCAATGGCACGATAACCCTCCGGAAGTTGTACCAATGACCATGTTTTGTTCTCTTCAATGGTTGTGAGCTCCTCAATCATGGCAATGCGCCACTCCTTGACCCTCAAGGCCTCATCTGTTGTGCATGGCTCTTCACCTATGACAACAAGAAGTTCATCTACTCCTCCCTCTTCTGGTTCATAATTTGGCACCTCCTCAAGAATATTTCTCATGGAACGATAACGAAGTGGTGCTTCTTTTAGCTCACTATCCATTTCTGGTGACATGGAAGGAGGTGACACAAACTCCACATCCTTGGATGCTTGTTGCTTTAGTTGTGTCATAGAAGACACTCCCTCAGCTGGGGTTTTGTCACCTTGACCTGTGTCACAAGAGGAAGAACTCACTCCACCAGGGTTCTCATCACGAAAGATGTATTCTACCCGAAAGATGTCTTCATCATTCACCATTTCACTTGACTCAGCTGCATCCCACTTCCATGGGCGGTTTTCTTCAAACACAGCATAACGTGACACATGAACACTCTCCGTGTTTGGATTGTAAAACCTCCATGCCTTGCTTCCTTGCTCATATCCAATGAAAACCATTGGTGTACTTCGATCTTCCAGTTTGCTAAGGCGTTTGCTTCCCTGTTTCACGTGTGCCACACAACCGAAAGTGCGCAAATGATGTACACTAGGTTTCTTATCATGCCATACCTCATATGGAGTCATTTTCTCAACACTCCGAGTAGGAGAACGGTTCAAAACATACACTGCAGTGGTTACTGCCTCCCCCAGAACCAACCGGGCATATTCATTACCTTAAACATGCTTCTTGCCATTCCCATAACAGTTTGGTTTCTTCTCTCAACCACACCATTCTGCTCAGGAGAATATGGAGCTGTCAAGTGACGTTGAACACCCTCCTTGGTGCAATACTCAACAAAAGCCCGAGCTGTGAACTCTCCACCACGATCTGTGCGAAAAGTTCCAATCTTCCTCCCTGCCTCAGCTTCAACACTTGATTGAAAACCCATGAAAGTACTCATAGCTTGATCCTTTGTGCTAATCAAAAACACCCACATGTATCTACTGAGATCATCCACAAGAAGAAAGAAAAACCTGCTGCCTCTTGGAGTTGCTGGCTTCACTGGTCCACAGAGGTCTCCATGCACAAGTTCAAGTTTCTTCTCAGCTCGGTATTTTGCCATGCATGGGAATGGTTGACGTCTTTGTTTCCCAGCCAAACAGCTATCACATTTCTCCTCAGTTTGAGTGATGGTTGGCAATCCATACACAAGTTGCTCTTCGGCAAGTCTTCTGAGACTGCGAAAGTTTAAGTGCCCCATCCTTGCATGCCACATCCATGTTGCATTGCACCCTTGTGCCATGAGACACCTTGGTTGCACTACCTTAAGATCAATAGTGTACAACCGGTTCACTCCCCGTTTCACCATTGCCACAGGGGTTCCATCTTTATCCCAAATCTTGACATAACCATTCACCATCAAGATTCGGTGTCCCTCCTCCTCAAGCTGTCCAAGGCTGATAATGTTTGCCTTGAGCTGAGGAATAAGGTAGACCCCAGCCAACTCCTTTCGTCCACCTCTCTTACCTTGGAACACCACAGTTCCTTGGCCATCAATCTCTTTCAATGAGCCATCTCCCAAACGTACAGTACCATGCACCGTGTTATCAAGTTTTGTGATCACATCCCGTTTCCCAGTCATGTGATTTGTTGCACTGGAGTCCAGGATCCACCGGGTACTGCCTCCTCCCTCCAAGTCTCCAACTTGAACGTGTAACATATCATTGTTGAGGCATACCTCTTCCTGGGACATGTCTTGATCAGCCTTGGTGTTGGCACATGCCACCAAGAGGCTGGATTCAAACTCATGATCAACTTGAGCTGTGTTCACCTCTTCATCCTTCTTTTTCTTCCTGCACTCTCTAGCCCAATGACCTTTCTTACCACAGTAGCGACACTCATCTTTGGCCACTCCACGACCTGAGTTTCCACCACCACGGTTACCTTGACCACGGCCACGTCCTCGACCATGATCTTTCCTTGGTGCAAATGAGTCTTTGTGTCGTTCCTGTCCAGTTCCCCCAGACATCTTGAGACGTGTCGACAACCTTGCAAGCAACTCTTCTTCACTCAGATGCAACTTCTCATGTGTGTTGCCCTCCCAAGTGCTTGCACCAAGCCTTTCTTCTGCAGCCTTGAGTCTACCAATCAACTCATCAACGGACATATCACTTAAGTCAAGCAATATCTCGATGGAGGCCGCAATCTGCTCAAACTTTTGTGGTACCGCCTGAAGGAACTTCCGGACAATCTCCTCCTCCGAACGTTCACTCCCAAGTGCCGCAAGTTGAGATGTGATCCGGCTCATACGCACACCAAACTCATCAACCGTTTCACCATGGTGGAATTTGGGTGCATCAAACTCCCGACCCAATGTGCTTGCCCTGGCCTTGCGCACACGTTTGGCTCCAACGTTGCGCAACTTGATCGCATCCCATGCAATCTTGGCTGACTCCTTCCCGGCAATGATCCCTATCATTTCTGGTGGCACAGCCTTGGTGAGAGCCTCCAAAGCCATCCGATCTTCAATGTAATCATCGGTGCCAAGACTCACAGCAGTCCACAAGCCTCTCGCTTGCAACATCACCCGCATAAGTGCCGACCAATCATGATAGTTTGTCTTTGTGAGCATCGGATACGTACCACCACTGCTGACTTCCTTCGTGATACGATGAATCACCAATGCCCCTGATCCTCATCCTGCCCTGCTGGTGCCTCCCGGCGGTGTGACGTCCCTCCATGAACGTCGGGCTGGCGATGAAGATCTCCTCCGCGACATCAACGCCCACTCAATGGCCGTGTCACGGTTCCAGGCAACGTAATCGGCTCTGATGCCAATTGTTGGGTGTTTTCCTCACAGAACTCTCACTGATTTGTGATGCAAATCGTGTTGGAAGTCTAGAGATGTGGTGTAGATCCAAACACAAGTGGAGAACCGAATGAAAAGTGGCTTGGATGAGTTGTGGCGGCGCTCAACAAACACCAGCGATTTCCCCTCTTTTTATTAGCCGGAAGCCACAGGTTTTCAACAACCTCAGCCCGGGTTTTACACCATACAAATTTGAAAACATGCAACACATGCATGTGCCATGCACGTATGGCCCAAACCCCCTGGTTGTTTGAAACATAACAAAAACACCCTCACACACACACTAGGACTCGGTGCAACACATGTGACTCAGGACACACCCCTGGTTCTTGTCATGTCTGCTTTATTTCCCTTGAAACACAAGGAAACTAACACTGATTAAACCTCCAGAAGTACTCAACATGTAAAACCCATGTGTAACCTCTCATGTGCAAGGGGAAATGAAAATTTAGATTTTTAAACTCAAATTTCAAATGAGGGCAACAATAGGAATGCAAACTGTTGTGATCAAAACCTCATTTGCAGCAGCCAAACCAAAGATTAGGTTTCATATCTGAATTGTTTAGGTCCAAATTAGGGGGTAGGCAAAGTCTCATGAATGTTTGAAGATAATTGCTACCCATTTTTCCAAATAGACCTAAATGTACAATGAATTCAAATACATATTTGAATTTGGATGAATTGTGCCAAATTCTCCAAAGGCAGTTCAGTTTTCAACTCCACACAATTAAAGTTCATCATTTGCAAACTTTGGAGATATTTTGGAAAGTTTGATTTCAACTTACAAACAAAGTTAAGGCAAAGGAATTGCTTGATCATGTGTCACATGAAATAATGAACCCCAAAATGGTCATGTGAGGGAGTTAAAAATGTTCTTTAGCCCATGCTTAACACAGGATGACATGAGGAAAGAAATTCACTCCACCAATCTCACCGATGTGCACATCCTTTGTGAGTAGAAGATGAGGGAGATTTAAACACAAATTTGAATCATTTAAAAGGATTCATGATCAGATTGTCTAAATGCATTCGAGTGAATTCACCAACGCATTCCTCAAGTATTCAAGAGTTTAAGTTCCAAGTTTGGAGAATTTTGGAGCTCAGCTACCATTTATTCGAAGAAATATTTGTGAGCACATTCAAATTCAAATTTGAATTTGTAAACTGAACCAAATGTGCATAATTTTGAAATCAGATTTCATATTCAAATTCCTCACATTATGTTTGGCCTATCCTCCAAACTTGGGGAGATTTGGACAACGTTTACGAGGGAATCTCAAAGCATAGTGGGGAAATCAAATGAGAGTGGCCGGACCCACATGTCATACACCACAATTCAACAACCGCCTCTGTTTTCCCCCGGACGCACGTGCGCTCGACAGCAGCTGTTCAGACACTCGCTCGGTGGCTCGACAACGCCAGCTCCTGCTCTCCCAAGGCTCGCCTCCCTCTTATCCTCGACACGGTAGCACAACTGAAGTTCTTCTGCTCACTCGTAGCTCAGCTCTCGGTGTTTCTCTCCCGCATGAGTAGCAGCCGGCGCTGCTCGCCGTGTTCCGATCGCCACAGCCCACCCGAACACCGGCTACTCGAGCTGTCCACACAAAAATGCTGCACCTGCTTGTGCTCTACCGTGCTACCCCCACAACACCGACGTTCCCAGCTCATGGTGCTCACAAAGCAATGATCAGTGCCGAGAACCGAAGATCACAGGCAAAAGCTCTATTCGGTTCACCATGGGCAGCACGCCACGGCTCTCCTTGCGTCAAACTCGCTGCACAAGAAAGGTGTGCCATCCTCCCTAGCTCGTGTAACTGCAAGCCGTATAGCAGTTGATCAACCGGGTGAGGAGAATTTCCAAATTTCCCGAAACCTAGAGTATTCTGGTAGAGCTCGGTCTACCCTGAAACTCAAGTTACTCGGGTAACTTATGCCCGAGCAAGCTTGCAAGTACCTTCCTCACATCCTAGCGCTCCTCCTCGACCAAGAATCAAGCAAAATAATCCAGAAACGACTGAGTTCTTGCTGTTTTTGGGCCGACATGGAAAAGCACCTCGGGTCACCGTGGAGCCCTAGGTTGCCGTTCGTTTCACCGGTGTTAGAGTCCATGTCTAGCTTCTCCAAGTTTCCCTGGTGCTCTAGAGCCTAGGAGCCGATCATTTGGTGGAGAAATGAAGGAACCCGACCTCGCCGGAGTCTTAACTCTCGTTGTGACCGGTGCGCGCTACTTTCCGGTGAACCTTGGCCGCCGGCGACCCTCTAGCTGAGTTCAGCACCAAAAATTAAGGGGGGGCGGCGAGTTTGAGGTCGGGAGGTGACAGTAAAGTGGGTTCCGGCGACCCATGCTGGAGGGCACCGCCGCTCGGGTCTCTGGCGTGAGGTTGAAGAAGATAGCTGACGGGTGGGACCCACAGTCAGCGTTTAAACATTTTCAGAATTTCCAGTTTTCAGTTCAACCTTTGAAGAGCTACAACTTTGGGTAGGAGTGTCCAAAAATTGTCAAATAAATTTTTTTGGATTCCTATCAGAGAGTAGTATCCAGGAGTACAGCCCAATATTTATGAAAATCCTTTGATTTGGCTCATTAATTCATATAAGGTAAATATTGTAGGATTTATTTCAGGAGTTCTATGTATTGGAAAATTCCCAAATTTGAAAAGGACATTCTTCCAAAAACACTTAAACTCCAGTAAAAATTTCAGAGGAATTGGACCCCATTTGCTTGGCCAAATGTGGTGTTATTATGTCTCTGAAAATTGGAATATAAAACAGAGCTCATTTTCAGATTTTCCATAATTCTTGTAAAGATCATATCTTGGTGTAGGAACCTCCAAATTTAGTGATTCAAATTGGGTTAGATTCATCTTGGCAAGATCTATCCAAATGTTCAACCCAATTTGTATTACAATCAATATTTAATTCTGGAAAATTCTTTAACCTTTTCAGTAAAAGAATTTTATAGGGAGTTTGCTTCACCCAAAAATCCTCAAATTTTGCCAGAATTTCTATAGGATGTTAATGAACTCCTGTAAATGTTTCAGCTCTTTTGGAGTTTATTTGATCAGTAGAATTCTGATTTCAAATTGCTGTGTTCAATTGAATACAGAAACATTTTCAGAGAATTTCCAAAACTTGGAAATTTAGTTCTGGTTAATTTTAGCTCCAAAAATCCTTTGAAAATACATGCAGGCCTTATGAACTATAATTGAAGTTGTAGTTCACTAAGTTTTGCAGGAACATGTGAGTTACTTCAGAATTGATTCCTTTTTGCTTAATTGCTTAGAGAACTGTTCTGAACAAACCACTCAATGAAAAGTGCTAATTTTTGGTCCAGATGACTCTTGTGACAAGAAACTCACATGAAAATTTTGAGCTCCATTGGAGCTCTTGATCATCCCTGTTCTGTTTAACCTTTTAAGATGATCAACATAGAAGAGGGTGAAAACACTTAGCACTTAATCATGTTGCTTAAACCCAAACCCTAGCACCAGTGTCATTTTAAATTCTGAAACAGAGTTACAGATTTTAAACTTGTCATTAGAACTTGTTAGCAAAATCTTTACAATTAAATCCATATGCATATTCATTACGTGTAGCATCTACGCGAAGAATTTGAAGTAATCAGAGTTGAGATCAAAGGAGGAGAAAACCGAGTGATCAAGCCTCAAGTGGTCTTCACTAACTGACCCTTATATATAAGTCCCCTGCAAAACAAAGACAAGCCCCGGTTTGCATCAAAACTTACAAGTTTTTATTTGTATTCACTTTATATTGTCTAGCATTTTGTTTATTGCATTAAGTCTAGATGGTATGAAACTCCAAATGCATGACCCAGAAAACCCAGGAGTTTAATGTAGAGTAGGTTATCAATTGATTATAACAGCCGATCTCAAGTTAACAAAAGTGGATTAAAATAGGCATAACTCGAGTAGGCAGTTTCCTACTCGTGAACCGGGATTAAGGGGGATCAATCGGAAGAGTTGGGCATTGACCCTCATAGTTGGGAATGGAGACCGGGCAGTGGGTGGAAGGCTCAAGGACGTGGTCCTGTGAACCTAGTCTATGTCTGAGTCGATTAAGGCCCGTTCTCGTGTACGGCCCTGTAGGACAAGTTTGAGTTGTTTACCAGATGCATACTGGCAATATGGGACCCAGGAAACCGATGTAACATGTTAACCTGGATGTCGAGGCAAACCCCACCATCTTATGCAGATGCTGAAAGGATAGAGAAGTCGGCTCTACGAGGGTTTGCCGTAGTGAGACTTAATCCAAGTCGGTGGGACCGGTTCGACATTTGGGTGTCGTGTGAAAGGTTGCCACGTACGTCGTTAGTGATGGTTGCTGTAGGCAACATCGAGTATGGGCGTACGTGTCGTGTCAACCGGGTGTTTTTTACTGCAATCACGGTCGCTCGCGGAATAGACCAAGCATACCTGTTCTCTGCGTCGTGACGTAGTAATAAACTGGGAAAAATTTAATATGCTTTGTGAGTAATCCTCATATTGGAGATGAGGAAATATTCAACACCTTCACTAAATTTAATTTCCACCTTGGGCTAGTACCTCTAATTTCAGCATGTAGAGTTTTATGACTAGGGTGACGGTTAAGTTTTGCTGAGCTTCATGCTCACAGATACTGCATGAGTTGTTTTGCAGGTAATAACCCTACGCTGAAATGTACGGTTGTCCGATGAGACTCGGCACTCTACGAGTGGTGACCTCATGGCAACCCCTGCCGCAGCGAATGTGGTCGTGTTGCTAGTGTGAAGGGTCCGCGGGCTGGACGTCGTATTAGTATTCCGCTGTAGATTATTTTGAGAAGTATTTGTAAAAATTTACACTTTGTAAGATTCCGCTTGATTTATGTAATATGATGCTTTATTATGTGTGCTGTTGGGTGCTGCATCGCACGGCACCACCCAATGCGATTTCCTGGCGAGTGGCACAGCCCCATGATAGGGTCCGGGCCCTCACATGGAGAACACATTTGTGGAACCAAATTTGTAAATTGAGGAAGTTGTGATTTGAAACTGAAATTTAAATTCATATTCGAGGGCTTCACCTTTTAATCCCAACAAATAGTAGAACCCCTCCAAATGAGCTGAAATTTGGGAGGTTGAATATTTGAAATATGAAGACCCAAGTTATGAATTTAGATCACCATGTTTGGATGTTTTTGGGAAGTTTGAATCATCACTTTGAACTCACACCGTTATAATTCAAAGTTTTAATTCCCCTCATTTTTTCTAAGTGTGAATGTGCTGAATTCTTTGTTAGAACTTTTGGGGATTTTACATCCCTCCCCCCTTTAAAAGAACCTCATCCCGAGATTCCAAAAGAAAAGAAAAGTGGGGAGACATTAACGGGTATACAATAATAGCAAGTCCTGATAATTCGCTTGTAGATAGTCCTCGCTTTACCATGTCGCCTCATCAGCAGTATGGTCACTCCACAAGACCTTGTAAAACCATAAGGTCCGATTTCTTGTGGCGCGAGTGACACGACCCCAAGGTCCTGTCGAGCCAGGATCACGCTGAGGGGTGCTGCGTTGCACAGCACCGTATAACACACGTCAAAGGTACAAAGCAGAAGCGGAAATTTTATTACATAAACAAGTTTATGAACATGTTTACATCAAAATAAGTTTAGTCCACACTCGCGGGCGTAGACTAAGCATCAAGTGCACGTTCAGCCCTTGAACGTGTCCTTGCTAGCACACACGCACACTAACTCTGCGGCGTGCACGACTCCCACTCGACGGGGTTCCCCTCCTGGGGTTCCGTCTCCTCTTCGGGAGTCCCTTCCTCATAGAACCCTGTAAAAGCTTCAAACACAAGCAGTGAGCACGAAGGCTCAGCAAGTCTGACCCGTCTCACCTAAACATGGAACTTCTACATGAGGGTAATAGGTTACATGAGGTAAAAATCAGTTGCAAGGACTCGCCTAATTAGTAGAACCTTACTTTCAAGTTTTAGCAGCAGGTTGTGGAGAACCTTACGCTAAGGTACATGAGAGAGCCGCAATCAAACAAGAAACGCATTTCTCTCATGTACTTTGCCCAATGTTGAAAAGAACTTTAGTTAGCTCTAAGCTACAGCATATCATTAACAATCAATGTCCAGCTTTCAATCAGCAACATTTTAACATGTAACTAGCCTGTTCTTTCTACGTCACGGTACAGTGAACAAGTGGTACTCACTGACCGCGAGGGACGGCGATTATAATCGATTTACACCTGCAGGGTTACCCGAACAACCCGTCACGTACGCCCGTACTCGATGTTGCCTACAACAAACATCACGGACGCCGTACGCAACTACCTTTCACTCGTCAGCCAAATATTGAACCGGTCCCATCGTCCCGAGCAAGAGGTCTCTGCACGCGCATCTCCGTGCCGCCAGCCGATTTACACCTCAAGCTCTCAACCTACCCTCTGAATGACGGGCAATGCCTCAATAACCAGCTACCCGAGTTACATCAGTTTCCCGGTTCCCATATAGCCGGTAGGTCTTCGGTACTGTTCTAGCTTGTTCAACAGGCCCGCACACGGCTCGGTCCTCAATCGACACAAGCGGAGCTACAGCACACAGGCCCCAAAGTCCTGCTGCCCTTACTCTCCGCTCGGTCTCATTTTCTTGCCATGTGTATCATGTGCTATCTCTACCCGAGCAATGTGCCTCTAGCCTATTCTCGCGAGTAGTTCCAACTACTCGACTTGTACCAAATCCTACTCTATCCTAGCAATGCAGTAGCTAACGGGGTTTGCAATCCTAAACCCAACCCATGGTTTTCTTGGCTATGCAGTGGGGCTTCCAATCAAGACTCTAATGCACAGAATAAAGGAAACAGGTATGTGCTCAAAACAATAAAAAATTGTAAAAAGGTTAATGCAAACCGGAGCTTGCCTTGCTGCTCTCGGTCGTAGGCTAGCTGCTCCTCCGGAGTGACGAAGTCTAGGACTTCGGGTTCCTCCTCGACCTTAGCGACTACATGATATAAGACATACATGTATTAATTTAAATGCATTTATTAAGTTTGAACTTGTGAAGCTTATAACCTTTTCTAGACAGACCTAATGACTGTGAAACTTTTACTGTGGCTTGGTTACAACCTAAACAGAGACTTGGTCAAGTTTTAGTTGCAGCAAAGCTCAATTGAGCCCTCCACAATTAATTATGTCCTTGACCTTAATTAAAGGCTTTTAGGGTGTTCTAAGGACTTTCATGAAACAAACTATGACTTTCTGAAAACTAGATTTTTAGAGGGTTCTAATGGAGTTGGTCTCACTTAATTTGAAGGTTCCTAACTAAAGATATGAGCTAAACAATTTCAGAGAAAATTCTGAAAATGTTTCTGAACATTTTCTATTTTCTTTGGAACAGTTTCACTAATCACACCATTAGGTGGATTAAATGAGCTCAAATGGATCTGAAATTTTTATGGTAGTTCAAGGATATTTTGGTGAACATCTCAGTAAAATTTCAGGATTTTCCTCCAAAGGATTCTCCAGTTAAAATTCCTAACAGTTTAAATTTGAGGAATTAATTCTGGAGAAATAAGGAATTTCATGAAGTGAAACTTGATTTCTGGAAAGTACTCAGAGATCTGAATCCAGCAAAATTTGGTTCACTCAATTTGGAGCTTTCTAGCCAAAGTTATGAGGATTTGAAGTTTGAAGGAGATCTGAAAATCGGGGAAAAGTTTAAACTCGTGCGTGGGCCCAGGGGACACGCGTCGCACGCCTAGGCGATGGCACATCGCGGCCCACAAGGATTTTGCGCGCCAGCACACCCGATCCCGGCCGCAGCCGGATCCCGATTCAAAATATCTCCCACTGACAGCTGGGGTCCACCCCCTTCTTCAACCTCGCGACACCCGCGCTCCGCCGCCGAGGGACCTCGCCGGAGAGCTCGCCGCCGGCTGCTGTACAGCTCCAAACTTCTCAATTCTGGCCGCCCCTGCCTACTTTTACTCGGGGAACAGGATCCGAGGGTCAGCTGCTCATGACAACGGCCGGAGCATGGTCGGCGACGAGCCGCCACCTCAGAACGACTTCGGCCATGTCGGCTGACTACCCTAGCACCTCAGCTACTTGGGAAACCGGTCGGGGAGCATCAGTGGACCTTAGAGAAGGTCGACATGAGCTCGAGGCAGCTCGGGGAAGGCCCGAAATAGGTCCTCACCGTGCGCCCGATGCCGCCCGTTCGTTCCGCCATTGGTAGACCTCAAATTACGCCGGGCACAGAGGTTCTCTGGCCCAGAGTTGTGAAGACAACTTGTGCGTTACCGTGTCTAGCTCGTGTGAGAGCGGCCTGAGGCCCTCTAATCCTTTCTAGAGCACGAATTAAACAGAATCGTACCCGAAGGTCGTTCTGCACACAGAAAGGGTAAAAATGGAAATTCGCCGCCGGTGAGCAACCACTCGAGCTGTGGCTCGGGGATGAGCAGCACCGGTCACCTGCGCGTCCAAGGGTGCCTTGGCTCGGGCGTGACAACGCCCTGGTTGGGCTGTCCACGAGAGACCGAGGTGCGGCGGTTCCAAGTTCCGAGTTTGATCTTTCGGCACAGCCGATATCAATCGGTTTCAACCGAATTCTAGCAACGGGGAGGATGGAGGAAGGTCTCTAGTACCTTGCTGGGGGTTCTGGAGTGGAAGGAGGGAGCTGCGATCGGCGTTCTCCGATCAAGTCCGAGCTGCGGAAGTTTTCGGCCGGCGCTGAGTTCTTGCGGGGAAGAACGGCGGTACCTCGGCCGAGGAGGGGGGCAGGCGCCTTAAGAAGGCTCTGCACCGCCTCACGCCCGCGCGTGGGCAAGCAGCTGGTGGCGCGGCGGCTGGCCTCGGTGGCGATCACCGCTGCGGCTCGGCGACCCGAGTGAAAAAGTCTGAGTCGGTTTGATCTGAGCAGTGGCTGACATGTGGGTCCCACCTCCAGTTTTAACCTCTGAAATTTACTCCTAATCACTGTTGTAAACAGTGAACCCCATACTACCCTTGGCAATTCAAATTATTCACCCATGAGCCATTTGAATAGATCAAAGTTCAAATGAGGTTTAGTTTGAATGAATTTCAGCACAAGTCCAGTTTGAAATTCAAATAAAGTTTGAATCTCTCCCCCTTAGCTCATGTCAAGATCAACTCCAAATGGAGTGAAAATTGGTGTGTGAGCTCACAAAAATGTGCTGAGTAAGAATATGCCTTTCAATTTTAAATTCATGGGATAAAAACAGTTTGAATTTGAATATGGTTTCAAACTGCCCTCTTCCTATCTATACCCAAAATGACCTCAAAAAGGTTTTGAATTTGGGTGAAACTTGGCATGGACATCCTTAGCAAAGTGTAGGAATTTTCATATGTCCAGCCCATCTATATCACATGTGGGAAATACCACTTTTGCAATGTGTAAGTTTGTTCTCTAATGAGCATGTTGGTAATTGTTACTTGCTCTTCATTTGTGTTCATCATTCTTCCTCAAATGAGGTGTGTGGTGTGGTGATGAACACTGCAAATGTGTGTCAAAAACTGAGGCCCTTACAGCGAGTCTTTTCATCGATAATCCGGATCGGATACTTCGAGTATGTGAGGTCCAGTTGAAGAACTTCTATGTCTTCAGTGCGGATTTCAGCACAGGGTTTGAAGCATTTCCTCAGCTGAGAGATGTGGAAGACGTTGTGAATGCCGACGAGCTACGCTGGTAACTCCAAGCGATAGGCCACGGGTCCCCATTTTTAAATGACAGCGAACGGACCAATGAATCGCGGCGCAAGTTTTCCCTTCACTCCGAAAAGATGAACTCCCTTCATAGAGACACACGGACATAAACATGGTCCCCGATGTGGAAGTGGGGAGGACGGCGTCTTTTATCCAAATAGCTCTTCTGACGACATTGAGAAGCCTTAAGATTGGCTTGTATTACTCGTTCTTCATCCTCATTCACAAGTTCAATGTCGTAGATAACTCGTTCGCTGGACACACACCCGTTGAGTGGTGTGCGACATTTCCGGCCGTAGAGAGCTTCATATGGTGCCATCTTTATGCTACCTTGATATCCATTGTTATAAGAAAACTCCACCAACGGTAAATGATCGTCCCAGTTTTTATCGTGGTGAATGCCACAAGCGCGTCGCATGTCTTCAAGCACTTGATTCACCCGTTCAGTTTGACCCTCCGTCTGCGGGTGATACGCGGAGCTTCGGATCAGTTTGGTCCCCAATGACGCGTGCAACTGTTCTCAAAACCGAGCGATGAACAGTGCACCGCAATCTGAAATAATTGTGCGGGGAACACCGTGCAAGCACAAGATTCTTGCAATATACAGCTCCGCATATTGCTTGGCCACGTACTTTGTATGTATGGGGGTAAAATGAGCCGACTTGGTTAGTTGATCGACTATCATGCAAACCGAGTCATGCTTGTGGGAGGTTAGAGGTAACCCGACTATGAAGTCCATGCTGATATCATCCCACTTCCACGCCGGAATGTTCAATGGTTGCAGCAGTACGGCTTTACGCATATGGTCGGCTTTCACCCGCCGACACGTATCACATTCGGATACATACTTCGCGATTTCTCTTTTCATCTGTGTCCACCAAAACCTGGTTTTCAGATCTTGGTACATCTTGTTGCTGCCAGGATGAATATAATACTTGGACAGGTTAGCTTCGTCCAAGATTTTCTTCGGAAGCTTCATGTCACGGAGTACCACTATATGGCCTTTAAACCATAGAGTGTCGTGTTCATCCCTTCGGAAGCATTTCATTTTGCCATTCTTCATCCTTCTCCTAATGTGTGACATTCCCACGTCTTTCTTCTAAGCTTCCAAAATCTCCTCTCATAGGGATGAGAGAAAGATTATATAATGCCCCGTATGGAACCAAGCACAAACATGGCTCCTCTTCAAGTGGGGTGATGGACAGATGGCTGACGTGAGATTTGCGGCTTAAGGCATCAATAACCACATTTTCCTTACCGGGATGGTAGTGAATCTCTATCTCATTGTCTTTGATCATCTCTAGCCATCTCCGTTGCCGCATATTCAACTCCTTTTGAGTGAATATATATTTTAGACTCTTGTGGTCGGTCTAGAGGTGCACTAAGTTCCCAAGTAAATAGTGCCTCCACATTTTCAATGCCAACACCACAGCAGCGAGCTCAAGATCATGAGTTGGATAGTGCTGCTCGTGGTTACGATGTTGACGTGAGCCATAGGCGACCACTCTTCCTCCTTGCATCAATACACAGCCAAGCCCGATACCGGACGCATCACAATATACGTCGAAGGGCTTGGTCGTATGCGGTTGAGCTAACACCGGGGCTGTTGTAATATGCTTCACCAATGCATGGAAAGCTCCTTCACAAGCTGAGCTCCAAACATATTTGATCCCCTTCTTCAATAATTCAGTCATCGGCTTAGCAAGCTTGGGATGAATCTCCGATAATATCCTGCTAAATCAAGGAAACTCCTGACTTCATGAACAGATGTGGTGGACTTCCATTTCAGCACTTGCTCAATCTTGCTTGGATCAACTGCAATGCCTTCCGAAGAAATAATATGACCAAGAAATGGCACTTGGCTGATCCAAAACTCGTACTTGCTGAACTTGGCAAAATGCTTATGGTCTCGCAATCGTTGGAGCACGATATGCAAGTGTTCGGCATGCTCTTCTTCAGGGAATAAACCAAGATGTCATCAATAAACACCACCATGAACTTGTCCAATCCTGGCATGAACAATGAGTTCATGAGGTACATGAAATGTGCCGGGGCATTGGTGAGGCCAAAAGACATGACATGGTATTCATACAACCCATACCTCGTCGAGAAGGCCGTCTTCGGAATGTCCTCCGCTCAGATATTAATTTGGTGATATCCGGAGCGAAGATCCATTTTTGAAATACACTCGCACCCAAAAGTTTATCGAAGAGAATATCAATGCAGTGTAGTGGATATTTATTATTGATGTTGACGGCGTTGAGAGGTCGGTAATCCACACACAACCTCAAGGTTTCATCCTTATTTTTCACAAACAGCGCCGAGCATCCCAATGGCGAGGATCTCGGTCAAATGAAACCCTTATTCATTAAATCATTGAGCTGCTCCTTCAATTCAGCTAGCTCATTCGGAGCCATCTTGTACGGTCTCCGTGATATCGGTGTCGTCCCGGGTCCAAGTTTTATCTTGAACTCGACATCCCTTTCGGGTGGCAAGCCCGGGAGATCATCCGGAAATACGTCTGGATATTCACGGACCACACGAATATCCTCTAGTTTTGTGGCTTCCGTGTTATATGTGGGTAGAACAGGTTACCTTCGTGTAGATTCTGCTAGCATTAAGTTGTATAGGATCCGGTACAAGTCGGGTAGTTGAAAGCTACTCGCGAGTTTAGAATGTTGGTTCAGCGGGGTATGATTCTTGAGAATGAAAGTTCTGGAATGATAAATGAGAACGAGCAGAGAGTAGGAGCAGCAGGACGTTGGGCCTGTGTGGCTGTAGCTCTGTTTGTGTCGGTTAAGGACCGATGCATATTCCGCCCTGCTGAGCAAGTTTGAACAGTACCGGATGCATACTGGAATTACGGGGTCCAGGAAACCAATATAACTCGGGTACTCTCGTTTCGAAACTTATACAGCCGTACTTTGGGGGTTGGTGTCAGAGGTGTAAACCCACTAGCGGAGCAACTTTGATGTGTTCCGTGTAGTGGCCCTTCTGATGGGTCGGCGGAACTGGTTCGGCATTGGAGTGACGTGTGAAAGGTTGCTGCATACAACGTAAGAAAGAGATCTTGTATGAGTCTTTCGAGGCGGGTGTATGTGTCATGTATCCCGGGTGTGTCCTGATTGCAATCACCGTCCCTCACGGTTATATGAGTACCACTTGTTCACTGATTTGTGACGTAGTAATTGTGGGGACCACCCCGTGGTTCACCCACTCCAGGATCGCATAGGGTGGTTCCGTGCGATGCGGCACCCAACAGCACACACGAAAAGAATAAAGGATAACATACAAACTTTTATTTGATATAAAACAGCGGAAGTCTTTTTACAAAACCTATTCATACAGCAGAAGTAATATACATATAAGGCCTCTCATCCTAGCTATGCAAAAGTGCAGCCTTCCAGCCTGGGGATGCTACACACTAGCAACATGGAACCGGAGAATCACGGCGGCGTGCAGGGCTCCAGCTCGGCCGTGTACCCCGACAGGGGCATCGCCTCGTCCTCGGAACCTTCCTCATAACTCTCACCTGCACACAGCTCAAATATTGCAACCGTGAGCACGAAGGCTCAGCAAGTCTTAACCGTCAACCCTAGGCATGGAACTCTACGTGCAAGGATATGTAAGATGGGAAAAGGAATTTGCAATAAAGACACGCCTATAAGTTGATCCTTACTTTCAGTTTTATAGCAGCAGGTTCATGTGCCTTAGGCAGCCCTCACATCGGAAGTCCACAATCAAACAAGAAACGCTTTCCCCCGATGTGGAGATGCCCAAAGTGGAATATAAACTTAATTAGCTCTATATCTACAGCAATCAAGGTATTCAAGACATTAAGATCAATACAACATTTTCAGTTGGCTTATTTCACTTCTTACTACGTCACAGCGCAGTGAACAAGCCGGTACTCAAATAACCGCGAGGGACGGTGATTGCAATCAAGACACACCCGGATAACACGTTACATACACCCACTTTTAGAAGCGTGATTCCACACCCCTTCCTACTCTGTTGTATGCAACAACCTTTCAAAGGCAACCCAAATGCCGAACCGGTCCATCCGTAACGGGTAGGAGGTCCCCGCGTGGAGCGTGACTGTGCCCACCGGCAGATTTACACCTTGCTACCCTCAACCCACTCCTATTTACGGTTGGGTAAGCCTCGACACCGAGGTTAACCAATTACATCGGTTTCCTGGTTCCCATATGCCAGTATGCATCCGGTACTGTTCGATACTTGTCCAGCAGGGCCGCACACGGACGGTCCTCAACCGACGCCAACAGGGCTACACACGTGAGACCTCTGCTCACTGCTTCCTATCCCCCCTGCTGGGTCTCATTTTCATAACTTCAGCCATTGTCTACCTCTTTTCATTCCATGTAATAAGTACTATCTCGCGAGTAGCTTCCCACCACTCGACTTCTACCGAGATCCTATACATTAGCATGGCATTCTCTACTCGTCGAGTTTGTAAACTACCCAACCCACCATAGGATTTTAAGAGGCTATGCAAGTGGAGTTTCAATCACCCTAACTCTAATGCAAACATTCAACCTAGACATAAATGATACAAATGAAAACTTTATAAAAGGTAGTTAAGTGCAAACCGGGGCTTGCCTGGTTGCGAGTCAAACGGGAAGTTAGCTTCAGGTGGGAGGACGTCCAAGGGCTCCGGCGTATCCTCAACTTCGGTCATTATTATGAAATGTAATACAATACATGTATAAGTATTAAGGCTTTATAAAAATTGGACTTCTATTCATAGCTACTGCTATTTAGAATCCTTAATTGGCTTTGGGAATTTTACAGTGGATACTAGATTCTCTAAGGATGACTTGAGTCAAATTTGGAGACATTTCATTGCACAATGTAGTCTTTAAAATTCCTACAAGTACAATGCTTCTCTGAAATTTTGAGCCCAATTCAGGAGCTTTGACATAGCTAATGGTGGAAGATATGATTAGGGTAAGTCTCCATGGTTCTAACAAAATTTGTTTCACCATTTTTGGAGCTACCATCAGAGAGATATGAATTTTTGAAGTTTGGACAGGAGTGCTGAACAGTTTCTGTTCGAATTTGAATTTCCAAATAAAGGCTGAACTTGGGAAGGCAATTTGACCTAGCAAATGAACACCAATGAAGCTCAAATTTTTAATGGAGATCAGTATCTATGAAGAGGATTTGCTGCCCAAATTTGGGAATATTTCATAAAGAATTGCTCCTGTAATAAATCCCTAAAAGATTTACTAAAAACAATTCTACAGAAATTCCTGGGCATGTTCATAGCCTAAAATTAGTTTCTCTGTGAAGTACTCCTCATGAGGATTCCAACAAAATTGGTCTCACTCTTTTTGAAGTTTTCTACACAAAGTTATGGGCTTGCAAAGATCAGCTAATTTCTGGAATTATTTCTCTAATAGAAACTTCAAATAATTGGGCTGGGCCCACTGGTTTAATTCGGACCAGTCAGATTTTTGCAACACCGGAGGCTACGGGGATATTCCCGCGCAGCCGCACCAGATCCGGCGCCACAAGACGATCCTTGCGTGAACCCGGAGGCTGACCGGTGGGACCGGCCCTCCTTCGTCTTCCTCGTGCTGCCCGCGCCTCCCGCGGCGGCGCACGCCGGCGAGGCTCGCCGGGGCGGGGTTCCCGTGGTCCAAACTTCGTCAAACTCGCCGCTCCCCCCTTTTTAACTGTGCTGAACACTGTGGGAGGGTCGCCGGCGGCCGTGGCTCACCGGAAACCATCACGCACCGGTGACAGCAAAGTTTTAAACTCCGGCGAGGTCGGGAACCCTTATTCCTCTATCATTCGATCGATTCTTGGGCTCTAGAGCATCAGTGAGTGATGTAGGAGCCCATAAGGGTTCTGGCCGCCAGTGAAACTGCTGGCAACCAAGGGCTCCATGGCGACCCGAGGTGCTTTTGCACCGGCGACTAAGGAAACAGCTAGGGCTCCCTTGTTTCTTGATGTTTTTGCTTGTTTCATCGTCGAGGAGAGGCGCTAGGAAGTAGAGGAGCTCTGTGCAAGCTTACTCGAGGTCTAAAGGATCGTGCACCACGAATTTTTGGCTAGACCGCGCACTACCCGTCGGTGTACCGTTTGGGGAAACGGTGAAATTCTCGCTACCGGTCCTAGCAAACGCTAAACAGCCTCCGGCTACACGACCAGGACATGTCCATGCACCTTTCTTGTATAGGAAGTCGGGGAGAGGGTGGCCGGTTGCTGCTGTCGACGGAGAGCCGAAACGGCGAGGTCTGGGCACCTTGAAGCTTTGGCGCCAATCCGCGTTTCTCGAGCAGTTCGGACCGGCAAACCTCGAAGGGGCTTTGGCAAGGGCTAGAGCACGTCCAGGCGATGCTCTTTGCTGTGTAGCGCTCGAGCAATCAAGCTTGGAGGCTGTGGTGTGATCGGAAGGAACGGCGGCGGTGTTCTGGACGAAAGGAAACGGCGGGGGCGCGAGTTACAGCAGGGGAAGAAGGAAAACAGCTCTGGCGCACCCTTTGCCGTGATCCAACCGAGCCACGGAGGCAGCAGGAGGTGGCGCGGGCTCTCCCTCAGGCGCGGGTTCAACCGCGAGCTGGCGCGCTCCCGCTGTTCGACCGCCGTCGGCTGAGGCGGCAACCCCAGTGGGTGGCTGACAAATGGGTCCCACCTCCCCTCTTTGTTTAATCAACTTTTTCTGATATTTTCCCACCAGCAACTCAACATTTAAGACTTGACTTCAACCCCAAGTCATAGTTTGAATTTACTGAATTCAAATAGTTTGAATTCGGGTGTGAAAATTGGATGTAGATTGATCATTTGAATTTGAAAGGGAGTTTGAATTCTCCCCTTTGTATTGCCTCAAAAATATAGCAAACCAGCTCCAAAATTTCCAATTTTTGGCACGGCTGCTCATTCAAGGGTGGAGAACACATTTGTGAAACCCAATTTTCAAATTGAGGGAATTGGAATTTGAAACTGGATTTGAAATTCAGATTAGAGGGCTTCTCCTTTTAATCCCAAACAAATATTAAAACTCCTCCAAATGAGCTGAAATTTGGAAGGTTGAATATTTGGACTATGAAGATCCAAGTTGTGCATTTAGATCTCCATGTTTGGAAATTTCGGGAAGTCTAAACCCTCACTTTGAACTCACACTTATTATACTTCAAAGTTTTAATTCCCCTCATTTTTCATAAGTGTACATGAGCTGAATTTTCTTGCTACCACTTTTGGGGATTTTACATCCCTCCCCCCTTAAAAAGAATCTCGTCCCGAGATTCCAAAAGAAAAGTAAGGTGGGGAAAAACTTTACCGGGTATATGATGATAGCAAGTCCGGATAATATGTTCGTAAATAGTCCTCGCTTTCCCATGCCGCCTCATCAGCGGTATGGTTACTCCACAAGACCTTGTAGAACCATAAGGTCAGGTTTCTTGTGGCACGAGTCTTTTCATCGATAATCCGAATTGGATACTCCGTGTACGTGAGGTCCGGTTGAAGAACTTCTATGTCTTCTGTGCGGACTTCAACCGAGGGCTTGAGGCACTTTCTCAGCTGAGAGATGTGGAAGACGTTGCGAATGCCTGCGAGCGACGCTGGTAACTCTAGGCGATAGGCCACGGTTCCGCATCTTTCAATGACGGCGAACGGGCCAATGAACCGCGGCGCAAGTTTACCCTTCACTCCAAAACGATGAACTCTCTTCATCGGAGACACACGGACATAAACATGGTCCCTGATGTCGAAGTGGAGAGGACGGCGTCTTTTATCCGCATAGCTTTTCTGACGAGATTGAGCAGCCTTAAGATTGGCTTGTATTACTCGCACTCGTTCTTCCGCTTCATTCACAAGTTCAACTCTGTAGATAACTCGCTCGCCGGACTCGCACCAGTTGAGAGGTGTACGACATTTCCGGCCGTAGAGAGCTTCATACGGCGCCATTTTGATGCTAGCTTGATAGCCATTGTTGTAAGAAAACTCCACCAACGGCAAACGATCGTCCCAATTCTTGCCGTGGTGGATGGCACAAGCACGTAGCATGTCTTCAAGAACTTGATTCACCCGTTCAGTTTGACCATCCGTTTGCGGGTGATATGCGGAGCTTCGGATCAGTTTGGTTCCCAGTGATGCGTGCAGCTGTTCCCAGAACCGAGAGACGAACAGCGCACCGCGATCTGAAATGATGGAGCGGGGAACACCGTGCAAACATAAGATCTTTGCAATGTACAGCTCCGCATATTGCTTGGCCACGTACTTTGTATGTACGGGGATAAAATGAGCCGACTTGGTTAGTCGATCGACTATCACCCAAATCGAGTCATGTTTGTGAGACGTGAGAGGTAAACCAACAATGAAATCCATGCTGATATCCTCCCACTTCCACGCTGGAATGTTCAATGGTTGCAGCTGTCCGGCTTTACGCATATGGTCGGCTTTCACCCGCCGACACGTATCACATCCGGATACGTATTTTGCGATCTCTCTCTTCATCCGTGTCCACCAAAATTTGGTTTTCAGATCCTGGTACATCTTGTTGCTGCCCGGATGAATAGAATACTTGGACAAATGAGCCTCGTCCAAGATTTTCTTCCGAAGCTTCATGTCACGGGGTACCACTATACGGTCTTTAAACCATAGAGTGTCGTGTTCATCTCTTCAGAAGCATTTCATTTCGCCATCCTTCTCCGAATGTGCGACATTCCCATGTCTCTCTTCTGAGCTTCCATAATCTCCTCTCTTATGGTTGGGATGAGAGCAAGATTATATAATGCCCCATATGGAACCAAGTACAGACTCGGCTCCTCCTCTTCAAGTGGGGTGATGGACAGACTGTTGACATGGGATTTGCGGCTTAAGGCGTCGGCAACCACGTTTGCCTTCCCGGGATGGTAGTGAATCTCGATCTCATAGTCTTTGATCAGTTCTAGCCATCTCCGTTGCCGCATATTCAACTCCTTTTGAGTGAATATATATTTCAGACTTTTGTGGTCGGTGTAGAGGTGCACTAAGTTTCCAAGTAAGTAGTGCCTCCACATCTTCAATGCCAACACCACAGCAGCGAGCTCAAGATCATGAGTCGGATAGTGCTGCTCGTGGTTACGAAGTTGACGTGAGCCATAGGCGACCACTCTGCCTCCTTGCATCAATACACAGCCAAGCCCGATGCCAGACGCATCACAATATACGTCGAAGGGCTTGGTCGTATCCGGTTGAGCTAACACCGGGGCTGTTGTAAGATGCTTCACTAATGCTTGGAAAGCTTCTTCACAAGCTGGGCTCCAAACATATTTGATCCCCTTCTTCAACAGTTCAGTCATCGGCTTAGCAAGCTTGGAGAAATTTGGTATGAATCTCCGATAATATCCTGCTAACCCGAGGAAACTCCTGACTTCGTGGACTGATGTGGGGGACTTCCATTTCAGCACTTGTTCGATCTTGCTTGGATCAACTGCAATACCTTCTGCTGAAATAATGTGACCAAGGAATGGCACTTGGGTGATCCAAAACTCGCACTTGCTGAACTTGGCATAAAGCTTATGGTCTCTTAATCATTGAAGTACGATATGCAAGTGTTTGGCGTGTTCTTCTTCAGTCTTGGAGTAAACCAAGATGTCGTCTATGAACACCACCACAAACTTGTCCAACTCCGGCATAAACGCTGAGTTCATGAGATACATGACGTGTGCCGGGGCGTTGGTGAGACCAAAGGACATGACGAGGTATTCATACAACCCATATCTCGTCGAGAAGGCCGTCTTTGGAATATCTTCCCCTCGGATCTTGATTTGATGATAACCTGAGCGAAGATCCATCTTGGAAAATACACTCGCACCCACAAGTTGATCGAAGAGAATATCGATGTGGTGCAGTGGATATTTATTCTTGATGGTGACGGCGTTGAGAGGTCGGTAGTCCACACACAACCTCAAGGTTTCATCCTTCTTCTTCACAAACAGCGCCGAGCATCCCCTTGGCGAGGAACTCGGTCGAATGAAACCCTTCTTTATCAAATCGTTGAGCTGCTCCTTTAGTTCAGCCAGTTCATTCGGAGCCATCTTATACGGTCTCCGTGAGATCGGTGTCGTCCCAGGTACAAGTTCAATCTTGAACTCGACATCTCTTTCGGGTGGCATACCCGGAAGATCATCCGGAAAGACATCCGGGTATTCACGGACCACACAAATATCCTCAAGTTTCGTGACTTCCGTGTTATAAGTGGCTGGGGTTTCTTGAGCCGAATGGTCAAGAATAAGAACATGTGGTTCATGAAATGGAGAGTTTAAACGAACCACACGTGGAATGATGTCAAGAACAGCACCATGGCGATGTAGCCATGACATTCCTAAAATGACATCAAGTTTTTGACTTTCTGACATGATTAGAGAAGTCGGATATAGATTCCCACCCAACTGTAATGGTGCTCTATAGACCATTCTATCAGCTGTTATTTTCCCACCCGGAGAACATATCAAATATGAATTATTTGTGGGAATGATAGGCAGTTGATATTTAATAACATAAGACTGACTTATGAAATTATGGGTGGCACCGGAGTCAAAAAGTATGACTACGGGATGATCTAGGTAAGAGAACGTACCCGCGAGGACGGGTTCGCCTTCCGGCACGTCTTCGAGGGCTAAGTGGTGGACGTTTCCGGGTTTTGGTGCTGGTTTCTTGGGATGATTGCGGGGATGATTAGCACCCTGATATGGTGCTGCACCCCTGCCCTGTCGCGGCTCGGGGCAGTCCCTCGAAATGTGCCCGACACGGCCACACGTATAGCACGTGTAAGGTGTCGGGGTCCCGCCGACTTGAGGACGGAATCCCGGTGCACGCTGTTGAAACTGGGGCGCACGCGGGACCATCCTTTGCTGCTGCTGTTGCTGTGGTGGATACGTCGGTCGAAAGCCCGGCGCATTATATTGCCGCCCGCGAAACTGAGGCGGTCGCGCCGGTGTTTGCCATCTCTGACCGGATGGTGAGCGATACACTACGCGGTATTTCTGTGGCATTCCACCACTGCTGCTTGTCAGCGCGCTGCGTTTCCTCTTGTCAGAACCGCGCTCGCGCTGAGCATTCTCCTGTAGAATCGCGGCATTAACTAGGTTGTTGCATGTGCCGCGATTGCTCTGGGCAAGATGGACCTTCATCTTGGAGTTCAGGCCCCGAAAGAACGCATTGCGCTTGTTGTCTTCCGTGCCCACAAATCCTGGCGCATACTGTGCCAGTCGGTTGAATAACCTGGAGTACTCATGAGCACTCCTCTCGCCTTGTCGTAGCGCCAGGAACTCCTGGAGCTTCATTTCCATCACACCGGGAGGTATGTGATAGGCACGGAACGCCTCCCGGAACTTCGTCCATGTGACGGCATGGCCAGCCGGTAAGGAGGCGGTGTAGTTCGCCCACCAGGTACCGGCTTCTCCTTGAAGCTGTTGCGCTGCGTACAGCGCCTTCTGATGTTCGGTGCATCGTAGCAGCCCGAACTTTGCCTCTAGAGTGCGGATAAAGCTGTCCGCCTCCAAAGGTTCTTCGGCCTCCGTGAAGACCGGTGGATGGGTCGCCATGAATTCTGAATACGAGCTTTGTTGGGGCTGGCGTTGCCCATTGTCTTGGAGTCCTCCCTGATGGGACGCATTCTGCTGCACCAACATCCGCAGTAACTCGGTTTGCTCGTCGCGCGAGTCGAGCACTGCGGCGAGAACCTCCGCAAGATTTCTTGGAAGTTCTTGCGGTGGAGGAGGTGGTTGCTGCTGCGTCGTGGTTTGCTCCGGAGGTGGAGACTCATCACCACGAACTTGACTCGGACCTCCCTCCTCTTGCGTTGAGCGTGTCCGCACCATTCTGCATTTAGATCATTCAAATGATCAGCACATGTTTTTTTACTTCATCCAGTCTATACAATAGTAGTGCGAGAATGGAATAAACAATGCGCATAACAATCACACTTATGGATAAAGTATAAACTTTATGCACCATATACATCCCTGGACCGTGTCATACGATCGAGTTCCGAAGTATTGAACTTTATGGGTTAAAAGTTTATTTCGACCATCGGGGTCACCACGGGATGTTAAGTGTGTTAGCATGCGTAATTCCTCGCTATTGTATTGGACCCAACATGTACTAACTCGAAGTGATGTGTCGAATGCATACACCCTTCGACCCTAACTCGCTGTTTTACAACAGCCACTGGACGTCGAACGGTAAAACTAAGTGTCTTGGTCAAAATACGGAAAATTCCAGGGAGCATTTGGTCTGCCCTGTTTCTGGACAGTACCTACTCATCTGAGATTTTCATCCCTTTGGAGGGAGATTTTGTTCTGGAGCTCTACAGAAACGTTGTAGAGGACTTCAAAAATTTTCCAGAATGGTATCCCACCTCCATTGGTTCAACCAATCTTAAGTTATGCCCTGTTCCTGTTCAGCAATAATTGCTGCCGAAAACAGGGGAGATTATTCCTAAGTTTTTGAGACTGAATCTATACTCCCAATTGACTCTCAGTTCAATATAGGAGTTTACTAACCCCTAAATGGATTCCTAAACTTCATTTTGACTCTTTTCTTTGAAAATAAACTTTTATGCAGTCGGTACTACGTTTCCTCACCAAAGAAAAATCCTAAACCGGTATTCCGGCATATACGTGTCAAATGGTGGAACTAAAACCGTCACTCACAAACGGTTTCTACACGTCATGCACTAACGTGGTTAATGTACCTGCAGAAGAACACACAATAATGGTGCACACAATGGTTTTTGGCATTTCAGGCAGTTCCATATCATAGTAAAAACATACGGTCCGTATCATTGCCATACGGATCATCCTTGAGTCAAGCCACATCTCAAGGTACATGGTCGTGTTTTCACACCACACGACGGGGAACCCGAGTAGAGCGCGAACGGGTCATCACGGTTGGGAATTTTATCAACCCAACGGATACCACCTACTGCCTCATGACCGTTGAGGCACGCCGATTGCGAGCGCTGCGTATGGCCCTTTGAACATTGAACGTTCAAGAGTTGCACACTATCATGTTGCTTACCACACGATGGGGTATTCTCACTTTTGCCTAAAGCACGCTGGAGATCAGCGTTTTCATATGTTCTCGGAACCATGGAGATGTTCAGAGACTCATATTGACTACCGTGCCAAGCCACAGTATAACCTTCCATACTATTACTCGTATGGGGAGTTACCGTAATTGATCCGCCTACGGTGGCGTACCTTACCTCTTACCTGACGTCGGAGCGTCGTTACAGAATGTATAACAAATATGTTAGCTTTCCACCATCATAACTAGTACTATCATAGACCTTATGTGGGCTTAATAACTAATCCTTACTCGACTACTTCTATGTTTTCAAAATAGCTCTTTTCGAGCGTGCTATTCCCAATGCGGCTCTGATACCACGACTGTGGGGACCACCCCGTGGTTCACCCACTCCAGGATCGCATAGGGTGGTGCCGTGCGATGCGGCACCCAACAGCACACACGAAAAGAATAAAGGATAACATACAAACTTTTATTTGATATAAAACAGCGGAAGTCTTTTTACAAAACCTATTCATACAGCGGAAGTAATATACATATAAGGCCTCTCATCCTAGCTATGCAAAAGTGCAGCCGTCCAGCCCGGGGACGCTACACACTAGCAACATGGAACCGGAGAATCACGGCGGCGTGCAGGGCTCCAGCTCGGCCGTGTACCCCGACGGGGGCATCGCCTCATCCTCAGAACCTTCCTCATAACTCTCACCTGCACACAGCTCAAATATTGCAACCGTGAGCACGAAGGCTCAGCAAGTCTTAACCGTCAATCCTAGGCATGGAACTCTACGTGCAAGGATATGTAAGATGGGAAAAGGAATTTGCAATAAAGACACGCCTATAAGTTGATCCTTACTTTCAGTTTTATAGCAGCAGGTTCATGTGCCTTAGGCAGCCCTCACATCAGAAGTCCACAATCAAACAAGAAACGCTTTCCCCCGATGTGGAGATGCCCAAAGTGGAATATAAACTTAATTAGCTCTATATCTACAGCAATCAAGGTATTCAAGACATTAAGATCAATACAACATTTTCAGTTGGCTTATTTCACTTCTTACTACGTCACAGCGCAGTGAACAAGCGGGTACTCAAATAACCGCGAGGGACGGTGATTGCAATCAAGACACACCCGGATAACACATTACATACACCCACTTTCAGAAGCGTGATTCCACACCCCTTCCTACTCTGTTGTATGCAACAACCTTTCAAAGGCAACCCAAATGCCGAACCGGTCCATCCGTAACGGGTAGGAGGTCCCCGCGTGGAGCGTGACTGTGCCCACCGGCAGATTTACACCTTGCTACCCTCAACCCACTCCTATTTACGGTTGGGTAAGCCTCGACACCCAGGTTAACCAATTACATCAGTTTCCTGGTTCCCATATGCCACTATGCATCCGGTACTGTTCGATACTTGTCCAGCAGGGCCGCACACGGACGGTCCTCAACCGACGCCAACAGGGCTACGCACGTGAGACCTCTGCTCACTGCTTCCTATCCCCCCTGCTGGGTCTCATTTTCATAACTTAAGCCATTGTCTACCTCTTTTCATTCCATGTAATAAGTACTATCTCGCGAGTAGCTTCCCACCACTCGACTTCTACCGAGATCCTATACATTAGCATGGCATTCTCTACTCGTCGAGTTTGTAAACTACCCAACCCACCATAGGATTTTAAGAGGCTATGCAAGTGGGGTTTCAATCACCCTAACTCTAATGCAAACATTCAACCTTGACATAAATGATACAAATGAAAACTTTATAAAAGGTAGTTAAGTGCAAACTGTGGCTTGCCTGGTTGCGAGTCAAATGGGAAGTTAGCTTCAGGTGGGAGGACGTCCAAGGGCTCCGGCGTATCCTCAACTTCGGTCACTATTATGAAATGTAATAAAATACATGTATAAGTATTAAGGCTTTATAAAAATTGGACTTCTATTCATAGCTACTGCTATTTAGAATCCTTAATTGGCTTTGGGAATTTTACAGTGGATACTAGACTCTCTAAGGATGACTTGAGTCAAATTTGGAGACATGTCATTGCACAATGTAGTCTTTAAAATTCCTACAAGTACAATGCTTCTCTGAATTTTTGAGCCCAATTCAGGAGCTTTGACATATCTAATGGTGGAAGATCTGATTAGGGTAAGTCTCCATGGTTCTAACAAAATTTGTTTCACCATTTTTGGAGCTACCATCAGAGAGATATGAATTTTGGAAGTTTGGACAGGAGTGCTGAACAGTTTCTGTTCGAATTTGAATTTCCAAATAAAGGCTGAACTTGGGAAGGCAATTTGACCTAGCAAATGAACACCAATGAAGCTCAAACTGGAGATCAGTATCTATGAAGAGGATTTGCTGCCCAAATTTGGGAATATTTCATAAAGAATTGCTCCTGTAATAAATCCCTAAAAGATTTACTAAAAACAATTCTACAGAAATTCCTGGGCGTGTTCATAGCCTAAAATTAGTTTCTCTGTGAAGTACTCCTCATGAGGATTCCAACAAAATTGGTCTCACTCTTTTTGAAGTTTTCTACACAAAGTTATGGGCTTGCAAAGATCAACTAATTTCTGGAATTATTTATCTAATAGAAACTTCAAATAATTGGGCTGGGCCCACTGGTTTAATTCGGACCTGTCAGATTTTTGCAACACCGGAGGCTACGGGGATATTCCCGCGCAGCTGCACCAGATCCGGCGCCACAAGACGATCCTCGCGTGAACCCGGAGGCTGACCGGTGGGACCGGCCCTCCTTCGTCTTCCTCGTGCTGCCCGCGCCTCCCGCGGCGGCGCACGCCGGCGAGGCTCGCCGGGGCGGGGTTCCCGTGGTCCAAACTTCGTCAAACTCGCCGCTCCCCCATTTTTAACCGTGCTGAACACTGTGGGAGGGTCGCCGGCGGCCGTGGCTCACCGGAAACCATCACGCACCGGTGACAGCAAAGTTTTGAACTCCGGCGAGGTCGGGAACCCTTATTCCTCTATCATTCGATCGATTCTTGGGCTCTAGAGCATCAGTGAGTGATGTAGGAGCCCGTAAGGGTTCTGGCCGCCGGTGAAACTGCCGGCAACCAAGGGCTCCACGGCGACCCGAGGTGCTTTTGCACCGGCGACTAGGAAAACAGCTAGGGCTCCCTTGTTTCTTGATGTTTTTGCTTGGTTCTTCGTCGAGGAGAGGCGCTAGGAAGTAGAGAAGCTCTGTGCAAGCTTACTCGAGGTCTAAAGGATCGTGCACCACGAATTTTTGTCTAGACCGCGCACTACCCGTCGGTGTACCATTTGGGGAAACGGTGAAATTCTCGCTACCGGTCCTAGCAAACGCTAAACGGCCTCCGGCTACACGACCAGGACATGTCCACGCACCTTTCTTGTATAGGAAGTCGGGGAGAGGGTGGCCGGTTGCTGCTGTCGACGGAGAGCCGAAACGGCGAGGTCCGGGCACCTTGAAGCTTTGGCGCCAATCCGCGTTTCTCGAGCAGTTCGGATCGGCAAACCTCGAAGGGGCTTTGGCAAGGGCTGGAGCACGTCCAAGCGATGCTCTTTGCTGTGGAGCGCTCGAGCAATCGAGCTTGGAGGCTGTGTTGTGATCGGAAGGAACGGCGGCGGTGTTCTGGATGAAAGGAAACGGCGGGGGCGCGAGTTATAGCAGGGGAAGAAGGAAAACAGCTCCGGCGCACCGTTTTCCGTGATCCAACCGAGCCACCGAGGCAGCAGGAGGTGGCGTGGGCTCTCCCTCGGGCGCGGGTTCAACCGGGAGCTGGCGCGCTCCCGCTGTTCGACCGCCGTCGGCTGAGGCGGCAACCCCCGTGGGTGGCTGACAAATGGGTCCCACCTCCCCTCTTTGTTTAATCAACTTTTTCTGATATTTTCCCACCAGCAACACAACATTTAAGACTTGACTTCAACCCAAAGTCATAGTTTGAATTTACTGAATTCAAATAGTTTGAATTCGGGTGTGAAAATTGGATGTGGATTGATCATTTGAATTTGAAAGGGAGTTTGAATTCTCCCCTTTGTATTGCCTCAAAAATATAGCAAACCAGCTCCAAAATTTCCAATTTTTGGCATGGCTGCTCATTCAAGGGTGGAGAACACATTTGTGAAACCCAATTTTCAAATTGAGGGAATTGGAATTTGAAACTGGATTTGAAATTCAGATTAGAGGGCTTCTCCTTTTAATCTCAAACAAATATTAAAACTCCTCCAAATGAGCTGAAATTTGGAAGGATGAATATTTGGACTATGAAGATCCAAGTTGTGCATTTAGATCTCCATGTTTGGAAATTTCGAGAAGTCTAAACCCTCACTTTGAACTCACACTTATTATACTTCAAAGTTTTAATTCCCCTCATTTTTCATAAGTGTACATGAGCTGAATTTTCTTGCTACCACTTTTGGGGATTTTACAGTAATAAATTCCAGATAAAGTGTGATGAATCATTGCTGATGTGAAGTTCTTAAATTCATTGTATTGCCAACCATGTATGCTGTAGTTGTAGAGCTCATTAAGTTTATTTTCTTCTTTGGGCATCACCATATCGGAGGAAAGCATTTCTTGTTTGATTGTGGAGTTCCGATGTGAGGGCTGCCTAAGGCATAATAATTTGCTGCTATTAAACTGAAAGTAAGGATTAACGTGTAGGCGTGTCGTTGTTGCATCATATTTTTCCTATGTTAGTAATCCCTGCATGTAGAGTTTCATGGTTAGGAGCGTCAGTTAAGTCTTGCTGAGCCATCGTGCTCACGGTTGCATTATTAGTGTTTTGCAGGTTATAAAATTTGCTATGAAGATAGTTGTTCGGTGAGCCATCAGAGACTCACCGGAAACCCTGCCTCTGCAATCATCTTAGTGGAAGGTAGTAAGAAGCGTTCGCGGGCTGGACGTCTTCTCTTTTGCTTAGTTAGGACCGAGAGTAAGTGTGTATGTATATTCCGCTGCGAGTACCCTCGTGGTACATTATTTTGTAAACGACACTATGTTGATAAATAAAAGACTTTGTACGTTTATGGTTCTTTTCGTGTATGCTGTTGGTTGCCGCATCGCACGGCACCACCCAATGTGTATCCTGGAGTGTGGATCCTGGAAAGGGTTCCCCACAGGCGTGGTATCAGAGCCGCATTGGGAATAGCACACATGAAAAGAGCTTATTTTCGAAAACTTAGAAGTATACGAGTGAGGAACGTGTAGTATGCCCACATAAGGACTATTATTAGCATAGTTACTAAGGTGGCAAGCTAACAGTGTGTTATTATTCAGTAATTCAATTCTGTAACGACACACCTACGTGGAGGTAAGCATGGTAAGGAACGCCACCGAAAGCGGATCAATTTCGGTTAGCTCCCCTGACGAGGAAAGTGGTTCAGGGTATAGGTCTCACAGCTTGGTGTGAGACGTCAATATGAAACTCTTGAACTCTTCATGTTCCTGAGTTCATATGAAATGCTGGTCCCTGGCGTGCATTAGGCAAGAAAGTGGAAACCCCATCGTGTGGTCGGTAACACGATAGTGTGTTCTTCTGGATATAGCCTAGGAGGACATATGCAGCGCTCGCCATCGGCGTACCCTGCAGGGTAGTAGGTGGTATCTGTTGGGTTGATAACATTCCCAACCGTGACGAACCGTTCATGATCTACTCGGGTTCCCCGTCGTGTGGTGTGAAAACGCGACCATGTACCTTGAGACGTGGCTTGACTCAAGGACGGTCCGTATGGCAATGATACGGGGTGCATGTTTTTACTGTGATATTGACCTGTCTGAAATGGAAAAACCTTTGTGTGCATCATTATTGATTGTTATTCTGCAGGTACCTTAACCACGAGTAGAACATTGCGTTTAGAAAACGTTTGTGAGTGATCGTTTTAGTGCCACCCCTTGAGACGTATATGCCGGTATAACGCCGGTTAGGATTTTTGATTTGGTGAGGCAACGTAGTACCGTAATATGTTATTAACTGCCTGAAAAAGAAAGTTTTCAAAGAAAAGATTAATTTTTGAGTCTAGGATTCCATTAGGGGTTAATGAACTCCGATATTGAACTAAGGGTCAATTGGGAGTATAGTTTTCATCTCAAATATTTAGAAACAAACTCCCCTGTTTTCGGCAGAATTTTTGCTGAAATTGAACAGGGCATAACATTGGATTCGTTGAACCAATGGAGGTGAGGGATACATTTCTGGAAAGGTTCTGAAGTCTTCTACAATGTTTTTGTAGAACTCCAGAACAGAATCCCCCTCCAAATAGATGAAAATCTCAGATGAGTGTTAACTGTCCAGAAACAGGGCAGACCAAAAATGCTCTCTGGAATTTTCCATATTTTAACCATAACTTATTGTAGAAAAATCTCTAAGTGTCATGTAAGACACCGTTGGAAAGTTTTTGATAGGTGCTATGACTTTGTAGTTCAAAGTTTCTACAGATTTGGTGTAGAACTTTATGAAATCTTCTGGACAAAACAGACACTTTCAGAGGAGGTGCTGTCAAAATTGTTCCAGATTTCTTGTCAACTTTGAAATATCACAACTCCTGATCCAGAATTGATAGGAAGGCAAATAAATACTCGTTGGAAAGATATTGAAGTTACAGATAACTTTGATATTCACCTTGAGACATAAAACTGCCATTTTCATAATCAAATTCTGGGAATTAGGACAAATGGTCAATCTGAACAGAGCATTGTTCATTTCCCATGTAACTTGAGACTTGTTGTGGACATGAAGGTTTTTATACTTCTCTAAGTTCCATGACATAGTCATTAGTTATCTTTCATCATTCCTTGCTGTTGATTTAAGTGTTTGACAAACTTAAACAATCATTGGTCATATTTCAGAATTATCAAAAACCATGTTTCCTTCATATATGCTGCACAGTTGATGTGATGCTTTTGCGGTTAATAATTTTCGAGTTAAAGCTGGGTAAAGTCTTGGATATTAACCGTAAATTGCTCGCTCTGGCAGTACGGATCATACTCATTCCGGGTGTGAAGTTGGTGGTTCCAGTCGGGATGGAAATGATTCGTCGCAGCGACGATCACCGCCATCATCAACCGGACTGGCGGAGGTGTTGGGAAGAATGGCCCAGTCTCTTGAGTTGTTGGTGCAGCAAGGCATCCAACAAGAGACCTCACAGAAAAATTCCACACTGAATACGTATCTGCATTTTCTAGCAAGACAACCACCAGTATTCTCAGAAGCTAAAGAAGCCTTGGAGGCAGATCATTGGCTCCGGGTGATTGAATCTAAACTGGGAATGCTCCAGTGTGATGAATATGAGAAGGCTTTATTTGCCACTCAGCAACTTCATGGATCCGCTGGGGCTTGGTGGTCTGAATATCTTGCTAAGATCGCTGAAGGCCATCGTATGACGTGGACGGAGTTTCATGAGGCTTTCCGTGCACGTCATATCTGTGAGGGCATCGTCAAAACCAGAATTTAAGAGTTCTATGAACTCAAACAAGGAGGCATGAGTGTTACGGAGTACTTTACGGAATTTATCTGTTTAGTGCAATATGCATCTGCTTATGTACATAAGGAGATGATGAAGTGTCATTACTTCTTCCGAGGCCTCAATGTGGAGCTTCGGACAAAAGCGGCACAATGCAATAAAGGGAATTATAGCGAATTAGTCAATGCCGCTATGATTCAATAAATAGCTGAACTCAAGCATAAGGAAAGTAAGAGGAAGAGAAAATTATCACTGGCAAGTACGGGTGATTATCATCAAGAACAACCGGTGATATATTGCTTACCATCCGGGGTGAAATTCAGTCCTTTGACGGACCACCTCAGATGCAATACTGTCCATATTCACCCATGGGGGTTCAGCCACTGCTGCAACAGCAGCAAATGAGTAGTTGTGCACCCCCACTTCAACAAGGTGCACAAGAATATCAATCACTTTCATATTATGAAGATCCTGAGCTTGCATCGTACGGTACTCGTAGCGATGTAGAGCATATTTCTCAGGAGGGTCAAGTGACCCAGCAAAGCAGAAGTCACATGTCATCTCAATCTGCAAAGAAATTTTATGGTCGGTCAAGGAGAACATCACTGAAAGTGGGAAACATAAACTATATGGCAGTTGAAAACGTTCCCATGGGAGAACCCGTGTTGGCGGGCATGTTCAGCCTACGTGATCAGCCCACACTTGTATTGTTCGACTCGGGTGCTACACTTGATTTTATCAGCAAGATTATGTGGTTAAGCACCAAGTACCCTCAACTACCTTGGCCACATCTTATCAGATTAATTCACTGGGAGGTAGTAGGACAGCGGGCAGAATCGTTGCTCGAGCGCCTATATGTTTGGATGGGCGGATATATCCTACTACACTCATCATTCTAGAAGGCTTGCGGATTGACATCATCTTGGGAATGGCTTGGTTGACACATCACCAAGCTATCTTTGATATTAGTTCACGAACGGTGCAGCTGAATTCAAAGAAGCACGGGCAACACACGTTGATTCTGAGAAATGTTGCACCAGAAGTCACTGCTGTCCACACCATTGAAGCTAATAAACTGGAGGACATTCCAATGGCCCGGGAATATCCATACTTGTTTCCCGATGATCTACCGGGCATGCCGCCCGATCGTGAAGTGGAGTTCAAAATTGAACTAGCACCAGGAACCACACCCATATCTCGGAGGCCGTATAAGATGGCACCGAAGGAACTCTCGAAGCTGAAGGAGCAGCTGAATGATTTGTTAAGCAAAGGCTTCATTTGACCCAGTTCGTCACCATGGGGATGCTCCGCGCTGTTCGTCAAGAAAAAGGACGAGACTCTGAGGTTATGTGTGGACTATAGTCCGCTCAATGCCGTAACTATCAAGAACAAGTATCCACTACCATGTATCGATATGCTTTTCGATCAACTAGTGGGTGCTAAGGTTTTCTCGAAGATGGATCTTCGGTCCGGATATCATCAGATAAAAATCTGGGCTGAAGACATACCCAAGATGGCATTCTCGACGAGATACGGGTTATATGAGTATCTCGTCATGTCATTTGGACTCACTAATGCTCCGGCTCATTTTATGTACTTGATGAATTCAGTCTTCATGCTGGAGTTGGACAAGTTCGTCATGGTCTTCATCAACGATATCTTGGTATATTCTAAGTCGGAGGAAGAACATGCCGAACATCTGCATATTGTGCTCCAACACCTACGGGATCACAAACTATATGCAAAATTCAGCAAGTGTGAGTTTTGGATCAACCAAGTGCCATTTCTTGGGCACATTATTTCTGCGGAGGGCATTGCGGTTGATCCGAGCAAGATTGTCCAAGTGCTGAATTGGAGTTCACCGAAATCAGTCCATGAAGTCCGTAGTTTTCTCGGTTTAGCTGGTTACTAACGGAGATTCATTCCGAATTTCTCCAAAGTCTCTAAACCGATGACGGAACTTCTAAAGAAAGGAAACAAATATGTGTGGAGTGAAGCATGTGAGGAGGCACTCAAAGCATTGGTAAAGCATCTCACAACTGCCCCAGTCTTGGCGCAGCCCGATACAACTAAGGCTTTTGATGTTTATTGCGATGCATCCGGCATCGGCCTTGGTTGCGTGCTTATGTAAGAAGGGCGAGTGGTCGCGTATGGATCCAGGCAGCTTAGGAATCATGAGCAGAATTATCCAACACATGATCTCGAGCTAGCTGCTGTGGTTCTTGCTCTAAAGATATGGAGGCACTATTTTACTTGGAAACTTAGTTCACCTCTACACCGACCACAAAAGTTTGAAATATATCTTCACACAAAAGGAATTAAATATGAGCCAGTGAAGATAGTTAGAGTTAATTAAAGATTATGAGATAGAGATACACTACCATCCTGGAAAAGCGAATGTGGATGCTGACACACTTAGTCGGAAATCACACGTGCATAATCTAACCATGGCTGCAATAGAAGAAGAAGAACCGAGCCTGCGCTTGGTTCCCTATGGGTCATTGTTTAACCTTGCCCTCATTCCTACAATTCGTGATGAAATTGTAGAGGCTCAAAAGAAAGATAAGGGCATGGCCCATATCCGGAAGAGAATAGACAAAGTAGAAGCTAAGTGCTTCCAGAAAGATGAGAATGGTACGATATGGTTCAAAAACCGTATAGTCGTACCCCGTGACATGAAGCTTCGTATGAAGATATTAGACGAAGCTCATTTATCAAAATTTTCCATTCATCCGGGCAGCAACAAGATGTAAGATTTGAGAAACAAGTTTTGGTGGACACGGATGAAGCAGGAAATAGCTATATATGTATCCGAGTGCGATACGTGTCGAAGGGTGAAAGCAGATCACATGAAGAAACCTGGTTTGCTGCAGCCCCTTCATATTCCGGCATGGAAGTGGGAAGATGTGAGTATGGATTTCATTGTCGGGTTACCGCTCACATCTCGGAAGCATGATTCTGTTTGGGTCATCGTTGACTGATTAACCAAGTCAGCACACATCATACCGGTGAATGTGGAATTCAATGCCAAGAAATATGCGGAGTTATACATTGAACGAATCTTATGTCAGCATGAAGTTTCAAGAACAATAGTTTCAGATCGTGGTGCATTGTTCGTTTCTCATTTCTGGGAACAGCTGCACACATCTTTGGGAACACAAATTGCTTAGAAGCTTCGCATATCACCCTCAAACTGATGGACAAACCGAGAGGGTGAATCAAGTCTTGGAAGATATGTTGAGAGCGTGTGCCATCCACCATGGTAAGAATTGGGATGCTTATTTACCGTTGGCGGAATTCTCGTACAACAACAGCTATCAAACGAGTATCAAGATGGCACCGTACGAGGCTCTTTACGGCCGGAGATGTCGCACGCCGTTGAATTGGTGCGAACCGGTGAAAGAGTGACATTCAGGATTGACCTTGTCAATGACGCCGAAGAACGAGTTCGGGTCATAGAAGCAAATTTAAAAGCTGCTCAATCTCGACAGAAGAGCTATGCAGACCAGCGACGTCGATCGTTGAACTTCAACGTCAGACAGTACGTATATCTTCGCGTATCTCCAATGAAGGGAGTTCACCGATTCGTTGTAAAAGGGAAGCTCGCTCCCCGGTTTATCGGTCCATCTGCTATCACAGAGAAATGTGGACCCGTAGCTTACCGGCTTGAGCTACCGACGAATCTCGCTGGGGTGCATGATATATTTCACGTCTCTCAGCTTCGAAAATGTCTCAAGAATACCACTGCTGTCCGCAATGAAGATCTCGAGACATTGCAACCGGATCTCTCCTATACCGAGCATCCAATCCGGATTATCAATGAAAAGTCTCGGTCGACCAAGATTCGGACGCTCCAATTTTATAAGGTGTTATGGAGCAATCATACCGCGGAGGAAGCAACATGGGAGAGTGAAGCATACCTCCCAGCGAACTATCCGGACTTGCTGTCCGTTTATATCTGGTAATTTCTTCCTTTACCGCATTGTCTCTTCTTTTGGAATCTCGGGACAAGATTCTTTTTAAGGGGGGAGGGATGTGAAATCTCAAAATTCTAGCAAGTGGAGCTGCAATTCACACCGAGAAATGAAGAGGGAATTTAAACTTTTGAATTTAAAGGTGTGAGCTCCAATTCTAAACTTGAACTTGCATAAATTCCTGAACACGGAGATCTAAAGCTACCATTTGGTTCTCTACACATCCACGGGTAGCCCGGCAGAGCATTTGAAAAGGATTTCCTATTTGTTGGAATTTAAACGGGAGAAAATTTGAATTTGAATGTAAATCTCAGTTTTAAATTCTGACTTCACCGAAATCCAGAGTGCACCGTTGTGTTGCTCACATTTATTTTGGCCTATCCTCCAAGTTTGATCAAATTTGGAGTTTGTTTGCTAATTCAAATGGAATTTGGAAAGAAAAGAAGAGGTGGAGAAGTCGACCCACATGTCAGCCACAAGAAGAACAAACAGTCTCTGTTCTCAGCCGTGAGCGCGCCACCGAGGGTGCCGGCCGCCACCGAGCTGCTTGTCTATGACTTGCTCCCGAAGGCTGTTCACTTCACGATGGATGAGTCTCGGTGATGCGCAAACGAAGTTCACTTTCCCCTGCTCAGGCGCTCCCTCACCCTCTCAAACCGAAGAAACATGCTGCCGTGCTCTGCTGCTCTCATCGCCGATCGCTTTCCGCTAGCATTGGCACCCATCTGAGTCGTCCAGGAGCTGCTCCGGACTCCACTCGACGTCGTCCAACCCTCACCAGCCCGTGCCCGGCCTCCTTCGATCGCTGCCACGCCGTTCTTCCTCCGCAAGTCTGAGCAAAGTCGCGCCTCACTGATCATCGGTGCCCGGACGTTCTGAGCTGTATCGTGCCCAACCTTCTACAGCAAAAAGAGGAGCCCCAGACTTCTCTACACTCTGGTGAAAACCCCTCCTCTTTTTGTGCACTACATAGGAAGAATTTCTCTGTTTACTGCAAGTGTATTCATAGAACCGAGCTGCACAAATCTTCGAAATTGGTCGTGATCAGTCCACCATCACGTGTGCCGAGCTACAAAAATGATCTACACACTCCCACGCCCCTCTAGGATCAAAAATCATCGAAAATCATCAAGATTTGGCACTGTTCTTCGAGAATTTTGGGCCAGCACCGATTTTCTCCGTAGGTCGCCGATGAGTTCCTATTTGCAGCCATTTTTGAGCCGATTTGAGATCATGCCAGTGATGAGGGATCCCCCACGGTGCTTTAGAGCCCAAGAACCGACCATTTTGTGGATAATTATCCATGCACGACCTCACCGGAGCCCTAGGGTTTGCTGTTGCCAGTGCGCCCTATTTTCCGGCGAGTTTCAGCCGCTGGCGACCTCACCAACAGGTTCAGCATGGGGGGAAATGGGGGGGGGGGGCAGCAGGGGGACTGGATGTGGCCGGGAAGGTCCTTTCCAGTGACCCTCACCGGAGGAAGCCGCCACTGCCCTGTTTGGCGCGAGGCTGAAGGTTAGGGATGACAGGTGGGACCCACGGGCAGTGTTTAAACTTTTCCAGATTTTCCTAATACGGTTCAAACTTTAGAGAGTCATAACTTTGTGTAGGAACCTACAAAAATTGTGAAATAAATTTTGTTGGATTTCTATCATATAGTACTATCCAGGGGTGCAGCCCAATATTTATGAAAATTCCTGGATTTAGCTCATTAATTCATTTAAGGAAAACATTGTAGGAATTTTTACAGGAGTTCTGTTTATTGGAAAATTCCCAAATTTGGGCAGGACACTCTTCCAAAAATCCTTGAACTCCAGTAACATTTTCAGAGGCATTGGACTTCATTTAATTGGCCAAATGTTAATTCAATCTTTTATGTCTCTGAAAAATAGGAAAATGACAGAAAGATTTTCCAGCTTTTAGCTCCAACTTCTAAAATCCATATCTCTTTGTAGGGAGATCCAAAAATGGTGAAACCAAGTCCTATGGACTCATTAGACTCTCGAGTTTCTGAAAAACCAAATTTGGAGCATGACAAGACACTATAATTTCCATAGGAATTCAGAGAAGCCAAATAGCTAAGGAAATTCTTTAGACCACATCTTACATAAACTTTGTTTGAAATTTTGCAAGCCATACCTATGTATGATCTATGGACCACTGTAAAAATTTCAGAGGATGTTGAGATCATCTTCTCAAGTTTCTGCTAATCCTTTCTAGTTTTATCCTTATATCCTTTACCTAGTTCTTTGAACTTGAGTTCCGAAATTCTCCAATGCTCACAATGTTCATGTCTCTGCTCCAGAACATAGACAAACCAAATTATCGAGTCTTAGTTAGTTAGAACCCTTTCTTAAGTCATAAAACATTTTTGTTTTATTATGTCTTTACTTGCAACATAAAACTGTGCATATTCATGTCGGTAGGAAATACGACGAAGGAGGTCGACGAGCAACTTGACTCGGAGCAGCAAGTTGAGGCTTAACTCATCGCCAAGCTACTGACTGTAAAGTAGAACTAAACCTGCAGCAACATAAGGCAAGCCCCGGTTTGCATTTAACATCTTTTAGTTATATTTTACTTTATATCACTTTTATTGGTCTAGTATGTATTGTGCATTAGGTCAAGGTGATTGATACTCCAAATGCATGACCCACAAACCCTTGGAGTACAGGGTAGAACAGGTTACCTTTGTGTAAATTCTGCTAGGCTTAAGTTGTATAGGATCGGGTACAAGTCGCGTAGTTGGAAGCTACTCGCGAGTTTAGGATGTTGGTTCAGCGGGGTATGATTCTAGAGAATGAAAGTTCTGGAATGAAAAATGAGACCGAGCAGAGAGTAGGAGCAGCAGGACGTTGGGCCTGTGTGGCTATAGCTCTGTTTGTGTAGGTTAAGGACTGATGCATATGCCGCCCTGCTGAGCAAGTTTGAACAGTACCGGATGCAAACTGGAATTATGGGGTCCAGGAAACAGATGTAACTCGGGTACTCTCGTGTCGAAACTTATACAGCCGTTATTTGGGGGTTGGTGTTAGAGGTGTAAACCCGCTAGCAGAGCAACTTCGACGTGTTCCGTGTAGTGGCCCTTGTGATGGGTCGGCGGAACTGGTTCGGCATTGGAGTGATGTGTGAAAGGTTGCTGCATACAACGTAAGAAAGAGCTCTTGTATGAGTCTTTTGAGGCGGGTGTATGTGTCGTGTATCCCGGGTGTGTCCTGATTGCAATCACCGTCCCTCGCGGTTATATGAGTACCACTTGTTCACTGAGTTGTGACGTAGTAATAAATTCCAGATAAAGTGTGATGAATCAATGCTGATGTGAAGTTCTTAAATTCATTGTATTGCCAATCATGTATGCTGTAGTTGTAGAGCTCATTAAGTTTATTTTCCTCTTTGGGCATCACCACATCAGAGGAAAGTGTTTCTTGTTTGATTGTGGACTTCCGATGTGAGGGCTGCCTATGGCATAATAATCTGCTGCTATTAAACTGAAAGTAAGGATTAACATGTAGGCGTGTCGTTGTTGCATCATATTTTTCCTATGTTAGTAATCCCTGCATGTAGAGTTTCATGGTTAGGAGTGTCGGTTAAGTCTTGCTGGGCCATCGTGCTCACGGTTGCATTATTTGTGTTTTGCAGGTTATAAAATTTGCTATGAAGATAGTTGTTCGGTGAGCCATCAGAGACTCACCGGAAACCCTGCCGCTGCACTCATCTTTGTGGAAGCTAGTAAGAAGCGTCCGCGGGCTGGACGTCTTCTCTTCTGCTTAGATAGGATCGAGAGCAAGTGTGTATGTATATTCCGCTGCGAGTACCCTCGTGGTACATTATTTTGTAAAATACACTATGTTGATAAATAAAAGACTTTGTACGTTTATGGTTCTTTTCGTGTATGCTGTTGGGTGCCACATTGCACGGCACCACCCAATGTGTATCCTGGAGTGTGGATCCCGGAAGGGGTTCCCCACATCCGCGTGGAGCGTGTCTGTGCCCACCGGCAGATTTACACCTTGCTACCCTCAACCCATTCCTATAAAACGGTTGGGTAAGACTCGGCACCCAGGTTAACCAATTACATCGGTTTTCTAGTCCCCATATGCCAGTATGCATCTGGTACTGTTCAAACTTGTCCAGCAGAGCTGCACACGGCTCGGTCCTCAATCGACACCAACACGGATACGCACGTGAGACCTCCACTCACTACATCCTATCCCCCCCCGCTGGGTCTCAGTTTCTCATTCTTAAGCCATTCTCTACCTCTTTCCATTCCGTGTGAATAAATTACTATCTTGCGAGTAGATTCCAACCACTGGACTTCTACCAAGATTCTATGAACATTAGCATGGCATTCTCTACTTGTTGAGTTGTAAACTACCCAACCCGTCATAGGTTTTAAAGGTCATGCAAGTGGGGTTTCAATCACCTTAACTCTAATGCAATCATTTCACCCTACACATAAGTGATACAAATGAAAAATTTGCAAAAGCACTTAAAATGCAAACCGGAGCTTGCCTGGTTGCGAGTCAAAGGGGAAGTTAGCGTCTGGTGGGAGGACGTCCAACGGCTCCGGGGTGTCCTCAACTTCGGTCACTATATGCAATATAGCGAAATATATGTATAAGTGCTAATGAAGTATAATAATTACACTTCTATTCATAGCTACTGCTATTTAGGTTCCTAAATTGGCTTTGGGATTTTTCAAGTGGATACTAGATTCTATAAGGATGATTTGAGCAAAACTTGGAGAAATTTCATTGAACCTTGTGGTCTCCGAAATTCCCACAAATACAAGGCTCCTCTGAATTTTGAGCCCAGATCTGAAGTTTTGACATGGCTAACAGTGGAAGATCTAAATAGAGCAGGTCTCTATGGTTCAATTAAAATTTGTTTCACTATTTTTGAAGCTATCTACAGGGAGAAATGAATTTTGAAATTGGACAGGCTTGCTGAAAAGTTTCTGTTTAGAATTTGAATTTCCAAATAATGGCTGAACTTTGGAAGACAATTTAGCCTAGCAAATGAACTCCAATGAAGCTCAAATTTTTACCAGAGATCACTAATGTCCTGAGGAATGTTCTGGCCAAATTTGAGGAAATTTCATAACAGGGATCTTCTGGAATTAATTCCCAAAGCTTTAATTTGATGAATTTTGGAGAAAATTACAGAAATCTTCAGATCAATTTCTTTGCATTTCTGGAAAGTACTGACTGAGAGGAATCCAACAAAATTTGCTTCACAAATTTTGGACATCTCTACAGAAAGTTATGGAGGTTTGAAATTTGCCCTAAATCTGAAATTTGAGAAAAGTTTAAACTCTGGTTGTGGGCCCCACGATTTAAATCGGCCCACTGAGCTCGCGGCCACACCGAGGCCTACGGGGTTTTCCCTAGCCGCACACGATCCTAGCTGCACACTGATCCCTGCGAAGGAAACAGAGGCTGACCAGTGGGACCCGCGCTCCTTCTTCAACCTCCCGACACCAACGTTTTCCCGCGGTGGCGCACTACGGCGACGCTCGCCGGAACTGGGGTCCCGGTCTCCTCCAGAGCTCAAACTCTCTGCCTAGCCATAACTTGACTTGCTGAACCCTTCTAGGAAGTCGGCGGCCGCCGGCAATGGCCGGAAACATGCTTGCGACGATGGCAGTGGCAGCTAGGGTTTCAGCGACGGTGTTCTCGTGCTATGGTGCACCACATCAACCGTGGTTTGCTCAGAGAGAACCAGTGGAACATGGGAAACATGAAATGAAGAAGCTTGGAAGCTCAAACCACTGGCAAACCCACTCTCGACGGTGAGCTGACGGTTCTTGCGGTGGCGGCATGGAAAACAGCGATAACTCGGCCGATTCTCAATGGTTTTCGTTGCTTCTTCTTCGAGGACGGCCGCTAGAATGTGAGGAAACTACTTGCTAACGAGCTTGCCCGGTGGTAGTACTTGTGGATAAAATTTTGTTATAGACCGAGCTCGGTGGAGTAACACTGGGTTTCGGAAAACCCTAAAATTCCTGCTACCTACTTGACCGATCAACAGACAGTTTCTTGCTACACGTTCTAGGGATGCAAACGCACCTCTTTCGTGTAGGGAAATGGAAGTGAAACCGGCTGTGGCGTGCTGTCCACAGTGAACCGAACGGGGTCCTGCTGACCACCTCGGAACATTGGCGCCAGATTACAATTTGCACATATCACAAGCTAGGCACCTGAGGTTGGAGAACGGTGGATGCTAGAGCACGACCTTGTGCTTCCTTTTGCTTCTTGGAGCTCGATCACCCGAGCTCAGGCTGCTATGCGCGAAGGAGAAACAGAGAGCGGCTTCGGCAACAGTGCTTCGTGGGAGAGAGCGGAGAAAACTGTGAGCGAGCGAGAGAGGCAAAGAAGAACTTCGGTGCTGTGGCTGTGGCGTGATGAGATGATCCAGCGACCGAGGAAACAGGAGGTGGCACGGTGGAGTCCTCGGGAGCGGGTTGCAGCCAGCGCTGGCGCTCACTCAGTTCTCAACCGAAGGCAGAACTGAGTCGGTTTTGCTTCTGTGGGTGGCTGACTAGTGGAGTCCACCCTCTTATTTCCTTTTTAATTTTTCCCACTGATCTTTTTACCACAGTACTCACAATTAAAAGCTTTGTTTCACCTCAACGTCATGGTTTGAATATTTCAATTCTAATGTGGAACATGAACAGATTTTTGGTTATTTGAAATTTAATTGGAATTTGAATCTTCCCTTTTGCATTGTTCCAAAAGCATAGCAACCCACACTCAATTAATCTGAATTTTTGATGGATGCTAATTCAAATGTGGAGAACACATTTGTGGAACCAAATTTGAAAATTGAGGAAGTTGGGATTTGAAACTGAAATTTAAATTCAGATTTGAGGGCTTCCTCTTTTAATCCAAACAAATAGTAGAACCCCTCCAAATGAGCTGAAATTTGGGAGGTTAAATATTTGAAATATGAAGACCCAAGTTATGAATTCATATCTCCATGTTTGGAAGTTTTTGGGAAGTTTGAATTATCACTTTGAACACACACCGTTTTAATTCAAAGTTCTAATTCCCCTCATTTTTCCTAAGTGTGAATGTGCTGAATTCTTTGTTAGCACTTTTGGGGATTTTACACTGATCGTCGCTGCGACGAATCATTTCCATCCCGGCTGGAACCACCAACCTCATACCCGGAATGAGTATGATCCATACTGCAAGAGCGAGAAATTTACAGATAATATCCAAGATTGTACTCCCCTTGAACTCAAAATTATTAACCGCAAAAGCATCACATCAACAGTGCAGCATACATGAAATGGAACAAGGTTTTTGAAAATTCTGAAATATAACCAATGATTGATCAAGTTTGTCAAACACTCAAACCAACAACAAGGAAGGATGAAAGATAACTACTGAATATGTCATGGAACTTAGAGAAGTATAAAAACCGTCATGTATGAGCAATGCTCTGTTCACAATGACCATTTGACCTTAATCCCAGAATTTGAATATGAAAACGGCGATTTCATGTCTCAAGTTGAATATCAAAGTTTCAGATAACTTCAATATCTTTATATCGAGTATTTATTTTCCTTCATATCAATTCTGGATCAGGAGTTATGATTTTTCAAAGTTGACAGAAATCTGGAACAATTTTGACAGCACCTCCTCTGAAAGTGGCTGTTTTATCCGCAAGATTTCATACAATTTTACCCCAAATCTGTAGAAACTTTGAACTACAAAGTCATAGCACATATCACAAGCTTTCCAACGGTGTCTTACATGACCCATAGAGATTTTTATACAATAAGTTATGGTCGAAATACAGAAATTTCCAGAGAGAATTTTTGGTGTATCCTGTTTCTGGACAGTGCATACTCATATGAGATTTTCGTCCATTTGGAGGGAGATTCTTGTAAGGTACTAAGTTTTTGCACACAATCAAAGTGTTCATCACACCACACACACCTCATTTGAGGAAAACTTATGAACACATTTGAAGAGCAAGTAAACACCATCAACATGGTCATTAGAGGATAAACTCACAATATGCAAAAGTGATATTTCCCACATGCATCATATAGGGGCTGAGCATATGATAAACTCCTACACTTTGATAAGGATGCTTATGCCAAATTTCACCCAAATCCAAACCTTTTTGGAAGTATTTTTGGGTATAGTTAGAAAGAGGCTAGTTTGAACTTAAATTCAAAGTCAAACTCTTTTCATCCCACGAATTCAAAAATGGGATTAATATTCACACTCAGCACATTTTTGTGAGCTCACACACCAATTTTCACTCCATTTGGAGTTGATCTTGACATGAGCCAATTTAAGAAAATTCAAAGCCAATTTGAATTTCAAACTGCATAGGTGCTGTGAATATAGTTAAACACTTCACAATTTGAATTCTATCAATTTCAAATGGGCATTTGGTGGATAATTCAAATTGCAAAGGATATTAGGGTCATTACTGTTTAGAGCAGTAGTAAAATTGAATTTCAGAGGTCAAAACTAGGGGTGGGCCCCTCTTGTCAGCCCCACAAGCGAGCAAACCGACTAAAACACTCGGGCTCGGGTTTTGCCCTCGCTCACGCGGACGCCACAGCTCTGCTCGCCGCTGCCACCTCCTGATCGGCGATTCCACCTGCCAACTGACATCGCCAGCTCGTTATCATCCGGTCCCGGGTGCCACAAAGTGTTCTTGCCTCTGTCCCGACACATCCTCGCGCTGAAAAACCGAAGAGAGCCGCCGCACACCCGAAACCACCACCTCGCCGTCGACCGACCAAACCTGTCCCTTCCACCTCGAGCTGCGGCCATAAACGGCACCGCCAACCTTCACTCGACGTGCTCCAGCCCTCAGCTGCTCGTGATCAGCTCCCCTCGAGCTTTTCCGAGCCGATATTCCACTGACCTGTTCACCCCGAAGCGCCTCCGACTTGACACCGTCATCCGGGCAGCTCGATGCTTCTCCGGCGCAGCCAACTGGTCTCTGAGGTTAGTATCGAGGTCTAGTAGCTTCCCCCACACTGCCTAGCTCTATCTTAATGTCGTCTAGCAGGAATTTTAGGTTTTCCGAGGATAGCCGGATATAACTGAAGCGCACAAGAACTCAAAATTCATCTTTCATGTGAGTTCCTCGTCACAAGAAAGTCATCTGGACTAAAATTTAGAATTTTTCACTGAGTAGATCACTCAGAACAATTCCCTAAGCATTTAGGCAAAAAGGAATTAATTCTGAATAAATTTGCACTTTCATGCAAATTAAAGTGAACTACAATTTCAAACATAGCTCAGAAAGTATGCCTGACTTTTCCTAGGATTTTTGGAGCTAATAATTTCTTAGAACTGAATTTCCAAATTTTGGAAATTCTCTGAAATTGTTTTCTGTACTCATTTGAACTCAGAAACTTGATTTCAGAATTGTCCTAACTAAATCAACTCCAATTGATCTGAAACTTTTACAGGAGTGTCCTAACATCCTAAAGAATATTCTGGCACAATTTGAGGATATTTGGATGAACCAAACTCCCTCTAAAATTCTTTTTCTGAAAAGTTTTAAAGAATTTTCCAGAATGAAATAATAACTTTCATGCAAATTAGGTTGCATATTTGGATTGATTTTTTCATCCTGAATAAAACCCTATTTTAATCACTAAATTTGGAGCTTCCTAGCAAAAGTTATGAGGTTCTACAGTTTGAACAACTTTATGTTTGAATTCTACACAGAACAATTCAAAAGTGGGGCCCACAGGTCAGGTGTTTCTTCAACCTCTCGCCAGAGCCCGTGGGTGCACGCTGGACAGAAGGGTGGCGCGCCCCGTTCTCCCTCATTTCTCCACCGTCTTTGCTCCGGTTTTGCCCTCCACGGTCCTCACACCGTGGCCTAGCAGCCGGGCATGGTTTCCCCGCATGAAAACGGCCGTAGGTGGGTCAGCACCGGCCGGGCGGCTCGGGAGCTCGGCATTGACGCGTTCCAGCGTGTCCAAAGCTCCTCCTGGCGAGCTACAATGCCCTAAAGCATCCCTAGTGGTCAAGGAACCTGGAACAGAGATGAACTCTAGCAGAAAATGGCTGCAAACTAGTCGTCACCGTGGACCACGGCGGTTTTAGCCGCCGGTGATCATGCCCAAAGCTGATCGAGCTAGAGCAACTAGGGTCCCGCACGACCACCCTGACCAAAAACCACGAGGACACATCCATCCAACGGGCTGAGCAAAGCAAACTCGCCGCCGCCGGATGAAATGGCTCAGGTCGCCGTTGACCTCATAGCTCCGGTCGTTTTTTCGCGCGGTATGAGTGCACCAACAGCTTCCTCGAGCTCCAGTGGTGCTTTACGGTCACTTCGGTCATCGAGATAGGCATAGGACGCGTTGGTCATCGTCGGCGCCGCACCACAGATCACCTCCGTCGATGCTGACCAGTTTTCCGGCGATGGCATGCTGCACAGCCTTATCCGGCCACTAGGGCTTGGTCTGAGGAGCGTGTAGCGTGAAAGATCACCAGAATTGGTCCACCGTAGCTGGAGAATGGATCGTGCCATGGCCTCTGCTCGTCGCGTGCTCGGCGCCGGCGGGAGGTTGAGGAAGGCACTGTGCATGGGACCCACGTGCCGTGTTTTAAATATTTCCCCGATTTTCTAATTTAGTTCAGCTTCAAACCCACATAACTTTGGCTAGGAAACCCCAAATCGAGTGAACCAAATTTTGTCGGATTTAATTCTCCGAGTACTTTCCAACAAATCAAGTTTCACTTTACGAAAATCCTTATTTCTCCAGAATTAATTCTTCAAAACATAAATTGTTTAGAATTTTAACTGGAGAACCCTTTGGAGGAAAATTCTGAAGTTTGGCCAGGATGTTCACCATAATATCATTTAGCTACCATAAAAATTTCAGATCCATTTGAACTAATTTGATCCACCTAATTGCGTGATTAATCAAACTGTTCCAAAGAAAATGGAAAAATGTCCAGAAACATTTTCAGATTTTATCTGAAATTGTTTAGCTCATATCTTTGGCTAGGAGTCTTTAAATTAAATTAAACAAACTCCATTAGAACTCTCTGAAAATCTAGTTTCCAGAAAGTCATGGCTTGCTCCATGAAAATCCCTAGAACACCCTAAGAGCTCCAATTAAGGCCAAATACATATTTATTTGTGGAGAGCTCAAATGAGCTTTGATGCAAATAAAACATATCCAAGTCTTTGTTGAGGTTGTATCCAAACCACTGTAAAAATTTCAGAGTCATTGGGCCTGTCTAGCAATACTTTTCGTCTTTACAAATTCAACTTCAAATTCAAATGCATTCAAATTGATACATACATGTATTTATCTCATGTAGTCGCTAAGGTTGAGGAGGAGCCCGAAGTCTTAGACTTCATCACTCCGGAGGAACAGCTAGCCTACGACCAACAGCAGCAAGGCAAGCTCCAGTTTGCATTAGCCTTTTATAAACTTTATTGTTTTGAAAACTTACTTTGAGTATCCACTTTATTTATGCATTAGAGTCTTGTTTGAAAACCCAAATGCATAGCCAAGAAGACGCTGGGTTGGGCTTAGGTTTTAAACCTCGATTAGCTACTGCAATGCTAAGGTAGAGTAGGATTTGGTACAAGTCGAGTAGTTGGAACTACTCGGAAGAATAGGCTAGGGGCACACTACTCGGGTAAAGATAGTAAATGAAACACATGGCAATAAAAATGAGACCGGGCGGAGAGTAAGGGCAGAAGGACGTTGGGGCCTGGGTGCCATAGCTCCACTTGTGTCCGTTGAGGGCCGAGCCGTGTGCGGGCCTGTTGAACAAGCTAGAACAGTACCAAAGACCTACCGGATATATGGGGACCGAGAAACGATGTAATTCGGTGGCTGAATGTTGAGCCATTGCTTGTCGTCCAGAGGGTAGGTTGAGAGCCTGAGGTGTAAATCGGCTGGCGGTACTGCAGATGCGCGCAGAGACCTCTTGCTCCGGACGACAGGACCGGTTCAATATTTGGCTGACGGATGAAAGGTGGTTGCGTACAACGTCCGTGATGGTTGCTGTAGGCAACATCGAGTACGAGCGTACATGACGGGTTATTCGGGTAACCCTGCAGGTGTAAATCGATTATAATTATTGTCCCTCATGGTCAGTGAGTACCACATGTTCACTGTACCGTGACGTAGAAAGAACAGGCTAGATACATGTTAAAAGTTTGATGATTTGAAGGATGGACCTTGATTGATAATGAAGTGCTATAGTTTAGTGCTAATCAAAGTTCTTTTCGACCTTGGGCAAAGTACATGAGAGAAATGTGTCTCTTGTTTGATTGCGGCTCTCTCATGTGCCTTAGCGTGAGGTTCTCCACAACTTGCTGCTACAAATTTTGAAAGTAAGGTTCAACTACTTAGGCGAGTCCTTTGCAACTTACTTTCCCATTTACACTGTAATCCAGCATGTAGAAGTTTCATGTATAAGAAAGATGGGTCAGACTTGCTGAGCCATCGTGCTCACTGCTTGTGTTTGAATCTTTTGCAGGGTGTTATGAGGAGGAGACTCCCGAGGAGGAGACGGACCCCAAGAGGGAAACCCCGTCAAGTGGGAGTCATGCACGCCGCTGTGTTAGTGTGCGTGTGTGCTAGAGGGAACACGTTCACGGGCTGAACGTGAACTCTGTGCGTAGTCTACACCCGTGAGTGTGGACTGAACATATTTTATTATAAACATGTTCATAAACTCTTTTATGTAATAAAACTATGCTTCCGCTTTGAATCTTTTATGTGTGTTATTTGGTGATGTGCAACGCAGCACCCCTCAGCGTGATCCTGGCTCGTCGAGGCCGTGAGGCCCTGACGGCGTGGTATCAGAGCTCGCTTGAGGTTTCACGCACTAAAAAGGTCATCTTTTTGAAAAACCCAGTGAGGAATGAGTTTGTAGCCCATATAAGGATGTTATTAGTGTATAGAAAGTGGCAAATCTAACCTATGTGCTTATGTCAGAAAATCATGCATCTCGGGACGTCATATGTCTTGGGGGTGCATGTAAGCACTGTCCACCAGTGCGCACAGGCCAAAGGGTGGAGCCTCACGGGTGGCAGATAACCCGGCCCGCGTTAATATCCTCTATGACTCTTCATGTCGTTTGGGGTATTTGAGAAATGCCTTTCCCTGGCGTGCTACGGGCAAGTTTTGGAGACCCCGTCACATGGTTAATAACATGAACACGTAGCTCAAGGCAATTTTGTCTTGAGAACAACCGTGTGAGTGATGACGAACGGTTGTATGAACTGTATTGGGACTGGGTTCGGTGTGCAGCCGCGCCCGACGATTGTGTGAGTTATTTGCAGGTAGTCTAACAACGAATCGGTAGACGAGTAGCATCCGTGTGCGAGAGACGTTTAGTGCCACTGAACTAACGAAGCAGACTAAGTCCGCTATAGGTTTTTCTTTGTGAGGAACGTAGTACCCGCATAAACTGGTGACGCTTCGATGTCACACCCCACTAAATGTTCTACATCATTGTAAAATCTGAAGGTTTTGATCCAGAGCACTAAAAGTGTGATTTAACTTCTTCCCTTAATGATCATGTTCAAAGTTAACAGGTTTTCAACTTATAGGATACTAAGGACAGAGTACTCTGTTTTCAGCTGAAATAAGGCTGAAGTTAAACAGTTGTTAGAGGTTGAGTTCTTTCGAGGTTGGGGTCATATTATACATTTCTGGAAATATTTGGAAGATCTGTACAACTTTTCTGTTGATTCCCAGAGGTGTTTCATCCCTTAACCAGTCGAAAAATGCAATAGATTTGAAACTGTCCAGAAAACAGGGCAGAGCAAACACTCTCTGTAACTCTCTGTAAATTGAGCATAACTTCCTGCACAAAAATCTAAAAATAGAAAATTAGGTAGTTCTGTAAAGTTCATGAGATGAGTTACAACTTTGTAACAGAAAGTTTTGCAAATTCGATGAACAATTAACTGGAATTCTTGGATCAAATAAGTACCTCAAGCAGGGAGGTGCTGTCCAATTTTCTCCGGAAATTCTGTCAACTTTGACATCTCATAACTTTTGAAACAGGGAAGACCTTTAGCTTTAACCTTGATGTTGAGCTCCAGAATTGGTTTTGCCTTTCGCATGGTCTAAATCAGGTTAAAATGGAAACTGGTCAGGGCTGCCAATTTGGGCAGCAGACCAGCAATCAAATTTGTTCTAAGTTTGAGTTGTGTTTCCAAATTTTATGAGTTCAATGACATGTTTTATGTTATAACTCAATGAATTACTGTTGAAATGCATATTTGACCTTTTTCAAATATACTTCTACAGATGACAGCGGATAGACAATTGGAGAATGGGTGGGTGGTATCCCACTGTTCTCAACGCAGCCGTTATCAGGAAGTGTTGAAGCAAATGCTTCAATATTTCGGGTACGTGGAGACGCCGCAGTACCTCGCCAAGAAAGAAGGCGAGGAGGGGAACACGACGTGGGCCATCCATGTTGAAGTCCCTGCAGGACCTACGCCACCCGGTTGGGCACCATTCACTGTCACGGTGAGAGGTAGACAGCCGGAGGAAATATGGCAAGTGGCAGCCCGTGACACCATGTCGCGTTTCTGCCAACTACACGTGAGAGCTATGGAGGGCACTCCATACGTGCTCGTTCCGGTGGAGGGAGGAGCTAATTACGAGTGGAGGGAAAGGTACTTGGAGGCAACAGATCCGGGTTGCCCAAGGTACAACCCCGCGGAGGCGAACCTCAGCCTCCAGTTGAGGGCAGGGAAGACCTTGATGGACAGCCAAGCTGTCCAAACGGATTGTCTTGCCGTGAAGCTCAAGGAGAGCACCAGCCGTGGAGACCATTTGGAGAGTGCTCACAGTGCACTCTGCAATGTTCTCCTTCCGACGATAAAGCGACTGAACAAACAACATAATCAGTTGCATCGTCTGAAGAAGGCAAAAAAGAAAAGCCGCGTCGACATCACGGCTTTACAACAGCAAGTGCAGGCCTTGACCCAGCAAAATGAGGTCCTAACTCAAGAGCGTGATGATGCCATTGAGGAGAGCCAGGGCTAGGAAGAGGACTACAACCAAGCCATGGACGAGGTGCATGCGTTGCAAGACCTCGTACCTCCGGTAGTGGGCCTACTTATGGTAGGTGCTGTACCCGTTATTTTTGGTATCCCGGCGATGTGGGAACCTGAACCGGAAGAGGAGGTCATGGACCTGGAGCCACCAGTAGAGGTAGCGGAGGAGGAAAACCCGCAGGAGGTCGAGTTCTACTCTAAGTAGTGAGTTACCGTTGCCAAGTAGGGCAACGAGGGTGGTGTGTAAAAAACTTTTGTAATCGGTGACATGTTGTGTAGACAGTGGTATATGTATAAGTAGTGACGACATGAGCACAACTTCTCGGAGACCCGAGAATAATGTATCCTGTATAAAGTTTATGCTTTATCAATATATGTGAATGTTGTGCAAGTTTATTCATGTATGACTTCAATACCTACTGTTTTATATGGAATTTTAAGAATGACATGTGCTGATCACTGCTGTCTTAAATTTCAAAATGAATCCCACTCGTGCCCACCAAGAAGTTAGGGGTTCTAGTCAGGGGGGAGATGCCACCCAACAGACTCCTGAGGATTCCTCGGGACAGCAACAGAAGCAACAGCAATAACCACCACCGCCACAGCCAACGGTTACATTGGCCGAGGCTATGGTGGGTTCTCATCAGCAGAACACGGAGTTGCTGCAAACCTTAATTGCAAATATGTCTCGACCGGAGAGGCGTCAAGATCGCGAGGAGCACCAACATAGCTACTACTCTGACTTTCTGGCTACTCATCCCTCAGTATTCTCAAGGGCAGATGAACCTCTTGATGCAGTCAACTGGCTCCGCACGATGGAGATGAAGTTCGGGCTGCTCCAAGTGAGTGAGCAGCATAAGACTCAGTTCGCGGCCCAACAGCTTCAAGGGTTCGTGAGCGCTTGGTGGGCGAACTTCTGTGCCTCACAACCCAGCGAGCGAGTTATGACCTGGGCGGAGTTTGCCTGCAGCAAGGAAGAAGGAATGCGCTGGAATACTCCAGGGCTTTCAATGATCTCGCACTCTACGCTTCATATCACGCCGATACCGACGAGAAGCGACGGGATCATGTTTACCAGGGGCTTAACCCGCTCCTGAAGGACAAGCTGGCAATGTTCAATCGTGGCAGCCTCAACGACATTATTAACACTGCAGTTGTTCAGGAGGACTCCGGCAAGGAGTTAGCGGCGGCAGAGAAGAAGCGAAGCGCGCCGCAGAGCAGCGGAGAGGGAGGTGGTCCTTCTCAAAAACACCGGATGTTGTATCACTCACAATCGAGTCAACGCTGGCAGCCACCACAGAGGCCGATGCCATTCTGCAGTCGGCCATATTCTCCACCGGCGTTCAGGATGGTACTACCAGCACCACCTCCGCAGCAACAACAGCAGCAGCAGGCAATGCCGCGTATGTTTGCACCTCAGCAGCGCATGCCGGGCTTTCGTCCCCCAAGCATGGGCCAGTCGTCTACCACATGCTTCAAATGCGGTCGCCCAGGACACTTTGCCAAAAACTGTCCTGAGAGGCAAGGCAGCAGAGTGGCACCACAGTTTCCGGGGAGGAATCAGCCCCGGAACCCAATTAATGTGCGATGGGCAAATCCTAAGTCCGACACCGTCCACCAACTCACCATCGAGGACGTGCCGGAGGGAGAGTCAATCCTTGCGGGTATGATCCAACTCCACCAGCATCCCGCCATAGTGTTATTTGATTCAGGCGCCGCGCATAATTTTATTAGACAAGATTTTATTGCTAAACACAGCTTGCAAATACTACCCACTGAAAGTCCATATTTGATTTGTTCACCGGGTGGAAAAATTTCAGCAAGCATGATGGTTTCCAACGCACCATTATGCTTAGCGGGTAGAGTATACCCCACGTCTCTCTTAGCTTTAGAGGGGCAAAAGGTCGATGTTATCTTATGGATGTCGTGGTTAACCCGCACGGTGCTGTTTTAGACACCGTCCTCCAAGTCGTGCATCTACACCCAGAAATGCACGAGTCACACTCATTATTTCTGAACAGTCCAGAAATAAAACTTCCAAGTGTATACCAATCCACCATCATCAGATTGGAAGACATTCCAGTAGTCTGTGAGTTCCAAGATGTGTTCCCGGATGATTGACCGGGGATGCCGCCCAACAGAGAGGTGGAGTTCAAGATTGAACTTGAACCAGGAACTATGCCAATATCCCAAAGGACGTACAAGATGGCGCCAAAGGAATTAGAAGAACTGAAGACACAGTTAACGGACCTGCTGGAGAAAGGTTTTATTAGGCCGAGCTCCTCGCCATGGGGCTGTTCGACATTATTTATGAAGAAGAAGGATGAAACGTTGCAGCTTTGCATGGACTATCGTCCACTGAACGCTATAATCATCAAGAACAAGTACCCGTTGCCACGGATCGACATGTTGTTTGATCAGTTGGTCGAAGCAAAGATCTTTTTCCAAAATGGACATAAGATCCAAGTACCATTAGATTAAGATGCGAGCTGACGATATTCCAAAGACAGCTTTCTTGACGAGGTACGGGCTTTATGAGTACCTGGTCATGTCCTTTGGCCTCACCAACGCTCCAGCTCACTTCATGTACTTGATGAACTCGGTGTTTATGCTGGAGCTGGACAAGTTTGCCGTGGTCTTCGTCAATGACATATTGGTATATTCCAAGTGGGAGGAAGAACACACGAAGCATCTGTGTATAGTCTTGCAACGGCTGCGGGATCACAAACTATACGCGAAATTCAGCAAGTGCGAATTCTGGATATCGCAAGTGCCTTTTCTCAGGCATATTATCTCAGTGGAGGGCATCGCTGTAGACCCGAGTAATATCACACAAGTGCTGAATTGGAAGTCCCCGAGAACTTTTCACGAGGTACGGAGTTTCCTCGGACTCGCAGGATATTATCGTAGGTTCATCCTGAACTTCTAGAAGATTACCAAGCCTATGACCGAGCTGCTGAAGAAGGCTACCAAATATATTTGGAGTCCAACATGTGAAGCAGCATTCAAGGCATTAGTAAATCACTTAACATCAGCACCGATTTTGGCGCAGCCAGACACAGCAAAACTGTTCGATGTGTACTGCGATACATCCAGCATTGGGCTCGGATGTGTGCTGATGCAAGACCGAAGGGTGGTCGCGTATGGATCACGGCAGCTCAGGAACTATGAGCAAAATTATCCAACTCATGACTTAGAGCTTGCTGCCGTGGTGCTCGCACTCAAAATGTGGAGGCACTACCTACTCGGTAACCTCGTGCATTTATATACCAACCACAAAAGCCTGAAGTACATATTCACTCAGAAGGAGCTGAACATGAGGCAGTGAAGATGGATGGAGTTGATAAAGGATTACGAAATAGAGATCCATTGTCATCCGGGCAAGGCAAACGTAGTGGTGGATGCACTACAGGAAACCCAATCATTTTGCGACGGCTAAAATTATTTGCGACGGTCACCCGTCACAAATAAAGTAAATTGCGATGGTTAACCCTAGGCCGTCGCAAAAAAACAAACCATCACAAATAGTACACTATTTGCGACGGCTACGACCGCAGCCATCGCAAATAACATTAATTTGCGACGGCTACCTCTGCAGCCATCGCAAATAGCATTAATTTGCAATGGCCAGACCTGTGACCGTCGCAAATTCAAAAACCATCACAATTAAACGTTTGTTTGCGACGGCCAAAGGAAAAGCCGTCGCAATTAAGAAAGCCGTCGCAAATGACCCTGATATACCTGACCAAGTGCCCCCCGACTCACAGAACTCTCGCCGCCGCTGCGCCCGCCTCCTGCGCCGCGCAGCCGCCTCCTGCGCCGCCGCACCGCCGCGTCGCCACGGCCACCGCGCACGCCGCGCCCCGCCTCCCTCAGCTGCTACTCACCTCCCTCGGCCACCACCCGCGTCCCAGCACGCCGCCACCCGCCGGCCGCCACCCGTGCCTGGTCGCCCCCGCCTCCAATTTCGGGCACGCAGCCCGCTGCCGCGCCCCGCCGCGCCCGCCGCCTCTCGATGCCATGCCGCGCACGCCACCTCCCGCAACCTCCCGCCGCGTCCGCCGCCGTCGCCGTCTCCCGTCACGCACGCCGCCTCCCACAGCCTACCGCCGCATCCGCTGCCATCGCCGTCTCCCACCGCGCCCGCCTCCCGGCGCCGCCGCACCCGCCTCCCGTCGACGCCGCGCCCGCCGCCATCACCGCCTCTCGGTAAACTCCTCCATCTAAATGCATTTTTTCATTTTTTTCTTGTTATTAGTTAGATTAGGATAGAGTATAGTTAATTCAATTTGTTTTAGAGTAATATGTAATTAATTTGGCAATTAAATTGTTTTTTGTAGTTAGTTAGGTAGTTAGGGTGTTTATAGTTTAATTTGGTTTATAGTTAATTGATTTGCGATGAACAGCTCCGCCGCGCTCCGCCGCATCGCCTCCCGCCGCGCGCGCGCCGCCTCCTGCCACCGCGCCCCGCCGCGGCCGCCGCCTCGCGCCACCTCCTGCCACCACGCCCCGCCGCGGCCGCCGCCTCCCGCAGCCGCGCCCCGCCGCCTCCCGCTGCCGCGCCGCGACCGCCGCCTCCCACGTGTGCCTATTTTGTGTTGAACAAGTTATTTTATGTAGTGGCTGTAGTCAGCTGCATACTAGGCCAATGCTCGTATAAAGTTCTTATTTGCGACGACCAAAGAAAAAGCTGTCGCAAGTAAAATAAATTGCGACGGTTTCCTGTAGTGGATGTCATAGAAAATCCCCGCGCCACACGAGATCCTCCCATTTTCTCCCGCTCACTGACGATTGGGCCCCACCCGTCTTCTTCATCCTCGCGCCACAGTGCCTCCCCGTGGCTGCCCTCGCCAGAGAGCTCGCCGGAACGGTGTTCCTGTGCCCCAACCTTTGCCAAACTCGCTCCTACTGTCTATTTTCACACGGGAAACATGCTACCGGTCTTACCCCTCACCTCCGATGGCCGGAGATGGGCTTGCGACGGTGGCAGCGACTTTGGTGACTCCAGCGGCATGGTACTCCCTCGACGAGCCTGGTAACCATCACAAATAAAGTCTCCAAGCCATAATTGGCGACGGTAACCGTCGTTCGACAGCAGGATGTCATTAGTTACGACAAGCTCCCGCGCACGGACGGCGGGCCCCGATGGGTGGTTTTCTCCCGTTCATTCCTCCTCTTTTGTTATTTCCCTGCCTCCTCCCTTGTTGTTGGACAGTTGACCCCAAAGCATGAAGAACTGCACCATTTTTGGGGGGTGCAGTGTAAAATAAGCAAGGTTATGCTGCCAAAATTTTGTTGGGATTTAGATATTGTGTCTCGTCAGAAGCAGGATAAATCCTGCATATATTAATGATAATTTCTTCGGCTTTAAACTGCAGAGTCAAACATGGGTGGAGACCGCAGTTGGATGTATACTGGCTGGAAGAGAAGAACTGGTGGTCACTCGGATGAGTGGTACATCAAGTTAGATAAATTCTTGGATCAAACATTTTCATTGTAAACGGATAATAAGGTGCGGTGCCCATGTACGAAATGCCGGAACACCAAGTTTTTGAGCAGATTGGAACTTTCGTTTCACTTATGTTGAAACGGTTTCACGCCAAGTTATAAGGTGTGGACCTTCCACGGCGAGACTAAATCTCGAGACACAATAGAAGTGGATGAGGATGATGATATAACGGGGGTTGATAGGATGGATGAGATGCTAGAAGCTCTGGAAGTGGAGGATCCTTTTACAAAGGAGGCAGGCAATTTCTTCGAGGAGCTCAAGAAATCACAACAGCCGTTGCATGAACACACGGATGTGACCGTCCTTGCTTTCTTGACCAGATTTATGGCAATTAAGTCTAAATACTTTTTTTCCATCAACTGCTACAATGATATCATGAAAATGATATGCGATATCCTTCCACAACCTCACAAAGGGCCTAAAGATATGTATCAGTCGAAGATCCGGATATCTGGTCTCGGTATGAACTATGAGAAAATCGATGTGTGCCCAGACAACTGCATGCTATTCTGAAAGAGCACGCCAACAAAAACATGTGCTTGAAATGTGGTAAACCGAGATATGTCGAAGTTGTTAATGACGATGGCGATAATGTGATGACAAATGTCGCACATAAGCAGCTTCGTTACTTGCCTGTGACACCTAGGTTGAAGCAGTTGTTTCTTTCAAAAGGAACCGCAAGACATATGAGATGGCACAAAGAAGGTAAACGTGAGAACAAACAATTAACGACGCATCCGTCCGACGGTGATGCATGGAAGGCGCTAGACCGTTTTGATCTGGATTTTTCTCGTGATGCGAGAAATGTTCGCGTCGGGTTAGCGACAGACGGATTCTCACCGTTCAGTACAAACGCCATGCCATACTCCTGTTGGTCCGTCTTTGTCATTCCCTACAACCTGCCACTGGCTTTGTGTATGAAGAACAAGTTCATGTTCCTTAGCCTCACTGTACCTAGACCTGATCATCCTGGGTCACGTCTCAAAGTGATGTTGAAACCGCTGATCGAAGAATTGAAAGTGTTGTGGACAGGAGTCAAAGTGTACGATAGTTACAAGAAGCAGAAATTCAACCTTTGAGCTGCTTATTTGTGGTCCGTCCATGATTTGCCGGCATACGACATGTTTTCCGGATGGAGCACCCACAGTCGTCTGACGTGTCCGATATGTACTTTGAACACGGATTGCTTTCGACTAACTCATGGAGGCAAGATATCTTACTTCGATTGTCACAGACGTTGCTTGCCTTCGAATCATATATTTAGGCAATAGAGACATGTCTTTAGAAAGAACACCGTTGTCACTAAAGGACCACCGAAACGTCTCAACGGGTCAGAAATTTCTGATATGTTGGACAAACTGGTGCCAAATGAAGGCCGTCCTGGATATTTCATAGGTTATGGAGAGAAACACAATTGGACTCATATATGTGGACTTTGGGAGCTACCGTATGTGAAGTCATTGATTCTAATGCACAACATTGATGTGATGCATCAGGAGCGTAACATGAGTGAAAGTATCATAAGCACATGCATGGATATTTCTGACAAAATGAAAGATAATATAAAATCTAGACTAGATTTGGCAGACATTTGTCATCGTCCAACTCTTGAAATCTCTGAAAGTGGTGGCAAGCCACGTGCTTCTTTTTGTCTTCGATCTAAAGAAAAGAAAGAAGTTATGAAATGGATGAAAACTTTGAAATTCCCAGATGGTTATGTAGCTAGCCTGAAACGAGCCGTGAATGTGAACACAGGAAACCTTACTGGGTTGAAGAGTCATGATTATCACATTATCATGGAAAGACTCTTACCTGTTATGTTTCGTGGCTATCTAGATGATGTAGTGTGGATGGTTTTAGCCGAGCTCAGCTATTTCTATAGACAGCTTTGTGCTAAAGAAATCAAGATAGGGATGATGGATAAGTTAGAGAAGGAGATACCCGTACTTTTATGTAAGATGGAAATTTTTTTTCCACCGGGTTTCTTCAGTCCAATGCAACATCTGCTTATCCATCTTCCATTCGAAGCTAAAGTTGGCGGTCCTGTGCAATACAGGTGGATGTATCACATTGAAAGAGCGCTACGATATCTTAAACCAATGGTTGGCAACAGGGCAAGGGTGGAAGGGTGCATCGCTGAAGCATATGCTCTTAAGGAAGTAGGATACTTTTCAAGTGTCTACTTTGCAGATGAACACAATGTCAATACTTCGGATGCGGTACAATGTGGACGAAGCACCCCCTTTAAGCGACCTCTCCATTTCTCAAACGAGAGGCACTACCGGTGGTAGCTACACGACCTACGTCCTACCCGAACGTGACAGGACTGCTGCTTTACTCTACATGTACGCAAATATAGAAGGCATGCAGGAATACTTCAAGTAAGTGTTTCTCTAACATTTATGCTAATCGATATATTTTGCTACACATGTATTCTAAAAACTCTTTATTCATGTTCAGCGAGTTCCACAGACAATGTTGGCCACATAGGCATCAACCTACGGCCAAACAAGTAGAAGGGATGCGACAAGAAGGAATAAATGGAGGGCCAGGTTTCCTATCCTGGTTTCGAGGTTATGTAATACTTTATAAGTTACTATCCCATTATAAGTTACTATCCCATTATAACTTACGATCATGTTTGACAGTGCCGGACTCACAATGTCCATAAAGATTTGCGGCAGCTATCTTATAGATTGGTGAATGTTAGAACCTATGATCGATATGACGTAAATGGCTTTCGATTCCGTACAACTCATTTCGAAGCTCTTCATCCTCTCGCGGCAACATCAAATTCTGGTGTTGTGATGAGAGCAATTGACACTCAAGGGAATAAAACCGATTATTATGGGATCATTAACAAAATTCTTGAATTTGCTTTTACCGGAAATAAGACACTTCGAGTTGTCTTCTTTGACTATGACTGGTTTGATAGCACTCATGGAACTCGAGAAAACCAATTTGGAATGGTGGAAGTCAAACATAAGGAACGACTACGAGGTTACGATACATTTGTTCTTGCACACCAAGTGAAGCAAGTGTATTATGTACCTTATCCATGCACAAAGCTCAGTGCTTGGTGGGTGGTATATAAGGTGAATTCTCGTGAGCGGTTATACGCTCCTGGGGATGATGGTTACCATGATAGTGAAGAAGTTGAAGAAGTGTACCAAGAAGAAGAGTTGCCCGACACTTTTACCGTTGAGCCTGGTGCAGGACTCGTTCAATTAGTTGGAGATGTTGAAGATGTGGAGATAGATGATATGCAAAAACGGAAATTAAAACAGGTCACGATGGAAGATCATTGGGTTGGTTTAAGGAGTAGGGCACATGATAATGATGTTGATGAATTTTGAATGTGATTACGAGTGACGTTTTCTTTTAGCTAGTAACATGAATTTTGTATCTAATTTGCATATTTACTGATTATCTATTAAAACAGGATGGTGTCAAAGAAGATTAAGAAGATGCATCCGACGAGGGGGTTCTTCCCCTCTAGAGCTGAGGACGCTTTTGCTGGTGCCTCGTCAACCGGTAGCAGATGCTCTCAGCTGCTGGGGTACATTCGGAGCAGCTCTAGAGCTTATCACAGCAGTCTACACAGGTAAATTTAACTATTCTTTGACAAATTCTTCAAATTCAATTTCCAATTAAACTTACTTATGAATCACTTGAATGTTGTAGTCCTCACCGACTGACTCAGTGGATACCACGCCAGTTGAGCTTGGCTACCCTTCGGTGAGCCAGCCCTCGGCCAGCCAGCCTTTGGCTGGCAAGCCTTCGGTTTCTGAGCCGTTAAACTCGACTGCTGTCGAGCCTTCTGGGTCACCAGACGTGGTGCCATAGCAGATGCGGAGGACGAGGAGGACTCACTTTGTCAGTCCTCCTTCGGTCCCTTCACAGAGGATCACGATTCGTCCGGTCGGAGACAGGTAATAAAATCGTAGTGTTCAATTCTGGTTTCTTTTTGTTACTTAAGTAATGAATTAACAAATGTCTTGCAGTGCTTGGTACGACACGTCTTTCACCGGTGAGAGCCACCACAGACCGGTGAACGGTGTCCTCGGGTCCTTAGTGCATTTGCACTATCCCGGGGTCATCGATGGGGTGCCTGCTACTTCATGGTAGGATTACGCACGCACCCATCACCAGGAGAACGGCAACGTTCAGGAGGCCGTATAGGCCGATTTTATGGTAAGTATGTTAAATAAATTTTCTAAGTTTTTACTATTAAACTCTTTTAATTTACATCTCTTCAATATATTCTTTATCACAGGAGAGGTATATTTTAGAGGACCCGAACGACCCTCGCATGTTGGAGGATGCGAGGGAAGTGTTTCACATCAACGCTGCGAAGGCGTTTCGGCAAGCTTTGTCGTACGCTCGTATTCAAGTTATCAATGAGCACTTGAAGGCGAACCAGCACCACATGCTACACTTCCGGCAGGAGAGCGAGAGGCACCTGACGGAGGAAGAATACGCGCAGGTACGTGGGGTGTAGTAGATATTTTTTTCTGAGCATGGGGCAGATGCATCAATGGTATTTTTAACAACCTACAACTATGTGCAGGGCCACGTGAGATTGTTGCAGGGTCGGTCCGACTCATACCCGGCCCTTTGTCGGTACTGGGCTAGCGATGTGTTTAAGGCTAAGTCCCAGAGGGCTCTAGGGTGCAGAGGGGTTGATGCGAAGCACAACCACAGCCAAGATAACCACATGCATTTAGCTAAATGCATGGTAAGTGTATCTAACTTATGTTTATATATTCATAATAAACTGTTCGTACTAACACGTATTGACAGGAGCACGAGACGTGGGTGCCGCCAACCCCTGCTGAGATCTGGAAGAGAGGCCACAGGGACCCTTCTCATCCCCAGGGGTGCAGTCAGGCTGCAGCCGAGCGATTGGTAAGTGTAGAAATCATTCATAGTAAATTTAACTATATGGATTGATGAACTTACACGGTTTTCTTGTTTTTCAGGCTAGGTACGGGGAGGAGGCTAGGAGGATACATGGTGCAGATTTCGATTGGGAACATGAGCTAATCTATCCTCAAGCTGCGTATGCAAGCGGAGGTGGAAAAGCCCACAGACTTGACGCACACATCTGCAGGTGTATCATCGACATGTGCAAAGAGAAGGGTCTTCTCTTCATCTTGTGCTACCATGGCCTTCTCTTCCTTCTTCACCTTACTCCTGCATTCACGTGCCCAGTGGCCGGGCTTGCCACAACGATGACACTTGCCACGGCATGCTGATGATCCAGCACCATCACCACGACCACTGTCACCACGGCCACCACGTCCATGACCTCTACGCCCACCGTTGCCACTTCAGCCTCCTCGACTGCCTCTGTCTCCTCCTTTCTGTGCCTCTGCCTCCTTCTTCTTGTTTCGTTCCAGCCATTCTTCCTCAGTCAAGTAGAGCTTGCCACTTGACGTCTGTGGCTCAACTCGATCGTCCTAGGCAGCCTTCATACGGCCGGTAACCTCCTCAACTGTGAACTGCTCAATGTCCAGTAGTGTTTCAATTGACAGAATGAGCTGTTTGTACCTGGGCCTTGCGATGCACAAGTATTTTTCAACCACGCGCAGCTCCGGTTCAGGGTCACCCAAATCTTCAAGACGACTAACAATTCCGGTCAGTCGCATAGCAAGATCTTCGACGGACTCCCCGTCCTTGAACGCAAGAAGTACATACTAACATCTCAGCTTCTGCTTAGTCGCCTTCCTGATGCGCTCGTCCCCCAGTCGCATCATCTTGATGCTTTCCCACGCCACCCTTGCCGATGACTTGGTTGCAAGAGCAGAGATCATCTCCGATGGCACTGCACTACAGATCGCATCCGCAATGCGGTCCAACTGGAGTTCAGGATCAGCAGGGTTGAACGCGGCCTGGAGTTCGGTGTCACCTGGCTCGATTACACTCCACAAGCCTCTCGCCTCCAATTTGATCTTCATAATCAAGGACCAATCGTTGTAGTTAATCTTTGATAATATGGGGTAGTTTTCCGGTCCTGCCGATGCAACTCTTTCGACGACACGCTCAACGACAAGGCACTCTCCAGCGTACCTTAGCAGCGCCCTCCCTGACGGTGATCGTACGCGCTGACGCGATGACCCTCCTCCGAGTGAGCTAGGTGACAGCGATCGCGTCTCCTTGTTCGTCGCCATTCCGCCTCACAGGCACTTGGCCAGGCTCTGATGCCAATTGTCAGAGTACCTCCAATGATCAACGTCGGTATCTGCTCAGAACGAGCACACAATGAACACACGCGAGCATGTTGGAACACAAGACAGTTTTGCGCAGCAGCGTGAGGTACTGCATTTGCTGTTTTTCATTTCATTTAAAGGGAAACGGGTGCATGCGCTCTAGGCGCTTTCCTCGCCATACAGGTTGCCGATCGTGGACAGATCGCGTGGCGTGATAACCGGATCATGTAGAGCTACTCTCACCACGTCCATAACCGACACGCACGGTCACCACACAACTCGTGGGCTCGTGCTCTCCTGAAGAAACGTGCAACACATTTGACTGGAAAACAAACAGCTAACTGAACGTAAACACTAACAGAAGAAGCACATAGCTTAACTCTAACAGAGAACATGAACATCCTAAGCACCAGCGACCTTGTCCCTTCGCCGCCGCCAATCGAGCCTCCTCCTCTTCGTGAGGCTCGTGCCTCGTTCCCCCGAAAAAAGAGAAACACCGTTGCCATAGCCGCTGTTTCGGTCATGGTGGCCGTCTTTTGTATATCCTTCGTTGCCGTGGTGGTTACTATAAGAATCCATCACCGCCAGCATAGGCTGAACGGCGATAGCGGCGAGAATGATGATGATTTTTTGGTGCCAAATACGCTGTCGAAGTGTTACTACAACACTTCCCCCGGTCTGCTCGGAAGCAGCCCGCGGAGGTTCTTTTTTTGGTGGGGCTAGAGGATCACAAAGGTCTGAGAACAATTGCGAGAGAGACACGAGGATTTATGTGGTTCAAGCCGCCGGAGCGTAAAACCCTACGTCCACGGGAGTGCTGGGTTTATTACTTGGTCGCGTGTGAGAATGAGTTGGCTGTGTCGTGAACCCTTTGCCCGGACGCTGCTCCGGTCCTTTTATAGCTCAAGGCCAGGGCAGTTACAATGCAGCCTGGGACTCGACAGGTGGCCCCGCGGCTATCTGTGCCTATACATGATCTGGGCATTTACAGCTACACGTATCGTCGCTGTCGGTGGAGTTACGTTGCGCCGCCTGTCCCGCTGGGCGCCTCTGTCCGGGTAGCAGGTGATGATGAAGTCCCCGTCTTGTCGCCATGTCTCCTCGCTCTGTTAGGCGGCTCTGTACCGTTGGGCGGCACTGTTGTTCTGGCACGCCTCGCCGCCCTGTCTTTCACCTTAATGGCATGCAGACGGGGGACGGAGGCGTGCGTCGTGCGTCATCCTTCTAGGGAAGGTGCGATGTTTGAATGCTTGGCCTGGAAACACACCTTCCTATTTACTCCAGGGCCATCTGCCAGTTGCCTACCAAAGTGACGTTCGGGCGGATGGTCCCCGAGACACGCGTCTCCTCCGGGGTCATCTTGCGGAGTAGTGGGTGGCCTGGAGCTGTTGGGCACGTGGCAGCACCGGAGCCCTCCTATGCTGGAGGTCGGATCCGGAGCTGCGGGACACGTGGCACATCCGGAGCCTTCCCTTAGGGGGAAGGTACGCCCGGAATCGCTGCCCACATGGTAGCACCGGAGGCCTCCATGATGGAGGTCGGATCCTGAGCTACAGGATGCATGGCACCCCCGGAGCCTTCTCCCGTCGGGGGGTGTGACATGGTGGTTCTGGACAAGTGGTGGCACCGGAGCCCCCCTTGGTGGAAGATGAGGTCCGGCACTACTAGACGGGTGTCGGCCCCCGAGCCACCCTCGACCGGTAGTCAGGCTCAGGGTCTGAAGACACGTTGCGACCCTGGTACAGCCCAAGGGGCATAGTGCGCATGGCCTAGGCCGGGGCCTGCCTAAGACGGGAAGGCGGGCCTAGGTGCTTTTTACCCACTACGTGGGGGTACCCGGTTCGCTGTGTACCGAAGTGGCCCCCGAGCCCATCTCGGGGGTGGCATTGAGCCTACAAATGGGGCCCCTATCTCTTCCGTGTCATGGGTTTGGTCTTGCAATTTTTTGGGAATTGAAGCGACGCCGTGACTCCCGCGTAGCGAACGAGCAGTCGTTCTTGGGAGACAAAGTGGGTTGCTTATCCTCGGTCAAAGATACTCCTCTGTCGTCACGAACAGGCACATCTTCATTGCTGGAGCGTCGTGGGGGGTGCACGTTTCGTACAACCACTGCATCGTCCGTGTTGGTTCTCTTGCACGACCCCTGTTCTTCCTATTCCCATGCTGTATCGGGGAACCATTTTTCCCTACCTTAACCGTGCTGCCTTTTTCTCAAACTGCCTGTCAAGTGGGCCCTGTACCCCCGCTCCCGACTGTTCGGTTGACGCGGGTGCAATTATTTCAGGCATGTCTCGATTGGCAGTTCTCGCAAGCTCTGGGCCGAATAAAGAAATCCTCTGCTGCTAGCAGGAGTCTTCTCCATCTTCTTTCCTGCGCTTCATCTTCTCTCTTTCTCCTCCTGCTCCAATGGCGTTGAACCTCCGGAAGTCCCGTCTCCGAAGTGCTGCTGATGTGGGGCGCGTGAGGCACCTGATCGGTTGGCAAGCTCCTCAGTACGATGGGAGGATTCGCTGCGGGTCCCTCCCACTCACAGACCTTCAGCACGGAGAAGTCGTTGTTTTCACCGGGTACATGCTAGCGGGACTCGCCCTCCCTGCCTCTTCCTTCTTCCTGACCTTGCTGGAGTTCTACAAGCTCCAGCTGCAGCACCTGACGCCGCACTCTCTCGTGCTGGTGTTAATCTTCATCCACCTCTGCCAGATGTTCGTGGTGGTGCGACCATCGGTGCGGCTGTTTCGGGTGTTCTTCGTCCTGCGGTCGTCGGGGAGGAGTTCGAGCTTCCTGGGGGCTTAAGGCTTCCAGCATCGCACAAGATCATTAGCGACGTAAATCCCTTCCCTTTCTTCCAGTAAGTGGGAGAACTGGAGGGATGACTGGGTCATTGTGAAGACCGTCGCCCACGACCGGCTGGAACTGCTGACTTCTCCTCCTTCGACCACACGGACCAGCTGGGAGAGGATGCCCCGCCTTCAGAGCGCCTACTCTCCTGTGTTGGCTAGAATCAAGCTCATGGCGGACCGGGGGCTGTCTTCACTGATGGTGTTGGCCAACTTTCTGAGTTGGCACATCGCTCCCCTCCAGAACCGCTGCCGTGCGTCTTGGACGTACTCCGGCGAGAATGACCCATCTCGCCTAGAGCATGGCCCCGGCACCAACTTAGAGACGGAGCTCCTGGACGCCATGTTGGCGAGGCTGTGCACCAACGTTGGAAACAGCGGCGTCTCTGACGACCTTGTCAACCCACCGGCGTCGTGCTTACCCATCTTCATGGACCAGGAGTTGAGATCGCAGCTCCTAAGGTCGATGCCGACGCAGGACGACACCGACATTGCTCCCCGGCAGGCTGGTGATGCTCCACGGGGAGCAGCAATTCCCAAGATAACTGGAGCGAGCGACGGGAGGGCTGCTTCTTCTGCTTCAGCCCTTGCTGCTCCAAGAACTGCTGCGCCGAACACTGCAGCTCCGATCCCCTCTATCTCAAGTCTAGACAAGAAAAGGGGGAAGGTGCCGATGGCCCCCCGGCCCAGCTCCCCAGGGAGAAGCGGAGGCTGATGCATGCATATGGGACTTTTACCTCGGCACCCGGCCCCGTGGCGCCTGTAGCGGTTGAACTGGAGTACGAGGTTGGTGACAGCACGGCTGGTCCTGCAGCCAAACCCATAGAGGGGTCGTCTGCATCTCCTTCGCCTCTGATGTCAACGAAGAGGCCAGCTGCGACCGGGGGGTCCGGTGGCTCCGGAGGCCTGGTCAAGCGCCTCCGAGCAGTTCCATGGAGCTTCGTTGGCCCCAGGTAGGTCATACATGGACGGCCCTTGCTACCTTTGGCCATGCTTTAACGTTATCTGCTGACCCCATCTTCCACGCAGGGCTTCACCCGCAGGTGTTTCCAGGAGCGTTCTGGCTCCCGGGGTGCCCAGCGGTTTACCGGCATCTTCTGAAACTGCTTCAGCCCAAGATGCGGACCCTCCGACGCCGGCAACGTCCATGCTGCCTGTCCCTTCTGAAGATATCTCGTCGGCGATCCCTGTGTGGCGGACCCCAACCAGGAAACTCTGTCGGTCCTAGCTCAGGGACCTGGTTTTGGACCGGCTGAGGCCGGCGAGGTTTCACCGGTACATGGCAGCGAACCCATTCCTACCGCTGAGGCGCTGACGAGTGGGCGTCGGATGCCGCGGCCCCTACCCCGAAGGGTAGCATTCCCCTGCCGGAAGCCCACCTGCCTCCTTCCGAGGGCCAAGCCGAAGCTTCCTAGATCCCTACGTCTTGGTGCGCGCTACGCCGGCTACCAATAACCCGGAGGACGGTGCTCGGGAGGCTATGGTACGTGCCGAGCGAATCCCCTCGTCTGAGGCCGTAGCCTCGGCTCAAGCAAGCCTTCGCCGAGTTCTGCTGGCGCTGGATCAGGGGTGAGAATCCTTTCAGCAGGAGGAGGAGCGCCTCGGTAGTTGGCAAAGGTTACTCAACTTCCAGACCCACGAAATACGGAGGAGGTTAGAGTCGCAGGAGGCCCGCCTGCAGGAGGAACAGGAACTGACCAACCGACAGCAGGACTTGGTCGATCAGTTGGACAATCAGTCCCGGTAAGCTCTGGGCAGAAGACAACGTGGCCCAGCAGGCGGCTAATGCCCGTCTTATAACTATGGAGGAGCTACGGCTGACGCTGGCTCGCCGTGAGATCGCAGTAGGCGAGCGCGAGGGTGAGCTAGCGGAGGAGAAGGAGGAATCTTTGTTGCGCTTGCAGCGGGAGCAGGCCGACCTGAAGTCACGGGATGACGACCTGGACCGTCAGAAGTCCTCTTTGAACGAGGAGCGGGAGAGGAAAATGAAGGAGCGCCAGGACCTCCTGGCTGCAGAACTCGATGCCTCGTTCCGGGAGGAGAGGCTGCATCACCGTGCCCATGAGCTTGATGCTTTGGAGGTGACGTTGGCTGGTCGGGAGAAAAGACTCTCCGAAAGCGATGAAGCAGCCTTGACAGTGGTACGGTGTGAGCTTCAGGAGCTCAAGGCTTCAAGCACGGCGGACGTCCAGCAAATCTGGGATTTCTTAAGCCATGTCGAGTCAGCACTGTTGCCCTTTGGCTTCAGCCCGGTGCGTGCTGGCTAGCCTTTGCAAGAGATGAACCAAGCGCTCCTGGCGCTTGACTCTACGGGCGCGAAGATGAGCATTGGAGGACGTTGTCGTCGACCAACTGGAGGCGGAGGGCAAGGCCCTGGCTAATAAGGTAGCAACCCATGTGTTGACTTGCTTCTGAAGCTGGGACCCCAGTGTTTCTCTAGAGCCGTTCGTCCAAGGCTCCATTGCTGCGAGGGAGGCGGCAGCTCGGTCTGAGGTCGAAGACTTGGGAGCCCTCGTTGCAGAGCGATTTAGGCGCGGTGCGGACTAGTCCTAGGAAGGTCCTGACCTCTGTATCTTTCTTTTGTCCTTTGCATCCTTTAATTCTTTATTGATGAAAAAGGTGGTTCTGTTGATCTCCCCTTTATCAATCGTTTGGCGGTGGGTCCGATTAGCAGAACCATTTCCAGTTCTCGTGAGGCCCCATGACCTTCGAGGCCGCCGATATCGGGGGGTCCCTTAACCCACCAAGGTAGCTATCGTTCCCTTGTACGAGTTACAGGGAGGTCGAGCGACTTACTTAGTTTGACTAGCTTCTAGGATCCTCGGGAGGCGCCGGCTTTTGGGGTCCGAGAGTGGCCTCCTTGGGAGAGCTGGGATTACAGTCTCCACGTTGTCAATATCTCAATCTTGCTTTCCCTGTTCTTTAGCGGCGCAAGTGCCCATGGCGCCTGGGCAGTGTGGCTTACAGTCCTTCTGAGCAACTGGCGACGCGAGGACCCTAGGGGAGTTCGGTCCTTATCTACAGCTTGTCATAGCCAGCGCTCTGGATCTTCTGCTCGCTGCTGGAACAGCCCGATGCCCTGCCCACGTGATTTGCCAAGATGCCCCACTGGTAGGTGTCGTCACTTGGTGGGGAGGGAGCATGCATATCAAATAGACTAGATGGGTCAGGGCGTGGGCATCGGATTCTCGAGGGGTCCGAGTTTGGGCGACGTGGTCGTCCAGGACACGGTTGAGGCTTTGTCCAGGGGCATGTGCCGCCTGGCTCCCCGACACTGCTAAGTTGCAGCACCAAGGTGCCCAGCCATCATGCTTCTATCGGTCATGAGGGCAGTGTTGTTTGCAGTGTCTGCGCTGGTGTGTGGATCTGCTTGGCACGGAACTGATATGCCTCGCACCTCTTGACCAGCTCGACGGCATCCCGGGGGGCTATCAGTCAGTAATAGCCATGCCGGAAGGCTTTACCGACCAGCGTGTGGAACGAAGCGGTTGCCACACTCGCCCTCATGGATCTCTGCAAATGTGTCGCAGCCATCCTCCTGGGTGATGCACCACAATAGATCGCTGTCAGCGCCACATTGGTAGAGATGTCCGTCTACCAGTATGTATCTTCTAGCCGTACGAGCGATCGGTTCAGCGGATACACGTTCATCAGGAAGGATATTGTCCTTCAAGTAGACCTGGACCTCTGTGATCCATGCATCGGACCTACTTGAGCTTTTCGGATATTGGGCGCCGCGGTGTATGGAGCCCCCGGTGACGCATACGATCCTTGGCGAACGCCATGGTTGCAGGGCCACCGGGACTGCTGGCTTCGAGGTGCCAGGCTCGCCCCATTCACCTGGTTCGGTAGGCCAGGCTGTATGACGCAGTAGCTTCCTTTCAAAGGTGCCTTCGGGGACCGGAGCCTATGCAGAGGCTTTTATTGGAAGGTTGTTTGCTACCGCATTGTCAGCGCAAGGCATGCGGCACTACTCCAAATCACGAAACCCTCTCCCCATCTTTCGCACGTAGATAAGGTAGGGAGTTGGCTGTTGGCCGATACAGTGTTACTCTCACTTGCCTAGTTTGATGGCGAGACGGGAGTCTCCTCGTAACCCACATCTGCCGTTCTCTTAGAGAAAAAGCAGTACTCAAGCCGAATATGCGGGCTTCGTACTTTGCCATACTATTAGTGCTTTGGAGTCAAGATGCACCACGTACTCATACTGCTCTCCTAACTGTGAGGGGAGCAGGTTCCCCACTTTTGGCGCCTCTCTCACGCGAGCGCCGTCACAGCTGAGTGACATTTTGGGTCCGGTGATGACCGGGGCTCTGGCTCCGGGTCACCATTGTCCTGACCCCTTGGTAATGTGGCGGCGGAATTAATTCCGCCATGGGCATGTAGGGCTAGTGTGTAGGGTCAGTGTGTAAGATGGCTCCGAACACAACATTCATAACTGCCACGCATGGGCCAACATAGATTGTAATGGGATGCACCGGACACGACATATTTTTCCTATTTCCGGTTTCCTTTAGCAATAGGGGCAACAGGCCATGCCACAAAGCATCGATTCACCCCGGGTGCTGAGGGTGGCTGGTCCTTTCTGGGACTTTAGCTGTCTTAAGCCCTATCCCCAGCCTCTATGCTACCCTTATAAAAAAGAAAAAAAATTAAAAAAAATCTCCGCCACTACTTAAGGGTAGTCGGGTAGACTTACCGGGGTGTCCTACAGCCACTTGATCTGAGTAGAGGCATCCATCCCCCACAGCAAGATGGACACACCTGAGTGATTTGCTCGCACTGGTCAGGGGATAGGCTTGTCGTCCCTCCTCGAGAAAGCTTGGGTCGGAGCACCATGCAGCCTTGCCTTGGGACCACCTAGTCAGGTGTGGAGTGTCTTACGTCTCTCACTGTGGTCAGAGCCGGAGCTCTCTTCCTGGTCAAAAAGGGCATCCAACGCCCGCTTTGCGTCTTGGAACTCCATTTCTTGGTCGCCGTCGTCCCCCGCCCCCGAGTCAGCCTTCTGTTTGCCCTCTTTTTGGCGTGGGAGTGAGACGTCCTGACGCTCCTGTCGGAGCTCTCGAAAGTGCTCCGCCAGCCTCTGGATATCCTGGCACTCGCTAATGCTGTGTCGGTTGGTGTCATGGACCGGAAACCTCTTGGCGTCATCGCCGCTGTTGGACGGTTGTCGCGGGTGCTTATCAACACGTGGCCCCCTGCCCGCTGCAGCCGCTATCGCAGCTGCTGTATGGGCTCCAGCCAGCAGCTCGTCCTTGCCGCTGGCCCTCCTCCTCCTGCCACCAGGGCCTTCCCTGGCGTGCTCACTCCTTTTGCCAGGCGGTGTGTGCCAGTTGCGACCCTCCACGGCCCTGGCACATTTGTCCGCCAAGCTGAAGAGCTTGTAGACGTTCTGTATATCATGTGTAGCCAACTTCTTGAGCATCTTCTTGTCGCGGACGCCTTGCCGAAAGGCGAGAACGATGGATGGGTCAGAGATGCGGGGGATGGTATTCCTGACCTGGGAGGAGCGCTGAATGAAAGAACGCAGCGACTCTCCTGGTTGCTGTTGTAAGGTCTGCCACTGAGCCCGGCCGGGTGTAGGAACTCCCAAAGTTGGCCGTGAACTGATGGCACAGCTCCTCCCAGGAGGTTACAGACTCCTGGGTTAAGTTCATGAGCCATGACCGAGCCGTCCCGGTCAACGCTACCAGGAAGTAGTTGGCCATAATGGTCTCGTCCCCTCCTGCAGCTAGAATGGCGGTGGAGTAGATCTATAGGAATTCGATGGGGTTGACTGTCCCATCGAACTTCTCCATCAAGTGTGGCCGGAACTTGCGCGGCCATACCACCAAACGGAAGTGCGGGGCCAAAACCCTACAGCCTCCCACAGAGCCTGGGGAGGCCGGGTTCTAGCACACGTAAATGGGACACCTGGTACCAGGGGTACCATATTCTTCCTTGAGACCAAGGCGCTGTTTGTGCTGTCACTCATTGATCACGCGACTTCTCCGTTATGACAGCGATGGCGGTCCAGCCCGCCCCTGAAGTCTGTGGTGGGGAGCCTGGACGTAGCCGTCGAGTGGGTTGTCGTCGCCTCGTAATCCCTTGTTAGGTCACAGGGTGACAACTGCCCCATCCCTGATCGCTGTCGGTGACGATACGGCGAGTTGAGAACGGCGACAACCAGGTGTTCGACATCATTGCACCATTGTTCAACAGCAGGCGGGGAAGCTCCCGCACTCGGGGGTTGCGTAGGAGCGCGCGAGCCGCCAGCAGCACGCTTTCCGGGCTGGCTCCAGCCGGCACTTGCGACCCTGTTGCCGTAGCCACCGAGGGATGCCAGGAGACAACAGGCACCGTCGTTGTTGGAACCGGCGCCAGCGCAGGAGGCCCGCACTGGGGCTAGAGGATGCTTCCTGTTCACTCTGCCGCTGGTGACGCGAGGGACGGGAAGAATCCCCAAAGTATTGTATGTTCATCATTGTGGGCTTCACCAAAAGCACCCTTCCTGGCGTGCCAAATGTCGAAGTGTTACTACGACACTTCCCTCGGTCCGCTCGGAAGCAGCCCACGAAGGTTCTTTTTCGGTGGGGATAGAGGATCACAAAGGTCTGAGCACAATGGCGAGAGAGACACGAGGATTTACGTGGTTCAGGCTGTCGAAGCGTAAAACCCTACGTCCACGGGAGTGCTGGGGTGTATTACTTGCTCGCGTGTGAGAATGAGTTGGCTGGGTCGCGAACCCTTTGCCCGAAGGCTTCCTTGGTCCTTTTATAGCTCAAGGCCAGGGCAGTTATAATGCAGCCTGGGGCTCGACAGGTGGCCCCGTGACTATCTGTGCCTATACATGATCTAGGGATTTACAGCTACACGTATCGTTGCTATTGGTGGAGTTACGGTGCGCCGCCTGTCCCGCCAGACGCCTTTGTCCGGGTAGCAGGTGATGATGAAGTCCCCGTCTTGTCGCCATGTCTCCTCGCTCTGTTAGGCGGCTCTATACCGTTGGGCGGCACTGTTGTTCAGGCACGCCTCGCCGCCCTGTCTTTCACCGTAATGGCATGCAAACGGGGGACGGAGGCGTGCATCATGCGCCATTCTTCTGGGGAAGGCATGATCCTTGAATGCTTGGCCTCACAATGCACCTTCCTCTTTACTCCCGGGCTATCTGCCCGTTGCCTGCCAAAGTGACGTTCGCGCGGATGGCCCCCGAGACACGCGTCTCCTCCGGGGCCGTCTTGCAGAGTAGTGGGTGGCTTGGAGCTGTTGGGCAGGCAGCAGCACTGGAGCCCTCCTATGCCGGAGGTTGGATACGGAGCTGCGGGACACGTGGCACATCCGGGGCCTTCCTTAGGAGGAAGGTACGCCCGGAATCGCTGCCCACGTGGCAGCACCGGAGGCCTCCATGATGGAGGTCGGATCCAGAGCTGCACGACGCGTGGCACCCCCGGAGCCTTCTCCAGCCGGGGGGTGTGACTCGGTTGTTCTGGACACATGGTGGCACCGGAGCCCCCCTTGGTGCAAGATGAGGTCCGGCACTACTAGACGGGTGTCGGCCCCCGAGCCACCCTTGGACGGTAGTCAGGCTCAGGGCCTGAAGACACGTTGCGACCCTGGTACAGCCCATGGGGCATAGTGCGCATGGCCTATGCCGGGGCCCGCCTAAGCCGGGAAGGCGGGGCCATGGTGATTTTTACCCACTACACGGTTGTACCGCGGTTCGCTGAATACCGACAGAAGCCGCCGCGCGCCACTTCCTACCTCGTGAGGGCGTGTACATGTTCCTATCTGGGGTACAACAGAAAGCTGCTGCTCTGCACCGGCGTCGCCGGGAAGGTGTACCTGGGCCGCCTCCCCTCTGTGCAGCGCGTGGCCATAGGATATACAGGTCCAAGAAGGTGTCCGAGTTTTACGCCGAGGTGTCCGTGCTTGCCAAGCTCCAGTACCGCAACCTCGACACGCTCGTCGGCTACTACCGCCTCGACGGCCATGACCACCACATGCTCGTGTATGAGTACATGGCCGGCGGTAACCTGCACTATGTGATAAAAGATATTTTGAGACACACCCGCACAAAGTCTCCATCGTCGTGTCTCGCATTACAGAGTCATCGAAGACGCGCTTTGGACGCGTCACCGATTAGTACATATGGAAGACAAGCTTGAAGATCACACGTCTCCTTTTTGTAAGAAATCTGAGACGGGCGTTAAGGAGGCTCGTCTCCTTTTTGTACGAAATACGAGATGAGCTTTAAGGCTGTCCGTTTCCTTTATGTAGAAAATACAAGACGAGCATTAAGGTTGTCCGTCTCCTTTTTGTAAAATATCCGAGACGGTCTTTGTGTAAGCTAGTCGCGGATTTAACGACTAATCCGAGATGGGCTTTTAGGCTTCTTGTCTCCTTTTTGAAAGAAATAGGAGACTAATAACTAATCTGAGACGCGCTTTAAGTCTGTTCGTCTCCTTTATGTTAGAAACCCGAAACATTTTTTATGTTAGCTCAGCGCGGATTTAACTACCAGTCGGGTCATTGTGGCACTAATAGGAGACTCACCCTATTAAACGCTCGTCTCCTATTAGATGCCCCTTGTTTATCCTGATTGTCGGCTGCATCCTGGAGCTAGCCAGGATTTGGCAGCCGCATTGTCAGGGTCAACAACATACACATACAAAAAACATATGTATAGCTAAATGGAGACCACATATTAAATTTTATTGACCAACCAAATATTAACAAAGTGTCAATCATAGTTACCGAGTAACTATTACACAAAGAATGTCCCCTTGTTCATTCTGCTTACCAAGTAACTAATTACATAAATCATAACTATCATCTAATCCTGTATATTGTAATAAATTTCTCCCTTTGGATTAATGATTTCGGAAAAGATGAACTTGCATAGCCTCTCTCTAATATGCTCGAGGCTAGAAACTGTTGTGTTACTGAAGGCGGTTTCATAGTCCCACCGCACGATAAAATGAGAATTAGCAAAAGATTAATAATAAAGTAAAATAAATGCACTTACACATACATTGCAATTCGGCTGCTCTCCAAATACAATCACGCTTAAGCAGACATGAAAGCCGCATTTGTTGTCCGGAGCTTGTTGTGGGGCGCAAAATGTAGTATGATGTTTAAGTTGTCGGTGTTTTCCTTTTGGGTGTCCTTCTAGAAAGTTTTCCTTCTGGGTGTCCTCCTAGCAACTTAACCACGTACGCGTCAAAAGTCCTAAATAAAAACATTCACATTTAATGTAAAGTTATCGTGCAATGACAAAACAGTCAAAAACTAAAGTGAAGAAGGAACTTACTGGTTAAGAACGGCCATGATATCAGTCCAATCACAAGTAAGTCGCTTGCCAGTTATTGAATCTTTTGGTCCTGCGGAGTCACAGTACCAGACTTGGCCCTACTTTATAGAGATTGATAGGGTTACCCAATGGTTACCGTGTTGAACGGTACGACTAGGAGCTCCTTATCACTGTAGTGTCTCATTGCCTTGACAAAATATGCAACAACATCTTTTCGACTGCTGGCCATAAGAAGATTAGTTCTCATTGATATTTGCGAGTCAAGATATGTAGGAGACTCCTTTCCCGTTCTATGACGTGTAACTTGTTGCATGTGCCTACAGGTAAAATGCCAAATTTGTTAGACACATATAACACTTATATTGAGTATATATATTGAAGAACCGAGTTTTTGAGTACTTACAATACGAAGTAGCGTATTAGAGAGACATCCAATAGGTCAATGGTGAAAAGGTCATAGAGGTCGGACCATGAGATGAGAAAGATGCCTTCACCAACCAGAAAGTGCTTTTCCTTGTATCCCACTATTAATTCTTAATGTTTTTTATAATTTTTGATGTAGTAGTTATGGAGGACACAAGATTTACCATCTTCTTTGAGTGCGCTGACAGTTAGCATCGGCTTCCCATTTGAAACTTCAGGTTAGCATGCGTCATAGCTGTTGGCAACTTCGGGTTAGCTTCTAACTCTTTCAGTGCTTTCTTGCCATTTGTTTCCTTCGATGACATCTTCTGCTGCTGCGGGTGACTCTTAGCACGTACACTCTTCGTCTCCTTAGCCTGCAGCTGATCAGGTGTAGGGAGCAGGGTACTTCGAGTGCGAGGTGGAGACCGAAGCGACTACTCTTCAAGCGGAGACTTCCGCGGCAGCTCTAGAATTGGAGACGGATGTGGTGATCTTAAATTGGAGACTTCTGCTGCTTCTCTATAATTGGAAGCAACTGCTCTCGAATTGGAGACAGAACCATCTGCTCTGGATTTAGAGAGACATCAAAGCAGGAGAGGTCGACACTGAAGCTGTTCCTGCTGGGTCAATGTGACACCCGGTTCTGAAAATTGAACCAAGTGAATGCATATATGTGCCCAGTATGTTCATCACACATGCACAGCTTTACCACAAACTGAACTCAGAATATAACCACGTACAAACGATGTTTAAGTACTTTATTACATTGACTCATTGTCTCACTCATGAATATCTAACTTATTCTTGCAGCGAAAGACTCTAACGGCAGCAGAAAATGACTAAGACAGCAGGCTTCAACTTCAACTCCACAGGCATGTTGACGGTAGTGCGCACGCGTAGTACTCCACGTGTTCCTCGAAGTACTCTTCTCTTGTAGCTGATATATATATGGGAATGCAAGGGTGAGTACATGTCGTATTCAGCAAGTGCGGGAAAAGTATGACATGTAGATTACAACAAGGTAGGGAATAAATGGTTTCATTGCAGCAAGTAAATTTTATTTAACAAACATGGTAAAAACAGCAACTATTTCTAGGTGAGTTAAATCCCAACATAACCAAGTAATTCAGCAACATTGTTTCATCATAATTCACCATTTATCAAGTCTCAACCAGCCCATAATCTTTCTCAAGTTCATCTCATACTCATAAATATTCATAACCATCTCTTTTTCATATAACAGAACCAAACTCATTGTCATGACTCAAAACAGTCCCAAAACCAATCCCAATGACCATACCTGAATAACCATCCTAAGTTTTGCTTCTAATCATGGAAGTTGGCCAGGTGCTTGTGACCGGAAGCACGGCTGTCATGATAGTTTTACACTCTGCAGGGGTGGCACCACTTTACCCACAAGTTCGTGATTTCGTCACCCGTCGGAGACTAGAGAAACCTCCATTGTACCAGTACACAACCATCGGTGTATGGCCAAGGAGATCACAAAATAGCCTTTACAAAGGGGCTACTAGGATGTATGGACCCACTGAGGTTTCATCGGCAGGCTCGAATCTCGATTCTCCCACCCACGGGCCCCCTCTTGTGCCATGCAATTCCCAGGGCAGTCCTCCTCGACCCCCATTCCCCGCACCATACAATGGTCCATAACAAGCTAGCAACACACCTAATTATTCAGCTAAGCCACACCCATTTTTGGCCTTGTGGTGGCACTATTTTCCTGGCATGTGCTTGCATGAACCGGTCCTTAGATCTACGGCAAGCAAACCACCATATCATTCAGAAAAATCCACGAACCAAGCTTGCCTAGATCTCCCTGATTCCATGCTTATTAACATCATCATGTTCTCCTCATCTTTATTCTCATGAGTGCAGTAGCTAACAAGTTTTATTTCAGCTACCCGTATCCCGTAAGTTAAGCGAAGCAAAAAGGAAAAATGACCATACCCGACTCTTCAACTTTCCCGGCAACAAGGATGGTTAACAAAACTAGTAAACTCTTATAAAAGGGTGTCCCATCAAGTTGACACAAGCATACAAGTTTTTGCCAGCAAAACAGTTTCAAAAACATGGGATCAATATGGTCAAGGGGCACTTGCCTTGCTCCCGCTGTTCGTGTTGCTCAAGCGTCTCGAAGTCTTGGTGCTGTAGTTCCTCGTAGACGGCCTCTTGAGCGTGTCCTTCTACTCACGACCACGGACATACAAAATTTACAGCAATCAATTATCATGCACAAACTTTACTCAAGATGCAATGGGGTGGATGAATGCAATTCCTATGGTGCAGTTTATAAAAAATCAGTTTGTGCGTGTTCTTGCATGTTTTAGTAGGCTTCCATGGGGTTTTATGACGATCAAGGCTGCTGGAATCAAGTGTGGACGTGGTTATGATCTTGACACACTTTGTAGATCAATTCCACCGTCAAAAGTCAAGTGTGAACATGGATCAATTACACTATGTCCACACGCAGAAATTTCTGCTCGTAGGGGGTGGGGGAAAGGGTGCGTAGAAACAGCGGCGACGTGGTAAGAGGTGTAACGAAGACCTATCTCACTTCTTCCTCCTCTCTTCCTTGCAGCAGAACCTCCTTCCTTGCAATGGCAGCAGTGGAAGATTTTATATGGAGAATTACGAGGTTGCGGCTAGGGCAGAACATCGGGGATTTCTTCTCCGGCGACGGTGAGGCATGACGGAGCTTTGATAGTGGCCAAAATCCAGCAGGGGGGGGGGCAGCGACTTGAACTTGGCGGCAGGGGAGAGGGGGCGGTGACCAAAAGAGGGCTGGGGGTGGCGTCTAGGGGGGGTTTATTTATAAGGGGGGGAAAAGAGCTACGGTGGCTAGGATTTTAGCAACCCAATTATTCAAGGGCTAAGATTTAATTTTAAAAGATATGGGAGCTAGTGGCTGGGATTTTATTATTTATTTTCCACCAATGGCTGAGGTTAACTGAGAAATAAAAGGCCATAAAAATCCAAAAGGGGGGCAGCTAGGGTCCCCCCCTAATGGGTTGTGGCCAAGGAGTGGGGCCCATTAGGGTTCCCTCCCCCTATGTGGTGCGGCCAAAATTGGGGGGAAATCCCCCCCCCCCCCAAATGTGGGGGAAGATTCCCTAGGGGAATTTTGGGGAATTTGGGGAAATCAGGAAATTGGGAAAAATTAGGGAAATTAGGGGAGAGGGGAATTTGGGAGGAAATTGGGGAAAATTGGGGTTGGCCAAATTTGGCTATTTTATTTATTTTTTTCTTTTTCTTTTTATTTCTTTTCCTTTTTCTATTTATTTTCATTATTTTCTATTTTTATTTCCTTTTATTATTTTATTTGCTTCTATATTCCTCTCTTTATTTTCTTCTCATTCTAAATGCTTCTAGACATGAAAAATGTATGCAATGCATGGTAGAAATTTTGAGGGTGTTACAGTCAATAACAATAGAAGTCTGTCTCCGTTTAACCCTTCTAGCAACTGCATCCCGCATAGTCAACGTTGTATCGTCTGGTGGCACTTCGAGCTTCAGGTCTTTCGCATTGTCATGCACCATGTCCACCTTCACCACTATAGGATGATGTGTTGACTTGGATGTCGTCAAGCATGGTCTAACAGGGATACACTAGCCAACTCCTGACCTTCATTGGAAAGCTTCCTGTGACCAATAGCATAATGATGCATGTTATTGGCTGAGCCAAGTTATCTATCGTGTCCGGCTCAATTGAAGATCCAGACGCTGGTGCCTGAAGATCCTCATTTGGTAGTCCACCCCTAGCTGCTGTAGAGGCTAAGCTGCTCCTATGCTCCTCATCACTTATCAACGCATCAAAGTTAGGAAATTGTATACCCGAGGCCTCTAGTATAGGCTTCAGGTCTCGTAAAACCTCGCTTCTCAGCTGTCTTTTCAGCTCCTCCACGTCAACATGTGGTGTCGAGGTCGTTTTTCGCTTTCGATACATAGTTTTGTGTTCCGGAAAAACCTTCTTTAAGGTCAACTTACTGGAAACACCACGAACACGGCCTCGTTGCTCCATGGTTTGCCGGGACTTGCTGAGGGCATCGATTCCCCTCTCACCATTTGATTCTTCGCTGCTCTCCCTCAAGGCCCTTTGAGCGACATCCGCGGTGCTCTGGCTGTAGTAGCTGACATCGCCTGACTCTGTCAGCTTAGAACAAGCACGCATAAATGGTCTCAGCCATCCACGGAAATTGTCGTATGATTCTGAGGACCTAGCTGGGCCAATCTTTCATCCTCTTGTTGCCACCTCCTTTGTTTTCTGGCATAACCGGTGTTGCCGAGGTGGTGGTCAAGCTCATTCTGCGATCGGAGCCACTTCATATACTCACTATTCGCGGAAAAGTTCTCTAATTCACACATTTCAACCAATCTCACCCAGTCTTCTTCCGACAAATCTTTATACTTATTGAAGGGGGTGTCTTGGTTCCTCCAAATCTTCACAAGCTTACTCTTGTAGCTTCTCCAAGCATGAGAGATGATCTTCATAGCTAGCTTCTTCCCCTTCTGCTTCAGCTCTTCCGGATATTGAACATATGCTTGAATAGAGTTTCCGAAGAATTCATCCTTTTCATTTTTGGTCAACTCATCGAATCCCTGTAGGGTTATCGACACCCTTTGTTTGGCAGCTAGACCACAAACCCTGGACAATCTCGTATTCACTCTCGTGTCTAGGGGTAGGCCTTTGGCATTGACCTCACCAACACTCATCGACCACGACATCTGCAACCTTTTCTTTCGTTGATCAGATGCAGGTTCTGAATTTGATCCAACCGATGCATCCTCTTCACGAGTGTGATGATCCTACTCATGCTAAGTCTGCTGCTAAGCCTCTTCATTCTGTTGGTGACTCTACAGCCGTTGAGGAGTCTGCTATTGAGCCTCTTCAATCTGCTGCTGATGCTTCGACTGAGACATCTTGAAATTCAATAAAATTCAGTGAAATCCTATAAAACATTATCAAATTTCAGTCACATTGGCACAAACAGTCACATAAAGGAGCAAATATCTTTCAACTTAATTCAATGAGAACCTTTAGATGTGTGGCATTTGCAAAGAAGTTGGGACTAGGACTGACGAAGCTCTCTGACAGGTCAGTCATGTGTGTGTTTATTGGGTATGAGTTGACTACAAAAGCATACAAGTTGTATGATCCAGTAAGCAGAAGAGTAATGGTGTCAAGAGATGTGAAGTTTGATGAAAAGAGACGCTGGAACTGGAATTCACATTCTAATTTGCACAAATAGTCACAAATAGTTAGGGCTTGATACCAAGGTCGGGGTCGAGGCAGAGTCGAGGTCGACGGTGGCAGCGCGACGATGACCAAGAGCTTGAGGAAGAGGGACATCGGTGGCATGCTCCGAGGGTAGGGTCGAGGTGGCGGTGGGCTCCTGGGACGGGGACGAGGCGACGGCATACTCCGGGGACGAGGTGGCGGCGGTGCCGACGTGGCGGTTTCTAGGGCGACAGTAGAGCGAGAGAGCATGAGGTAAAAAATTTGCTGATAATTTTGCTAAGTGTTGGGAGAGAGCGCGCGATAGCTAAAATACCTAGGGCAAAAATCGGAGATGCCCGCGTATAATGCCGTCTCTCATTTACATGTATGAGAGACGAGCCTCATATGAGCGCATCTCGCATTTGCTTCGTTCAGCGCACGTCTCGCGGGAGCTAAAATGCGCGTCTCCTTTATGTTGAGATACAAGGCGCACTTTCTTAAGCTCGTCTCCCTTTTGCTTCTTTCAGGGTAGAACAAGTGCCAAATTCAGTAGTGCTCCACCAGAAACAGAACACAAGGCATCACGTGGCGAGTCATTTGCTATTTCACCACCCCCAATGTTAGGCTTCATCAAAATACCACTCCCAACATGCAACTCGCTAAAATACCATTATAATGTAAGCATGTTTGCTCGTTTACCATCGGGAGGCTGTTAATACTTTGTTAATTATCATTTACCCTAAAACATGCATTTTGGCGAACCCAAACGTTGAGAGTGATAAAATAGCAAATGACTCACAAGTGGCCACACTGAGGAGCCGCGAAAAAGGGATGCAGTTAATCGTGCGTCCGTTGACATTCGCACCTAGAGTTACCATCGCGCAGAGTTCGAAGCGATCCAACCTCATATTCTTCTCCGCACCATTATAACGGATGCGGTTCGCCTGACTTACGCTTGTTTACTGCAAGCCTTGCAGTACCATATATCCACTGTTGGCTCTATCGGACAAACTTCGTGCTTACATGTAGCTCAACTCTAGTAAATCTAACTTAAATGATCTAGTCCAGTGAAGCCTACAGAAGTCTTAGAGTATATGTTTTCTGTGATTTGAGACTGCAGGAACAGCTGAATAAACAAAACTTGTATATTGATACAAAAAACATCAACCTGCTCAAAAATCATGTGACACCACATGATGCAGCACAACAAATATCCAAGATGGCGCAACACATCAACCTTTTTTTGTTTTGTAATCAAAGTACTGATCTTTTAATGCTAAAAAACTATTTGTGTAGTGGAGCTCATATTTGGAGTATTAATTTTGTTCATGCCTCCCTTTTGTTAATTTGAGCAAAAAATAAAGAGCGTTATGCATGATTTTATCTATCTTTTTTGTTTTGTGTCATCTTGAAGTATTCTTTTTTGTGTCTGCAACATAGAGTGTCAGCTGTTTACAGCCTACATCATGCAGTCTCACATCATAGCAAGCAGCAAAATAAAATGCAGTCCAAGACTTTCGTAGGCTCCACTGGATTCCACCACTTCAGTTAAGCCCGCTAGAGTTCAGTTAATTTCATAGCAGCAAGCAGAAGGTGCGCCCGATGAAGCAAACGGTGGATATATGGTACTGCAAGCTGTGCAGTAAACAAGGTTAATGAGTGGTATTTTGGTGAAGCCAAACGTTGAGAGTGATAAAATAGCAAATGACTCTCAAGTGGCCACACCAAGGAGCCGTAAAAAAGGGATGTGCAGTTAATTGTGCGTCTGTTGCCATTCGTGCGCAGAATTCGAAGCGATCTGACCTCATAGTCTTCTCCGCACCATTATAACATGCAACTTCCCCTTCTCCACACCATCAAAGCCTTCTTGTTCCCTCTAGTCTTTGTCTTCCTCGCGGTACTGTGGCCTTAGTCTTTCTTGGCACGACCGAAGCGCTCCCGACCATCCTCTCCACTTGTTGCGCCTCCATCCCCGGATCCAACCGCACCTCCGCTGCCTTCCTAAGTGGAAGAAAGAGAGAGTACCTGCTTGGGAAAATCGCTCACCTGAAGAGTTTAGTTGCCCTCATGTTAGAGGACGACGACCTTAAACCGTTGCACGAGCATATGCCGAAGGATGTATTTAACAGTACATCCGATTTCATGCGGCTTCTGGGTCTTGGTCCCCTTCCTGAACGTACTGGAATGGACACCATAGGCCACTACCTCTTTGAGTTAAGCGCAGTGGCCGGTCGTCTTGACGCGATGCGGGAGACGGTCGGTGAGGTTCTTGGGGTGCAAGGCCACAAGGAGTTGGTGGAGGCGATCGCTGACAAATGTGAGGTTCCACCGCCACCGGAGGACTAGGCGATTGCCTATTGTTTTCTTTTGTTGGTTGTAAAAATGCAATGTTAATGAATGTTTGTTTGATGATGATTGTTTGTTATCGATTATAGAATGGTTTGTTGTCTTTTTGTTTGATTGTAAATGTGGTTGATGTATACCAGGCCGCGATGACGTCCGCGACACTGCTCAACTCCAATGAGCTCTCCTGAGGAAAACTAACTCTAATTTTTTGAGTGGAGCATTCTGGCAACTATAGGAGAAAGAAATTGGGAGATTACCGAGAGTGATAAAATTTCAATGAAACATTAAACGCTTCATCCACGATGTTACACACCCAAGCTTGCATACGTTGATTTTTCAAAATTGTAAATTTAATACTTCTACGTAAAAGCCCAAGAATTTACTTGTTAGAGTGTTCATCACATCACCACAAACCAGCTCATTTTGTGGATAGCTCATGAACACATGTGAAGAGCAAGTAAACACCATCAAGAGGTGGATTAGAAGGAGAACTCACAAATACAACAGTAGGGTCTCACAACTATAAACATGAGGGGCTGAGCTCTCCATTAGGCCCTAAACCTTCTTGGGAATGCTCAGGCCAAGTTTCATGCAAATACAAACCATTTTAAGGCACTTTTGGATATAAATGCAAAAAGGGCTAATTCGAATGCAAATTCAAATTTCAGCCACTTTCATCACTTTGATTCAAAAGTTGACTTTATATTCCAACTCAGCACATTTCTATGAGTTAGTCCACCAATTTGCATCCTCATTGGAGTTCATCCTGTTGGGATCTATATTTGGATTAATTCAAAACTGAATTTGAATTTCAAATTCAAGTGTGATTCGAATTTTGCTAACCCAGCTCAAAGTTGAGGATTTCAAATTCAACAAATGACTTGGTGATGAAGTCGACACTTCAGTTTTGAGTATCTGAGATATTTGCAGCAAAGTAATGGAAAAGAGAGAAGGGGGAGAGAGGGCAAACATGTCATTCTCATCAGCTGAGGGAACCACCTCTGTTCTTTGGGCTGTTGCAAGAGCGCGCCAGCACGTTGCAGCCTCACCCAGCTGAACCCACGCGCACGCCAGCGCTTGCTCCCAATCAATTCTCACCCTCTCCTAACGCCCACGTACGCTACACAATCGAAGTTTTCCTTCTCTCCCAGCGCGTGCCGCCTCTGTTCTGATCCCGTGTGTGAAGAACCGACCGACGGCCGCACCTCTGATCTTCCATCGAGCACCGGCGCCCGATCACCATTTGCTCAAGGGCTATACAGAAAAAGGGAGCGCCAAGACATGCTCTAGCTGCTCCCCGTGCTACACCGAAGCTTTTGCGCTCTGTTGCTTGCCATTCAGCCGTCGCCGCCAAGGACCGGGAAGAAACCGGCGGAACCTTGCTTCGGCTCACCGTCGACAGCCCCCTACAACCACCCTCTCCTTCAACTTACTACACAAGAAAGGTGCGTGGGGAGCCCTAGATGGTGTATCTGCAAACCGTTCGGCAAACGATCCACCGTGTAGCAGGAATTTTAGAAACTTCCGAACCCTAGTGCAATGTACCGAGCTCAGTCGAAACCAAAAATTCGATGTATACGTTGAACCAATGATCAATATAGCTTGCAGGTAGCTTCTACATCTCCTAGCGTCCCTCCTTGAAGAAGAATCAAGAATAACCATCAAGAAATGACTGAGTTCTAGCCATTTTCATAGCCGCCGGTGCCAAAATGTCTCGGGTCACCGTCGAGAGTGGATTTGCAAGCGTTTTTAGCTTCCAAGGCTTCTCAGTTCATGTTTCCCGTGATCCACTGGTTCTCCATGAGTAAACCGCGACCCTTATTGTGCCTCATAGCGTGTGAACCACATTGTAGGAACCCTACCCGCCGCGGTTGCCGTCGCACGGACGTTTTCGGTCACCGTCGGTGAGATCCGACTCCCGAGGTGAGTTCAACGTCGCGAGATAGTACTAGCGGCCATTTTCAGCCCTGGGGTGGCCGGGAAACCATTTCCAGTGATCCTTGCCGGAGTGCGCCGCCGCCGAACTTTCTGACGCGAGAAGAAGAAGCAGCCGCGTGGTGGGGCCCGCGGTCAGAGTTTTAAACATTTTCAAGATTTTCAGATTTCGGTTCAAACTTCAAATGTCCATAACGTTTGCTAGGATGGTCCAAATTGAGTGAACCAAATTTTCTTGGATTCAGATCTTTGAGTACTTTCCAGCAAAATAAGTTTCAATTCATGAAACTTATTAATTTTACAGAATTAATTCTCTAAATTTTAAACTGTTGGGAATTTTATCTGGAGAATTCCATTATGGAAAATTCTGAAATTTGGCTAGGATGTTCATTTAAAAATCCTTGAGTCACATGAAAATTTCAGATCCATCCGAGTCCATTTAGTCCCCCTAATGGTGTGATTAAGTAAACTGCCCTGAGAAAATAGAAAAATGTACAGAAACATTTTGAGAATTTTCTCAAATCTTGATTAGGGCATAACTTTCTCTAGGATTCTTCAAATTACATGAAACCAACTCCCTTAGAACCATTTCAAACTCTAGTATCCATAAAGTAATGGTTTAATCCATGAAAATCCCTGGAAATCCTTAGAAGCTCTAGTAAAGACCATTTATACTTTTATTTGTGCAGGGCTCAAAGGAGCTTTGTTCCAAATGAAATCTGGCCAAGTCTCTGGTTAGGTTCTTACAAAGCCACAGTAAAACTTTCAGAGCCAAATGGGATATCTATCTATAGTTATAGTTCTTTATATGTTAAAATTCCACACATTTGCATTTAAATTGACATATCGATTAAATTGATCACGTGTAGTCGCTGAACGCGGGGAGACCCTGGAGATACTGGACTTCATACCTCTAGAGGAGACCCTAACCCCTGACCAGCAGCAACAAGGCAAGCCCCGGTTTTCATTTAACAAGTTTTATCAAGTTTTGCTTTATATTCACTTAGCTTGGAGTATATATGTGCATTAGGTGTAGGACCAATTGCATAACCAGAATATGCCAAAGAGAATGAGGGTAGTGTCTAAGTCCTCGAGTAGATCATGCCTTGCTTAATAGTTATAGACTTTGGTACAAGTCGAGTAGTTGGAATCTACTCGCGAGTATAGGAGTTGCCACATACGGGATTGGTTCGAGATGTGAGACAACTTTAGTAAGAAAATGAGACTAGGCAGGTGCTAGGGCGCAGCAAGAGGAAGTCTTGTTTGCGTAGCCCTGTCCGTGTCGATTGAGGACCGATTCGTGTGCAGACCCGCTGAACAAGTTTGTATGTACCGAAGGCATATCAGATATAGGGGGTCCGATAAACTGATGTAACCTATACCTCCGGGTGTCGAGGCATAACACACCGATTTATAGGTGTAGGTTGACGGCAGCAAGGTGGAAATCCGCTAACGGGCATAGAGAGATGCTCCGTGTAGGGAACCTCCTGTCCGTATGGGTGCGACCGATTCAACGTTTGGGCTGATTGGTGAAAGGTTGTTCCGTACGACATCAAGTGAGCGTACTGTGCAGCTCCACGGATGGGCGTACGTGACGTGCTATTAGGGTATCCCTGCATGTGTATAACGAGTCGATGTGACGGACCGGAATACATACTCCCAGTATCTTAGAGGGTGGTGCCACGCGATGCGACACCCGACAGCACACATCATAAGGCAACCATTGTATTACATAGAAAAAACAAACTGAATATGTACCAATTAGTACAAGCCTTCAGTTTACATCTAAATACAGAGTCTACAACTGCAGAAGCTAAATTTTTACAACTCACGCCCGCCTAACTAGCAAAAGTCGGTTGTCCAGCCCTATGGACAACCCACACTAGCCTCACTCCTCAGCTCAGCGAGCTGTGTACGGCTCCCACTCAGCTGTGGTCGCCGACGGAGGGTAGCCCTCACCGGTGGACTCGTACCCCGAGTCCGTGGGGTAGTCATCACTTAAAAAACACTCATTGCAGCAACCGTGAGCACGATGGCTCAGCAACGCTTAACCGACTCACCTACACATAAAACTCTATATGCAGGTCATAACAAATATAGGATGGCACATTGCAGCAAAGGACACGCCTACAAGTTCATCCTTAATTCATCTTTTAGCCACAAGTTAACAGTTCATGAAATCTGAAATTTAGTAAGCAATATTTAGTGGCACACATGTAACCATACAATTTATTTATAACAGCAACATTGAATGATACATTTCATATATTAACCTATGTCACGACTCAGCGAACAAGCGGTACTCATAACAGTGAGGGACGGCGAATCGACTCGATATACACCTGCAGGGATACCCGAAGAGCACGTCACATACGCCCCACCCGTGGAGCTGCACAGGACGCTCACTCGATGTCGTACGGGACAACCTTTCACCAAACAGCCCAAACGTCAAACCGGTCGCACCAAAACGGACAGGAGGTTCCCTACAGGGAGCAGCTCTCTATACCCGTTAGCGGATTTCCACCTTTCTACCCTCAACCGACACCTACAAATCAGTGCGTTACGCCTCGACACCTAGAGGTATAGGTTACATCAGTTTATCGGGGCCCATATATCCGATATGACTTTGGTACGTTCAAAACTTGTTCAGTGGGGCCGCACACGGATCGGTCCTCAATCGACATGGACAGGGCTGCGCCCACAAGACTTCCTCTTGCTGTGCCCTAGCCCCTGCCTAGTCTCATTTTCTTACTAAAGTGATCTCACATCACTCGAACCAATCCCGTGTGTCCCGAACCCTATACTCGCGAGTAGATTCCAACTACTTGACTTGTACCGAACTTCTATGAATATTAAGCATAGCCTGACTACTCGAGGATTTAGACACTACCCTCACTCTTGTAGGAAAAATTTGGTTATGCACTTGGGGTTTCATCCATCCTACACCTAATGCACATACATACCTCATGCTATGTATACATAAAGCAAAACTTTGTAAAACTTGTTAATGCAAACCGGAGCTTGCCTTGTTGCTGCTGGTCGGATGTTAGTGCTTCTTCCGGAAGTAGGAAATCCAAAACTTCCGGGGTCTCTTCGCCTTAAGCGACTACATGTAAGCAATGTATGATATGTCAATTTAAATGCAATGTGTTAAATTGAATATGTAAATACCATAACTCTAGCTAGCCATCCCCTTTGGCTCTGAAATTTTTATGGTGGGCTCTTCGGGTCTTAACCAGAGACTTGACCAAGGTTCATTTGAAACAAAGTTCATTTGAGCTCTGTACAAATAAAAGTATAATTGGTCATTACTAGAGCTTCTATGGATTTCAAGGGATTTTCATGGCTCAAACCATTACTTTCTGGAAACTGGAGTTTGAGATGGTTCTAATGGAACTGGTTTCATGTCATTTGAAGAATACTTGATGAAGTTATGCCGTATACAAGATTTGAGAAAATCTGAAAAATGTTTCTGTACATTTTTCCATTTTCTCAGGGCAGTTCACTTAATCACGCCATTAGGGGAACTAAATAAACTTGGATGTATCTGAATTTTTTTCCTGTGACTCAAGGATTTTTAAATGAACATCCCAGCCGAATTTTAGAATTTTCCATAAAAGAATTCTCCAAATAAAATTCCCAACAATTTAAATTTTAAGGAATTAATTATGGAAAATAATAAGTTTCATGAGCTGAAACTTGTTTTGCTGGATAGTACTTTAAGAGCTGAATCCAACAAAATTTGGTTCACTTAATTTGGAGCTCCCTAGCAAAGGTTATATTAATTGAAGTTTGAACCAAATTCTGAAATTCAAAGAAATGTTTAAACCCTGCACGTGGGCCCCAACCGTGCCTTTCTTCTTCTTCCCCGCGCGCGCGCCCGAGCTCGGCGGCGGCGATCTCCAGCGAGGTCTGCCGGAAGGGCTTTCCCGACCTCCTCTAGGGCCACAGCTCGCCGCCTCTACCTTTTGGACACGAGGAACTCATCCCCAGGGTCTGTCAAAGCTCTAGGTGGCCAGAAACCTGTCGGCGACGAGCCACCACTACGGATGAACTCCGGCGACGTTGCCCAGCCCCTACAGAGGCTCATTCCGAGCAACTCTTTGCCCTACAGCTCCATGGTGAACTGCTAAGCATGGACATGGCGCTAGTTCACCATGAAAACAGCCGGAACTAGAAGTTCACCGTCGACCTCGGTCACATATCAGCGGCGACTTGAAAAACTCAACAACCAGAGCCTATACTCGATAGTTTTTGGTAATTTTTGATCCTATATGGCCGTGGGAAGGTCTAGAACATGTGTATAGCTCGGCATACGCTGTGGTGAGCTAATCCCCACGAATTTTGGAGTTTGGAGCAGCTCGGTTCTATGAACACCGAAACTTAACCGGGGAAATTCTCCCACGATAACGCATGAAATGATGAGCGGTTTGAACTAGCATGACAAGCACCTTAGGGCGGTGGTTTCTTGTGTTGATCATTGGGCATGATGAGCCTTGTGTCGCCGGACGCTGGTGAGCAGAGAGAGTCGGCCGGCGGCTGCGTTTTCGTCGGTTGTGAGCGAAAGGACGGCTGAGAGTCGAGGAAATGGTTCACGTGGGCAGTAGAACGGCTGAGCACGACTTCCACTCGGTCTTTAGCACGCGGTGGCGCCTCCACCACTGCTCATTAGCCGCTGCAGATCGCACTGGCTCGGTTCGGCAGCAACCCGACGAACCGAGGCGGTTCCCTCTCTTGATCAGGCTGACTTGTGGGCTCTCTCCCCCCTTCTCTGAATTTCATTTGTTGCTGCAAATATCCCATCTACTCACACTTAAATGGTAACCTTAGCCACCAAGTAAGTGAGTAAATTTGAATTCACCAAAATGAAATTGGTTTGGCTACATTTGGTTCACATTTAAATTTGAAAATTCAAATTCAGTTTGAATTGATCAAGATATAGCTCCCGACAAGATGAACTATGATGAGGATGAAAATTGGTAGACTAACTCAGAAAAATGTGCTGAGTTTGAATATGAAGTCATCTTTTGAATTCAAGTGATGAAAATTATTTGCAATTTGAATTTGCATTCAAATAGCCCTTTTTACAACTATCTCCAAAAGTGCCTCAAACTGGTTTGGATTTACATGAGACTTGGCATGAGCATTCCTAAAAGTATTTAGGACCAAATAGTGAACTCATCCTCTCATGTTTATGTGTGTGAGCTCCTACTTTCTGGAGTTATGGGTCTTTCCTCTAATCACCCTCTTGATTGTGTTTACTTGCTCTTCGCAAATGTTCATGAGCTACCCACCAAATGAGCTGTGGTGTGGTGATGTGATGAACATTTTAGCAAGTCAATTCTTGGGCTTTTGCATCCCTCCCCCCTTAAAAGAATCTCGTCCTGAGATTATAAAGGAAGAGATGACGATGTAATAGGAACTTACCCGTGATGAGACGCCATGAAGTCTGGGTATTTGAGCGAAGGAACTCCTCGCTCTCCCACGTCGCTTCTTCAGCGGTGTGGTTGCTCCACAATATCCTGTAGAACCACAGCGTTTGGTTACGCATCGTCCAATCCTTCTCATCAATAATCGCCACCTGATATTCAGCATACGTCGAATCCGGTTGCAGCTCGCCAATGTCTTCGGTGGGAACAGCAGCCGTATACTTCAGACATTTTCGTAGTTGTGAAACATGGAAAACGTCGTGAACACCAGAGAGAGATGCCGGTAGCTCCAGTTTTTACGCCACTGGTCCACACTTCTTGGTGATAGCATAGGGTCCAATAAATAGGGGAGCAAGTTTCCCCTTTACGCCGAATCGGTGCACGCCTTTCATCGGAGATACACGGAGGTACACGTGTTCCCCGACATCGAAGTGCAGCGGCCTACGCCTCTTATCAGCATAACTTTTCTGTTGGGATTGAGCGGCCTTCAAGTTGGCTTGAATAATCCGAACGCGCTCTTTGGCGTCGTTCACCACATCAACCCCGAAGTGACCCTTTCACCAGAATCGCACCAATTCAATGGGGTGCGGCATTTGCGACCGTAGAGAGCCTCATATGGTGCCATCTTGATACTCGCTTGATAGCCATTATTGTACGAGAATTCCGCCAACGGTAGATGATCATCCCAGTTTCTACCGTGGTGGATGGCACACTCTCTCAACATGTCTTCTAACACTTGATTCACCCTCTCAGTTTGCCCATTTGTCTGAGGGTGATAGGCAGAGCTTCAAATCAGTTTGGTACCCAAAGCAGCGTGCAACTGCTCCCAGAAACGAGATACAAATAGTGCCCCTCGATCTGAGATTATGGTCTTGGGTACCCCATGCAAGAATAGGATTCTTGCAATGTACAGCTCTGCATACTTGCTGGCATGGCAATGTGTATTCACGGGAATGAAGTGAGCCGACTTGGTAAATCGGTCAACGATTACCCAATGGAATCATGCTTGTTGGAAGTCAGGAGTAATCCCACAATGAAATCGATGCTCACATCTTCCCACTTCCATGCTGGAATTTTCAGGGGTTGTAACAGCCGTGATTTTCTCATGTGATCCGCTTTCACTCGTCTACACGTATCGCACTCGGATACGTATTTAGCCACTTCCCGCTTCATCCGTGTCCACCAAAATTTTCTTTTCAAATCTTGGTACATTTGGTTGCTTCCCGGATGAATCGAGAATTTAGACAAGTGAGCTTCATCAAGGATCTTCTTCCTCAGCTCCATATTCTGGGGTACGACTATGTGGTCATTGAACCACAGCGTCCCCTCATCATCTTTCCAGAAACATTTGATATCTCCGCTGTCTATCCGTCTCCAGAGATGTGACATGCCCTTGTCAACTTTCTGATCTGCAATGATATCCTCCCTAATGGTAGGGATGAGAGAAAGGTTGTAGAGTGATCCATAAGGAACCAAGTATAAATTCGGCTCTTCCTCTTCCATCGGTGTAATGGTGAGGGTATGGACATGTCACTTCCGACTCAACGCGTCGGCAACCACATTTGCCTTGCTGGGGTGGTAATGAATATCAATCTCATAGTCTTTGATTAGTTCTAACCACCTTCTTTGCCTCATATTCAGCTCCTTCTGGGTGAAGATATATTTTAAGCTCTTGTGGTCAGTGTAGAGATGCACCAAATTCCCCAGGAGATAGTGCCTCCACATTTTAGCGCCAAAACCACAGCAGCGAGCTCAAGACCATGAGTCGGATAGTGCTGCTCATGGTTTCGAAGTTGGCGTGAGCCATACGCGACCACACGTCCTTCTTGCATCAACATGCAGCTGAGCCCGATACCGGACGCATCACAATACACGTTGAAGGGCTTGGTCGTGTCTGGTTGAGCTAAAAACGGTGCTGTTGTGATATGCTTCACCAATGCTTGGAACGCTCCTTCGCACGCTAAGTTCCAAATATATTTTGTACCCTTCTTCAATAATTCTTTCATCGGCTTAGCAAACTTGGAGAAGCTTGGAATGAATCTCTTGTAATATCCTGCTAAACCGAGGAAGCTTCTGACTTCATGGACAGAAGTGGGGGCTTTCCATTTCAGCACCTGCTCAATTTTGCTTGGGTCAACCGCAATGCCTTCCGCTGAGATGATATGTCCCAAAAATGGCACTTGGCTGATCCAAAACTCACATTTGCTGAACTTGGCATAGAGCTTATGTTCCCACAATCGTTGAAGAACGATTCTCAAGTGTTCTGCGTGTTCTGCTTCTGTCTTGGAGTAAACCAAGATATCATCAATGAACACCACAACGAACTTGCCCAGCTCCGGCATGAACACCGAGTTCATGAGATACATGAAATGTTCTAGAGCATTAGTGAGACCAAAAGACATGACGAGATATTCGTATAAGCCATATCTCGTCGAGAAGGCCGTCTTCGAGATATCCTCCACTCGGATTTTTATTTTATGATACCCGGAACGAAGGTCCATCTTGGAGAACACACTTGCACCCACAAGCTGATCGAACAGGATGTCAATGTGGGGCAGTGGATATTTGTTTTTGATGGTGACGGTGTTGAGCGGCCGGTAATCCACACACAGCCTCAAGGTTTCATCCTTCTTATTGACGAACAGTGATGAGCATCCCCAAGGCGAGGAACTCAGTCTAATGAAACCTTTGCTCAACAAATCATTGAGCTGTTCTTTCAACTCAGCCAGCTCATTCGGAGCCATTTTGTACGGTCTCCATGATATGGGAGTAGTCCCGGGTGCAAGTTCAATCTTAAACTCCACATCCCGTTCAGGTGGCATGCCCGGGAGATAATCCAGGAACACGTCAGGATACTCTCGTACTACAGGGATGTCCTCTAACTTGGAAGCTTCAGTATTATAGGCGGCTGAAACTTTTGGGACTGGATTGTCTAGTATGAGGGACTGCGGACGGTGTAGTGGGGAGTTGAGGTGAACCGTCCATGTCAAAGTTGCTAGGACAGTGCCATGGTAACTTAGCCATGACATCCCTAAGATTGCATCAATCTTCTGCCCCTCAAGAATAATCATAGTAGTGGGATATATCTTCCCACGTAAGCACAGTGGTGCTTTCGGAATCATCATAGTTGCTGAAATCTTCTCTCCCTGTGAGCAAATCATATAAGAGCACTCGGTTGGAAAGGCTTCCAGTTGATGCTTAACCACATATGATGCACTTATGAAGTTGTGGGTCGCACCAGAATCAAATAATATGATGATTGCTTGATCGTTGAGAGTGAACGTACCCGCCAGCACGTTTTCTCCTTCTGGGCGTCCTCATTGTCGAGGTTGCGAACGCCCCCGGTTCGCTGACCTCCCTTCTTGACCGGAGGTCGGCCTCGATCACAGCCCTGATATTGGGCTTGCCCGCTGCTCTGCTGCCCCTCGGGACAGTCTTTCAAGAAATGGCCCGCCTGGCCACACGTATAGCAGGTGTAGCGAGGCACTCCTCCGCTGATCGTCGGACAGAAACCCGGGGCGCATTGTGGTGGTCGAAACGCCCGGGGTACCATCTGCTGCTTCTGTTGCGGTCGCGGTAGTGGCATCGGCGGTCGGAACGGGGGTGGCTGGAAAGAACGACCCCCAAACTGCTGAGGTCGCGCCGGTGGATGCCACTGCTCACCGGATGGTGTTTGATACACCATGTGGTATTTTTGAGGAGCTCCACCCCCGCTGCTGGGTGGAGCGCTGAACTTTCGCTGCTCAGCCGCCAATTCCCGCTGAGCATCTTCTTGCATGATCGCAGCGTTGACGAGGTCATTGAAAGTGCCGTGATTGCATTGTACGAGATGCGTCTTCATCTCAGGATTTAACCCCTGATAGAACTGCTCTCGCTTCCTCTCCTCGGTGGAGACATAATCCGACTCATACTGCGCCAGATGGTTGAATGCATGGGAGTAGTCTTGAGCACTCCTCCCGCCCTGCTTTAGCTCCAAGAATTCTTGAAACTTCCTCTTCATTATCCCGGGAGGGATATGAGGCACGGAACGCCTCCCGGAATTCTTCCCATTCCACTGCGTGGCCAGCAGGTAGTGAGGCGACATAGTTCGACCACCATGCACCGGCGGCACCGTGAAGCTGCTGTGCCGCGAATAGAGTCTTCTGTCGCTCCGTGCATTTGAGCAGCCCAAACTTGGACTCAATCGTCCGCAGCCAGTTGTCGGCCTCCAGAGGTTCTGCTGCTTCGGTGAACACCGGAGAATCCGTACTCATGAAGTCCGAGTACGTCGTAGTGTGGGGCTCACGAGGCCCCCTCTCTTAATGCCCCCCCACCCGGGACGTATTCTGCACAATCGTGCGGAGCAGATCGGTCTGCTCCTCACGATTGCCTACCAGCGCCGCGATCACATCCTCTAGTGTAAGCGGAGGCGGCGGTGGTGGTTGTTGCTGCGGGGTGCTGTCGTAGGCAGGTGGTTGGGAGTCATCACCCCCTTGCTGACTAGAGCCACTGACCTCATGCGTGGCCCGAGTACGAACCATCTGCATCTATACGACCATTAAATCAGTCCTGCAACATACTCCATGCAGTCCAATAAAATAGGCGTAAAAACATAATGACACTAAGCATGCGATACATCTTGTAATAGATAATGTAATAACTTTGCACAAGCTACATGATTACCAGACCAAATATAAACGAGTTAAATCCAACTTGATGTACTTCCTCTTTGGAAGTTCATCTCAACAAGATTTGGTCGCTACAAGACGTTAATATCGCTTTGTCATCACGCAACTGCCCTTTTATCTTCAATACGACACAAACATGGTCTCTAGCAAAAGAAACTTGAGTAGGAAATATACTCAAATCTTTCACCAGTTGAATATAAGAATTAATGAGTATGTGCTACCCCATTGGAAGTAATCCAACACCCCTAGGGTACAACAATCTGTCAAATGAGTTCAACTGCCATTCCTCTGCCTAGAATGGCCAGTTTCTACATATCCCAGATTTTGACCTAGTACATGGCATTATCATAACTCAAGTTGAATACCAAAATTAAAGTTAACTTCAGTAGATTTCCAAAGTATTTATTTTCCCTCAGATAAGCTCTGGTTAAAAAGTTATGATAATTCAAAGTCAACAGAATTTCTGGAAGAATTTCAACAGCACCTCCTTTGGAAGTTGCTGTTTTCGACTCTAAATTCCACTGAATTCCATGTTGCAATTGCGGAAAATTTGAATAACAAAGATGTAACACATCTCCTACCCTTTCCAAAAATGTGTCATATGATAATTTTATATTTTTCTACTGGAAGTTATGCTTGAAAAACAGAACAGTCCAGAGAGTGTTTTGAACCTGTCCTGGTTCTGGACAGTTTACATTCCTCTGGGATTTAAACCAGTTTAAGTTGTGATTCTGCTCTGGAAGTCTACAGCAAAGTTGTAGAGAACTTAAACTATTTTCCATAACTATATCCCACACCTCCATTGGCTAAATAATCTGTGAGTTATGCTCTGTTAAAGTTCAGCAAACTTGCTTCCAAAACAGAGCACTCTGTTTTTCAATCCCTTTAAGCTAAACCAATCAACTGTTGAATTTTTCTACCCAACCAGGGTCCTAAATATTGACTCTTGTTTATTTTAGTTCCTTGTTACCATTATATATAATGCAAATGCCTATTACATGTTCGTACTACGTTCCTCACAAAAAGAAAATCCTAACCGGATTATACCGGCATATACGTCTCAGTTGTGGCACTAAACGGTCTCTCCACACGTGTACTACACGGGATACATATGTGGTTAGTACCTGCAGAAGAAAACTCAATAGTGATGCACTCAAAGGTTGTTGTCATTTCAGGCAGGTCCATATTTGAAAGTAAATACATACGCCCGTTTCATTGCCATACGACCGTCCTTGAGTTAAGTCACGTCTCAAGGTACGTGATCGTGTTTTCACACCACAAGACGGGGAACCCGAGTAAAGCGCGAACGGGTCGTGACGGTTGGGAAATTTATCAACCCAACAGATACCATCTACTGCCCTACAGGGCACGCCGATGGCAAGCGCTACGTATGCCCTCCTAGGCTATTTCCAGAAGAACACACTATCGCGTTACCGACCACACGATGGGGTCTCCACTTCCTTGCCTAATGCACGACAGGGATCAGCGTTTCATATGAACACAGGAACATGAAGATTTCAAGAGTTTCATATTGAAGTCTCGCACCAAGCAGTGAGACCTATCCCTGAACCACATTCCTCGTCAGGGGAGCTAACCGAAATTAAACCGCTTTCAGTGGCGTTCCATACCATTTCTACCTGAGCGTAGGTGCGTCGTTACATAATCAAAATTCAGAATTATAACATATATGTTAGTCATACCACTTTATGTAACTATACTAATATAGTCCTTATTTGGACATACTAGCGAATACTCACCATACTCCTAAGTTTTCCCGTAATACAGTCCTTAATTAGTGTGCTATCCCCTAAGCAGCTCTGATGCCAGCCTGTGACGGACCGAAATCCGTACTCCCAGGATCTCATAGGGTGGTGCCGCACGATGCGACACCCGACAGCACACATCATAAGGCAACCATTGTATTACACAGAAAAAAAAACAAACTGAATATGTACCAAGTAGTACAAGCCTTCAATTTACATTTAAATACAGAGTCTACAACTGCGGAAGCTAAATTTTTAAAACTCACGCCCACATAACTAGCAAAAGTCGGTTGTCCAGCCCTATGGACAACCCACACTAGCTCCACTCCTCAGCTCAGCGCGGCGTGTACGGCTCCCACTCATCCGTGGTCCCCGACGGAGGGTAGCCCTCGCCGGTGGACTCGTACCCCGAGTCCTTGGGGTAGTCATCACCTGAAAAATACCATTGCAGAAACCGTGAGCACGATGGCTCAGCAAGGCTTAACCGACTCACCTACACATGAAACTCTATATGCAGGTCATAACAAATATAGGATGGCACATTGCAGCAAAGGACACGCCTACAAGTTCATCCTTAATTCATCTTTTAGCCACAAGTTAACAGTGCATGAAATCTGAAATTTAGTGAGCAACATTTGGTGGCACACATGTAACCATGCAATTTATTCATAACAGCAAAATTGAATCATACATTTCATATATTAACCTACATCACGACTCAGTGAACAAGTGGTACTCATAACCATGAGGGACGGCGAATCGACTCGATATTCACCTGCAGGGATACCCGAAGAGCACGTCACGTACACCCACCCATGGAGCTGCACAGCACGCTCACTCGATGCCGTACGGGACAACCTTTCGCCCAACAGCCCAAACGTCGAACCGGTCGCACCCAAACGGACAGGAGGTTCCCTACATGGAGCAGCTCTCTATGCCTGTTAGAGGATTTCCACCTTGCTGCCCTCAACCTACACCTATAAATCGGCACGTTATGCCTCGACGCCCGGAGGTATAGGTTACATCGGTTTATCGGGGCCCATATATCCGATATGCCTTCGGTACGTTCAAAACTTGTTCAACGGGGCCACACATGGATCGGTCCTCAATCGACATGGACAGGGCTGCACCCACAGGACTTCCACTTGCTGCGCCCTAGCCCCTGCCTAGTCTCATTTTCTTACTAAAGTGATCTCACATCACTTGAACCAATCCCGTGTGTCCCGAATCCTATACTCGCGAGTAGATTCCAACTACTTGACTTGTACCGAAGTTCTATGAACATTAAGCATAGCCTGACTACTCGAGGATTTAGACACTACCCTCACTCTTGTTGGAAAAATCTGGTTATGCACTTAGGGTTTCATCCATCCTACACCTAATGCACATACTTACCTCATGCTATGTATACATAAAGCAAAACTTCGTAAAACTTGTTAATGCAAACCGGGGCTTGCCTTATTGCTGCTGGTCGGATTTTAGTGCTTCGTCCGTAAGTAGGAAATCCAAAACTTCCAGGGTCTCTTCGCCTTAAGAGACTACACGTAAGCAATGTACGATATGTCAATTTAAATGCAATGTGTTAAATTGAATATGTAAAGACCATAACTCTAGCTAGCCCTTCCCTTTGGCTCTGAAATTTTTATGTGGCTTGGTAGGGTCCTAACCAGAGACTTGACCAAGTTTCATTTGAAACAAAGTTCATTTGAGCTCTGTACAAATAAAAGTCTAATTGGTCATTACTAGAGCTTCTAAGGATTTCCAGGGATTTTCATGGCTCAAACAATTACTTTATGGAACCTATAGTTTGATCTGGTTCTAATGGAATTGGTTTAATGTCATTTGAAGAATCCTAGATGAAGTTATGCCCTAAACAAGATTTGAGAAAATCTGAAAAATGTTTCTGTATATTTTTCCATTTTCTCAGGGCAGTTTACTTAACCACACCATTAGGGGAACTAAATGAACTTGGATGGATCTGGCATTTTTCCTGTGACTCAAGGATTTTCATATGAACATCCCAGCCAAATTTCAGAATTTTCCATAAAAGAATTCTCCAGATAAAATTCGCAACAGTTTACAATTAAGGGAATTAATTCTGGAAAAATACTAAGTTCCATGAGCTGAAACTTGTTTTGCTGGATATTAATCTAAGAGCTGAATCCAACAAAATTTGGTTCACTTAATTTGGAGCTCCCTAGCAAAAGTTATAGCTAGTTGAAGTTTGAACCAAAATTTGAAATTCAAAGAAATGTTTAAACCCTGCACGTGGGCCCCGCCCATGCCTTTCTTCTTCCCCCCGCGCGCGCCAAAGTTCGGCGGCGGCGATCTCCGGTGAGGTCTGCCGGAAGGGCTTGCCCCGCCTCCTCTAGGGCCACAGATCGCCGCCTCTACCTTTTTGGACACATGGAACTCATCCCCAGGGTCAGTCGAAGCTCTAGGTGGCCGGAAACCCGTCGGCGACGAGCCGCCGCTACGGATCAACTCCAGCGTAGTAGCCTGACCCCTACAGAAGCTCATTCCGAGCAACTCTTGTTCCTACAGCTCTGTGGTGAACTGCTAAGCATGGACATGGCGCTAGTTCACCCTGAAAACGGCCGGAACTAGTAGTTCACCGTCGACCTAGGTCACATATCGGCGGCGACTTGAAAAACTCGACAACCAGAGCCTATACTCGACGTTTTTTGGTACTTTTTGATCCTAGATGGCCGTGATAAGGTCTAGAACATGTGTATAGCTCGGCATTCGCTGTGGTGAGCTAATCCCCGTGAATTTTGGAGTTTGGAGCAGCTCAGTTCTATGAACACCGAAACTTAACCGGGGAGATTCCCCCACGATAACGCATGAAATGAAGAGCGGTTTAAAATAGCATGACAAGCACCTTAGGGCGGTGGTTTCTTGTGTTGAGCGTCAGGCATGACGAGCCTTGTGTCGCCCGGACGCCGGTGAGCAGAGAGAGTCGGCCGGCGGCTGCGTTTTCGTCGGTTGTGAGCGAAAGGACAGTGGAGAGTCGAAGAAATTTTTCACGTGGGCAGTAGAACGGCTGAGCATGACTCCCACTCGGTCTTTAGCATGAGGTGGTGCCTCCACCGCTGCTCAGTAGCCGCTGCACCTCGCGCTGGCTCGGTTCGGCAGCAACCCGAAGAACAGAGGCGGTTCCCTCTCTTGATCAGGCTGACTTGTGGGCCCTCTCTCCCCTTCTCTGAATTTCATTTGTTGCTTCAAATATCCCATCTACTCACACTTAAATGGTAACCTTAGCCACCAAATAAGTGAGTACATTTGAATTCACCAAAATGAAATTGGTTTGGCTACATTTGATTCACATTTGAATTTGAAAATTCAAATTCAGTTTGAATTGATCCAAATATAGCTCCCGACAAGATGAACTCTGATGAGGATGAAAATTGGTAGACTAACTCAGAAAAATGTGCTGAGTTTGAATATGAAGTCATCTTTTGAATTCAAGTGACGAAAACTAACTGCAATTTGAATTTGCATTCAAATAGCCCTTTTTACAATTGTCTCCAAAAGTTCCTCAAACTTGTTTGGATTTGCATGAGACTTGGCGTGAGCATTCCTAAAAGTATTTAGGACCAAATAGTGTACTCATCCTCTCATGTTTATGTGTGTGAGCTCCTACTTTTTGGAGTTATGGGTCTTTCCTCTAATCACCCTCTTGATTGTGTACTTGCTCTTTACAAATGTTCATGAGCTACCCACCAAATGAGCTGTGGTGTGGTGATATGATGAACATTTTAGCAAGTCAATTCTTGGGCTTTTACAGTCGATTCGCCGTCCCTCACGGTTCTGAGTACCGTTTGTTCATTGTGTCGTGACATAGGTATAAATATGGAATGTTGTGATACAATACTGCTGCTATGAATAAATTGTATTGCTACATGTGTGCCACCAAATATTGCTCACTAAATTTCAGATTCATGAACCGTTAACTTGTGGCTAAAAGATGAGTTAAGGATGAACTTATAGGCATGTCCTTTTGCTGCAAACGTTCATCCCATATTCGAGTATGACTTGCATGTAGAGTTTCATGTGTAGGAGAGTCGGTTAAGACTTGCTGAGCCATCGTGCTCACGGTTGCTGCTATGAGTGTTTGCAGGTGAGGAGTACCCCACGGACTCGGAGTACGAGTCCACCGGCGAGGGCTACTCTCCGTCTGGGACTACGGCTGTGTGGGAGCCGTACACGCCGCGTGAGGCGGAGTGGAGCTAGCGTGGGTTGTCTGTTGGGCTGGACAACCAACTTTTGCTAGTTAGGTGGGAGTGAGTTGTATAAATAGCTTCCGCTGTAGTAGACTCTATACAGGAGTTGTAACTGAAGAGTGTACTACTTTGTACAAATTCAGTAAGTTTCAATGTAATACTATGTTTCTTATCGTGTGTGCTTTCAGGTGTCGCGTCGTGCGGCACCACCCTCTGTGATCTTGGAATGTACGGATTTTGGTCCGTCACAGGCTGGCATCAGAGCTGCTTAGGGGATAGCACACTAAATAAGGACAGTATTACGGGAAAACTTAGGATTGCGGTAAGGAATCGCTAGTATGCCCAAACAAGGACTATATTAGTATAGTTACTTAAAGTGGCATGACTAACCTGCTTGTTATAATTCTGAATTTTGATTATGTAACGACGCACCTACGCTCAGGTAAACATGGTAAGGGACGTCACCGAAAGCGGATCAATTTTGGTTAGCTCCCCTGACAAGGAAAGTGGTTCAGGGTATAGGTCTCACAGCTTGGTTTGAGACGTCAATATGAAACTCTTGAACTGATGAGTGGTTTAGGCCCGATCTTCCGAAAGGTAGGTATATTGAAGTGGAGATCTCGACGTTGATGATCCGAGGCACTCGAGCAGACCTGAATTACCTCTGCAATCACTACACCTCTGCTCCGTTGGTTATCAACCGTGCTTCACACGCTTGACGTCGCCAAGAAGGCCATTCCTGCAGGTGCAACCGAGAACACAAGCAAGAACGATGAAGATGCAATCCGAAAATTGCAAAATTGGTGTCTCACAAACCGTAGAATGGTGAGATTGTTTAATCTAAGCAAAACAAATGAATTTGGCCGGTCGCTACAGTATTTAAAGGCTAGGGTTCGGCCATAAGACCCTTAGACGCGTCCCTAATGGACTCATATGGGATACAAGGCCCAAAAGCCCAATATGGTGGTGCAGCACCGGACAAAATTCTGAATTCGACTTATTTCGACAACTGCCAATGACTCTTGGTGAATTTAAATGTGGGACCAGAACCATTGGAAAGTTTATCTTCTCATCTTTCCATGCATATGTAGAACATCGAAAACGGAGTCTGTATGCATCCTGGGCGTCCGTTTTAAGATGGACTGCTCCTGGACTACGAGTTGAACTCGAGTCCGAGTTGGCGACTGTTTCCATCAGCAGCTCGTGGCATAAGTTTAGATTTTCTCAAGTGATGGAATCGTTCTTTTCTCAAATGTAGCAATACCAAGTCTCCTGGTTTAAGTTTTACTTCTTTTCTACCTTTACTACCAGAAGTTCTATACTTCTCATTCATCCTTTCAATATTTTTCTTTGTAGTTTCATGCATCTTAAGAATGAATTCAGATCGTTGTGTAGCATCCAAATTTATAGTTTCAGAAGGAGACAAAGGTAATAAATCAATAGGAGCACGGGGATTGAAACCATACACTACCTGGAATGGGCTTACCTTTGTAGTAGAGTGAACTGACCTGTTGTAAGCAAATTCTATATGTGGTAAACAATCCTCCAAACCCTTTAAATTTGTTTTTAAAACAGCCTGCAACATAGTGGATAGAGTACAATTTACTACCTCAGTTTGTCCATCGGTTTGTGGGTGACATGTGGTTGAAAACAGCAGCTTGGTTCCAAATTTATACCACAAAGTTCTCCAAAAATGACTTAAAATTTTTGCATCACGATCAGAAACAATGGTATTTGGCACACCATGTAAACGAATAATTTCCATCATAAACAAATCAAGCAATGTGTGAGGCATTATCATTCTTATGACAAGGTATAAAATGTGCCATTTTGGAGAAACGATCAACAACCACAAAAATACTATCCCTCCCCCTCTTAGTCCTAGGCAATCCCAAAATAAAATCTATGGAAATATCCTGCCAAAGTACACTAGGAACAGGAAGAGGCATATAAAGACCATGTGGGTTAAATCGAGACTTATCTTTATTGCATGTAGTGCATCGTGACACGTAGCGCTCGACATCACGTCTCAACTTTGGCCAAAAGAAGTGTGTGGCCAGCACGTCATCAGTTTTCTTCACTCCAAAATGTCCCATCAAACCTCCTCCATGTGCTTCCTGCAAAAGTAATAGGCGAACGGAACTAGCAGGAACACATAGCTTGTTAGCACGATAGAGGAGGCCCTCCCGTAGTACATATTTATTCCAAGTTCTTCCTTCTCTACAATTTTCAAAGGCATCTTTGAAGTCCAAATCAGTAGGATATAATCCTTTTATTGTTTCCAAACCAAATAAGTTATGATCAAGTTGGGACAGCATGGTGTAACGTCTAGATAATGCATCTGCAATAACATTCTCCTTCCCTTTCTTATGCTTAATGATGTATGGAAACGATTCTATGAATTCAATCCATTTAGCATGTCGTTTATTCAGATTGGTTTGACACTTAAGATACTTCAAAGATTCATGATCGGAATGTATGACGAACTCCTTAGACCACAGGTAATATTGCCAAGTTTGTAGAACTCGCACTAAGGCATACAATTCCTTATCATAAGTAGAATAATTTAGAGAAGGACCATGTAATTTTTCACTAAAGAATGCAACGGGTTTACCTTCTTGTATGAGAACACCTCCAATATCAATGCCGCTTGCATCACATTCTAGCTCAAATGTCTTGTCAAAATCAGGAAGTTGTAGCAATGGTGCTTGTGTAAGCTTTGATTTGAGAACATTAAAAGCTTGTTGCTACTGTTCGCCCCATCGAAACTGCACTCCCTTCTTCGTCAGTTCATGGAGAGGTGCTGCAATGGTGCTGAAATCACGCACAAAGCGTCGATAAAAGCCTGCAAGACCAAGAAAACTACGCACCTGCGTGACGGTTGATGGAGTTGGCCAGCTAGTGATCGCCACAATTTTTGCCTCATCCATCTCAATTCCCTGCGATGAAACGACATATCCAAGAAATGAAACTCGATTGGTGCAAAAGACGCACTTTTCGAGGGTACCAAACAAACGTGCATCTCTCAAGACAATGAAAATGGCACGTAAATGATTAAGATGTTCTTCATATGACTTGTTGTAAATGAGGATATCATTGAAGTAAACAACCACAAATTTTCCAATAAAACACGTAAAACCTCATTCATTAATCGCATAAAAGTGCTAGGGGCATTAGTTAAACCAAAAGGCATGACTAACCACTCATAAAGTCCAAACTTGGTTTTAAATGTAGTTTTCCATTCATGTCCTAGTGCCATTCTAATTTGGTGGTAACCACTACGCAAGTCAATTTTTGTGAAAATAATAGCACCACTCAATTCATCAAGCATGTCATCTAAGCGAGGAATAGGATAACGATATCGAATGGTGATGTTATTAATCGCTCTACAATCAACACACGTGTTTTACTTTCCTCCAAATGCACAATTTAGAAGGAGTCATAGGAAGCAAAGTCATTTTCTTTCCTTTATGCATCAGAGTATATTTATTAGTTCTACCATGATAAATAGCATCTGTATCAAATTCCCAAGGACGTCCCAACAAAAGAGAACAAGCATCCATTGGTACGACATCGAAATCGGCAAAATCATGGTAAGAACCAATAAGAAAATGTACTCTCGCTGTTTGTGTTACCCTAACCTTACCGCTGTTGTTGAACCACTGAATGTGCTATGGATGAGGGTGTGCTCTTGTTGTCAACCCAAGTTTCTTGACCACATTCATGTTCACCAAATTGTTGCAGCTGCCTCCATCAATTATAGTGTGCACACGGCAGTCCTTGACGATGAGAAACATGTGAAAAAGATTGTGTTGTTGTAGCTTGTCATCCGCCTCAACTTTGGAGCTCAAGGCACGCTGCACAATTATGCTTCTATAATTTTCCGTTGCTGCAGTACCAAGTACCTCTTCATCTGTGCTATAGTGGTCATATTTTGGTCCTGCAACGTTAGTAGCAAGAGAATATTCATCTTCAACATCCGAAGTACTATCATACCGGCCATCATCTCGTGCTATGTATGCTCATTTGCTAGGACAATCTTTCATCACATGACCAACTCCCTGGCAGCGGTGACACTTAATGTCGGAAGTTTGACTCGTGGAAGGAGTGGAAGACGTAGGCTTGAATGGTGTCTTCTTGCTGCCCTCCGGCGCGCGAGGAAATGGAGCAGTAGATGAAGTTCGTTGACCGCCATTGGATGGTGTAGTGGCTGTACAAAAACTCGAATATGGTGATGTTTTGGATGGTGTAGATGTCGAACGCGGTGTGAAGGTGCTCCTCATGCGTTGTTGCTGCTGTTGTTTGCGGCCCTGCAATTCTTTTTCTGCCAACATAGCCAGCTGAAATAATCTGTTAACAGTATCATATTCCTTATAATCAACAATGTCCTGAATTTTACGCCTCAACCCCCCATAAAAACGAGCTATTTTATCATCCATGTCCTCTACTATCCCACAGCGCAACATACCCTTTTGTAACTCTTGATAATACTCCTCTATGGACATGTTACCTTGGTCTAAGCGCTGCAATTTTTTGCGAAGGTCCCGCTGAAGAGAAGGAGGAACAAAACGAACACGCATAGCTTCCTTTAATCTATCCCATGTTGGAGGATCAGTTCTAGTTTTAACGAGTTCATTCCACCATATGATAGCAAAATCCTTAAACTCACTAGTGGCTTGACGAACTCTATGTTGTTTGGGAACAAGGTGGGCATTAAATTTCTGCTCTACTTTCGTCTCCCAATCAAGATATGCCCCAGCATCATAAGCACCAAAAAAAGAGGGTATAGTAAATTTGACTTTAGTAAAAGGGTCATCAAGAGGGCGATTAAAATTGTTATGACGATCATTGTAATTATAACGATTATTACCTCCCATACCTCATAGATAAAGTGGAAGTCATGGTTGATTGTTATGATCTTCCATATTATAAGCACCGTCTTCACGATCTTCTGCGAGAGGCAGCCGCGCCTCAAGAGTATCCATCCGAACAACAAGATCAGCAAGTTGGTGATTCAAGGTCGTCAATGACGCCTCTGTTGATACGTGGGTTTTGGTGAACATATCTGTCATTTCCCTCATCATGTCACGCAACTCAGCATGTTGAACACATTCATCATTCTTTTTATCTTCTGCCATTGTTAGTAGTAAATAAAAGACAACAAAAAGATGTTATCCCTATCAACTACAAAGGATAGTAGCAATGTGAAGAGTGGAAGGAAGGAAATCTCTCTCTCTCTCTCAAGCGTCTTACCACGTTCTTACAAGTGTTCTTACCGACACAGCAGGTGGTAAACGGTGGACGGTGAGAACCAATGAAGCGTGAAATGATTGCAAAGGTACCTGTTCTGCTCAAGAGGAAAAGTGGAGCTTGGATGGCACAATATAGTGGCTAATAAGCAAAAATCGTTAACAGCAAAACAAAGTTAAATAAGTATTCAATGTAGGAACTGTTGCTTGTTAACAAGTGTTCTAGGCCTAGCAAAACAAAAGGCAGTAGAAAGGCAAATAGAAGATCAGGAAGATATAACCAACAAGTACAACACAAGTGTATAGGCCAACTGTTTCAATTGTGTGCTGTCAATGCTTTAATATCTGTGCTCTCTTCACTATTTTTTCTTTTTTAATATTTTTCTGATATTTTTTATTTACTGGAGAGCACGAAAATAGGAAGCACACAACTTTTCAGCTCAATTGGATGTAAGATGTGGCCTATAGAAAATCTGGAAGATTCTTTAAAATCTGGGCTGAAACTTCGGAGGCCGGATATTCTATCTTTTGAGGGGAATTTGGCCAAATAAATTTTGCCGAACATGGCCAAGCCGTGGAAAATCGGTTGCGAAATTTCGAGTAGATCAATTTGAAAAAAATTGCCCAATTTTGAGTTTGTATGCAAAATTTATGGCCGTTTTAAGGTAGGCTATCCGAGTTACTGTTTTTTTATGTTGATTCGAACTCGGTTTTGAAACAGATCTCGCAATAGGATGTGAAAAACAATTGGGTTAGCAACGACGACTGATGAGATGTTGTGTGATAAATCAAGGAGGACGAGCACAATGGTTTGTCACCTTTTCTAGGGCTAGCGATGCAGGAGTTTACGCAAGGCGGCTTGTAGGATCGAAGTACACGTGTAAAGCTACCAGAGGGGGGGTGAATGGTAGATAAAAACTTTTCAGCGGAAGCAACAAAACACCACTCAGCAGAAAACCGATCTGTTAAAGAAACCGTGGGTGCGACTAATCTAAACGTGTTCAACTGTGACAAAACTAGTATAGATTGTAGAGAATCAAGTCACTAAGAAGTCACAACAAGAATCATGAAAATCCGTTGAGAGAAACTCAAGTTACGATCGAAAGATCAAACAAAGGTCAATCTGTCCTATGCGAGAAAAACAGTTCTGGAATACTGCAAAGAAACTCATGTAGATCAGAAACCACAAATTCAATGACCATGAAATTTTCATAGACGATATATAATCAAGTTGTGAAGACAACCCAAAAAGAATCACATCAATTGGATCTGTAAAACTCGAGTTATGATAAAACCACCGAAGCAAGGTAGTGCTGAACAGAAACTCGACGAGAAAAACTTGTCTGAAACAAGTCGGATGAACAAGGCACAAAAGTTCCTTTAGAATACGAATTTTGTTTATCAAAACACAAGAGGAACAGCCCCAAAGTCGTGGACCACGAGCTCTGGCCTCCCTTGCTTATATAACCAGCCCGAAGGCCAACTCAACTCAAACTAGAACTCCTACTCCTACTTGGATTCAAACTGTAACTTTCCAATACTGCTCAAGACTCTTCTATACGCAGATAGAAGCAATCTTAAGACTTCCAAACACCTTAGTAACGTCTCAAACATTCCTAAAACAACTCAAATTCGTGACTCACACGAAATCCTATCATAACCAACTCAAAACTTTCCATATTTGAGTCAAACACGACTCAGCCGCAGCCTGAGTCCATAACCTAGTCGGTTGGACCTTTCCAACCAATTCTTTACGTCCACATCTCTTCATCACGCCTTGGAACCATGCAGCCACGTCCTCCTCGCACACATGCAAACATATTCCAACGACATCCAAGATATCTTCATATGCATTGTTCTTGATTCAAACATACTGCGCAACCTCCCGATCAACTCAACCACAATTCCTCCTGAACTTGGTTGTTGAACCTCATCTTCTCCCTTAGACTAGTTCAATGGATCCCGTCACCAGACATGTCTTGAACTCAAGCAACACCTGCACATGAATAAACAACCAATACTTCCGAGCACAAGTCCTCGACTTGACTCTCGTTAGTTCCGAAACTACAACATCTTACGTGAGCACCTCACATAAGCATGTTGTAAAGCATAGCAAAATGATATCAGCCATAACCACCAAAACACACTAAAAACTTAGTAAAATAATACTAAGCAAACTTTCCATAAGAGTAAAGCAAGTTCGAAACATTGCAACTTAAAAGCAGAACCATTGCAATCAAGCTCCAAACCTTACCAAAGCTAACCGGATCTTGAACCGTAGCTTACCAAAGCTAGTCGGACCTAGCGCCGGAGCTTACTAAATCTTAGTCGGACCTAGCATGGAACTTACCAATGCTAGTCGGACCTAGCACCGGAGCTAGCAAAAATAAGTCGGACCTAGCCAAAACAAGTCAGACCTAAACAAATCAAGTCGGACCTATCGTCAGACCTTGCAGGAGCTCGGACCTAGAGTCGGACCTTGTTAAAAAAGTAGTATTCAAAACTTTTATCGTCAAAGCCAATGTATTCAGCACACATAGGTCTCACAATCTCCCCCTTGATGAATGCATTGGCAACACCACTTGAAATCCGAACATTGGCTTATTCACATGAAAAGTTTTGAAAACAATTTCTCCCCCTTTGTAAATCAGAAATAAAATGAGAAGAAAAACAAAAATATCAAAAATTCTCCCCCTGAGAAGAATGAATCGTGCCAAAACACTTGTGAATGTGTGCAATGTGTGATCAATTTCTTCCCCTTTGACAATGTATTCAGCAAGGTACAAAAGAGAAATTTTAATTTGTTATGAGCACATTATAACATATACATATAAAACAAAGCTCATCCAAATCATACTATCAAGTAACTTACACTATCACATCAATGAGATACATAAAGTAGTGTAAGCCATGCTAGAGATCAAGTGTAATTTTCAATTTAAGCAAGTCATGATCTCACAAACTTAACTAATTCAAGACTTGAAAGCATGACAATTGTTGCTGCATTTTATTTATCATTTAAAGCACAAATTTTGATCTTATGACATTTGCAAGAGATTATATGCAGCATCAGCCTTATTCTAACCAACCAAGCCAAGCCTATGTCATTTGACAGTCAGAAGCTTAAGGACATGGTTTTAGTCATACACAACTCCTTTCAAGTTCATATCTAAGTGCAATGATAAGCCATCTCAAAAGAAGAAGTGCGATGCATGCATATTCTCTTGATCTTTTCTCATTTTTTTATTTGAACATAAAAACTCAACATGTGAGTTGATTACTTGATTAATTCTTTATGATTAAAAGCACTTGTGAGCATGCAACAAGTTCAAAACAGCAAGAAAGTTTGACCATGACCAGATTTAGTGTAAGTAATTATTCCAATTACTAGACATGGTAAAAACTACAAAATGTATAACACGAGTAATGTAGTAAGAACTTTCAGCATGAAAAAGGAATCACAAAGTCATATATGCATGAAATACTATGCTCATATTATTTTAATTTCAGATTCACACATATACTTCCCAAGTTTCAAAATTCTCCCTCAATTTAAGCCATGAGGATGCATAACCCCTATTTCAGTACGAATGTAACAAAAACGAGTGAAATCCAAAGGTTTTGTAAAAATGTCAGCCAATTGTTGTTCGGTATCTACATGGTGAAGCACAATATTCCCTTTTTTGACATCATCATGGAGAAAGTGATACCTAATGTCAATGTGCTTAGTTCTCGAATGTTGCACGGGGTTTTTTGCAATGCAAATGGCACTAGTGTTATCACAAAACAGTGGAACACTATCTGGATCAACCCCATAGTCCTTAAGTGTTTGAACAATCCAAAGAATTTGTGAGCAAGCACTAGCAGCAGGTACATATTCAGATTCAGCTGTGGATTGTGCAACTGAACTTTGTTTTCTAGAGGACCAGGCAACAAGTGAATTACCAAGAAAATGACAAGCACCAGAAGTACTTTTCCTATCAATCCTACAACCCCCAAAATCAGCATCGAAAAAAGCTTTCAAAGTAACGGTTGAGGAAGAAGGAAGAAAAATGCCAAATTCTTGAGTTCCATGTAAGTACCTGAGAATCCTTTTGACAGCTTGACGATGTGAAGCACGTAGGGAGGCTTGAAACCATGCACAAAGACATACGCTGAATTGTATGTCCGGTCTTGATGCCGTGAGATACAAAAGTGATCCGATCATGCTTCTATATTCTATTTTATCAACGGGATCACAATCTTCATCAAGTTCAAGTGTTGTTGCTGTTCCCATTGGTGTCCGAAGAGGCTTTCTTTTGTCCATGTTGAAGCGCCTTAGAAGATCTTTTTGTATACTTTGTTTGATGCACAAAGGTACCCTCCTTGGTTTGCTTGATTTGCAGCCCCAAAAAGTACGTGAGTTCTCCCATCATACTCATCTCAAATTCTGAACTCATCATAGCTGAAAACTTGGACACAAGATCATGAGAAGCACAACCAAGGATAATATCATCCACATACACTTGAACGAATAATGAGTCATTGCCATGCTTAAGCACAAAAAGAGTTTTATCAACCTTGCCCATGGTAAACCCCTTTTCAAGTAAGAATGTTTTTAACCTATCATACCATGCTCTAGGCGCTTTTTTGAGACCGTACAAGGCTTTGGACAGTTTGTAAACATGATTAGGAAAATTTGGATTTTCAAAACCAGGTGGTTGGTTGACATAAACCTCCTCATCTATGTAGCCATTAAGAAAAGCACTTTTAACATCCATTTGATATATCTTAAAACCTTTAGATGCAGCAAAGGCTAACAAAATTCTTATGGCTTCTAATCTAGCAACAGGAGCAAACGTTTCATCAAAATCTAGACCTTCAACTTGTGTGAAACCTTGAACAACCAACCTAGCCTTATTCCTAACCACAACCCCATCCTCACTTTGTTTATTTTTAAACACCCATTTAGTTCCAATTAAAGTGTGACCTTGATGGGTCGGACCCTTCCCCGGACCCTGCGCAAGCAGGAGCAAACGTTTCATCTAGCAACAGGAGCAAACGTTTCATCAAAATATAGACCTTCAACTTGTGTGAAACCTTGAACAACCAACCTAGCCTTATTCCTAACCACAACCCCATCCTCACTTTGTTTATTTTTAAACACCCATTTAGTTCCAATTAAAGTGTGACCTTGATGGGTCGGACCCTTCCCCGGACCCTGCGCAAGCAGGAGCTACATGCACTGGGCTGCCCTTTCTGAGGTGGAGGTACAAGTTTCCAAGCATTATTTCTTTCAAAATTTTCTAACTCTTCTTGCATGGCAATAATCCAAGATTAATCAGTGAGTGCGTGTGATATATCTTTGGGTTCAAAAGAAGCAACAAAAGCAGAATGAGCATGAGAATTGGGGTCGAAAAACCTAGATCTTGTAACTCGTTCATGCAAGCTTCCAATAATTTGTTGTGGAGGATGACTTTTGAGAATCCGGAGGGGAGTGGACACTTCACAAGCTTCTTCTTCTTCATGTTCATCACAAATAGATGAGCTTGTGACCTGAGGAGGATCTGGACCAGCAATGGTGGTCGTCGGTGCTGGCTGTGAATCAAGATCAGGAGCTGAAACAATTTCATTAGCTGCTGAATTTTCGGGCAGCAGCACCACTTCTTCCTCTTCTTCAACGAAAATACTCTCCCCCTGCGGATATGGATCCGGACCTGCAATATTTGAACTAGTACCTGGGCTGGCTTCATCAAAAGAAACCTCACAAGTCTCCACAATTTTGTTAGTATCAAGTAAAAGCACACGGTAGCCTCTAGTATGAGATGGATAACCAAGAAACATGCCACCAACAGATCTAGCTTCAAATTTTTCAAGATTACCATGTTTCTTAACAAAGCATTTGCAACCAAAGATCCTAAAGTGTGTGACACTAGGCCTATGTCCAAACCTGAGCTCATATGGTGTTTTACCTAGCTTAGCATGCAAGAAAACACGATTTGAGACATAACAAGCAGATGCAATTGCATCAGCCCAAAATTTCCTAGGAGTTTGATATTCATCAAGCTTAGTCCTAGCTATCTCAACAAAGGTTCTTTTCTTTCTCTCTACAACACCGTTTTGTTGAGGTACATATGGTGAAGAAAATTGATGATCTATTGCATTTTCCGCGCAAAAGTGATCAAACGATTGATTTTTAAATTCGGTTCCATTATCACTTCTAATTGCTCTTAAAGATCCTGGGTGATCAATTGATAATCTAAGAAATAAAGTTTTAAAGTGACTAAAAGCTTCATTCTTAGATGCCATAAAGTAAACCCAAGAGTATCTAGAATAGTCATCAACAATCACAAGAACATACCATTTACCTCCGAAGGATTGAACACGTGAAGGTCCTACCGTGTCCAGGTGTAAAAGTTGACCCGGTTCAGTTGTCATTGTCATTGTGAGAGGAGCATGTGAACCTGCAACCATCTTAGCCTGTCTGCAAGAAGAGCACACAATTTCTTTGTCCCCTTTAAGCTTAGGCAGCCCACGTATGCGATCAAGAGCACTAACACGCGTGAGATGATCAAAGCCTACGTGACCAAGTCTACGATGCCAAAAATATAAATCTTTGGAATCATTTGCAACTAGACATCTATGCTTAGAGGAAGACATATCAATATCAGCTTTAAAAACTCTTCCAAACCGAGACATGTTAAAAATAAGCTCACTATTTGAACCTACAACTTTGCAGCAGTTTTTATTGAAAATAATTTCCAGATTTTCATCTAGCAATTGTGAAACATAAATCAAGTTGTATTTCAAATTTTTGACAAGTGCCACATCCTTCAAAGTGTAGTGATCATTTACTCTAACCGAACCCTTAGCAATTATAGGAGTTGAAGAATTATCGGCAAAAGTAACATTCTCTACACGTGACACAAAAGAGAGAGAGGAGAACTATTCTTTGTTACCGGTCATGTGGCGTGAGCAACCTGAATACACAATCCAAATGTTCTCATTCCTCAAGCGTGTAACCTACATAGAAGCACAATACGTCGATGACTCAATACTGGGGTTAGTTAAAAGGCATTTAGGAATCTAGTACCGAGTCACACGACGTCCAGCAGGAATAACATGCGAAAGCTGAGATGAAACAGCAGGTTTATGAGTCAAAGTTTGAGATTTTTTGTTCTTAACTACTGACCTATGAGGTGTTACTTGTGTAGCACGAAAACCAGTAACTCCGGAGGCAAAAACAGAAGGTCCGGAGGTAAAAACTGAAGCTACGGAGGTAAACTTTGAATATTTATGACTCATAACAGCAGGTTGCATGTTCCTAACATTCGGTTTAGTATGTGCAGCAAATTTTGCATGAGAGTTATAAGATCTAGCTTGCATTCTTTCCTTTTTATGTTGTTTAGCTAGTCTATAACAAAAGTCTATGACATAACCATCTCTACCACAATAGGTACAATGAAATTTAACTTTGTGTTCATGTCTAGATGAGCATGCAGTATGCTTATTTGAACCCGAATGTGACAACACTCCTGCAGATTTAAAAACTACTTCTTTTTGTTTAGGAACTGTTTGAATCAAACCACTTCCTAATGATTTTACAATTTTAGGTGGATGTTCTTTAGCATGAGCATGTGAATCAAAACCTAAACCAGTTTTATCATTGCAAGACTTGGAAGAATTCAGCAGCAAGTTTAGGTTCTTATTCCCATTACAAAACCGATCTAATATCCTATGCATGTTATCAAGTGTAACACCCCAAAATTCTGTTAAGAGGGGAATTTAAAATTTTTTGGACGTACTGCATGTGGTGCAGAAATTCAAATTCAAATTGGAATTTAAATTCAAATTAAAACAGAAAAGAAATGGAAAAAGAAAAAGAAAAAGAAAACCCCCCCGGCCAGTAGGCCGAAACCCACCAGCCAGCCCACCATACCCCCCCCCCCCCCCGCGCCAGCCCACAGCCGCGCGCCTCTCCCTCTCACTGACACGCGGGGCCCGCATGTCATCCCCCACCTCTCGGTTGCGCCAACTACGCGGACTCCTCCGCGCGCCCGAATCCAAACTACCCCAGAAAACCGCGTCCCCCAGCTGAATTCTGGTCCCGGACGACTCCGGCTCGATCCCAACAGACACGCCGCCCTCCCCCGTCTATATAAACACCGGCATCGCCCTGTTTTTCTCCCCCGATCGGCTGTTTTTCCTTCCGGTGAGAACCAGAGCTTCTCCGGCCGTTTTCTCTCGATCTTTGCTCGGGTTTTCTGATCTAACGCGGCGATCGTGTCCCACCGCCTCCGGGGAGTCACACAGGTGCCGAAAACTCGGTGGTTTGTGCTCTATGCACAGCTCCGACGAGCACCGCAGCGGTTCCACCTCGGACCTCGACGCCGACCGCCTTCTAGGGCCTCCGAGCTTAAGAAAAACCCCGAGGTGAGATCCCCGACCTCCCCTCTACCGATCTATGCTATGAAATCCCAGTTTTAGGAGGAATAGACGAAGATCCGAAGTTCTCCAGCGAGATCGCCGCCTCCCGCCGCCGCGCGCCGCCGGACAGCGCGGGCTGGCTCCGGCCAGGGCGACCGTGGCCGCTTGTGCGCCGTCTATTTTAAATCGCACGGTAAAATTAAAACCCGCACGTACCGGTTCGGCGATGAGCCGTCTGTTTTAAATCGGACAGTCCACATCAGCCCCGCATTATAAAGGCCGGGATTCTTATGCGCTACCCCCTGGGGATCTCGGAAAACACGAGCTAGCACCGGAACTTCTGATCTAGCCCCTAGAACTTCAGAAATTCGTGTAAATTCATTTAAAAATCAGTTTTAGCCCCTGGACTTAATAAAAATTAGGAAAACCCCTCTGTTATGTGTAGTTAGACCCCTGGAAATTTATGAAATAATAAATTAGCCCCTGTAGTATGGTGGATTTACCTTTTTGACCCTATATGATATTAAATTCAGAAAATTTAATATGTGACTAGGACTTAAATTTAAAAAGGTAAGGAAAACACATTGCAAATTCAAATTTAAACTGTCCTAGTGCTTGGAAAACATTAGAATAAGTTAGAAATAGATTTTAGGCTGAAATGAATCTAACTAAGTGTTGTTCATATTTATTAGTGCTAGAAATACATTTTTAGGCTAGGAAGTAATTCTGAAAACTGATAAAATAAATTTAAATTAGTTCACATCAGAGGAGAAGTTTAAAAATATATTATGTAATATTTTAGATCAGAACCTATTCTGTTTAAATGATATGCCCAACTATTTAATATTTAAAACCCCCTTTTAGGCATAGAAAATAAATCTGAAAAATATAGGAAAGTAGGTATGCATAATTAGAAAATGATAAATGAAGTCTCTAAATCCAAAAGCTTCCGTTTAGGATTTGGTAGAAGATCTGAAAACCCACTTGGAGTAGGAAATTACCTTCCGTGCAAACTTGGTAGCTAGAGAGTGTATTAATTGAATATAAAGAATTTGTTTAAATTGGAAATTCATATATAGTGTGCAAACAGAAATCTGAATAAAAAAGTTAGAAATCATATACATGTGTTTAAAAGTGCATGTAGGCCAAAAATCAACACATATAGGATAACCACAACACTTAGTAATGTGAATGACTCCCATATGTATGTATGTGTGGTTTGCATGAAGTGAAAGTGTGAACTATGTCTTATGGATTGTGTTTTCTTTTGCTATGTGTATTGGCATGAGTAGAACCTGCCCCAGAGCAAGTTCTCCCCTTCCAAGACCAAGACTTTCCATTCCCAGAGCAGCAGGAAGAAGGCAAGTGTCCTTGACCACTTTGATCCTATACTAGGATGTGTAGATAGAATTATTTGCATTGTCAATTGAAATATGAAACCCATGCTAGGAAGTTTCCCTAGAATTGCATTACCTTGTTTCCTTGTAGCTTGGGTTGGGATTTATTTTATCATGTCATTTATTATTATGCTTATGCTTAGCCATGCTTAGAATGGGATAATTGGGATATGAGATCATCAATTTATTAACCTTACACTTGAATGAGATATTATAAGTTATGTAGAGGTAGGGATCGAGGCAAGTTGGATGATTTGGTTGGTGCTGGGTGCACGAGACTTGGGTTTGTGTTTAGTACTTGCCCGGATCCTAAGGACCGGTTCATGGAGCATGTAACCTGGCTTTACCGTGCCAACCACATGCTGAGATGGGGCAGCTTGGCCAATTAATTAGGTGTATCCACGGCGTAGTATGGGTGTGTTGGATGGTGCGGGCAATAGGTGTCAGCTGGATGTCACACCCAGTTTTTCCGAAGAACAACCAAGTGAATATCACATGTATGCCAGGATCATTTTCTCATACATGTGATGACAAATAGTGAAGCATCATTTATTACAAGCCAGGTGTCGAATATAAATAAGTCTTACATCACAAATGTCTCAATGAACACTAATGCTTCATCACAAGTAAATAAACTAGCAGCGGAATATTATTCTTTAGGGCTCCATCACAGGTGTTGCCCGGGGGTCTTCATGAACCTAGAAACCTTCCTCGGGTCCAAAATCTTGGTCATTATACACCATCTCATTATCTTGACCTGAGCAGCAATTTAAACCAACAAATATGCAAGGTTGAGTACCAATGGTACTCAGCAAGTGTGGGAAAATTATAACATGCATGGCTAGAACAAGGAACGGTTGAACTCATGGTTATAGCACTATGCAATTAATACCTATCACCTTAGCTTATTAAGCACCTACATTACTACACAGGTGAAATGGTCCAAATCTCCCATCCCATCATCATAAATCAATAACCATAATCATCATTTCCAACGTTAAGCTCCCCGCTTAACTTCCAAAACCATCAATTCTCTAATCATGAATAAGTCCAGGCCGCTCTTAACCGTGAGCACGGCTGTCAAGACAGTTTTGACTCTGCAGAGTTTGTACCACTGTACCCACAAGTAGTGATTTCATCCCCCGTTGCTGGGTGGACTAAAAGAACCTCCATTATGCCAGTGGCTACGAACCACATTCACACTTCCCAGGTGTGTGGCCAAGAGATCACTACGAAGCCTTTACAAAGGGATTCCCGACGAGCGTGGGCCCACTGAGGTTTCACCCCTAACAGCATACAAGAGGCTCCAACCCCGCTGCAGTGGCCCCCTCTTGAGCCTTGCGGTTCATATGGTAGTCCAGCTGACACCGATTCCCCGCACCATCCAACACACCCATACTACGCCGGGGATACACCTAATTAATTGGCCAAGCTGCCCCATCTCAGCATGTGGTTGGCACTGTAAAGCCGGGTTACATGCTCCATGAACCAGTCCTTAGGATCCAGGCAAGTACTAAACACAAACCCAAGTCTCGTGCACCCAGCACACAACCAAAACATCCAACTTGCCTTGATCCCTACCTCTACATAACTCACAATATCTCATTCAAGAGTATGATAATATAAACTGATGATCTCATGTCCCAAATATCCCATTCTAAGCATGGCTAAGCATATGCATGTGTATAAATGACATGACAAAATAAATCCCAACCCAAGCTTCAAGGAAACAAGTTAATGCAATTCTAGGGAAACTTCCTAGCATGGGTTTCATATTTAACTTGACAATGCAAATAATTCTATCTACACATCCTAGCATAGGATCAAAGTGGTCAAGGACACTTGCCTCCTTCTTGCTGCTCTTGAAATGGGTAGTCTTGGTCTTGGAATTGAATAACTTGTTCTTGAGCAGGTTCTACTTCATACCATCACACATAGCAAAAGAAAAACAACAATCATAAGACATAGTTCACACTTCCACTTCATACAAACCACACATTCATATTTATGAAAGTTCTTTACCATTATATGTGTTGTGGTTACTTTATGTGTGTTGATTTGGGGCTTGCATACACTTTTATTTATATGTGTATGATTCCTACTTTGGTGCTCATATTTATACTCACATACTATATATATATATATATACATATATGTATATATGTGTGTTTCAGTTTTAAATAAATTCCTTATATATTAAACTACCAAGTATGTATGAAAAGTATTTTTCTTCTCCATATGTGCCTTCATAATTTCTATCAATCCCTAAACTGAATTCTTTGTATTTTAGAAACTCCATTTATCATCTACTAGTTTCTATATTTTCAGATTTATATTCTTATGCATAATTGTGCATTTTATTATTAAATTAGTAATACACACTACCTAAACAGATTAGGTTCTGGTCCTAAATAATTTAAGATCATATTTTGACCTTGGCTTCTGATGTATACTATTTCATAATTATTTTCCCTATTTTCCTTTAACTATTCTTTACTTAAAAATGTGTCCCTATACTATTAAATGTGAATAATAGATGAAACAGATTTATTTCAGCCCAAAAATATATTTTTATCTCACTCCAAAGTTTTCTAAGTACTGAGAAAGTTTTTAATAAATTTGACAATTATGTTTGTCCCCCTTTTTAATATTTAAACACTAGTTACATACTCAATTTTCTAAATTAAATACTAAATAGAGCTAAAATAATGAATTCACCCCATTACAGGGTCTATAATATCATTTTCATAATTTCCAGGGGTCTAGCTACACTTTTCAGAGGTGTTTTTCTTAATTTCTATTAAGTCCAGGGGCTAAAACTGATTTTTAAATGAATTTACATGATTTTCTGGAGTTCCAGGGGCTAGATCTGAAGTTTCCGGGGCTAGCTCTCAATTCCAGAGAACCCCAGGGGGTAGCACGTAAGAATTCCAGTCTTTATAACGCGGGGCTGACGTGGACCGTCTGATTTTAAACCGACGGCTGAGATTATAACATCGAACCGGTACGCGGGGTTTTAAAGTCTACCGTGCGATTTAAAATAAACGGCGCACAAGCGGTCACGTCGCTCTGATCGAGCGCGGGCGGCGCTGCCGGCGGCGCACGGCGGCGGGAAGCGGCGATCTCGCCGGAAACTTTCGGATCTTCGAGAATTCTGCCTAGAACTGTGATCTTATGGCCTAGATCGGTAGAGGGGAGGTCAGGGATCTCACCTCGGGGGTTTTCTCGAGCTCGGGGGTCCTGGAAAGTGATCGGCGGCGAGGTCCGAGGCAAAACCACGGCGAAGCTCGTCGGAGCTGAATTTGCACCGTATGTCTTCGGGTTTTCTGCACCTGCAAAGTTCCCCGGAGGCGGTGGATCAAGACCAACGAGTTAGATCAGAGTTTCCAAGCTTAGATCGGCCAGAATTCACCGGCGAAGTCTCAGTGCTCACCGGAGTGAAAATCGGCGATCGCGTGCGAAAAACTGATCGGATCGGTTGCTTTTATAGCCGGGGGAGGGCGGTGGTTCTGTTGTGATCGAGTTAGAGTCCTCAGGTTCCAGAATTCGGCTGCGGGACGCGGTTTCCCGATCGGTTGCGATCGCGCGCGCGCGGGGAGAAGTCCGGGGTCGCGGGGTTAGGGATGACAGGCGGGTCCCACCCGTCAGCGAGGGGCAGCGCGGCGCGCGCGAGGCGGGCTGCGCGGGGGGTTTGCTGGGCCGGCTGGGGTTTCGGCCCACTGGCCAGTTTTTTTCCCGGTTTTCCTTTTTCTTTTTCCATTTCTTTTCTGTTTTGAGTCTAATTTGAATTCCAGTTTGAATTTGAATTTTTGCAAAACATGCAACACGTCCAAAAATTTCTAAATTCCCCTCTGAACATGGTTTATGGTTCTAAATCAAAATTTGAGTTTTGACTAAAAATTTGGGGTGTTACAGCTCTACCCCCCTTAAAAGAAATCTCGTCCTCGAGATTGGTGTTTCTAAGAAAACAATTCCGGAAATTGTGCCTTAAGCTCATCTTCCCGTTCCCAGGTGGCTTCCTCTTCTGAGTGATGCTTCCACTGCACCTTGCACATCCTGATTCTCTTATTTCTGGTGAGGCGTTCCATTGTCTCCAAAATCTTGTATGGTTGCTCGGTATAAGACAAATCCTCAGCCACATCCACTTCATTCATGGGTAACACCTCCTCAGGCGTCCTCAGACATTTCTTGAGTTGCGACACATGGAACACATCGTGCACGTCCGACAGATGAACCGGCAACTCTAGTTGGTACGCCACTTCGCCTTTTCTTTCCAAAACTTGAAAGGGTCCGATGTATCGAGGTGACAACTTCCCTTTCACCTTGAACCGACGAAGTCCTCTGATAGGGGACACCTTGAGATAAACATAGTCTCCCACGTTGAAAACGAGCTCTCTTCTTCGTACATCAGCATAACTCTTCTGGCGTGTCTGTGCTATCCTCAAGTTGTTGCGAATCTCCCTCACCTTTGCCTCGGCTTCTTGTAGCACTTCGGGACCAAACACTTTACTTTCTCCTGTTTGGTTCCAAAATAGGGGAGTTCTGCACTTCCTTCCATACAAAGCTTCAAACGGTGACATCTTCATACTAGCTTGATAACTGTTGTTATAGGAAAACTCCGCATACGGTAGGTTCTTGTCCCAACTCCTATTGTTTTTAAGTGCACATGCCCTTAACATATCTTCAAGAATCTGATTGGTTCTCTCCGTCTGCCCGTCAGTTTGGGGATGATAGGCAGAACTGAAGTTCAGATGGGTTCCCATGGTTTCATGCAACTTTTGCCAAAACCTCGAGGTGAACTGTGTCCCTCGGTCCGACACTATCTTCTTTGGCACTCCATGGTAACACACAATCCTTGACATGTATAATTCTGCCAATTTGGATCCGCTGTAGCTTTCTTTCACTGGAATGAAATGAGCTACCTTGGTTAGCCTATCAATAATGACCCATATTGAATCATACCCGGATTGGGTCCTAGGCAATCCCACGACAAAATCCATGCTGATTTCTTCCCATTTCCATTCAGGCACTTTGAGTGGTTGCAGCAATCCCGCGGGTCGTTGATGTTCTGCTTTCACCAACTGACATGTGTCACATAGGGCAACATGTTCCGCGACATCTCGCTTCATGCCATACCACCAATACCTGCCTTTGAGGTCCTGATACATCTTCGTACTCCCAGGATGAATGGAATAGTCGGAATCGTGAGCCTCCTTCAAAATTAATTTACGAATCTCCTTTACTTCTGGCACACAGATCCTTTCCCCGTGCCACACCGTTCCTTGTTCATCCTCTCTAAAACCAGGAGCTTTATTTTCCTTGATGAGCTGTCTGATCTCTTGTATCTTCTCATCATTCTTTTGTCCCTCGCGTATGTCTCGCTCAAGTGTGGAGTCCACTTCCATGGCGATGGCTTCACCACTATTTACTAGACATAGATTGAGCCTTATAACCTCGTCCTTCAATTCTGCAGGCATATCCTTCAAGCTCAACTTATTGACCTGCACTTTCCGACTCAAGGCATCGGCCACGACGTTTGCTTTCCCGGGATGATAGTTGATGCCTACATCAAAGTCATTGATTAGCTCTAACCATCTTCTTTGTCTAAGGTTGAGATCTGGCTGTGTGAATATGTACTTCAAACTCTTATGATCCGTATATATCTCTGTCCTCTTCCCCATCAAATAGTGCCGCCAAATTTTCAACGCGTGTACCACTGCAGCTAGTTCTAGGTCATGTGTAGGATAGTTCTTCTCGTGCTTCCGAAGCTGCCGGGATGCATATGCCACGACATGTCCCTCTTGCATGAGAACACATCCCAACCCGTTTCCAGAGGCATTGCAGTACACCGTGAAATTCTTCTGCATATCTGGCATAACCAACACGGGGGCTGTTGTCAATCTCTTCTTTAGCTCCTGAAAGCTCGTATCGCACTGTGGCGTCCAGGTGAATGTGATTCCCTTTTCCAACAGTTTGGTGAGAGGTCTCGAGATCCTGGAGAATCCCTCAATAAACCGTCGATAGTATCCAGCCAATCCCAAAAAGCTTCGAACTTCTCCGACATTTTCGGGGGTTTTCCACTTCTGGATATCTTCGATTTTGGCGGGATCTACGGAGATTCCTCCCTCCGAGATTATATGTCCTAAAAAGGGAACTCTCTTCAGCCAAAACTCACACTTGCTCAACTTGGCATATAGTTGGTGTTCTCTCAGCCTCTGTAACACCAACCTTAGATGTTTCTCATGTTCTTCTTCATCTTTGGAGAAGACGAGAATATCATCTATGAAAACCACCACAAATTTGTCCAGATATTCCATGAATACCTTGTTCATGAGGTACATGAAATATGCCGGGGCATTGGTTAGCCCGAAAGGCATGACAGTGTATTCATATAGTCCGTACCGAGATACGAAAGCTGTCTTGGGAATATCAGATTGCCTTATCTTGAGTTGGTGGTATCCCGACCTGAGATCAATTTTTGAGAACACGCAAGCTCCCCTCAACTGATCAAACAAGTCTTCAATGCGGGGTAATGGATACTTGTTCTTGATGGTCACCTCATTCAAGGCACGGTAATCCACGCATAACCTTTGAGTTCCATCTTTCTTAGGCACAAATATTACCGGAGCTCCCCATGGTGAGGAACTAGGGCGAACATACCCCTTTTCCGTTAATTCTCTCAAATGATCCTTGAGCTCTTCTAGCTGCTTGGAGTCCATTCGATAAGGTCTCTTGTATATCGGGGCTGTTCCCGGTACTAACTCAATCGCGAATTCCACGTCACGGTCGGGTGGCATTCCTGGCAACTCCTCCGGAAAAACATCTGGATATTCCCTGATAGTCCTGATTTCCTCAACTTTCACCTCCACTTGATTTAATTTAATGTCCCTCCTAGGCTCGTGTATCGTTATGAACTTTACTCTTGTGCCACTAGGGTGAGTTAGTTCCACCGTTCTGGTCGAACAATGGATGATTCCTTTATGTTTGGTCAACCAATCCATACCCAAAATAATATCTATCCCTTGTGAATCGATCACTATGAGGTTAGCGGTAAATACTACCCCATTAATGTCTAGGTTCACTTTGGGACACACTTGTCTTGTCCTTATTTCTCCACCTGGAGAGTTTACCGCTAGCATATGGTTCATTTGTGTGGTTGCTAGGTCATGCTTCTTAACAAACCCTTGAGCAATGAACGAATGGGTAGCACCAGAATCAAACAGCAGAGTTGCAAGGTGTAAATTGGCAGGAAACCTACCAACTACCACGTCGGGTGCCTCTTGTGCTTCCTCCATAGTGACGTGGTTCACCCGTCCTCTTATTACGTTCTGCTGCTGTGGCTGCGTGGGCTTCTTCTTTGGACACTTATGGGCGTAGTGCCCCACTTCACCACAGCTGAAACATTGCACCCCAATTTTAGATGCTTGGCCCTTGTTGTCTTGGGGTTGGTTTGGGGGTCCTTGCACTGCTGGTCGAGGTGGATATGCGGGGCGAGGCTGTTGTACAAACTGACGTTGCGGCTGTGCTGGTGCTGCGGGAGGCCTGTAGTTTGGGTTGTACCCTCTTGGTGCTGAATAGGGTACCGCAGCACGGCTCGTCTGCCCCGTAGGTTGCTGCATCATACGTGGGCGGGTGTTGCTTCCTGAGGCTTGATGTGACCACCCAGCCTTCCTCTTATTCTCATTTTCAAGGGCCTTTAGCTTCCTTTCCACCACAAACGCTCTGTCCACCATCTTTTGAAAGCTTTCATACTCATTGGAGGACATTGCACACTGCATCTCTGCGGTAAGTCCTTCCACGAAACAATCTTGTTTCTGCTCATCTGTCTCTATGTCTCGTGGAGCATAACGGGATAGTTGAGTGAATTTAGTGAGGTATTCCCTCACCGTCATGTTTCCCTGCTGCAGTCCCAAAAACTCCTTCCTCTTGTTTTTGAGTTCACCTCTTGGGATGTAATGGTTGCGGAAGCTACGCTTGAACTCTTCCCAAGTGATGCTCTCAGGGTCATGATGGGCGGCCACGTAGGCGGTCCACCAATCAGCAGCAGGTCCTTGCAATTGATGAGAGGCAAACAGCACCCTCTCATACCCTTGGCATTGTATGATCCTCATCTTACTTTCAATGGTCTTCAGCCAATCATCTGCCTCCAGAGGTTCAGCAGCACTTGCAAACTTTGGAGGTTAGATAAAATTTCAAACAAAAATCCTATTTTTGAATGAAAGTTGGGGTAAGATGAAGAAAATGACTCTTTTGATAACACTTTTTCACCCACACCTTGGAAAATAGTTTTTAAGAAAATAGAGCCCTTAAATACGTCCATTTCTACCTAGGTCCACGTTCCTACGGGCAACCTTGGCTCTGATACCACCTCTGTCACACCCAGTTTTTCCGAAGAACAACCAAGTGAATATCACATGTATGCCAGGATCATTTTCTCATACATGTGATGACAAATAGTGAAGCATCATTTATTACAAGCCAGGTGTCGAATATAAATAAGTCTTACATTACAAATGTCTCAATGAACACTAATGCTTCATCACAAGTAAATAAACTAGCAGCGGAATATTATTCTTTAGGGCTCCATCACAGGTGTTGCCCGGGGGTCTTCATGAACCTAGAAACCTTCCTCGGGTCCAAAATCTTGGTCATTATACACCATCTCATTATCTTGACCTGAGCAGCAATTTAAACCAACAAATATGCAAGGTTGAGTACCAATGGTACTCAGCAAGTGTGGGAAAATTATAACATGCATGGCTAGAACAAGGAAAGGTTGAACTCATGGTTATAGCACTATGCAATTAATACCTATCACCTTAGCTTATTAAGCACCTACATTACTACACAGGTGAAATGGTCCAAATCTCCCATCCCATCATCATAAATCAATAACCATAATCATCATTTCCAACGTTAAGCTCCCCGCTTAACTTCCAAAACCATCAATTCTCTAATCATGAATAAGTCCAGGCCGCTCTTAACCGTGAGCACGGCTGTCAAGACAGTTTTGACTCTGCAGAGTTTGTACCACTGTACCCACAAGTAGTGATTTCATCCCCCGTTGCTGGGTGGACTAAAAGAACCTCCATTATGCCAGTGGCTACGAACCACATTCACACTTCCCAGGTGTGTGGCCAAGAGATCACTACGAAGCCTTTACAAAGGGATTCCCGACGAGCGTGGGCCCACTGAGGTTTCACCCCTAACAGCATACAAGAGGCTCCAACCCCGCTGCAGTGGCCCCCTCTTGAGCCTTGCGGTTCATATGGTAGTCCAGCTGACACCGATTCCCCGCACCATCCAACACACCCATACTACGCCGGGGATACACCTAATTAATTGGCCAAGCTGCCCCATCTCAGCATGTGGTTGGCACTGTAAAGCCGGGTTACATGCTCCATGAACCGGTCCTTAGGATCCAGGCAAGTACTAAACACAAACCCAAGTCTCGTGCACCCAGCACACAACCAAAACATCCAACTTGCCTTGATCCCTACCTCTACATAACTCACAATATCTCATTCAAGAGTATGATAATATAAACTGATGATCTCATGTCCCAAATATCCCATTCTAAGCATGGCTAAGCATATGCATGTGTATAAATGACATGACAAAATAAATCCCAACCCAAGCTTCAAGGAAACAAGGTAATGCAATTCTAGGGAAACTTCCTAGCATGGGTTTCATATTTAACTTGACAATGCAAATAATTCTATCTACACATCCTAGCATAGGATCAAAGTGGTCAAGGACACTTGCCTCCTTCTTGCTGCTCTTGAAATGGGTAGTCTTGGTCTTGGAATTGAATAACTTGTTCTTGAGCAGGTTCTACTTCATACCATCACACATAGCAAAAGAAAAACAACAATCATAAGACATAGTTCACACTTCCACTTCATACAAACCACACATTCATATTTATGAAAGTTCTTTACCATTATATGTGTTGTGGTTACTTTATGTGTGTTGATTTGGGGCTTGCATACACTTTTATTTATATGTGTATGATTCCTACTTTGGTGCTCATATTTATACTCACATACTATATATATATATATACATATATGTATATATGTGTGTTTCAGTTTTAAATAAATTCCTTATATATTAAACTACCAAGTATGTATGAAAAGTATTTTTCTTCTCCATATGTGCCTTCATAATTTCTATCAATCCATAAACTGAATTCTTTGTATTTTAGAAACTCCATTTATCATCTACTAGTTTCTATATTTTCAGATTTATATTCTTATGCATAATTGTGCATTTTATTATTAAATTAGTAATACACACTACCTAAACAGATTAGGTTCTGGTCCTAAATAATTTAAGATCATATTTTGACCTTGGCTTCTGATGTATACTATTTCATAATTATTTTCCCTATTTTCCTTTAACTATTCTTTACTTAAAAATGTGTCCCTATACTATTAAATGTGAATAATAGATGAAACAGATTTATTTCAGCCCAAAAATATATTTTTATCTCACTCCAAAGTTTTCTAAGTACTGAGAAAGTTTTTAATAAATTTGACAATTATGTTTGTCCCCCTTTTTAATATTTAAACACTAGTTACATACTCAATTTTCTAAATTAAATACTAAATAGAGCTAAAATAATGAATTCACCCCATTACAGGGTCTATAATATCATTTTCATAATTTCCAGGGGTCTAGCTACACTTTTCAGAGGTGTTTTTCTTAATTTCTATTAAGTCCAGGGGCTAAAACTGATTTTTAAATGAATTTACATGATTTTCTGGAGTTCCAGGGGCTAGATCTGAAGTTTCCGGGGCTAGCTCTCAATTCCAGAGAACCCCAGGGGGTAGCACGTAAGAATTCCAGTCTTTATAACGCGGGGCTGACGTGGACCGTCTGATTTTAAACCGACGGCTGAGATTATACCATCGAACCGGTACGCGGGGTTTTAAAGTCTACCGTGCGATTTAAAATAAACGGCGCACAAGCGGCCACGTCGCTCTGATCGAGCGCGGGCGGCGCTGCCGGCGGCGCACGGCGGCGGGAAGCGGCGATCTCGCCGGAAACTTTCGGATCTTCGAGAATTCTGCCTAGAACTGTGATCTTATGGCCTAGATCGGTAGAGGGGAGGTCAGGGATCTCACCTCGGGGGTTTTCTCGAGCTCGGGGGTCCTGGAAAGTGATCGGCGGCGAGGTCCGAGGCAAAACCACGGCGAAGCTCGTCGGAGCTGAATTTGCACCGTATGTCTTCGGGTTTTCTGCACCTGCAAAGTTCCCCGGAGGCGGTGGATCAAGACCAACGAGTTAGATCAGAGTTTCCAAGCTTAGATCGGCCAGAATTCACCGGCGAAGTCTCAGTGCTCACCGGAGTGAAAATCGGCGATCGCGTGCGAAAAACTGATCGGATCGGTTGCTTTTATAGCCGGGGGAGGGCGGTGGTTCTGTTGTGATCGAGTTAGAGTCCTCAGGTTCCAGAATTCGGCTGCGGGACGCGGTTTCCCGATCGGTTGCGATCGCGCGCGCGCGGGGAGAAGTCCGGGGTCGCGGGGTTAGGGATGACAGGCGGGTCCCACCCGTCAGCGAGGGGCAGCGCGGCGCGCGCGAGGCGGGCTGCGCGGGGGGTTTGCTGGGCCGGCTGGGGTTTCGGCCCACTGGCCAGTTTTTTTCCCGATTTTCCTTTTTCTTTTTCCATTTCTTTTCTGTTTTGAGTCTAATTTGAATTCCAGTTTGAATTTGAATTTTTGCAAAACATGCAACACGTCCAAAAATTTCTAAATTCCCCTCTGAACATGGTTTATGGTTCTAAATCAAAATTTGAGTTTTGACTAAAAATTTGGGGTGTTACACTGGACTACCATATGAACCGCAAGGCTCAAGAGGGGGCCACTGCAGCGGGGTTGGAGCCTCTTGTATGCTGCTAGGGGTGAAACCTCAGTGGGGCCATGCTTGTCGGGAATCCCTTTGTAAAGGCTTCGTAGTGATCTCCTGGCTACACACCTGGGAAGTGTGAATGTGGTTCGTGGCCACTGGCATAATGGAGGTTCTTTTAATCCACCCGGCAACGGGGGATGAAATCACTACATGTGGGTACAGTGGTGCAAACTCTGCAGAGTCAAAACTGTCATGACAGCCGTGCTCACGGTCAAGAGCGGCTTGGACTTATTCATGATTAGAGGATGATGACTTTGGAGGTTGTGGATGTTAAGCGGGGAGCTTAACATTGGAAATGATGTTATGGTTATTTGATTATGATGATGGGTTGGGAGATTTGGGACCATTTCACCTATGTAGTAATGTAGGTGCTTAATAAGCTAAGGTGATAGGTATTAAATGCGTAGTGCTTTAACCATGAGTTCAACCTCTCCTTGCTCTAGCCATGCATGACATAACTTTCCCACACTTGCTGAGTACCAACGGTACTCAAACTTGCATATTTGTTGGTTTAAATTGCTGCTCAGGTCAAGGGGATGATGGGGTGTTCAATGACCAAGACTTCGGAACCGAAGAAGGCTTCTAGGTTCATGGAGTCCCCCGGGCAACGCCTGTGACGGAGCCCACCCGAATAATATTCCGCTGCTATTTTATTTACATGTTATGAACTTATTATCGTCCATCGAGACGTATGTGTTGTAAGACATATTTATATTCGACACCTGGCTTAAAATAAATGATGCTTCACTATTTGTCATCACATGTATGAGAAAATGATCCTGGCATACATGTGATATTCACTCGGTTGTTCTTCGGAGAAACCGGTGTGACAGGAGTGGTATCAGAGCCAAGGTTGCCCGTAGGAACATGGACCTAGGTAGAAATGGACGTATTTAAGGACCCTATTTTCTTAAAAACTATTTTACAAAGGTGTGGGTTGAAAAGTGTTATTTAATAGGGTCACTTTATTCATCTTACCCCAACTTTTATTCAAAATAGGATTTTTGTTTAAAATCTTATCTAACTTAATTTTAAATGCTTTATGTTTTAGATGGTTCGCATGATCCGCACCGCCCGCAAGTCCACCGGAGGGAGAGTTCCCGTAGTTGCCCTTGCCCTGAGATAGGAGAACCGTCCGGTGACGTTTCTCTCCTACGGATTGGCAGTAGGAGGCTTGTTGCGCCGTCTTCGACGTATGCTCCACGCCGCCGGCAATACGGGCAAGCTAATCATACACTACATCTCCACCTGGACCATCCGTGAGAAGTGGGAAGAATGGAGTTCAGAAATGAGGATTATCCATGAAAATCAGCTGCTCAAGATCCACCGCTCTCCAGCTTGTCGAGCGACACAGGTCGATGCGGAGAAGGATGTCACCTGGGAGGCTATCACCTGCCAGAGTCACATCTACCGTCGCCACCTGGACACGACTGAGTATATGTATGTCCTCCATCGTGAGAGTGGTACAACGAAGTACAAGTACCCGCCAGTGCAGCAGGGGACTTACCATGAGCACATGGACCTGTGCTTGGAGGATGCTGCTATGCTCAGCACTCGTCTGCAGGAGTGCCAGCAGGAGCTTCAGGATGTTCGTGACACCCTGAAGGAGACTGAGGCGTTGCTTCGAGCCAGCTTGAGGGCGAGAGAAAGAGGAGATGGGAATGAACTGTGTGTCACCGTGAATGACACGTGGACTCCTGACTCCCCAGATCGCCGGGCGAGCAGGCGTCGCCGCACTTCCCCACCAGCAGTTTCCCCACCCAAAGCGGAGTCAGAGGGCAGCCGCGATAATGAGGAAGACCCCGAGGAGCCATCTCAGTGATACGAGTCATGTAGAGTCCCTTCCCATAGTTCAGCAGGTTATCGAGTAGGCGAGTCCATACCTTAGTTAATGGTGTGTTAATGTTTGGTGTGTGACATGAGTTGTGGAAGCCATGGGCATTTGTCCACAACCTCGTCTTCAGGTTGTTTTGCTTTGATGTGTGAACCCCTATGAATTAAGAGCGCATTTATTTTCACGTGAGACGTGAAACCCTCAGAAAATATAAATATAATAAGGCCTCAAAATTTTAAGTTTAAACCAGCAAATTCAGAAGTTAACACGTAATGCTTTAAATTGACATTTGGTTGATCATGATAGATGGCCGGAAGAGGAAAGGGTCGTGGTGCCAACCCCGCCAACAACAACGATGAGGCCGGCAACCCTCATCTTTCTGGAGGACAAGACAGGGGTGGTCGACGGTAAGGAGTTGATCCCATCCACCAAATGCTTGAAAATCAGAATCAGCTCATCGAGAGCCTAACTCAAGTGGTGACCAACTTGCACCAAGCTCCACCTCCACAAGCTGCACCACGCCAACCAAGGTTGAGTGAGTTCCTAGGGACACAACCTCCAAAGTTTGCAAGTGCTGTTGAACCTCTGGAGGCAGATGATTGGCTAAAGACCATTGAGAGCAAGATGAGGATCATCAAATGCCAAGGGTATGAGAGGGTGCTGTTCGCCTCTCACCAATTGCATGGACCTGCTGCGGATTGGTGGACCGCTTACGTGGCCGCCCATCATGACCCTGAGAACATCACTTGGGAAGAGTTCAAGCGTAGCTTCCGCAACCATTACATACCAAGGGGTGAACTCAAAAACAAGAGAAAGGAGTTCTTGGGGCTGCAGCAAGGAAACATGACTGTGAGGGAATACCTCACTAAATTCACCCAGCTATCCCGATATGCACCACGGGACATCGAGACTGATGAGCAGAAACAGGACTGCTTTGTGGAAGGACTTACTGCAGAGATGCAATGTGCAATGTCCTCCAATGAGTATGAAAGCTTCCAAAAGATGGTGGACAGAGCATTTGTTGTGGAAAGGAAGCTGAAGGCCTTGGAAAATGAAAACAAGAGGAAGGCGGGATGATCACACCAAGCCTCGGGTAGCAACACACGCCCACGTCTGATGCAGCAACCCGCAGGGCAGACGAGCCGTGCTGCGGTACCCTACTCAGCACCGAGGGGGTACAACCCGAACTTCAGGCCTCTGTCAGCACCAGCACAGCCACAACGTCAGTTTGTACAGCAGCCTCGCCCCACATATCAACCTCGACCAGCAGTACAAGGACCCCCAAACAAACCCCAAGACAACAAAGTCCAGGCACCTAAGGTTGGGGTGCAATGCTTTAACTGTGGTGAAGTGGGGCACTACGCCCATAAGTGCCCAAAGAAGAAGCCCATGCAGCCGCAACAGCAGAACGTGATGTGAGGACGGGTGAACCACGTGACCATGGAGGAGGCGCAAGAGGCACCCGACATGGTAGTTGGTAAGTTTCCAGCCAATTTACACTTTGCAACCCTGTTGTTTGATTCTGGTGCTACCCACTCGTTCATTGCTCAAGGGTTTGTTAAGAAGCATGATCTAGCAACCACACAAATGAACCATATGCTAGCAGTGAACTCTCCAGGTGGAGAAATAAGGACAAGACAAGTGTGTCCCAAGGTGAATCTAGACATCAATGGGGTAGTATTTACTGCCAACCTCATAGTGATAGATTCACAAGGGATATATATTATTTTGGGTATGGACTGGTTGACGAAACATAAAGGAATCATCCATTGTTCAACAAGAACGGTGAAACTAACTCACCCTAGTGGCACAAGAGTAAATTTCATAACTATACAAGAGCCTAAGAGGGACATTAAACTCAATCAAGTTGAGGTGGAAGTGGAGAAGATCAGGATCATCAGGGAATATCCAGATGTTTTCCGGAGGAGTTGCCAGGTATGCCCCCCGATCGTGAAGTGGAATTCGCGATTGAGCTAGTGCCTGGAACAGCTCCGATATACAAGAGACCTTATCGGATGGACTCCAAACAGCTGGAAGAACTCAAGGAACATTTAAGAGAATTGACAGAAAAGGGGTACATTCGTCCTAGTTCCTCACCATGGGGAGCTCCAGTGATATTTGTGCCCATGACGGACGGGACCCAAAGGCTATGCATGGACTACCGTGCGTTGAATGAGGTAACCATCAAGAACAAGTACCCATTACCCCGCATTGAAGACTTGTTTGATCAGTTGAGGGGAGCTTGTGTGTTCTAGAAAATTGATCTCAGGTCGGGATACCACCAACTTAAGATAAGGCAAACTGATATTCCAAAGACAACTTTCATATCTCGGTACGGACTGTATGAATACACCGTCATGCCTTTCGGGCTAATTAATGCCCCGGCATACTTCATGTATCTCATGAACAAGGTATTCATGGAATATCTGGACAAATTTGTGGTGATTTTCATAGATGACATTCTCGTCTTCTCCAAAGATGAAGAAGAACATGAGAAACATCTAAGGTTGGTGTTGTAAAAGCTGAGAGAACACCAACTATATGCCAAGTTGAGCAAGTGTGAGTTTTGGCTGAAGAGAGTTCCCTTATTAGGACATATAATCTCGGAGGGAGGAATCTCCATAGATCCCGCCAAGATCGAGGATGTACAGAAGTGAAAGACCCCTGAGAATGTCAGGGATGTTCGAAGCTTCTTAGGGTTGGCTGGATACTATCGACGGTTTATCGAGGGTTTCTCTAAGATTTCGAGACCCCTCACCAAACTGTTGGAGAAAGGAATCACATTCACATGGACACCGCAGTGCGAGACGAGTTTTCAGGAACTGAAAAAAAGATTGACAACAACCCCAGTGCTAGTTATGCCAGATATGCAGAAGAACTTTTCGGTGTACTACGATGCTTCTGGAAACGGGTTGGGATGTGTTCTCATGCAAGAAGGGCATGTCGTGGCTTATGCGTCCCGGCAGCTCCGGAAACACGAGAAGAACTATCCTACAGATGACCTAGAACTAGCCGCAGTAGTACACACGTTGAAGATTTGGCGGCACTACTTGATGGGGAAGAGGACAGAGATATATACGGATCATAAGAGCTTAAAGTATATTTTCACACAGCCAGATCTCAACCTCAGACAAAGGAGATGGTTAGAGCTAATCAACGACTTTGATGTGGGTATCAACTATCATCCTGGGAAAGCGAACATCGTGGCGGATGCTCTAAGCCGGAAAGTGCAGGTCAATAGGTTGAGCTTGAATGACATGCCTACAGAATTGAAGGAAGAGGTTATAAAACTCAATCTATGTCTGCTGAATAGTGGTGAAGCCATCGCCATGGAAGTGGACTCACATTAGAGCAAGACATACGTGATGGTCAAAAGCATGATGAGAAGATACAAGAAATCAGAGAACTCATCAAAGATAATAAAGCCCCTGGTTTCAGAGAGGATGAACAAGGTATGGTGTGGCACGGGAAAAGAATCTGTGTGCCTGAAGTGAACGAGATCCGTGAATTGATTTTGAAGGAAGCTCGTGATTCCGACTATTCCTCATCCAGGGAGTACGAAGATGTATCATGACCACAAGAGCAGGTATTGGTGGTATGGCATGAAGCGAGATATGGCGGAACATGTTGCCCTATGTGACACATGTCAGTTGGTGAGAGCAGAACACCAACGACCCGCGGGATTATTGCAACCACTCAAAGTGCCTGAATGGAAATGGGAGGAAATCGGTATGGATTTCATAGTGGGATTACCCAGGACCCAATCAGGATATGACTCGATATGGGTCATCATCGATAGGCTAACCAAGGTAGCTCATTTCATCCCTGTGAAAGAAAGCTACAGCGGATCCAAATTGGCAGAATTGTACATGTCAAGGATCGTGTGTTTCCATGGAGTGCAAAAGAAGATAGTGTCAGATCGAGGGACACAGTTCACCTCAAGGTTCTGGCAGAAGTTACATGAAACCATGGGAACTCATCTGAATTTTAGTTCTGCCTATCATCCCCAGACTGACGGACAGACGGAAAGAACCAATCAGATCTCTGAGGATACGCTAAGAGCGTGTGCGCTCAAAAACAATAGGAGTTGGGATAAGAACTTACCATATGCGGAGTTCTCCTATAACAACAGCTATCAAGCTAGTATGAAGATGTCACCATTTGAGGCTTTGTATGGGAGAAAGTGCATAACTCCACTATTTTGGAACCAAATGGGGGAAAGTAAAGTGTTTGGACCTGAGGTACTACAAGAAGCCGAGGCAAAAGTAAGGGAAATCCGCAACAACCTGAGGATAGCACAGACCCGACAAAAGAGTTATGCCGATGTACGGAGAAGAGAGCTTATTTTCAATGTGGGAGACTATGTTTATCTCAAGGTGTCCCCTATCCGAGGACTTCGGCGGTTCAAGATGAAAGGGAAGTTTTCACCTCGATACATCGGACCCTTTCAAGTTCTGGAGAGGAAAGGTGAAGTGGCATATCAACTAGAACTACCGGCTCGCCTATCCGATGTGCATGATGTATTCCATGTGTCACAGCTCAAGAAATGTCTAAGGACGCCTGAAGAGATGTTACCCATGCATGAGGTTGACGTACGAGAGGATCTGTCTTATGCCGAGCAATCGGTCAAGGTTTTGGAGACAATGGAACGCCTCACAAGAAATAAAAGAATTCGGATGTGCAAGGTGCAGTGGAAGCATCACTCGGAAGAGGAAGCCACATGGGAGCGAGAAGACGAGCTAAAGGCATAGTTTCCGGAATTGTTTTCTTAGAACCACCAATCTCGAGGACGAGATTTCTTTTAAGGGGGGTAGAGCTGTAACACCCCAAAATTCTGTTAAGAGGGGAATTTAAAATTTTTTGGACGTACTGCATGTGGTGCAGAAATTCAAATTCAAATTGGAATTTAAATTCAAATCAAAACAGAAAAGAAATGGAAAAAGAAAAAGAAAAAGAAAACCCCCCCGGCCAGTGGGCCGAAACCCACCAGCCGGCCCACCATACCCCCCCCCCCCCCCGCGACAGCCCACAGCCGCGCACCTCTCCCTCTCACTGACACGCGGGGCCCGCATGTCATCCCCCACCTCTCGCTCGCGCCAACTACCCAGATTCCTCCGCGCGCCTGAATCCAAGCTACCCCGGAAAACCACGTCCCCCAGCCGAATTCTGGTCCCAGATGACTCCGGCTCGATCCCAACAGACACGCCGCCCTCCCCCGTCTATATAAAAGCCGGCATCACCCTGTTTTTCTCCCCCGATCTGCTGTTTTTCCTCCCGGTGAGAACCAGAGCTTCTCCGACCATTTTCTCTCGATCTTTGCTCGGGTTTTCTGATCTAACGCGTCGATCGTGTCCCACCGCCTCCGGGGAGTCACGCAGGTGCAGAAAACTCGGTGGTTTGCGCTCTATGCACAGCTCCGACGAGCACCGCAGCGGTTCCACCTTGGACCTCGACGCCGACCGCCTTCCAGGGCCTCCGAGCTCAAGAAAAACCCCGAGGTGAGATCCCCGACCTCCCCTCTACCGATCTATGCCATGAAATCCCAGTTTTAGGAGGAATAGACGAAGATCCGAAGTTCTCCAGCGAGATCGCCGCCTCCCGCCGCCGCGCGCCGCCGGACAGCGCGGGCTGGCTCCGGCCAGGGCGACGTGGCCGCTTTTGCGCCGTCTATTTTAAATCGCACGGTAAAATTAAAACCCGCGCGTACCGGTTCGGTGATCTAATCTGAGCCGTCTGTTTTAAATCGGATGGTCCACATGAGCCCCACGTTATAAAGGCCAGGATTCTTACGTGCTACCCCCTGGGGATCTCGGAAAACACGAGCTAGCCCCGGAAACTTCTGATCTAGCTCCTGGAATTTCAGAAATTCGTGTAAATTCATTTAAAAATCAGTTTTAGCCCCTGGACTTAATAAAAATTAGGAAAACCCCTCTGTTATGTGTAGTTAGACCCCTGGAAATTTATGAAATAATAAATTAGCCCCTGTAGTATGGTGGATTTACCTTTTTGACCCTATATGATATTAAATTCAGAAAATTTAATATGTGACTAGGACTTAAATTTAAAAAGGTAAGGCAAACACATTGCAAATTCAAATTTAAACTGTCCTAGTGCTTGGAAAACTTTAGAATAAGTTAGAAATAGATTTTAGGCTGAAATGAATCTATCTAAGTGTTGTTCATATTTATTAGTGCTAGAAATACATTTTTAGGCCAGGAAGTAATTCTGAAAACTGATAAAATAAATTTAAATTAGTTCACATCAGAGGAGAAGTTTAAAAATATATTATGTAATATTTTAGATCAGAACCTATTCTGTTTAAATGATATGCCCTACTATTTAATATTTAAAACCCCCTTTTAGGCATAGAAAATAAATCTGAAAATATAGGAAAATAGGTATGCATAATTAGAAAATGATAAATGAAGTCTCTAAATCCAAAAGCTTCCGTTTAGGATTTGGTAGAAGATCTGAAAACCCACTTGGAGTAGGAAATTACCTTCCATGCAAACTTGGTAGCTAAAGAGTGTATTAATTGAATATAAAGAATTTGTTTAAATTGGAAATTCATATATAGTGTGCAAACAGAAATCTGAATACAAAAGTTAGAAATCATATACATATGTTTAAAAGTTCATGTAAGCCAAAAATCAACACATCTAGGATAACCACAACACTTAGTAATGTGAATGACTCCCATATGTATGTATGTGTGGTTTGCATGAAGTGAAAGTGTGAACTATGTCTTATGGATTGTGTTTTCTTTTGCTATGTGTATTGGCATGAGTAGAACCTGCCCCAGAGCAAGTTCTCCCCTTCCAAGACCAAGACTTTCCATTCCCAGAGCAGCAGGAAGAAGGCAAGTGTCCTTGACCACTTTGATCCTATACTAGGATGTGTAGATAGAATTATTTGCATTGTCAATTGAAATATGAAACCCATGCTAGGAAGTTTCCCTAGAATTGCATTACCTTGTTTCCTTGTAGCTTGGGTTGGGATTTATTTTATCATGTCATTTATTATTATGCTTATGCTTAGCCATGCTTAGAATGGGATAATTGGGATATGAGATCATCAATTTATTAACCTTACTCTTGAATTAGATATTATGAGTTATGTAGAGGTAGGGATCGAGGCAAGTTGGATGATTTGGTTGGTGCTGGGTGCACGAGACTCGGGTTTGTGTTTAGTACTTGCCCGGATCCTAAGGACCGGTTCATGCAGCATGTAACCTGGCTTTACCGTGCCAACCACATGCTGAGATGGGGCAGCGTGGCCAATTAATTAGGTGTATCCCCGGCGTAGTATGGGTGTGTTGGATGGTGCGGGGAATAGGTGTCAGCTGGACTACCATATGAACCGCAAGGCTCAAGAGGGGGTCACTGCAGCGGGGTTGGAGCCTCTTGTATGCTGCTAGAGGTGAAACCTCAGTGGGCCCATGCTTGTCGGGAATCCCTTTGTAAAGGCTTCATAGTGATCTCCTGGCTACACACCTGGGAAGTGTGAATGTGGTTCGTGGCCACTGGCATAATGGAGGTTCTTTTAGTCCACCCGGCAACAGGGGATGAAATCACTACATGTGGGTACAGTGGTGCAAACTCTGCAGAGTCAAAACTATCATGACAGCCGTGCTCACGGTCAAGAGGGGCTTGGACTTATTCATGATTAGAGGATGATGACTTTGGAGGTTGTGGATGTTAAGCGGGGAGCTTAACATTGGAAATGATGTTATGGTTATTTGATTATGATGATGGGTTGGGAGATTTGGGACCATTTCACCTATGTAGTAATGTAGGTGCTTAATAAGCTAAGGTGATAGGTATTAAATGCGTAGTGCTTTAACCATGAGTTCAACCTCTCCTTGCTCTAGCCATGCATGACATAACTTTCCCACACTTGTTGAGTACCAACAGTACTCAAACTTGCATATTTGTTTGTTTAAATTGCTGCTCAGGTCAAGGGGATGATGGGGTGTTCAATGACCAAGACATCGGACCCGAAGAAGACTTCTAGGTTCATGGAGTCCCCCGGGCAACGCCTGTGACGGAGCCCACAAGAATAATATTCCGATGCTATTTTATTTACATGTTATGAACTTATTATCGTCCATCGAGACGTATGCGTTGTAAGACATATTTATATTAGACACCTGGCTTGTAATAAATGATGCTTCACTATTTGTCATCACCTGTATGAGAAAATGATCCTGGCATACATGTGATATTCACTCGGTTGTTCTTCGGAGAAACCGGGTGTGACATCAAGTTTATTTGATAGATCAAGGTAATTTTCACATGAAAATTTTCCTTTTAATTTGAAATTGGAACAATATTTAACTTCATGAGAATGTAAAGCATTGTTCAATATAGAAATTTCTTTCAAAGCATCTTGTAGTTTCTTATCAAGATCATCACAAGTAGAACAATGCAAATCAATTGTAGAACAACAAGCATCTTTCAAGTTTTTATCATTAAGTGCAGCAAGATTTTTGTTCTTTTTGATTTCAAGTTCAAGTTTATCAAGTGTGGAGGTGTGTGCACTTCTTAGAGAGGACAATTGTTCATATATTAAATCACATGAGGAACAAGAAACATCATCAGGAATCAAGGATTTTAAACGATTAATTTCAGATTCTAGTGACTCAATTTTAACAGCATTGTCCCTAAGCTTTTTGTCCTTTTTCTTAACAATAATAGTGGCACGAGAAATAACATCATACATTTCTTCGCAAGTAGGACATACCTCTTCATTGTCACTGTTGTGTTCTGCATCCTTCATACTTGATTTTGATTTACCCGCCATGAAGCACAAGTTTGCCAGATCGTCTTCATCTTCATCACTTCCAATGTCTACATCACTCGAGCCAAGTTCTTGAAGTGCAGTGATGAAACTATTTATCAGTTTGCGTCCTGTAAAAACCTTCTTTTTCTTGTTGGTGTTGCCAAAAGAGGACTTGACTTTATTCTACTTTTCATCACGGTTAGAAGGACATGAAAGGTTAGGGCAATCTGTACAAAAGTGTCCTGTCTTACCACATTCAAAGCATCGTTGAGGTCGGATCTTCCTCTCCTTCTAGTTCTCACATTTTGCAATTCTTTTGAGAAACTAGTAGAAAGAAGTACTAGCTCCTCCTCTGGAAACTCCTCAATCTGTTCCAGGGTTAGTGAAGACAGCAAAGGAAGTGTATTGCTAGATGATTGGCCGGAGCTAGGCATATCACGTTGTGAGACAAATACAATAGTCTTATTTGGGTTCTTACGTGATATAATGTCAATTTCATGAGTTTTTAGCTTAGAATAAAGCACATCTAATATAAGAGTACTCATGACAGTGTATTCACGTATGGATGTTACTTTCATCTCCCAAATTGACTGACACGACCCCACTGGTCCTGTCGAGCCAGGATCACGCTGAGGGGTGCTGCGTTGCACAACACCGTATAACACACGTCAAAGGTACAAAGCGGAAGCGGAAGCTTTATTACATAAACAAGTTTATTAACATGTTTACATCAAAATAAGTTTAGTCCACACTCGCGGGCGTAGACTAAGCATCAAGTGCACGTTCAGCCCTCGAACGTGTCCTTGCTAGCACACTCGCACACTAACTCTGCGGCGTGCACGACTCCCACTCGACGGGGTTCCCCTCCTGGGGTTCCGTCTCCTCTTCGGGAGTCCCTTCCTCATAGAACCCTGCAAAAGCTTCAAACACAAGCAGTGAGCACGAAGGCTCAGCAAGTCTGACCCGTCTCACCTAAACATGAAACTTCTACATGAGGGTGATGGGTTGCATGAGGTAAAAATCATTTGCAAGGACTCGCCTAATTAGTAGAACCTTACTTTCAAGTTTTAGCAGCAGGTTGTGGAGAACTTTACGCTAAGGCACATGAGAGAGCCGCAATCAAACAAGAAACGCATTTCTCTCATGTACTTTGCCCAAAGTTGAAAAGAACTTTAGTTAGCACTAAGCTACAACATATCATTAACAATCAATATCCAACTTTCAATCAGCAACATTTTAACATGTAACTAGCCTGTTCTTTCTACGTCACGGTACAGTGAACAAGTGGTACTCACTGACCGCGAGGGACGGCGATTATAATCGATTTACACCTGCAGGGTTACCCGAACAACCCGTCACGTACGCCCGTACTCGATGTTGCCTACAACAACCATCACGGACGCCGTACGCGACTACCTTTCACCCGTTAGCCAAATATTGAACCGGTCCCATCGTCCCGAGCAAGAGGTCCCTGCACGCGCATCTCTGTGCCGCCAGCTGATTTACACCTCGAGCTCTCAACCTACCCTCTGAACGACGGGCAATGCCTCAATACCCCGCTACCCGAGTTACATCAGTTTCCCGGTTCCCATATAGCCGGTAGGTCTTCGGTACTGTTCTAGCTTGTTCAACAGGCCCGCACACGGCTCGGTCCTCAATCGACACAAGCGGAGCTACAGCACACAGGCCCCAAAGTCCTGCTGCCCTTACTCTCCGCTCGGTCTCATTTTCTTGCCATGTGTATCATGTGCTATCTCTACCCGAGCAATGTGCCTCTAGCCTATTCTCGCGAGTAGTTCCAACTACTCGACTTGTACCGAATCCTACTCTATCCTAGCAATGCAGTGGCTAACGGGGTTTGCAATCCTAAACCCCAACCCATGGTTTTCTTGGCTATGCAGTGGGGTTTCCAAACAAGACTCTGATGCACAACATAAAGAAAACAAGTATGTGCTCAAAACAATAAAAATTTATAAAATGGTTAATGCAAACCGGGGCTTGCCTTGCTGCTCTTGGTCGTAGGCTAGCTGTTCCTCCGGAGTAACGAAGTCTAGGACTTCGGGTTCCTCCTCGACCTTAGCGACTACATGATAAGAACAATGTATGTATTAATTAAATGCTTTTGTATTAACTTTGAAGTTGTGAAGTCTATAACCTTTACTAGATAGACCTAATGACTGTGAAACTTTTACTGTGGCTTGGTTACAACCTAAACAGAGACTTGGTCAAGTTTTAGTTGCAGCAAAGCTCATTTGAGCCCTCCACAAATAATTATGTCCTTGACCTTAATTAAAGGCTTTTAGGGTGTTCTAAGTATTTTCATGAAACAAACTATGACTTTCTGAAAACTAGATTTTCAGAGGGTTCTAATGGAATTGGTCTCACTTAATTTGGAATTCTCTAACTAAAGATATGAGCTAAACAATTTCAGAGAAAATTCTGAAAATGTTTCTGAACATTTTCTATTTTCTCTGGAACAGTTTTACTAATCACACCATTAGGTGGACTAAATGAGCTCAAATGGACCTGAAATTTTTATGGTAGTTCAAGGATATTTTGGTGAACATCTCAGCAAAATTTCAGGATTTTCCTCCAAATGATTCTCCAGTTAAAATTCCTAACAGTTTAAACTTTAAGGAATTAATTCTGGAGAATTAAGGAATTTCATGAAGTGACACTTGATTTTCTGGAAAGTACTCAAAGAGCTGAATCCAGCAAAATTTGGTTCACTCAATTTGGAGCTTTCTAGCCAAAGTTATAAGGATTTGAAGTTTGAAGGAAATCTGAAAATCGGGGAAAAGTTTAAACTCGCGCGTGGGCCCAGGAGACACGCGTCGCACGCCGAAGCGACAGCACACCGCGGCCCACAAGGCTTTTGCGCGCCAGCACACCCGATCCCGGCCGCAGCCGGATCCCGATTCAAAATATCGGCCGCTGACAGCTGGGGTCCACCCCCTTCTTCAACCTCGCGACACCCGCGCTCCGCTGCCGAGGGACCTCGCCGGAGAGCTCGCCGCCGGCTGCTGTACAGCTTCAAACTTCTTGATTCTGGCCGCCCCTGCCTACTTTTACTTGGGGAACATGATCCGAGGGTCAGCTGCTCATGACAACGGCCGGAGCATGGTCGGCGACGAGCCGCCATATCGGAACGACTTCGGCCATGTCGGCTGATGCTCCTAGTGCCTCAGCTACTTGGGAAACCGGTCGGGGAGCATCAGTGGACCTCAGAGAAGGTCGACATGAACTCGGGGCAGCTCGGGGATGGCCCGAAATAGGTCCTCACCGTGCGCCCGATACCCCCCGTGCGTTCCGCCATTAGTAGACCTTGAATTACGCCGGGCACAGAAGTTCTCCGGCCCAGAGTTGTGAAGGCAACTTGTGCGTCACCGTGTCTAGTTCGTGTGGGAGTGGCCTGAGGCCCTCTAATCCTTTCTAGAGCACGAATTAAACAGAATCGTACCCGAGGGTCGTTCTGCACACAGAAAGGGGAAAAGTGGAAATTCGCCGCCGGTGAGCAACCACTCGAGCTGTGGCTCGGGGATGAGCAGCACCGATCACTTGCGCGTCCAAGGGTGCCTTGGCTCGGGCGTGACAACGCCCAGGTTGGGCTGTCCACGAGAGCCCGAGGTGCGGCGGTTTCCAGTTCCGAGTTTAATCTTTCGGCACAGCCGATATCACTCGGTTTCAATCGATTTCTATCAATGGGAAGGATGGAGGATGGTTGCTAGTACCTTGCTGGGACCTTGGAATGGAAAGAGGGAGCTGCGATCGGCTTGATCAAGCAGGAACTCGAGCGGCGGCGATGGCAGTGGGAAAAGCAGTCGCGCACGTCGGTAGCTCGGGGAAATGGTGACTGAGGCACGCCGGGGAGGGAATAAATAGCTCGGCCGGCTGGCCTCCGGCTTGGGGCACGCAGCAGGAGCTGGCGCCGGCCGGCCCCTTCGGTGGCGCGCGCGCACAACAGCCGGGAACCGACTGAACTGTGGTTCAGTCGGTTTGCTTTGAGGCTGAGGCTGACATGTGGGTCCCACTCCTCTTTTAACCTCTGAAATTTATTCCTAACAGCTGTGGTAAACAGTGAACCCTATTCTACCCTTGGCAACTCAAATTATTCACCCAAGAGCCATTTGAATTGATCAAAGTTCAAATGAGGTTTGGTTTGAATGAATTTCAGCACAAGTGCAGTTTGAAATTCAAATAAAGTTTGAATTTCTCCCCCTTAGCTCATGTCAAGATCAACTCCAAATGGAGTGAAAATTGGTGTGTGAGCTCACAAAAATGTGCTGAGCAAGAATATGCCTTCCACTTTTAAATTCAGTGGGTGAAAACAGTTTGAATTTGAATATGTTTTCAAACTGCCCCTTTCCTATCTACACCGAAGATGACCTCAAAAAATGTTTTGAATTTGGGTGAAACTTGGCATGGACATCCTTAGCAAAGTGTAGGAGTTTTCATATGTCCAGCCCATCTATATCACATGTGGGAAGTACCACTTTTGCAATGTGTGAGTTTGTTCCCTAATGAGCATGTTGATAATTGTTACTTGCTCTTTATTTGTGTTCATCATTTTTCCTCAAATGAGGTGTGTGGTGTGGTGATGAACACTGCAAATGAGTGTCAAAAACTGAGGCCCTTACATTCCTCCCCCCTTAAAAGAATCTCGTCCCGAGATTATAAGGTGAAAATGAGAGAGAGGACGGTGGAAAAATTACCGGATATGCGACGTGAGAAAGTCGGGGTAGTTAGTGCGAAGGAATTCTTCGCTCTCCCATGTCGCTTCATCCATGGAGTGATTACTCCACAGAACCTTGTAGAACCACAACGTACGGTTGCGTGTGGTTCGGGCCTTTTCATCAATAATCTGCACCGGTTCCTCCCGATAGGTGAGATCCGGTTGCAGTTCTTCAATGTCTTCCAGCTGAACGGTAGTTGATAGCTTGAGACACTTCCTCAGCTGGGAAATGTGAAAGACGTCGTGCACACCGGAAAGTGCTTCTGGTAATCTTAGCCGGTATGCCACCGATCCACATCTTTCGGTAATCTGGAATGGACCGATGAATCGGGGTGCTAACTTTCCTCTCACCCCAAATCTGTTTACGCCCTTCATTGGAGACACTCGTAGGTATACGTGATCTCCAACTTCGAATTGTAATGGGCGCCTTCTCCGGTCCGCATACTGTTTCTGTCGGGATTGAGCGGCTTTTAGGTTCGCTTGAATTAATCGAACCTTTTCTTCCGCGTTGTTGACAAGATCAATCCCGAAGGTAACCCTCTCGCCAGATTCACACCAGTTCAGTGGTGTGCGGCATCTCCTGCCGTATAGCGCCTCGTAGGGCGCCATCTTGATGCTGGCTTGGTACCCATTGTTGTACGAGAACTCGGCTAATGGCAAGTGATCATCCCAATTCTTGCCGTGGTCGATAGCGCAAGCTCGTAGCATGTCTTCTAGGATTTGATTTACCCGCTCCGTTTGCCCATCCGTCTGCGGGTGGTAGGCTGAACTACGGATCAGCTTCGTCCCCAAGGCAGCGTGGAGCTGCTCCCAAAAACGGGACACAAATAAAGTGCCCCGATCCGATACGATAGTACGGGGTACGCCGTATAAGCATAGGATCCGTGAGATGTACAGTTCAGCGTACTTCTTGGCGTTGTAGTTGGTGTTGACCGGGATGAAATGGGCAACTTTGGTGAGCCGATCGACGATCACCCACACAGAATCATGTTTCTGTAAGGTGGTGGGTAAACCGACGACGAAATCCATGCTCACGTCCTCCCACTTCCAGGCAGGAATGCCCAGTGGTTGCAGCAGTCCCGGTTTCCGCATGTGGTCTGCCTTCACCCGTCGACATGTATCACACTCGGACACGTATTTTGCAGTCTCTCGCTTCATCCGTGTCCACCAAAACTTGCTTCTGAGTTCTTGATACATCTTGTTGCTGCCGGGGTGAATAGAAAACTTTGATAAGTGAGCCTCATCAAAGATTTTCTTCCGTAACTCCGGGTTTCGGGGTACGACGATCCGGTCCTTGAACCATAGGACGCCGTCTCCGTCCTTCCGGAAACATTTCAACTCCCCACTGTCTACACGTCTCCGCAAACGTGACATGCCCTTGTCATTCTTCTGGGCTGCCGCTATCTCTTCACGGATGGTGGGGATCAAAGCTAGGTTGTAGAGAGCTCCATGTGGAATCACACGTAGTGGTGGTTCGCTCTCTTCCAACGGTGTGATGGTCAGATTATTGACGTGTGACTTGCGGCTTAGCGCGTCTGCCACAACGTTTGCCTTGCCCGGATGATAATGGATCTCTATCTCGTAATCCTTTATCAGTTCCAACCATCTTCGTTGCCTCATGTTCAGCTCCTTCTGAGTGAAGATGTACTTGAGGCTTTTGTGGTCGGTATATAAATGTACGAGGTTACCGAGTAGGTAGTGCCTCCACATTTTCAGTGCAAGTACCACGGCAGCGAGCTCCAAATCGTGAGTTGGATAATTTTGCTCATGGTTCCTAAGCTGTCGTGATCCATACGCAACCACTCTTCGGTCTTGCATCAGCACACATCCGAGCCCAATGCCGGATGCATCGCAGTACACATCGAACGGTTTTGTTGTGTCTGGCTGCGCCAAAACCGGTGCTGATGTTAGGTGCTTGACTAAAGCCTTGAATGCTGCTTCACATGCTGGACTCCAAACATATTTGGTAGCCTTCTTCAGCAGCTCTGTCATTGGCCTGGCAATCTTCGAGAAGTTCGGAATGAACCTCCGATAATATCCCGCGAGTCCGAGGAAACTCCGTACCTCATGAACAGTTCTCGGGGATTTCCAATTCAGCACTTGCGTGATTTTGCTCGGGTCCACAGCGATACCCTCCGCTGAGATGATATGCCCGAGGAAAGGCACTTGCGATATCCAAAACTCGCATTTGCTGAACTTTGCGTATAACTTGTGATCCCGCAGCCGTTGCAAGACTATACGCAGATGTTTCTTGTGATCTTCCTCCGACTTGGAATATACCAGGATATCGTCGATGAAGACCACGACAAACTTGTCCAGCTCCGGCATGAACACCGAGTTCATTAAGTACATGAAGTGAGCTGGAGCATTGGTGAGGCCAAAGGACATGACCAGGTACTCATAAAGTCCGTACCTTGTCGAAAAAGCTGTCTTTGGAATGTCCTCAGCCCTGATCTTAATCTGATGGTACCCGGATCTTAAATCCATCTTGGAAAAGACCTTTGCTTCGACCAACTGATCAAACAACATGTCGATCCGTGGCAACGGGTACTTGTTCTTGATGGTTACGGCATTTAATGGACGGTAGTCCACGCAAAGCCGCAACGTTTCATCCTTCTTTTTGACAAATAATGCCGAACAGCCCCATGGCGAGGAGCTCGGCCTAATAAAACCCTTCTCCAGAAGGTCCGTGAGCTGAATCTTCAGTTCCGCCAACTCCTTGGGCGCCATCTTGTACGGCCTTCGGGATATTGGCATGGTTCCCGGTGCAAGTTCAATCTTGAACTCCACCTCTCTATCGGGTGGCATCCCCGGCAAATCATCCGGGAATACATCAGGGAATTCTCGGACCACTGGAATATCTTCCAATCTGATGATTGTGGCTTGATAGACACTTGGAAGTTTTATTTCTGGACTGTCCAGAAATAATGAGTGAGAACCGTGCACTCCTGAGTTTAAGTGCACGACTCGGAGGACGGTGTCTAAAACAGCGCCGTGGCGGGTTAACCACGACATCCCTAGGATGACATCGACCTTCTGTCCCTCTAAGATAATGAGAGACGTGGGGTACACTCTACCCGCTAAGCATAATGGTGCTTTGGAGACCATTACGCTTGCTGAAATCTTCCCACCCGGTGAACAAATTAAATATGGACTATCGGTGGGTAGTATTGGCAAGCTGTGTTTAGCAATGAAAGCTTGGCTAATAAAATTATGCGTGGCGCCTGAATCAAATAGTACTATAGCGGGATGCTGGTGGAGTTGGAACATACCCGCAAGGATTGGCTCGCCCTCCGGCACGTCCTCAATGGCAAGCTGGTGGACAGTGCCGGGCCTAGGGTTTGCCCGCCGCGCATTAGTAGGGTTCCGGGGTTGATTCCTCCCCGGAAACTGTGGTACCACTCCGCCGCCTTGCCTCTCCGGGCAACTGCTCGCGAAGTGTCCTGGACGACCACACTTGTAACATGTGGCCGCTGCTGGTGGAGTACTTGGTGGACGAAAGCCCGGCATGCGTTGCGGAGGTGCAAACGCACGCGGCATCGCCCGCTGCTGCTGTTGTTGTTGCGGTGGTGCTGGCAGTGCCGGCCGGAATGCCGGTGAAGAATACGGCCGACCGCGGAACGGCATCGACCGCTGTGGTGGCTGCCAGCGCGGACCTGATGGTGGGCGATTCACCATCCGAAACTTCTGAGAAGGACCGCCTCCTTCTCCGCTGCTCTGCGGCGCGCTTCGCTTTCGCTCTGCCGCCGCCAACTCCTTGCCGGAGTCTTCCTGAACAATCGCAGCATCAATTATGTCGTTGAGGCTGCCGCGATTGAACATCGCCAGCTTGTCCTTCAGGAGCGGGTTAAGCCCCTGGTAAAAGTGGTCCCGCCGCTTCTCGTCCGTATCTGCGTGATACGACGCGTAGAGTGCGAGATCGTTGAACGCTCTGGAGTACTCCAGCGCGTTCCGGCTCCCTTGTTGCAGGTGTAGGAATTCCTGCGTCTTCCTCTTCATCAAACCGGGCGGTATATGATAGGCCCGGAAGGCCGTACGGAACTCCGCCCAGGTCATCACTCGGTCGGTGGGTTGTGAAGCACAAAAGTTGGCCCACCACGCGCTCGCGGATCCTTGGAGCTGCTGGACCGCGAACTGAGTCTTGCGCTGCTCGCTGATTTGGAGCAGCCCGAACTTCATCTCTATGGCGCGGAGCCAGTTGTCCGCGTCAAGTGGTTCATCCGCCCTTGAGAATACAGGGGGATGAGTCGCCAGGAAGTCAGAGTAGGAGCTCTGTTGGCGCTTTTCACGATCTTGACGTCTCTCTGGGCGAGACGTATTCGAATTAACGTTTGCAGCAGCTCTGTATGCTGCTGATGTGAACCCGCCATTGCCGCGACAATGTCGGCCAATGTAACCGTTGGCAGTGGCGGTGGCGGTGTTTGCTGTTGCTGTTGCTGCTGCTGTCCCGAGGAGTCCTCGGGAGGTGGTTGGGAGGTCTCTCCCCCTTGGCTAGTACCTCCAACATCGGGGTTGGCACGAGTACGCGTCATTCTGAAATTCAACACAGCAGCAATTAGCACATGTCTTACTCAAAATTCCATAAACAGGAGTAAGTATTGAAGCGACGCATGATTAACTTGCACAACATTCACATATATTGATAAAGCATAAACTTTATACAAGATACATTATTCTCGGATCTCCGAGAAGTCGTGCTCATGTCGTCACTACCTATACATACGCTACTGTCTACACGACATGTCACCGATTACAAAAGTTGGGTTACGCTACCCTAGCTGCCCTACTTGGCAACCGTAACCCCCTACTCGGAGTAGAACTCGACCTCCTGTGGTTCGTCCTCCTCCGGTACCTCTGCTGGTGGCTCGGGGTCTACCACCTCTTCTCCCATTCCAGGTTCTCCCATGGCTGGAAGACCCAAGACTACCGGTACGCCCAATACCGGGGGCACGAGGTCCTGCAATGCATGCACCTCGTCCATAGCCTGGTTGTAGTCCTCTTCCCAGCCTTGTCCTTCCTCAATAGCGTCGTCCCGCTCTTGAGCAAGGTCCTCATTCTGCTGGGTTAGGGTCTGCACCAGCTCTTGCAACGCCGCAATGTCAACACGGCTCTTCTTCTTTGCCTTCTTCAGACGACGCAACTGATTGTGTTGTTCATTCAGTCGCTTGATCGTCGGAAGGAGCACATTGCGGAGTGCACTGTGAGCACTCTCAAAATGATCTCCACGGCTTGTGCTCTCCTTGAGCTTGGTGGCGAGATGCTCCGTATGAACAGCTTGGCTGTCCATCACAGCGTTTCCCGCCCTCATTTGGAGGCTGAGATTTGCCTCCGCGGGGTTGTACCTTGGGCAACTCGGGTTTGTTGCCTCTAGGTACCTCTCTTCCCACACATGCTGAGCTCGTCCCTCCACCGGAACGAGTGCGTATGGAGTTCCCTCCATAGCCTGTACGTGTAGTTGGCAGAAACGTGACATAGTGTCACGGGCTGCCACTTGCCACATCCCTTCCGGTTGTCTTCCTCTCACCGTGACGGTGAATGGCACCCAACCGGGTGGCGTAGGCCCTGCAGGAACCTCGACATGGATCGTCCACGTCTTGTTCCCCTCTTCGCCTTCTTCCTTGGCGAAGTATTGCGGCATCTGGTTGTACCCGAAATATTGGAGCATTAGCCACAATGCTCCCGGGTAGCCGCTACGGTCAGAGCAGTGGGAAACTACCCACCCGTTCTCCAACCGTTTATCTGCTGCCATCTGTAAAAATATATTTGAGAAATGTCAAATATTTATTTAAACAGTAAACCATTGAGTTATAACATAAGATATGTCATTGAACCCTTAACACTTGGAAACATAGTTCAAATTTTTAAACAAATTTGACTGCTGATCTGCTGTTCCCATGACAGCCCTGACCAGTTTCCATATCAATCTGATTTAGGCCAGGTTAAAAGCAAAACCAGTCCTGGAGCTCAACATCAAAGTTAAAGTTAACTTCAATAGCTTTCCAGAAAGTATTTGGTTGGCCTAAGATCTGCTCTGGTTCAAAAGTTATGAGATGTCAAAGTTAACAGAATTTCTGGGAACAATTGGGCAGCACCTCCCTGCCTTAGGTACTGATTTGATCCAAGAATTCCAGTTAATTCTGTTCCTAATCTGACAAAACTTTCTGTTACAAAGTTGTAACCCATCTCATAAGCTTCCCAGAACCACCTCATTTTCTATTTTTGGATTTTTATGCAGGAAGTTATGCTTAATTTACAGAGAGTCTACAGAGAGTCTTTGCTCCGTCCTGTTTTCTGGACAGTTTCAACTCTACTGCATTTTTCGAGTGGTTAAGGGATGAAACACCTCTGGAACTCAACAGAAAAGTTGTAAAGCTCCTCCAAAGCTTTCCAGAAATGTATCATACGACCCCAACCTCGAAAGAACTCAACCTCTAACCTCTGATTAACTTCAGCCTTGATTTAGCTGAAAACAGAGTGCTCTGTCCTTAACATCCTATAAGTTGAAAACTTATTAACTTTGAATATCCTGTTCAAGGGAAGGAGTTACATCAAGTTTTACTACTTTGGATCAAAACCTTCAAGTTTTTAAATGAAGTTGTTCATTTAGTTGGGTGTGACGTCGAGGCGTCACCAGATTATGTCGGTACTACGTCCTCACAAAGGAAAAACCTATACCGGATTTAGCCGGCTTCGTTAGTTCAGTGGCACTACTCGTCACTCGCACACGGATGCTACACGTCTACCGTTTCATGGTAAGGCTACCTGCAGAAACTCAAACAATCATCAGACTCGGCTGCACACCGAGCCCGGAATCCATACAGTTTGTACACCCGGCCGTCATCACTCGCCCGGATGTTCTCAAGCCAAACACGCCTTGAGTTACGTGTTCACGTTTCAGACCACGTGACGGGGTCTCCCATGTTGCACCACGCACGCCAGGGACAGACGTTGCTCGAATACCCCAAACGACATGAAGAGTCGTAGAGGATATCAAAGCGGGTCGGGTTACCTGCCACCCGTGGGGCTCCACCCTTCAGCTTGTGCGCACTGGTGGACAGCGCTTACGTGCACCCCCCAAGACATGAACGTCCCGAGATGCACGATTTCCCGACATAACAAATAAGTTAATAAGCCACTTTCTATATACTAATAACATCCTTATACGGGCTACTAACTCGTTCCTCACTGGATTTTTGAAAAAAAAGACCTTTGTACTGTGTTAAACCTCAAGCGAGCTCTGATACCACGCTGACACGACCCCACTGGTCCTGTCGAGCCAGGATCACGCTGAGGGGTGCTGCGTTGCACAACACCGTATAACACACGTCAAAGGTACAAAGCGGAAGCGGAAGCTTTATTACATAAACAAGTTTATTAACATGTTTACATCAAAATAAGTTTAGTCCACACTCGCGGGCGTAGACTAAGCATCAAGTGCACGTTCAGCCCTCGAACGTGTCCTTGCTAGCACACTCGCACACTAACTCTGCGGCGTGCACGACTCCCACTCGACGGGGTTCCCCTCCTGGGGTTCCGTCTCCTCTTCGGGAGTCCCTTCCTCATAGAACCCTGCAAAAGCTTCAAACACAAGCAGTGAGCACGAAGGCTCAGCAAGTCTGACCCGTCTCACCTAAACATGAAACTTCTACATGAGGGTGATGGGTTGCATGAGGTAAAAATCATTTGCAAGGACTCGCCTAATTAGTAGAACCTTACTTTCAAGTTTTAGCAGCAGGTTGTGGAGAACTTTACGCTAAGGCACATGAGAGAGCCGCAATCAAACAAGAAACGCATTTCTCTCATGTACTTTGCCCAAAGTTGAAAAGAACTTTAGTTAGCACTAAGCTACAACATATCATTAACAATCAATATCCAACTTTCAATCAGCAACATTTTAACATGTAACTAGCCTGTTCTTTCTACGTCACGGTACAGTGAACAAGTGGTACTCACTGACCGCGAGGGACGGCGATTATAATCGATTTACACCTGCAGGGTTACCCGAACAACCCGTCACGTACGCCCGTACTCGATGTTGCCTACAACAACCATCACGGACGCCGTACGCGACTACCTTTCACCCGTTAGCCAAATATTGAACCGGTCCCATCGTCCCGAGCAAGAGGTCCCTGCACGCGCATCTCTGTGCCGCCAGCTGATTTACACCTCGAGCTCTCAACCTACCCTCTGAACGACGGGCAATGCCTCAATACCCCGCTACCCGAGTTACATCAGTTTCCCGGTTCCCATATAGCCGGTAGGTCTTCGGTACTGTTCTAGCTTGTTCAACAGGCCCGCACACGGCTCGGTCCTCAATCGACACAAGCGGAGCTACAGCACACAGGCCCCAAAGTCCTGCTGCCCTTACTCTCCGCTCGGTCTCATTTTCTTGCCATGTGTATCATGTGCTATCTCTACCCGAGCAATGTGCCTCTAGCCTATTCTCGCGAGTAGTTCCAACTACTCGACTTGTACCGAATCCTACTCTATCCTAGCAATGCAGTGGCTAACGGGGTTTGCAATCCTAAACCCCAACCCATGGTTTTCTTGGCTATGCAGTGGGGTTTCCAAACAAGACTCTGATGCACAACATAAAGAAAACAAGTATGTGCTCAAAACAATAAAAATTTATAAAATGGTTAATGCAAACCGGGGCTTGCCTTGCTGCTCTTGGTCGTAGGCTAGCTGTTCCTCCGGAGTAACGAAGTCTAGGACTTCGGGTTCCTCCTCGACCTTAGCGACTACATGATAAGAACAATGTATGTATTAATTAAATGCTTTTGTATTAACTTTGAAGTTGTGAAGTCTATAACCTTTACTAGATAGACCTAATGACTGTGAAACTTTTACTGTGGCTTGGTTACAACCTAAACAGAGACTTGGTCAAGTTTTAGTTGCAGCAAAGCTCATTTGAGCCCTCCACAAATAATTATGTCCTTGACCTTAATTAAAGGCTTTTAGGGTGTTCTAAGTATTTTCATGAAACAAACTATGACTTTCTGAAAACTAGATTTTCAGAGGGTTCTAATGGAATTGGTCTCACTTAATTTGGAATTCTCTAACTAAAGATATGAGCTAAACAATTTCAGAGAAAATTCTGAAAATGTTTCTGAACATTTTCTATTTTCTCTGGAACAGTTTTACTAATCACACCATTAGGTGGACTAAATGAGCTCAAATGGACCTGAAATTTTTATGGTAGTTCAAGGATATTTTGGTGAACATCTCAGCAAAATTTCAGGATTTTCCTCCAAATGATTCTCCAGTTAAAATTCCTAACAGTTTAAACTTTAAGGAATTAATTCTGGAGAATTAAGGAATTTCATGAAGTGACACTTGATTTTCTGGAAAGTACTCAAAGAGCTGAATCCAGCAAAATTTGGTTCACTCAATTTGGAGCTTTCTAGCCAAAGTTATAAGGATTTGAAGTTTGAAGGAAATCTGAAAATCGGGGAAAAGTTTAAACTCGCGCGTGGGCCCAGGAGACACGCGTCGCACGCCGAAGCGACAGCACACCGCGGCCCACAAGGCTTTTGCGCGCCAGCACACCCGATCCCGGCCGCAGCCGGATCCCGATTCAAAATATCGGCCGCTGACAGCTGGGGTCCACCCCCTTCTTCAACCTCGCGACACCCGCGCTCCGCCGCCGAGGGACCTCGCCGGAGAGCTCGCCGCCGGCTGCTGTACAGCTTCAAACTTCTTGATTCTGGCCGCCCCTGCCTACTTTTACTTGGGGAACATGATCCGAGGGTCAGCTGCTCATGACAACGGCCGGAGCATGGTCGGCGACGAGCCGCCATATCGGAACGACTTCGGCCATGTCGGCTGATGCTCCTAGTGCCTCAGCTACTTGGGAAACCGGTCGGGGAGCATCAGTGGACCTCAGAGAAGGTCGACATGAACTCGGGGCAGCTCGGGGAAGGCCCGAAATAGGTCCTCACCGTGCGCCCGATACCCCCCGTGCGTTCCGCCATTAGTAGACCTTGAATTACGCCGGGCACAGAAGTTCTCCGGCCCAGAGTTGTGAAGGCAACTTGTGCGTCACCGTGTCTAGTTCGTGTGGGAGTGGCCTGAGGCCCTCTAATCCTTTCTAGAGCACGAATTAAACAGAATCGTACCCGAGGGTCGTTCTGCACACAGAAAGGGGAAAAGTGGAAATTCGCCGCCGGTGAGCAACCACTCGAGCTGTGGCTCGGGGATGAGCAGCACCGATCACTTGCGCGTCCAAGGGTGCCTTGGCTCGGGCGTGACAACGCCCAGGTTGGGCTGTCCACGAGAGCCCGAGGTGCGGCGGTTTCCAGTTCCGAGTTTAATCTTTCGGCACAGCCGATATCACTCGGTTTCAATCGATTTCTATCAATGGGAAGGATGGAGGATGGTTGCTAGTACCTTGCTGGGACCTTGGAATGGAAAGAGGGAGCTGCGATCGGCTTGATCAAGCAGGAACTCGAGCGGCGGCGATGGCAGTGGGAAAAGCAGTCGCGCACGTCGGTAGCTCGGGGAAATGGTGACTGAGGCACGCCGGGGAGGGAATAAATAGCTCGGCCGGCTGGCCTCCGGCTTGGGGCACGCAGCAGGAGCTGGCGCCGGCCGGCCCCTTCGGTGGCGCGCGCGCACAACAGCCGGGAACCGACTGAACTGTGGTTCAGTCGGTTTGCTTTGAGGCTGAGGCTGACATGTGGGTCCCACTCCTCTTTTAACCTCTGAAATTTATTCCTAACAGCTGTGGTAAACAGTGAACCCTATTCTACCCTTGGCAACTCAAATTATTCACCCAAGAGCCATTTGAATTGATCAAAGTTCAAATGAGGTTTGGTTTGAATGAATTTCAGCACAAGTGCAGTTTGAAATTCAAATAAAGTTTGAATTTCTCCCCCTTAGCTCATGTCAAGATCAACTCCAAATGGAGTGAAAATTGGTGTGTGAGCTCACAAAAATGTGCTGAGCAAGAATATGCCTTCCACTTTTAAATTCAGTGGGTGAAAACAGTTTGAATTTGAATATGTTTTCAAACTGCCCCTTTCCTATCTACACCCAAGATGACCTCAAAAAATGTTTTGAATTTGGGTGAAACTTGGCATGGACATCCTTAGCAAAGTGTAGGAGTTTTCATATGTCCAGCCCATCTATATCACATGTGGGAAGTACCACTTTTGCAATGTGTGAGTTTGTTCCCTAATGAGCATGTTGATAATTGTTACTTGCTCTTTATTTGTGTTCATCATTTTTCCTCAAATGAGGTGTGTGGTGTGGTGATGAACACTGCAAATGAGTGTCAAAAACTGAGGCCCTTACATTGACATGTCTAATGCACTTAGTAATTGCCTAGCATTTTCAGCATCTGAAAAATTAACATTGACGCTACGCAAGTTGCTGAGAATTTTATTAAAGCGAGCAAAGAGGTCATCAATGGACTGACCAGGTTGTATCTCAAAGCGCATGTATTCTTTCTTGAACATATTCTGTCTTACCTCCTTGATCGTGTTGGATCCTTCGTGGTAGTCACAAAGTTCTCTCCACACATCGTACGCCGATCGGAGGTGTGCAACACGGTCGAAGTCGCTCTGAGTTAGTCCTTGTATGATCAAGTTCTGAGCCTTGTTGTTGTCGACATCTCTCATGTTTGTAGCCATGAATTGATCGTTTGAAGTCACATCGTAAGTCTTGTACACCTTTTCCCATATTGCAAAGCCTTGCGCCTGGATGAAAGCTTCCATGCGTGCCTTCCAAACCTGAAAATCAATACCACTAAACACACAAGGTTTGGCAGAGTATTTCTCCATGATATGTTAAAGAAACCGTGTGTGCGACTAATCTAAACGTGTTCAACTGTGACAAAACTAGTATAGATTGTATAGAATCAAGTCACGAAAACGTCACAACAAGAATCATGAAAATCCGTTGAGAGAAACTCAAGTTACGATCGAAAGATCGAACAAAGGTCAGTCTGTCCTACGCGAGAAAAACAGTTCTGGAATACTGCAAAGAAACTCATGTAGATCAGAAACCACAAATTCAATGACCATGCAATTTTCACATATGATAGATAATCAAGTTGTGAAGACAACCCAAAAATAATCACATCAATTGGATCTGTAAAACTCGAGTTACGATAAAACCACCGAAGCAAGGTAGTGCTGAACAGAAACTCGACGAGAAAAACTTGTCTGAAACAAGTCGGACGAACAAGGCACAAAAGTTCCTTTAGAATACGAATTTTGTTTATCAAAACACAAGAGGAATAGCCCCAAAGTCGTGCACCACGAGCTCTGGCCTCCCTTGCTTATATAACCAGCCCGAAGGCCAACTCAACTCAAACTAGGACTCCTACTCTTACTTGGATTAAAACTGTAACTTTCCAATACTGCTCAAGACTCTTCTATACGCAGATAGAAGCAATCTTAAAACTTCCAAACACCTTAGTAACGTACCAAACATTCCTAAAAGAACTCAAATTCGTGACCCACAAGAAATCCTATCATAACCAACTCAAAACTTTCCATATTTGAGTCAAACACGACTCAGCCGCAGCCTGAGTCCATAACCTAGTCGGTTGGACCTTTCTGACCAATTCTTTACGTCCACGTCTCTTCATCACACCTTGAAACCATGCAGCCGCGTCCATGCACTCCTTGCACACGTGCAAACATCTTCCAACACCGTCCAAGATACCTTCATATGCATTGTTTTTGATTCAAACATACTGTGCAACCTCCCGATCAATTCAACCACAATTCCTCCCGAACTTGGTTGTTGAACCTCATCTTCTCCCTAAGACTAGTTCAATGGACCCCGTCACCTGCCATGTCTTGAACTCTAGCAACACCTGGACATGAATAAACAACCAATACTTCCGAGCACAAGTCCTCGACTTGACTCTCGTTAGTTCTGAAACTACAACATCTTACGTGAGCACCTCACATAAGCATGTTGTAAACCATAGCAAAATAATATCAGCCATGACCACCAAAAAACACCAAAAACTTAGTAAAATAATACTAAGCAAACTTTCCATAAGAGTAAAGCAAGTTCGAAACATTGCAAGTTAAAAGCAGAACCATTGCAATCAAGCTCCGAACCTTACCAAAGCTAACCGGACCTTGAACCGGAGCTTACCAAAGCTAGTCGGACCTAGCGCCGGAGCTTACTAAAGCTTAGTCGGACCTAGCACGGAACTTACCAAAGCTAGTCGGACCTAGCACCAGAGCTAGCAAAAACAAGTCGGACCTAGTCAAAATAAGTCAGACCTAGACAAAGCAAGTCGGACCTTACGTCGGACCTATCGTCGGACCTTGCAGGAGCTCGGACCTAGAGTCGGACCTTGTTAAAAAAGTAGTATTCAAAACTTTTATCGTCAAAGCCAATGTATTCAGCCCACATAGGTCTCACAGTATATCAATGAGAGTATCCACTGTTGTGATGTCCTCATCATGAACTCTTCATGTTCCTGAGTTCATATGAAATTCTGGTTCCTGGCGTGCATTAGGCAAGAAAGTGGAAACCCCATCGCGTGATAGGTAACGTGATAGTGTGTTCTTCTGGAAATAGCCTAGGAGGACATACGCAGTGCTTTCCATCGGCGTGCCCTGCAGGGCAGTAGGTGGTATCCGTTGGGTTGATAAAATTCCCAACCGTGATGACATGTTTGCGCTCTACTCAGGTTCCCCGTCGTGTGGTGTGAAAACGCGACCACGTACCTTGAGACGTGACTTGACACAAGGATGGCCGTACGGAATTGATACGGGCGTATGTTTTACATGATAGGACCTGTCTGAAATGACAAAAACCTTTGAATTAATCATTATTTTGAGTTCTTCTGCAGGTTCTAACCACGTACGTATCCGTGTAGTACATGTTTGCGAGAGACCGTTTTTAGTGCCACAGTTGAGACGTATATGCCGGTTTAATCCGGTTAGGATTTTCCATTTTGTGAGGAACGGAGTACCGACATGTACTAATCATGATTGCATTAAAAATCAATGTTGAAAAGGAACTAAGATTACCAAGTTTTAATCTTTAGGACTATGGTTTTGTAGAAAAATTCAAATGTTCATTGGTTCAGCTCAAAGGACTTGAAAAACAGAGTGCTCTGTTTTTGTCAGCAAGATTGATGAACTTTAACAGAGCCTAACCCACAGGTTACTTAACCAATGGAAGTGTTGGATATAGTTCTGGAAAGGGCATTAAGTGCTCTACAACTTTGTTGTAGACTTCCAGAACAGAATCACACATCAAACTTGTTGAAATTCCAGAGAATTGTGAACTGTCCCGAACCAGGACAGATTAAAAACTCTCTCTGGACTATTCTGTTTTTCAAGCAGAACATTCTGTAGGGAAATCTAAAATACTCATATGATACAGTTTTGGAAAGGGTATGAGATGTGTTACATCTTTGTAATTCAATGTTTCTGCAGTTGCAGCACGGACTTCAGTGGAATTTGGAGTTGAAAACAGCAACTTTCAAAGGAGGTGCTGTTGAAATTCTTCCAGGAACTCTGTCAATTTTGAGTTATCATAACCTTTAAACCAGAGCTGATCTTGGGGCAAATAAGTACTCGTTGGAAGGATACTGAAGTTAACTTTAACTTTGGTATTCAACTAGAGTTATGAAAATGCTGATAACCGGGTCAAAATCTGGGTTAAGTGAAGAAAGGTCTATTCTGTACAGAAAAGGGGGTTAGTTAGGCGTACCACACGGAAGTGATTAAACTTGAGAATCTTCCGGTGGGACATGAATAACCGATGTGTTTCCCGATGAGTTACTGGTCATGCAGCCTGAACGGGACGTCGAGTTCAAGAATGAACTGGCGTTGGGAACAACACCAAATTCACGGAGGCCGTACAAGATGGCACCCAATGAACTAGCAGAGTTGAAGGAGCAACTAAGTGAACTCATGAGCAAAGGTTTATATGACTAAGCTTATCACCCTGGGGTTGCTCTGCGCTGTTCGTTAAGAAGAACGCCATCGCTATAAAGAACAAATATCCACTGCCCTACATTGACATCCTGTTTGATCAACTTGTGGGTGCAAGTGTGTTTTCAAAGATGGACCTTCGCTCCAGGTATTATCAAATAAATATTCGGGCAGAGGATATCCCGAAGACGTCCTTCTCAATGAAATATGGCCTATACGAATATATCGTCATGTCTTTTGGTCTCACCAACGCTCCGGCACATTTCATGTACCTCATAAACTCGGTGTTCATGCCGGAGTTGGACATGTTCGTGGTGGTGTTCATTGATGATATCTTGGTTTAATCCAAGTCAGAAGAAGAACATGTCAAACACTTGTGAATCTTCCTTCAACGATTGCGGGACCATAAGCTCTATGCCAAGTTCAGCAAATGTGAGTTTTGGATCAGCCAAGTGCCATTTTTTGAGACATATCATCTCAGGGGAAGGCACTGCGGTTGACCCAAGCAAAATTGAGTAAGAGCTGTAATGGAAAGCCCCCACTTCTGTCCATGAAGTCAGAAGCTTCCTCAGTTTAGCGGGATATTACCGGAGGTTCATCCCGAGCTTCTCCAAGCTTGCTAAGCCGATGACTGAATTATTGAAGAAGGGGACGAAATATGTTTGGAACTCAGCATGTGAAGGAGAGTCCAAGCATTGGTTAAGCATCTCACCACAGCACCGGTCTTAGCTCAACCAGATACGACCAAGCCTTTCGACGTGTATTGTGATGCATCCGGTATCGTGCTTGGCTGCGTATTGATGCAAGAAGGACATGTAGTCGCGTATGGCTCACGCCAACGTCGAAACCACGAGCAGCACTATCCGACTTATGATCCTGAGCTCTCTGCTGTGGTATTGACGTTGAACATGTGTAGGCACTATCTTCTTGGAAATTTGGTGCATCTCTACACCGACCACAAGAGCTTGAAGTATATCTTTACCCAAAAGGAGCTGAATATAAGACAAAGGAGGTGGTTAGAATTAATAAAAGACTATGAGATTGAGATTCATTACCACCCTGGCAAGGCAAACGTGGTTGCCGACGCACTGAGTCAGAAATCACATGTCCATAACCTTTCCGTTACACCGATGGAAGAGGAAGAACCGAGTTTATACTTGGTTCCATATGGATCACTCTACAACCTTGCTCTCATCCTTACCATTAGGGAGGATATTATTGCAGCTCAGAAGATTGAAAAAGGCATGGCACGTCTCCGGAAATGGATAGACAGCGGTGATATCAAATGTTTCCGGAAGGATGAGGGGGCGCTATGGTTCAATGACCGCGTAGTCGTAACCTGGAATATGGAGGTGAGAAAGAAGATATTTGATGAAGCTCACTTGTCTATGTTCTCCATTCATCCGGGCAGCAATAAAATGTACCAAGATTTGAAGAGTAAATTTTGGTGGACACGGCTGAAGCGGGAAATTGCAAAATATGTATCCGAGTGTGATACGTGTAGACGAGTGAAGGCGGATCACATGAGAAAATCAGGGCTGTTACAACCCCTGAAAATTCCAGCATGGAAGTGGGAAGATGTGAGCATAGATTTCATTGTAGGATTACCCATGACTTTTAACAAGCATGATTCCATTTGGGTAATCATTGACCGGTTAACCAAGTCGGCTCACTTCATTCTGGTGCATACCAACTACCATGCTAGCATGTATGTGGAGTTGTACATTGCAAAAATCTTGTGCTTGCACGGGGTACCCAAGACCACAACCTCAGATCGAGGTGCACTGTTGGTGGCTCGTTTCTGGGAGCAGTTGCACGCTGCTTTGGGTACAAAACTGATTAGAAGCTCCGCATATCACCCTCAGACAAATGGGCAAACTGAGAGGGTGAATCAACTGTTAGAAGACATGTTGAGAGCGTGTGCCATCCACCACGGTAGAAATTGGGATGATCATCTACAGTTGACGGAATTCTCGTATAACAATGGCTATCAAGCGAGTATCAAGATGGCACCATATGAGGCTCTCTAGGCCGGAAATGCCGCACCCCATTATACTGGTGTGAGTCCGGTGAAAGGGTCATGTTCGGGATTTAGTGAACAACGCCGAAGAGCGTGTTTGGATGATTCAAGCAAAACTTGAAGGCCGCCCAATCCCAACAGAAAAGTTACGCTGATAAGAGGCGTAGGCCGCTGCACTTCGACGTCGGGGAACATGTGTACCTCCGTGTATCTCCGATGAAAGGCGTGCACCGATTCAGCTTGAAGGGGAAATTTGCTCCCCGATTTATTGGATCCTATGCCATCACTGAGAAGCGTGGACCAGTGGCGTATAGACTGGAACTACCAGCATCTCTTGCTGGTGTTCATGACGTTTTCCATGTCTTACAACTCCGGAAATGTGTGAAGTATACAGCTGCTGTTCCCACCAAAGACATTGTCAAGTTGCAACCGGATTTAACCTATGCTGAATATCCAGTGGAGATTATTGATGAGAAGGCTCGGACCACGCGTAACCGAACGCTGTGGTTCTACAAGATATTGTGGAGCAACCACACCGCTGAGGATGCGACTTGGGAGAGCGAGGATTTCCTTCGCTCAAACTACCCGGATTTCATGGCATCTCATCATGGGTGATTCCTCTTACATGTTCATTTCTTCTTTTATAATCTCTGGACGAGATTCTTTTAAGGGTGGAGGGATGTAAAAGCCCAAGAATTTACTTGTTAGAGTGTTCATCACATCACCACAAACCAGCTCATTTTTTGTATAGCTCATGAACACATGTGAAGAGCAAGTAAACACCATCAAGAGGTGGATTAGAGAGAGAACTCACAAATACAACAGTAGGGTCTCACAACTATAAACATGAGGGGCTGAACTCTCCATTAGGCCCTAAACCTTCTTGGGAATTCTCAGGCCAAGTTTCATGCAAATACAAACCATTTTGAGGCACTTTTGGATATAAATGCAAATTCAACTAATGACTTGGTGATGAAGTCTACACTTCAATTTTGAGTAGCTGATATATTTGCAGCAAAGAAGTGGAAAAGAGAGAAGGAGAGAGAGGGCCCATATGTCAGTCTCATCAGCTGAGGGAATTGCCTCTGTTCTTCGGGCTGTTGCCAAGAGCGCGCCAGCGCGTTGCAGCCTCACCCCGCCGAACCCACGCGTGCGCCAGTGCTTGCTCCCGATCAATTCGACTGTGGGGACCATCCCGTGGTTCACCCACTCCGGGATCACAGAGGGTGGTGCCGTGCGATGCGGCACCCAACAGAACACAAGAAAAGAATAAGAACACCATACAAACTTTTATTTGATATAAAAAAGCGGAAGTCTTTTACAAAACATAATTATACAGTGGAAGTATTATTTATTACTACTCTCTCATCCTAGCTAAGCAAAAGTGTTGCTGTCCAGCCCGGGAACGCTACACACTAGCAACATCAAACCGGAGATCACGGCGGCGTGCAGGGCTCCAGCTCGGCCGTGTACCCCGACGGGGGCACCGCCTCGTCCTCGGACCCCTCCTCATAGCTCTCACCTGCACACAGCTCAAATATTGCAACCGTGAGCACGATGGCTCAGCAAGGCTTAACCGACACCCTAGTCATGGAACTCTACATGCAGGGATGTGTAAGATAGGAAAAAGGACTTTGCAACAAAGACATGCCTACATGTTGATCCTTACTTTCAGTTTTATAGCAACAGTTTCATGTGCCTTAGGCAGCCCTCACATCGGAAGTCCACAATCAAATAAGAAACGCTTTCCTCCGATGTGGTGATGCCCAAAGTGGAAAATAAACTTAATTAGCTCTACATCTACAGCAGACATGGTTTCCAAAACAGTTGTGAGACCTATGTGTGCTGAATACATTGGCTTTGACGATAAAATTTTTGAATACTACCAAAACAGCTTTTTAACAAGGTCCAACTCTACGTCCGAGCTCCTGCAAGGTCCGACGATAGGTCCGACTTGTTTTGGGTAGCTCCAGCAAGGTCCGACTTGCTTTGTCTAGGTCTGGCTTATTTTGGCTAGGTCCGACTTGTTATTGCTAGCTCCGGTGCTAGGTCTGACTAGCTTTGGTAAGTTCCGTGCTAGGTCCGACTAAGCTTTAGTAAGCTCCGGCGCTAGGTCCGACTAGCTTTAGTAAGCTCCAGTTCAAGGTCCGGTTAGCTTTGGTAAGGTTCGGAGCTTGATTGCAATGGTTCTGCTTTTGACTTCCAATGTTTCGAACTTGCTTTACTCTTATGGAAAGTTTGCTTAGTATTATTTTACTAAGTTTTTGGTGTGTTTTGGTGGTTATGGCTGATATCATTTTGCTAAGGTTTACAACATGCTTATGTGAGGTGCTCACATAAGATGTTGTAGTTTCGGAACTAACGAGAGTCAAGACGAGGACTTGTGCTCAGAAGCATTGGTTGTTTATTCATGTGCAGGTGTTGCTTGAGTTCAAGACATGGCTGGTGATGGGATCCATTGAACTAGTCTTAGGGAGAAGATGAGGTTTAACAACAAAGTTCGGGAGGAATTGTGGTTAAGTTGATCGGGAGGTTGCGCAGTATGTTTGGATCAAGAAAAATGCATATGAAGGTATCTTGGACGTCGTTGGAAGATGTTTGCACGTGTGCAAGGAGTGCATGGGCGTGGCTGCATGGTTCCAAGGCGTGATGAAGAGATGTGGACGTAAAGAATTGGTTGGAAAGGTCCAACCGACTAGGTTATGGACTCAGGCTGCAGCTGAGTCGTGTTTGACTCAAATATGGAAAGTTTTGAGTTGGTTATGATAGGATTTCGTGTGGGGCATGAAGTTGAGTTGTTTTAGAAATGTTTGGGACGTTCCTAAAGCGTTTGGAAGTCTTAAGATTGCTTCTATCTGCGTATAGAAGAGTCTTGAGCAGTATTGGAAAGTTACAGTTTGAATCCAAGTAGGAGTAGGAGTCCTAGTTTGAGTTGAGTTGGCCTTCGTGCTGGTTATATAAGCAAGGGAGGCCAAGGATCATGGGTGCACGACTTTGGGGCTGTTCCTCTTGTGTTTTGATAAATAAAATTTGTATTCTAAAGGAACTTTTGTGCCTTGTTCGTCCGACTTGTTACAGACAAGTTTTTCTCGTCGAGTTTCTGTTCAGCACTACCTTGCTTCGGTGGTTTTATCATAACTCGAGTTTTACAGATCCAATTGATGTGATTCTTTTTAGATTGTCTTAACAACTTGATTATATATCATCTGTGAAAATTTCACAGTCATTGAAGTTGTGGTTTCTGATCTACACGAGTTTCTTTGCAGTATTTCAGAACTGCTTTTCTCGCGTAGGACAGATTGACCTTTGTTCGATCTTTCGATCGTAACTTGAGTTTCTATCAACGGATTTTCTTGATTCTTATTGTGACGTCTTCATGACTTGATTATATACAATATATACTAGTTTTGTCACAGTTGAACACGTTTAGATTAGTCGCACACACAGTTTCTTTAACAGATCGGTTTTCTGCTGAGGGGTGTTTTGTTGCTTCCGCTGAAAAGTTTTTATCTACCATTCACCCCCCTATGGTAGATTTACACGTGTACTTTGATCCTACAACAGTAATATTTCATCACAGCATATTATCATTCATCTGGCTTATTTTACTTCTTACTACGTCACAGAACAGTGAACAAGCGGTACTCAAATAACCGCGAGGGACGGTGATTGCAATCAGGAGACACCCGGACAACACGTCACATACACTCACTTTCAGAAGCGTGATTCCACACCCCTTCCTACTCTGTTGTATGCAACAACCTTTCAAAGGAAACCCAAATGCTGAACCGGTCTATCCATAACGGGCAGGAGGTCCCCGCATGGAGCGTGACTGTGCCCACCAGCAGATTTACACCTTGCTACCCTCAACCCACTCCTATAAAATGATTGGGTAAGCCTCGACACCCAGGTTAACCAATTACATCGGTTTCCTGCTTATGTCAGTATGCCATCCAGTACTGTTCGATACTTGTTCAACAGGCCCGCATACAACTCGGTCCTCAATCGATGCCAAAAGGGCTACGCACGTGAGACCTCCGCTCACTGCATCCTATCCCCCCTGCTGGGTCTCATTTTCACCACTCTTAATCCATTTTCTACTCTTGCCATACCGTGTGATAAAACCTTACCTCGCGAGTAGATTCCAACTACTCGACTTATACTGAGATCCTAAGCATATTAGCACGGCATTCTCTACTCGTCGAGTCTGTAAACTACCCAACCCTTCATAAGATTTAAAGTTATGCAAGTGGGGTTTCAAACACCTTAACTCTAATGCAACATTTCGACCTAGACATAAGTGATACAAATGGAAAACTTTGAAAAAAGTACTTAAATGCAAATCGGGGCTTTCCTGGTTGCGAGTCAAAGGAGAAGTTAGCGTCTGGTGGGAGGATGTCCAACGGCTCCGGTGCGTACTCAACTTCGGTCACTATATGAAATGTAGTAAAATATATGCATAAGTGTAAATGTTATATAAGAAGTACACTTCTATTTATGCTACTGCTATTTAGGTTCCTAATTGGCTTTGGGATTTTTCCAGTGGATACTAGACTCTCTTAGGATGATCTGAGCAAAATTTGGAGAAACTTCATTGCACCTTGTGGTCTCCAAAATTCCCACAAGTACAAGGCTTGTTTGAATTTTAAGCCCAAATATGGAGTTTTAAAATGGCTAACGGTGGAAGATCTAATTAGGGTAAGTCTCCATGGTTCTAACAAAATTTGTTTCACCATTTTTGGAGCTACCAACAGAGAGATGAATTTTGGAACTTGATAAGAAATGCTGAAATTGCTTCTGTTTATTTTCCCATTTTTCAGAGACATAAATGATTGACACCACATTTGATCAAGAAAATTAGGTCTAATGCCTCTGACATTTTTACTGGAGTTCAATGATTTTTGGAAGAATGTCATGCCCATATTTGGGAATTTTCCAATGAACAGAACTCCTGCGAATATTCCTACAAGATTTTGGTTAATTGAATTAATAAGCCAAATAAAGAGATTTTCATAACTATTGGGCTGTACCCCTGGATAGTATTCTCTGAGAGGAATCCAGCAAAAAAAATTTCACAATTTTTGGACATTCCTACACAAAGTTATGGCTCTCCAAAGTTTGAACCCAATTAGGAAAATCTGGAAAAGTTTAAACTCGGCTGCGGGCCCCACACGTCAGCACCCTCTTCTACCTCGCGCCAAACAGAGAAACCCACAGCGTTGCTCCAGCGAGGCTGGCGGGAAAGGCCTTCCCGGCCGTCTCCCAGCCCCATACTGGCTGCCCCCCCTGTTTTCATGCACGCTGAACACACCGGTGGGGTCGCTGGCGGCCGGGTCTCACCGGAAACCACAGCGCTCTGGCAACAGTGAGAACTAGGGCTCCGGCGAGGTCAATCACAGTGAACTCTCCACCAAACGAATAGTTCTTGGGCCCTAGAGCACCAGTGGGAGGTGTAGGAGCTGGACATGGCAGCCAAATCCCCCAGGAGCCCTCCAAACCTATCGGCACCGTGCGCCCGAAGTGGTCCGAAGGTGTTCCCGCGACAAGAACGTGAAAACCTCGCTCTACACCTAATTTCCCGACCCAGAATCGAGGAAGGAAGGGCGCTAGCTAGTCTAGAACCTGTGTGCAAAATTTGAGCTACTCACAACACGAGTCGAAGCTGAATTTAGCAACTCTTTACCTCGGGGTCGAGTTGCGCTGCCCGGGGGAAAATCTCCGAATTCTCCTCCGAGGAATCACGGCTTGGGCTGAATTTTGGAGGTGAGCAGCTCCGGTCGTAGGTGCACCAATGCGTTGGATCGCTTGGATGTGAGCTTCTCCGGGTTGGGCTGTCCACGGTGACCAAAGGTTGGAACTTTCGGTGTTCACGGCGGCACAGTTGCAATTCCAGGAATTTTAAGCTTCAACGGCCAGAGACCGAAGGAGTTGGGATGGTTGAGGGCTAGAGCACGTGTTGGTGATGGTTTTTTCTGTGTAAGGCTCGAGCAACCAAGCTCGGGGTGATGTGGTTGATCGGGGAATAACCGAGCGGCAGTGTAGCTCGACGTTTCGGTCGTGCGCTCGAGCAGAGGGGCTGGGGAGGCTGTGGATGACGCAAAGAGGAGAAGTAGAAGTGTGATGTGGCTCTGATCGCCCACGCACACCAGCTTGACTTCAGGAGCACGCGAGGAAGCAGCTCGGTGGAGGCAGCCATCGCTCGGTGGCGCGCGGTGAACAGCCGAGGGGAAAACAGGGTGGTTTAACTCTTCTGTGTGGCTGACAAATGGGTACCACCCCCTCTCATTTTAATTAACTTTTCCACTGATATTTTTACCCCAGCTACTCAGAACTAAAGCCTATACTTCCATACCAAGTCAGGGTTTAAATTTTCTGAATTCAAATAGTTTGAATTCTGGTGTGGAGTTTGAATTAAGTTTGATGATTTGAATTTGAAATGGAATTTGAATTATTCAATTGCATTGGTCCAAAAACAAAGCAAACCAACTCCAAAGTTTCTGATTTTTGGCATGGCTGCTAATTCAAATGTGGAGAACACATTTGTGGAACCAAATTTTCAATAGGAGGAATTTGGAATTTGAAACTGAATTTGAAATTCAGATTAGAGGGCTTCCTCTTTTAATCCCAAACAAATACTAAAACCTCTCCAAATGAGCTGAAATTTGGAAGGTTGAATATTTGGAATATGAAGATCAGAGTTATGCATTTAGATCTCCATGTTTGGATGTTTTTGGGAAGTCTAAATCCTCACTTTGAACATACATCGTTATAATTCAAAGTTTTAATTCCCCTCATTTTTCCTAAGTGTACATGAGCTGATTTTTTTTCTTGCTACCACTTTTTGGGGATTTTACATCCCTCCCCCCTTAAAAATAATCTAGTCCCGAGATTCCAAAAGAAAAGCAAAGGTGGGGAAACTTTACCGGTTATATGATGATAGCAAGTCCGGATAATTTGTTCGTAGATAGTACTCACTTTCCCATGTCTCCTCATCAGCGGTATGGTTGCTCCACAAGACCTTGCAAAACCATAAGGTCCGGTTTCTTGTGGCGCGAGTCTTTTGATCGATAATACGGATTGGATACTCCATGTACGTGAGGTCCGGTTGAAGAACTTCTATGTCTTTTGTGCGGATTTCAGCCGACGGTTTGAGGCACATCCTCAGCTGAGAGATATGGAAGATGTTGTGAATTCCTGCGAGCGATGCCGGTAGATCCAAGTGATAGGCCACGGGTCCGCATTTTCCAATGATGGAGAACGGACCAATGAATCGTGGCGCAAGTTTGCCCTTCACTCCGAAACGATGAACTCCCTTCATCGGAGACACACGGACATAAACATGGTCCCCGATGTCTAAATGGAGAGGACAGCGTCTTTTATCCGCATAGCTCTTCTGACGAGATTGAGCAGCCTTGAGATTGGCTTGTATTACTCGCACTCGTTCTTCAGCCTCATTCACAAGTTCAATGCCGTAGATAACTCACTTGCCGGACTCGTACCAGTTGAGGGGTGTGCGGCATTTACGGCCGTAGAGAGCTTCATACAATGCCATCTTGATGCTAGCTTGATAGCCATTGTTGTAAGAAAACTCCGCCAACGACAAATAATCGTCCCAATTCTTGCCGTGGTGGATGGCACAAGCGCGTAGCATGTCTTCAAGCACTTGATTCACCCATTCAGTTTGACCATCCGTCTGAGGGTGATACGCGGAACTTCGGATCAGTTTGGTCCCCAATTATGCGTGCAGCTGTTCCCAAAACCGAGCGACGAACAGCACACCGTGATCTGAAATAATGGAGCAGGGAATACCGTGCAAGCACAAGATCCTTGCAATATAGAGCTCCGCATATTTCTTGGCCACGTAGCCCATATGTATGGGAATAAAATGTGCCGGCTTGGTTAGTCGATCGACTATCACCCAAATCGAATCATGGTTGTGGGAGGTGAGAGGTAACCCGACTATGAAGTCCATACTGATATCCTCCCACTTCCACGCCGGAATGTTCAAGGGTTGCAGCTGTCCGGCTTTACGCATATGGTCGGCTTTCATCCGCCGACACGTATCACATTCGGATACGTACTTTGCGATTTCTCTTTTCATCCGTGTCCACCAAAACCTGCTTTTCAGATCCTGGTACATCTTGTTGCTGCCCGGATTAATAGAATACTTGGACAAATGAGCCTCGTCTAAGATTTTCTTCCGAAGCTTAATGTCACGGGTACAACTACACGGTCTTTAAACCATAGAGTACCGTCATCATCCCTTCGGAAGCATTTCATCTCGCCATTCTTCATCCTTCTCCGTATGTGCGATATTCCCATGTCTTCCTTCTGAGATTCCATAATCTCTTCTCATATGGTAGGGACGAGAGCAAGATTATATAATGCCCCATATGGAACCAAGTACAGACTCAGCTCCTCCTCTTCATGTGGGGTGATGGATAGATTGTTGACATGAGATTTCCGGCTTAAGGCATCACCAACCATGTTTGCCTTACCAGGATGGTAGTGAATATCGATCTCATAGTCTTTGATCAGTTCTAGTCATCTCCATTGCCGCATATTCAACTCCTTTTGAGTGAATATATACTTCAGACTCTTGTGGTCGGTGTAGAGGTGCACTAAGTTTCCAAGCAAATAGTGCCTCCACATTTTCAATGCCAACACCACAGCAGCGAGCTCAAGATCATGAGTCGGATAGTTCTGCTCGTGGTTACGAAGTTGACGTGAGCCATAGGCGACCACTCTTCCTCCTTGCATCAATACACAGCCAAGCCCGATACCGCATGCATCACAATATACGTCAAAGGGCTTGGTTGTATCCGGTTGAGCTAACACTGGGGCTGTTGTAAGATGCTTCACTAATGCTTGGAAAGCTTCTTCACAAGCTGAGTTCCAAACATATTTGATCCCCTTCTTTAACAGTTCAGTCATCGGCTTAGCAAGCTTGGAGAAGTTCGGTATGAACCTCCGATAATATCCTGCTAACCCGAGGAAACTCCTGACTTCATGGACTGACGTGGGGGACTTCCATTTCAGCACTTGTTCAATTTTGCTTGGATCAACTGCAATGCCTTCTGCAGAAATAATATGACCAAGAAATGGCACTTAGCTGATCCAAAACTCGCACTTGCTGAATTTGGCGTAAAGCTTATGGTCTCGCAATCGTTAAAGCACGATATGCAAGTGTTCGGCGTATTATTCTTCAGACTTGGAATAAACCAAGATGTCATCTATGAACACCACCACAAACTTGTCCAACTCCGGCATGAACACTGAGTTCATGAGATACATGAAGTGTGCCGGGGCGTTGGTGAGACCAAAGGACATGACGAGGTATTCATACAACCCATATCTCGTCAAGAAGGCCGTCTTCGGAATATCCTCCGCTCGGATCTTGATTTGATGATATCCAGAGCGAAGATCCATCTTTGAAAATACACTCGCACCCACAAGTTGATTGAAGAGAATATCGATGCGGGGCAGTGTATATTTATTTTTGATGGTGACGGTGTTGAGAGGTCGGTAGTCCACACACAACCTCAAGGTTTCATCCTTCTTCTTCACAAACAGAGCCGAGCATCCCCATGGCGAGGAACTCGGTCAAATGAAACCCTTCTTCATTAAGTCATTGAGCTGCTCCTTAAATTCAGCCATCTCATTCGGAGCCATCTTGTACGGTCTCCGTGAGATCGGTGTGGTCCCCAGTACAAGTTCAATCTTGAACTCGACATTTCTTTCGGGTGGCATGCCCGGAAGATCATCCGGAACGACATCCGGGTATTCACGGACCACCCGAATATCCTCAAGTTTTGTGGCTTCCGTGTTATATGTGGCTGGAGCTTCTTGAACCGAGCGGTCAAGAATAAGAAGATGTGGTTCATGAAGTGGGGAGTTTAAACGAACCACACGTGGAATGATGTCAAGAACAGCACCATGGCGATGTAGCCATGACATTCCTAAAATGACATCAAGCTTTTGACTCTCTAACATGATTAGAGAAGTCGGATATAGATTTCCACCCAATTGTAATGGTGCTCTATAGACCATTCTATCAGCTTTTATTTTCCCACCCGGAGAGCATATCAAATATGAATTATTTGTGGGAATGATAGGCAGTTGATATTTAATAACATAAGACTGACTTATGAAATTATGGGTGGCACTGGAGTCAAAAGTATGACTACGGGATGATCTAGATAGGAGAACGTACCCGCGAGGACGGGTTCGCCTTCCGGCACGTCTTCGATGGCTAAGTGGTGGACGTTGCCGGGTTTTGGTGCCGGTTTCCTGGGCTGATTGCGGGGCTGGTTAGCACCCTGATACGGTGCTGCACCCCTGCCCTGTCGCGACTCGGGGCAGTCCCTCGAAATGTGCCTGACACAGCCACACGTATAGCACGTGTAAGGTGTCGGGGTCCCACCGACTTGAGGACGGAATCCCGGTGCATGCTGTTGAAACTGGGGTGCACGCGGAACCATCCTTTGCTGCTTCTGCTGCTGCGGTGGATACGTCGGTTGAAAGCCCGGCGCATTATATTGCCGCTCGCGAAACTGAGGCGGTCGCACCGATGGCTGCCATCTCTGACCGGATGGTGAGCGATACACCACGCGGTATTTCTGTGGTGTCCCACCACTGCTGCTTGCCAACGCACTGCGTTTCCTCTTATCAGAACCGCGCTCGCGCTGAGCATTCTCCTGTAGAATCGCGGCATTAACTAGGTCATTGAATGTGCCGCGATTGCTCTGGGCGAGATGGACCTTCATCTTGGAATTCAGGCCCCGGAAGAACGCATTGCGCTTGTTGTCTTCCGTTCCCACAAATCCTGGCTCATACTGCGCCAGCCGGTTGAATAACCTGGAGTACTCATGAGCACTCCTCTCGCCTTGTGGTAGCGCCAGGAACTCCTGGAGCTTCATTTCCATCACACCGGGAGGTATGTGATAGGCACGGAATGCCTCCCGGAACTCCGTCCACGTGACGGCATAGCCAGCCGGTAAGGAGGCGGTATAGTTCGCCAACCAGGTACCGGCTTCTCCTTGAAGCTGTTGCGCCGTGTACAGCGCCTTCTGATGTTCGGTGCATCGTAGCAGCCCGAACTTTGCCTCCAGAGTGCGGATAAAGCTGTCCGCCTCCAAAGGTTCTTCGGCCTCCGTGAAGACCGGTGGATGGGTCGCCATGAATTCTGAATACGAGCTTTGTTGGGGCTGGCTTTGCCCATTGTCTTGGCGACCTCCCTGATGGGACGCATTCTGCTGCACCAACATCCGCAGCAGCTCGGTTTGCTCGTCGCGCGAGCCAAGCACTGCGGCGAGAACCTCCGCAAGATTCCGTGGAAGTTCTGGTGGTGGAGGAGGTGGTTGCTGCTGCGTCGTGGTTTGCTCTGGAGGTGGAGACTCATCACCACGAACTTGACTCGGACCTCCCTCCTCTTGTGTTGAACGTGTCCGCACCATTCTGCATTCAGACCATTCAAACGATCAGCACATGTTGGTTTATTTCATCCAGTCTATACAATAGTGATGCGAGAATGGAATAAATAGTGCGCATAACAGTCACACATATGGATAAAGTATGAACTTTATGCAACATATACATCCCTGGACCGTGTCACACGATCGAGTTCCAAAGTATTGAACTTTATGGGTTAAAAGTTCATTTCGACCATCGGGGTCACCACGGGATGTTAAGTGTGTTAGCATGTGTGATTCCTCGCTATTGTATTGGACCCAAACATGTACTACACGAAGTGATGTGTCAAATGCATAAACCCTTCGACTCCAACTCGCTGTTTTACAACAGCCACTGGACGTCAAACGGTGAAATTAAGTGTTTTGGTTGAAATACAGAAAATTCCAGAGAGCATTTGGTCTGCCCTGTTTCTGGACAGTGCCCACTCATCTGAGATTTTCATCCCATTGGAGGGAGATTTTGTTCTGGATCTCTACATAAATGTTGTAGAGGACTTCTAAACCTTTCCAGAATGGTATCCCACACCTCCATTGGTTCAACCAATCTTAAGTTATGCCCTGTCCACGTTCAGCAAAATTTCTGCCGAAAACAGGGGAGATTATTCCCAAGCTTTTGAGACTGAACCTATACTCCCAATTGACTCTTAGTTCAATATAGGAGTTTACTAAGCCCTAAATGGATTCCTAAACTTCATTTTGACTCTTTTCTTTGAAAATAAACTTTTATGCAGTCGGTACTATGTTTCCTCACCAAAGAAAAATCTTAAACCGGTATTCCGGCTTATACAGGTCAAATGGTGGAACTAAAGACGTCACTCACAAACGGTTTCTATACGTCATGCGCTAACGTGGTTAGTGTACCTGCAGAAGAACACACAATAATTGTGCACACAAGGGTTTTTGGCATTGCTGGCAGTTCCATATCATAATAAAGACATACGGTCCGTATCATTGCCATACGGATCGTCCTTGAGTCAAGCCACGTCTCAAGGTACATGGTCGTGTTTTCACACCACACGACGGGGAACCCGAGTAGAGCGCGAACGGGTCATCATGGTTGGAAAATTTATCAACCCAATGGATACCACCTACTGCCTCATGACCGTTGAGGCACGCCGATGACGAGCGCTGCGTATGGCCCTTTGAACATTGAACGTTCAAGAGTTGCATACTATCGTGTTGCTTACCACACGATGGGGTATTCTCACTTTTGCTTAAAGCACGCTGGAGAACAGCGTTTTCATATGCTCTCAGAACCATAGAGAGGTCCAGAGGCTCATATTCACTACCGTGCCAAGCCACGGTATATCATTCCATACTATTACTCGTATGGCGAGTTACCGCAATTGATCCGCCTGCGGTGGCGTACCTTACCTCTTACCTGACGTCGGAGCATCGTTACAGAATGTATAACCAATATGTTAGCTTTTCCACCATAATATCTACTACTATCATAGACCTTATGTGGGCTTAATGACTAATCCTCACTCGACTACTTCTAAGTTTTCAAAATAGGCTCTTTTCGAGCATGCTATTCCCAATGCGGCTCTGATACCACGCCTGTGGGGACCACCCCGTGGTTCACCCACTCCAAGATCGCATAGGGTGGTGCCGTGCGATGCGGCACCCAACAGCACAAACGAAAAGAATAAAGAACAACATACAAACTTTTATTTGATATAAAATGGCGGAAGTCTTTTTACAAAACATAACTATACAGCGGAAGTATTATTTATTAACACTCTCTCATTCTACTATGCAAAAGTGTAGCTGTCCAGCCCGGGGACGCTACACACTAGCAGCATGGAACTATACAGCGGCGTGCAGGGCTCCAGCTCGGCCGTGTACCCCGACGGGGGCATCGCCTCGTCCTCGGATCCCTCCTCATAGCTCTCACCTGCATACAGCTCAAATATTGCAACCGTGAGCACGAAGGCTCAGCAAGTCTTAACCGTCAACCCTAGGCATGTAACTCTACGTGCAAGGATGTGTAAGGTAGATAAGGACTTTGCAATAAAGACATGCCTATAAGTTGATCCTTACTTTCAGTTTTTGTAGCAGCAGGTTCATGTGCCTTAGGCAGCCCTCACACCGGAAGTCCACAATCAAACAAGAAACACTTTCCTCCGATGTGGTGATGCCCAAAGCGGAAAGTAAACTTAATTGGCTGTACATCTACAGCAAACATGGTTTCCAAAACATTAATATATCATCACAGCATATTATCATTCCACTGGCTTACTTTACTTCTTACTACGTCACGAAACAGTGAACAAGCGGTACTCAAATAACCGCGAGGGACAGTGATTGCAATCAGGAGACACCCGGACAACACGTTGCATACACCCACTTTCAGAAGCGTGATTCCACACCCCTTCCTACTCTGTTGTACGCAACAACCTTTCAAAGGCAACCCAAACACCGAACCGGTCCATCCGTTACGGGCAGGAGGTCCCCGCTTGGAGCGTGACCGTGCCCACCGGCAGATTTACACCTTTCTACCCTCAACCCACTCCTATTTACGGTTGGGTAAGCCTCGGCACCCAGGTTAACCATTTACATCGGTTTCCTGCTTATGTCAGTATGCCATCCGGTACTGTCCGATACTTGTTCAGCAGGCCCGCACACGACTCGGTCCTCAATCGACACCAACAGGGCGACGCACATGAGACCTCCGCTCACTGCTTCCTATCCCCCCTGCTGGGTCTCATTTTCACCACTCTTAAGCCATTTTCTATTCTGACCAAACCGTGTGATAAACCTTACCTCGCGAGTAGATTCCAACTACTCGACTTCTACCGAGGTCCTAAGCATATTATCGGGGCCTTGTCTACTCGTCGGCTCTGTAAGCTACTCAACCCTTCATAGGATTTAAAAGGTTATGCAAGTGGGGTTTCAAACACCTTAACTCTAATGCAAACATTCACCCTATACATAAGAGATACAAATAAAGAATTTTATAAAAGGTACTTAAGTGCAAACTGGGGCTTGCCTGTTTGCGAGTCAGAGAAGAAGTGAGCTTCTGGTGGGAGGACGCCCAAGGGCTTCGGTGCGTCCTCAACTTCGGTCACTATTATGAAATATAACAAAATAGATGTATAAGTATTAAGGATTTATAAGAATTGAACTACTATTCATAGCTACTGCTATTTAGGATCCTTAATTGGCTTTGGGATTTTTACAGGGGACACTAGACTCTCTAAGGATGATTTGAGCCTACTTTGGAGATGTCATTGCATAATGTAGTCTTTAAAATTCCTACAATTACAATGCTTCTCTGAGCCCAAATCAGGAGCTTTGACGTAGCTAGAAATGGAAGATCTGATTAGGGCAAGTCTCCATGGTTCTAACAAAATTGGTTTCACCATTTTTGGAGCTACCATCAGGGAGATATGAATTTTTGAAGTTTGGACAGGAGTGCTGAAATAGTTTCTGTTTAAATTGGAATTCCCAAATAAAGGCTGAACTTGGGAAGGCAGTTTATCCTAGCAAATGAACTCCAATGAAGCCCAAATTTTTACTGAAGATCTGTAACTATGGAAAGGATTTTTCTTCCCAAATTTGGGGCTATTTCATAAAGAATTGCTCCTGTAATAAATCCCTAAATGATTTACTAAAAATAGTTCTACAGAAATTCCTGGGCATTTTCATAGCCTAAAATTGGTTTCTCTGTGAAGTACTCCTCATGAGGATTCCAACAAAATTGGTCTCACTCTTTTTGGAGTTTTCTACACAAAGTTATGGGCTTGTAAAGATCAGCTAATTCCTGGAATTATTTCTCTAATAGAAACTTCAAATAATTGGACTGGGCCGACTGTTTTAAATCGGACCAGTGAGATTTCGGCAACACCGGGGGCTACGGGGTTATTCCTGCGCAGCCGCACTGGATCTGGCACCACAGACCGATCCCCGCGCGTATACGGAGGCTGACCCGTGGGACCCGGCCCTCCTTCGTCTTCCTCGCGCTGCCCACGCCTCCCGCGGCGGCGCACGCCGGCGAGGCTTACCGGGACGGGGTTCCCGTGGTCTAAACTTCGTCAAACTCTCTGCTCCCCCATATTTAACCGCGCTGAGCACTTTGGGTGGGTCGCCGGCGGCCGTGGCTCACCGGAACCCACCGCGCACCGGTGTCAGCAAGATTTTGAACTCCGGCAAGGTCGAGAACCTTCATTCCTACTTCACACGATCGGTTCTCGGGTTCTAGAGCATCAGTGAACGATGTAGGAGCCCGTAAGGGTCCTGGCCGCCGGTGAAACAGTCGGCAACCGAGGGCTCCACGGCGACCCGAGGTGCTTTTGCAACGGCGACTAAGAAAACAGCTAGGGCTCCCTTGTTTCTTGATGTTTTTGCTTGGTTCTTCGTCGAGGAGAAGCGCTAGGAAGTAGGGAAGCTCTGTGCAAGGTTACTCGAGGTCTAAAGGATCGTGCACCACGAATTTTTGGTTAGACCGAGCCCTATCCGTCGGTGTATAGTTTGGGAAAATGGTGAAATTCTCGGCACCGGTTTTGGCAATCGCTAAACGGCCTCCGGCTACACGACCAGGACATGTCCACGCACCTTTCGTGTACAGCAAGTTGGGGCAGAGGGTGACCGAGGCGTTCTGACCACGGTGGCCTGACTTCGGTTCCCGCCGATGGCTTCAGTTCCTGGCGCCGATCCTCGGATTAGGGCCAACAGCAACCCCAAGCGTCAAAGTTGAGCGCGGGACTACCTTGTACCCACGTTGGCGCTCCTCTTTTGTGTTGGTAACTCGGCGAGGGAGGGGTCAGTACTGGCTGGCGATCGAAAATGGTCGAGACAGCGTCGGCGGCTCGCGTTTGCGCAGGGGGAGCAGAGCAGAGGCCGAACCACGAGCGGTAAGTGGTGAAATGCTTCTGTGGCACTCGAGGCGGGCTGATCAAGACGAGCAACGGCAAGAAGACCCTGAGGTGGCATGGTGGAAGCCTCGGGCGCGGGGAAAACGTCGAGCGCTGGCGCGCTGTGATCCCCCGGGGAGAAAACAGTCGGTTGAGTTGCTTTTGTGTGACTGACAATTGGGTCCCACCGTTTCTAATTCTTATCCCAATTTTCACTTATATTTTCCCACCAGCAACTCAACATTAAAGACTTGACTTCACCCCAAAGTCATAGTTTGAATTTGCTGAATTCAAATAGTTTGAATTCTGGGGTGAAATTTGGATGTGGTTTGATCATTTGAATTTGAAAAAGGAGTTTGAATTCTCCACTTTATATTGCCTCAAAAATATAGCAAACCAGCTCCAAAGATTCCAATTTTTGGCATGGCTGCTTATTAAAAGGTGGAGAACACATTTGTGAAACCAAATTTTGAAATTGAGGGCATTGGAATTTGAAACTGAAATTGAAATTCAGATTAGATGGCTTTTCCTTTTAATCCCAAACCAATATTGAAACTCCTCCAAATGAGCTGAAATTTGGAAGGTTGAATATTTGGACTATGAAGATCCAAGTTATGAATTTAGTTCTCCATGTTTGGAAGTTTTGGGAAGTCTAAACCCTCACTTTGAACTCACCCCCTTATAACTCAAAGTTTTAATTCCCCTCATTTTTCATAAGTGTATATGAGCAGAATTTTCTTGCTACCACTTTTGGGGATTTTACGAGGGCTATACAGCAAAATGGAGCGCAAAGACGTGCTTTAGCTGCTCCCCGTGCTACACCGAAGCTTTTGCGCTCTTTTGCATGCAATTCAGCCGTCACCGCCGGGGATTGGGAAGAAACCGGTGGAACCTTGCTTCGGCTCACCGTCGACAGCCCCCTACGGCCACCCTAACCAAGTGAATATCACATGTATGCCAGGATCATTTTCTCATACATGTGATGACAAATAGTGAAGCATCATTTATTACAAGCCAGGTGTCGAGTATAAGTAAGTCTTACATAGTAAATATCTCGATGGACAATAATAAGTTCATCACAAGTAAATAAACTAGCAGCGGAATATTATTCTTGAGGGCTCCGTCACAGGCGTTGCCCGGGGGTCTCCATGAACCTAGAAACATTCTTCGGGTCCAAAGTCTTGATCATTATACACCACCTCATTCTCTTGACCTGAGCAGCAATATAAACCAACAAATATGCAAGGTTGAGTACCGATGGTACTCAGCAAGTGTGGGAAAGTTATTTCATGCATGGCTAGAACAAGGGGAGGTTGAACTCATGGTTAAAGCACTACGCAATTATTACCTACCACCTTAGCTTATTAAGCACCTACATGACTACACAGGTGAAATGGTCCCAATCTCCCATCCCATCATCATAATCAAATAACCATAATCATCATTTCCAATGTTAAGCTCCCTGCTTAACACTCACACCCTCCAAGGTCATCATACTCTAATCATGAATAAGTCCAAGCCGCTCTTGACCGTGAGCACGGCTGTCATGACAGTTTTGACTCTGCAGAGTTTGTACCACTGTACCCACATGTAGTGATTTCATCGCCCGTTGCCGGGTGGACTAAAAGAACCTCCATTATGCCAGTGGCTACGATCCACATTCACACTTGCCAGGTGTGTAGCCAGGAGATCACTACGAAGCCTTTACAAAGGGATTCCTGACGAGCGTGGGCCCACTGAGGTTTCACCCCTAACAGCATACAAGAGGCTCCAACCCCGCTGCAGTGGCCCCCTCTTGAGCCTTGCGGTTCATATGGTAGTCCAGCTGACACCTATTTCCCGCACCATCCAACACACCCATACTACGCCGGGGATACACCTAATTAATTGGCCAAGCTGCCCCATCTCAGCATGTGGTTGGCACTGTAAAGCCAGGTTACATGCTCCATGAACCGGTCCTTAGGATCCAGGCAAGTACTAAACACAAACCCAAGTCTCGTGCAACCAGCACACAACCAAAACATCCAACTTGCCTTGATCCCTACCTCTACATAACTCACAATATCTCATTCAAGAGTATGGTAAAATAAACTGATGATCTCATATCCCAATTATCCCATTCTAAGCATGGCTAAGCATATGCATAATAATAAATGACATGAAAAAATAAATCCCAACCCAAGCTACAAGGAAACAAGGTAATGCAATTCTAGGGAAACTTCCTAGCATGGGTTTCATATTTAATCTTGACAATGCAAATAATTCTATCTACACATTCTAGCATAGGATCAAAGTGGTCAAGGACACTTGCCTCCTTCCTGCTGCTCTTGAAATGGGTAGTCTTGATCTTGGAAAGGAATAACTTGCTCTTGAGCAGGTTCTACATCATACCATCACACATAGGAAAAGAAAAACAACAATCCATAAGACATAGTTCACACTTCCACTTCATACAAACCACACATTCACATGTAACAAAGCCATTCACAACTTCTATGTGTTGTGTTTACTCTATGTGTGTTGACCTTTGGCTTACATGCACTTTTAACCATGTGTATATGATTCCTACTCTTGTATTCACATTTATGCTTGCATACTTTATGTATGAGTTTCCAATTTAAATAAATTTCCTTATATTCAATTACTACACCTATTAGCTACCAAGTATGCATGAAAGGTATTTTCCTTCTCCATATGTGTCTTCAGAATTTCTACCAACCCTAAACTGAATTCTTTGGATTTTAGAAACTCCATTTATCATTTACTAGTTGCTATATTTTCAGATTTATTTCCTATGCCTAAATGTGAACTTTATTATGAAAATAACAAGACACCTCATCTAAACAGAATAGGTTCAGACCTAAAATATTTACTAATATATTTTTGACCTTTTCCTCTGATGTAAATTATTTTACAATTATTTTCCCTATTTTCTAAAACTATTCATTACTTAAAATTGTGTCCTTAAATGTGAATAATAAATTAAACAGATTCAATTCAGCCCAAAATATGTTTTTATCTCACTCCAAAGTTTTCTAAATACTGAGAAAGTTTTTAATTTAATTATGACAATATGTTTGTCCCACTTTTTAATATTTAAACACTAGCCACATATTCAATTTCCTAATTTAAATACTAAACAGGGCTAAAAAGGTAAACTCACCCCATTACAGGGTCTATAATATTATTTTCAGAATTTCCAGGGGTCTAGCTACACTTATCAGAGGTGTTTTTCCTAATTTTTATTAAGTCCAGGGGCTAAAACTGATTTTTAAATGAATTTACATGATTTTCTGAAGTTCCAGGGGCTAGATCAGAAGTTTTCGGGGCTAGCTCTTATTTCCCGAGAACCCCAGGGGGTAGCACGTAAGAATTCCAGTCTTTATAACGCGGGGCTGACATGGACCGTCCGATTTTAAACCGACGGCCGAGATTATAACGTCGAACCGGTACGCGGGGGTTTAAACCCTACCGTGCGATTTAAAATAAACGGCGCACAAGCGGCCACGTCGCTCTGATCGAGCGCGGGCGGCGCTGCCGACGGCGCACGGCGGTGGGAAGCGGCGATCTCGCCGGAGACTTTCGGGTTTTCGAGAATTCTTCCTAGAACTGTGATTTTATGGTATAGATCGGTGGAGGGGAGGTCGGGGATCTCACCTCGGGGGTTTTCTTGAGCTCAGAGGTCCTGGAAGGTGATCGGCGACGAGGTCCGAGGCGAAACCATGGCGAAGCTCGTCGGCGCTGTGTTTACACCGCAAGTCACCGAGTTTTCTGCACCTGCAAGGTTCCCCGGAGGCGGTGGATCTAGACCAGCAAGTTAGATCGGAATTTCCGAGCTTAGATCGGCCAGAATTCGCCGGAGAAGTCTCGGTTCTCACCGGAGGAAAAATCGGCGATCGCGTGGGAAAAACAGAACGAGGCCGGAGTTTTTATAGACGGGGGAGGGCGGCGGGGTGGTTTAGATCATGTCCGCGTCGCCTACGAACAGAATTCAGCTGGGATACGCCGAAATCCCGATCGGTTTTGATTCGGGGGCGAGGGAGTCCGGCGCGGCGCGAGGTAGACGAAGATCGGGTGGGTCCCGCCTGTCAGTGTGAGGCAGCAGCGCGCGCGGCGGCGGGCTGGCGCGGGCGCTGGCTGGGCCGGCTGGTGGGTTTCGGCCCACTGGCCGGTTTTTTTCTGTTTTCTTTTTTTTCTTTTTCTATTTCTTTTCTGATTTGAGTTTAATTTGAATTCCAGTTTGAATTTTAATTTTTGCAAAACATGCAACACGTCCAAAAATTTTTAAATTCCCCTCTTAACATGATGTAGGGTTTTAAATCAAAATTTTTGGAGTGTTACAGCTCTACCCCCCTTAAAAGAAATCTCGTCCTCGAGATTGGTGTTTCTAAGAAAACAATTCCGGAAATTGTGCCTTGAGCTCATCTTCCCGCTCCCAGGTGGCTTCCTCTTATGAGTGATGCTTCCACTGCACCTTGCACATCCGGATTCTTTTATTTCTGGTGAGGCGTTCCATTGTCTCCAAAATCTTGTATGGTTGCTCGGCATAAGACAAATCCTCAGCTACGTTTACTTCATTCATGGGTAACACCTCCTCAGGCGTCCTCAGGCATTTCTTGAGTTGTGACACATGGAATACATCGTGCACATCCGATAGACGAGCCGGTAACTCTAGTTGATACGCCACTTCGCCTTTCCTTTCCAAAACTTGAAAGGGTCCGATGTATCGAGGTGACAACTTCCCTTTCACCTTGAACCGACGAAGTCCTCTGATAGGGGACACCTTGAGATAGACATAGTCTCCCACGTTGAAAACGAGCTCTCTTCTTCGTACATCGGCATAGCTCTTTTGGCGTGTCTGTGCTATCCTCAAGTTATTGCGAATTTCCCTCACCTTTGCCTCGGCTTCTTGTAGTACTTCGGGACCAAACACTTTACTTTCCCCTATTTGGTTCCAAAATAGGGGAGTTCTGCACTTCCTCCCGTAAAAGGCTCCAAACGGCGACATCTTCATACTAGCTTGATAGCTGTTGTTATAGGAAAACTCCACATACGGTAAGTTCTTGTCCCAACTCCTATTGTTTTTGAGTGCACATGCCCTTAGCATATCTTCAAGGATCTGATTGGTTCTTTCCGTCTGCCCATCAGTTTGGGGATGATAGGCAGAACTAAAGTTCAGATGGGTTCCCATGGTTTCGTGCAACTTCTGCCAGAACCTTGAGGTGAACTGTGTCCCTCGATCCGACACACTCTTCTTTGGCACTCCATGGTAACACACGATCCTTGACATGTACAACTCTGCCAATTTGGATCCGCTGTAGCTTTCCTTCACGGGGATGAAATGTGCTACCTTGGTTAGCCTATCAATGATGACCCATATTGAATCATATCCTGATTGGGTCCTAGGCAATCCCACGATGAAATCCATGCTGATTTCTTCCCATTTCCATTCAGGCACTTTGAGTGGTTGCAATAATCCCGCGGGTCGTTGATGTTTTGCTTTCACCAACTGACATGTGTCACATAGGGCAACATGTTCGGCGACATCTCGCTTCATGCCATACCACCAATACCTGCCCTTGAGGTCCTGGTACATCTTCGTACTCCCAGAATGAATGGAATAGTCGAAATCGTGAGCCTCCTTCAAAATCAATTCACGGATCTCCTTTACTTCAGGCACACAGATCCTTTTCCCGTGCCACACCGTACCTTGTTCATCCTCTCTGAAACCTGGAGCTTTATTTTCCTTGATGAGTTGCCTGATTTCCTGTATCTTCTCATCATTCTTTTGACCCTCGCGTATGTCTCGCTCTAGTGTGGAGTCCACTTCCATGGCGATGGCTTCACCACTATTCACAAGGCATAGATTGAGCCTTATAACCTCATCCTTCAATTCTGCAGGCATGTCCTTCAAGCTCAACTTATTGACCTGCACTTTCCGACTCAAAGCATCGGCCACGATGTTTGCTTTCCCAGGATGATAATTGATACCTACATCAAAGTCATTCATTAGCTCTAACCATCTCCTTTGTCTGAGGTTGAGATCTAGCTGTGTGAATGTACTTCAAACTCTTATGATCCGTATATATCTCGGTCCTCTTCCCCATCAAATAGTGCCGCCAAATTTTCAACGCGTGTACCACTGCGGCTAGTTCTAGGTCATGTGTAGGATAGTTCTTCTCGTGCTTCCGGAGCTGCCGGGATGCATATGCCACAACATGCCCTTCTTGCATGAGAACACACCCCAACCCATTTCTAGAGGCATCGCAGTACACAGTGAAATTCTTCTGCATATCTGGCATAACCAACACTGGGGTTGTTGTCAATCTCTTCTTTAACTCCTGAAAACTCGTCTCGCACTGTGGCGTCCATGTGAATGTGATTCCCTTCTCCAACAGTTTGGTGAGGGGTCTCGAGATCTTAGAGAATCCCTCAATAAACCGTCGATAATATCCAGCCAATCCCAAGAAGCTTCGAACTTCCCCGACATTTTCAGGGGTCTTCCACTTCTATATATCCTCGATTTTGGCAGGATCCACGGAGATTCCTCCCTCCGAGATTATATGTCCTAAGAAGGGAACTCTCTTCAGCCAAAACTCACACTTGCTCAACTTAGCATATAGTTGGTGTTCTCTCAGCCTTTGCAACACCAACCTTAGATGTTTCTCATGTTCTTCTTCATCTTTGGAGAAGACGAGAATGTCATCTATGAAAACCACCACAAATTTGTCCAGATATTCCATGAATACCTTGTTCATGAAATACATGAAGTATGCCGGGGCATTAGTTAGCCCGAAAGGCATGACGGTGTCTTCATACAGTCCGTACCGAGATATGAAAGCTGTCTTGGGAATATCAGATTGCCTTATCTTGAGTTGGTGGTATCCCGACCTGAGATCAATTTTTGAGAACACACAAGCTCCCCTCAACTGATCAAACAAGTCTTCAATGCGAGGTAATGGGTACTTGTTCTTGATGGTTACCTCATTCAAAGCACGGTAATCCACGCATAACTGTGGGGACCACCCCGTGGTTCACCCACTCCAGGATCGCATAGGGTGGCGCCGTGCGATGCGGCACCCAACAGCACACACGAAAAGAATAAAGGATAACATACAAACTTTTATTTGATATAAAACAGAGGAAGTCTTTTTACAAAACCTATTCATACAGCGGAAGTAATATACATATAAGGCCTCTCATCCTAGCTATGCAAAAGTGCAGCCGTCCAGCCCGGGGACGCTACACACTAGCAGCATGGAACCGGAGAATCACGGCGGCGTGCATGGCTCCATTTCGGCCGTGTACCCCGACGGGGGCATCGCCTCGTCCTCGGAACCTTCCTCATACCTCTCACCTGCACACAGCTCAAATATTGCAACCGTGAGCACGAAGGCTCAGCAAGTCTTAACCGTCAACCCTAGGCATGGAACTCTACGTGCAAGGGTATGTAAGATAGGAAAGGATTTTTGCAATAAAGACACGCCTATAAGTTGGTCCTTACTTTCAGTTTAATAGCAGCAGATTCATGTGCCTTAAGAAACCCTCACATCGGAAGTCCACAATCAAACAAGAAACGCTTTCCCCCGATGTGGAGATGCCCAAAGTGGAATGTAAACTTAATTAGCTCTATATCTACAACAATCAAGGTATTCAAGACATTAAGATCAATACAGCATTTTCAGTTGGCTTATTTCACTTCTTGCTACGTCACAGCGCAGTGAACAAGCGGGTACTCAAATAACCGCGAGGGACGGTGATTGCAATCAAGACACATCCGGATAACACGTCACATACACCCACTTTCAGAAGCGTGATTCCACACCCCTTCCTACTCTGTTGTATGCAACAACCTTTCAAAGGCAACCCAAATGCCGAACCGGTCCATCCGTAACGGGTAGGAGGTCCCCGCGTGGAGCGTGACTGTGCCCACCGGCAGATTTACACCTTGCTACCCTCAACCCACTCCTATTTACGGTTGGGTAAGCCTCGACACCCAGGTTAACCAATTACATCGGTTTCCTGGTCCCCATATGCCAGTATGCATCCGGTACTGTTCGATACTTGTCCAGCAGGGCCGCACACGGACGGTCCTCAACCGACACCAACAGGGCTACGCACGTGAGACCTCTGCTCACTGCTTCCTATCCCCCCTGCTGGGTCTCATTTTCATAACTCAAGCCATTATCTACCTCTTTTCTTCCCGTGTGATAAGTACTATCTCGCGAGTAGCTTCCAACCACTCGACTTCTACCGAGATCCTATACATTAGCATGGCAATCTCTACTCGTCGGTTGGTAAACTACCCGACCCTTTATAGGATTTAAAGAGGCTATGCAAGTGGGGTTTCAATCACCCTAACTCTAATGCAAACATTCACCCTAGACATAAATGATACAAATAAAAACTTTATAAAAGGTACTTAAGTGCAAACCGGGGCTTGCCTGGTTGCGAGTTAAACGGAAAGTCAGCTTCCGGTGGCAGGACGTCCAAAGGATCTGGCGTATCCTCAACTTCGGTCACTATCATGAAATGTAATAAAATACATGTATAAGTATTAAGGATTTATAAGAATTGGACTTCTATTCATAGCTATTGCTATTTAAAATCCTTAATTGGCTTTGGGATTTTTATAGTGGACACTAGACTCTCTAAGGATGACTTGAGTCAAATTTGGAGACATGTCATTGCACAATGTAGTCTTTAAAATCCCTACAAGTACAATGCTTCTCTAAATTTTGAGCCCAATTCAGGAGCTTTGACATAGCTAATGGTGGAAGATCTGATTGGGGTAAGTCTCCATGGTTCTAACAAAATTTGTTTCACCATTTTTGGAGCTACCATCAGAGAGATATGAATTTTTGAACTTAGACAGGAGTTCTGAAAAAGCTTCTGTTTAAATTTGAATTTTCAAATAAAGGCTGAACTTGAGAAGGTAATTTGACCTAGCAAATGACCTCCAATGAAGCCCAAATTTTTACTGGAGATCAGTATCTATGAAGAGGATTTTCTACCCAAATTTGGGAATATTTCATAAAGAATTGCTCCTGTAATAAATCCCTAAATGATTTACTAAAAACAATTCTACAGAAATTCCTGGGCATTTTCATAGTCAAAATTTGGTTTCTCTGTGAAGCACTCCTCATGAGGAACCCAACAAAATTGGTCTCACTCTTTTTGGAGTTTTCTACACAAAGTTATGGCCTTGTAAAGATCAGCAAATTCCTGGAATTATTTCTCTAATAGAAACTTCAAATAATTGGGCTGGGCCCACTGGTTTAATTCGGACCAGTCAGATTTTTGCAACACCGGGGGCTACGGGGTTATTCCCGCGCAGCCGCACCAGATCCGGCGCCACAAACCGATCCTCGCGCGAACCCGGAGGCTGACCGGTGGGACCGGCCCTCCTTCGTCTTCCTCGCGCTGCCCGCGCCTTCCGAGGCAGCGCACGCCGGCGAGGCTCGCCGGGACGGGATTCCTGTGGTCCAAACTTCGCCAAACTCGCCGCCTGTGAGTTCTACACCGTGCTGAACACGATGGTGGGGTCGGGAGCCGATGACAATGGCCGGAAAGGTGCTTGCACCGGCGACCATGTCGAATCTTACTTCGGCGACCTCGCTCTCCCTTAACAGTGGGTCTTTCGGGCTAGGGTTGGCTCTAAAAGCACCAGTGTCCCATGGACATCCTCGACCCATAGCTCGCTCTCCCTGAAACCCACCGGAGATGGGACCTCACCGGCGACCTGAGCCCGCAAAACTCCGGCGGCGACAAAAACTCGAAGAACTCCTTCAGTTCCTGATGGTTTCCGGCACCGTTTGAGCGAGAAGGGTCGCAGGGATCTAACAAAGCTTCTCCTACACCAGTATGAGCTCTAGCTATCGCAACGCGAAGAATTTGATTGTAAACCGAGAAGTGTTGCTATGAACTAGGGTTTGGTGAAACCCGAAATTCTCACTACTCGGTTGATCAATCATCCTGAGGCTTTCGGTAACACGAGCTATGGACAACGACGCACCTTTCTTGTGCAGGGAAGGGGCGGTGAAGCTCGCTGTAGCGCGCTGTCCACGGTGAACCGAACGGAGTTCCGCAGAGTACCTCCGATCGCCGGCGCCAATCTCTGGTTTGCGCGTAGCACGAGCTAGGAAGCTTAGGGAAAAGAAAGGTGGAGGTTGAAGCACTCTCTTGCGCTTCTTTTTGCGGTTTGGGGCTCGATCACCCGAGCTCGGAGGGCGGTGGTTGATCAGAAGGAACCGAGCGGTGAGGTAGCTCACGGTCCTGGTCGGCGCTCGGGCAGAGAAACTGAGGAGGCTACGGATAACGGCAGAGAGGAGAAATAGAAGTGCACTGCAGCCCTGATCGCCCACGCGCACCGACTTGGCCTTGGGGCCAGCGAGGAAGCAGCTCGGTGGAGGCAGCCGTCGATCGGTGGCGCGCGGTGAACAGCCGAGGAGGAAAACAGGGTCGGTTCATTTGCTGTGTCTGGCTGACAGTAGGGACCCACCTCCCCCTTTGTTTAGTCAAATTTCCCTGATATTTTTCATCAGCAACTCAACATTAAAAGCTTTACTTCAACCCCAAGTTATAGTTTGAATTTGCAGAATTCAAATGGTTTGAATTCTGGTGTAGAATTTGAATGTAGTTTGGTCATTTAAATTTGAAAATGAGTTTGAATTCTCCACTTTATATTGTCTCAAAAGTATAGCAAACCAGCTCCAAAATTTCCAATTTTTGGCATGGCTGCTTATTAAAAGGTGGAGAACACATTTGTGAAACCAAATTTTCAAATTGAGGGAATTGGAATTTGAAACTGAATTTGAAATAAGGATTAGAGGGCTTCTCCTTTTAATTCCAAACAAATATCAAAACTCCTCCAAATGAGCTGAAATTTGGAAGGTTGAATATTTGGACTATGAAGATCCAAGTTATGAATTTAGATCTCCATGTTTGGAAGTTTTGGGAAGTATAAACCCTCACTTTGAACTTACCCCATTATAATTCAAAGTTTTAATTCTCATTTTTCATAAGTGCACATGAGCAGAATTTTCTTGCTACCACTTTTGGGGATTTTACATCCCTCCCCCCTTAAAAAGAATCTCGTCCCGAGATTCCAAAGGAAAAGCAAAGTGGGGAAAACCTTACCGGGTATATGATGATAGCAAGTCCGGATAATACGTGCGTAGATAATCCTCGCTTTCCCATGTCGCCTCATCAGCGGTATGGTTACTCCACAAGACCTTGTAGAACCATAAGGTCCGGTTTCTTGTGGCACGAGTCTTTTCATCGATGATCCGGATTGGATACTCCGTGTACGTGAGGTCCGGTTGAAGAACTTCTATGTCTTCTGTGCGGATTTCAGCTGAGGGTTTGAGGCATTTCCTCAGCTGAGATATGTGGAAGACGTTGTGAATGCCTGCGAGTGATGCTGGTAACTCCAGGCGATAGGCCACGGGTCCGCATCTTTCAATGACGGTAAACGGACCAATGAACCGCGGCGCAAGTTTACCCTTCATTCCGAAACAGTGAATTCCCTTCATTGGAGACACACGGACATAGACATGGTCCCCGATGTCGAAGTGGAGAGGGCGGCGTCTCTTATCCGCATAGCTCTTCTGACGAGATTGAGCAGCCTTGAGATTGGCTTGTATTACTCGCACTCGTTCTTCAGCTTCATTCACAAGTTCAATGCCGTAGATGACTCGCTCGCGGGACTCGCACCAGTTGAGAGGTGTGCGGCATTTCCGGCCGTAGAGAGCTTCATACGGCGCCATCTTGATGCTAGCTTGATAGCCATTGTTGTAAGAAAACTCTGCCAACGGCAAATGATCGTCCCAATTCTTGCCGTGGTGGATGGCACACGCGCGTAGCATGTCTTCAAGCACTTGATTCACCCGTTCAGTTTGACCATCTGTCTGCGGGTGATACGCGGAGCTTCGGATCAGTTTGGTCCCCAATGATGCGTGCAGCTGTTCCCAAAACCGAGAGACAAACAGCGCACCGCGATCTGAAATAATGGAGCGGGGAACACCGTGCAAGCATAAGATTCTTGCAATATAAAGCTCCGCATATTGCTTGGCCACGTACTTTGTATGTACGGGGATAAAATGAGCCGACTTGGTTAGTCGATCGACTATCACCCAAATCGAGTCATGCTTGTGAGACGTGAGAGGTAGCCCGACTATGAAGTCCATGCTGATATCCTCCCACTTCCACGCCGGAGTGTTTAATGGTTGCAGCTGTCCGGCTTTACGCATATGGTCGGCCTTCACACGCCGACACGTATCACATTCGGATACGTATTTGGCGATCTCTCTCTTCATCCGTGTCCACCAAAACCTGGTTTTCAGATCCTGGTACATCTTGTTGCTGCCCGGATGAATAGAATACTTGGACAAATGAGCCTCGTCCAAGATTTTCTTCCGAAGCTTCATGTCACGGGGTACCACTATACGGTCTTTAAACCATAGAGTGTCGTGTTCATCTCTTCGGAAGCATTTCATTTCGCCATTCTCCATCCTTCTCCGAATGTGCGACATCCCCATGTCTTTCTTCTGAGCTTCCATAATCTCCTATCTTATGGTTGGGATGAGAGCAAGATTATATAATGCCCCGTATGGAACCAAGTACAGACTCGGCTCCCCCTCTTCAAGTGGGGTGATTGACAGATTGTTGACATGGGATTTGCGGCTTAAGGCATCGGCAGCCACGTTTGCCTTACCGGGGTGGTAGTGAATCTCGATCTCATAGTCTTTGATCAGTTCTAGCCATCTCCGTTGCCGCATATTCAACTCCTTTTGAGTGAATATATATTTCAGACTTTTGTGGTCGGTGTAGAGGTGCACTAAGTTCCCAAGCAAATAGTGCCTCCACATCTTCAAGGCCAATACCACAGCAGCGAGCTCAAGATCATGAGTCGGATAGTGCTGCTCGTGGTTACGAAGTTGACGTGAGCCATAGGCGACCACTCTTCCTCCTTGTATCAATACACAGCCAAGCCCGATGCCAGACGCATCACAATATACGTCAAAGGGCTTGGTTGTATCCGGTTGAGCTAACACCGGGGCTGTTGTAAGATGCTTCACTAATGCTTGGAAAGCTTCTTCACAAGCTGAGCTCCAAACATATTTGATCCCCTTTTTCAACAGTTCAGTCATCGGCTTAGCAAGCTTGGAGAAATTTGGTATGAATCTCCGATAATATCCTGCTAACCCGAGGAAACTCCTGACTTCATGGACTGATGTGGGGGACTTCCATTTCAGCACTTGTTCGATTTTGCTTGGATCAACCGCAATGCCTTCTGCAGAAATAATGTGACCAAGGAATGGCACTTGGCTGATCCAAAACTCGCACTTGCTGAACTTAGCATAAAGTTTATGGTCTCTTAATCGTTGAAGTACGATATGCAAGTGTTTGGCGTGTTCTTCAGTCTTAGAGTAAACTAAGATGTCGTCTATGAAAACCACCACAAACTTGTCCAACTCCGGCATGAACACTGAGTTCATGAGATACATGAAGTGTGCCGGGGCGTTGGTGAGACCAAAGGACATGACGAGGTATTCATACAACCCATATCTCGTCGAGAAGGCCGTCTTTGGAATATCTTCCGCCCGGATCTTGATTTGATGATACCCTGAGCGAAGATCCATCTTGGAAAATACACTCGCACCCACAAGTTGATCGAAGAGAATATCGATGCGGGGCAGTGGATATTTATTCTTGATGGTGACGGCGTTGAGAGGTCGGTAGTCCACACACAACCTCAAGGTTTCATCCTTTTTCTTCACAAACAGCGCCGAGCATCCCCATGGCGAGGAACTCGGTCGAATGAAACCCTTCTTCATCAAATCGTTGAGCTGCTCCTTTAGTTCGGCCAGCTCATTTGGAGCCATCTTATATGGTCTACGTGAGATTGGTGTCGTCCCAGGTACGAGTTCAATCTTGAACTCGACATCTCTTCCAGGTGGCATGCCCGGAAGATCATCCGGAAAGACATCCGGGTATTCACGGACCACACGAATATCCTCAAGTTTCGTGGCTTCCGTGTTATATGTGGCTGGGGTTTCTTGAACCGAATGGTCAAGAATAAGAACATGTGGTTCATGAAGTGGAGAGTTTAAACGAACCACACGTGGAATGATGTCAAGAACAGCACCATGGCGATGTAGCCATGACATTCCTAAAATGACATCAAGTTTTTGACTCTCTAATATGATTAGAGAAGTCGGATATAGATTCCCACCCAACTGTAATGGTGCTCTATAGACCATTCTATCAGCTGTTATTTTCCCACCCGGAGAACATATCAAATATGAATTATTTGTGGGAATGATAGGCAGTTGATATTTAATAACATAAGACTGACTTATGAAATTATGGGTGGCACCGGAGTCAAAAAGTATGACTACGGGATGATCTAGGTAAGAGAACGTACCCGCGAGGACGGGTTCGCCTTCCGGCACGTCTTCGATGGCTAAGTGGTGGACGTTGCCGGGTTTTGGTGCTGGTTTCTTGGGCTGGTTGCGGGGCTGATTAGCACCCTGATATGGTGCTGCACCCCTGCCCTGTCGCGGCTCGGGGCAGTCTCTTGAAATGTGCCCGACACGACCACACGTGTAGCACGTGTAAGGTGTCGGGGTCCCGCCGACTTGAGGACGGAATCCCGGTGCACGCTGTTGAAACTGGGGCGCACGCGGGACCATCCTTTGCTGCTGCTGTTGCCGTGGTGGATACGTCGGTCGAAAGCCCGGCGCATTATATTGCCGGCCGCGAAACTGAAGCGGTCGCGCCGGTGGCTGCCATCTCTGACCGGATGGTGAACGATATACCACACGGTATTTCTGTGGCGTTCCACCACTGCTGCTCGTCAGCGTGCTGCGTTTCCTCTTGTCAGAACCGCGTTCGCGCTGAGCATTTTCCTGTAGAATCGCGGCATTAACTAGGTCGTTGAATGTGCCGCGATTGCTCTGGGCGAGATGGACCTTCATCTTGGAGTTCAGGCCCTGGAAGAACGCATTGCGCTTGTTGTCTTCCGTGCCCACAAATCCTGGCGCATACTGCGCCAGCCGGTTGAATAACCTGGAGTACTCATGAGCACTCCTCTCGCCTTGCCGTAGCGCCAGGAACTCCTGGAGCTTCATCTCCATCACACCGGGAGGTATGTGATAGGCGCGGAACGCCTCCCGGAACTCGGTCCATGTGACGGCATGGCCAGCCGGTAAGGAGGCGGTGTAGTTCGCCCACCAGGTACCGGCTTCTCCTTGAAGCTGTTGCGCTGCGTACAGCGCCTTCTGATGTTCGGTGCATCGCAGCAACCCGAACTTCGCCTCCAGAGTGCGGATAAAGCTGTCCGCCTCCAAAGGTTCTTCGGCCTCCGTGAAGACCGGTGGATGGGTCGCCATGAATTCTGAATACGAGCTTTGTTTGGGCTGGTGTTGCCCATTGTCTTGGCGTCCTCCCTGATGGGACGCATTTTGCTGCACCAACAGCCGCAGTAACTCGGTTTGCTCATCGCGCGAGCCGAGCAATGCGGCGAGAACCTCTGCAAGATTCCTTGGAAGTTCTGGCGGTGGAGGGGGTGGTTGCTGCTGCGTCGTGGTCTGCTCCGGAGGTGGAGACTCATCACCACGAACTTGACTCGGACCTCCCTCCTCTTGCGTTGAACGTGTCCGCACCATTCTGCATTCACATCATTCAAACGATTAGCACATGTTGGTTTATTTCATCCAGTCTATACAATAGTGATACGAGAATGGCGTAGACAATGCGCATAACAAACACACATATGGATAAAGTATAAACTTTATGCAACATATACATCCCTGGACCATGTCCCATGATCGAGTTCCAAAGTATTGAACTTTAGGGGTTTAAAAGTTCATTTCGACCATCGGGGTCACCACGGGATGTTAAGTGTGTTAGCATGCGTAATTCCTCGCTATTGTATTGGACCCAAACATGTATTAACTCGAAGTGATATGTCAAATGCATAAACCCTTCGACTCTAACTCGCTGTTTTACAACAGCCACTGGACGTCAAACTGTGAAACTAAGTGTTTTGGTTGAAATACAGAAAATTCCGGAGAGCATTTGGTCTGCCCTGTTCATCTGAGATTTTCATCCATTTGGAGGGAGATTTTGTTCTGGGTCTCTACAGAAGAGTTGTAGAGGTCTTCAGAACCTTTCCAGAATGGTATCCCACACCTCCATTGGTTCAACCAATCTTAAGTTATGCCCTGTTAAAGTTCAGGAAAATTCCTGCCAAAAACCGGGGAGATTGTTCCTAAGCTTTGAGATTGAACCTATACTCCCAATTGACTCTCAGTTCAATATAGGAGTTTACTAACCCCTAAATGAATTCCTATACTTCATTGTGATTCTCTTCTTTGAAAATAAACTTTTATGCAGTCGGTACTACGTTTCCTCACCAAAGAAAAATCCTAAACCGGTATTCCGGCATATACGTGTCAAATGGTGGAACTAAAGTCGTCACTCACAAACGGTTTCTACACGTCATGCACTAACGTGGTTAATATACCTGCAGAAGAACACACAATAATGGTGCACACAAAGGTTTTTGACATTTCAGGCAGTTCCATATCGTAGTAAAAACATACGGTCCGTATCATTGCCATACGGATCATCCTTGAGTCAAGCCACGTCTCAAGGTACATGGTCGTGTTTTCACACCACACGACGGGGAACCCGAGTAGAGCGCGAACGGGTCGTCACGGTTGGGAATTTTATCAACCCAACGGATACCACCTACTGCCTCATGACCGTTGAGGCACGCCGATGGCGAGCGCTGCATATGGCCCTTTGAACATTGAACGTTCAAGAGTTGCATACTATCGTGTTGCTTACCACACGATGGGGTATTCTCACTTTTGCCTAAAGCACGCTGGAGATCAGCGTTTTCATATGCTCTCAGAACCATTGAGAAGTTCAGAGACTCATATTAACTACCGTGCCAAGCCACGGTATAACCTTCCATACTATTACTCGTATGGCGAGTTACCGTAATTGATCCGCCTACGGTGGCGTACCTTACCTCTTACCTGACGTCGGAGCGTCGTTACAGAATGTATAACATATAAGTTAGCTTTCCACCATCATAACTAGTACTATCATAGACCTTATGTGGGCTTAATGACTAATCCTCACTCGACTACTTCTAAATTTTCAAAATAAGCTCTTTTCGAGTGTGCTATTCCCAATGCGGCTCTGATACCACGTCTGTGGGGACCACCCCGTGGTTCACCCACTCCAGGATCGCATAGGGTGGTGCCGTGCGATGCGGCACCCAACAGCACACACGAAAAGAATAAAGGATAACATACAAACTTTTATTTGATATAAAACAGCGGAAGTCTTTTTACAAAACCTATTCATACAGCGGAAGTAATATACATATAAGGCCTCTCATCCTAGCTATGCAAAAGTGCAGCCGTCCAGCCCGGGGACGCTACACACTAGCAGCATGGAACCGGAGAATCACGGCGGCGTGCATGGCTCCAGCTCGGCCGTGTACCCCGACGGGGGCATCGCCTCGTCCTCGGAACCTTCCTCATACCTCTCACCTGCACACAGCTCAAATATTGCAACCGTGAGCACGAAGGCTCAGCAAGTCTTAACCGTCAACCCTAGGCATGGAACTCTACGTGCAAGGGTATGTAAGATAGGAAAGGATTTTTGCAATAAAGACACGCCTATAAGTTGGTCCTTACTTTCAGTTTAATAGCAGCAGATTCATGTGCCTTAAGCAACCCTCACATCGGAAGTCCACAATCAAACAAGAAACGCTTTCCCCCGATGTGGAGATGCCCAAAGTGGAATGTAAACTTAATTAGCTCTATATCTACAACAATCAAGGTATTCAAGACATTAAGATCAATACAGCATTTTCAGTTGGCTTATTTCACTTCTTACTACGTCACAGCGCAGTGAACAAGCGGGTACTCAAATAACCGCGAGGGACGGTGATTGCAATCAAGACACACCCGGATAACACGTCACATACACCCACTTTCAGAAGCGTGATTCCACACCCCTTCCTACTCTGTTGTATGCAACAACCTTTCAAAGGCAACCCAAATGCCGAACCGGTCCATCCGTAACGGGTAGGAGGTCCCCGCGTGGAGCGTGACTGTGCCCACCGGCAGATTTACACCTTGCTACCCTCAACCCACTCCTATTTACGGTTGGGTAAGCCTCGACACCCAGGTTAACCAATTACATCGGTTTCCTGGTTCCCATATGCCAGTATGCATCCGGTACTGTTCGATACTTGTCCAGCAGGGCCGCACACGGACGGTCCTCAACCGACACCAACAGGGCTACGCACGTGAGACCTCTGCTCACTGCTTCCTATCCCCCCTGCTGGGTCTCATTTTCATAACTCAAGCCATTATCTACCTCTTTTCTTCCCGTGTGATAAGTACTATCTCGCGAGTAGCTTCCAACCACTCGACTTCTACCGAGATCCTATACATTAGCATGGCAATCTCTACTCGTCGGTTGGTAAACTACCCGACCCTTTATAGGATTTAAAGAGGCTATGCAAGTGGGGTTTCAATCACCCTAACTCTAATGCAAACATTCACCCTAGACATAAATGATACAAATAAAAACTTTATAAAAGGTACATAAGTGCAAACCGGGGCTTGCCTGGTTGCGAGTTAAACGGAAAGTCAGCTTCCGGTGGCAGGACGTCCAAAGGCTCTGGCGTATCCTCAACTTCGGTCACTATCATGAAATGTAATAAAATACATGTATAAGTATTAAGGATTTATAAGAATTGGACTTCTATTCATAGCTATTGCTATTTAAAATCCTTAATTGGCTTTGGGATTTTTACAGTGGACACTAGACTCTCTAAGGATGACTTGAGTCAAATTTGGAGACATGTCATTGCACAATGTAGTCTTTAAAATCCCTACAAGTACAATGCTTCTCTAAATTTTGAGCCCAATTCAGGAGCTTTGACATAGCTAATGGTGGAAGATCTGATTGGGGTAAGTCTCCATGGTTCTAACAAAATTTGTTTCACCATTTTTGGAGCTACCATCAGAGAGATATGAATTTTTGAACTTAGACAGGATTTCTGAAAAAGCTTCTGTTTAAATTTGAATTTTCAAATAAAGGCTGAACTTGAGAAGGTAATTTGACCTAGCAAATGACCTCCAATGAAGCCCAAATTTTTACTGGAGATCAGTATCTATGAAGAGGATTTGCTACCCAAATTTGGGAATATTTCATAAAGAATTGCTCCTGTAATAAATCCCTAAATGATTTACTAAAAACAATTCTACAGAAATTCCTGGGCATTTTCATAGTCAAAATTTGGTTTCTCTGTGAAGCACTCCTCATGAGGAACCCAACAAAATTGGTCTCACTCTTTTTGGAGTTTTCTACACAAAGTTATGGCCTTGTAAAGATCAGCAAATTCCTGGAATTATTTTTCTAATAGAAACTTCAAATAATTGGGCTGGGCCCACTGGTTTAATTCGGACCAGTCAGATTTTTGCAACACCGGGGGCTACGGGGTTATTCCCGCGCAGCCGCACCAGATCCGGCGCCACAAACCGATCCTCGCGCGAACCCGGAGGCTGACCGGTGGGCCCGGCCCTCCTTCGTCTTCCACGCGCTGCCCGCGCCTTCCGCAGCGGCGCACGCCGGCGAGGCTCGCCGGGACAGGATTCCTGTGGTCCAAACTTCGCCAAACTCGCCGCCTGTGAGTTCTACACCGTGCTGAACACGATGGTGGGGTCGGGAGCCGATGACAATGGCCGGAAAGGTGCTTGCACCGGCGACCATGTCGAATCTTACTTCGGCGACCTCGCTCTCCCTTAACAGTGGGTCTTTCGGGCTAGGGTTGGCTCTAAAAGCACCAGTGTCCCATGGACATCCTCGACCCATAGCTCGCTCTCCCTGAAACCCACCGGAGATGGGACCTCACCGGCGACCTGAGCCCGCAAAACTCCGGCGGCGACAAAAACTCGAAGAACTCCTTCAGTTCCTGATGGTTTCCGGCACCGTTTGAGCGAGAAGGGTCGCAGGGATCTAACAAAGCTTCTCCTAGACCAGTATGAGCTCTAGCTATCGCAACGCGAAGAATTTGATTGTAAACCGAGAAGTGTTGCTATGAACTAGGGTTTGGTGAAACCCGAAATTCTCACTACTCGGTTGATCAATCATCCTGAGGCTTTCGGTAACACAAGCTATGGACAACGACGCACCTTTCTTGTGCAGGGAAGGGGCGGTGAAGCTCGCTGTAGCGCGCTGTCCACGGTGAACCGAACGGAGTTCCGCAGAGTACCTCCGATCGCCGGCGCCAATCTCTGGTTTGCGCGTAGCACGAGCTAGGAAGCTTAGGGAAAAGAAAGGTGGAGGTTGAAGCACTCTCTTGCGCTTCTTTTTGCGGTTTGGGGCTCGATCACCCGAGCTCGGAGGGCGGTGGTTGATCAGAAGGAACCGAGCGGCGAGGTAGCTCACGGTCCTGGTCGGCGCTCGGGCAGAGAAACTGAGGAGGCTACGGATAACGGCAGAGAGGAGAAATAGAAGTGCACTGCAGCCCTGATCGCCCACGCGCACCGACTTGGCCTTGGGCCCAGCGAGGAAGCAGCTCGGTGGAGGCAGCCGTCGATCGGTGGCGCGCGGTGAACAGCCGAGGAGGAAAACAGGGTCGGTTCATTTGCTGTGTCTGGCTGACAGTAGGGACCCACCTCCCCCTTTGTTTAGTCAAATTTCCCTGATATTTTTCATCAGCAACTCAACATTAAAAGCTTTACTTCAACCCCAAGTTATAGTTTGAATTTGCAGAATTCAAATGGTTTGAATTCTGGTGTAGAATTTGAATGTAGTTTGGTCATTTAAATTTGAAAATGAGTTTGAATTCTCCACTTTATATTGCCTCAAAAGTATAGCAAACCAGCTCCAAAATTTCCAATTTTTGGCATGGCTGCTTATTAAAAGGTGGAGAACACATTTGTGAAACCAAATTTTCAAATTGAGGGAATTGGAATTTGAAACTGAATTTGAAATAAGGATTAGAGGGCTTCTCCTTTTAATTCCAAACAAATATCAAAACTCCTCCAAATGAGCTGAAATTTGGAAGGTTGAATATTTGGACTATGAAGATCCAAGTTATGAATTTAGATCTCCATGTTTGGAAGTTTTGGGAAGTCTAAACCCTCACTTTGAACTTACCCCATTATAATTCAAAGTTTTAATTCTCCTCATTTTTCATAAGTGCACATGAGCAGAATTTTCTTGCTACCACTTTTGGGGATTTTACAATAACCTTTGGGTTCCGTCCTTCTTGGGCACAAATATCACCGGAGCTCCCCATGGCGAGGAACTAGGGCAAATATACCCCTTCTCTGTCAATTCTCTCAAATGATCCTTGAGTTCTTCTAGCTGCTTGGAGTCCATCCGATAAGGTCTCTTGTATATCGGGGCTGTTCCAGGCACTAGCTCAATTACAAATTCCACTTCACGATCGGGAGGCATACCTGGCAATTCTTCCGGAAAAATGTCTGGATATTCCCTGATAGTCCTGATTTCCTCAACTTTCACCTCAACTTGATTTAATTTAATGTCCCTCCTAGGCTCGTGTATTGTTATGAACTTTACTCTTGTGCCACTAGGGTGAGTTAGTTCCACCGTTCTGGTCGAACATTGAATGATTCCCTTATGTTTGGTCAATCAATCCATGCCCAAAATAATATCGATCCCTTGGGAATCTATCACTATGAGGTTAGCAGTAAACACTACCCCATTAATGTCTAGATTCACCTTGGGACACACTTGTCTTGTCCTTATTTCTCCACCTGGAGAGTTTACGGCTAGCATATGGTTCATTTGTGTTGTTGCTAGGTCATACTTCTTAACAAACTATTGAGCAATAAACGAGTGGGTAGCACCAGAATCAAACAGCAGGGTTGCAAGGTGTAAATTGGCAGGAAACTTACCAACTACCACGTCGGGTGCATCTTGTGCTTCCTCCATAGTGACGTGGTTCACCCTTCCTCTCATTACATTCTGCTGTTGTGGCTGCGCGGGCTTCTTCTTTGGGCATTTGTGGGCGTAGTGCCCCACTTCTCCGCAGCTAAAACATTGCACCCCAACCTTAGGTGCCTGGCCTTTGCTGTCTTGGGGTTGGTTTGAGGGTCCTTGTACTGCTGGTCGAGGTGGATATGCAGGGCGAGGCTGCTGCACAAACTGACGTTGCGGCTGTGCTGGTGCTGCCGGAGGCCTGTAGTTCGGGTTGTACCCTCTTGGTGCTGAGTAGGGTACCGCAGCACGGTTCGTCTTCCCTGCAGGTGGCTGCATCAGACGTGGGCGGGTGTTGCTCCCTGAGGCTTGATGTGACCACCCGGCCTTCCTCTTATTCTCATTTTCCAAGGCCTTTAGCTTGCTTTCTACCACAAACGCTCTGTCCACCATCTTTTGGAAACTTTCATACTCATTTGAGGACATTGCACACTGCATTTCTGCGGTAAGTCCTTCCACGAAACAATCCTGTTTCTGCTCATCAGTCTCTATGTCCCGTGGGGCATAACGGGATAGTTGAGTAAATTTAGTGAGGTATTCCCTCACCGTCATGTTTCCCTGCTGCAGTCCCAAAAACTCCTTCCTCTTGTTTTTGAGTTCACCTCTTGGGATGTAATGGTTGCGGAAGCTACGCTTGAACTCTTCCCAAGTGATGTTCTCTGGGTCATGATGGGCAGCCACATAGGCGGTCCACCAATCAGCAGCAGGTCCATGCAATTGATGAGAGGCAAACAGCACCCTCTCATACCCTTGGCACTGTATGATCCTCATCTTACTTTCAATGGTCTTCAGCCAATCATCTGCCTCCAGAGGTTCAGCAGCACTTGCAAACTTTGGAGGTTGAGTTCCTAGAAACTCACTCAACCTTGGTTGGCGTGGTGCAGCTTGTGGAGGTGGAACTTGATGCAAGTTGGCCACCACTTGAGTCAAGTTCTGGATGAGCTGATTTTGATTCTCCAGCATTTGGTGGAGAGGATCAACTCCTTCACGGCGACCACCCCGGTCCTGGCTTCCAGAAAGATGAGGGTTGCATGCCTCATCGTTGTTGTTGGCGGGGTTGGCAGCACGTCCTTTTCCTCTTCCGGCCATCTGGCAGAATCAACCAATGTTAATTTGAAAGCATGTAGTATCATCTTACTACTTTCATTTGTTTGGACTTTGAAGTGTTGAGGCTTTGTTATACTTTTACGAGGGTTCACATCTCACACCGAATAAATGTACTATTATTTCATGTGGGTTCACACACCAAAGCAAAACAATCTGAAGACGAGGCTGTGGACAATTGCATCATGGCTTCCACAACTCACGTCACACACCAAGCATTAACACACCATTAACTAATCGTAACGACTTGACTATTCGACATCTTGCTAACTAAGGGAAGGACTCTACACTACTCGTTTTCTTGAGCTGGCTCCTCGGGATCTTCCTCATCATTTCAGCTGCCTTCTGACTCTGCTTTGGGTGGGGAGGCTGCTGGTGGAGAAGTGCGACGACGTCTGATCGCTCGGCGATCCGGGGAGTCAGGAGTCCATGTATCATTTACAGTGACACACAGTTCATTCCCATCTCCTCTTTCTCTCGCCCTTAAGCAGGCTCGCAGCAATGCCTCCGTTTCCTTCACGGTGTCCCGGACATCCTGAAGCTCTTGTTGACACTCCTGCAGTCGAGTGCTGAGCATAGAAGCATCCTCCAAGCACAAGTCCATGTGCTCATGGGAAGTCACTTGCTGCACCGGCGGGTACTTGTACTCCGTGGTACCACTCTCACGTTGGAGGATATACATGTACTCAGTCTTGTCCAGGTGGCGACGATAGATGTGACTCTGGCAGGTGATGGCCTCCCAGGTGACATCCTTCTCCGCATCGACCTGTGTCGCTCTACAAGCTGGAGAGTGGTGGATCTTAAGCAGCTGATTTTCGTGTATTATCCTCATCTCTGAACTCCATTCTTCCCTCTTCTCACGGATGGTCCTGGTGGAGTTATAGTGGATGATTAGCTTGCCCGTATTGCCGGCGGCTTCGAGCATACGCCGAAGACGGCGCAATAAGCCTCCTACTGCCAATCCGTAGGAAAGGTACGTCACCGGACGGCTCTCCTCCCTCTCGGCAAGGGAATCTACGGGAACTCTCCCTCCTGTGGACTTGCGAGCGGTGCGAATCATGCGAACCATCTAAAACAAAAAGAATTTAAAATTAGGTTAGATAAACTCTCAAACAAAAATCCTATTTTAAATGAAAGTTGGGGGTAAGATGAAGAAAGTGACTCATTTAAATAACACTTTTCAATCCACACCTTTGTAAAATAGTTTTTAAGAAAATAGGGTCCTTAAATACGTCCATTTCTACCTAGGTCCACGTTCCTACGGGCAACCTTGGCTCTGATACCACCTCTGTCACACCCGGTTTTTCCGAAGAACAACCAAGTGAATATCACATGTATGCCAGGATCATTTTCTCATACATGTGATGACAAATAGTGAAGCATCATTTATTACAAGCCAGGTGTCGAATATAAGTAAGTCTTACATAGTAAATGTCTCGATGGACAATAATAAGTTCATCACAAGTAAATAAACTAGCAGCGGAATATTATTCTTGAGGGCTCCGTCACAGGCATTGCCCGGGGGTCTCCATAAACCTAGAAACCTTCTTCGGGTCCAAAGTCTTGATCATTATACACCACCTCATTCTCTTGACCTGAGCAGCAATATAAACCAACAAATATGCAAGGTTGAGTACCGATGGTACTCAGCAAGTGTGGGAAAGTTACGTCATGCATGGCTAGAACAAGGGGAGGTTGAACTCATGGTTAAAGCACTACGCAATTATTACCTACCACCTTAACTTATTAAGCACCTACATGACTACACAGGTGAAATGGTCCCAATCTCCCATCCCATCATCATAATCAAATAACCATAATCATCATTTCCAATGTTAAGCTCCCCACTTAACACTCACACCCTCCAAGGTCATCATACTCTAATCATGAATAAGTCCAAGCCGCTCTTGACCGTGAGCACGGCTGTCATGACAGTTTTGACTCTGCAGAGTTTGTACCACTGTACCCATATGTAGTGATTTCATCCCCCGTTGCCGGGTGGACTAAAAGAACCTCCATTATGCCAGTGGCTACGATCCACATTCACACTTCCCAGGTGTGTAGCCAGGAGATCACTACGAAGCCTTTACAAAGGGATTCCCGACGAGCATGGGCCCACTGAGGTTTCACCCCTAACAGCATACAAGAGGCTCCAACCCCGCTGCAGTGGCCCCCTCTTGAGCCTTGCGGTTCATATGGTAGTCCAGCTGACACCTATTCCCCGCACCATCCAACACACCCATACTACGCCGGGGATACACCTAATTAATTGGCCAAGCTGCCCCATCTCAGCATGTGGTTGGCACTGTAAAGCCAGGTTACATGCTCCATGAACCGGTCCTTAGGATCCAGGCAAGTACTAAACACAAACCCAAGTCTCTTGCACTCAGCACACAACCAAAACATCCAACTTGCCTTGATCCCTACCTCTACATAACTCACAATATCTCATTCAAGAGTATGGTAAAATAAACTGATGATCTCATATCCCAATTATCTCATTCTAAGCATGGCTAAGCATATGCATAATAATAAATGACATGATAAAATAAATCCCAACCCAAGCTACAAGGAAACAAGGTAATGCAATTCTAGGGAAACTTCCTAGCATGGGTTTCATATTTAATCTTGACAATGCAAATAATTTTATCTACACATCCTAGCATAGGATCAAAGTGGTCAAGGACACTTGCCTCCTTCCTGCTGCTCTTGAAATGGGTAGTCTTGATCTTGGAAAGGAATAACTTGCTCTTGAGCAGGTTCTACATCATACCATCACACATAGCAAAAGAAAAACAACAATCCATAAGACATAGTTCACACTTCCACTTCATACAAACCACACATTCACATGTAACAAAGCCATTCACAACTTCTATGTGTCGTGTTTACTCTATGTGTGTTGACCTTTGGCTTACATGCACTTTTAACCATGTGTATATGATTCCTACTCTTGTATTCACATTTATGCTTGCATACTTTATGTATGAGTTTCCAATTTAAATAAATTTCCTTATATTCAATTACTACACCTTTTAGCTACCAAGTATGCATGAAAGGTATTTTACTTCTCCATATGTGTCTTCAGAATTTCTACCAACCCTAAACTGAATTCTTTGGATTTTAGAAACTCCATTTATCATTTACTAGTTGCTATATTTTCAGATTTATTTCCTATGCCTAAATGTGAACTTTATTATGAACATAACAAGACACCTCATCTAAACAGAATAGGTTCTGATCTAAAATATTTACTAATATATTTTTGACCTTTTCGTCTGATGTAAACTATTTTACAATTATTTTCCCTATTTTCTAAAACTATTCATTACTTAAAATTGTGTCCTTAAATGTGAATAATAAATTAAACAGATTCAATTCAGCCCAAAATATGTTTTTATCTCACTCCAAAGTTTTCTAAATACTGAGAAAGTTTTTAATTTAATTATGACAATATGTTTGTCCCACTTTTTAATTTTTAAACACTAGCCACATATTCAATTTCCTAATTTAAATACTAAACAGGGCTAAAAAGGTAAACTCACCCCATTACAGGGTCTATAATATTATTTTCAGAATTTCCAGGGGTCTAGCTACACTTATCAGAGGTGTTTTTCCTAATTTTTATTAAGTACAGGGGCTAAAACTGATTTTTAAATGAATTTACATGATTTTCTGAAGTTCCAGGGGCTAGATCAGAAGTTTCCGGGGCTAGCTCTTATTTCCCGAGAACCCCAGGGGGTAGCACGTAAGAATTCCAGTTTTTATAACGCGGGGCTGACGTGGACCGTCCGATTTTAAACCGACGGCCGAGATTATAACGTCGAACCGGTACGCGGGGGTTTAAACCCTACCGTGCGATTTAAAATAAACGGCGCAGAAGCGGCCACGTCGCTCTGATCGAGCGCGGGCGGCGCTGCCGGCAGCGCACGGCGGCGGGAAGCGGCGATCTCGCCGGAGACTTTCGGGTTTTCGAGAATTCTTCCTAGAACTGTGATTTTATGGTATAGATCGGTGGAGGGGAGGTCGGGGATCTCACCTCGGGGGTTTTCTTGAGCTCGGAGGTCCTGGAAGGTGATCGGCGACGAGGTCCGAGGCGAAACCACGGCGAAGCTCGTCGGCGCTATGTTTACACCGCAAGTCACCGAGTTTTCTGCACCTGCAAGGTTCCCCGGAGGCGGTGGATCAAGACCAGCGAGTTAGATCGGAATTTCCGAGCTTAGATCGGCCAGAATTCGCCGGAGAAGTCTTGGTTCTCACCGGAGGAAAAATCGGCGATCGCGTGGGAAAAACAGAACGAGGCCGGGGTTTTTATAGACGGGGGAGGGCGGCGGGGTGGTTTAGATCATGTCCGCGTCGCCTACGAACAGAATTCAGCTGGGATACGCCGAAAGCCCGATCGGTTTTGATTCGGGGGCGAGGGAGTCCGGCGCGGCGCGAGGTAGACGAAGATCGGGTGGGTCCCGCCTGTCAGTGTGAGGCAGCAGCGCGCGCGGCTGCGGGCTGGCGCGGGCGCTGGCTGGGCTGGCTGGTGGGTTTCGGCCCACTGGCCGGTTTTTTTCTGTTTTCTTTTTTTCTTTTTCTATTTCTTTTCTGATTTGAGTTTAATTTGAATTCCAGTTTGAATTTGAATTTTTGCAAAACATGCAACACGTCCAAAAAATTTTAAATTCCCCTCTTAACATGATGTAGGGTTTTAAATCAAAATTTTTGGAGTGTTACACACCCTCTTCTTCAACTTACTACACAATAAAGGTGCATGGGGAGCCCTAGATGGTGTAACTGCAAACTGTTCGGCAAACGATCCACCGTGTAGCAGGAATTTTAGAAACTTCCGAACCCTAGTGCAACGTACCGAGCTCGGCCGAAACCAAAAATTCGATTTATACGTTGAACCAATGATCAAGCTAGCTTGCAGGTAGCTTCTACATCTCCTAGCGTCCCTCCTTGAAGAAGAATCAAGGATAACCATCAAGAAATAACCGAGTTCTATCCATTTTCATAGCCGCCGGTGCAAAAACGTCTCGGGTCACTGTCGAGAGTGGATTTGCAAGCGTTTTTAGCTTCCAAGGATTCTCAGTTTGTGTTTCCCGTGATCCACTGGTTCTCCACGAGCAAACCGCGACCCTTATTGTGCCTCACAGCGTGCGAACCACATCGCTGGAACCCTAGACACCACGGTTGCCGTCGCACAGACGTTTTTGGTCACCGGCGGCGAGCTCCAATCCCCGAGGTGAGTTCAACGTCGCGCGATAGCACTAGGCGGCCATTATCAGCCCTGGGGGCGGCCAGGAAACCATTTATGGTGATCCTCGCCGGAGTGCGCCGCCGCCGAACTCTCTGGCGCAAGGAAGAAGAAGCAGCCGCATGGTGGGGCCCGCGGTCAGAGTTTTAAACATTTTCAGGATTTTCAGATTTTGGTTCAAACTTCAAATGTCCATAACTTTTGCTAGGATGGTCCAAATTGCCAAATTTTGTTGTATTCATCTCTCCGAGTTATCTCCAGCAAAACAAGTTTCAATTCATGAAACTTATTAATGTTACAGAATTAATTCCCTAAAGTTTAAACTGTTGGGAATTTTATCTGAAGAATTTCTTTATGGAAAATTTGGAAATTTGGCTAGGATACTCATTTAAAAATCCTTGAGTCACATGAAAAATTTCAGATCCATCCGATTCCATTTAGTCTCCCTAATGGTGTGATTAAGTAAACTGCCCTAAGAAAATAGAAAAATGTACAGAAACATTTTCAGAATTTTCTCAATCCTTGATTAGGGCATAACTTTCTCTAAGATTCTTCCAATTACATGAAACCAACTCCCTTAGAACCATCTCAAACTCTAGTTTCTATAAAGTAATGGTTTGATCCATGAAAATCCCTGAAAATCCTTAGAAGCTCTAGTAATGACCATTTATACTTTTATTTGTGCAGGGATCAAAGGAGCTTTGTTTCAAATGAAATTTGGTAAATTCTCTGGTTAGGTTCTTACCAAGCCACTGTAAAAATTTCAGAGCCAAATGGGATGTCTAGCTAGAGCTATAGTTCTTTATATGTTAAAATTCCACACATTTGCATTTAAATTGACATATCGATTGAATTGATCACGTGTAGTCGCTGAACGCGAGGAGACCCCGGAGATACTGGACTTCATACCTCCGGAGGAGAACCTAACCCCTGACCAGAAGCAACAAGGCAAGCCCCGGTTTGCATTTAACAAGTTTTATCAAGTTTTTCTTTATATTCACCTAGCTTGGAGTATATTTGTGCATTAGGTGTAGGATGGATGAAACCCCAATTACATAACCAGAATATGGCAAAGAGAATGAGGGTAGTGTCTAAGTCCTCGAGTAGATCATGCTTTGCTTAATAGTTATAGACTTCGGTACATGTCGAGTAGTTGGAATCTACTCGCGAGTATAGGAGTTGCCACATACGGGATTGGTTCGAGATGTGAGACAACTTTAGTAAGAAAATGAGACTAGGCAGGGGCTAGGACGCAGCAAGAGGAAGTATTGTGTGCATAGCCCTGTCCGTGTTGATTGAGGACCGATCCGTGTGCGGCCCCGCTGAACAAGTTTGAATGTACGGAAGGCATATCAGATATATGGGGTCCGATAAACTGATGTAACCTATACCTCCGGGCATCGAGGCATAACGCACCGATTTATAGGTGTAGGTTGAGGGTGGCATAGAGAGATGCTCCGTGTATGGAACCTCCTATCTATTTGGGTGCGACCGGTTCGACGTTCGGGCTGTTTGGTGAAAGGTTGTTCCGTACAACATCGAGTGAGCGTGGCGTGCTGCTCCACGGATGGGCGTACATGACATGCTATTCGGGTATCCTTCAGGTGTATAACGAGTCGATTCGCCATCCCTCGCGGTTATGAATACCGCTTGTTCACTGTGTCATGAAGTAGGTATAAATATGAAATGTTGTGATACAATACTACTGCTATGAATAAATTGTATTGCCACATGTGTGCCACCAAATATTGCTCACTAAATTTTAGATTCATGAACCGTTAACTTGTGGCTAAAAGATAAATTAAGGATGAACTTGTAGGCATGTTCTTTTGCTGCAAAGGTTCATCCCATATTCGAGTATGACTTGCATGTAGAGTTTCATGTGTAGGAGAGTCGGTTAAGACTTGCTGAGCCATCGTGCTCACGGTTTCTTCTATGAGTGTTTGCAGGTGAGGAGTACCCCACAGACTCGGAGTATGAGTACACCGGCGAGGGTTACCCTCCGTCGGGGACTACAGCTGTGTGGGAGCCGTACATGCCGCGCGAGGCGGAGTGGAGCTAGCGTGAGTTTTCCGTAGGGCCGGACAACGAACTTTTGCTAGTTAGGTGGGCGTGAGTTGTATAAATAGCTTCCGCTGTAGTAGACTCTGTACAGGAGTTGCCTGAAGAGTGTACTACTTTTATACAAATTCAGTAAGTTTCAATGTAATACTATGTTTCTTATCGTGTGTGCTGTCGGGTGTCGCATCGTGCGGCACCATCCTCTGTGATCCTGGAATGTATGGATTTTGGCCCGTCACATTCTAATCCATACAAGTTATAATACAAGACTGTCAAAGGGGAAACAAAACAAGTGCCAGATTCAGAGACAAGCGCGCAACAATCAGAGACGCGCGTGTATAAAGCTCGTCTCTCATTTCCTTGCATGGGAGACGAGCCTAATATGGGCGCGTCTCGCATTTATTCAGATTGGAGATGCACTATATAGTGGCTCTAAAATGCGCGTCTCCTTTGTTTGAGATACGAGATGCGCTTAGAGCCGGTCTCCCTTTTGCTTCGTTCTGTCAGATTCAGTAGTGCTTCATCAGAAACAGAACACAAGGCATCAAGTGGTCATATTTTCACACATTTAGCATATTTCACACATATGACCAATGAAAGTCAAATTTTCACTCGAATGGCCATATTTTCACGCATTGAGCATATATCTCACAAATATCTAATGAAAGTCAAATTTTCACTCAATTGATCATATTTTCACATATTGAGCATATTTCACACAATCATTTTGCTACTTTCCGTTGTGGTATTGGTTTTTTTGAAATTTTTGACTTTTTCATGGTGTTCGTTGTGCAAGTAAGAAGCTTCGTTGGCCGATGGTATTCTTTGCTTGATCATCTGTAAAAGTCCCAAAAATGTGTATGAATAAAAACCAAGGTTTGAGTTCATATGTGTGTGGCAAAGACATGAAAAATGGGACTTGCTAAAACTTTTCTTCATGCAAAGTAATACAGGGATGACCATCCAAAATGAGGCTCACATTTTTATTTAAAAGTGTTGAACCAATAAGGAGTTAAATACCTCTTGGCATGTAAGTGTAAAAATCAGATTAGAAATTCAAAGTTCACACATGTGGTGACCAGAAACTTGGAATAAACATGCAGCCATATAGTTGGAAGTTGTAGGGAAAAGTTTAATCACAAACTTTGCATTTGTAGGGTGGGCTCAAAAAGGAGTTAAAGAGAAGCACTTGCAAACTCTAGCCAAATTCAATTTGGTCATACATATTCAAACTGAATTTGGAGAATTCAAATTCTAGCCACCCTTTTAAACTCAGCATTCTGGGAATTGTTTGGATCAGCTTGAGAAGATATTTGGGAGGAAAAATGTGGGGTGCGACCCACATGTCAGTGAGCAAATTTAACTTACAGAGGAAGTAAATCCCCTCTGTTTTCAGCTCACCGAGAGCTTCACCGTGGAGCCACCAGGGGCATCGGCAGCACCACCTCCTGTTGTTTTTCTCCCACGCGTGAGCGCCCCGGGGTTGGTTCTGATTGCTTCATCAACGCGATCCTCTCCCCAGGCCGAGCCAACAGCACTTTGCTTCACCTCCTCGCGAGAATGCCGCACAGCCGCTTCCCTCACGTCCGCTCTCGGTCGATCGGGAAGCCGAAGAAATCATCCCGCCCTCTCCTCCCACGATCTGCTAGGCAGCGCCCTGAGCTCAAGCGCCACTCTCCCGACGCCTAGACCACCGAGTTTCGGCCTCTGTTCCCGTGATCAACGACGTCCACCGTGACCTAGCTCAAAGACGGCGATTGGTATCACGTGGGCCGACCACTACGGCGGTTTCCAAGATTGGTCAAGCACGTCCATGGACGCGCGCTTGTTCGGTGCTGCTCTCACCCAGAGGTCAGGCCATGCCATAAGCTATTGACGGCGAATTTCGAAGCTTTGCTCCAGCGGCCTCATCCCGAGCTCCCGGTACAGTTCCTCAAAATTCCTCCTCTCCAATTCTTCTTAGGGTATCGAACTTGGCACAGAGAAGCTGGACTAGCCGGCGATCACTTTCCCTTTTGCATCCAGCGCATGAAAACGCCTCAGACCGACGAATTTCGAGCTCTACTAGGGTTGTTCATGGAGGATCCATTCGGTCGCACGACGACAACCGTTTTGCAGCCACTCCCGAGCTACATTGAGGTTGTGCCGTTCTTCCTAGAGCTGCGCTGGTGCTGTAGAGCTCGTCGGCACAGGTTTTGGCGGGCTGGAGACCTTGGGCAACGCTGCCGAACCTCCAAAGTAGCTGCCGCACGTCGCCGGCCATTTTCCGGCCGCAGGCAGCCTAAACCGACCCCACAGACGTGTTCCTCGGTGCCCTAAACCCCCTGGCAGCGATTTCCAGTCTGGATGGTGGCCGAGAATGGACGGACGGCGAGCACCGGCGTGCTCCGGTGAGGGGGAGAGCACGGGCGCGGGCGGGGAGCCGAAGGAAGAAGACGAAGCGTGGACCCCGTCTATCAGCGGCCCAATTTTTAAATCTGGATCAGTCTGTGGCCAGGATCCTGTGTGCTGGCGTGCAAAACCCCGTGGTCCCGGTGTGGCTTCAATTCTAGTGGCTGGAATTTAAATAAGCGGGCCCAGTGGGATTTTCCGTAGGAAAACAATTCCAGTGAGGGCTCCAACTTTGGAAATTCATAGCTCCTGGTAGAAACCTCCAATTTGAGTGATTCCAATTGGCTTGGATTCATCTTTCAGAGTTCTATCAAAATATGAACTCATTTTTGTATGAAAGTCAATATTATATTCTGGAGAATTCTTTGAATGTTTTATGAAAAAGAATTATTGAGGGAGTTTGGTTTATCTAAGAATATTCTTTGGCATAGTATTGACCTTCAAGAAATATTTCAGCTCATTTGAAGCAAATTTGAGTAGGCATTTGCTAAATATAAACTATGGTGTTCATAAGATTTCAGAAACATTTTTCAGGAAATGTTTCCCACTTCAAAAATCTATTCTGGGCAATCCATAGCTCCAAAAATCATAGGAAAATTTAGGAGAGCTCTCTGAGACATACTTTAAATTGTAGTTCACTTAATTGAGCATGAAAATGCACATTACCTTAGAATTAATTCTTTTGAGTAGGAATGCTTAAAGAATTGTTCTGGGAGAACTACTCAATTAAAAGGGCTGAATTTTGGACCAAATTACTCTCATGTGACCAAGAACTCACATGTAAATTATCAGCTCAAGTTGAGCCCTGGGATTTCCTGTTCCTGTTCTCCATACTTATGTATATGTGAAAATACATGAGGGACATTATGAGAATTATGGAGAACACAATTTAACCCCACATTAACTGCAATTTGGCAAGCTAAACCCCTAGGTAGTATAGAACCTGCTGTAAAAGTTTTGAGGCCATTGAAGTTCTTGTTCTTCAGTTGCATTCAAATCTTTTCAGCTCATCTATTATGTTCATTAGAGAAAATAGTTAGTGTATAGCTAAGGCATTAAGATCAATTCAGTTCAATTCAGTTTCTTTGCACAACAGAGGCAAACCAAGCCATTCTTGGCTTTTCCCCACAACCTCTGTTCGTAAGAAATTAATTCTATAACTTCTTTCCATTACATTCTATAAAACATGTACATATGCATTTCAATAGGAACCACAACGAAGGGGATTCAAAGGAGTGATTCATTGAAGTGGATCAAGCTCCGGAGAATCAAGGTTGGATCAACAAGGATACTAACTGCTTATATACGGCTACCCTGCAAAACAGGCAACCTCCGATTTGCATTTAACAGCTAATAAGTTTTTATTTTGTATTCACTTTCGGTTAAGATTTGAATTGTGCATTAGGTCTAGTGTTTGATACTCCTCTTGCATAGCCAAATAACCCATGGAGTATTGGGTAGGTGTCTTTCACCGTGTAGAACTGCCATGCTTAAGTACGGTTTGGTAGAAGTCGAGTGGTGAGATGCTACTCGCAGGTTCAGGAACAACAAGGGCATACGGGATTGGTTCATAAATGAATTAGTGTTGAGACCGGAAGGTTGTATGAGCAGCAGGACATAGGGGCCTGGGTGCTATAGACCTGTCCGTGTCGGTCAAGGACCGATCCGTATGCGGCCCTGTTTAACAAGTTTGAGTTGTGTACCGGACTCATGCTGGCTATATGGGACCCAGTAAACCGATGTACCTCGGGAAGCTGTCGTTGGGACTTTTCGGGTCACCTCAGGCGGACGGCCAGTGTGCAGTATGTGCGGAACATTCTCATGACATCTCACGTTGGCAGATGCACCATGAGAGTGGCTACTGTACGGGGCGACTTGATCGATTCAGCGGGGGTGAAACGGGGGAAAGGCTGCCACGTACGACGTCAGTGATGGTTGTTGTAGGCAACGTCGTGTACGGGCGTACGTGTCGTGTAGTCCGGGTGTTATTGATTCAAATCACCATCGCTCCCGGAATGGACCGAGCATACATGTTCTCACAGTCGTGACGTAGTAAGAAATTGCATGAGAAAGGAACTAATCATATTGATGTGAAGTATCATACTAGCTTTGTATTGGATCTTGATGAATAGGCTAGTGCAAACTCGATTCCTTTATGCCATGAGCAATTTACATCGGGGGGAAGCGTTTCTTGTTTGATTGTGGACTCCCGATGTGGCTTGCCCAAGGTTACTTAAAACGCTGCAATTAATACCTGAAAGTAAGGATTCACTTTTAGTCGATTTTAATTATGCTTATGCCATCCTATTTTAGGTTCATAACCTCACTTAGAGTTTCATGTTTAGGGTGATGGTTAAGTCTTGCTGAGCGTTATGCTCACGGATGCTATCTGAGTTGTTTTGCAGGAAATTGGCTCGATGATTATGAGAAGGGATGCCGATGAGACTCTGGAACCTCCTAGTGCTTACTCAAAGAGCATCCTCGCCGCTGCAAATTGTCTTCTTGTTGCTAGTAAGAAACGTCCGCGGTCTGGACTGTTTCTTTGTTGCTAGATTAGAAATGAGTCATGAGAGTGATAGTCTTCCGCTGTAGCTTACTCTGATATAACTATTTGTACAGCATTCTTGTATGCTTCCGCAAACTATTTATGTAATATGATTAGTTTCTTCGACCCGTGTACTGTTGGGTGCCGCATATCATGGAACCACCCAACGAGGTCCTGTGGTCCCTCACAGTGTGGTATCAGGGCTGTTTCAGCTGGTATCAGAGCTGCGTTGGGAACAGAGCACGGATTGAGCATCATATTACGTCAAAAACATAGGATACGGTGAGATAACGGTACTTGGCCCACATAAGGACTACTATTAGCATATTATGAAGGTGGCAATCTAACCTATTTATTATGTCAAAAAATCGTGCATCTCGGGACGTCTATGTCTTGGAGGGTGCACGTATTCGCTGTCCACCAGTGCGAACAAGCTGAAGGGTGGAGCCTCAGGGTGGCAGGTAACCCGACTCGCTTTAGTATCCTCTATGACTCTTCATGTCGTTTTGGGGTATTCGAGCAACGTCTGCCCCTGGCCTGCGTGGTACAATTTGGGAGACCCCGTCACGTGGTCAGTAACGTGAACACGTAGCTCAAGGCGTGTTTGGCTTGAGAACACCTGGGCGAGTGAGGACGGCCGGGTGTACGAACTGTATGGATACCGAGTTCGGTGTGCATCCGGACCTGATGATTGAGTATATGCCGGTGTAATCCGGTTAGGTTTTTCTTTGGTGAGGCAACGTAGTACCGTCATATGTTGTACGGTGCATCGTCACTGCACTACACTTAATGGTCTTCTTTCCTATGAGGAAATCATTCATGACTAACTTTCAAACTAAAATATGGATGTTGAAAAGAACATAATAGTTACTGAACTCTTCATTTGGCCTAAGTTTCAAAGAAGAGAATTGCTAGGCTTCTTTTGATCCGAAAACAGAGTGCTCTGTTCTGGCAGAAATTTTTGCTGGATTTTGACAGAGCATCACTCTGTGTATATTGACCCAATGAAGGTGTATGATACAGTTCTGGAAAGGTTTTTCAGTGCTCTATAACTTTTCTGAAGACCTCCAGAGCAAAATCAGATGCCAACTTGGTTGAATGTCCAGATTAATGCAAACTATTCAGAAAACAGAGCAGCTGCAAACTTCTCTGGATGTTTCTATAAATTAGCCGTCACAGTCTGTAGAAAAATTTCTAAGGGTCATATGATACACCGTTGGAAAGGTTATGAAACTTGCAACGATTTTGTAGTTCATAGTTTGTGCAGAATTGGACCCCATTTGTATGTATAACTGTGATGAAAACTGCCACATACAAAGGAGGTGCTGGCAAATTTTATCCAGAAATTCTGTCAACATTGAACAATCATAACTTTTGTTCCAGAAATGATCTAGGGGCATATGAGTACTCGTTGAAAAGATACTGAAGTTAACTTTAACTTTGGTAGGCAACTTGAGTTATGAAAATGCTAGTAACTGGATCAAATTCTGGGTTAAGTACAGAAAGGTATGTTCTGTACAGAATGAGGGACTGAATATGTTGGCTGTAGAAAGATGGGTAAACATGAAATTTTGTTATGCTTTCATAACGTTTTAGCATGTTCATGTTTTACCTACTTTCACATACTACTGAGATCAAGTTTTGACTCCCCTCCAAATTATGCTTTTGCAGTATGGTGCGTAGTCATTCTCCGAGTCAGGCTGAAGGTTCTTGCCGAGACGAGAATGACTCGACTCCACCATGGGCACCGCCATCAACGGTATGGGCGGATATCAGGGATCAGATGGTCGAGTCAAGTCAAGAGAACATAAGACTACTCCAAGCCTTGGTACAACAGGGCTTACTCCAACGTGCACAACAGGACGTTCCACCTCGGAACGCCTATTTGGACTTCTTGGCGACACAACCGCCAATTTTCACGGAAGCCAACGAACCAGTGGAATCTGATCAGTGGCTTTGGGTTATGGAGTCCAAGTTTGGAGTGCTTGAGTACGATGAGTATCAAAAGACCTTATTTGCAGCTCAACAGCTCCATGGAGCCGCCGGTAATTGGTGGTTCACTTATCTCGCCACCGTTTCGGAAGGCCATCAAGTGGAATGGACGGAATTTCGTGAAGCATTCCATGCTCGTCACATTCCTATGGGTTTTATCAAGGCCCAGCAGCAAGCATTTAGAAACTTGAGGCAGGGGGAGATGAGTGTCCTCGAGTATGTCAAAAGGTTGAACCTTTTGGCACAATATGCTCCTGCTTATGCGACGAGTGAAGCTGCAAGGTGTGACTACCTCTTCTATGGCCTGAGTGCCATATTAAAAGACAAGTTGGCTTTGTTCAATCAAGGCAGTTACACCGAGTTGATCAGTGCTGCCCTGCTGCAGGAACAAGCGACACTGGAGTGTCAAGCAGAGAAGAGGGACCGGGATGATGTGCAAGAAGACACACCAGTTGTTCCTCGTAAGTACCGTGTGGTGTATCACACACCATCCGATGAGATATGGCAAGCACCTGTGAGATCAACTCCGTACATATTTCCTGCTCAAGAATCATGTCTTGAAGCAACACCTTTGCCGCAGCAACGAATGACGCCTGTTACATCATTGCTGCAACCAAGTACATCAACTTCTCAACCACAAGTCAACGAAGAACCGGGGAAACCTCCATGTTCTTATTGCCACCGTTCATGGCATTTTAGGCAGGAATGCCGGGAGAAGTTGTTGAACAGTAGACAACCATTATCATCAGGTGGTATGCCGCCACCTGCTCAAGTAAACATAACAGCATTGCAATCCGGGAGTGTGCAACATCTTGCTATTGAGGATATCCCGGAGGGAGCACCGGTGTTAGCGGGCATGTTTACTCTCAAAGACGTGCCCGTATTGGTACTTTTTGATTCCGGTGCAACCCACAATTTTATCAGCAAAGCATGCGTGGATCAGCACCAATTATCCACCAATACTCCCACAACGAGTTTCCTTATACGTTCACCGGGAGGAAATATCTCTGCCAATCAGATTGTGTCCCGAGCAGCTTTGTGTTTGGGCGGAAAAATATACCCAACGTCGCTCATTATGTTGGATAGGCAAAAGATAGACATAATATTGGGGATGTCTTGGTTAAATCGTCATGGTGCCGTTCTTAATATCGGTAACCGGACTGTCCAGATTGACTCGTCGATTCACGGACAGAACACACTGTTTTTAGGCAGCGAAGATCCAGATATGGTAGAGGCCTACCACACGGAAGCACTTAAACTTGAAGATATTCCAGTGGTACGTGATTATCCCGACGTATTTCCCGATGACTTACCGGGCCTGCCGCCCGAACGGGACTCGAGTTTAAGATTGAACTGGCGCTGGGAACGACGCCTATCTCACGAAGGCCTTACAAGATGGCACCTAACGAGCTAGCGGAGTTGAAATAGCAACTGAATGAACTCATGAGCAAGGGTTTCATACGACCAAGTTCTTCACCTTGGGGTTGCTCAGCGCTGTTCGTTAAGAAGAAGGACGAAACACTACAGCTATGTGTTGATTACCGTCCTCTAAATGCTGTCACGATCAAGAACAAGTATCCTTTGCTCCGCATCGACATCCTGTTCGATCAACTGGTGGGTGCAAAGGTATTTTGGAAGATGGATCTTCGGTCGGGATATCATCAAATCAAAATCCGACCGGAGGACATAGCGAAGACAGCTTTCTCGATGAGATACGGACTCTATGAGTACCTCGTCATGTCATTTGGGTTAACCAACGCTCCGGCACACTTCATGTACTTGATGAATTCTGTGTTCATTCCAGAGTTAGACAAGTTCGTCGTAGTATTCATTGACGACATATTGGTTTACTCCAAATCTGAAAATGAGCATGCTGAACATCTGCGCATCGTGCTACAACGGTTGCGGGAGCACCAATTATATGCCAAGTTCAGCAAATGCGAATTTTGGATTGATCAAGTGCCTTTCCTAGGCCATATTATTTCAGCAGAAGGTATTGCCGTGGACCCCAGGAAGATTGAACAAGTGCTGAAGTGGACATCTCCCAAATCAGTCCACGAGGTCCGAAGTTTCCTAGGTTTAGCGGGGTATTATCGGAGGTTTATTCCTAGCTTCTCAAAAATTGCTAAACCAATGACGTAGCTGCTGAAGAAGGGCACTAAATACATGTGGAATGCAGCATGTGAAGCCGCATTCAAAACCTTGGTGAAACATCTCACAACAGCTCCAGTTCTTGCTCACCCTGACACGACGAAGCCATTTGACGTGTACTGTGATGCATCCGGCATCAGTCTCGGCTGTGTTCTGATGCAAGAAGGGCGTGTAGTCGCCTATGGGTCTCGTCAACTTTGAAACCACGAGCAGCATTATCCAACTCATGATCTTGAGCTTGCTGCAGTGGTGTTGGCGTTAAAAATGTGGAGGCATTACCTACTGGGTAATCTTGTTCACCTCTACACCGACCATAAAAGCCTGAAGTATATCTTCACGCAGAAGGAGCTGAATATGAGACAACGGAGATGGTTGTAGCTCATCAAAGATTATGAAATCGAGATCCACTATCACCCGGGTAAAGCCAACGTGGTTGCCGACGCGCTTAGTCGGAAAGCCCATGTTCACAACTTAGCAGCTGCTGAGTTGGAAGATGAAGTACCAAACCTCTGTGTCATTCCGTATGGCGCGCTTTATAATCTCGCGCTCATTCCAACGATATGTGAAGAGATTGTTGAGGCTCAAACAAGAGACAGAGGTATGTCTCACATACGGAGAAGACTAGACAACGGAGAGGTGAAATTTTTCCGGAAGGATGAGAACGGTACGATATGGTTTAACGACCGTATAGTGGTACCGCGCAATATGAAACTCCGGAAGAAGATCTTGGATGAAGCCCACCTGTCAAAGTTTTCCATTCATCCCGGAAGTAACAAGATGTACCATGATTTGAAACAGAAATTTTGGTGGACGAGGATGAAGAGGGAGATCGCCAAGTATATATCCGAGTGTGATACGTGTAGATGGGTCAAGGCTGATCATATGCGGAAAGACGGACCGCTACAACCTTTGAAGATACTGGCATGGAAATGGGAGGATGTGAGTATGGACTTCATCGTCGTACTACCACTCACATCCCGGAAGCATTACTTGACATGGGTGACCGTTGACCGGTTGACGAAGTCGGCTCATTTCATACCGGTGAACACTCATTTTCGAGCCAAGCAATATGCGGAGTTATTCATCTCCAGAATTATATGCTCACATGGTGTCCCGAAGACCATCATTTCAGATTGAGGTGTGCTGTTTGTTGCTCTTTTTTGGGAGCAGCTGCATGCCTCGTTGGGCACCAATCTGATTATAAGCTCCGCATATCACCCTCAAACCGATGGACAAACTGAGAGGGTGAATCAAGTGCTTGAGGATATGTTGAGAGTGTGTGCCATCCACCACGGTAGGAATTGGGATGATCACCTACCATTGGCGGGGTTTTCATAGAACAACGGTTATCAAGCGAGTATTAAAATGGCACCGTATGAAGCTCTCTACGTCCGGAAGTGTCGCACACCGCTGAATTGGTGTGAGTCCGGCGAAAGAGTGCTGTTTGGGATTGATATTGTGAATGAAGCCGAAGACCGAGTTCGGTTGATACAAGAGAACTTGAAGGCTGCACAATCACGACAAAAGAGCTACGCTGATCAAAGGCGTAGGCTATTACATTTTGACGTCGGAGAGCACGTGTATCTTCGTGTATCTCCGATAAAGGGAATTCACCGGTTCGGTGTAATGGGGAAGCTCGCTCCCCGTTTTATTGGTCCTTTTGCTATCATGGAGAAGTGCGGACCCGTAGCCTACCGGCTGGAATTACCGGCAAGTCTAGCGGGTGTCCATGATGTGTTTCATGTGTCACAGCTGCGGAAGTGTCTCAAATTCACCGCTGCTGTTCGCACCGAGGAAATCGACGAGTTGAAACCAGACCTGACCTACACCGAGCGACCGGTTCAGATTTTGGATGAAAAGACCCAGGTAACCTGGAATCGGACGATCAAATTTTACAAGGTGCTGTGGAGTAATCATACCGCGGAAGAGGCGACGTGGGAAAGTGAAGATTACCTCTGCACCAACTATCAGGAACTTTTAGCTTTGTACAGTTTGTAGTTACCTCTCCCGTCTCGTTCCTCTTTTGTAATCTCGGGACGAGATTCTTTTAAGGGGGGAGGAATGTAAAAGTCCCAAAAATGTGTATGAATAAAAACCAACGTTTGAGTTCATATGTGTGGTGCAAAGACATGAGAAATGGAACTTGCTAAAACTTTTCTTCATGCAAAGTAATACAGGGATGACCATCCAAAATGAGTCTCACATTTTTATTTAAAAGTGTTGAACCAATAAGGAGTTAAATATCTCTTTGCATGTAAGTGTAAAAATCAGATTTGAAATTCAAAGTTCACACATTGGTGACCAAAAACTTGGAATAAACATGCAGCCATATAGTTGGAAGTTGTAGGGAAAAGTTTAATCACAAACTTTGCATTTGTAGGGTGGGCTCAAAAAGGAGTTAAAGAGAAGCACTTGCAAACTCTAGCCAAATTCAATTTGGTCATACATATTCAAACTGAATTTGGAGAATTCAAATTCTAGCCACCCTTTTAAACTCAGCATTCTGGGAATTGTGAGGATCAGCTTGAGAAGATATTTGGGAGGAAAAATGTGGGGTGGGACCCACATGTCAGTGAGCAAATTTAACTTACAGAGGAAGTAAATCCCCTCTGTTTTCAGCTCACCGAGAGCTTCACCGTGGAGCCACCAGGGGCATCGGCAGCGCCACCTCCTGTTGTTTTTCTCCCATGCGTGAGCGCCCCGGGGTCGGTTCTGATCGCTTCATCAACACGATCCTCTCCCCAGGCCGAGCCAACAGCACTTTGCTTCTCCTCCTCGCGAGAACACCGCACAGCCGCTTCCCTCACGTCCGCTCTCGGTCGATCGGGAAGCCGAAGAAATCATCGTGCCCTCTCCTCCCCCGAGCTGCTAGGCAGCGCCCTGAGCTCAAGCGCCACTCTCCCGATGCCTAGACCACCGAGTTTCGGCCTCTGTTCCCGTGATCAACGACGTCCACCGCGACCTAGCTCAAAGACGGCGATCGGTCTCACGTGGGCAGACCACTACGGCGGTTTTCAAGATCGGTCAAGCACGGCCACGGATGCGCGCTGGTTCGGTGCTGCTCTCACCCAGAGCTCAGGCCATGCCATAAGCTATTGACGGCGAATTTCGAAGCTTTGCTCCAGCGGCCTCATCCCGAGCTTCCGGTACAGTTCCTCAAAATTCCTTCTCTCCAATCCTTCTTAGGGTATCAAACTTGGCACAGAGAAGCTGGACTAGCCGGCGATCACTTTCCCTTTTGCATCAAGCGCATGAAAACGCCTCAGACCGACGAATTTCGAGCTCTACTAGGGTTGTTCATGAAGGATCCATTCGGTCGCACGATGACAACCTATTTGCAGCCACTCCCGAGCTACTTTGAGGTCGTGCCGATCTTCCTAGAGCTGCGCTGGTGCTGTAGAGCTCGTCGGCACAGGTTTTGGCGGGCTGGAGACCTTGGGCAACGCTGCCGAACCTCCACAGTAGCTGCTGCACGTCGCAGGCCATTTTCCGGCCGCAGGCAGCCTAAACCGACCCCACAGCCGTGTTCCTCGGTTCCCTAAACCCCCTGGCGGCGGGTTCCAGTCTGGATGGTGGCCGGAAACGGACGGCCGGTGAGCACCGGCGTGCTCCGGCGAGGGGAAGAGCGTGGGCGCGGGCGGGGAGCCGGAGGAAGAAGACGAAGCATGGACCCCGTCTGTCAGTGGCCCAAATTTTAAATCTGGATCAGTCTGTGGCCGGGATCCCGTGTGCTGGCGCGCAAAACCTCATGGACCCGGTGTGGCTTCAATTCTAGTGCCTGGAATTTAAATAAGCGGGCCCAGTGGGATTTTCTGTAGGAAAACAATTCCAGTGAGGGCTCCAACTTTAGAAATTCATAGCTCCTGGTAGAAACCTCCAATTTGAGTGATTCCAAGTGGGTTGGATTCATATTTCAGAGTTCTATCCAAATATGAACTCAGATTTGTATGAAAGTCAATATTATATTCTGGAGAATTCTTTGAAAGTTTTCTGAAAAAGAATTATTGAGGGAGTTTGGTTTATCTAAAAATCCCCAAATTTTGCCAGAATATTCTTTGGAATAGTATTGACCTTCTAGCAACATTTCAGCTCATTTGAAGCATATTTGAGTAGGAATTGTAGTTCACTTAATTGAGCATGAAAATGCACATTACCTTAGAATTAATTCTTTTGAGTTGGAATGCTTAAAGAATTGTTCTGGGAGAACTACTCAAGTAAAAGGGCTGAATTTTGGACCAGATTACTCACATGTGACCAAGAACTCACATGTAAATTATCAGCTCAAGTTGAACCCTGGGATTTCCTGTTCCTGTTCTCCATACTTATGTATATGTGAAAATACATGGGGGACATTATGAGAATTATGGAGAACACAATTTAACCCCACATTAGCTGCAATTTGGCAAGCTAAACCCCTAGGTAGTATAGAACCTGCTGTAAAAGTTTTGAGGCCATTGAAGTTCTTGTTCTTCAGTTGCATTCAAATCTTTTCAGCTCATCTATTATGTTAATTAGAGAAAATGGTTAGTGTATAGCTAAGGCATTAAGATCAATTCAGTTCAATTCTATTTCTTTGCACAACAGAGGCAAACCAAGCCATTCTTGGCTTTTCCACACAACCTCTGTTCCTAAGAAATTAATTCTATAACTTCTTTCCGTTACATTCTATAAAACATGTACATATGCATTTCAATAGGAACCACAATGAAGGGGATTCAAAGGAGTGATTCATTGAAGTGGATCAAGCTCCGGAGAATCAAGGGTGGATCAACAAGGATACTAACTACTTATATATGGCTACCCTGCAAAACAGGCAAGCTCTGATTTGCATTTAACAGCTATTAAGTTTTTATTTTTTATTCACTTTCGGTTAAGATTTGAATTGTGCATTAGGTCTAGTGTTTGATACTCCTCTTGCATAGCCAAATGACCCATGGAGTATTGGATAGGTGTCTTTCACCGTGTAGAACTGCCATGCTTAAGTACGGTTCAGTAGAAGTCGAGTGGTGAGATGCTACTCGCAGGTTCAGGAACAACAGGGGCATACGGGATTGGTTCATAAATGAATTAGCAAGTTAAAGTTGAGACCGCAAGGTTGTAGGAGCAGCAGGACATAGGGGCCTGGGTGCTACAGACCTGTCCGTGTTGGTCAAGGACCAATCCGTATGCGGCCCTGTTGAACAAGTTTGAGTTGTGTACCGGACTCATGCTGGCTATATGGGACCTAGTAAACCGATGTACCTCGGGAAGCTGTCGTTGGGACTTTTCGGGTCACCTCAGGCGGACGGCCGGTGTGCAGTATGTGGGGAACATTCTCATGACATCTCACTTCAGCAGGTGCACCATGAGAGTGGCTACTGTACGGGGCGACTTGATCGATTCAGCGGGGGTGAAACGGGGGAAAGGCTGCCACGTATGACGTCAGTGATGGTTGTTGTAGGCAACGTCGAGTACGGGCGTACGTGTCGTGTAGTCCGGGTGTTATTGATTCGAATCACCGTCGCTTGTGGAATGGACCGAGCATACTTGTTCTCACAGTCGTGACGTAGTAAGAACTTGCATGAGAAAGGAACTAATCATATTGATGTGAAGTATCATACTAGCTTTGTATTGGATCTTGATGAATAGGCTAGTGCAAACTCGATTCCTTTATGCCATGAGCAATTTATATCGGGGGCAAGCGTTTCTTGTTTGATTGTAGACTCCCGATGTGGCGTGCCCAAGTTTACTTAAAATGCTGCAATTAATACCTGAAAGTAAGGATTCACTTTTAGGCGATTATGCTTATGCCATCCTATTTTAAGTTCATAACCTCACTTAGAGTTTCATGTGTAGGGTGACGGTTAAGTCTTGCTGAGCGTTATGCTCATGGATTCTATACGAGTTGTTTTGCAGGAAATTGGCTCGATGATTATGAGAAGGGATGCCGATGAGACTCGGGAACCTCCGAGTGCTTACTCAAAGAGCATCCTCGCCGCTGCAAATTCTCTTCGTGTTGCTAGTAAGAAACGTCCGCGGGCTGGACTGTTTCTTTGTTGCTAGATTATAAATGAGTCGTGAGAGTGATAGTCTTCCGCTGTAGCTTACTCTGATATAACTATTTGTACAACATTCTTGTATGCTTCCGCAAACTATTTATGTAATATGATGAGTTTCTTCGACCCGTGTACTGTTGGGTGCCGCATATCACGGCACCACCCAACGAGGTCCTGTGGTCCCTCACAGCATGGTATCAGGGATGTTTCAGCTGGTATCACAGCTGCGTTGGGAACAGAGCACGAATTGAGCATCATATTATGTCAAAAACTTAGGATACGGTGAGATAACGGTACTAGGCCCACATAAGGACTACTATTAGCATATTATGAAGGTGGCAATCTAACCTATTTGTTATGTCGGAAAATCGTGCATCTCGGGACGTCTATGTCTTGGGGGGTGCACGTATGCGCTGTCCACCAGTGCGCACATGCTGAAGGGTGGAGCCTCACGGGTGGCAGGTAACCCGACTCGCTTTAGTATCCTCTACGACTCTTCATGTCATTTGGGGAATTCGAGCAACGTCTGCCCCTGGCGTGCGTGGTGCAATTTGGGAGACCCTGTCATGTGGTCAGTAACGTGAACACGTAGCTCAAGGCGTGTTTGGCTTGCGAACACCTGGGCGAGTGAGGACGGCCGGGTGTACAAACTGTATGGATACCGGGTTCGGTGTGCAGCCGGACCAGATGATTGAGTGTGTTTTATGTAGGTACTAACCACGAAAACCTTAGTGCGTGTATAACACATTTGTGAGTGAACGTTTTAGTGCCACCTAAGGATACGTATATGCCGGTGTAATCTGGTTAGGTTTTTCTTTGGTGAGGCAACGTAGTACCGTCATATGTCTTACGGTGCATCGTCACCGCATTACACTTAATGGTGTTCTTTCCTATGAAGAAATCATTCATGACTAACTTTCAAACTAAAAAATGGATGTTTAAAAGCACATAATAGTTACTGAACTCTTCATGTGGCCCAAGTTTTAAAGAAGAGAATTGCTAGGCTTCTTTTGATCCGAAAACAGAGTGCTCTGTTCTGGCAGAAATTTTTGCTGGATTTTGACAGAGCATAACTCTGTGTATATTGACCCAATGAAGGTGTATGATACAGTTCTGGAAAGGTTTTTCAGTGCTATATAACTTTTCTGAAGACCTCCAGAGCAAAATCAGATGCCAACTTGATTGAATGTCCAGATTAATGCAAACTATTCAGAAAACAGAGCAGCTGCAAACTTCTCTGGATGTTTCTATAAATTAGCCGTCACAGTCTGTAGAAAAATTTCTAAGGGTCATATGATACACCGTTGGAAAGGTTATGAAACTTGCAACGATTTTGTAGTTCATAGTTTGTGCAGAATTGGACCCCATTTGTATGTATAACTGTGATGAAAACTGCCACATACAAAGGAGGTGCTGGCAAATTTTATCCAGAAATTCTGTCAACATTGAACAATCATAACTTTTGTTCCAGAAATGATCTAGGGGCATATGAGTACTCGTTGAAAAGTTACTGAAGTTAACTTTAACTTTGGTAGGCAACTTGAGTTATGAAAATGCTAGTAACTGGATCAAATTCTGGGTTAAGTACAGAAAGGTATGTTCTGTACAGAATGAGGGACTGAATATGTTGGCTGTAGAAAGATGGGTAAACATGAAATTTTGTTATGCTTTCATAAAGTTTTAGCATGTTCATGTTTTACCTACTTTCACATACTGCTGATATCAAGTTTTGACTCCCCTCCAAATTATGCTTTTGCAGTATGGTGCGTAGTCATTCTCCGAGTCAGGCTGAAGGTTCTTGCCGAGACGAGAATTACTCGACTCCACCACAGGCACCGCCATCAACGGTATGGGTGGATATCAGGGCTCAGATGGTCGAGTCAAGTCAAGAGAACACGAGACTACTCCAAGCCTTGGTACAACAGGGCTTACTCCAACGTGCACAACAGGACTTTCCACCTCGGAACGCCTATTTGGACTTCTTGGCGACACAACCGCCAATTTTCACGGAAGCCAACGAACCAGTGGAAGCTGATCAGTGTCTTTGGGTTATGGAGTCCAAGTTTGGAGTGTTTGAGTGCGATGAGTATCAGAAGACCTTATTTGCAGCTCAACAGCTCCATGGAGCCGCCGGTAATTGGTGGTTCGATTATCTCGCCACCGTTCCGGAAGGCCATCAAGTGGAATGGACGGAATTTCGTGAAGCATTCCGTGCTCTTCACATTCCTATGGGTTTTATCAAGGCCCAGCAGCAAGCATTTAGGAACTTGAGGCAGGGGGAGATGAGTGTCCTCGAGTATGTCAAAAGGTTGAACCTTTTGGCACAATATGCTCCTTCTTATGCGACGAATGAAGCTGCAAGCTGTGACTACTTCTTCTATGGCCTGAGTGCCATATTAAAAGACAAGTTGGCTTTGTTCAATCAAGACAGTTACACCGAGTTGATCAGTGCTGCCCTGCTGCAAGAACAAGCGACTGGAGTGTCAAGCAGTGAAGAGGGACCGGGATGATGTGCAAGAAGACACACCAGTTGTTCCTCGTAAGTACCGTGTGGTGTATCACACACCATCCGATGAGATATGGCAAGCACCAGTGAGATCAACTCCGTACAGATTTCTTGCTCAAGAATCATGTCTTGAAGCAACACCTTTGCCGTAGCAACGAATGACTCCTGTTACATCATTGCTGCAACCAAGTACATCAACTTCTCAACCACAAGTCAACGAAGAACCGGGGAAACCTCCGTGTTCTTATTGCCACCGTTCAGGGCATTTTAGGCAGGAATGCCGGGAGAAGTTGTTGAACAGTAGACAACCATCATCATCAGGTGGTATGCCGCCATCTGCTCAAGTCAACATAACAGCATTGCAATCCGGGAGTGTGCAACATATTGCTATTGAGGATGTCCCGGAGGGAGCACCGGTGTTAGCGGGCATGTTTACTCTCAAATACGTGCCCATATTGGTACTTTTTGATTCCGGTGCAACCCACAATTTTATCAGCAAAGCATGCGTGGATCAGCACCAATTATCCACCAATACTCCCACAACGAGTTTCCTTATACGTTCACCGGGAGGAAATATCTCTGCCAATCAGATTGTGTCCCGAGCAGCTTTGTGTTTGGGCGGAAAAATATACCCAACATTGCTGATTATGTTGGATAGGAAGAATATAGATATAATATTGGGGATGTCTTGGTTAAATCGTCATGGTTCCGTTCTCAATATCGGTAACCGGACTGTCCAGATTGACTCGCCGATTCACGGACAGAACACGCTGTTTTTAGGCAGCGAAAATCCAGATATGGTAGAGGCCTACCTACGGAAGCACTTAAACTTGAAGATATTCCAGTGGTACGTGATTATCCCGACGTATTTCCCGATGACTTACCGGGCATGCCGCCCGAGCGGGACGTCGAGTTTAAGATTGAGCTGGCGCCGGGAACGACGCCTATCTCACGAAGGCCTTACAAGATGGCACCTAACGAGCTAGCAGAGTTGAAAGAGCAACTGGATGAACTCATGAGCAAGGGTTTCATATGACCAAGTTCTTCACCTTGGGGTTGCTCATCGCTGTTCATTAAGAAGAAGGATGAAACACTATGGCTATGTGTTGATTACCGTCCTCTAAATGCTGTCACGATCAAGAACAAGTATCCTTTGCCCCGCATCGACATCCTTTTCGATCAACTGGTGGGTGCAAAGGTATTTTCGAAGATGGATCTTCGGTCGGGATATCATCAAATCAAAATCCGACCGGAGGACATACCGGAGACAGCTTTCTCGACGAGATACGGACTCTATGAGTACCTCGTCATGTCATTTGGGTTAACCAACGCTCCGGCACACTTCATGTACTTGATGAATTCTGTGTTCATGCCGGAGTTAGACAAGTTCGTTGTAGTATTCATTGACGACATATTGGTTTACTCCAAATCTGAATATGAGCACGCTGAACATCTGCGCATCGTGCTACAATGGTTTTCCTAGGCCATATTATTTCAGCAGAAGGTATAGCCGTGGACCCCAGCAAGATTGAACAAGTGCTGAAGTGGACATCTCCCAAATCAGTCCACGAGGTCCGAAGTTTCCTAGGTTTAGCGGGGTATTATCGGAGGTTTATTCCGAGCTTCTCAAAAATTGCTAAACCAATGACGGAGCTGCTGAAGAAGGGCACTAAATACATGTGGAATGCAGCATGTGAAGCCGCATTCAAAACCTTGGTGAATCATCTCACAACAGCTCCAGTTATTGCTCAGCCAGACACGACGAAGCCATTTGATGTGTACTGTGGTGCATCCGGCATCGGTCTCGGCTGTGTTCTGATGCAAGAAGGGCGTGTAGTCGCCTATGGGTCTCATCAACTGCAAAACCACGAGCAGCATTATCCAACTCATGATCTTGAGCTTGCTGCAGTGGTGTTGGCGTTAAAAATGTGGAGGCATTACCTACTTGGTAATCTTGTTCACCTCTACACCGACCATAAAAGCCTGAAGTATATCTTCACGCAGAAGGAGCTGAATATGAGACAACGGAGATGGTTGTAGCTCATCAAAGATTATGAAATCGAGATCCACTATCACCCGGGAAACGCCAACGTGGTTGCCGATGCGCTTAGTCGGAAAGCCCACGTTCACAACTTAGCAGCTGCTGAGTTGGAAGATGAAGTACCAAGCCTCCGTGTCATTCCGTATGGCGCGCTTTATAATCTCGCGCTCATTCCAACGATCCTTGAAGAGATTGTTGAGGCTCAAAGAAGAGACAGTGGTATGTCTCACATACGGAGAAGACTAGACAACGGAGAGGTGAAATTTTTCCGGAAGGATGAGAACGGTACGATATGGTTTAACGACCGTATAGTGGTACCGCGCAATATGAAACTCCGGAAGAAGATCTTGGATGAAGCCCACCTGTCAAAGTTTTCCATTCATCCCGGAAGTAACAAGATGTACCAAGATTTGAAACAGAAATTTTGGTGGACGAGGATGAAAAGGGAGATCGCCAAGTACGTATCCGAGTGTGATACGTGTAGACGGGTCAAAGCTGATCATATGCGGAAAGCCGGACCGCTACAACCTTTGAAGATACCAGCATGGAAATGGGAGGATGTGAGTATGGACTTCATCGTTGTACTACCACTCACATCCCCGAAGCATGACTCGATATGGGTGATCGTTGACCGGTTGACGAAGTCGGCTCATTTCATACCGGTGAACACTCATTTTCGAGCCAAGCAATATGCGGAGTTATTCATCTCCAGAATTATATGCTCACATGGTGTCCCGAAGACCATCATTTCAGATCGAGGTGCGCTGTTTGTTGCTCATTTTTGGGAGCAGCTGCATGCCTCGTTGGGCACCAATCTGATTATATGCTCCGCATATCACTCTCAAACCGATGGACAAACTGAGAGGGTGAATCAAGTGCTTGAGGATATGTTGAGAGTGTGTGCCATCCACCACGGTAGGAATTGGGATGATCACCTACCATTGGCGGAGTTTTCATACAACAACGGTTATCAAGCGAATATTAAAATGGCACCGTATGAAGCTCTATACGGCCGGAAGTGTCACACACCGCTGAATTGGTGTGAGTCCGGCGAAAGAGTGCTGTTTGGGATTGATATTGTGAATGAAGCCGAAGACTGAGTTCGGTTGATACAAGAGAACTTGAAGGCTGGACAATCCCGACAAAGGAGCTACGCTGATCAAAGACGTAGGCCATTACATTTTGACGTCGGAGAGCACGTGTATCTTCGTGTATCTCCGATGAAGGGAAGTCACAGGTTCAGTGTAAAGGGGAAGCTCGCTCCCCGTTTTATTGGTCCTTTTGCTATCATGGAGAAGTGCGGACCCGTAGCCTACCGGCTGGAATTACCGGCAAGTCTAGCGGGTGTCCATGATGTGTTTCATGTGTCACAGCTGCGGAAGTGTCTCAAATTCACCGCTGCTGTTCGCACCGAGGAAATCGACGAGTTGAAACCTGTCGGTACCTGAGATATGGGGACCCCCGCGCACAGGAGAAAATGCCTAAGGAACTCGCACTTCTCCGCAGGGAGAGCTCCGAAGGCGCCACACGTCCGGCGGGGCCGGACCTCCCTCTCCTCAAAAGAGAGCTCCGGGCCCGCCACGTGGCATACAGAAGCCGGACCTCCCCCTCCGCGGGAGAGAGGTCCGAAGGCGCCAAGCGTCCAGCGGGGCCGGACCTCCCTCTCCTCAGAGGAGAGCTCCGGGCCCGCCGCGTGGCCGACAGAAGCCGAGCCTCCCCCTCCGCGGGGAGAGGTCTGGAGGCTCCACGTGCCCCGCGGACCGGGCCCTCCTCTCCTCTGAGAAGGGCTCCGGGCCCGCCACATGGCAGCAGAACGGCGCTGCCTGCCCCCGAGAGATAGGCAGCGGGCGTAAAGACGCCCCATACCTTGCCCGTACAAGGTATTCAAGGCCCGCTTCTTCCCAAGACGCGGAGACGCGGAGCACGCCTCTGTCAGGTGCCGTTGCGCCCAGTCGCATCACAGACTGGCGCGCGGTGTCAGAACCTGCCAGCCAATAAACACCACGACAAGACATCCCATGCCGCCTGCGCCGTCATCAACCACTACGACTAGCATGCGGCATGGACAGGGCGGCAAGATGAAGACTCAGAAGCCTTCGACCAGAGACAGCTACCGGCATAACTGCAGATACGGTAGATAATAGACAATCTTCCCGGGACCACCTGTCGGTCCCGGCTCCCCATGTAAGCCGTCCGAGACTTGGACTATAAAAGGCTCGGGTAGGCGACGATAGCAAGGGTTCGCACTTTGCAACTCATACGCTAGCCATACACTCCCAAACTGTAACTCACCCCCAAGCTCAGGACTCTGGCCCTGAGCAGCAACCAATACAGCGAGCTCCATAGCTCGCCGTGGACGTAGGGTTTTACGCTCCGGCGGCCTGAACCACGTAAAACTCACCGCGTCAAGCTCTTACTAACTCGTCCATCCGCGCAAGCTCTCCGCAAGGGACTAGCCCCACCGAAAAAAGAACCTCCGCGGGCTGCCCAGTGCAGGCCCGGGGGAAGTGTCGACCGAACACTTCGACATTTGGCGCGCCAGGTAGGGGGGCTTTTCCCTTTGCGCGACGAGTTTCCGCCGACGAAGATGACCAAGCTTCCTTCAGCGGCAAACTCTCCTCCCCCGTGTTCACGACGAACCGTGACCAGTGGGGAGTACATGTCGACACACTCAGGACGGAGTGTGTCGGCACAAGCTGGTAGCCAGCAGCCGACTCCGGCAACGCCGACTCCGGCGATGCAGGCTCCGACCAGTGTGAGGTCTTCTGCAGCGCTGAGCGTACACCATGGCGGTGCGCTAGCTGCAGCAAGAGCACTGCTGCGCAACCCACCTGCTGGGGATGCGCCCCATTCTGCGACCCAACAGTGGGTCCGCGAGGTGGACCGCCTCGTCGTCGCCGCCGCGAACCCTCGGTTTCGGCGAGGGCGACGCCCTGGACAACCGGCTGTGTCGCTGACGCGCACGCCCACGGTTGACGGACAAATGGTGGATTCCAGCTCCTCCAGGCTCCCGTCGACGGACCTGAGAAGGGAGCTGGAGCGGTGCCACTTGGGCCAGGATGCCCGGGTGTACCTCGAGCGACGTCGAGAAAGGCGGTGCAACCATGAGGCTGGCGACAGCATGACGTCGGCCTCGACACAACCTGGAGGCAGGTCTTCACCACGCGAGTCCTGCCTCAGGCGTTCGCCACGCAACATATGCCACAACCGTATGCGCCGCAAGCAGCGCCCCCGGTCTATGGTGCAGCCTTGCCCATGCCGGGATACACGGTCCCAAGTGCGAACCAAGCGTTCGCAGTGTCAATACCTGCGGCAGCAGGAGCGGGATGTGCAGCTCTTGCACCCCACCTTCGCTTCGCGAGGTGGCCACGCAAGTTTCGCCCGCACCTGCCTGAGAAGTACGATGGTAGCGTCAACCCGGCAGAGTTCCTCCAGATCTACTCCACCGCCGTACTTGCCACAGGAGGGGACGAGGCTGTCATGGCCAACTACTTCCCCGTCGCCCTGACCGGCCCAGCTCGGTCTTGGCTCATGAACCTACCTCAGGGGTCCATAACTTCCTGGGGAGAGCTCTGCCGGCAGTTCGTTGCCAACTTCGGCAGCTCCTACACCCGTCCCGGCACGGAGCTTGACCTCCACGCTATCAAGCAACAACCTGGGGAGTCGCTGCGCTCTTTCATCCAGCGGTTCTCCCAGGTACGCAACACCATCCCGCATATTCAAAGTGCTTCTGTGGTGGTGGCGTTCCGACAGGGTGTCCGGGACGAGAAAATGCTTGAGAAGCTCGCGACCAGAGAGGTCCGCGATGTCTCTGAGCTCTTCAGCCTGGCGGACAAATGCGCCAGAGCAGCTGAAGGGCGGAACTGGCACGCTCTGCCGACCTCCGAGCCAGGTGGACAACCCGGGTCCGGCGCTGCTGCCTATGGGGGTGGCAAGAAAGCCAAGAACCGGGGGAGTGGCAAGATGAAGTCATCGTTCATGGCTCCCGTCGCCGCAGCAGCGACGACTAGTGGAGCTCGGGGGCCACGCCCCGACAAAAGGCAGCGGCAGTCACCAGCCCCAGATAGTGACCAGGGCGGGCTATGCCCCGTGCATGGCGCCGGCAGCCATACAGCTGCCGAGTATTGGGATATCCAGAGGCTCGCAGAGCGCTTCCGCAAAGGAAGACAGCAGAGAGCTGAAGCACCGCCCTACCCTCAGAGGGATGGCAAACTGAAGGTCGATGCCCCAGTCACCGCCGCCCATCAGGTGGGGTTCCAGGAGCCTCAGCGTGTCATAAAGACAGCGCATAACGGTGAGGACACCAGCTCCGACGGTGACGGGCCAGGGCAGTAGCCAACTGCGGCACGCCTCCGTGCTTCGGACGTACCTCCCGGGGGCCGCCCAAGATCTGTCAACCCCTTGAAGGCCTTGCCAGAAGGGGAAGACGCCTTGGGTCATCCAAGACGAGCCCGGGTCCACCTACCCCTTGAAGGCCTTAGCCAGAAGGGGAGAACTCCCCGGGGGCCCCCAGGAGAAGCCGCGCAGGACCTGATCCAGCGCGAAGATGACAACCTCGTCGACGAGACTCAGCTGCACGTAACACCCCACAACGCGCGGTCTCGGCTGATGCTCTAAGCACTACCGCGAAAGAACCGAACGCATCGGGGGCCTGCAGGAGGGCAACCTGGTGTTGCGGCACGCTCTATTCCAAGAAGGACCCATAAGCTCTCCCCCAGCAGGGAAGGTCCCTTCCGAATCATGAAAGCTACCGCCCCAGGTACACATGCCTTTCAACTGAGTGTGGGATCCGTTCCCAAAAATCCTTGCCATGAAGCAACACTGTAAGTCCTACTTCCCGAGCATAAGTAGAACAGAGTTATTCCCTTCTGTAATGAATCTCATAGAATTTAGGAACAGAGCTTGGGGCAGCTAAGTCTCAAGGGACGGTACAGGACTACGTCCAGTTTAGCCTGGTTTCGACCCTAAGCGCGTAGAGTCTTGCTTCCCTTGAAGACGAGGCGGGATATTGCCTCCATGTACAGCCAGAATTCCACCTATGGGCATGAATACAGAAACCTGTTCTACTTAGCTCCCTCTCATGCGCTCATTTAAATTATGCATTAATTTTTATGACCGCACTATCTTTGTATGTTCATGGTACATCTAGCTCCCCCTCTCCTGCGCTCATCCATTGTCGGCATTCGCTATCCTACCGAAGGCGGCTGCGCTTGAGGCACCTGCCGATGGCCGAGTGAGTCTCTCGGGCCTCCCCCAGTCAGGTGTTGCGGTGCCAGTTGGTTACCTCCAGGAAAGGTCTGCGTTGTGCATGGGGGTCCAGGGTGCGTATCCAGCTTAGCAGGCCATGAGCCCAAAGCATGCGCATCCTGCCCTCCGGAGGTACAGGGGAGTACAACCGCTTTGCCTGGTCATGAACCCAAAGCACGTGCACTCTGCTTCCCCAGCGCATGACCCGGTACTAGGGATCGGACTGCCGTACCCGGACCTCGGAGGGAGCCGGAGCTCCTGTGCCTCGTGCACAGAATTGCCCAAGCCCCGTATAACGGATCAGAATCGTAAGACGGATAAGACTAGGAGACGGGAGGGGAGGACCCCCCGAGGAGAATTACATTTCCTCTGCCTGTGTGCAGGACCTCCAGGTTACGGCAACAGGGACTGCATGAAGCAGGGGGAAAGGAGCTACCAACTACTTCGGCCTAGGACTGGAAGGACTGGGTCCTGCCCCTTCAGCAGGGGCGGGACCCGAGGGCCCCACGTGTCCAGCGGGCCCGGAGCTCTCGCCTCCCCTGAGGAGGGCTCCGGGCTCGCCATGTGGCAGGCAGAAACCGGACCTCCCCCCCCCCCCCCCCCCCCCGGTGGGAGGGCTCCGAAAGCCCTACGTGTCCAGCATGGCCGGAGCTCCCACCTCTTAAGGAGGGGCTCCGGACCCGCCACGTGGCAGGCAGATTTGGAGCTCCCCATGGGGCGAGATCCGGAGACCCCCGGGGGCCCCTAACACGGTTAGGACACGAGGAAGGTGTCTATGCAAAGCTCCGAGATTGGAGATGGCCTATAGTACCTTGCGGAGCTAAGGACTCAGTCAGGCAAAGCCAAGAAGGAGAGAAAAAGCATCACAGACACAAATATCTAAAAGAGTCGAACTAAGCGAGGCTCCATGAGCTGGACTACAGACTCGATAAAAAGGGATAAACAAGTCCTAAGGACCTCCCGGCTCCCGCCGGAACCTTGCGGCTACAAGGGCGGTCACATCCTCGACTTCTGCCCTGGCAGCTTGCTCCCGCTCCGTGGCTGGGCCCTCTCTCGCAGGTTCTAGCGAGAAAGAGGTGTCGCGGCTCTTAAAGCATGCCAGCACATGTGATGCAACCTCTAAGGCTAGGCCGCGTCCCTCGGCCTCAAGCTCGCTGGCGACCACCGAGTCTAGCCTGTCCAGCTTGGCACCGATCGACTCCAGCACGGGGATCACCTCCGCCACCTTCAACGCAGGGGCCGCGGCCCTCACCGGACTGAAGCCAAGAGGGATCAGGGCGGACCCCGCTCGATCCACGAAGCTCGAGACCGCAAGAGCCTCGGAGGACCGCAAGGCCGAAAGCTCCTCCACCTCGCGGCGGGCCGCCTGCAGAGCCTCCAGGTTCCTCTCGGAGAATTCCTTCTCCTTGGCCGCCAGGGAGCTCTCCCGAAGATGGAGAGTCTTGGCGAGCCGCTCCAACTCAGCAGCCATGAAGTCGGCGGCCAACTCCCGGTCCAAGACCGCCCGACGATCACGGGAGACCTGTTCCTCCCTCAAGTCGAGGTCTGCCTTCAGGATCTCCAGCTCCTCGATCTGAGCTCGAAGGTCATCCTCGCCCGCCGCCAGCTGCGCGGCGACCCTCTCCGCCTCAGCTGCCGTGGAACGCTCCCGTTTCTCAACGGCGAGTTCACGGCGCTCCAACTGCTGCCGTATCTCCACAGCAGCAGAGAGGCTCTCTTCAGCCCGGGCGTGTGCCTCCAGGGCCTCCCTGTTGATCCGCCGCGATTGGGTGTCCATGCGGTCGACAGCCCGCTTCATCCGGTCTAGGAGCACTTCCCTGAAGTCGAGCAACTCCTGCCTGGAGTCGAGCTCGCTCTTAACCTTCGCGGTCCTCTCCCGCAAAAGGTTCCCCCAGGTGAGGAGGCGATCCCGTTCAACCGTATACTCCTCCCGCTCGCGACCTAGTGCAGCCAAGACCTGCCGAACGCTCGTCTCGGCAAGCGCGAAGGCATCTGCCAGGGGCAATGGAGCAACAGAGGCCGGGGCAGTCCCCCCGACCTCCTCCATTACCTCGTCTTCAAGAGGAGTCGACGCACCAGCAACCGAGACGAGGCACCGATCAGGAGAAGCTGGCTCCGAGGCTCTGGCAGCCGGACCTGCCGGGCTCTCTTCAGCTTCTGGCTCCTTGACCTGTGGAGAGGGGCGAGCCGGGGAAGGCGGCGCTGGAGTAAAGGCCGGGCCGCCTAGTACAGGGTCAACCTGCGCTGGCTTGGGGGCCGCGGTGGCCGTCTCGGCAGGAAGAGACGACGCCGCCGTGGAGTCCGGGCAGACCGGAACAGGAGAAGTTCGCGTTGGCCTGGGGTCCGCGGCAGTTGCCCCTGGCTCCGAGCGCAACGGCACAGACTCCCCGCAAGTCGGGGATGGCCGGGAAGCGCAGACACTCCAGCGGGCTCTGAACCCCGACTCCGAGCCGAGATAGGACTCCCAGAGCCCGATGCCGTCACTGACGGCCGTTCCGCAGTCGCCTGAACTGGCGGAACGGAGGACGCCCCAGAAGCTTCCCTCAATGCATCAGCCCGGGGCCTCTTCGAGTCGCCACCGGAGGGAGTGCCAGGCACCCCAGATTCCTGACTTGGCACAGACGCGGCCGCTGGAGGAGATCGAGCGCGCTTCTTCTCTGGTGGCGGGTTGGAGGCCATGGCGAGGGAGAACTCAAGGGCAAGAGAGCAAAAGCACAAGAGTCCGAGAAGAAACACAGAGAAGTGCGAAGCGAAGCCGCAATGTCGGTAAGATCCCCTCTAAAAACTTCCCGGGTACAATTCCAAGCAATTCGGAACTCTTCGGATACGCTGCATCGGCAACCGCTTCGGCTCCTAAACTGAGTGCCGATGACGGGTGGACCCAAGCCGCCCAACTGAAGCGGTGGGTCAAGGAGTCAGTCTCCTGAGAAGATGAGCCGGCAAGGCACTTCGGTGGTTCCCGAAGAAAGTGCCGCGACGTGCAGAAGTGGCAGTCTTGGGAACCGCCGCAGTAAAAGCATCCATCAAGTGAACGCTTGCTCCCACGATCCCGCAGCCGTTTATGCTCCGGCAGCGGTCAATTCGGGACTTAGAGAAAGTGCGCGGATCGGAAGAGACGGAGGTCCCACCTCGGGCTCACTATCTCCCCCGAGATGGGCCCGGGGGCCACTCTCGGTACCTGAGATATGGGGTACCCCCGCGCATAGGAGAAAATGCCTAAGGAACTCACCCTTCTCCGCAGGGAGAGCTCCGAAGGCGCCACGCGTCCGGCGGGGCCGGACCTCCCTCTCCTCAGAGGAGAGCTCCAGGCCCGCCACATGGCATACAGAAGCCGGACCTCCCCCTCCGCGGGAGAGAGGTCCGAAGGCGCCAAGCGTCCAGCGGGGCCGGACCTCCCTCTCCTCGGAGGAGAGCTCCGGGCCCGCCGCGTGGCCGACAGAAGCCGAGCCTCCCCCTCCGCGGGGAGAGGTCCGGAGGCTCCACGTGCCCCGTGGACCGGGCCCTCCTCTCCTCTGAGAAGGGATCTGGGCCCGCCACGTGGCAGCAGAACGGAGCTGCCTGCCACCGAGAGATAGGCAGCGGGCGTAAAGACGCCCCATACCTTGCCCGTACAAGGTATTCAAGGCCCGCGTCTTCCCAAGACACGGAGATGCGGAGCACGCCTCTGTCAGGTGCCGTTGCGCCCAGTCGCATCACAGACTGGCGCGCGGTGTCAGAACCTGCCAGCCAATAAACACCGCGACAAGACATCCCATGCCGCCTGCGCCATCATCTACCACTACGACTAGCATGCGGCATGGGCAGGGCGGCAAGATGAAGACTCAGAAGCCTTCGACCAGAGACAACTACCGGCATAACTGCAGATATGGTAGATAATAGACAATCTTCCCGGGACCACCTGTCGGGTCCCGGCTCCCCTTGTAAGCCGCCCGAGACTTGGACAATAAAAGGCTCGGGTAGGCGACAATAACAAGGGTTCGCACTTTGCAACTCATACGCTAGCCATACACTCCCAAGCTGTAACTCACCCCCAAGCTCAGGACTCCGGCCCTGAGCAGCAAGCAATACAGCGAGCTCCATAGCTCGCCGTGGACGTAGGGTTTTACGCTCCGGCGGCCTGAACCACGTAAAACTCACCACGTCAAGCTCTTACTAACTCGTCCATCCGCGCAAGCTCTCTGCAAGGGACTAGCCCCACCGAAAAAAGAACCTCCGCGGGCTGCCCAGTGCAGGCCCGGGGAAGTGTCGACCGAACACTTTGACAAAACCGGACCTGACCTACACCGAGCGACCGGTTCAGATTTTGGATGAAAAGACCCGGGTAACCCGGAATCGGACGATCAAATTTTACAAGGTGCTGTGGAGTAATCATACCGCGGAAGAGGCGACGTGGGAAAGTGAAGATTACCTCCGCATCAACTATCCGGAACTTTTAGCTTTGTACAGTTTGTAGTTACCTCTCCCGTCTCGTTCCTCTTTTGTAATCTTGGGACGAGATTCTTTTAAGGGGGGAGGATTATAAAAGTCCCAAAAATGTGTATGAATAAAAACCAAGGTTTGAGTTCATATGTGTGGTGCAAAGACATGAAAAATGGGACTTGCTAAAACTTTTCTTCATGCAAAGTAATACAGGGATGACCATCCAAAATGAGGCTCACATTTTTATTTAAAAGTGTTGAACCAATAAGGAGTTAAATACCTCTTTGCATGTAAGTGTAAAAATCAGATTTGAAATTCAAAGTTCACACATTGGTGACCAAAAACTTGGAATAAACATGCAGCCATATAGTTGGAAGTTGTAGGGAAAAGTTTAATCACAAACTTTGCATTTGTAGGGTGGGCTCAAAAAGGAGTTAAAGAGAAGCACTTGCAAACTCTAGCCAAATTCAATTTGGTCATACATATTCAAACTGAATTTGGAGAATTCAAATTCTAGCCACCCTTTTGTGAGGACCCCCGCCGTCCCGATCACTCACGGGGACGGGGCACCTCGCCCGGGAATCGCATTGGGTGGTGCCGTACGATGCGGCACCCAATAGCACACACAATAAAACATCATATTACATAAACCAAGCGGAAGCTTACAAAGAGTTAACTTTACAAATACTTCTCAAATAATCTACAGCGGAAGACTGATACAACTCACGTCTTATATCTATGCTAAGCAATAGAGAAGACGTCCAGCCCGCGGACCCTTCTCACTAGCATCACGATGACAACAGCAGCGGCAAGGGTTTCCACGAGTTTACCGCTCGGAGAGTTCCGAGTCTCATCGGACAACCGTACTCAGTAGCATAGTGTTATTACCTGCAAAACAACTTGTATAGTATCCGTGAGCATAACGCTCAGCAAGACTTAGCCATCGGCCCTAAGCATGAAACTCTACATGATGGTAAAAACTTAACATAGGATAGTACATTGCATATGAACTCGCCTAAAAATGGGTCCTTACTTTCAAGTGTTATTAGCATCAAATTAAGTATAACCGTGGGCATCTCACATCAGGAGTCCACAATCAGACAAGAAACACTTCCTCCCGATGTAGCTTGCTCATGGTGGAAATGAATCAAATTTGCACTAACCTATTCACAAATCATAACATTACGTTACTAGTATTAACTTCAAAACAATGATGATTAATTCTTATCTCAGTGCAAGTTATCTCTACGTCACGACGAAGTGAACAAGCGGTACTCATAACCACGAGGGACGGTGAATCGACTCGTTATACACCTGCAGGGATACCCGAATAGCACGTCACGTACGCCCATACTCGAAGCCGCACACAGCACGCTCCCCTGATGTCATACGGGACAACCTTTCACCAAACAGCCCAAACGTCGAACCGGTCGCACCGAAACGAGCAGGAGGTTCCCTACACGGAGCATCTCTCTATGCCCGTTAGCAGAATTCCACCTTGCTGCCCTCAGCCTACACCTATAAATCGGTGCGTTATGCCTCGACGCCCGGAGGTATAGGTTACATCGGTTTATCGGGTCCCATATATCCGATATGCCTTCGGTACATTCAATACTTGTTCAGCAGGGCCGCATACGGATTGGTCATCAACCGACACGGACAGGTCTAAGCACCCAGGCCCCCATGTCCTGTTGCCCCTACACCCTGCCCGGTCTCATTTCAACTTACTAGCAACCTTTTGAACCAATCCCCTATGCTCCCAATTTCCAATACTCGCGAGTAGCATCCAGCCACTCGACTTCTACCGAGTCCTACTTAAGCATGGCATATTCTACACGGTGGAAGGACACCTACCCAAATACTCCATAGGTCTTCTGGTCATGCAAGAGTAGTATCAAACACCTAGACTTAATGCATAATTCATCCTAACCGACGTATTGTATACAAACTAAAAACTTAGTGGTAGTTAAATGCAAACCGGGGCTTGCCTGTTTTGCAGGGTCTAATAGTATATAATTCAGTTACAATCTTGTCTCACTTGAGGCTTGATCAACTGGTCCACTTCAATGGAATCACTCCATCGAACTCGTCCATTGGTTGCCTCCGTCGTAAGTCCTATTGATATGTATATGCATATGTTCTTATAATGCAATTTCAAGAGGTAAAGACTCAACTTGTTAATAACAGGGAACTGTGTGGGAGTACTATGAATGAAGTTTTTGTCCCTGTGGTGCAGAGGAATTAGAGGAAGAACCACATGTCCATAAGAATTTCCATTAACATGTTTTATGGTTCCTAATGGACATGTGATAAGAGTTGAAATGGGTTGAAAGGAACTAAAGGTCCTGATCTCCAATGACTTCACAATTCTTATCTGAAGTCATACATTACACAGAGACTTATCTTACCAAATTGCAGCTAATGTGAGTGGAAATTGTGTCTTCCATAATTCCCACTATAATTCTCTATGTGTTTCTCATATACATAAGCATGGAGAACAAGAACAGGTGAATATAAAGTTCAATTTGAGCTGAAACTTTACAGGTGAGTTCCTGGTCACCTGAAAGTGTTCTGGACCAAAATTAAGGACTTTTCATTGTGTAGTTCCTCCAGAATAATTCTATAAGCAATTATGCTACAAGGATTTAGTTCTGAAGTAAGGTGCATTTTCATGCACAATAAGGTGATCTATCATTTCAAGTATGGCTCATAGAGCATGTCTGAATTTTCCTATGATTTTTGGAACTATGGATTTCCCAGAACTGATTTTTACAAAGGAAAACCTTTTCTGGAAAAGTTTCTGGATAATTTTGAGTACAGCAGATTGTACTCTTGAAATTCCTACTCAAATCATCTTCAATTGATCTAAAACTTTGCTGAAAGTACAATAATATCCTAAAGAATATTCTGGCAAAAATTGAGGAATTTTGGATAAACCAAACTCTCTCAATAATTCTTTTACAGAAAAATTTAAAAGAATTATCCAAAATTTAATATTGAATTTTATACAAATTGGGGTTCTTATTTGGATATACCTTTGCAAAAGGAATCCAACCCAATTTGAATCACCTAATTTGGAGTTTCCTACACAAAGTTATGAATTTCTTAAGTTGGAGCTAAAACTGGATTTGTTTTACTATTGGAAAAATGACTTGGGCCCACGTTTTAAATTGCAGCCAGTGAGATTCCAGCCACACCGGGCCACACCATTTTGGCGCGCAGCCACACGGGATCACCGAGCCACAACTGATCAGTTTTTAAACTCTCGGTCGCTGACACGTGGGGCCCGCCCGGATCATCTTCTTCCTCGGGACATTTCCCTCCCCCGCGCTGTCCCGATGCCGGACCTTCGCCGGAGCTCAGCGGGCCGGTGTTTCCGGCCAACTCCCGGCCGGAGACTCGCCGCCCAGGGTTTCTCAGCGTCGGGGAGCACGTTGGCGGGGTTTGCGTGGGTGCTAGATCACCGGAAATGTGCCGGCGACGTGCGGCCATCTCGGGAGAAGTCCGGCGCCGTCGACAGGTGTTCCTAGCCCGCCAAACTTGCGAGGAATTGTCTCTACAGCATCCTTGGATGCTAGGGAAGCTAGGCATAGCCTTGGAATTGCTCGGTAACAGCGGCAAATGGTTCTTCACCGTGCACCCGAGACACCTTCCACATTTTGAGCTCGGAAAACTCGGAAATTGGGCGGTCTACATGCGTTTCTAAGCTAGGGTTGTGAAGAAAAATTGTTCGCCGACTAGTTTCGGTCCTTTGTGCAAGATTCTGGGAACTAAGAGTGAAGATTGAGATCGAATTTGAAAGTTCCTTACCGGAAGGTCGGTTTATGGCCGCCGGAGATCTTTTCTCGAATTCGCGCTCTGTCGTCCATGTCATGGCTTGAGCTCCAGAGGTGAGCATCACCGAGGACCAGCGCATCCGAAAACGTTCTTGCTCGGGCACGAGAAGCTCCCCGTGCAGCTGTCCACGGAAGCACGATCGTGGTTCGTCCTCGGATCACCGCAGACCGACGTCGTCCTTGGTCAGGGCAGCGAGAAATCTCTGGGGTTTGTGCCTAGCAGGTAGAGGAGAGTCCCCTGGTGCCGTTTCTCAGCTTGGGAAGCTCTGTGGCACGGTTTTGGGTGGCTCCCGGTCGATGGTCCGAGGCGGCAGCGACGCCTCTGCTCTTTATCCGTGCGACGAGAAGACGGGGCGGTGTCTCTGTCTCGTGAGCGAGCGGATCACTTCGTCCGTGGAGGTGGCCCGAGCTGTTTGCCAGCGCTTCACAGCAGCAGGAGGTGGCGGCGACGTCCCCACCTCGGTGGCGCGCTCTCGGCTGCCCGGGTTCGAGTTTGATCCGCGCGTGAAGACTTCGGGTGCAAGTCTCCTTCACTCACTGCACGGTGGGCCACCCCCCCTCATGTGATATTTCTCCACTGCACTTTGAGATTCCCACACAACTCTGATCCAAATTTGACCAAATTTGGAGGGTAGGCCAAATCTGATGTGAGGAATTTGAATCTGAAATCAGATTTCAAAATTGAGCATGTTTGGTTCAGTTTCCAAATTCAAATTTGAATTTGAATGTGATCTCAAATGATGCTTGAACAATTGGTATATGAGCTCAAAATTTCTCCAAATTTGTAACTTAAGCTCTTTAATACCTGAGAAATGCAATGGTCACCTCACATATGGGACCTTGGGCAATCTAGACATGAATTCTTTGCCAAGATTCCAATTTGGGTTTAAATTTCCCTCCCCTCTACTCATAGAGGATGTACACATGAGTTAGATCTTTAGGAGTGAAATTCTCTCACTGGGTCAACATGTTTCAGTATAAGCTAAAGAAAATGTTAGCTTTCCCCACATGTCCATGTTTGAGTTTATCATTTCATGTGACATAACTCAAGTTCTTCCTTTGCCTTAACATGTTTGAATTTAACATGAATTCAAACATGATCATAATTCACTCCTACCTAGCTCACCTTCAAAACAGAAAGTTGCCACCATGACTCTCCTCACCTTCAAATGTGGGAGGTCCCATGTGTGTGTTCAAGAATTTGGCGGCACCTTGAGGTGAGCATTTGAGTCTAAAGAGCTGCTTTTAATTCTTCCTTATACACATGTATGATCAAACATAAAATTAACTCCACCTTGGTCCAACACATCCAAATTAATGCTTGAACCCATGTTGTTAACCCCACGTATACCATCCTGTGTAAGAAAGTTTTTTGTAAGTCCCATTTTCCGTGAACCCAAAACACAATGATGCTCAAACATCCATCTCTTGGCATTCATGTTTTTGGGGCTTTTACATTCCTCCCCCCTTAAAAAGAATCTCGTCCTGAGATTCCAAGTAGGAGAATGAGACAGGAGAGGCAATGTCAATCGGTATGACGATCAGAATTTCCGGATTGTTAATGTGGTGGTAATCCTTGCTCTCCACGTTGTTTCTTCCGTGGTATGATTTCTCCACAGCACCTTGTAAAAGCTTAATGCTCGCTTCCAGGTGTTCCGGATCCTTTCATCCATAGTCAGAATCGTTCGTTCAGTGTAGGCACGACCCGACTTCGACCCGTCGATTTCTTTGGTACGCACAGCAGCGGAGATTTGAGGCACCTTCGCAGCTGTGACACATGACTATGTCGTGGACACCCGCAATACATGCCGGTAGTTCCAACCGGTAGTCTACGGGTCCGTACTCCTTTGTGGTAGCCAATGGATCTAAAGCTCGGGGAGCAAAATCCCCCCTTCACATCGAACCGGTGAATGCCTCTCATCGGAGACACACGAAGATACAATGCGTTTCCCCGACGTCGAAATGCCACGGTCTACGCCTTTGATCCTTGTAGCTTTTCTGTCGGGATTATTTAGCCTTCAAGTTCGCTTCTTATTGTTCGAACTCGGTCATCGGTTTTGTTGACCAATCAACCCCGAACAGTACCCTTCCGCCATACTCGCACCCCTTCAGCGGTGCGCAATATTTCTGACCATAGGGCTTCATCTTACGAGGTATAACTATACGGTCTTTAAACCATAGAGTACCCTCACTGTCCTTTATGGTGACGGCATTGAGTGAATGATAATCACACTTAATCTTAGTGTCTCATCGTTCTGCTTAACGAACAGCGCAGAGCAATCCTACGGTGATGAGCTTGGTCGGATATAACCATTGCTCACGAATTCCCTTAGTTGCTCCTTCTATTTCGCCAGTTCAGCGGGTGCCATCATATACGGCTTCTGTGAAATCGGTGTTGTTTCCGGTGCTCATTCAATCTTGGACTTGGCGTCCCAATTGGCTGGTGTGACCGGTACTCATCGGAAACACATCGGATATCCACATACCACCAGAATATCCTCGGGTTTAGTCAGTTCCATGTGATAGGCTTAACTAACCCTCCTTGCTGTAAAGAACAGACCCGGCTGTCCTAACCCAGATTTTAATCTGTTTACTAGTATTTTCATAACTCAAGATGAATACCAAAGTTAAATTTAACTTCAGTATCTCTTCAACGAGTACTCCTATACCTCAGGATCATTTCTGGACTAAAGGTTATGGTTGCTCAAAGCTTGACAGAATTCTTGGATAAAAATTTGCCAGCATCTCCTTTGTATGCGGCTATTTCTATCACAGTTGTATACGCAAATACAATAAAATCTGAACAAACTTTGAACTACAATAATGTTACAAATTCCATAACCTTCCCAACGGTGTATCATCTGACCCTTAGAGATTTTTCTACAGACGGTTAGGTCTAATTTACGTAAACATCTAGAGAGTGTTGCAGCTGTTCTGTTTCCTCAACAGTTTGCATTTACCTGGACATTCAACCAAGTTGGCTTGTGATTCTGCTCTGGAGTTCTACAGAAAAGTTGTAGATCACTTAAAAACCTTTCGATAACTGTATCAAACACCTTCATTGAGTCCAGACACTCAGAGCAATGCCCTGTCAAGCTCCAGCAAAATTTCTGCCAGAACCGGGCACTCTGTTTTTGAAATCAATGGAAACCTAGCAAGCCTCTTCTTTGAAACTTAGTCCAAACGAAGAGCTCAGTAACTAATATGTGCTTCTAACCATCAATTTTTAGTTTGAAAGTTAATCAGGAATTATTTCTTTAAAGGAAAGAAACTATCCAATGTAGTACGGTGTCGATGCACCGTAAGACATATGACGGTACTACGTTGCCTCACCAAAGAAAGACCTAACCGGATTACACCGGCATATACGTATCCTTAGGTGGCACTAAAACGGTCACTCGCAAACGTGTTCTACCCGTACTAAGGTTTTCGTGGTTAGCACCTACATAAAACACACTCAATCATCAGGTTCGGCTGCACACCGAACCCGGTATCCATACAGATGGTACACCTGTCCGTCATCACTCGCACAGGTGTTCTCAAGCCAAGCACGCCTTGAGCTACGTGTTCACGTTACTGACCACGTGACGGGGTCTCCCATACTTGCCCAAAGCACGCTAGGGAAAAGCGTTGCACGAATACCCCAAACGACATGAAGAGTCGTAGAGGATACTAAAGCGGGTCGGGTTACCTGCCACCCGTGGGGCTCCACCCTTTAGCTTGTACGCACTGGTGGACAGCGCATACGTGCACCCCCCAAGACATAGACGTCCCGAGATGCACGATTTTCCGACATAACAAATAGGTTAGCTTGCCACCTTCATAATATGCTAATAGCAGTCCTTATATGGGCTTAGTACCGTTATCTCACCGTATCCTAAGTTTTTGTCGTAATATGATCCTTATTCTGTGAGCTATTACTAATGCGGCTCTGATACCACGCTATGAGGACCCCCGCCGTCCCGATCACTCACGGGGACGGGGCACCTCGCCCGAGAATCGCATTGGGTGGTGCCGTACGATGCAGCACCCAACAGCACACACAATAAAACATCATATTACATAAACCAAGCGGAAGCTTACAAAGAGTTAACTTTACAAATACTTCTCAAATAATCTACAGCGGAAGACTGATACAACTCACGTCTTATATCTATGCTAAGCAATAGAGAAGACGTCCAGCCCGCGGACCCTTCTCACTAGCATCACGATGACAACAGCAGCGGCAAGGGTTTCCATGAGTTTACCGCTCGTAGAGTTCCGAGTCTCATCGGACAACCGTACTTAGTAGCATAGTGTTATTACCTGCAAAACAACTTGTATAGTATCCGTGAGCATAATGCTCAGCAAGACTTAACGGTCGGCCCTAAACATGAAACTCTACATGATGGTAAAAACTTAACATAGGATAGTACATTGCATATGAACTCGCCTAAAAATGGGTCCTTACTTTCAAGTGTTATTAGCATCAAATTAAGTATTACCGTGGGCACCTCACATCGGGAGTCCACAATCAGACAAGAAACGCTTCCTCCCGATGTAACTTGCTCATGGTGGAAATGAATCGAATTTGCACTAACCTATTCACAAATCATAACATTATGTTACTAGTATTAATTTCAAAACAATGATGATTAATTCTTATCTCAGTGCAAGTTACCTCTACGTCACGACGCAGTGAACAAGCGGTACTCATAACCGCGAGGGACGGTGAATCAACTCGTTATACACCTGCAGGGATATCCGAATATCACGTCACGTACGCCCATACTCGAAGCCGCACACAGCACGCTCCCCTGATGTCGTACGGGACAAACTTTCACCAAACAGCCCAAACGTCGAACCGGTCGCACCGAAACGAGCAGGAGGTTCCCTACACGGAGCATCTCTCTATGCCCGTTAGTAGATTTCCACCTTGCTGCCCTCAGCCTACACCTATAAATCGGTGCATTATGCCTCGACGCCCGGAGGTATAGGTTACATCGGTTTATCGGGTCCCATATATCCGATATGCCTTCGGTACGTTCAATACTTGTTCAGCAGGGCCGCATGCGGATCGGTCCTCAACCGACACGGACAGGTCTAAGCACCCAGGCCCCCATGTCCTGTTGCCCCTACACCCTGCCCGGTCTCATTTCAACTTACTAGCAACCTTTTGAACCAATCCCCTATGCTCCCAATTTCCAATACTCGCGAGTAGCGTCCAGCCACTCGACTTCTACCGAGTCCTACTTGAGCATGGCATATTCTACACGGTGGAAGGACACCTAGCCAAATACTCCATAGGTCTTCTGGTCATGCAAGAGTAGTATCAAACATCTAGACTTAATGCACAATTCATCCTAACCGACGTATCGTATACAAAGTAAAAACTTAGTGGTAGTTAAATGTAAACCGGGGCTTGTCTGTTTTGCAGGGTCTAATAGTATATAATTCAGTTAGAATCTTGTCTCCCTTGAGGCTTGATCAACTGGTCCACTTCAATGGAATCACTCCGTCGAACTCGTCCATTGGTTGCCTCCGTCGTAAGTCCTATTGATATGTATATGCATATGTTCTTATAATGCAATTTCAAGAGGTAAAGACTCAACTTGTTAATAACAGGGAACTGTGTGGGAGTACTAAGAATGAAGTTTTTGTCCCTGTGGTGCAGAGGAATTAGAGGAAGAACCACATGTCCATAAGAATTTCCATTAACATGTTTTATGGTTCCTAATGGACATGTGATATGAGTTGAAATGGGTTGAAAGGATCTAAAGGTCCTGATCTCCAATGACTTCACAATTCTTATCTGAAGTCATACATTACACAGAGACTTAGCTTACCAAATTGCAGCTAATGTGAGTGGAAATTGTGTCTTCCATAATTCCCACTATAATTCTCTATGTGTTGCTCATATACATAAGCATGGAGAACAAGAACAGGTGAATATAAAGTTCAATCTGAGCTGAAACTTTACAGGTGAGTTCCTGGTCACCTGAAAGTGTTCTGGACCAAAATTAAGGACTTTTCATTGTGTAGTTCCTCCAGAATAATTCTATAAGCAATTATGCTACAAGGATTTAGTTCTGAAGTAAGGTGCATTTTCATGCACAATAAGGTGATCTACCATTTCAAGTATGGCTCATAGAGCATGTCTGAATTTTCCTATGATTTTTGGAACTATGGATTTCCCAGAACTGATTTTTACAAAGGAAAACCATTTTCTGGAAAAGTTTCTGGATAATTTTGAGTACAGCAGATTGTACTCTTGAAATTCCTACTCAAATCATATTCAATTGATCTGAAACTTTGCTGAAAGTCCAATAATATCCTAAAGAATATTCTGGCAAAAATTGAGGTATTTTGGATAAACCAAACTCTCTCAATAATTCTTTTACAGAAAAACTTAAAAGAATTATCCAGAATTTAATATTGAATTTCATACAAATTGGGGTTCATATTTGGATAGACCTTTGCAAAAGGAATCCAACCCAATTTGAATCACCTAATTTGGAGTTTCCTACACAAATTTATGAATTTCTTAAGTTGGAGCTAAAACTGGATTTGTTTTACTATTGGAAAAATGACTTGGGCCCACGTTTTAAATTGCAGCTAGTGAGATTCCAGCCACACCGGGCCACACCATTTTGGCGCGCAGCCACACGGGATCACCGAGCCACAACTGATCAGTTTTTAAAGTCTCGGTCGCTGACACGTGGGGCCCGCCCGGATCATCTTCTTCCTCGGGACATTTCCCTCCCCCGCGCTGTCCCGATGCCGGACCTTCGCCGGAGCTCAGCGGGCCGGTGTTTCCGGCCATCTCCCGGCCGGAGACTCGCCGCCCGGGGTTTCTCAGGGTCGGGGAGCACGTTGGCGGGGTTTGCGTGGGTGCTAGATCACCGGAAATGTGCCGGCGACGTGCGGCCATCTCGGGAGAAGTCCGGCGCCGTCGACAGGTGTTCCTAGCCTGCCAAACTTGCGAGGAATTGGCTCTACAGCATCCTTGGATGCTAGGGAAGCTAGGCATAGCCTTGGAATTGCTCGGCAACAGCGGCAAATGGTTCTTCACCGTGCACCCGAGACACCTTCCACATTTTGAGCTCGGAAAACTCGGAAATTGGGCGGTCTACATGCGTTTCTAAGCTAGGGTTGTGAAGAACAATTGTTCGCCGACTAGTTTCGGTCCTTTGTGCCAGATTCTGGGAACTAAGAGTGAAGATTGAGATCCAATTTGAGAGTTCCTTACCGGAAGGTCGGTTTATGGCCGCCGGAGATCTTTCCTCGAATTCACGCTCTGTCGTCCATGTCATGGCTTGAGCTCCAGAGGTGAGCATCACCGAGGACCAGCGCATCCGAAAACGTTCTTGCTCGGGCACGAGAAGCTCCCCGTGCAGCTGTCCACGGAAGCACGATCGTGGTTCGTCCTCGGCTCACCGCAGACCGACGTCGTCCTTGGTCAGGGCAGCGAGAAATCTCTCGGGTTTGTGCCTAGCAGGTAGAGGAGAGTCCCCTGGTGCCGTTTCTCAGCTTGGGAAGCTCTGTGGCACGGTTTTGGGCGGCTCCCGGTCGATGGTCCGAGGCGGCAGCGACGCCTCTGCTCTTTATCCGTGCGACGAGAAGACGGGGCGGTGTCTCTGTCTCGTGAGCGAGCGGATCACTTCGTCCGTGGAGGTGGCCCGAGCTGTTTGCCAGCGCTTCACAGCAGCAGGAGGTGGCGGCGACGTCCCCACCTCGGTGGCGCGCTCTCGGCTGCCCGGGTTCGAGTTTGATCCGCGCGTGAAGACTTCGGGTGCAAGTCTCCTTCACTCACTGCCCGGTGGGCCACCCCCCCCCCCCCCTCATGTGATATTTCTCCACTGCACTTTGAGATTCCCACACAACTGTGATCCAAATTTGACCAAATTTGGAGGGTAGGCCGAATCTGATGTGAGGAATTTGAATCTGAAGTCAGATTTAAAAATTGAGCATGTTTGGTTCAGTTTCCAAATTCAAATTTGAATTTGAATGTGATCTCAAATGACGCTTGAACAATTGGTATATGAACTCAAAATTTCTCCAAATTTGGAACTTAAGCTCTTTAATACCTGAGAAATGCAATGGTCACCTCACATATGGGTCCTTGGGCAATCTAGACATGAATTCTTTGCCAAGATTCCAATTTGGGTTTAAATTTCCATCCCCTCTACTCATAGAGGATGTACACATGAGTTAGATCTTTAGGAGTGAAATTCTCTCCCTGGGTCAACATGTTTCAGTATAAGATAAAGAAAATGTTAGCTTTCCCCACATGTCCATGTTTGAGTTTATCATTTCATGTGACATAACTCAAGTCCTTCCTTTGCCTTAACATGTCTGAATTTAACATGAATTCAAACATGATCATAATTCACTCCTACCTAGCTCACCTTCAAAACAGAAAGTTGCCACCATGACTCTCCTCACCTTCAAATGTGGGAGGTCCCATGTGTGTGTTCAAGAATTTGGCGGCACCTTGAGGTGAGCATTTGAGTCTAAAGAGCTGCTTTTAATTCTTCCTTATACACATGTATGATTACACATAAAATTAACTCCACCTTGGTCCAACACATCCAAATTAATGCTTGAACCCGTGTTGTTAACCCCACGTATACCATCCTGTGTAAGAATGTTTTTTGTAAGTCCCATTTTCCGTGAACCCAAAACACAATGATGCTCAAACATCCATCTCTTGGCATTCACGTTTTTGGGGCTTTTACACCTTTTAAACTCAGCATTCTGGGAATTGTGAGGATCAGCTTGAGAAGATATGTGGGGTGGGACCCACATGTCAGTGAGCAAATTTAACTTACAGAGGAAGTAAATCCCCTCTGTTTTCAGCTCACCGAGAGCTTCACCGTGGAGCCACCAGGGGCATCGGCAGCGCCACCTCCTGTTGTTTTTCTCCCACGCGTGAGCGCCCCGGGGTCGGTTTTTATCGCTTCATCAATGCGATCCTCTCCCCAGGCCGAGCCAACAGCACTTTGCTTCTCCTCCTCGCAAGAACGCCGCACAGCCGCTTCCCTCACGTCCGCTCTCGGTCGATCGGGAAGCCGAAGAAATCATCGCGCCCTCTCCTCCCCCGAGCTGCTAGGCAGCGCCCTGAGCTCAAGCGCCACTCTCCCGATGCCTAGACCACCTAGTTTAAGCCTCTGTTCCCCGTGATCAACGACGTCCACCGCGACCTAGCTCAAAGACGGCGATCGGTCTCATGTGGGCATACCACTACGGCGGTTTTCAAGATCGGTCAAGCACGGCCACGGACAAGCGCTGGTTCGGTGCTGCTCTCACCCAGAGCTCAGGCCATGCCATATGCTATTGACGGCGAATTTCGAAGCTTTGCTCCGGCGGCCTCATCCCGAGCTCCCGGTACAGTTCCTCAAAATTACTCCTCTCCAATCCTTCTTAGAGTATCAAACTTGGCACAGAGAAGATGGACTAGCCGGCCATCACTTTCCCTTTTGCATCCAGCGCATGAAAACGCCTCAGACCGACGAATTTCGAGCTGTACTAGGGTTGTTCATGGAGGATCCATTCGGTCGCACGACGACAACCTATTTGCAGCCACTCCCGAGCTACTTTGAGGTCGTGCTGATCTTCCTAGAGCTGCGCTGGTGCTGTAGAGCTCGTCGGCACAGGTTTTGGCGGGCTGGAGACCTTGGGCAACGCTGCCGAACCTCTACAGTAGCTGCCGCATGTCGCCGGCCATTTTCCGGCCGCAGGCAGCCTAAACCGACCCCACAGCCGTGTTCCTCGGTGCCCTAAACCCTTTGGCGGCGAGTTCCAGTCTGGATGGTGGCCGGGAACGGACGGCCGGCGAGCACCGGCGTGCTCCGGCGAGGGGGAGAGCACGGGCGGGGCGGGGAGCCGGAGGAAGAAGACGAAGCATGGACCCCGTCTGTCAGTGGCCCAATTTTTAAATCTGGATCAGTCTGTGGCCGGGATCCCATGTGCTGGCGCGCAAAACCCCGTGGACCCGGTGTGGCTTCAATTCTAGTGGCTGGAACTTAAATAAGCGGGCCCAGTGGGATTTTCTGTAGGAAAACAATTCCAGTGAGGGCTCCAACTTTAGAAATTCATAGCTCCTCGTAGAAACCTCCAATTTGAGTGATTCCAATTGGGTTGGATTCATATTTCAGAGTTCTATCCAAATATGAATTCAGATTTGTATGAAAGTCAATATTATCTTCTGGAGAATTCTTTGAAATTTTCTTAAAAAGAATTATTGAGAGAGTTTGGTTTATCTAAAAATCTCCAAATTTTGCGATAATATTCTTTGGCATAGTATTGACCTTCTAGCAAAATTTCATCTCATTTGAAGCATATTTGAGTAGGAATTTGCTAAATATAATCTATGGTGTTCATAAGATTTCAAAAACATTTTTCAGGAAATGTTTCCCACTTCAAAAATCTATTCTGGGCAATCCATAGCTCCAAAAATCATAGGAAAATTTAGGAAAGCTCTCTGAGACATACTTGAAATTTTAGTTCACTTAATGGAGCATGAAAATGCACATTACCTTAGAATTAATTCTTTTGAATAGGAATGCTTAAAGAATTGTTCTGGGAGAACTACTCAAGTAAAAGGGCTGAATGTTGGACCAGATTACTCTCATGTGACCAAGAACTAACATATAAATTATCAGCTCAAGTTGAGCTCTGGGATTTCCTGTTCCTGTTCTCCATACTTATGTATATGTGAAAATACATGAGGGACATTATGAGAATTATGGAGAACACAATTTAACCCCACATTAGCTGCAATTTGGCAAGCTAAACCCCTAGGTAGTATGGAACATGCTGTAAAAGTTTTGAGGCCATTGAAGTTCTTGTTCTTCAGTTGCTTTCAAATCTTTTCAGCTCATCTATTATGTTCATTAGAGAAAATGGTTAGTGTATAGCTAAGGCATTAAGATCAATTCAGTTCAATTCTGTTTCTTTGCACAACAGAGGCAAACCAAGCAATTCTTGGCTTTTCCACACAACCTCTGTTCCTAAGAAATTAATTCTATAACTTCTTTCCATTACATTCTATAAAACATGTACATATGCATTTCAATAGGAACCACAACGAAGGGGATTCAAATGAGTGATTCATTGAAGTGGATCAAGCTCCGGAGAACCAAGGGTGGATCAACAAGGATACTAACTGCTTATATACGGCTACCCTGCAAAACAGGCAAGCTCCGGTTTGCATTTAACAGCTATTAAGTTTTTATTTTTTATTCACTTTCGGTTAAGATTTGAATTGTGCATTAGGTCCAGTGTTTGATACTCCTCTTGCATAGCCAAATGACCCATGGAGTATTGGGTAGGTGTCTTTCACCGTGTAGAACTGCCATGCTTAAGTACGGTTCGGTAGAAGTCGAGTGGTGAGATGCTACTTGCAGGTTCAGGAACAACAGGGGCATACGGGATTGGTTCATAAATGAATTAGCAAGTTAAAGTTGAGACCGGAAGGTTGTAGTAGAAGCAGGACATAGAGGCCTGGGTGCTATAGACCTGTCCGTGTCGGTCAAGGACCGATCCGTATGCGGCCCTGTTGAACAAGTTTGAGTTGTGTACCGGACTCATGCTGGCTATATGGGATCCAGTAAACCGATGTACCTCGGGAAGCTGTCGTTGGGACTTTTTGGGTCACCTCAGGCGGACGGCCGGTGTGCAGTATGTGGGGAACATTCTCATGACATCTCACGTCGGCAGGTGCACCATGAGAGTGGCTACTGTACGGGGCGACTTGATCGATTCAGCGGGGGTGAAACGAGGGAAAGGCTGCCACGTACGACGTCAGTGATGGTTGTTGTAGGCAACGTCGAGTACGGGCGTACGTGTCATGTAGTCCGGGTGTTATTGATTCGAATCACCGTCGCTCGCGGGATGGACCGAGCATACTTGTTCTCACAGTCGTGACGTAGTAAGAACTTGCATGAGAAAGGAACTAATCATATTGATGTGAAGTATCATACTAGCTTTGTATTGGATCTTGATGAATAGGCTAGTGCAAACTCGATTCCTTTATGCCATGAGCAATTTACATCAGGGGAAGCGTTTCTTGTTTGATTGTGGACTCACGATGTGGCATGCCAAAGGTTACTTAAAATGCTGCAATTAATACCTGAAAGTAAGGATTCACTTTTAGGCAAGTGTAATTATGCTTATGCCATCCTATTTTAGGTTCATAACCTCACTTAGAGTTTCATGTTTAGGGTGACGGTTAAGTCTTGCTGAGCGTTATGCTCACGGATGCTATCCAAATTGTTTTGCAGGAAATTGTCTCAATGATTATGAGAAGGGATGCCGATGAGACTCAGGAACCTCCGAGTGCTTACTCAAAGAGCATCCTCGCCGCTGCAAATTGTCTTCGTGTTGCTAGTAAGAAACGTCCGCGGGCTGGACTGTTTCTTTGTTGCTAGATTAGAAATGCGTCGTGAGAGTGATAGTCTTCCGCTGTAGCTTACTCTGATATAACTATTTGTACAACATTCTTGTACGCTTCCGCAAACTTTTTATGTAATATGATGAGTTTCTTCGACCAGTGTACTGTTGGGTGCCGCATATCACGGCACCACCCATTGAGGTCCTGTGGTCCCTCACAGCGTGGTATCAGGGCTGTTTCATCATCGAGGTGAAGAAAGGAGGAATCTCATCAAATTGATCAAACTCTTCCTCATCAACGGCATTCTTGACTCCAATGTTTCGTTGTTTTCCAGGTATAATCATCTTAAGTCTTTTATTTGTTGTGTCCGGAACATAGAACACTTGAGCAACGTGTTTTGCTAACACGAAAGGCTCCGACTTGTATCCTTGATGGCTGAGATCAACGCTAATGAACTCGTACTTGTCTTGTACAACACCCTTGATTCCATCAACCTAGTTGCAACGAAAAAGAGGAATCTTGAATTTGTGAAAGTCAAGCTTCCAGATCGCTTGTATTTGACCATAGTACATGTTTTTGTCTTGGCCCATAGCATAATTAGCATCAACACGTACACCAATATTCTAATATGTTCTTTTATTATATTGTTGTACATTGTAGAACGTGTATCCATTTATGTCGTACCCTTGATATGTCATAACGGTGAATATAGGACCACGAGCCAACTTTTTGACACGACCCCATTGGTCCTGTCGAGCCAGGATCACTCTGAGGGGTGCTGCGTTGCACAACACCAGATAACACACGTCAAAGGTACAAAGCGGAAGCGAAAATTTTATTACATAAACAAGTTTATGAACATGTTTACAGCAAAATAAGTTCAGTCTACACTCGCGGGCGTAGACTAAGCATCAAGTGCACGTTCAGCCCTCGAACGTGTCCTTGCTAGCACACACGCACACTAACTCTGCGGCGTGCACGACTCCCACTCGACGGGGTTCCCCTCCTGGGGTTCCGTCTCCTCTTCGGGAGTCCCTTCCTCATAGAACCCTGCAAAAGCTTCAAACACAAGCAGTGAGCACGAAGGCTCAGCAAGTCTGACCCGTCTCACCGAAACATGGAACTTCTACATGAGGGTAATGGGTTACATGAGGTAAAAATCATTTGCAAGGACTCGCCTAATTAGTAGAACCTTACTTTCAAGTTTTAGCAGCAGGTTGTGGAGAACCTTACGCTAAGGCACATGAGAGAGCCGCAATCAAACAAGAAACGCATTTCTCTCATGTACTTTGCCCAAAGTTGAAAAGAACTTTAGTTAGCTCTAAGCTACAGCATATCATTAACAATCAATGTCCAGCTTTCAATCAGCAATATTTTAACATGTGACTAGCCTGTTCTTTCTACGTCACGGTACAGTGAACAAGTGGTACTCACTGACCGTGAGGGACGGCGATTATAATCAATTTACACCTGCAGGGTTACCCGAACAACCCGTCACGTACGCCCGTACTCAATGTTGCCTACAACAACCATCACGGACGCCGTACGCGACTACCTTTCACCCGTTAGCCAAATGTTGAACCGGTCCAATCGTCCCGAGCAAGAGGTCTCTGCACGCGCATCTCAGTGCCGCCAGCCGATTTACACCTCGAGCTCTCAACCTACCCTCTGAACGACCAGCTATGCCTCAACACCCAGCTACCCGAGTTACATCAGTTTCCCGGTTCCCATATAGCCGGTAGGTCTTCGGTACTGTTCTAGCTTGTTCAACAGGCCCGCACACGGCTCGGTCCTCAATCGACACAAGCGGAGCTATAGCACACAGGCCCCAAAGTCCTGCTGCCCTTACTCTCCGCTCGGTCTCATTTTCTTGCCATGTGTATCATGTGCTATCTCTACCCGAGCAATGTGCCTCTAGCCTATTCTCGCGAGTAGTTCCAACTACTCGACTTGTACCGAATCCTAATCTATCCTAGCAATGCAGTAGCTAACGGGGTTTGCAATCCTAAACCCAACCCATGGTTTTCTTGGCTATGCAGTTGGGTTTCCAAACAAGACTCTAATGCACAGAATAAAGGAAACAAGTATGTGCTCAAAACAATAAAAATTTGTAAAAAGGTTAATGCAAACCGGAGCTTGCCTTGCTGCTCTTGGTCGTAGGCTAGCTGTTCCTCTGGAGTAATGAAGTCTAGGACTTCAGGTTCCTCCTCGACCTTAGCGACTACATGATAAGAGCAATATATGTATCAATTTAAATGCATTTGTATTAACTTTGAAGTGGTGAAGTCTATAACCCTTGCTAGACAGACCTAATGACTGTGAAACTTTTACTGTGGCTTGGTTACAACTTAAACAGAGACTTGGTCAAGTTTTAATTGCAGCAAAGCTCATTTGAGCCCTCCACAATTAATTATGTCCTTGACCTTAATTGGAACTCTTAGGGTGTTCTAGAAATTTTCATGAAACAAACTATGACTTTCTGAAAACTAGATTTTCAGAGGGTTCTAATGGAGTTGGTCTCACTTAATTTGGAAGTTCTTAGCTAAAGATATGAGCTAAACAATTTCAGAGAAAATTCTGAAAATATTTCTGAACATTTTCTATTTTCTCTGGAACAGTTTCACTAATCACACCATTAGGTGGAACAAATTAGCTCCAATAGATCTGAAATTTTTATGGTAGTTCAGGGATACTTTGGTGAACATCCCAGCAAAATTTCAGGATCTTCCTCCAAATGATTCTCCAGGTAAAATTCCTAACAGTTTAAACTTTGAGGAATTAATTCTGGAGAAATAAGGGTTTTCATAAAGTGAACCTTGGTTTGCTAGAAAGTGCTCAGAGAGCTGAATCCAACAAAATTTGGTTCACTCAATTTGGAGCTTTCTAGCCAAAGTTTTAAGGTTTTGAAGTTTGAAGGAAATCTGAAAATCGGGAAAAAGTTTAAACTCGCACGTGGGCCCAGGGGACACACGTCGCACGCCGAGGCGACAGCACACCGCGGCCCACAATTATTTTGCACGCCAGCACACCCGATCCCGGCCGCAGCCGGATCCCGATTCAAAATATCTCCTGCTGACAGCTGGGGTCCACCCCCTTCTTCAACCTCGTGAGGCCCGCGCTCCGCCGCCGAGGGACCTCGCCGGAGAGCTCGCCGCCGGCTTCTGTACAGCTCCAAACTTCTCGATTCTGGCCGCCCCTGCCTACTTTTACTCGGGGAACAGGATTCTAGGGTCAGCTGCTCATGACAATGGCCGGAGCATGGTCGGCGACGAGCCGCCACCTCGGAACGACTTCGGCCATGTCGGCTGAGTTCCCTAGCACCTCAACTACTTGGGAAATCGGTCGGGGAGCATCAGTGGACCTCAGAGAAGGTCGACATGAGCTCCAGACAGCTCGGGGAAGGCCCGAAATAGGTCCTCACCGTGCGCCCGATGCCGCCCGTTCATTCCGCCATTGGTAGAACTCAAATTACGCCGGGTACAGAGGTTCTCCGGCCCAGAGTTGTGAAGGCAACTTGTGCGTTACCATGTCTAGCTCGTGTGAGAGCGGCTTGAGGCCCTCTAATCCTTTTTAGAGCACGAATTAAACAGAATTGTACCCAAAGGTCGTTCTGCACACAGAAAGGGGAAAAGTGGAAATTCGCCGCCGGTGAGCAACCACTCGAGCTGTGGCTCGGGGATGAGCAGCACCGGTCACCAGCACGTCCAAGGGTGCCTTGGCTCGGGCGTGACAACGCCCTGGTTGGGCTGTCCACGAGAGCCCGGGGTGCGGCGGTTCCAAGTCCCGAATTTGATCTTTCGTCACAGCCGATATCAATCGGTTTCGACTGAGTTCTAGCAACAGGGAGGACGGAGGAAGGTCTCTAGTACCTTGCTGGGGCTCTGGAGTGGACGGAGGGAGCTGCGATCGGCGTTCTCCGATCGAGTCTGAGCTGCGGAAGTTTTCGGCCGGCGCTGAGTTCTTGCGGGGAAGAACGGCGGTGCCTCGGCCGAGGAGGGGGCAGGCGCCTTAAGAAGGCTCTGCACCGCCTCACGCTCGCGCGTGGGCAAGCAGCTGCTGGCGCGGCGGCTGCCCTCGGTGGCGATCACCGCTGCGGCTCGGTGACCTGAGTGAAAAAGTCTCAGTCGGTTTGATCTGAGCAGTGGCTGACATGTGGGTCCCACTTCCAGTTTTAACCTCTGAAATTTACTCCTAATCACTGTTGTAAACAGTGAACCCCATACTACCCTTGGCAATTCAAATTATTCACCCATGAGCCATTTGAATTGATCAAAGTTCAAATGAGGTTTGGTTTGAATGAATTTCAGCACAAGTTCAGTTTGAAATTCAAATAAAGTTTGAATTTCTCCCACTTAGCTCATGTCAAGATCAACTCCAAATGGAGTGAAAATTGGTGTGTGAGCTTACAAAAATGTGCTGAGTAAGAATATGCCTCCCACTTTTGAATTCATGGGATAAAAACAGTTTGAATTTGAATATAGTTTCAAACTGCCCTCTTCCTAACTATACCCAAAATGACCTCAAAAAGGTTTTGAATTTGGGTGAAACTTGGCATGGACATCCTTAGTAAAGTGTAGGAGTTTTCATATGTCCAGCCCATCTATATCACATGTGGTAAAAGTGCAATGTGAGAGTTTGTTCTCTAATGAGCATGTTGATAATTGTTACTTGCTCTTCATTTGTGTTCATCATCCTTCCTCAAATGAGGTGTGTGGTGTGGTGATGAACACTGCAAATGTGTGTCAAAAACTGAGGCCCTTACATTCCTCCCCCCTTAAAAGAATCTCGTCCCGAGATTATAAGGTGAAAGTGAGAGAGAGGACGGTGGAAAATTACCGGATATGCGACGTGAAGAAATCGGGGTAGTTAGCGCGAAGAAATTCTTCGCTCTCCCATGTCGCTTCGTCCATGGAGTGATTACTCCATAGAACCTTGTAGAACCACAACGTACGGTTGCATGTGGTTCGGGCCTTTTCATCAATAATCTGCACCGGTTCCTCCCGATAGGTGAGATCAGGTTGCAGTTCTACAATGTCTTCCAGCTGAACGGTAGGTGATAGCTTGAGACACTTCCTCAGCTGGGAAACGTGAAAGACGTCGTGCACACCGGAAAGTGCTTCTGGTAACTTCAGCCGGTATGCCACTGATCCACATCTCTCGGTAATCTGAAATGGACCGATGAATCGGGGTGCCAACTTTCCTCTCACCCCAAATCTGTTTACGCCCTTCATTGGAGACACCCGTAGGTATACGTGATCTCCAGCTTCGAATTGTAATGGGCGCCTTCTCCAGTCCGCATACAGTTTCTGACGGGATTGAGCGCTTTTAGGTTCGCTTGAATTAGTCAAACCTTTTCTTCCGCGTTGTTGATGAGGTCAATCCCGAAGGTCACCCTTTCGCCAGATTCACACCAATTCAGTGGTGTGCGGCATTTCCGCCCGTATAGCGCCTCGTAAGGTGCCATCTTGATGCTGGCTTGGTACCCATTATTGTACGAGAACTCGGCTAATGGCAAGTGATCATCCCAATTCTTGCCGTGGTTGATAGCGCAAGCTCGTAACATGTCTTCTAAGATTTGATTTACCCGCTCCGTTTGCCCATCCGTTTGCGGGTGGTAGGCTGAACTACGGATCAGCTTCGTCCCCAAGGCAGCGTGCAGCTGCTCCCAAAAACGGGACACAAATAAAGTGCCCCGATCCGAAATGATAGTACGGGGTACACCGTACAAGCATAGGATCCGTGAGATGTACAGTTCAGCGTACTTCTTGGCGTTGTAGTTAGTGTTGACCGGGATAAAATGGGCAACTTTGGTGAGCCGATCGACGATCACCCACACAGAATCATGTTTCTGCAAGGTGGTGGGTAAACCGACGATGAAATCCATGCTCACGTCCTCCCACTTCCAGGCAGGAATGCCCAGTGGTCGCAGCAGTCCTGGTTTCCGCATATGATCTGCCTTCACCCTTCGACATGTATCACACTCGGACACGTATTTTGCAACCTCGTGCTTCATCCGTGTCCACCAAAACTTGCTTCTGAGTTCTTGATACATTTTGTTGCTGCCGGGGTGAATAGAAAACTTTGATAAGTGAGCCTCATCAAAGATTTTCTTCCGTAACTCCGGGTTTCGGGGTACGATGATCCGGTCCTTGAACCATAGGATGCCGTCTCCGTCCTTCCGGAAACATTTCAACTCCCCACTGTCTACACGTCTCCGCAAATGTGACATGCCCTTGTCATTCTTCTGGGCTGCCGCTATCTCTTCACGGATGGTGGGGATTAAAGCTAGGTTGTAGAGAGATCCGTGTGGAATCACATGTAGTGGTCGTTCGCTCTCTTCCAACGGTGTGATGGTCAGATTATTGACGTGTGACTTGCGGCTCAGCGCATCTGCCACTACGTTTGCCTTGCCCGGATGATAATGGATCTCTATCTCGTAATCCTTTATCAGTTCTAACCATCTTCGTTGCCTCATGTTTCAGCTCCTTCTGAGTGAATATGTACTTGAGGCTTTTGTGGTCGGTATATAAATGTACGAGGTTACCGAGTAGGTAGTGCCTCCACATCTTCAGTGCAAGTACCACGGCAGCGAGCTCCAAGTCGTGAGTTGGATAATTCTGCTCATGGTTCCTAAGCTGCCGTGATCCATACGCGACCACCCTTCGGTCTTGCATCAGCACACATCCGAGCCCAATGCCGGATGCATCGCAGTACACATCGAACGGTTTTGTTGTGTCTGGCTGCGCCAAAACCGGTGCTGATGTCAGATGCTTGACTAAAGCCTTGAATGCTGCTTCACATGCTGGACTCCAAACATATTTGGTAGCCTTCTTCAGCAGCTCTGTCATTGGCTTGGCAATGTTCGAGAAGTTCGGGATGAACCTCCGATAATATCCCGCGAGTCCGAGGAAACTCCGTACCTCGTGAACAGTTCTCGGGGATTTCCAATTCAGCACTTGAGAGATCTTGCTCGGGTCCACAGCGATACCCTCCGCTGAGATAATATGCCCGAGGAAAGGCACTTGCGATATCCAAAACTCGCATTTGCTGAATTTTGCGTATAACTTGTGATCCCGCAGCCGTTGCAAGACTATACGCAGATGTTTCTTGTGATCTTCCTCCGACTTGGAATATACCAGGATGTCGTCGATGAAGACCACGACAAACTTTTCCAGCTCCGGCATGAATACCGAGTTCATTAAGTACATGAAGTGAGCTGGAGTATTATTGAGGCCGAAGGACATAACCAGGTACTCATAAAGTCCGTACCTCGTCGAGAACGCCATCTTCGGAATGTCCTCAGCCCTTATCTTAATATGATGGTACCCAGATCTTAAATCCATCTTGGAAAAGTTCTTTGCTTCGACCAACTGATCAAACAACATGTCGATCCGTGGCAACGGGTACTTGTTCTTGATGGTTACGGCATTTAATCGACGATAGTCCACGCAAAGCTGCAACGTCTCATCCTTCTTCTTGACAAATAATGCCGAACAGCCCCATGGCGAGGAGCTCGGCCTAATAAAACCCTTCTCCAGAAGGTCCGTGAGCTGAGTCTTCAGTTCAGCCAACTCCTTGGGCGCCATCTTGTACGGCCTTCGGGATATCGGCATGGTTCCCGGTGCAAGTTCAATCTTGAACTTCACCTCTCTATCGGGTGGCATCCCCGGCAAATCATCCGGGAATACGTCAGGGAATTCTTGGACCACTGGAATATCTTCCAATCTGACGGTTGTGGCTTGATAGACACTTGGAAGTTTTATTTCCGGACTGTCCAGAAATAATGAGTGAGACTCGTGCACTTCTGAGTTCAAGTGCACGACTCGGAGGACGGTGTCTAAAACAGCGCCGTGGCGGGTTAACCACGACATCCCTAAGATGACATCGACCTTTTGTCCCTCTAAGATTATGAGAGACGTAGGGTAAACTCTACACTCTAAGCACAATGGCGCTTTTGGGACCATCATGCTTGCTGAAATTTTCCCACCCGGTGAACAGATCACATAAGGACTACGGTGGGTAGTATTTGCAAGCTATATTGATCAATGAAAGCTTGGCTAATGAAGCTATGCGTGGCGCCTGAATCAAATAGTACTATAGCGGGATGCTGGTGGAGTTGGAACATACCCGCAAGGATTGGCTCGCCCTCCGGCACGTCTTCAATGGCAAGCTGGTGGACGGTGCCGGGCCAAGGGTTTGCCCGCCGCGCATTAGTAGGGTTCCGGGGTTGATTCCTCCCCGGAAACTGTGGTGCCACTCTGCCGCCTTGCCTCTCTGGGCAACTGCTCGCGAAGTGTCCTGGACGACCACACTTGTAACATGTGGCCGCTGCTGATGGAGTGCTCGGTGGACGAAAGCCTGGCATGCGTTGCTGAGGTGCAAACGCACGCGGCATCGCCCGCTGCTTCTGTTGTTGTTGCGGTGCTGCTGGCAGTGCTGGCCTGAATGCCGGTGAAGAGTACGGCCGACTGCGGAACGGCATCGACCGCGGTGGTGGTTGCCAGCGTGGACCTGATGGTGGGCGATTCACCATCCGAAACTTCTGAGAAGGACCGCTTCCTTCTCCACTGCTCTGCGGCACGCTTCGCTTTCGCTCTGCCGCCGCCAACTCCTTACCGGATTCCTCCTGAACAATCGCAGCATCAATGATGTCGTTGAGGCTGCCGCGATTGAACATCGCCAACTTGTCCTTCAGGAGCGGGTTAAGCCCCTGGTAAAAATGGTCCCGCCACTTCTCGTCGGTATCAGCATGATACGACGCATATAGCGCGAGATCGTTAAACGCCCTGGAGTATTCCAGCGCGTTCCGGCTCCCTTGTTGCAGGTGTAAGAACTCCTGCGTCTTCCTCTTCATCAGACCTGGCGGTATATGATAGGCCCGGAAGGCCGTCCGGAACTCCGTCCAGGTCATCACTTGGTCGGTGGGCTGTGAAGCACAGAAGTTGGCCCACCACGCACTCGCGGATCCTTGGAGCTGCTGGACCGCGAACTGAGTCTTGCGCTGCTCGCTGATTTGGAGCAGCCCGAACTTCATCTCTATGGCGCGGAGCCAGTTGTCCGCGTCAAGTGGTTCATCCACCCTTGAGAATACAGGGGGATGAGTCGCCAGGAAGTCAGAGTAGGAGCTCTGTTGGCGCTCCTCACGATCTTGACGTCTCTCTGGGCGAGACGTATTCGCAATTAAAGTTTGCAGCAGCTCCGTGTGCTGCTGATGTGAACCCGCCATTGCCGCGACGATGTCGGCCAATGTAACCGTTGGCAGTGGCGGTGGCGGTGTTTGCTGTTGCTGTTGCTGCTGTTGCTGTTGTTGTCCCGAGGAGTCCTCAGGAGGTGGTTGGGAGGTCTCTCCCCCTTGACTGGTACCCCCAACGTCAGGGTTGGCACGAGTACGCGTCATTCTGAAATTCAAAACAGCAGCCATTAGCACATGTCTTACTTAAAATTTCCATAAGCAACAGTAGGTATTGAAGCGACGCATGATTAATTTGCACAACATTCACATATATTGATAAAGCATAAACTTTATACAAGATACATTATTCTCGGGTCTCCGAGAAGTCGTGCTCATGTTGTCACTACCTGTACATACACTACTGCCTACATGACATGTCACCGATTACAAAAGTTGGGTTACACTACCCTAGCTGCCCTACTTGGCAACCGTAACCCCCTACTCGGAGTAGAACTCGACCTCCTGTGGGTTGTCCTCCTCTGGTACCTCTGCTGGTGGCTCTGGATCTACACCTCTTCTCCCATTCCGGGTTCTCCCATTGCTGGAAGACCCAAGACCACCGGTACGCCTAACACCGGGGGCACGAGGTCCTGCAAATCATGCACCTCGTCCATAGCTTAGTTGTAGTCCTCTTCCCAGCCTTGTCCTTCCTCGATAGAGTCGTCCCGCTCTTGAGTAAGGTCCTCATTCTGCTGGGTTAGGGTCTGCATCAGTTCTTGTAACGCCGCGATGTCGACACGGCTTTTTCTCTTCGCCTTCTTCAGACGATGCAACTGATGGTGCTGTTCATTCAGTCGCTTGATCGTCGGAAGGAGCACATTGCGGAGTGCGCTGTGACACTCTCGAAATGATCTCCACGGCTTGTGCTCTCCTTGAGCTTTGTGGCGAGATGCTCCGTATGAACAGCTTGGCTGTCCATCACGGCGTTTCCCGCCCTCATCTGGAGGCTGAGATTTGCCTCCGCGGGGTTGTACCTTGGACAACTCGGGTCCGTTGCTTCTAGGTACCTCTCTTCCCACACATGCTGAGCTCGTCCCTCCACCGGAACGAGTGCGTATGGAGTGCCCTCCATAGCCTGCACGTGTAGTTGGCAGAAACGTGACATGGTGTCACGGGCTGCCACTTGCCACATCCCTTCCGGTTTTCTTCCTCTCACCGTGACGGTGAATGGCACCCAACCGGGTGGCGTAGGTCCTGCAGGAACCTCGACATGGATCATCCACGCCTTGTTCCCCTCTTCGCCTTCTTCGTTGGTGAAGTATTGCGGCATCTGGTTGTACCCGAAATATTGGAGCATTTGCCACAATGCTTCCGGGTAGCCGCTACGGTCAGAACAGTGGGAAACCACCCACCCGTTCTCCAACTGTTTATCTGCTGTCATCTGTAAAAATATATTTGAGAAATGTCAAATATTTATTTAAACAGTAAACCATTGAGTTATAACATAAGACATGTCATTGAACCCACAAAACTTGGAAACATAGTTCAAATTTTAAACAAATTTGACTGCTGATCTGCTTTTCCCATGACAGCCCTGACCAGTTTCCATTTCAACCTGATTTAGGCCATGTTAAAGGCAAAACTAACTATGGAGCTCAACATAAAAGTTAAAGTTAACTTCAATAGATTTCCAGAAAGTATTTGCTTGGCCTAATATCTGTCCTGGTTCAAAAGTTATGAGATGTCAAAGTTAACAGAATTTCTTGAAACAATTGGACAGCACCTCCCTGCCTTAGGTACTGATTTGATCCAAGAATCCCAGTTACTTATGTTCCTAATCTGACAAAACTTTCTGTTACAAAGTTGTAACCTATCTCATAAGCTTTCCAGAACTACCTCATTTTCTATTTTTGGATTTTTATGCAGGAAGTTATGCTTAATTTACAGAGAGTCTACATAGAGTCATTGCTCTGTCCTGTTTTCTGGACAGTTTCAACTCTACTGTATTTTTCGAGTGGTTAAGGGATAAACACCTCTGGAACTCAACAGAAAAGTGGTAAAACTCTTCCAAAGCTTTCCAGAAATGTATCATATGACCCCAACCTCGAAAGAACTCAACCTCTAACCTCTGGTTAACTTCAGCCATAATTTTAGCTGAAAACAGAGTGCTCTGTCCTTAACAACCTATAAGTTGAAAACTTATTAACTTTGAATATCCTGTTCAAGGGAAGGAGTTACATCAAGTTTTACTACTTTGGATCAAATCTTTCCAGTTTTTACAATGAAGTTGTTCATTTAGTTGGGTGTGACGTCGATGCGTCACCAGATTATGTCGGTACTACGTCCTCACAAAGAAAAACCTATACCGGACTTAGCCGGCTTCGTTATTTCAGTGGCACTAAAGGTCACTCGCACACGGATGCTACACGTCTACCGTTTCGAGGTCAGGCTACCTGCAGAAACTCAAACAATCATCAGACTCGGCTGCACACCGAGCCCGGAATCCATACAGTTCGTACACCCGGCCGTCATCACTCGCCCGGATGTTCTCAAGCCAACCACGCCTTGAGTTACGTGTTGACGTTTCAGACCACGTGACGGGGTCTCCCATGTTGCACCACGCACGCCAGGGATAGACGTTGCTTGAATACCCCAAACGACATGAAGAGTCGTAGAGGATACTAAAGCGGGTCGGGTTACCTGCCACCCGTGGGGCTCCACCCTTCAGCTTGTGCGCACTGGTGGACAGCGCTTACGTGCACCCCCCAACACATGAATGTCCCGAGATGCACGATTTTTCCGACATAACAAATAGGTTAATATGCCACTTTCTATATACTAATAACATCCTTATACGGGCTACTAACTCGTTCCTCACTGGATTTTTGAAAAAGAAGACCTTTGTACTGTGTTAAACCTCAAGCGAGCTCTGATACCAACGCTGACACGACCCCATTGGTCCTGTCGAGCCAGGATCACGCTGAGGGGTGCTGCGTTGCACAGCACAGGATAACACACGTCAAAGGTACAAAGCGGAAGCGAAAATTTTATTACATAAACAAGTTTATGAACATGTTTATAGCAAAATAAGTTCAGTCTACACTCGCGGGCGTAGACTAAGCATCAAGTGCACGTTCATCCCTCGAATGTGTCCTTGCTAGCACACACGCACACTAACTCTGCGGCGTGCACGACTCCCACTCGACGGGGTTCCCCTCCTGGGGTTCCGTCTCCTCTTCGGGAGTCCCTTCCTCATAGAACCCTGCAAAAGCTTCAAACACAAGCAGTGAGCACGAAGGCTCAGCAAGTCTGACCCGTCTCACCTAAACATGGAACTTCTACATGAGGGTAATGGGTTACATGAGGTAAAAATCATTTGCAAGGACTCGCCTAATTAGTAGAACCTTACTTTCATGTTTTAGCAGCAGGTTGTGGAGAACCTTACGCTAAGGCACATGAGAGAGCCGCAATCAAACAAGAAACACATTTCTCTCATGTACTTTGCCCAAAGTTGAAAAGAACTTTAGTTAGCTCTAAGCTACAGCATATCCTTAACAATCAATGTCTAGCTTTCAATCAGCAACATTTAAACATGTGACTAGCCTGTTCTTTCTACGTCACGGTACAGTGAACAAGTGGTACTCACTGACCGCGAGGGACGGCGATTATAATCGATTTACACCTGCAGGGTTACCCGAACAACCCGTCACGTACGCCCGTACTCGATGTTGCCTACAACAACCATCACGGACGCCGTACGCGACTACCTTTCACCCGTTAGCCAAATGTTGAACCGGTCCAATCGTCCCAAGCAAGAGGTCTCTGCACGCTCATCTCAGTGCCGCCAGCCAATTTACACCTCGAGCTCTCAACCTACCCTCTGAACGACCAGCTATGCCTCAACACCCAGCTACCCGAGTTACATCAGTTTCCCGGTTCCCATATAGCCGGTAGGTCTTCGGTACTGTTCTAGCTTGTTCAACAGGCCCGCACACGGCTCAGTCCTCAATCGACACAAGCGGACTATAGCACACAGGCCCCAAAGTCCTGCTGCCCTTACTCTCCGCTCGGTCTCATTTTCTTGCCATGTGTATCATGTGCTATCTCTACCCGAGCAATGTGCCTCTAGCCTATTCTCGCGAGTAGTTCCAACTACTCGACTTGTACCGAATCCTACTCTATCCTAGCAATGCAGTAGCTAACGGGGTTTGCAATCCTAAACCCAACCCATGGTTTTCTTGGCTATGCAGTTGGGTTTCCAAACAAGACTCTAATGCACAGAATAAAGGAAACAAGTATGTGCTCAAAACAATAAAAATTTGTAAAAAGGTTAATGCAAACTGGAGCTTGCCTTGCTGCTCTTGGTCGTAGGCTAGCTGTTCCTCCGGATTAACGAAGTCTAGGACTTCGGGTTCCTCCTCGACCTTAGCGACTACATGATAAGAGCAATATATGTATCAATTTAAATGCATTTGTATTAACTTTGAAGTTGTGAAGTCTATAACCCTTGCTAGACAGACCTAATGACTGTGAAACTTTTACTGTGGCTTGGTTACAACTTAAACAGAGACTTGGTCAAGTTTTAATTGCAGCAAAGCTCATTTGAGCCCTCCACAATTAATTATGTCCTTGACCTTAATTGGAACTCTTAGGGTGTTCTAGAAATTTTCATGAAACAAACTATGACTTTCTGAAAACTAGATTTTCAGAGGGTTCTAATGGAGTTGGTATCACTTAATTTTGAAGTTCTTAGCTAAAGATATGAGCTAAACAATTTTCAGAGAAAATTCTGAAAATATTTCTGAACATTTTCAATTTTCTCTGGAACAGTTTCACTAATCACACCATTAGGTGAATCAAATTAGCTCCAATGGATCTGAAATTTTTATGGTAGTTCAGGGATATTTTGGTGAACATCCCAGCAAAATTTCAGGATCTTCCTCCAAAGGATTCTCCAGTTAAAATTCCTAACAGTTTAAATTTTGAGGATTAATTCTGGAGAAATAAGGGTTTTCATAAAGTGAACCTTGGTTTGCTAGAAAGTGCTCAGAGAGCTCAATCCAACAAAATTTGGTTCACTCGATTTGGAGCTTTCTAGCCAAAGTTATAAGGTTTTGAAGTTTGAAGGAAATCTGAAAATCGGGAAAAAGTTTAAACTCGCGCGTGGGCCCAGGGGACACGCGTCGCATGCCGAGGCGACAGCACACCGCGGCCCACAATGATTTTGCGCGCCAGCACACCCGATCCCGGCCGCAGCCGGATCCCGATTCAAAATATCTCCCGCTGACAGCTGGGGTCCACCCCCTTCTTCAACCTCGTGACGCCCGCGCTCCGCCGCCGAGGGACCTCGCCGGAGAGCTTGCCGCCGGCTTCTGTACAGCTCCAAACTTCTCGATTCTGGCCGCCCCTGCCTACTTTTACTCGGGGAACAGGATTCTAGGGTCAGCTGCTCATGACTATGGCCGGAGCATGGTCAGCGACGAGCCGCCACCTCGGAACGACTTCGGCCATGTCGGCTGAGTTCCCTAGCACCTCAACTACTTGGGAAATCGGTCAGGGAGCATCAGTGGACCTCAGAGAAGGTCGACATGAGCTCGAGACAGCTCAGGGAAGGCCCGAAATAGGTCCTCACCGTGCGCCCGATGCCGCCCGTTCATTCCTCCATTGGTAGACCTCAAATTACGCCGGGTACAGAGGTTCTCGGGGCCAGAGTTGTGAAGGCAACTTGTGCGTTACCGTGTCTAGCTCGTGTGAGAGCGGCTTGAGGCCCTCTAATCCTTTTTAGAGCACGAATTAAACAGAATCGTACCCGAAGGTCGTTCTGCACAGAGAAAGGGGAAAAGTGGAAATTCGCCGCCGGTGAGCAACCACTCGAGCTGTGGCTCGGGGATGAGCAGCACAGGTCACCAGCGCGTCCAAGGGTGCCTTGGCTCGGGCGTGACAACGCCCTGGTTGGGCTGTCCACGAGAGCCCGGGGTGCGGCGGTTCCAAGTCCCGAATTTAATCTTTCGGCACAGCCGATATCAATCGGTTTCGACTGAGTTCTAGCAACGGGGAGGACGGAGGAAGGTCTCTAGTACCTTGCTGGGGCTCTGGAGTGGACGGAGGGAGCTGCGATCGGCGTTCTCCGATCGAGTCCGAGCTGCGGAAGTTTTCGGCCGGCGCTGAGTTCTTGCAGGGAAGAACGGTGGTGCCTCGGCCGAGGAGGGGGCAGGCGCCTTAAGAAGGCTCTGCACCGCCTCACGCCCGCGCGTGGGCAAGCAGCTGCTGGCGCGGCGGCTGCCCTCGGTGGCGATCACCACTGCGGCTCGGCGACCCGAGTGAAAAAGTCTCAGTCCGTTTGATCTGAGCAGTGGCTGACATGTGGGTCCCACTTCGAGTTTTAACCTCTGAAATTTACTCCTTATCACTGTTGTAAACAGTGAACCCCATACTACCCTTGGCAATTCAAATTATTCACCCATGAGCCATTTGAATTGATCAAAGTTCAAATGAGGTTTGGTTTGAATGAATTTCAGCACAAGTTCAGTTTGAAATTCAAATAAAGTTTGAATTTCTTCCACTTAGCTCATGTCAAGATCAACTCCAAATGGAGTGAAATTGGTGTGTGAGCTAACAAAAATGTGCTGAGTAAGAATATGCCTCCCACTTTTGAATTCATGGGATAAAAACAGTTTGAATTTGAATATGGTTTCAAACTGCCCTCTTCCTAACTATACCCAAAATGACCTCAAAAAGGTTTTGAATTTGGGTGAAACTTGGCATGGACATCCTTAGTAAAGTGTAGGAGTTTTCATATGTCCAGCCCATCTATATCACATGTGGGAAATACCACTTTTGCAATGTGTGAGTTTGTTCTCTAATTTTCATGTTGATAATTGTTACTTGCTCTTCATTTGTGTTCATCATCCTTCCTCAAATGAGGTGTGTGGTGTTGTGATGAACACTGCAAATGTGTGTCAAAAACTGAGGCCCTTACACTTTTTTAGGTATTTACTTGTTTGAGTATCCGATGAGTGAGAAATCCAATCCCGGAGACAACCAATGAATTTTCTCATGTGTTCATTTGTTAACCATGATTCATTGCGGCCAGGATTGTCTCTAAGCAGCACCTCCTTGTGCTCATCGAAGTACTCGGACACAATGGACATCTATTGCAACATGTGGAAATGAGTGCAGGAAAATAAATGTGAATATGGATTTATAGCCTTCTTCCCAATGGTCCCTTTTCCTGTGAGCCTCCCCTCATGACGAGACTTGGGAACACCAATAGGGTTACTCGGGTCAGCGTAGTTATGGCCCACTCCACGGCTTCCTCTGTACAATATCCATGTACCATGCTGTCCTCAGGGTAAGCTCGATTCTAACGAAGGACATCAGTATGCCATTGAATCTCTCGTAAGCATACATCTAGTGAAGGAACACAAAGCCGAGTAGCTTTATCTCCTTAATAAGATGAGTTGTGAAATGGACGTTGATGTCAAAAAAGGCAGGTGGAAAATACATCTCAAGGAAGCATAAAGTTTCATAGTGCCCTTTTTCCAATGACTCGAGATTTGCTTCACTTAGTACTTTTTGACCAATTGCATTGAAGAAAAAACAAAAGTTCATTATAGCCTCCTAAACATTGACTGGTAGGATATTCCGAATTCCAACAGCAATCATTGGCGTAAGCAATACATGGTAATCATGAGACTTCACACTGGGAGCTAATTTTAGATCTGGAAATGAAATAAGCCTTGAGACGTTTGTCGAGTAGCTGGATGGTACTTTCACATTTTTCAAGAATGCACAAAACTCTTTCTTCTAATGTTCTGAAAGGGTGATGCATGATGTGGGTAGTTTCGTTCCTTTTACTGAGTCATCGAGCCACAACTCAGGCCTAATTCCCATTTTGTTTAGATCAGCTCGTGCATGTCTGTGGTGTTGCCAATGCATTCATCAGGGGGGAGATTGTTAGACCTATGTGTGCTGAATACATTGGCATTAGAATAAAAGTGAGGATTTACATTAAAAGTTTTGAATATTGCCGAAATATCCGCTTCAGAGTGTCCGAACTTTCACTCACATGAGCTGCCCGTGAGTCGACACAGTTGATCTTTACAAATGTGTTTATGGGAGTAGCTGTTACTCTTTACTTAATTCAGATTGTCCGAACTTTGTCATTGCATTTCAGGAGTAACTGTCACTGCAGAGCAGCTGTTCTCATAGTGTTTAATTTCCAGCCACTCTATTTTTAAATTGCAATGTTTTGAACTTGCTTCTTGGCTTATGGAATGTTTGCTTAGTATTCTATTACTAAGTTTTTAATGTGTTAAGGCTGATTGTGGTTGTTAATACGTTGCTATGGTTTGCAACATGCTTCTGTGAGGTGCTCGTGTAAGGTGTTGTGGTTTTCGGACTAACGTGAGTCAAGTCGCGGACTTGTGCTAAAAAAAAGTGGATGTTTGTTCATGTGCAGGTGTTACTTGAGGTCAAGACATGGCTGGTGATGGATATCCTTGAACTAGTCTTAGGAAGAAGATGAGGTTCAATAACCAAGTTCAAGAGGAATTGTGGTTGAGCTGATTGGGAGGTCACACATCATGTTTGGGTCAAAAACAATGCATATGAAGGTGTTGTGAACGTTTCGAAAAGTATTTGCATGTACGCGAGGGGTGAATGGACGTGGCTACATTGTTCCAAGGCCTGGTGAAGAGATATGAAAGTGAAGATATGGTTGAAAAGGTTCAACCGGCTGGATTTTGCGCCCAGACTGCGGCTGAGGCGGTTATGGTTTGTTTATGGAAAGTTTCAAGTTTGTTATAATAGGATTTCATGGTAAGCACGAAGTAGAGTTGTTTTAGGAATGTTTGGAACGTTCCTAAGGTGTTTGGAAGTCTTAAGATTGCTTCTATCTGCGTATAGAAGAGTCTTGAGCAGTTTTGAAAAGTTAGAGTTTGAATCCAAGTAGGAGTAGGAGTGTTAGTTTGAATTGGGTTGGCCTTAGGTGCTATGGGAAAATCACAGGTCCGACAAAGCTACATGGGAAAGCGAGAAGTATTTATAATGCAATTATCCGGAGCTGTTAGAGGCTTATGTCCGATAGTCGTCCTCCCCACAATGTTCTTAATTGTGAATCTCGGGACAAGATTTTTTAAGCGGGGAGGAATGTAAAAGTCCCAAAACTTATAATATGGAAAACTTTAGTGGTGATAAAGTTGAGTTTAAATTCAAGAAATGGGACTTGCAAAAACTTTTCTAAACATGTGAAGGTTGTCATGAGCAAGCACATGAATTCAAGTCCACTTTGAATTCAAATGATCATCTAAATGCAAAGGTGGTCATTTTAAATGGAGGATGTAAACTGTGGTTGTAAACCTCCCCTTTGCAGCCACCAAATTAAAAGTTTGAGTCCATATTTGAATTCTTCAGGTCCAAATTATGAGGAAGACAAATTTTGAGAAAATTTGGAGGTGCTTTGATATGTATATCAAAGAGGCTTGTGAATTTCATTGAAATTTGAATTCAAATTTGAAACTGAGGTAAAACTTGTAAATTTGCCAAATGGCTTTTGAATTTTAGTTCCTCATGACTGAAGTTTGCACTATGCCAAATTCGGAAGATCTTTTGAGAGAGAAAAACTGTGGGACCCACTTGTAATTGAGAGGGGAAGACTTACAACCGAAGGAAAATTTTCTTCCCTTTTTTCCCACTCGAACCAGTCGGCTGCTGAACAGAGCGTGCCACCGAGGCAGCGCCACTGCCACCTCCCGAGCGCCTGCCGAACCGCCTTAGTGCCGATAAGAATTTTCCAGCCCGCCAGCACTCGGCAAAGTGTGTTCTTCGACCGCCACTCGAGCTCCTTCACTGCTGCCTCCTCCCACGAGCTTTCCGGCCTCCGATAAACTGCCACCCCCGGTCCACAGGCGCCCGGCCAGCCTGACAGGATGCACGCCGAGCTGAGCCTGTCCACAGCATCGCCAGACCTCCCCTAACGTGGCCGACGCAAGAAACAGGTGCTTGCCCCAGGGGAACCTCGGCGCCGAGCACATCTTCCTCCACAGTGCCGAGGAAAGTCACCCGGCAGCCACAGTCCCTCTCTGGGCGAGTTCTAAACGCCTAAAGGTTCGCCGTTGAACCCTCTTCCTTCCACGCAAACGCCGGAACGATGCCGTAGTTCGTCGTGCCGTAATTTCATAGTTTACCGCCGACATGCAACAATACCCGCATGGAGAAACTCGGAAAATTCATCTCCCACGTTGCACCACTCAACACATAACCTAGCAACCTACATCTAGACGTCCACGCGAGCTCAGAGGATCAGAAATCACCGAGAACCGTCAAGCAGAGCTACTGTTCTTCAAGTTTTCCGAACTTCACCGGATTTTGACCAAGCCCGATGGTGAGGTCGTACCTTCGGCGAGTTTCCTCGAGATAAGCACGTAGTTCGGTTTTCTGTTCGGTACATTGGTGCTGTACAAGCAAACGGCACAGCTTTTGGTGCATCACAGCGCCCTAGCGATGTCGCCGGACATGCCGCGGCCATGGTCACCGTCGCACATGGGGTTCCGGCCATCTTCGGTCCGAGGAAAGGCCGGCAACGTGTTCCCCGCATGAAATTACATAGAGGTGGCGAAAAGTAGCGAGTTCAGAGCACAGGAACCTCCTCCCGGGGAGAGCTCCGGCGAGCTCGGCGGCGCGGGAGCGCGGGGGTCTGGAGGTAGACGAAGAGGGGGAGGACCCACATGTCAGCGTCTGTCCGTAGAACCGGGATTCTCTGTTGCACCGGATCAGTTTGTGACTGTGCGAGGAAAACCCTGTGGCCTCGTGTGTCGACGCATGAGAAGGCGCCACATCACCCCCGAGTCCCGCTGTCAGACTTTTAAACTTTTCCCGGTTTATTTCAAATGCCAGATTTGGTTCAAACTTTAGGAGGGCATAACTTTTGCTAGGAAGCTCCAAATTTAGTGATTAAATTGGGTTGGATTCATATTGGAAAACTCTATCCAAATATGCAACCCAATTTGTATGAAAACCATTGTTGAATTCTGGAAAATTATTTAAATCATTTCAGCAAAAGAATTTTAGAGGGAGTTTGGTTCATCCAAAAATCCTCAAATTTTGCCAGAATATTCTTTAGGATGTTAGTTAACTCCTGTAAGAATTTAAGCTCATTTGGGGTTGATTTGGTTAGGAGAATTCTGATTTCGAGTTGCTGTGTTCAAATGAATACAGAAACAATTTCAGAGAATTTCCAAAACTTGGAAATTCAATTCTGGGCAATTGTTAGCTCCAAAAATCCTAGGAAAATTCATGCATGCTCCCTGATCTATGCTTGAAATTTTGGTTCACTTGAATTTGCATGAAAGGTCTTATTTGTTCATAATTAATTCCTTTTGCCTAAATGCTTAGGGAATTGTTCAGAGTGATCCACTCATTGAAAAATTCTAAATTTTGGTCGAGATTACTTTCTTGTGACAAGGAACTCACAAGAAAATTTCAGCTCCATTGGAGCTCTGGATCACCACTGTTCTGTTCAACCTCTTTAGATGAGTAACACACAAGTGATGAAATGCACTTATCACTTGATAATGTTGCTCAACCCAAACCCAAACCACTAGCACCAGTGTCATTTTAAATTCTTAAACAGAGTTCTGGTTTTATACTTGTCTATAGAACGTGATAGAAAAAGCTTTACAATTAAACACATATGCATATTCATAACATGTAGCATATACGTGAAGACTTGTGAAGGAAGTGAAGTGGGATTTCAAAGACGCGGTGATCGAGTGATCAAGTCTCAAGTGATCTTCACTGAGTGAATAGATACTTAATCACCTGCAAAACCAAGGAAAGCTCTGGTTTGCATTTAAGTTGTTTATAATGTCTTTACTTTGTTCACTACTATGGTTAGAGTTTGTATGTGCATTAGGTCAAGTATGCTTTATACTCCAAATGGATGACCAAATGAACCCTGTAGTCAAGGGTAGAAAAGTGTCACCGCTGCAGAATAATTCCATGCTAAATAGGCTATGACATACGGTAGAAGTCGAGTAGTTGGAATCTACTTGTGATTTATAGTTCGGGATCACACAGGAATTGTTTAAAAAGGCAAACTAAAGTTTATGTTTCCAAAGATGAGACCGGGCAGGAGGGTTAGGCAGCGACAAGACGGGGTCTTGGTCGAGTAGCTCAGCCTGTGCCGGTTAAGGACCGAAGCGTGTGTAGCCCCGCTGAGCAAGAATTGAGTTGTGTACCGGATGCTTACTGCTATATTGGACCCAGGAAACCGATGTACCAGGTTAACTGGATTGTAGAGACATACCACATCGTCTCGTTAGACCTATGAGCCTGAGACAGCGCGACCGGTTCTACAGTCGGGTGTCCTGCAAAAGGTTGCCACATACGACGTAATGAAGGACGCCAGATTTGGATCTTCAGAGGCGGGCGTATGTGTCGATTTATCTGGGCAGTGTTTGATTCGAATCATTGTCCCTCGCAGTTATGAGTACCGCTTGCTCACTGTGTTGTGACGTAGTAAGCAAGTTGTGTGAGAACAGTTTGCAAGTTTTAATTTCTGCTATGATTATTGGGATTGCATGAAAACCTTGTTTGAAGTAGAGATAGAGCAAACTAAATTTAATTTCCATCTTGGGACAAGGAACATTGGAATGAAGCGTTTCTTCTTTGATTGTGGAGTTCCAATGTTGCTGGGCGCAAGGGCACTACTGTGATTGCTAAAATCTGAAAGTTATGGATGAACTTGTAGGCGAGCCTTTTGCAAATTACATGTTTAGGTCTTAAGTTACTTTCATGTAGAGTTGCATGCTTTAGGAGAGACGGTTAAGTCTTGCTGAGCCTTTGTGCTCAGTATTGCTATATGAGTGGTTTTGCAGGTTAACTTCGACGCTTATAAAGAAGGTTGTCCGGTGAGACTCGGAGACTCCGATTCATGTAACACATGAAAAACCAGCCGCTGCCATGTCTTCATGTTGCTAGCGAGAAGAGTCCGCGGGCTGGACCTCTTCTCGAGTGCTCATTAGTTATTCGACGTGAGTGGTTTGTAGTCTTCTGCTGTAGCTATTTTCTGTAAATTATTTACAAAGAACATTTGTAAGCTTCCGCTTTTGATTTTTGTAATACAGTTTTCCTTATATGTGTGCTATCGGGTGTCACATAACACGGCACCACCCAATGCGATTCCCGAGCGAGCGGCACGGCCCCATGACACGGGTATCGGGGTCCCTCACAGCGTGGTATTAGAGTCGCATTGGTAATAGCGCACATAATAAGGATCATATTACGACAAAAAACTTAGGATACAATGAGGAAACGGTATTAGGCCCACATAAGGACTATAGTAGTATAGTTACTTAAAGTGGCATGACTAACAAACTTGTTATAATTCTGAATTTTGATTATGTAATGACACACCTACGCTCATGTAAGAATGGTAAGGAACGCCATCGAAAGCGGTTCAATTTCGGTTAGCTCCCCTGACAAGGAAAGTGGTTCAGGGATAGGTCACACAGCTTGGTCTGGGACATTAATATGAAACTCTTGAACTCTTCATGTTCCTGTGTTCATATGAAACGCTGGTCCCTGGCGTGCATTAGGCAAAAAGTGGAAACACCATCATGTGGTCAGTAACGTGATAGTGTGTTCTTCTGGAAATAGCCTAGAGGACATACGAAGCGTTTGCCATCGGCGTGCCCTGCAGGGCAGTAGGTGGTATTTGTTGGGTTGATAAAATTCCCAACTGTGACAACCCATTCGCGCTCTACTCGGGTTCCCCGTCGTGTGGTGTGAAAACACGATCATGCGCCTTGAGACGTGGCTTAACTTAGGGACGGCCGTATGGCAATGATACGGGCGTATATATTTACTTTCAAATATGGACCTGCCTGAAATGACAACAACCCTTGAGTGCATCACTATTGAGTGTGCTTCTGCTGGTACTAACCACGTATGTAATCTGAGTAGCACACGTTTGCGAGTGACAGTCTTAGTGCCACTTATAATATGGATATGCCAGTATAATCCGGTTAGGATTTTCTTTGGTGAGGCTACGTAGGACCGACATGTTTCTTAAGGTGCATCGACACCGTACTACACTTAATAACATCTTCCCTATGAAGAAATGATTCATGAACTAAATTCCAACTAAAAATGGAAGTTTGAAACAAATATTAGTTACTGAACTCTTATTTTGAGCTAAGATTCAAATGAGAGAATGACTAGGCTTCAAATATTTCAAAAACAGAGTGCTCTGTTTCTGGCAGGAATTCTTGCTGAATTTTGACAGAGCATAACTTTGAGTAGATTTAACCAATTAAGATGTATGATACAGTTCTGGAAATATTTTTAAGTGCTCTACAACTTATCTGTATACCTCCAGAGCAAAATCACACGTTTAGTTGGTGAAAAGTCCAGTTGAAGCCAAACTGTCCAGAACCAGGACAGCAGCAAAACCTCTCTCGACCTTTCTGTTTTTAAGCCATAACTTTCGGTAGACAAATCCATAAGGAGCCTATGATACACCGTTGGAAAGTTTATGAAATGTGCAACATTTTTGTAGTTCAAAGATTGTTCAGATTCTTATTGTATTTGCATCTATAACTGTGATAAAGTAGCCACATACAAAGGAGATGATTGCAAATTTTATCCAGGAATTCTGTCAACTTTGAGCAATCATAACTTTTGATCCAGAAGGGATCTGATGTCTATGAATAAGCATTGGAAATATACTGAAGTTTACGAAAACTTCCGTATTGAACTCAAGTCAAGAATCTGTAGTTAACTTGAGCAAATTTTGGAGTTTGTATGAACTGGTCAGGGTAGTCAAGCTGATTAGTTTAGCGTACTTAAGATTTGTTTAAACATGAATGTGGTTATGCTTTAATAAAGTTCATGACATGTTCATGTTTTACTTTTCTTTATTTACTGCTGGGATAGAATTTTAATTGACTCAAAATTTATTTCGTGCAGTATGGTACGCGCACATTCTCAAATGGAGCTTGGAGGTTCGAGTCGTGGTGGGAATGACTCGACTGCATCACAACGGCCATCACCAACCGGATTGGCAGAAATTATGGCGGATATGAATGAAAATCTCCAAACTCTAGTGCAGCAAGGAATAAATAGAGAAGCTCAACATCACATGCCAACCCCGAGCACTTATCTGGATTTCTTGGTGACTCAACCGCCGGTATTCTCCGAAGCGGCTGACCATTGTGAAGCAAATCACTGGTTACATGTCGTTGAGTCCAAGTTTGGGTTGATTCAATGTGATGAATTAAAGAAGACTCTATTTGCCACTCAGCAGCTTCACAGCTTTGCTGGAGCATGGTGGGCAGAATACCTTGCTATCCAACCAGAAGGGCATCGAGTCACATGGACGGAGTTCCAGGATGCATTTCGTGCTCGTTTCGTTCCTGCGGGCATAATGCAAACATGTCTGGATGAATTCTGAAATCTAAAACAAGGGAAATGAGTGTTGTTGAGTATGCGAAGGAATTTAATCGCCTAGCTCAATATGTTCCTGATTATGTGAAATCACCAGCCACAAAGGGTTATCATTTTTACCGAGGTCTGACTGCAAGGCTGCGACGTGAGTTGGCTCAAGTTAGCCAAACGAATTTTGATGAGTTTGTTAGCTGTGCTATCACTCAGGAATATTATTCCAATATCTACCTTCAAGAAGAGAGGGAGAGGGACTCATCACAGTATGAATGCAATCATCTGCCTCAGAAGTATCGGTTGGTAATCCGTTCACCTTCCAGTCGAGAGGTTCCACAAAAGGTGCAGTCATTCTTGGAGTATGACGACTCTTATACTCCACAGAGGTTCTATTTACCTCCATCACAGCAACAACTTATTTCTCGTGCACCTCAGTACCAACAATGTGCACCAGAATATTATTCCCCTCAAGAGGTTGAAGATGATCACGGTGATTTCTCAGCTGAACCGAGTGGTATCCCACTTCATATTGACAATGAACTCAACTTCAATGAAGCAACTGAACCGAGCAGCAACATTATGTATGATGGTTCAGTTCCAAAGAGTGATCTTGGACAGCAAAGAAAAGCCATGTCTAAAGTGGGAACTGTTAATTATGTGTCAGTCAATGATCTGCCCAAAGGAGGTCCAGTTCTCGCGGGCAGGTTCACCTTAAATGACAAGCTGGTTGTCATTCTATTTGACCTTGGTGCAACACATAATTTCATTAGCAAGGCGACGGTGATTCGGGATCAGATCTCCACAATTATCACAAAAGGTTCTTATCTTATTCATTTGCCAGGTGGAGACATATGGACTAATGAAGTCGTTTCTCGAGCACCACTTTGTTTGGGTGGAAAAATTTATCCTACCACCCTCATTATTCTCGAAGATCAAGGAATTGATGCCATATTAAGAATATCATGGTTAACCTTCCATAGGGCTGTTCTGGATATCGAGGACAGGAGTGTTAATTGGACTCTCCACTTCACGGGCGTCATACATTGTATCTCGGCAAAGTTATTTCCAAAGTCCCGGAAGTATGTCATGCCGAAGCTTGCAAGTTAGAAGACATTCCGGTAGTCCGTGAATATCCGGACGTGTTTCCCGAAGATCTTCCAATCTTACCACCTGAGCGTGAGGTGGAATTCAAAATAGAGTTGATACTGGGAACCACGCCGATCTCTCGGAGACCATACAAAATGGCTCCAAATGAATTAGCTGAACTGAAGGAGCAACTCAAAGATCTGATGGACAAGGGGTTTATTCATCCAAGTTCATCACCATGGGGTTGCTCGGCCTTATTTGTAAAGAAGAAGGATGAGACGCTGAGGCTATGCGTCGGCTATCGTCCGTTAAATGCTGTGACGATAAAGAACACGTATCCACTACCAAGAATTGATATTCTCTTCGATCAGCTAGTGGGTGCTAAAGTCTTCTCCAAGATGGACTTAAGTTCAGGATATCATCAAAAATCAAGATCCGAGCAGAGGATATCCCAAATACAACATTCTCGACAATATATGGACTCTATGAGTATCTTGTCATGTCATTTGGATTGACCAATGCTCCGGCTCACTTTATGTATTTAATGAACTCGGTGTTCATGCCGGAGCTAGATCAGTTCGTCGTGGTATTCATCGACGATATCTTGGTCTATTCAAAATCAGAAGAGGAACACGCTAAACATTTGCATATTGTGCTCCAACGATTGAGAGATCACAAGCTCTATGCAAAGTTTAGTAAATGTGAATTCTGGATCAACCAAGCGCCATTTCTTGGACATATTATTTCAGTGGAAGGCATCACTGTTGGTCCAAGCAGATTGAACAAGTGCTGCAATGGAAGTCTCCAACATCAGTCCATGAAGTTAGTAGCTTCTTAGGTTTGGCGGGATATTATCGGAGGTTCATCCCGGGCTTCTCAAGAATCTCGAAACCTATGACGGAGCTACTGAAAAAGGGCATCAAATATGACTGGAGTAAGCCATGTGAGGAGGATTTTCAAGCGTTGGTGAAACACCTCAAAACTGCCCTGGTTTTAGCTCAACCGGATACAACCAAGCCCTTCGATGTTTATTGTGATGCATACGGCATTGGACTTGGTTGTGTACATATGCAAGGAGGATGTGTGGTTGCATATGGATCACGGCAATTACGGAATCATGAACAACATTATCCAACTCATGATCTCGAGCTTGCTGCCGTGGTGCTAGCTTTGAATATGTGGAGACATTACCTATTGAAAAATCTGGTTCATGTCTACACCGACGACAAAAGATTGAAGTACATATTCACTCAAAAAGAGTTGAATATGCGACAACAGCGATGGTTGGAGCTGATCAAGGACTATGAGATTGAAATTCATTATCACCCGGGCAAGGCAAATGTGGTTGCCGATGCACTCAGCCGGACATCTCATATTCATAATCTGACCATTACGCAGATAGAAGAGAAAGAACCGAGTCTCTACTTGGTTCCATATGGAGCTCTACATAATCTAGCTCTCATACCCACATTAAAAGAGGAGGTTATGAAAGCTCAAAAGTGAGACAAGGGCATGTATCATATTAAAAGAAGGTTAAAGAACGGGGAGATGAAATGTTTCCGGTTAGATGATGAAGATACCTTATGGTTCAAGGACTGGATAGTCGTGCCCCATGATATGAGGCTGTGGAAGAAAATTTCGGATGAGGCTCACTTATCCAAATTTTCTGTTCATCCGGCAGCAAAAAGATGTACCAGGAATTGAAGACTAAATTTTGGTGGACCCAGATGAAGCTAGAAATTGCTAAATAGGTATCAGAATGTGATACGTGTCAGCGAGTTAAAGCCGACCACATGAAGAAAGCGGGAACCTTGCAACCGCTAAGCGTTCCGGCATGGAAGTGGGAGGATATTAGTACGGATTTTATTGTTGGACTACCTCTCATGGCTAATAAACATGACTCGGTTTGGGTGATCATTGATCGGTTAACCAAATCAGCGCATTTCATCCCGGTACATACGGGATTCCATGCCAAGAAGTATGCAGAGCTGTACATTGCAAGAATACTGTGCCTACATGGAGTTCCCCGGACGATCATCTCCGATCGAGGTGCGTTGTTCGTTGCTCGTTTCTGGGAGCAGCTACATGCCTCACTAGGGACCAAATTGATTAGAAGCTCTGCATATCATCCTCAAACTGATGGGCAAACGGAGAGGGTGAACCAAGTTCTCGAAGATATGCTTCGAGCCCGTGCCATTCATCACGGTAAGGGATGGGACGATCATCTACCGTTGGCGGAATTCGCTTATAACAATGGATATCAAACGAGTATCAAGATGGCACCGTATGAAGCTCTCTACGGCCGGAAGTGCCGCACACCCTTGAACTGGTATGAATCTGGAGAGAGAGTTATTTATGGGATTGATCTTGTAAATGAAGCTGAAGAGCGGGTAAGGCTTATTCAAGCAAATCTTAAAGCCGCTCAGTCCAGACAAAAGAGCTATGCAGATAGGAGACGTCTTCCTCTGGACTTCCATGTTGGAGATCATGTACATCTCTGCGTATCTCCTATGAAGGGAATTCACCGATTCGGAGTGAAAGGAAAATTAGCTCCTCGTTTTATCGGTCCCTTCCCCATCATCGAAAGATGTGGACCCGTGGCATACCATGTGGAGTTACCGGAAGCCTTAGCCGGAGTTCATAACGTCTTCCACATATCTCAGTTGCGGAAGTGTTTGAAAGTTCCAACGGAGATTCTCATGGAAGGCATAGCAGATTTGAATCCGGACCTCACTTACGTTGAACATCCAACCTGGATAATTCATGAAAAGACTCACGAGACCAGAAACCAGACACTTCAATTTTTCAAGGTGCTATGGGAAAATCACACGTCCGATGAAGCTACAGGGGAAAGCGAGGAGCATCTACAATGCAATTATCCTGAGCTGTTAGATGCTTATGTCCGATAGTCGTCCTCCCCACAATGTTCTTAATTGTGAATCTTGGGACAAGATTTTTTTAAGGGGGGAGGAATGTAAAAGTCCCAAAACTTGTAAATGGAAAACATGAGTGGTGAATAAAGATGAGTTTAAATTTAAGAAATGGGACTTGCAAAAACTTTTCTAAACATGTGAAGGTTTTCAAGAGCAAGCACATGAATTCAAGTCCACTTTGAATTCAAATGATCATCTAAATGCAAAGGTGGTCATTTTAAATGGAGGATGCAAACTGTGGTTGTAAACCTCCCCTTTGCAGCCACCAAATTAAAAGTTTGAATCCATATTTGCATTCTTCAGGTCCAAATTATGAGGAAGACAAATTTTGAGAAAATTTGGAGGTGCTTTGATATGTATATCAAAGAGGCTTGTGAATTTTATTTAAATTTGAATTCAAATTTGAAACTGAGGTAAAACTTGTCAATTTGCCAAATGGGTTTTGAATTTGAGTTCCTCATGACTGAAGTTTGCACTATGCCAAATTTGGAAGATCTTTTGGGAGAGAAAAACTGTGGGACCCACTTGTCATTGAGAGGGGAATACTTACAACCGAAGGAAATTTTGTTCCCTCTGTTCCCACTCGAACCAGTCGGCTGCTGAACAGAGCGCGTGTAAGGGCCTCAGTTTTTGACACACATTTGCAGTGTTCATCACCACACCACACACCTCATTTGAGGAAGAATGATGAACACAAATGAAGAGCAAGTAACAATTATCAACATGCTCATTAGAGAACAAACTTACACATTGCAAAAGTGGTATTTCCCACATGTGATATAGATGGGCTGGACATATGAAAACTCCTACACTTTGCTAAGGATGTCCATGCCAAGTTTCACCCAAATTCAAAACCTTTTTGAGGTCATTTTGGGTATAGATAGGAAGAGGGCAGTTTGAAACCATATTCAAATTCAAACTGTTTTTATCCCATGAATTTAAAAGTGAAAGGCATATTCTTACTCAGCACATTTTTGTGAGCTCACACACCAATTTTCACTCCATTTGGAGTTGATCTTGACATGAGCTAAGGGGGAGAGATTCAAACTTTATTTGAATTTCAAACTGGACTTGTGCTGAAATTCATTCAAACCAAACCTCATTTGAACTTTGATCTATTCAAATGGCTCAAGGGTGAATAATTTGAATTGCCAAGGGTAGTATGGGGTTCACTGTTTACAACAGTGATTAGGAGTAAATTTCAGAGGTTAAAACTGGAGGTGGGACCCACATGTCAGCCACTGCTCAGATCAAACCGACTGAGACTTTTTCACTCGGGTCGCCGAGCTGCAGCGGTGATCGCCACCGAGGCCAGCCGACGCGCCACCAGCTGCTTGTCCACACGCGGGCGTGAGGCGGTGCAGAGCCTTCTTAAGGCGCCTGCCCCCCTCCTCGGCCGAGGTACCACCGTTCTTCCCCGCAAGAACTCAGCGCCGGCCGAAAACTTCCACAACTCGGACTTGATCGGAGAACGCCGATCGCAGCTCCCTCCTTCCACTACAGAGCCCCAGCAAGGTATTAGAGACCTTCCTCCATCCTCCCCGTTGCTAGAATTCGGTTGAAATCGATTGATATCGGCTGTGCCGAAAGATCAAACTCGGAACATGGAACCGCCGCACCTCGGGCTCTCGTGGACAGCCCAACCAGGGCGTTGTCACGCCCGAGCCAAGGCACCCTTGGATGCGCAGGTGACCGGTGCTGCTCATCCCCGAGCCACAGCTCGAGTGGTTGCTCACCGGCGGCGAATTTCCATTTTTCCCCTTTCTGTGTGCAGAACGACCTTCGGGTACGATTCTGTTTAATTCGTGCTCTAGAAAGGATTAGAGGGCCTCAGGCCGCTCTCACACGAGCTAGACACGGTAACGCACAAGTTGTCTTCACAACTCTGGGCCGGAGAACCTCTGTGCCCGGCGTAATTTGAGGTCTACCAATGGCGGAACGAACTGGCGGCATCGGGCGCACGGTGAGGACCTATTTCGGGCATTCCCCGAGCTACCTCGATCTCATGTCGACCTTCTCTAAGGTCCACTGATGCTCCCCGACCGGTTTCCCAAGTAGCTGAGGTGCTAGGATAGTCAGCCGACATGGCCGAAGTCGTTCTGAGGTGGCGGCTCGTCGCCGACCATGCTCCGGCCGTTGTCACGAGCAGCTGACCCTCGGATCCTGTTCCCCGAGTAAAAGTAGGCAGGGGCAGCCAGAATTGAGAAGTTTGGAGCTGTACAGCAGCCGGCGGCGAGCTCTCTGGCGAGGTCCCTCGGCGGCGGAGCGCGGGTGTCGCGAGGTTGAAGAAGGGGTTGGACCCCAGCTGTCAATGGGAGATATTTTGAATCGGGATCCGGCTGCGGCCGGGATCGGGTGTGCTGGCGCGCAAAATCCTTGTGGGCCGCGATGTGCCATCGCCTAGACGTGCGACGCGTGTCCCCTAGGCCCACGCACGAGTTTAAACTTTTCCTCGATTTTCAGATCTCCTTCAAACTTCAAATCCTTATAACTTCGGCTAGAAAGCTCCAAATTGAGTGAACCAAATTTTGCTGGATTCATCTCTCTGAGTAATTTCCAGAAAATCAAGTTTCACTTCATGAAATTCCTTATTTCTCCAGAATTAATTCCTCAAAGTTTAAACTGTTAGGAATTTTAACTGGAGAATCCTTTGGAGGAAAATCCTGAAATTTTACTGAGATGTTCACCAAGATATCCTTGAACTACCATAAAAATTGCAGATCCATTTGAGCTCATTTAATCCACCTAATGGTGTGATTAGTGAAACTGTTCCAAAGAAAATAGAAAATGTTTAGAAACATTTTCAGAATTTTCTCTGAAATTGTTTAGCTCATATCTTTAGTTAGGAACCTTCAAATTAAGTGAGACCAACTCCATTAGAACCCTCTAAAAATCTAGTTTTCAGAAAGTCATAGTTTGTTTCATGAAAGTCCTTAGAACACCCTAAAAGCCTTTAATTAAGGTCAAGGACATAATTAATTGTGGAGGGCTCAATTGAGCTTTGCTGCAACTAAAACTTGACCAAGTCTCTGTTTAGGTTGTAACCAAGCCACAGTAAAAGTTTCAGTCATTAGGTCTGTCTAGCAATGGTTATAAGCTTCACAAGTTCAAACTTAATAAATGCATTTAAATTAATACATGCATGTCTTATATCATGTAGTCGCTAAGGTCGAGGAGGAACCCAAAGTCCTAGACTTCGTCACTCCGGAGGAGCAGCTAGCCTACGACCAAGAGCAGCAAGGCAAGCTCCGGTTTGCATTAACCTTTTTACAAATTTTTATTGTTTTGAGCACATACCTGTTTCCTTTATTCTGTGCATTAGAGTCTTGATTGGAAGCCCCACTGCATAGCCAAGAAAACCATGGGTTGGTTTTAGGATTGCAAACCCCGTTAGCTACTGCATTGCTAGGATAGAGTAGGATTCGGTACAAGTCGAGTAGTTGGAACTACTCGCGAGAATAGGCTAGAGGCACATTGCTCGGGTAGAGATAGCACATGATACACATGGCAAGAAAATGAGACCGAGCGGAGAGTAAGGGCAGCAGGACTTTGGGGCCTGTGTGCTGTAGCTCCGCTTGTGTCGATTGAGGACCGAGCCGTGTGCGGGCCTGTTGAACAAGCTAGAACAGTACCGAAGACCTACCGGCTATATGGGAACCGGGAAACTGATGTAACTCGGGTAGCTGGTTATTGAGGCATTGCCCGTCGTTCAGAGGGTAGGTTGAGAGCTTGAGGTGTAAATCGGCTGGCGGCACGGAGATGCGCGTGCAGAGACCTCTTGCTCGGGACGATGGGACCGGTTCAATATTTGGCTGACGAGTGAAAGGTAGTTGCGTACGCCGTCCGTGATGGTTGTTGTAGGCAACATCGAGTATGGGCGTACGTGACGGGTTGTTCGGGTAACCCTGCAGGTGTAAATCGATTATAATCGCCGTCCCTCGCGGTCAGTGAGTACCACTTGTTCACTGTACCGTGACGTAGAAAGAACAGGCTAGTTACATGTTAAAATGTTGCTGATTGAAAGCTGGACATTGATTGTTCATGATATGCTGTAGCTTAGAGCTAACTAAAGTTCTTTTCAACTTTGTGCAAAGTACATGAGAGAAATGCGTTTCTTGTTTGATTGCGGCTCTCTCATGTACCTTAGCATAAGGTTCTCCAGAACCTGCTGCTAAAACTTGAAAGTAAGGTTCTACTAATTAGGCGAGTCCTTGCAACTGATTTTTACCTCATGTAACCTATTACCCTCATGTAGAAGTTCCATTTTTAGGTGAGACGGGTCAGACTTGCTGAGCCTTCGTGCTCACTGCTTGTGTTTGAAGCTTTTACAGGGTTCTATGAGGAAGGGACTCCCGAAGAGGAGACGGAACCCCAGGAGGGGAACCCCGTCGAGTGGGAGTCGTGCACGCCGCAGAGTTAGTGTGCGTGTGTGCTAGCAAGGACAAGTTCAAGGGCTGAACGTGCACTTGATGCTTAGTCTACGCCCGCGAGTGTGGACTAAACTTATTTTGATGTAAACATGTTCATGAACTTGTTTATGTAATAAAATTTCCGCTTCCGCTTTGTACCTTTGACGTGTGTTATACGGTGCTGTGCAACGCAGCACCCCTCAGCGTGATCCTGGCTCGACAGGACCTTGGGGTCGTGTCAGCGGTGGTATCAGAGCTCGCTTGAGGTTTAACACAGTACAAAGGTCTTCTTTTTCAAAAATCCAGTGAGGAACGAGTTAGTAGCCCGTATAAGGATGTTATTAGTATATAGAAAGTGGCTTATTAACCTATTTGTTATGTCGGAAAATCGTGCATCTCGGGACGTTCATGTCTTGGGGGGTGCACGTAAGCACTGTCCACCAGTGCACACAAGCTGAAGGGTGGAGCCCCACGGGTGGCAGGTAACCCGACCCGCTTTAGTATCCTCTACGACTCTTCATGTCGTTTGGGGTATTCGAGCAACGTCTGTCCCTGGCGTGCGTGGTGCAACATGGGAGACCCCGTCACGTGGTCTGAGACGTGAACACGTAACTCAAGGCGTGTTTGACTTGAGAACATCCGGGCGAGTGATGACGGCCGGGTGTACGAACTGTATGGATTCCGAGCTCGGTGTGCAGCCGAGTCTGACAATTGATTGAGTTTCTGCAGGTAGCCTGACCACGAAACGGTAGACGTGTAGCATCCGTGTGCGAGTGACGAGTAGTGCCACTGAAATAACGAAGCCGGCTAAGTCCGGTATAGGTTTTTCTTTGTGAGGACGTAGTACCGACATAATCTAGTGATGCATCGACGTCACACCCAACTAAATGAACAAATTCATTTAAAACTTGAAAGTTTTGCTCCAAAGTAGTAAAACTTGATGTAACTCCTTCCCTTGAACAGGATATTCAAAGTTAACAAGTTTTCAACTTATAGGTTGTTAAGGACAGAGCACTCTGTTTTCAGCTGAATCAAGGCTGAAGTTAATCAGAGGCTAGAGGTTGAGTTCTTTCGAGATTGGGGTTGTATGATACATTTCTGGAAAGCTTTGGAAGAGCTTTACAACTTTTCTGTTGAGGTCCAGAGGTGTTTCATCCCTTAATCACTCGAAAAATGCAGTAGAGTTGGAAATGTCCAGAAAACAGGACAGGGTAAAGACTCTCTGTAGACTATCTGTAAATTAAGCATAACTTCCTGCATAAAAATCCAAAAATAGGAAATGAGGTACTTCTGGAAAGCTTATGAGATGGGTTACGACTTTGTAACATAAAGTTTTGTCAGATTGGGAACAGAATTAACTGGGATTCTTGGATCAATTCAGTACCTAAAGCAGGGAGGTGCTGTCCAATTGATTCCAGAAATTCTGTTAACTTTGACATCTCATAACTTTTGAACCAGGACAGATCTGAGGCCAAGCAAACACTTTCTGGAAAGCTATTGAAGTTAGCTTTAACTTTGATGTTGAGCGCCAGAATTAGTTTTGCTGTTAACATGGCCTAAATCAGGTTGAAATGGAAACTGGTCAGGGCTGTCATGGGAACAGCAGATCAGCAGTCAAATTTGTTTAAAATTTGAACTATGTTTCCAAGTTTTATGGGATCAATGACATGTCTTATGTTATAACTCCAGGGTTTACTGTTAAAATAAATATTTGACATTTCTCAAATATATTTTTACAGATGGCAGCAGATAAACCGTTGGAGAACGGGTGGGTAGTTTCCCACTGTTCTGACCGTAGCGGCTACCCGGAAGCATTGTGGCAAATGCTCCAATATTTCGGGTACAATCAGATGCCGCAGTACGTCGCCAAAGAAGATGGCGAAGGGGGGAACAAGACGTGGACGATCCATGTCGAGGTTCCTGCAGGACCTATGCCACCCGGTTGGGTGCCATTCACCGTCACGGTGAGAGGAAGACAACCGGAAGGGATGTGGCAAGTGGCAGCCCGTGACACTATGTCACGTTTCTGCCAACTACATGTGCTGGCTATGGAGGCACTCCATACGCACTCGTTCCGGTGGAGGGACGAGCTCAGCATGTGTGGGAAGAGAGGTACCTGGAGGCAACAGACCCGAATTGCCCAAGGTACAACCCCGCGGAGGCAAACCTCAGCCTCCAAATGAGGGCGGGAAATGCTGTGATGGACAGCCAAGCTGTTCATACGGAGCATCTCGCCACCAAGCTCAAGGAGAGCACAAGCCGTGGAGATCATTTCGAGAGTGCTCACAGTGCACTCCGCAATGTGCTTCTTCCGACGATCAAGCGACTGAATGAACAACACAATCAGTTGCATCGTCTGAAGAAGGCAAAGAAGAAGAGCCGTGTTGACATCGCGGCGTTGCAAGAGCTGGTGCAGACCCTAACCCAGCAGAATGAGGACCTTGCTCAAGAGCGGGACGACGCTATTGAGGAAGGACAAGGCTGGGAAGAGGACTACAAGCAGGCTATGGACGAGGTGCATGCATTGCAGGACCTCGTGCCCCCGGTGTTAGGCATACCAGTGGTCTTGGGTCTTCCAGCAATGGGAGAACCCGGAATGGGAGAAGAGGTGGTAGATCCAGAGCCACCAGCAGAAGTACCGGAGGAGGACGACCCACAGGAGGTCGAGTTCTACTCCGAGTAGGGGGTTACGGTTGCCAAGTAGGGCAGCTAGGGTAGCGTAACCCAACTTTTGTAATCGGTGACATGTCGTGTAGACAGTAGCGTCTGTATAGGTAGTGACGACATGAGCACGACTTCTCGGAGACCCGAGAATAATGTATCTTGTATAAAGTTTATGCTTTATCAATATATGTGAATGTTGTGCAAATTAATCATGTGTCACTTCAATACCTACTGTTGCTTATGGAATTTAAGTAAGACATGTGCTAATCGCTGTTGTTTCGAATTTCAGAATGACGCGTACTCGTGCCAACCCTGACGTTGGGGGTACCAGCCAAGGGGGAGAGACCTCCCAACCACCTCCCGAGGACTCCTCGGGACAGCAGCAGCAACAGCAACAGCAAACACCGCCACCGCCACTGCCAACGGTTACATTGGCCGACATTGTCGCGGCAATGGCGGGCTCGCATCAGCAGCACACAGAGTTGCTGCAGACTCTCATCGCCAATACGTCTCGCCCAGAGAGACGTCAAGATCGTGAGGAGCGCCAACAGAGCTCCTACTCCGACTTTCTGGCAACTCATCCCCCTGTATTCTCAAGGGCGGATGAACCACTTGACGCGGACAACTGGCTCCGCGCCATAGAGATGAAGTTCGGGCTGCTCCAGATCAGCGAGCAGCGCAAGACTCAGTTCGCGGTCCAGCAGCTCCAAGGATCCGCGAGCGCGTGGTGGGCCAACTTCTGTGCTTCACAGCCCACCGACCGAGTGATGACCTGGGCGGAGTTCCGGACGGCCTTCAGGGCCTATCATATACCGCCAGGTCTGATGAAGAGGAAGACGCAGGAGTTCTTACACCTGCAACAAGGGAGCCGGAACGCGCTGGAATACTCCAGGGCGTTTAACGATCTCACGCTATATGCGTCGTATCATGCGTATACCGACAAGAAGCGGCGAGACCACTTTTACCAGGGGCTTAACCCGCTCCTGAAGGACAAATTGGCGATGTTCAACCGCGGCAGCCTCAACGACATCATTGATGCTGCGATTGTTTAGGAGGACTCCGGCAAGGAGTTAGCGGCGGCGGAGAGAAAGCGAAGCGCGCCGCAGAGCAGTGGAGAAGGAGGCGGTCCTTCTCAGAAGTTTCGGATGGTGAATCGCCCACCATCAGGTCCACGCTGGCAACCACCACAGCGGTCGATGCCGTTCCGCAGTCGGCCGTACTCTTCACCGGCATTCCGGCCGGCACTGCCAGCACCACCGCAACAACAACAGCAGCAGCGGGCGATGCCGCGTGCGTTTGCACCTCCGCAACGCATGCCGGGCTTTCGTCCACCGAGTACTCCACCAGCAGCGGCCACATGTTACAAGTGTGGTCGTCCAGGACACTTCGCGAGCAGTTGCCCGGAGAGGCAAGGCGGCGGAGTGGCACCACAGTTTCCGGGGAGGAATCAACCCCGGAACCCTACTAATGCGTGGCGGGCAAACCCTAGACCCGGCACTGTCCACCAGCTTGCCATTGAGGACGTGCCGGAGGGCGAGCAAATCCTTGCGGGTATGTTCCAACTCCATCAGCATCCCGCTATAGTACTGTTTGATTCAGGCGCCACGCATAATTTTATTAGCCAAGCTTTCATTGCTAAACACAGTTTGCCAATACTACCCACCGATAGTCCATATTTAATTTGTTCACCGGGTGGGAAGATTTCAGCAAGCGTAATGGTCTCCAAAGCACCATTGTGCTTAGCGGGTAGAGTGTACCCCACGTCTCTCATTATCTTAGAGGGACAGAAGGTCGATGTCATCCTAGGGATGTCGTGGTTAACCCGCCACGGTGCTGTTTTAGACACCGTCCTTCGAGTCGTGCACTTAAACTCAGAAGTGCACGGTTCTCACTCATTATTTCTGGACAGTCCAGAAATAAAACTTCCAAGTGTCTATCAAGCCACAACCATCAGATTGGAAGACATTCCAGTGGTCCGAGAGTTCCCTGATGTATTCCCGGATGATTTGCCAGGGATGCCACCCGATAGAGAGGTGGAGTTCAAAATTGAACTTGCACCGGGAACCATGCCAATATCCCGAAGGCCATACAGGATGGCGCCCAAGGAGTTGGCTGAACTGAAGACTCAGCTCACGGATCTTCTGGAGAAGGTTTTATTAGGCCGAGTTCCTCACCATGGGGCTGTTCGGCATTATTTGTCAAGAAGAAGGTTGAGACGTTGCGGCTTTGCGTGGACTATCGTCCATTAAATGCCGTAACCATCAAGAACAAGTACCCGTTGCCACGGATCGACATGTTGTTTGATCAGTTGGTCGAAGCAAAGATCTTTTCCAAGATGGATTTAAGATCCGGGTACCATCAGATTAAAATAAGGGCTGAGGACATTCCGAAGACGGCTTTCTCGACGAGGTACGGACTTTATGAGTACCTGGTTATGTACTTTGGCCTCACCAATGCTCCAGCTCACTTCATGTACTTGATGAACTCGGTATTCATGCCGGAGCTGGACAAGTTTGTCGTGGTCTTCATCGATGACATCCTGGTGTATTCCAAGTCGGAGGAAGATCACAAGAAACATCTGCGTATAGTCTTGCAACGGCTGCGGGATCACAAGTTATACGCGAAATTCAGCAAATGCGAGTTTTGGATATCGCAGGTGCCTTTCCTCGGGCATATCATCTCAGCGGAAGGTATCGCTGTGGACCCAAGCAAGATCACTCAAGTGCTGAATTGGAAGTCCCCGAGAACTGTTCACGAGGTACGGAGTCTCCTCGGACTCGCGGGGTATTATCGGAGGTTCATTCCGAACTTCTCGAAGATTGCCAAGCCAATGACAGAGCTGCTGAAGAAGGCTACCAAATATGTTTGGGGTCCAACATGTGAAGCAGCATTCAAGGCTTTAGTCAAGCACCTGACATCAGCACCGGTTTTGGCACAGCCAGACACAACAAAACCGTTCGATGTGTACTGCGATGCATCCGGCATTGGGCTCGGATGTGTGCTGATGCAAGACGAAGAGTGGTCGCGTATGGATCACGGCAGCTTAGGAACCATGAGCAGAATTATCCAACTCACGACTTGGAGCTCGCTGCCGTGGTACTCGCACTCAAAATGTGGAGGCACTACCTACTCGGTAACCTCGTACATTTATATACCGACCACAAAAGCCTCAAGTACATATTCACAAAGAAGGAGCTGAACATGAGGCAATGAAGATGGTTAGAACTGATAAAGGATTACGAGATAGAGATCCATTATCATCCGGGCAAGGCAAACGTTGTGGCAGATGCGCTGAGCCGCAAGTCACACGTCAACAATCTGACCATCACACCGTTGGAAGAGAGCGAACCACCACTACGTGTGATTCCATACGGAGATCTCTACAACCTAGCTTTGATCCCCACCATCCGTGAAGAGATAGCGGCAGCCCAGAAGAATGACAAGGGCATGTCACACTTGCGGAGACGTGTAGATAGTGGGGAGCTGAAATGCTTCCGGAAAGACGGAGACGGCGTCCTATGGTTCAAGGACCGGATCGTCGTACCCCGTAACCCGGAACTACGGAAGAAGATCTTTGATGAGGCTCACTTATCAAAGATCTCTATTCACCCCGGCAGCAACAAGATGTATCAAGAACTCAGAAGAAAGTTTTGGTGGACACGGATGAAGCGCGAGGTTGCAAAATACGTGTCCGAGTGTGATACATGCCGAAGGGTGAAGGCAGATCATATGCGGAAACCGGGACTGCTGCAACCACTGGGCATTCCTGCCTGGAAGTGGGAGGACGTGAGCATGGATTTCATCGTCGGTTTACCCACCACCTTACAGAAACATGATTCGGTGTGGGTGATCGTCGATCGGCTCACCAAAGTTGCCCATTTCATCCCGGACAACACCAACTACAACGCCCAGAAGTACGCTGAACTGTACATCTCACGGATCCTATGCTTGTACGGCGTACCCCGTACTATCATATCGGATCGGGGCACTTTATTTGTGTCCCGTTTTTGGGAGCAGCTACACGCTGCCTTGGGGACGAAGCTGATCCGTAGTTCAGCCTACCACCCACAGACGGATGGGCAAACGGAGCGGGTAAACCAAATTTTAGAAGACATGCTACGAGCTTGCGCTATCGACCACGGCAAGAATTGGGATGATCACTTGCCGTTAGCTGAATTCTCGTACAATAATGGGTACCAAGCCAGCATCAAGATGGCACCTTACGAGGCGCTATACGGTAGGAAATGCCGCACACCATTGAACTGGTGTGAGTCTGGCGAAAGGGTTACCTTCGGGACTGACCTTGTCAACAACGCGGAAGAAAAGGTTCGACTAATTCAAGCGAACCTAAAAGCCGCTCAATCCCGTCAGAAACAGTATGTGGACCGGAGAAGGCGCCCATTACAATTCGAAGTTGGAGATCACGTATATCTACGGGTGTCTCCAATGAAGGGCGTAAACAGATTTGGGGTGAGAGGAAAGTTGGCACCCCGATTCATCGGTCCATTCCAGATTACCGAAAGATGTGGATCAGTGGCATACCGGTTGAAATTACCAGAAGCACTTTCCGGTGTACACAACATCTTTCATATTTCCCAGCTGAGGAAGTGTCTCAAGCTATCAACGACCGTTCAGCTGGAAGACATTGAAGAACTGCAACCGGATCGCACCTATCGGGAGGAACCGGTTCAGATTATTGATGAAAAGGCCCGAACCACACGCAACCGTACGTTATGGTTCTACAAGGTTCTATGGAGTAATCACTCCATGGACGAAGCGACATGGGAGAGCGAAGAATTCCTTCGCACTAACTACCCTGAATTTTTCACGTCGCATATCCTGTAATTTTCCACCGTCCTCTCTCTCATTTTCACCTTATAATCTCGGGACGAGATTCTTTTAAGGGGGGGAAGAATGTAAGGGCCTCAGTTTTTGACACACATTTGCAGTGTTCATAACCACACCACACACCTCATTTGAGGAAGAATGATGAACACAAATGAAGAGCAAGTAACAATTATCAACATGCTCATTAGAGAACAAACTTACACATTGCAAAAGTGGTATTTCCCACATGTGATATAGATGGGCTGGACATATGAAAACTCCTACACTTTGCTAAGGATGTCCATGCCAAGTTTCGCCCAAATTCAAAACCTTTTTGAGGTCATTTTGGGTATAGATAGGAAGAGGGCAGTTTGAAACCATATTCAAATTCAAACTGTTTTTATCCCATGAATTTAAAAGTGGAAGGCATATTCTTACTCAGCACATTTTTGTGAGCTCACACACCAATTTTCACTCCATTTGGAGTTGATCTTGACATGAGCTAAGGGGGAGAGATTCAAACTTTATTTGAATTTCAAACTGGACTTGTGCTGAAATTCATTCAAACCAAACCTCATTTGAACTTTGATCTATTCAAATGGCTCATGGGTGAATAATTTGAATTGCCAAGGGTAGTATGGGGTTCACTGTTTACAACAGTGATTAGGAGTAAATTTCAGAGGTTAAAACTGGAGGTGGGACCCACATGTCAGCCACTGCTCAGATCAAACCGACTGAGACTTTTTCACTCAGGTCGCCGAGCCGCAGCGGTGATCGCCACCGAGGCCAGCTGCCGCGCCACCAGCTGCTTGCCCACGCGCGGGCGTGAGGCGGTGCAGAGCCTTCTTAAGGCGCCTGCCCCCCTCCTCGGCCGAGGTACCGCCGTTCTTCCCCGCAAGAACTCAGCGCCGGCCGAAAACTTCCGCAGCTCGGACTTGATCGGAGAACGCCGATCGCAGCTCCCACCTTCCACTCCAGAGCCCCAGCAAGGTACTAGAGACCTTCCTCCATCCTCCCCGTTGCTAGAATTCGGTTGAAACCGATTGATATCGGCTGTGCCGAAAGATCAAACTCGGAACTTGGAACCGCCGCACCTCGGGCTCTCGTGGACAGCCCAACCAGGGCGTTGTCACGCCCGAGCCAAGGCACCCTTGGACGCGCAGGTAACCGGTGCTGCTCATCCCCGAGCCACAGCTCGAGTGGTTGCTCACCGGCGGCGAATTTCCATTTTTCCCCTTTCTGTGTGCAGAACGACCTTCGGGTACGATTCTGTTTAATTCGTGCTCTAGAAAGGATTAGAGGGCCTCAGGCCGCTCTCACACGAGCTAGACACGGTAACGCACAAGTTGTCTTCACAACTCTGGGCCGGAGAACCTCTGTGCCCGGCGTAATTTGAGGTCTACCAATGGCGGAACGAACGGGCGGCATCGGGCGCACGGTGAGGACCTATTTCGGGCCTTCCCTGAGCTGCCTCGAGCTCATGTCGACCTTCTCTAAGGTCCACTGATGCTCCCCGACCGGTTTCCCAAGTAGCTGAGGTGCTAGGGTAGTCAGCCGACATGGCCGAAGTCGTTCTGAGGTGGCGGCTCGTCGCCGACCATGCTCCGGCCGTTGTCACGAGCAGCTGACCCTCGGATCCTGTTCCCCGAGTAAAAGTAGGCAGGGGCGGCCAGAATTGAGAAGTTTGGAGCTGTACAGCAGCCGGCGGCGAGCTCTCCGGCGAGGTCCCTCGGCGGCGGAGCGCGGGTGTCGCGAGGTTGAAGAAGGGGGTGGATCCCAGCTGTCAGTGGGAGATATTTTGAATCGGGATCCGGCTGCGGCCGGGATCGGGTGTGCTGGCGCGCAAAATCCTTGTGGGCCGCGATGTGCCATCGCCTAGGCGTGCGACGCGTGTCCCCTGGGCCCACGCACGAGTTTAAACTTTTCCCCGATTTTCAGATCTCCTTCAAACTTCAAATCCTCATAACTTTGGCTAGAAAGCTCCAAATTGAGTGAACCAGATTTTGCTGGATTCAGCTCTCTATGTACATTCCAGAAAATCAAGTTTCACTTCATGAAATTCCTTATTTCTCCAGAATTAATTCCTCAAAGTTTAAACTGTTAATAATTTTAACTGGAGAATCCTTTGGAGGAAAATCCTGAAATTTTACTGAGATGTTCACCAAAATATCCTTGAACTACCGTAAAAATTTCAGATCCATTTGAGCTAATTTAATCCACCTAATGGTGTGATTAGTGAAACTGTTCCAAAGAAAATAGAAAATGTTCAGAAACATTTTCAGAATTTTCTCTGAAATTGTTTAGCTCATATCTTTAGTTAGGAACCTTCAAATTAAGTGAGACCAACTCCATTAGAACCCTCTAAAAATCTAGTTTTCAGAAAGTCATAGTGTGTTTCATGAAAGTCCTTAGAACACCCTAAAAGCCTTTAATTAAGGTCAAGGACATAATTAATTGTGGAGGGCTCAATTGAGCTTTGCTGCAACTAAAACTTGACCAAGTCTCTGTTTAGGTTGTAACCAAGCCACAGTAAAAGTTTCACAGTCATTAGGTCTGTCTAGCAAAGGTTATAAGCTTCACAAGTTCAAACTTAATAAATGCATTTAAATTAATACATGTATGTCTTATATCATGTAGTTGCTAAGGTCGAGGAGGAACCCGAAGTCCTAGACTTCGTCACTCCAGAGGAGCAGCTAGCCTACGACCAAGAGCAGCAAGGCAAGCTCCGGTTTGCATTAACCTTTTTACAAATTTTTATTGTTTTGAGCACATACCTGTTTCCTTTATTCTGTGCATTAGAGTCTTGATTGGAAGCCCCACTGCATAGCCAAGAAAACCATGGGTTGGGTTTAGGATTGCAAACCCCGTTAGCTACTGCATTGCTAGGATAGAGTAGGATTCGGTACAAGTCGAGTAGTTGGAACTACTCGCGAGAATAGGCTAGAGGCACATTGCTCGGGTAGAGATAGCACATGATACACATGGCAAGAAAATGAGACCGAGCGGAGAGTAAGGGCAGCAGGACTTTGGGGCCTGTGTGCTGTTGCTCCGCTTGTGTCGATTGAGGACCGAGCCGTGTGCGGGCCTGTTGAACAAGCTAGAACAGTACCGAAGACCTACAGGCTATATGGGAACCGGGAAACTGATGTAACTCGGGTAGCTGGTTATTGAGGCATTGCCCGTCGTTCAAAGGGTAGGTTGAGAGCTTGAGGTGTAAATCGGCTGGCGGCACGGAGATGTGCGTGCAGAGACCTCTTGCTCGGGACGATGGGACCGGTTCAATATTTGGCTGACGAGTGAAAGGTAGTTGCGTACGGCGTCCGTGATGGTTGTTGTAGGCAACATCGAGTACGGGCGTACGTGACGGGTTGTTCGGGTAACCCTGCAGGTGTAAATCGATTATAATCGCCGTCCCTCACGGTCAGTGAGTACCACTTGTTCACTGTACCGTGACGTAGAAAGAACAGGCTAGTTACATGTTAAAATGTTGCTGATTGAAAGCTGGACATTGATTGTTAATGATATGCTGTAGCTTAGAGCTAACTAAAGTTCTTTTCAACTTTGGGCAAAGTACATGAGAGAAATGCATTTCTTGTTTGATTGCGGCTCTCTCATGTACCTTAGCGTAAGGTTCTCCACAACCTGCTGCTAAAACTTGAAAGTAAGGTTCTACTAATTAGGCGAGTCCTTGCAACTGATTTTTACCTCATGTAACCTATTACCCTCATGTAGAAGTTCCATGTTTAGGTGAGACGGGTCAGACTTGCTGAGTCTTCGTGCTCACTGCTTGTGTTTGAAGCTTTTACAGGGTTCTATGAGGAAGGGACTCCCGAAGAGGAGACGGAACCCCAGGAGGGGAACCCCGTCGAGTGGGAGTCGTGCACGCCGCAGAGTTAGTGTGCGTGTGTGCTAGCAAGGACACGTTCAAGGGCTGAACATGCACTTGATGCTTAGTCTACGCCCGCGAGTGTGGACTAAACTTATTTTGATGTAAACATGTTCATAAACTTGTTTATGTAATAAAATTTCCGCTTCCGCTTTGTACCTTTGACGTGTGTTATACGGTGCTGTGCAACGCAGCACCCCTCAGCGTGATCCTAGCTCGACAGGACCTTGGGGTCGTGTCAGCGCGCCACCGAGGCAGCGCCGCTGCCACCTCCCGAGTGCCTGCCGAACCGCCTCAGTGCCGATAAGATTTTTCCAGCCTGCCAGCACTCAGCAAAGTGTGTTCTTGGACCACAACTCGAGCTCCTTCGCTGCTTCCTCCTCTCACGAGCTTTCCGGCCTACGACAAACCGCCACCCCCGGTCCACCGGCGCCCGGCCAGCCCGACGGGTTGCACGCAAAGCTGAGCCTCTCCACAGCATCGCCAGATGTCCCCTAATGTGGCCTACGCAAGAAACAGGCGCTAGCCCCACGGGAACCCCGGTGTCGAGCTCATCTTCCTCCACAGCACCGAGGAAAGTCGCTGCGACAAGAACTTGTTGTCCGGCAGCCACAGTCCTTCTCCGGGCGAGTTCTAAACGCCTAAAGGTTCTCCATTGAACCCTCTTCATTCTAGACGTCCGCATGAGCTCAGAGGATCAAAAACCAAGAACCGTCGAGCAGAGCTACTGTTCTTCAAGTTTTCCGAACTTCGCCGGATTTTGACCTAGCCCGACGGTGAGGTCGTACCTCCATCGAGTTTCCTCGAGATCAGCATGTAGTTCGGTGTTCTCCTCGGTGCAGTGGTGCTGTACGAGCAAACGGCGCAGCTTTTGGTGCATCACAGCACCCTAGCAACGTCGCCGGACATGCCGCAGCCACGGTAGCCATCACACCTAGGGTTCCGGCCATCTTCGGTCCGAGGAAAGGCCGGCAATGTGTTCCCCGCAACAAATTACATAGAGGCAGCAAAAAGTAGCGAGTTCGGGGCACGGGAACCCCCTCCTGGCGAGAGCTCAGGCGAGCTCGGCGGCGCGGGAGCGCGGGGGGCTGGAGGTAGACGAAGAGGGGGAGGACCCACATGTCAGCATCTGTCCGGAGAACCGGAATTTTCTGTCGCACCAGATCAATTTGTTACTGTGCAAGGAAAACCCTGTGGCCTCGTGTGTAGACGCATGAGCAGGCGCCACATCACCCCCGAGTCCCGCTGTCAGACTTTTAAACTTTTCCCGGTTTATTTCAAATGCCAGATTTGGTTCAAACTTTGGGAGGGCATAACTTTTGCTAGGAAGCTCCAAATTTAGTAATTCAAATTGGGTTGGATTCAGACTGAAAAACTCTATCCAAAAATGCAACCCAATTTGTACCAAAACCATTATTAAATTCTGGAAAATTCTTTAAATCATTTCAGGAAAATAATTTTAGAGGGAGTTTGGTTCATCCAAAAATCTTCAAATTTTGCTAGAATATTCTCTAGGATGTTAGTTAACGCCTGTAAAAATTGCAGCTCATTTGGGGTTGATTCGATTAGGAGAATTCTGATTTCAAGTTTCTGTATTCAAATGAATACATAAACAATTTCAGAGAATTTCCAAAACTTGGAAATTAAATTCTGGGCAATTCATAGCTCCACAAATCCTAAGAAAATTCATGCATGCTCCCTGATATATGTTTGAAATTTTTATTCACTGGAATTAGCATGTAAGGGCTAATTTATTCAGAATTCATTTTTTTTGCCTAAATGCTTAGGGAATTGTTCAGAGTGATCTACTCATTGAAAAATTCTAAATTTTGGTCCCGATTACTTTCTCGTGACAAGGAACTCATAAGAAAATTTTCAGATCCATTGGATCTTTGGATCACCTTTTTTATGTTCTACCTCTTTGGATGAGTAACACACAAGTGATGAAATGCACTTATCACTTGATAATGTTGCTTAACCCAAACCCAAACCACTAGCACCAGTGTCATTTTAAATTCTTAAACAGAGTTCCAGTTTTAAACTGTAAAGGTCCCAAAATGGTGAATACAAAGAAACACTTGTTTGCAAAAGTTGGTTTCATGTGTATGAAATTTGGGACTTGTTAAAACTTTTCCCCACATGTGATAACACACATGAGGGTTTTCTTCACACAAGTTCAAATGTTTATTTGAAAACTTGGAACCCAAGAGGGGTCTAAAACAAGGATGGGAAGTTCCCAAATGTGTGAGAAAACAAAAATCAGATTTGGAACAATTTGTTCAAATAAAAATTCAAATGAGAGCAACACTAGGAATTTCCAAACTGTTGTGCTACAAATCTTATTTTGCAACAGCCAAATTAAAAATCTGGTTTCATATTTGAATTCATTGGGTCCAAATTAGGTGGGGGGTGCAAAGTTTCATGATTTATGGAAATGATTTGCTACCCATTTTTCCAAAATGGACTTTAAATGACAAAGAATTCAAACACTCATTTGAATTTGGATGAAACTTGCCCAATTATCCAAATGCATACCAGATTTGAATTCCCACAATTGAATTCACCCAATATTAAACCTGGGAAGATATTTTAGAGGGGATAAGGAGAACTGACATGTGGGACCCACATGTCATTGAGTGAACTGAAAATTGCAAAAGATCTCACAGTGTTGGGTCTCTGTTTGCCTTCTTCAGTCGGCACCCGACACCGACGGGCGCAGCACCGGGCGACACCGCGTTCAGCCGACGCCTCCACCTCCTGCTGGATTTCGTCGCGCTGGAGAAGCCACCCGACCGTCTTATACCCTCTGCCGTGCTCCTCTTCGCTCATCCCCGAAGAACAGCGCCGCTCTGTTTCTGTTCCTCGCGCGAGAAAAAACCGCAGCGGCCGACGCCGTCCGCTCGATCGGCCACCGCCATAACGTGCGTGTGAAGCCTCGGTTGAGCAGACAAACAACACCACCATCGTCCCCACGACCCCCTCGTGCACTCACCAAGGGCGTTCGTGCTCTCCATACTGAGATAACTCAGTTTCAGCGGCGGCCAGAAGAAACCGCCATCCACGGCTCCCGTGGACAGCCTCCTCCAGAGCTTGTCACAACCAAGCAAGGCCGCCCTGGGACGTGCAGGAGCTCCGTGCAGCTTCCACCCGAAGCACAGAGCTTGTCTTCGCCTCTGGACGACGAATTTCGGAAATCTTCTCCGGCCGGGGAAAACTGACCGCGGGTACGAATCCATGAAATTCTTGAGTTATATTCATTTAGAGCTCTACAAATTCGCACACAAAACCTAGACTGGTGTAGCAACTTTTCTTCTTCACAAAACGTCGCATGAAACCCATGGTAGACGGCTTGTTTCAAGCTTTTTCGACGGCTACCACAATAAGGGGCATCGGGTGCTCGATGAACCCTAGGTTGGAGCCGTTTCCGAGCCCATATGCGGCCATGCCGAGCAGGGAAAACCTCCACTGGTGCTGTAGAACCTGTCCAGGGGACTTCTGGCGGGCTAGAGCATCGGGGCAACGTTGCCGGACTCCCTCAGAGCCGCTGCACCGGTGCGGGGTGGTTTAGGAACCTCGCCGGTCTGGGGAAGTCCCACCATCGTGTTCCTCGGGTTAAAATAGGGCCTGGCGGCGAGTAACAGCTCGGGAGTTGATCGGAGCGACGAAAACCGGCGAACTCCGGCGAGCCCGGCGGCGCAGAAGCGCGGGGGCGGGAGGTAGACGAAGATGCTACCGGCCCCACGCGTCAGTCGCACGGCAACAGTGGGCCGGATACTCTGTGGCGCGGGATCGGATGTGACAGCGCGGGAAACAATCCTGTGACCCCGTGCGGCACGCTCCCGGCAGCAGACATGTGTCCCTGGTCCCACAGTCAGGTTTAAACTTTCCCGGATTTATTCAAATTTCAGATTTTTCCCCAAACTTTAGAAGAGCATAACTTTTGCTAGGAACCTCCAAATTTAGTGATTCAAATTGGGTTAGATTCAGATTGACAAAATCTATCCAAATATGCAACCAAATTTGTACGAAAGCCTTTATTTAATTCTGGAAAATTCTTTAAAACTTTTCAGCAAAAGAATTTTAGGGAGAGTTTGGTTTATCCAAAAATCCTCAAATTTTGCCAGAATATTCTTTAGGGTGTTATTAGACTCCTGTAAAAGTTTCAGCTCATTTGGAGTTGAATTAATCAGGGTAATTCAGATTGTAAGTTACTGTATTCAAATGAATACAGAAAACATTTTCAGAGAATTTCCAAAACTTGTAAATTCAGTTATGGGAAATTCTTAGCTCCAAAAATCCTAGGAAAATTCATGTAGACTCTATTAACTATAATTGAAATTGTGGTTCACTGAGTTTGGCATGAACATGAGTGTTACCTCAGAATTAATTCATCTTTGACTAAACACTTAGAGAATTATTCTGAATAAACCACTCCATGAGAAGTGCTAAATTTTGGTCCAGAGGACTTTCTTGTGACCAGGAACTCACATGAAAATTCCCAGCTCCATTGGAGCTCTGTATCACCACTGTAATAGGTAACCTCTTAAGGTGATCAACACTTAAGTGGGGAAAGCACTTAATAATTTATCTTAGTGTTTAAGCCCAACCCAAACCACTAGCACCAGTGTCATTTTAAATTCTTAAACAGAGTTCCAGTTTTGAAACTGTCATTAGATCTTATGAGCAAAAGCTTTTCAATTAAATACATATGCATGATCATATCGTGTAGCATATACGTGAAGAAGGTGAGAAGGACTTGAAGTGAAGATCAAGGAGGGAGGAAAACAAGTGAGCAAGCTTCAAGTGATCATCACTATCTGATTGTAACCTTAGTCACCTGCAAAACAGGCAAGCCCCGGTTTGCATTTGAACCATTTTATAAAGCATTTTCATTTGTAGAGATCATAGCTTTGCATCGTTGATTGCATTACGTCTAGATGATATTGAAAACCCCACTTGCATGACCAGAAACACCTAAAAGAGAAAGGGTAGAATAGCAACTCCTCGAGGGAATTTGGCTACGCTAATGTTAGTAGGAAAGGTCCGGTAGAAGACGAGTAGTTGGAATCTACTCGCGAGTTTAGGGCTGGTGTACTTGGAACGGGTCCAATTTAGAGAAGATGAGGAAAGTTCACACATAAGAAATGGCGACCGGGCAGGGAGGTTTAGATGCAGCAGGTTGCAGGCCGTGCGTGCATAGCCCTGCCTGTGTCGGTTAAGGCCCGTCCGTGCTCGGCCCTGTTGGACAAGTTTGAGTTGTGTACCGGGCGCATACTGGCTATATGGGACCCAGGAAACCGATGTACCTTGGGAGATCCATAGTTGAACTTTTCCAACTGCCTTAGGCTTTCAGCGTCAGGGTAGCAGGAGGTACCTCGCTCAAGAACATACCACAGAGGGTATGTACCTTGAGGGAGCTTGCATACTCGGGGCAGTTGGACTGCGTCCAATGTGGAAGATCTTGGGAAAGGTGGCCGCGTACAACGTCAGTCGAGGTTGCTGCCGGCAACTCGGAGTACGGGTGTACGTGTCGTGTAGTCCGGGCGTGTACTGATTCGAATCACCGTCGCTCGCGGTCATATGATCATACTTGCCCACTGCGTCTTGACGTAGTAAGAACTGAACTGGTTATTCTTTTGAAATTGATAAGGCTGTGCTATAACTTGTATTGCAACCATGATTGAATTAGAGATAGGCTCATTAAACTTTACTTTCACTTTGTGCAAGGAGCATCGCAACAATGCGTTTCTTGTTTGATTGTGGAGTTGCGATGCTTTTCGGCTCAAGGTCTGCACAATGAGGCTTAAAATCTGAAAGTTATGGATCAACTTTAGGCGAGTCCTTTATGCAAATCTAGCCGACCCAATTGTAGCCATCGTGCATGCAGAGTTTCTTGTTTGGGAGAGACGGGTCAGACTTGCTGAGCCTATGTGCTCACGCTTGTTATATAAGTGGTTTTGCAGGTTAACAACAATGCTGAAAAGAAGGTTGTCCGGTGAGACTCGGAGACTTCCGAGACATTTAACCCAGGGAGAACCCAGCCGCTGCTGTTGTCTTCGTGTTGCTAGCGAGAGGAGTCCGCGGGCTGGACTTCATCTCGAGTGCTTTTAGTTATTCGACGTGAGTTGATATAGACTTCCGCTGTAGTTACTTGATGTAAAGTATTTACAAAATAAAATTTGTAAGTTTCCTCTATTGTTTTATGTAATACATTGTTCCTTGTATGTGTGCTGTTGGTTGCCGCACAACACGGCACCAACCAATGCGATTCCCGGGCAAGTGGCCTGTCTCGGTTGACGGGTCCACCTCATAAACTTGTCATTAGAACGTGATAGCAAAAGCTTTACAATTAAACACATATGCATATTCATAATGTGTAGCATATACGTGAAGACTTGTGAAGAAAGTGAAGTGGGATTTCAAAGACGCGGTGATCGAGCGATCAAGCCTCAAGTGATCTCACTAACTTAATATATACTTAATCACCTGCAAAACCAAGGCAAGCTCCGGTTTATATTTAAGTTATTTATAAAGTCTTTACTTTGTTCACTACTATAGTTAGAGTTTGTATGTGCATTAGGTCCAGTATGCTTTATACTCCAAGTGCATGACCAAATGAACCCTGGAGTCAAGGGTACAAAAGTGTCACCGCTGTAGAATAATGCTGTGCTAAATAAGCTATGACATACGGTAGAAGTTGAGTACTTGGAATCTACTCACGAGTTATAGTTCGGGATCACATAGGAATGGTTTAAAAAGTAAAACTAAAGTTTATGTTTCAAAAGATGAGACCGGGCAGGAGGGTTAGGCAGAGACAATACAGGATCTTGGTCGAGTAGCTCAGCCTGTGCCGGTTAAGGACCGAAGCGTGTGCAGCCCCGCTGAGCAAGTATTGAGTTGTGTACCGGATGCTTACTGCTATATGGGACCCAGGAAACCGATGTACCAGATTAACTGGATTGTAGAGGCATACCACATCGTCTCGTTAGACCTATGAGCCCGAGACGGTGCGACCGGTTATACAGTCAGGTGTCCTGCGAAAGGTGGCCACATACGATGTAATGAAGGACGCCAGATTTGGGTCTTCAGAGGCGGGCATATGTGTCGAGTTATCCGGGCAGTGTTTGATTCGAATCACCGTCCCTCGCGGTTATGAGTTCCGCTTGCTCACTGTGTTGTGATGTAGTAAGCAAGTTGTGTGAGAACAGTTTGCAAGTTTTAATTGCTGCTATGATTATTAGGATTGCATGAAAACCTTGTTTGAAGTAGAGATAGAGCAAACTAAAGTTAATTTCCACCTTGGGACAAGTAACATTGGAATGAAGAGTTTCTTGTTTGATTGTGGAGTTCCAATGTTGCTGGGCACAAGGGTACTACTGTGATGGCTAAAATCTGAAAGTTAAAGATGAACTTGTAGGTGAGTCTTTTGCAAATTACATTTTTAGGTCTTAAGTTACGTTCATGTAGAGTTGCATGCTTTAGGAGAGACGGTTAAGTCTTGCTGAGCCTTTGTGCTCACTCTTGCTGTATGAGTGGTTTTGCAGGTTAACTTCGACGCTTATAAAGAAGGTTGTCCGGTGAGACTCAGAGACTCCGAGTCATGTAACCCATGGAAAACCAGCCGCTGCCATGTCTTCGTGTTGCTGGCGAGTGGAGTCCGCGGGCTGGACCTCTTCTCGAGTGCTCATTAGTTATTAGATGTGAGTTGTTTGTAGTCTTCCTCTGTAGCTATTTGATGTAAATTATTTACAAAGAACATTTGTAAGCTTCCGCTCTGATTTATGTAATACAGTTTTCCTTATATGTGTGCTATTGGGTGCCACATAACACGGCACCACCCAGTGCGATTCCCGGGCGAGCGGCACGGCCCCGTGACACGGGTGTCGGGGTCCCTCATAACTAGCACGCACACACACTAACACGGCCGCGTGCACGACTCCCACTCGACGGTGTTTCCTCTTGGGGGTTCGTCTCCTCCTCAGGAGCCTCCTCCTCATAGCACCATGCAAACGGTTCAAACACAAGCAGTGAGCACGATGGCTTAGCAAGACTCACCCGTCTTACTTATACATGAAACCCTACATGCTGGGTTTCCAGTGTGTAATGGAATGAAAGTTGCAAAGGACACACCTAAATAGTTGTACCTTACTTTCAAGTTTTTAGAACATATTGTGGAAGAACCTCGTGCTAAGGCACATAAGAGAGCCGCAATCAAACAAGAAAAGTCTTTCTCTCATGTGCTTTGCCCAAGGTTGAAAAGAATTTTAATTAGCTCTAAACTACACAAATCATTAGCAACCAAGGTACATCTTTCAATCAGCAACCTTTTAACATGACTCTAGCCTGTTTTTTTCTACGTCACGGTACAGTGAACAAGTGGTACTCACTGACCGTGGGGGACAGAGATTATAATCGTTTTACACCTGCAGGGTTACCCGAATAACCCGTCATGTACGCCCGTACTCGATGTTGCCTACAGTGACCACCATGGACGTCGTACGCAACCACCTTTGATCCGTCAGCCAAATGTTGAACCGGTCCTATCGTCCGGAGCAAGAGGTCTCTGCGCGCGCATCCGCAGTGCCACCAGCCGATCTACACCTCATGCTCTCAACCTACTCTCTGGACGACAAGCTATGCCTCAACAGATCGCTACCCGAATTACATCGGTTTCCTGGTTCCCATATATCCTGTAGGTTTTCGGTACTGTTCTAGCTTGTTCAACAGGCCCGCACACGGCTCGGTCCTCAATCGACACAAGAGGATCTATGACACCGAGGTCCCAAAATCCTGCTGCCCTTACTCTCCGCTTGGTCTCATTTTACTTTCCATGTGTTCCATTTGCTATCTCTAACCGAGTGGTGTGCCGCTAGCCTATTCTCGCGAGCAGTTCCAGCTACTCGACTTGTACCGACTCATACACTAGTTTAGCATTGCAGTTGCTATTCAAGGTTTAAAACCTAAGACCAAAACCCTTGTTCTCTTGGCTATGAATTTGGGTTTTCAAACAAGACTCTAATGCACAATCTAAGTGGATACTCAAAGTAAGTTCTCAAAACAATAAAATTTATAAAACGGTTAATGCAAACTGGAGCTTGCCTTACTTCTGGTTGTATGCTAGCTTCCTCCGTGGTGATTAAATCCAACACCTCGGGCTCCTCTTCAACCTTAGCGTCTACATGATATAATCATATATATGTATCAATTTAAATGCATATGAGTTTGCAATTAACATTGTTAAGACTATAAGTACATCTAGACAGGCCCAATGAATCTGAAATTTTTACTGTTGTTTGAATACACACTAAAGAGAGACTTGGCCAAATTTCATCTGCGGCAAAGCTCATTTGAGCCCTGCACAAATAAATGTGTATTTGGCTTTACTTGGAGCTCTTAGAGTGTTCTAAGGATTTCCATGGAGCAAGCCATGGCTTTATGGAAACTATATTTTCAGAGGATTCTACTGGAATTGGTTTCACCTAATTTGAAGATTCCTAACAAAATATATGAGCTAAACAAGTTCAGAGAAAATCTGAAAAATGTTTCTGGACATTTTTCATTTTCTCTAAAACAGTTTCATTAATCACACCATTAGGTGGGTCAAATGATCTCAAATGAATCTAAAATTTTTATGGAAGCTCAGGGATATTATGATGAACATCCTGGACAAATTTCACAATTTTCCACTAAAGGGTTCTCCAGTTAAAGTTCTAAACATTTTAAATTTTGAAGAATTAATTCTGGAGAAATAAAAATTTTCATGAAGTGAAACTTCATTTGATGGAAATTACTCAGAGAGATGAATCCAACATAAGTTGGTTCGCTCGATTTGGAGTTTCCTATCCAAAGTTATGTGGGTTTGAAGTTGAACTAAGTCTGAAAAACGGGGAAAAAGTTTAAACGACTGCCCGTGGGTCCTACGTACAGTTCTTCTTCCACCTCTCGCGCCCGCACCACCCCTCGCCAGAGCTCGATGAATCTCGCTACTGAGGCCATCTCTCGGCCTAATTCTCACCGCCTATGAGTTTGGGAGGGCGAGCAACCCGTCCGTGGCATGAGCTAGAGCTACCGGCAGCCGGAACACCGTCGGCGGCGTGCGGCGGCTTCGGTACAACTTCGGCGCCATCGTCCAACCGACCTAGCCTGCCAAAATCGGGGCTAAACGGCTCTAGAGCACCAGTGGACCTCGAGGATCATCGACATAGCCTCAAAATCGCTCGAGTATGGCTCCCACTAGGTTGTCACTGTGCGCCCACTCCATGCCGACATGTGCATGCTTGGGAGAGCTTGAAATACGCCTCTCTGTGCAAGATTTGGTGATCTAACAATGAATTGGGAGGAAGAATCCGGAGTTCCCGTACCGGAACGTCGGTTTGTGCACGCCGGAAGAACTTCACTGAATTCGTCGGCGGCGATCCTCGGCTTGATCAACCGGTTGGACAGAAGCAGCACTGTGGTCTAGCGCCCCTCTGAGTGTCTTCGCTTGGGCATGAAAACCACCCAGTCGAGCTGTCCACGAGAGCACCTTGCGGCGGTCACTTTCGGGTGCTGAGAGTAGCGCCGGTTCTAGGGCCGGGAAGCTCAAAGATGGAGCGCTTGCGTGCTGTGGAAGTTTAGGGCAAGCACCCGGTGCGGTTTTACAGCTCGGGGAGAGATCGTGCGCGAGGGTTGCCGGTTTCCCGATCGGAACCGAGGTAGCGGCGATGAGGGGCAGTTTTCTTGCGCGAAGGAGCAGAGGAAGGAGCGAGTGGATCTTTTGCCGGCTTGGGCTTGAGGATAATGGCCTCTGGATGTCGCTCGGCTGCTGGACTCAGTGACCAGGTTCTGGCAGTGGCTTCGGCACCGTGGCGCTCATGAGCGCAGCCTGGGAAACGGAGCACGGCGCCTCAGTCGGTTCTCTATGGCTGTGACACCGACAGTGGGTCCCACTTTTCCATTTTGTCCTAATAACATGAATTTCTCTAGTGCTCTTAATTTAGGGGACCCTAATACCATTTGCAATTTGAGTAATCAACCAAATGCCCATTTGAAATTGGTAGAACTCAAATTGTGAACCGGTTTGATTGTATTTGGATTCGAATGGCAAACTGAAATTTAAATTCAGTTTGAATTTTTCTCAAAATACCTCATGTCAAGATCAACCCCAAATGGAGTGAAAATTGGTGTGTGAGCTCAGAAAAATGTGCTGAGTGTGAATATGAATCCCACTTTTGAATTCATGGGGTGAAAGGAGTTTGAAATTGAATTTAAGTTCAAACAAGCCTTTTTCTAATTATTCCCAAAAATACCTCAAAAGGTTTTGGATTTGGGTGAACTTTGGTATGAGCATTCCTAACCAAGTTTATGAGTTAAACATGTTCTCAGCCCCTATGTGATGCATGTGGGAAATACCACTTCTGCATTTTGTGAGTTTCTCCTCTAATGACTTTCTTGATGGTGTTTATTTGCTTTTAAAGGGGTGTTCATAAGATCTCCTCAAATGAGGTGAGTGTGGTGTGATGAACACTTTGAGTATATGCAAAACTTGGGCCCTTACACGTGAGTCAAGTCGCGGACTTGTGCTAAAAAAAGTGGATGTTTATTCATGTGCAGATGTTTCTTGAGGTCAAGACATGGCTGGTGATGGAGATCCTTGAACTAGTCTTAGGGAGAAGATGAGGTTCAACAACCAAGTTCGGGAGGAATTGTGGTTGAGCCGATCGGGAGGTCACACAGCATGTTTGGGTCATGAACAATGCATATGAAGGTGTTGTGAACGTTTTGGAAAGTGTCTGCACGTATACAAGGGGTGCATGGACGTGGCTACATTGTTCCAAGGCGTGGTGAAGAGATATGGAAGTGAAGATATGTCTTAAAAGGTTCAACCGGCTGAATTTTGCGCTCAGGCTGCGGCTGAGGCGGTTATGGTTCGTTTATGGAATGTTTCGAGTTTGTTATAATAGGATTTCATGTTAGGCACGAAGTAGAGTTGTTTTAGTAATGTTTGGGACGTTCCTAAGGTGTTTGAAAGTCTTAAGATTGCTTCTATCTGCGTCTAGAAGAGTCTTGAGCAGTTTTGGAAAGTTAGAGTTTGAATACATGTAGAAATAGGAGTCCTAGTTTGAATTGGGTTGGCCTTAGGGCTGGTTATATAAGCAAGGGAGGCCAAGGCTCGTGGAGAGCATGACTTTTGGATGCTTCTCTTAGGTTTTTATCAATAAAATTCATAGTTTAGAGGAGCTTTGGTGCCTTGTTCGTCCGACTTGTTTCAGACAAGTTTTTCCTCGGTGAGTTTCCGGACATACTAACGTTGCTTCAGTATCTCAATCATAACTCGCGTTTTACTGATCCAATTGACGTGATTCCTTTTGGTTTGTATTACAACTTGATTATATATCACATTTGAAAATTTCACGGTCATTGGATTTGTGTTTTTTTATCTACACGAGTTTCTTTGCAGCATTGTAGATTTGTTTTTAAAATCGGGTAGAAAAGATTGACCTTCGTCTAGTCTTATGATCATAACAAAAGTTCTACTTAGTGTATTCATGTGATTCTTGTTGCAGTGGATTCTTGACTTGATTCTCTATAATATCCACTAGATTAGTCACATTTGAACACGTTGAAAACAGTCCCACACACGGTTTCTTTATCAAATTGGTTTTCCACCAAGGGGTTTTTGTAGCTTCCGCATAAAAAGTTTTAATCTACCATTCACCCCCCTCTGGTAGCTTTTCGCGTGCTCTTCGATCTTACAATTGGTATCCGAGCCACTATGCTCTAATCTCATTTCTTCGTACGTGTTTTCGCTAATCAACATGGAGAAATACTACGCCAAACCTTGTGTGCTTGATGGCGTTGATTTTCAGGTTTGGAAGGCTCGTATGGAGGCTTACATACAAGCGCAAGGATTCGCCATATGGGAAAATGTATACATGTCCTTCAATGTGCTATCAAACGATCAAGTTACGACTGCGAACATGAGGGATGTCGACAACGATAACAAGGCTCGCAACCTGATCATCCAAGGATTGACTCAAAGCGACTTCGATCGTGTTGCACACCTCTGATCTGCATACGACGTGTGGAAAGAACTTTGTGACTACCATAAAGGATCCAACATGATTAAGGAGGTAAGGCAAGATATGTTCCAAAAATAATATATGGCTTTGAGATGCAACCCGGTAAGTCCATCGACGATTTATTTGCTCGCTCTAATAAAATTCTCAGTAACTTGCGTAGTGTCAATGTTAATTTTTCCGATGCTAAAAATGCTAGGCAATTGTTAAGTGCATTAAACATGTCAATTTGGGAGATGAAAGTGACATCTATTAATGAATCTACTGTCATGAGTAAACTTACTTTAGATGTGCTATATTCTAAATTGAAAACTCATGAAATTGACATAATCTCACGTAAGAATTCCAATAAGTCTCTTGCTTTTGTTTCACAACGTGACATGCCTAGTTCTAGCAATTCTTCATCTTGTGGTACACTTTCTTTGTTGTCCTCTCTAACTTTTGAACAGATTGAAGAGTTTCCGGAGGAGGAGCTAGCACTTCTCTCTACTTGGTTCTCAAAAGAATTGCAAAATGTGAGAACAAGGAGAGGAAGTGGCAGCTCTCAATGATGCCTCGAATGTGGTAAGAAAGGACATTTTTGTACAGATTTCCCTAACCATTCAGGTCCTACTTTTCATGATGAAAAACTAACAAGAATGAAGCACTGCTCTACCAACTACAACAAGAAAAGAAGGGTTTCACTCAACGTCAAGTGATGGACAAAATTTTCTCCGCGATTCAAGAGTATTGCTCGAGCAAAGATGATATTGGAAGTGATGAAGATGAAGACGCCGTGTCAAATGTGTGTTTCATGGTGAGCAAATCAAGTTCAAGCTCGGAGGAAGACAAACAAATTAGCGACAATGAGGAGGTAAATCCCTCTTATGATGAATTGTTTGATGCTCTTTATCGTGCCACTGCCGTACTTAAGAAAAAGGAAAAAAACTTAAGCAAAGTGATGTTAAAATTGAATCACTAGATTCTGAAATTAGACGTTTAAAAACTTTGATTCCTAGTGATGAATCTTTCATATTGCATTCTGATTTATGAACAATTGTCCTCTTTAAGAAGTGCGCACACCTCCACACTTGATAGACTTGAACTTGAAATTGAAAAGAACAAAAAGCTTGCTGCACTTAATGATAAAAACATGAAAGATGCTAGTTTTTCTACAATTGATTTGCATTGTTCTAGCTGTGATAATCTTAAAGAATCTACATGATGCTACGGATGAAATTTTTGCTTTGAACAATGCTTTACGTATTCATGAAGTTAATTCTTTTTCTAACTGCAAGCTAAAAGGAGAAACTTCATGTGAAAACTGTCTAGACTTGTCCAAGAAACTTGATGACATACATAGGACACTAGAACGGTTTTGTAGTGCAAATAAGAACCTAAACTTGCTGCTGAATTCATCTAAGTCTTTGAATGATAAAACTGGTTTAGGTTTTGATTCTCATGCTCATGCTAAAACACATCCACCTAAAATTGTAAAGTCATTAGAAAATGGTTTCATTCATACAGTTCCTAAACAAAAAGAAGTGGTTTTCAAATCTGCAGGAATGTTGTCTCATTCGGTTTCTAATAAACATGTTGCTTGCTCATCTAGACATGAACATAAGGTTACTTTTCATTGTACATACTGTTGTAGAGATGGTCATGTCATAGATTTTTGTTATATACTAGCTAAACAACATAAAAAGGAAATATTGATTGCTAGATCACATAACAACCAAGCAAAACTTGTTGTACATGATGAATCGAATGTTAGGAACATGTAACCTGCTGTAATAAGTCATAAAAATGCAAAGATTGCTCCAAAACCTACTGTTTTTCGTGCTACACATAACACACTTAATAAATCATTAGTTGGAAACAAGAATTCTCAAAATTTGGCTCATAAACCTGCTGTATTTTCTCAGCTTTCACGTGCTATCACTGCTGGACGTCGTGTGACTCAGTACTGGATTCCTTAATGCCTTTTGACTATCCCCAGTATTGAGATCGACGTATTGTGCTGCAAGGTTGTAGATTGAAAAGGTGAGATTTTGTTTAACATGTATAGAATTGGAAGAGTTTCTAAAGCTGATTTTGATATGTCAACTTCTAAGCATAGGTGTCTAGTTGCTAATTATTCAAAGGACTTATATTTTTGGCATCGCAGACTTGGTCACGTAGGCTTTGATCACCTCACACATGTTAGTGGTGTTGATTGCATACGTGGGCTACCTAAGCTTAAAGGGGACAATGATATTATGTGCTCTTCTTGTAGACATGCTAAGATGGTTGCGGGTTCACATCCTCCTATCACAATGACCATGACAACTGAACCGGGACAACTTTTACATCTTGACACCGTAGGTCCTTCACGTGTTCAATCTTTTGGAGGTAAACAGTATGTGCTTGTGATTGTTGATGATTATTCTAGATACTCTTGGATTTACTTTACGGCATCTAAGAATGAATCTTTTGGTAACTTTAGAACTTTATTTCTTAGATTATCAATTTATCACCCAGGATTAGAAGTGATAACGGAACCGAATCTAAAAATTAATCTTTTGATCACTTTTGTGCTGAAAAAGGAATAGATCATCAATTTTCTTCACCATATGTACCTCACCAAAATGGTGTCGTAGAGAGAAAGAACAGAACTTAGTTGAGATGGCTAGGACTATTCTTGATGAATACAACACTCCTAGAAAATTTTGGGCAGATAACAAATTGCAACAGCTTGTTATATTTCAAATCGTGTTTTCTTGAGAGCTAATCTAGGAAAAACACCATATGAGCTTTGGTTTGGATATAGACCTAGTGTCACACATCTTTGGGTCTGGTTGCAAATGCTTTGTTAAGAAACATGGTAATCTTGATAAATTTGAAGCTAGATCTGTTGATAGCATGTTTCTTGGTTATCCATCTCATACTAGAGGCTATCGTGTGCTTTTACTTGACACTAACAAAATTGTGGAGACTTATGAAGTTTCTTTTGATGAAGCTGGCACAGGTACTAGCTCTACTACTGCAGGTCAATATGCATATCAGCAGGAGGAGAGTATTTTCATTGAAGATGTAGAAGGAGTGGAGCTGCTGCCCGAAATTTCAGAAATAAACAATGATGTTCCAGCAATTGATCTCGCTCCACAATCAGCACCAATGACCACTACTGCTGGTCCAGATCTTCCTCAATCCACAAGTTCTTCGATTTGTGATGAACATGAAGAAGAAGGAGCTTGTGAAGTGTCTGCTTCCCTCAGCGTCCTCAAAAGTCATCCCCCAAAACAAATTATTGGAAGCTTGCATGAACGGGTCACATGATCCAGGTTTTGAGATCGAAACTCTCATGCTCATTCTACTTGTTGCTTCTATTGAACCCAATGATATATCACACGCACTCACTAATGAGTCATGGATTATTGCCATGCAAGAAGTGTTAGAAAATTTTGGAAAAAATAATGTTTGGAAACTTGTACCTCCACCTCAAGGTCACACTTTAATTGGAACTAAATGGGTGCTTAAAAATAAACAAAGTTAAGGATGGGGTTGTGATTAGGAATAAGGCTAGGTTGGTTGCTCAAGGTTTCACACAAGTTGAAGGCTTAGATTTTGATGAAACTTTTGCTCCCGTTGCTAGTTAGAATGCATAAGAATTTTGTTAGCATTTGCTGCATCTAAAGGTTTCAAGTTATATCAAATGGATGTTAAAAGTGGTTTTCTCAATGGCTACATAGATGAGAAGGTTTATGTTAAGCAACCACCAGGTTTTGAAAATCCAAATTTTCCTAATCATGTTTACAAACTGTCCAAAGCTTTGTATGGTCTTAAACAAGCCACTAGAGCATGGTATGATAGGTTAAAAACATTTTTACTTGAAAAGGGGTTTACCATGGGCAAGGTTAATAAAACTCTTTTTGTTCTTAAGCATGGCAATGACTCACTATTCGTTCAAGTGTATGTGGATGATAACTTTGGTTGTGCTTCTGATGATCTTGTGTCCAAGTTTTCAGCTATGATGAGTTCGGAATTTGAAATGAGTATGATGGGATAACTCACATACTTTTGGGGCTGCAAATCAAGCAAACCAAGGAAGGAACTTTTGTGCATCGAACGAAGTATACGAAAGACCTCCTTAAGCGCTTCAACATGGACAAAAGAAAGCCTCTTCGGACACCAATGGGAACAACAACTACACTTGAACTTGACAAAGATGGTGAACCCGTGGGTCAAAAAGAATATAGAAGCATGATCGGGTCACTTTTGTATCTCACGGCATCAATACCGGACATACAATTCAGCGTATGTCTTTGTGCAAGATTTCAAGCTTCGCCACGCGCTTCACATCATGAAGCCGTCAAAAAGGATTCTCGGGTATTTACATGGTACTCAAGAATTTGACATTTTTCTTCCTTCTTCCTCAACCAGTACATTGAAAGCTTTTTTGGATTCTGATTTTGGGGGTTGTAGGATTGATAGGAAAAGTACTTCGGGTGCTCGTCATTTTCTTGGTAATTCACTTGTTCCTTGGTCCTCTAAAAAACAAAATTCAGTTGCACAATCCACGGCCGAGTCTCAATATGTAGCTACTGCTAGTGCTTGCTCACAAATTTTGTGGATTGTTCAAATACTTAAGGACTATGTGGTTGATTTAGATAGTGTTCCGCTGTTTTGTGACAACACTAGTGCCATTTGCATTGCTAAAAGTCCTGTGCAACATTCTAGAACAAAACACATTGACATTAGGTATCAGTTTCTCCGTGATAATGTTGAAAAAGGAAACATTGTGCTTCACCATGTAGATACCAAACAAAAATTAGCTGACATTTTACCAAAACCCTTGGATTTCACTCGTTTTTGTTTCATTCGTAGTGAAATAGGGGTTATGCATCCTCATGGCTTAAATTGAGGCGGAGTTTTGAAACTTGGGAAGTCTACGCGTGAATCTGATTTTAAAATAAAATGAGCAAAGTATTTCATACATATATGACTTTGTGATTCCTTTTACATGCTGAAAGTTCTTACTACATTACTCGTGTTATACATTTTGTAGTTTTTGCCATGATTAGTAATCGGAATAACTACTTACACTAAATCTGGTCATGATCAAACTTTCTTGCTATTTTAAACTTGTTGCATGCTCACAAGTGCTTTTAATAATAAAAAAAATAATCAATTAATTATCCACATGTTGAGCTTTTTATGATGAAATGGAAACATAAGATAAGATCAAGAGAATATGCATGCATCACAACTCTTCTTTTGAGATGGCTTATCATTGCACTTAGATATGAACCTCAAAGAAGTTGTGTATGACTAAAACAATGTCCTTAAGCTTCTGATTGTCAAATGACATAAGCTTGGCTTGGTTGGTTAGAATAAGGTTGATGTGGCATATAATCTTTTGCAAATGTCATATGATCTGAACTTGTGCTTTAAAAGATTATGAAAAATGTAGCAACATGTGTCATGCTTTCAGGTTTTGAAATAGTTAAGTTTATGAGATCATGACTTGGTTAAATTGAAAAATTACACTTGATCTCTAGCATGGCTTACACTACTTTATGTATATCACTGATTTGATAGTGTAAGTTAATTGAAAGTATGCCTTGGATGAGATTTGTTTTATATGTATACATCATATTATGCTCATATCTCTTTTGAGACTTGCTGAATACATTGTCAAAGGGGGAGAAATATATCACATATTGCACATTCATGAGTTTTACACGTTCTTCTCAGGGGGAGGATTTGTTATTTTTTGAAATTTCTTTCTCATTTCATTTTTTATTTCAAAAAGGGGGAGAAATTTGCTTTCAAATCTTTTTCATGTGAATAAGCCAATGTTCTGATTTTAAGTGGTGTTGCCAATGCATTCATCAAGGGGGAGATTGTGAGACCTATGTGTGCTGAATACATTGGCAATTAGAATAAAAGTGAGGATTTACATTCAAGTTTTGAATATTGCCGAAATACCATCTTCGGAGTGTGCGAACTTTCACTCACATGAGCTGCACGTGAGTCGACACAGTTGATCTTTACAAATGTGTTTTTGGGAGTAACTGTTACTCTTTACTCAGTTCAGATTGTCCGAACTTTCTGATTGCATTTTAGGAGTAACTGTCACTGCAGAGCAGCTGTTTTCATAGTGTTTAATTTTCAGCCACCCTGTTTTTAACTTGCAATGTTTCAAACTTGCTTCTTGGCTTATGGAATGTTTGTTTAGTATTCTCTTACTAAGTTTTTGATGTGTTAATGCTGATTATGGTTGTTAATACGTTGCTATGGTTTGCAACATGCTTATGTGAGGTGCTCGTGTAAGGTGTTGTGGTTTTTGGACTAACGTGAGTCAAGTCGCGGACTTGTGCTCGAAAAAAGTGGATTTTTTTCATGTGCAGGTGTTGTTTGAGGTCAAGACATGGCTGGTGATGGATATCCTTGAACTAGTCTTAGGGAGAAGATGAGGTTCAATAACCAAGTTCAAGAGGAATTGTGGTTGCAGCATGTTTGGGTCAGAAACAATACATATGAAGGTGTTGTGAACGTTTTGAAAAGTGTTTGCATGTATGCGAGAGGTGAATGGAAGTGGCTACGTTGTGCCAAGGCATGGTGAAGAGACATGAAAGTGAAGATATGGTTGAAAAGGTTCAACCGGCTGGATTTTGCGCCCAGACTGCGGCTGAGGCGGTTATGGTTCGTTTATGGAAATTTTCGAGTTGGTTTGAATAGGATTTCATGGTAGGAACGAAGTATAGTTGTTTTAGGAATGTTTGTGACGTTCCTAATGTGTTTGGAAGTCTTAAGATTGCTTCTATCTGCATATAGAAGAGTCTTGAGCAGTATTGGAAAGTTAGAGTTTGAATCCAAGTAGGAGTAGTAGTGTTAGTTTGAATTGGGTTGGCATTTGGTCTGGTTATATAAGCAAGGGAGGCCAAGGATAAGTGGAGGGCATGACTTGTGGCTGCTTCTCTTAAGTTTTGATCAATAAAATTCGTAGTTTATAGGAGATTTGGTTCCTTGTTTGTCCGACTTGTTTCAGACAAGTTTTTCCTCGGCGAGTTTCTGGAGAGACCGACATTGCTTCGGTATTTTGATCATAACTCGTGTTTTACTGATCCAATTGATGTGATTATTTTTGGGTTGTCTTAAAAACTTTATTATATATCATATTTGAAAATTTTACGGTCATTGGATTTGTGGTTTTTCATCTACACGAGTTTCTTTGCAGCATTGCAGATCTGTTTTTAAAATCGGGTAGAACAGATTGATCTTGGTCTAGTCTTTTGATCATAACTCAAGTTCTACTTATTTTCTTCACATGATTCTTGTTGCACTGGCTTCGTGACTTGATGCTATATAATCTCCACTAGTTTAGTCATGTTTGAACACATCGAAAACAGTCACACACATGGCTTATTTATCAGATTGATTTTCTGCCGAGGGGTTTTTGTAGCTTCCACATAAAAAGTTTTAATCTACCATTCACCCCCTCTGGTAGCTTTTCACGTGCTCTTCGATCCTACATTGTCCATGGTCCCTAGTTTTCCCATCCGTGTCAAGAAATGTCCCGAGTAGGCCTCGCACACATTCTTCTCAACGTGCATCACATCAATCAAATGACGGACGTTTATGTCTTTCCAATATGGTAGCTCCCAAAAAATTGTTTGCTTCTTCCACATGTGATCTTCGCCAGTATTTTTGCCGGTCATTTTCTGCTTACCAAGGACAACATGGAAATCCTTGACCATTTCATAGACTTCATGACCTGTGAGATGGGGTGGAGGACGCCTCTTCTTAGTGTTACCATTGAAATTATCCTTCATACTCTGAAATGGGTGCTTCATTGGAATGTAGCATCGATGTCCCATGTACACTATTTTTTGTGACTCGCTCAAATACTGTGAGTCTATTTCCCTGAAACAATGTGGACATCCGCTGGAGAATCACTAACAGTCACAAATAAAATGGCTTTGAGACCAAAGTACTCACGCTTGTGCTCATCCTAGATCTGCACTCCGTCGTTGTACCACAACTCCTTCAGATCTTCAACCATAGGCCTGAAATAAGTGTCAGTGTCATTCTCAGATTGTTGTGGCCCCGGTATCAGTCCTGACATCATAATATATTTTCGTTTGTTGCACTTCCGAGGAAGGTTCAAAATCATTAGCACAATTGGCCATGTGCTATGTGTGCTACTGTTCAAAAAAGGATTCATGCCATCAGTTCTTATTGCGATCCTAATATTCCTCGGATGAATGGCAAATTCAGGGATTCGTGAATCAATGTTCCGCCACTGCATGGCCTCAGCAGGATGTCTTATCATTCCAGCATCCTACTCATGGTTCTCTTTGTGCAATCGCAACAATTCTGCTTCTTCTTGTTTGCAAACCAATGCTTCAAACGAGGAATGATAGGAAAGTACCAAAACACCTTTTTAGGCCCGCTTTTTCTTCTGTTTCTGTTGCAGTTCTTGTCATCACCGTCGTCCTTCCTACGATTGAATCGGTAGAGTCCACAAATGGGGCATTTCTCGAGGTTTTCATACTCAGGTCCACGATATAGAATGCAATCATTCTTGCATGCTTGGATTTTCTCCACCTCCAAACCCAGTGGACTGTTTATCTGTTTTGTCTCATAAACTGTCTTAGGGATTGCGTTGCCTTGGGGTAACATGTCCTTAAGGAGCGTCAACAATTCCTTAAAACTAGAATCACTCCATCTGTTGCTCGCCTTCAACTGGAAAAGTTTCACCATCGCAAACAGTCTCGTGTACTGAGCCGCACAACCATGATACAATAGCTTCTTCGAGCCTTCGATCATCTTCTTGTACTTTGCAAGTTCACCACTACTGTACTGAACATCGTCGTCATGTCTCTCGACATTGCGTACCATCTCCTCTATGTTATGCACCTGAAACTAAATGTCGTCATCGGTGAACCCTAATATATCTGGCTCGTTCACATCACCATCGTGATCTTCTTCGACACTGGTAGGGATCCCCCTCTCCAGATATGACTCTCATCTCTGCTTCATTAAGTCCCTCCTCCCCATATTTGTTCCAACATCGTTAATCCACCATGAATCCATGTGTGATCAAATGTGACCTCAACACATAATTTGTGTTATATCTCTTCTCATTCTTACAATATTTGCAAGGACAACAAATATTCCCTCTAATGCTTTCCAACATCTCTTTCTTCGTGAAATTGATAAATGCATCCACCCCTTTGATATACTCATTGCAAAGGAACGACCCATACATCAAACTTCGATCCGATGACATCTACTACAGAAAAGAAAAGCTAAATCAAAGAAATTCGAAGCCACTGATAGTCAAGATCTAAAGTGATAGGGTGAAACCCGGGGGGGTGGGGGGTGGCCCGACCTTCACGGTAGTACGTACGACGAAGGGCAAATAGAAGATCGGACAGTAGAACAAACAGTGGTAACTAGCTGAAAACAGCGGGGTAACTAGCTTTATACCTGCCAAGGTTGGATGCAACCAAGTGACGGGAAGAGAGACACCAAAGTCTTTGAGATCTTCAACTCGATCTCCAAACGACCAAAGAACCACAATCTGAGATAACTAGCTTTATACCAGCTATGGTTGGTTGCGACCAAGCAACAGGGAGAGAGACACCGAAACCTTGAAGTTTCAACTCGATCTCCGAATGAACGCAGAACGACAGACCGGAAACTAATCCACACAAAAGGCCCAGAAGCCTAGAGCACAAATTGTGGGACCCCTGAGGGATCACTTCAAAAGTCCATGAAGAACCAGGAAGAACATAGGTGTGCAAGACACTCAGAATTATATTGTTTATCAAATGATCAATGGCTGTTTTTCCAGGAGCACAAGGGTGTAATTTATACTAGGAACAACCCTTCTAGCTAGGTGTGAACTGAAGTCACCATGTTTTGAAGTGGAGGGCCAGCTAGTGAGAAATTCACGAAGTAGTCTTTGGTCCTCAAGCGTCTGCTCGCCTTCTGCGCAGTCTTTAGTAATTTGGCTTTAACTCCAGCTTGGAAACTTCAAACGATGCACCGTTTGTTGCTTTGGAAAGTAGACTTGATAATATTATGCACCATGTGTATTATGCGCCCTAGAACATGATAGATTGGTACAGAATTACACGTGAAGTTGAGGCTGCTGCAGTGCACCCGTTTTCAGATCAGACGTTGCGAATTAACTTGTTTCTTTTCCGTGGCAGCCAATGATGCTCCTTCATGTGTAAACCTGAGTATCACTTAACCACATGACTTAGGTAGCATATTATTCTCATTAATATTAAAATGTAATGTATAGAGGAAAGCATTGACCTGTTGTTCAAGTTTCTTAGCACGAGTTCGTGTAATCGGTCCTTCGTAGGATTGTTTATGCGTGTCCTTTGCCGTGATGTCCACATTATCCCCACCTCTTAAAAAGGAGTCATCCTCGACTCTTCTTCTCCACAGTAAGGAGACAGGTCAGCGACGTTGAATGTTGTACTTACACCATATATACTTGGAAGGTCAATCTCATAAGCATTGTCATTGATCTTTCGAAGTGCTTTGAAAGGACCATCTGCTCAAGGCTGCAATTTGGACTTGCGATGCCCAGGAAATCGTTCCTTGCGTAAGTGCACCCAAACCAAATCTCCTATTGCAAATTCCACTTTCTTGCGACCCTTGTTGGCACGCCTCTCATAGAATTTTGTCATTTTCTCTATGTTTGCATGCACTTGATTATGAAGTTTCTTGACAAATTTAGCACGCTTGCTTGCATCAAAGTTCTCATGTTCCTGCAAAGGCAAAGAAAGATGATCGATAGGAGCAGTGGGTTTGAAACCATATACTATCGCAAATGGACAAAAAAATTTTGTTGAGTGTACTGCCCTGTTGTAAGCAAATTCCACATGTGGCAAACTTTCTTCCCATAGTTTCAAATTCTTCCTTAGAACAGCTCGTAATAATGTTGATAACATGTGATTCACCACTTCAGTTTACCCATCTGTTTGCGGAGGACATGTTGTGGAAAATAGCAGTCGTGTACCAAGGTTTCTCCACAAGGTCTTCCAAAAGTAGCTCAAAAACTTGGTGTCACGATCTGAAACAACCGCGGTAGACAATGAAGTCTACAATTTCCCTGAAAAACAATTCAGCAATATGTGAAGCATCATCACTCTTTTCACAGGGAATAAAATAAGCTATTTTACTAAATCTGTCCACTAAACAAAAATTGAATCTCTCTCCCTCTTTGTTCGAGGTAGACCCAGAACAAAGTCAATAGAAATGTCTTCCCATGGAACACTAGGAATAGGTAGAGGAGTATATAGACCATGAGGGTTCAAGCACAACTTAGCTTTGTTGCAGGTGACACAATGTAGAACATGTCTCTCCACATCTTTTCTTATCTTGGGCCAAAAGAAGTGATCGACCAACACTTGTTCTGTTTTCTTGGCACCAAAGTGACCCATCAAGCTTCCAGAGTGAGCTTCCTGCACAAGCATTAGATGAAAAGAGCAATCTGGAATTCAAAGTTTGTTAGCTCGAAACAAAAATCCATTATGCATATGAAATTTCTTTAATCCTTTTCCATCACAAGTCTTTGAAAATGGTTCAGAAAAATATGAATCAGTGGCATACAAGTCTGATACTTTCTAAGCCAAGCACTTTTGCATCAAGTTGAGACAATAAAACATGACGTCTAGATCTCCGCAATAACATTATCCTTCCCTTTCTTGTACTTTACAATGTAAGAAAATGGCTCAATAAATTCACTCAATTTTGCATGTCTTTTGTTCAGTTTTAATTGACCTTTAAGATGTTTCAAAGATTCATGTTCTGAATGCATGATAAATTCTTTAGTCAAAAGATAGTGCTGCCAAGTTTCTAAACATCTAACAAGAGCATATAACTCTTTGTCATAAATTGAATAATTAAGAGTTGGACCACTTAGCTTTTCACTGTAATATGCAATTGGTCGACCTTCTTGCATAAGAACGCCTCCAACTCCTACTCCACTTGCATCACATTCAATCTCAAAAGTCTTACAAAAATCCAGGAGAGCAAGTAGTGGGGTTGTTGTTAACTTCTTTTTCAGCTCTTAAAATGCTTTTGTCTGTGTTTCTCCCAAATAAAAAAGGTACGTCCTTCATTGTCAATTCATTGATTGGGGGTAGAAATGGTACTAAAATCTTTCACAAAACATCCATAGAATCCTGCAAGTCCAAGAAAGTTTTGCACATGGCTGACATTTTGTGGATGCATCCAGTCACGAACAGCTTTAAGCTTTTCTTCATCAACCTCCACGCTTTGAGCTGAAACAAATAAAGCCAAGAAAGACTATCTTGTCGGTGCAAAAGGTGCACTTTGCAAGGTTAGCAAACAATCCTTCTTTTATCAAAACAGCAAGCACACAATTTATATGTTCCACGTGTTCATCAAGAGACTTGCTGCAAATTAAAATATCATCAAAGTAAACCACAACAAACTTTCCAATAAAGGCTCTAAGAACATGATTCATCAATCTCATAAAAGTACTAGGAGCATTTGTCAATCCAAAAGGCATCACCAACCATTCATATAAGCCAAATTTGGTTTTAAAAGTTGTTTTCCATTCACCTCCCTCTTTCATTCGGATTTAGTGATAGCCACTTCTCAAGTAAATTTTTGTAAATATGATAGCACCACTAAGCTCATCAAGCATGTCATCAAGTCTAGGTATGGGATGTATATATCTTATCGTAATGTTATTTATGGCTTGGCAATCAACACACATCTTCCATGAACCATCTTTCTTTGGAACTAAAAGAACAGGAACTGCACAAGGTGAGAGACTTTCCCTTACATACCCTTTGTTGATGAGCTCCTGTACTTGGCGCTAAATTTCTTTTGTTTCCTCCGGGTTGGTGTGGTATGGTGCACGATTAGCAAGCGGAGCACCAGGAACAAGGTCAATTTGATGCTCAATTCCCCTCTTTGATGGCAGCCCTGGTGGTACTTCTTCCGGAAATACGTCTTCATATTCCTGCAATACATCAAAAACAGCGTGTGGCAATGTAGAGGAGAAATCATTAGTGGTAAGAAAATTGTCCTTGTACAGGAGTACATATAATGTCGCATTGGGTTCACTCAATTCTTTTAAATCCCCTTTTGTAGCTGTCATCACTAAACCCTCTTTTCCCTTTGGCTCAGTTCTTTGCGGCTGTGGAGTTTTATTTGGCCGTGGAAGCACCCCCTCACTATGTTTGTGGGTCACTCGCAACTGGTTCTCACTCTCTCGCTGTTTTCTTTTCAGATCATCCTTCACAATTTCCTCTGGTGTCAATGGAAGTAGAGTGAGACGCTCTCCATTGTGCATGAAGATAAGCTTGTTAGCACGACCACAAATCTGAACATCACGATCATATAACCATGGTCGTCCTAACAATGGCTGTCAAGCGTGCATAGGGACGATGTCACATTCCACTTGGTCTTTATACTTTCCAATAGATAAAGGAACAATTACGGTGTTTGTGACACGTAGTGCCCCACAATCATTAATCCACTGCATCTTGTATGGGTTAGGATGACACTGCTGTTTGAATCCCATTTTCTCCACTAATTCTTGACTTGCAATATTATTGCAGCTGCCATTATCAACAACAATTTTGCATAATTTTTCTTTGATCATATTTCTGGTATGAAAAAGATTGTGGTGCTGTCCATTATCTTCTTTTACAGCTGTGACACTAAGTACTCGTTGAGAAATGAAGTAATTATCATCACCTTCTTCGGGTTGGATCTCATTCTCATTACCTTTAATTTCTTCATCATAGCATGGTGCATCTTCTGGTTCACTTTCAGATTCCCATTCTCCTTGTTCACTCACAATCATAGTCCTTCGAGTAGGACACTCAGCAGCAACATGTCCACGCCCTTGGCACTTGTGACACACAATGCTTCGGCTATTTGAAGAGGACGCAGCTGCTGATGCAACAGAAGGGGCTGCTGTACTAGTAGTGCGACGTCGTTGCTCTTGTTGAATTGTAGGTGAAGAAGCAGCTGAAACCGACCTTTTTGCAGTACCAATGGATGGAGAATACTTAGCTGCACCACCTTGAGATTTCCCATCAACGAAAGATGTACCGGGTTGCTGCCAGTTCCAAGAAAAAGATTGACCACCATAGGATCGACTTCGTCGAGCTTGCTGAAATTTTCTTTCGGTGCGCATAGCTTGATCCACAAGGCTCTGCAAATTGTGGTATGGAAACATCTCAACAAAATCAGAGATTTCAGTATTAAGACCATGCAAAAATCTTGCCATCTTTGATTCTTCGTCTTCTCTAATTCCAGATTGAATCAGCAGCAACTGCATTTCCTTGTAATACTTATCAACTGATTTGGAACCTTGTCTCAATTGTTGCAACCTATTACGAAGGTCATGTTGATAGCTGAATGGTACAAAGCGTCGTCTCATCACTTGATTCATCTCATTCCATGTGTTGATATGATCACGTCCCAACACAAGTTGATTTTCTTGTATTTGATTCCACCAAGTGAGAGCATAACCTGAAAATTTGACGGAGGCAAGGTTTACAAGCCGTCGATCGGAGAGATTATGCACTCTAAATATTTGGTCACATTGCTCCTCCCATTCTAGATATGCATCTGCATCTTCTTTTCCTGAAAACTTTATGACACTTAGTTTGACACGAGCAATGCTGTCCTGATCATCCTCATTGTGTTGATGACGACGTTCTCCATTATAACCAGCACCTTGACGACGATCATGGTAATGTGCAAAAGGTCCTTGATCTGCAAAAGGGTTATCATTTACCTCATACCCATAGTATGAGTCCTCATGTAATTCCTGCTCATCATCAATGTGCACATGGTTGCTGTGACCACGTCCTTGCATTCTCCTTCCACGCTGATCATTGTGACCAGCACGCCTACCACCATCATGGCCACCATGTTCATTTCGGAAATGATTCCGAAAACCATTCCCAAAAAAAGATTTTTTTGTCGCCAAATTCTTCATTATAATATCGTGGAGCCCTGCCATCAGCTGGAGGGAGACATTCATTGAACATCCTCTCCATAGCCTCCAATAGTGAGTCTTCGAGTTGGTGTAGTTCAGCTCTTGCCTTCCAGTGTTACCACCATGAACACTCGAATCAGATTCTGCCATTTTAGAACAGTGGAGGGAAAATGGTATATGAGTGATTTTGCGGAATCGCACAATCTCACCTCTTGCTTACAAAGTTCTTACCCGTTCTCAAGGACTGTGAGTGTGCAAAATGTGGTAGTATCCCTGCTGTGATTAAGCGACTGAAAGGATTATGAGTCGAGGGATCCGGTTACGGTATTTTTGTGGAGCTAGGATGGCTGAACAAGGAAGGCTTGTAGCAGCGTAAATCAAGTATCATAAACCAAATCAAGAGATGAGTAAAAAACTTTGTTGCCCAATCTGAAAATTCTTTCAACAATGATTATAATCTTGCAGCCATTTAAATATTTATCTTTTTTTCTTTTTTTATGCAAACAAGATGCGGGCTGACCAACACAATGTAGATGGATATGGCAACAAGAAGTGATGCAAATGACACAAGATCAGCGGTACTACACAAAGGTTCGATTAATTTTTGTGGTGGTTTAGTGGACTATAGGTATGGCACGAAAAACACGAGATGGATAACAGAAAAAATGGTGATAACATATGGATGATATGAGGATGGTACCTACCGTGTAAACCTGAAATCTGATACCAAATGATAGGGTGAAACCCGGGGGGTGGCCCGATCTTCACGGCCGTAGGTACAACGAAGGGCAAATGGAAGATCGGTCAGAGGAACGAACAATGGTAACTAGCTAAAAACAACGGGGTAACTAGCTTTATACCTGTCAAGGTTGGATGCGACTAAGTGACGGGGAGAGAGGCACCAAAGTCTTTGAGAGCTTCGACTTGATCTCCAAACGACCACAGAACCACAATCCGAGATAACTAACTTTATATCAGCCAAGGTTAATTGCGACCAAGTGACGGGGAGAGAGGCACCGAAACCTTGAAGATTTCGACTCGATCTCCGAGCGACCGCAGAACCACAAACTGGAAACTAATCCACACAAAAGGCCGGAAGCCTATAACACGAATTACGGGACCCCTGAGGGATCACTTCACAAGTCCATGAAGAACCAGGAAGAACAAAGTTGTGCAAGGCACTCAGAATTATATTGTTTATCAAATGATCAGTGGCTGTTTTTCTAGAAGCGCAAGCATGTTATTTATACTAGGAACAACTCTCCTATCTAGGTGTGAACTGAAGTCACCACGTTTTGAAGTGGAGGGCCAGCTAGTGAGCGATTCACCAAGTAGTCTTTGATCCTCGCGCGTCTGCTCGCCTTCTGCACAGTCTTTAGTAATTTGGCCATAACTCCAGCTTGGAAACTCCAAACGATGCACCGTTTATTGCGTTGGAAAGTAGACTTGATAAGATTTCACACCATGTGTATTATGCCCCCAGGAACATGACAGATTGGTACAGAATACACGTGAATTTGAGGCTGCTGCAGTGCACCCATTTTCAGATTGGACGGTGCGAATTAACTTGGTTCGTTTCCGTGGTAGCCAATGATGCTCCTTCATGTGTAAATCTGAGTATCACGTAATCACTCGAATTAGTAGCATATTATTCTCATTAATATTAAAATGTAATGTAGAGAGGAAAGCATTGACCTGTTGTTCAAGTTTCTTAGCACGAGTTCGTGTAATCGATCCTTCGTAGGATTGTTTATGCGTGTCCTTTGCTGTGATGTCCACATCGTAAAGGGGTAAAAAAATAGTAAGGAGCAGGAGAGGAGGGGAGGAATAACCCTTTGCTTTAAGGACCACTGATAATCACTGCAAGATTTTTAGAAGGGCACCTCCAAAGAGGGAAAGAAACGATTAGAACAGAGCAAAAACATGGCGGATCTGGCCGCCACTGTTCTGCCATAGATGGGAGCTCGTATAAAGGCGTACAAAATCGAGATGATTCTATGTAACGTGCATCTCTCTATAATTGGAATGGGAGATGCGCCTGCTTCCATGATAAAAAGATATGAGCTCCTAGAAAGGATTGTCTCCTTTTCGTTCATAATACGAGTCGCGCTGTAGGAATGCTCGTCTTCCTTTTGTCAGAGAAGCGGGCGCGTCTCGGATATTAACTTAACTGAGACACACCTTAAAGTAGGTCGTCTCCTTTTACCCTCAACCGAGCCAGTTCTGATCCTCGGTGATCCGGGTGCGTCTCGTTTTTCTATATCGGAGACGGTCGCCTTTGCGCTCATCTCCGATCTTTGTCTCTGATTTGAGGTTCTTACGTAGTGCTGTGGCGCGCGCTGTTCCAGGGCGACCGGCCGTGGCGCCGCCGGCTGGAGTTCGCGGTGGACGTCGCCGAGGGGCTCGCGTGTCAGGGAAGGCGGCTCACTCTGCACACTGGAACACGTCGTGAACTCGACGTGATCTTGCCGTGGAATTCTGGTGAACAGAAAATGCACCAGGGTGTGTTGAGCAGCCTTAGCAATCGGCTCCTTGTTTTGTTTGTTTATAGCTCAAAGATGATAACGGCCTGATCGGCCTGCACACCCGTCATCTATCTTAATCACATCATGCTTTTACCGCACACGTCGCTCGCCACGGCATGAGACTCAGGCGCCACTCATTCATGCACAGCATGCACACATGACCCGGATGTTGTGGTTGTCACAGGACACATCCCTGCTCACCACGTTTGTTATTTGCTGAAATTCAAAGATTTAGAAGTAAACTTTACAATCTCCCCCTACTTCTAAGTCTTGATCTTGAGCACCCCAATCTTACCTCGGAATTTTTCGAAGAGTTCTCTCCCCAGCGGCTTCGTCAGCACATCAGAGAGTTGATCATGTGTGTTTGTGTGTTCAATCTCAACATCCATGCGTTCCACACATTCCCTGAGGAAATGAAACGTCACGTTGATATGCTTGCTAGGATCATGCAGAACTGGGTTCTTTGCCAGAGCAATTGCTGACTGATTGTCAATTTTGATTACTGTAGTTGTTCACTTGTCACTGATCAGCTCTCCCAGTAATGTCCTGAGCCAAACAGCCTGGCATGACGCCGCTGCACCGGAAATATATTCTGCCTCACATGTTGATTGTGCCACAACCCTTTGTTTCCATAACAGCAACGTAATCGGATTTCCTACAAGAAAGAAGAGAACACCCGTTGTACCCTTTCGATCATCAACATCTCCAGCTAGATCGCTGTCACTATACCCCAGTAGGTTCAATTAACCAGTATTCCAGGTGTAGCACAATCCATAATCAATAGTGGCATCCACATAATGAAGCAAGTGCTTTAGGCAGGCCAGATGATCTGCCCTAGGTTCGTCTATGAACCGACTGAGGTGTCCCACAATAAAGGAAAGATCTGGCTGGGTATGAAGAAGATACCTCAGGCTTCCAATCAGGCTTCGAAACAACATGGCATCCACTGGTGGTGAGGTGCTCCCCTTTGAAAGTTTCAGACGACTCTCCATCAGCGTAGCACATCCATTGCAGTTAGCCATCCAGGCCTTTTCAAGTAGCTTCATGGCATAAGCACTTTATAGTAGCTTAATTCCCTGGTGCCTCTGTCTGACCTCGATGCCAAGGTAATAAGACAGAGCGCCCAAGTCACTCATTTTGAACATATGCTTCATCTCTGCCTTGAAAGATTGCACATCATCAATGGACTTCCTGGCTATCAGTAGATCATCAACATAGACACCAACTACAAGTCTGGAGCTTCCGTTGTGTCTGGTATAAAGTCCATGTTTAGACTTGCATCTTCCAAAACCCATGCCACTCAGGCTAGCATCAAGTTTTATGTTCCAGTCTCGAGGAGCTTGACGTAGTCCATAGAGGGCTTTGTGAAGCTTCAACACCATGTCTTCGCACCCCTCAGCAGTGAATCCAGGTGGCTTCTTGACGTATATCTCTTCAGCAAGATCATCGTTCAAGAACGCCGATTTGACATCCATGTGATGCACTGGCCAGCCATAGTGTGCCGCCACAGGTAGCACCATGCGAACTGATTCCATTCTGGCCACATGTGCAAAAACCTCCTCAAAGTCAATGCCTTGCTTCTGAAAAAATCCATTTGCCACTATACAAGCTTTGTGCTTGACAATGTTCCCGTGTGTCATGCCCGGTTTTATATGAAGTAAAACCGGTCATAATCTACATCTATGCTAGGATCGGTTTAATCACACATGTAGGACAATTAGTGATAAACAGTTCTATATAGAATATAAATGCCATTTATACCTTAAATGAGTTTTGTATAACAGCGGAAGAGGACAATCTTGTAGGGCTGTCCACAGGACAAATCGACTGGAAGCAACATGACCTTCACACCGTCTTCATATAATCTTCTTTTCACTAAGCAACATTTATGATAAAGGAAAAAGGGAAACGCATGATTACATAAAGTACTCAGTAAGTGTGGGAAAGTAATGTTATGCAGGCTAGATCAAGGAAAGGCTTAACTCATGGTTAATGCACTACGCAAATTAAGTCCTATCACCTTAGCTTATTAAGCACCTATTTTACTACAAATGTGAAGTAGTCCCGAACCAATAACCTCATTTCCATTGTTAAGCTCCCCGCCTAACATCCTCCACTTCTCAATTCATCATCCTCCAAGCATGAATAAGTCCAAGCCGCTCTTAACCGTGAGCACGGCTGTCTAGACAGTTTTGACTCTGCAGAGTTTGCACCACTGTACCCACATGTAGTGATTTCATCCCCCGTTGCCGGGTGGTCTAAAAACCTCCATTATGCCTATGGCTGTGAACTACGTTCACACTTCCCGGGTGTGTAGCCAGGAGATCACTACGAGGCCTTTACAAAGGGGTTCCCGACGAGTATGAGCCCACTGAGTTTTCACCCCTAACAGCATCCAGGAGGCTCCAAACCCCGCTACAGTGGCCCCCTCTTGAGCCTTGCGGTTCCTATGGTAGTCCAGCTGACACCTACTTCCTGCACCATCCAAACACCCACACTACGTCAGAAATACACCTAATTAATTGGCCAAGCTGCCCCATCTCAGCATGTGGCTGGCATGGTAAAGCCAGGTTACATGCTCCATGAACCGGTCCATAGAACCCAGGCAAGCACTAAACACAAACCCGAGTCTCATGCACACAGCACCAACCAAAGCATCCAGCTTGCCTAGATTCCTATCTCTAGCATAATTCATAACATTCCATTCAAGGGTAAATAATCAAGGTGATGATCTCATATCCATTTATCCCACTCTAAGCATGGCTAAGCATGAGTAAATAAATAAATAGCATAATGAATAACTCCCAACTTAGGCTACAAGGAAACGAACAATGAAAATCTAGAAAAACTTCCTAGCATGGGTTTCATAGTTAAATTTGACATGTAAAAGTCCCAAAACATGTAAATGGAAAACTTCAGCTATGAATAAAGTTAAGTTTAAATACAAGGAGTGCGACTTGCAAAAACTTTGTTTACTCAGAAAAGTGTTGGCATGTGCAATAAAAACTTTGATTTCAGTTTGAACTAAAAGGGTAACATCAAAAAGAAGAAGGGCATTTCCAAAAAGGGGAGATTCAAACTGATGTTTAAAAAGTTGTATTTGTAATGGCCAACTGAAGAATCAGATGGCATAATTGAATTCTTCAGACCCAAATTATGAGGAAGGGAAATTTTGGGCAAATTTGGAGGTGCTTTGATATATATACCAAAGGGACTTGTAAATTTTACATTCAAATTTGAATTTAAATTTGAAACTGAGGCACAACTTGTCACATTGCCAAATGACATTTGAATTTGAGCTCCACATGATTGGAATGTGCAATGTGCCGAAATTTGGAGATATTTGGGGAGGAGCAGAGGTGGACCCCACAGGTCAGTGAGCTAAACTGAAACTTACACCCGAAGTATTCACTGCTCGGACTGAAGCAACCGAAGCCTCCTCCGGGTGCCACCGAGCCGCGCCAGAAACTCCCCGTGAAGCCACCTTCCGCGACGTGCGATGTGCTGGCGACCAGCTCCTGCTCTTGGCAGCATAGGAAGTGATCGGTTCGCCACCGAACGTAGACCTCCGAGTCGGTTCTTCCTCGCACGACAAAAAGACCATGAACGCTGCCGCCTCGGGCTATCGACCGGGAGCCGGGAAAAACCGAGCGTGCAGAGGCCAGCCAAGCCAAAAAACCACACTGTGAGCTCGTCCTCCATCTGCTAAGCACGGAATCCAGCGAGTTGCTGCCTTCCCGACTCGAAATTGGCTCGTCGCCGCGGCGACCTAACCTCACAGAAGGTTGGGGAGCTCGTGGACAGCCTACACCAGGCCCTTTCACGCCCAAGCAAGGACACCCCCGGACGTGCGGGTGAGCCGTGCTGCTCACCCCCAGGCCTCAAGTCGAGCTGTGAATCACCGAGAGCCAATTCGGGGATATTCTTTCGAAGGACACAATTTGACCTTCCGGTACGAGGTGATTAAATTCGATTGCAATTCGTGTTGTAGTTCACCAAATCTTGCACACGGGAGCTACACTGGCTAGCGACTCCATTTCCTTCGCAAACCTAGCCTAGAACCGAATGGTTACAACTAATTTCGAGTTTTCCGAGCGGCGATCATGGCGGGAATCGCCGGGCACACGGTGAGACTCCATCTCGAGCCGTTACCGATCCAGTTTGAGCCAAAGCCGAGTATCCCCATGACTCACTGATGCTTTAGAGCAAATTCTCCGAACCTTTGGCGGGCTAGGATGGTCGGACCACGGCGCCAAAGCTTCACCGATGTCTGCGCACATCGCCGACCTAGTTCCAAGTGTCGTTAGCTTGTGCTGATCCCCTAGATGAGTTTCTCATCCCTGAAAACCCCCGGGCAGCGAGTAGCAGTCCGTGAGATGGCCGGGAAGTCAAGTCCGGCGAGGTCAGCGCCGCGCCAGCGAGGGTGGTGGCGCGCGCGGGAAAAAGGGGGGCGGGAGGAAGAAGAAGCCGCTGGCCCCACCGGTCAGTGCCCGCGGCGGTCGAATGAGATTGGCTGTGGCCACCTGATCTGCTGCGGCTACAGCCGGGCCAGCTGTGGACCAGGGTGTGGCTGCAGCAAGGGATTGACACGTGTGCCGGTCAGAATTTAAACTTTTCCCCGATTTATTTGGAATTCCAGATTTAGTTCAAACTTTAGAACCTCATAACTTTTGCTAGGAAGCTCCAAATTTAGTGATTCACATTGGGTTGGATTCAGGATGAAAAACTCTATCCAAATATGCAACCCAATTTGTATGAAAATCAATAGAAAAGTCTTGAAAATTCTTTAAATTCTTTCAGCAAAAGAATTTTTGAGGGAGTTTGGTTCATCCAAAAATCCTCAAATTTTGCCAGAATAATCTTTAGGATGTTAGGAGGCTTCTGTAAAAGTTTCAGCTTATTTGGAGTTGATTTAGTTAGGGTAATACAGAAACATTTTCAGAGAATTTCCAAAACTTGGAAATTCAGTTATGGGCACTCCTTAGCTCCAAAAATCCTAGTAAAATTCATGCATGCTCCCTGAGCTATGAGTGAAATTTTAGTTCACTTGAATTTGCATGAAAGTGCAAATTTATTCAGAATTAAATTCCTTTTTGCCTAAATGCTTAGGTAATTGTTCTGGGTGATCTACTTAGTAAAATATTCTGAATTTTGGTCCAGATGTCTTTTTTGTGACAAGGAACTCACATAAAAAATTTCAGATCCATTGGAGCTCTGGATCACCACTATCTTGTTCAACCTATTTAGATGAGTAGCACACAAGTGATGAAATGTAATTATCACTTGATCATGTTGCTTCATCCAAACCAAACCACTAGCCCCAGTGTCATTTTAAATTCTTAAAAAGAGTTCCAGTTTTAAACTTGTCTTTAGAACTTGTTAGAAAAAGTTTTATAATTAAACATGTATACCTATTCATAACGTGTAATGATAAAACGTGGAAAGTGAAGAAGGAGAAATTAAGCTTGGATCAAGGAGCAGGAAGGGCAGGAGTTGAACTTCAAGACATCAGCAACTAACCTCATATTATCTGACTTTAGTCATCTGCAAAACCAAAGCAAGCCCCGGTTTGCACTTAAGTTGTTTTTAAAGTTTTCCTTTGTTTACCACTATGGGTAAAAGTTTGTATGTGCATTAGGTCAAGGATGTTTTGCACTCCACTTGCATAACCAAAATTCAACCCTGATGTAAAGGTACCAAAAATTTCGAATACAAAGGAACTGAAGTGGGAACACCCTTTGGTTCAAGTTTGTAAAAATTGGGACTTGTTTAAATTTTTTCCACATGTGATGACACACATGAGTGTCCCACCCGTCTAGGTTATGATCAAGAGGGTGTTTGTGGGACAAAGTTAAGTAAAACTCATGTGTAAGGTCTCATATGTAGGTTGAAGGAAATTCAGAGTGGGAACTCAAATTATTCAATTCAAATTGCAAATGAGGGCAACAAATAGGAAGGCAAACTGTTGTGCACAAAAACCTCATTTGCAGCAGCCAAAACCAAAAGCAGATTTCATAATTGGATTCCTTAGGTCTAAATAAGTGGATAGACAAAGTTTCATGAATTCTTGAAACGATTTGCTACCCATTTGTTAAATGGACTTTAAATTGCATAGGAATTCAAATACAAATGTGAAATTGGATGAAACTTGTCCAAACCTTCGAATTCAGACCGGGTTCAAACTTTCCCTCTATTGAAGGGAGTCATTTTCCAATTTTGAGAAAAATTGAGGGGATAAGGGGGACAGTGGGGCCCACGTGTCATTGGGCAAAAAGTGTAACTTACACCCTAAGTCACCTCTGTCTGTGTACACTGAGCAACCGGGTCCTCGGTTCAGAAACAAATCAACCGGGACCCCTCTCCGGCGCGCCACCGCATGCAGCCCCGAAGCCACGCCCCGTTTCTTCTTCGCGCTGGCGACGAGCTTTGCTGTTCCTCTCTCGCTCGGTGCGATCCACTCGACCACAGCCGAGCCGACCGGGTGCTGATTCCCTCGCTCGTAAACCGCCCGAAGCAACCGAGCCGAGTGAGCTCCGGGCGACACCGAGGGGTGATCGGGACACCTCTTCAGCAGCTGGAGCTTCTCCGTGGCTTGCTCAACGTGATCAGCAGCTTCCAACGTGGCTCTCGTTGCTCACAAACCGGACACCGATGCCTTCTCCCTCTCACACAGAACAGAGCCCCCTCCGGCGCCGCCATCTCGGTTTTCCTTGGGAGGTGGCTGCACTCACTCGAACAACACCCAGTGAAGTGAAAAACGGCACCCTGTGATCGTCTACCACCTCATGGACGCATCCCCGAGCGCGCTCAGCCCTCCCTCTGCCTAGAAAACCGATACCTAGGGGTGGCCGAGAGAAAACAACGGCAAGGTCTCCCATGGACAGCTCCACAGAGAGCTTCTTGTGCCCGAGCAAGAACATTTTCGGGTGCGCTGGTCCTCGGTGATGCTCACCTCCGGAGCTCAAGCCATGACATGGACGACAGAGCACGAATTCGAGGAAAGATCTCCGGCGGCAATAAACCGACCTTCCGGTAATAAACTCTCAAATTCGATCTCAATCTTCACTCTTAGTTCCCCAGATCTTGCACAAAGGGCCGAAACTAGTCGGCGAACAATTGTTTTTCACAACCCTAGCTTAGAAACGCATGTAGACCGTCCAATTTCTGAGTTTTCCGAGCTCAAAACGTGGAAGGTGTCTCGGGTGCACAGTGAAGAACCATTTGCCGCTGTTTCCAAGCAATTCCAAGGCTACGCCGAGCTTCCCTAGCATCTAAGGATGCTGTAAAGCCAGTTCCTAGCAAGTTTGGCGGGCTAGGATCACCTGTCGACGGTGCCGGACTTCTCTCGAGATGGCCGCACGTCGCTGGCACATTTCCGGTGATCTAGCACCCACGCCAACCCCGCCAACGTTCTCCCCGACCTTGAGAACCCCCGGGCGGTGAGTCTCCGCCCGGGAGATGGCCGGAAACACCGATCCGGTGAGCTCCGGCGAAGGTCCGGCATCGGGATAGCGCGGGGAGGGAAATGTCCCGGGGAAGAAGATGATCCGGGCGGGCCCCACGTGTCAGCGACCGAGAGTTTAAAAACTGATCAGTTGTGGCTCGGTGATCCCGTGTGGCTGCGCGCCAAAATGGTGTGGCCCGGTGTGGCTGGAATCTCATTGGCTGCAATTTAAAACATGGGCCCGAGTCCTTTTCCAATAGCAAAACAATTCCAGTTTCAGCTCCAACTTTGAAAATTCATAACTTTGTGTAGGAAACTCCAAATTAGGTGATTCAAATTGGGTTGGATTCCTTTTCCAAAGGTCTATCCAAATATGAACCCCAATTTGTACGAAATTCAATATTAAATTCTGGATAATTCTTTTAAATTTTTCTGTAAAAGAATTATTGAGCGAGTTTGGCTTATCCAAAATTCCTCAATTTTTGCCAGAATATTGTTTAGAATATTATTGGACTTTCAGCAAAGTTTCAGATCAATTGAAGTTGATTTGTGTAGGAATTTCCAGAGTACAATCTGCTGCACTGAAAATTATCCAGAAACTTTTGCAGAAAATTGTTTTTCCTTGTAAAAATCACTTCTGGGAAATCTTTAGTTCCAAAAATCATAGGAAATTCAGACATGCTCTATGAGCCATACTTGAAATTGTAGTTCACCTTATTGGGCATGAAAATGCACCTTACTTCAGAATTAAATCCTTGTAGCATAATTGCTTACAGAATTATTCTGGAGGAACTACACAATGAAAAGTCCTTAATTTTGGTCCAGAACACTTTCAGGTGACCAGGAACTCACCTATAAAGTTTCAGCTCAAATTGAACTTTATATTCACCTGTTCTTGTTCTCCATGTTTATGTATATGAGCAACACATAGAGAATTATAGTGGGAATTATGGAAGACACAATTTCCACTCACATTAGCTGTAATTTGGCAAGCTAAGTCTCTGTGTAATGTATGACTTCAGATAAGAATTGTGAAGTCATTGGAGATCAGGACCTTTATGTTCCTTTCAACCCATTTCAACTCATGTCACATGTCCATTAGGAACCAGAAAACATGTTAATGGAAATTCTTATGGACATGTGGTTCTTCTCTAATTCCTCTGCACCACAGGGACAAAAACTTCATTCTTAGTACTCCCACACAGTTCCCTGTTATTAACAAGTTGAGTCTTTACCTCTTTAAATTGCATTATAAGAACATATGCATATACATATCAATAGGACTTACGACGGAGGCAACCAATGGAGAACTTCGACGGAGCGATTCCATTGAAGTGGACCAGTTGATCAAACCTCAAGGGAGACAAGATTCTAACTGAATTATTGTAAGGGCCTCAGTTTTTGACAAACATGTGCAGTGTTCATCACCACACCACACACCTCATTTGAGGGAGGATGATGAACACAAATGAAGAGCAAGTAACAATTATCAACATGCTCATTAGAGAACAAACTCACATATTGTGAAAGTGGTATTTCCCACATGTGATATAGGTGGGCTGGACATATGAAAAACTCCTACACATTGCTAAGGATGTCCATGCCAAGTTTCACCCAAATTCAAAACCTTTTTGAGGTCATTTTGGGTATAGTTAGAAAGAGGGCAGTTTGAAACCATATTCAAATTCAAACTGTTTCTATCCCATGAATTTAAAAGTGGGAGGCATATTCTTATTTAGCACATTTTTATGAGCTCACACACCAATTTTCACTCCATTTGGAGTTGATCTTGACATGAGCTAAGTGGGACAAATTCAAACTTCATTTGAATTCAAAACTGCACTTGTGCTGAAATTCACTCAAACCAAACCCAATTTGAACTTTGATCAATTCAAATGGTTCATGGGTGAATAATTTGAATACCAGGGGTATTATGGGGCTCACTGTTTACTACAGTGATTAGGAGTAAATTTCAGAGGTTAAAACCCCGGGTGGGACCCACATGTCATAGAGGGAAGAAGGAGAAACTTTCACCCAAAGTCAGAGTCTCGGTGGGAACTTCCACCGAGCGGCTGCCCCGACTCCACGCTCGGGAGCAGCTGCGCTCGCCACCGAGGAGCAGCAGCGCCACCAGCTGCTTCCCGCGCCCACACGCGAGACCAAGGGCGGTTCCAGGGCCCTCTTAAGGCGCTCCACGGGGGCAGGCACCGATCATTTCCTCCTCTTCCGTGATCACCGAGCCACCAACCTGCCGCCTCTCTGCTCGATCGGAGAACCGCGAAACCAGCTCGCCTTCTCCCTCCCCGAGCTGCTAGACGGCCACCTGAGATCGCACTCCACCTCCCCAACACCAGAAACCCCGAGCACCGACCTCCTTTGCCCAAGAGCGATCGCCACCGCGGCGACCTAGCCGCAGCCGAGAGTCAGGCGCCCGTGGACAGCGTTCCACAGGCGTTTTCACGGTCCAGCAAGAGAGGTAACAGGAGCGCGCGACCACCGTGCTGCTCTCCTCCAAGTTTAGAAGCAAACCGTGAAGAATCCACAGAGAATTTCCAGTTTTTGCACCGGCGACTGTAAACCGAGCTTCCAGTACGGTTTCTTTAAATTCTCGCTCTATGATCTTTCGGAGGTTATCAAATCTTGCACATAGACGCTGGACTAGCCGGCGATCAAGTTCTTTTCTGCATCCGTGGAGTGAAACTGTCTAGGAGTGACGAATTTCGAGCTCGATCGAGGGCGGTCATGGCGAGCACGATCGGTCACACGGTGCCGACCAACTTGCCACCATCCCTGAACCCTTTTGACACCTTGTCGAGCTTCCTAGAGGTACACTGATGCTGTAGGGCCGTTTGTTCGAGGTGTTGGCGGGTTTAGAAACCACGGTCGATGGTGCCGAACCTCAACCGAGGCCGCGGCACGTCGCCGAGCTATTTCCGGTCACCCCCAGCCTGACCTGACACCACCGACGTGTTCCTCAACGTCGACAACCCCCTGGTGGCGAGTTTCAGACCATGGGAGGTCAGGCTGCAGCGAGCCGGCGAGCCCCGAGTCTGCTCCAGCGAGGTCGGCGGCGCTGGCGCAAGAAGAACAGCGGGAGGAAGACGAAGCCGGCTGGCCCATGTCAGCGGCTGAAGAATTTAAATCGGGATCGGGTGTGGCCGGGGATCGGCTGTGCTGGCGTGCAAATACCCTGTGAGCTCCGGTGTGCCGGACACCTCCGCGCTCGACACGTGTGGTATCCCCGGTGTGCCGGACACCTCCGCGCTCGACACGTGTCCCCACGGGTCCTGAGAATTTAAACTTTTCCCCCGATTTTTAGAATTCTTCCAAACCTCAAATCCTCATAACCTTGGCTAGAAAGCTCCAAATCGAGTGAACCAAATTTTGTGGGATTCAGCTCTCTGAGCACTTTCCAGCAAATCAAATTTCACTTCATGAAAACTCTTATTCCTCCAGAATTAATTCCTCAAAATTTAAACTGTTTGGAATTTTAACTGGAGAATCCTTTGGAGGAAAATTCAGAAATTTTGCTAGGATGTTCACCAAAATATCCTTGAACTACCATAAAAATTTCAGACCCATTGGAGCTCATTTGTTCCACCTAATGGTGGGATTAGTGAAACTGTTCCATAGAAAATAGAAAATGTTCAGAAACATTTTCAGAATTTTCTCTGAAATTGATTAGCTCATATCTTTAGTTAGGAACATCCAAATTAAGTGAGACCAACTCCATTAGAACCCTCTGAAAATCTAGTTTTCAGAAAGTCATAGTTTGTTTCATGAAAATCCTTAGAGCACCCTAAGAGTTCCAATTAAGGTCAAGGACATAATTAATTGTGGAGGGCTCAAATGAGCTTTGCTGCAACTAAAACTTGACCAAGTCTCTATTTAGGTTGTAACCAAGCCACAGTAAAAGTTTCACAGTCATTGAGTCTGTCTAGTGGGACTTATAAGCTTCACCAGTTTAAAACTTAATACAAACACATTTAAATTGATACATATGTTTCTTCTAACATGTAGTCGCTAAGGTCGAGGAGGAACCCGAAGTCCTAGACTTCGTTACCCCGGAAGAACAGCTAGCCTACGACCAAGAGCAGCAAGGCAAGCTCCAGTTTGCATTAACCTTTTTATAATTTTTTATTGTTTTGAGCACATACTTGTTTACTTTACTCTTTGCATTAGAGTCTTGTTTGGAAGCCCACTGCATAGCCAAGAGAACCATGGGTTGGTTTAGGATTGCAAACCTCGTTAGCTACTGCATTGCTATGATAGTGTAGGAATTCGGTACAAGTCGAGTAGTTGGAACTACTCGCGAGCATAGGCTAGAGGCACTCGACTCGGGTAGTGATAGCACATGAAACACATGGCAAGAAAATGAGACCAAGCGGAGGGTAAGGGCAGCAGGACTTTGGGGCCTGTGTGCTGTAGCTCCGCTTGTGTCGATTGAGGACCAAGCCGTGTGCGGGCCTGTTGAACAAGCTAGAACAGTACCGAAGACCTACCGGCTAGATGGGAACCGGGAAACTGATGTAACTCGGGTAGCTGGGTGTTGAGGCATAGCTGGTCGTTCAGAGGGTAGGTTGAGAGCTCGAGGTGTAAATCGGCTGGCGGCACTGAGATGCGCGTGCAGAGACCTCTTGCTCGGGACGATTGGACCGGTTCAACATTTGGCTGACGGGTGAAAGGTAGTTGCGTACTGCGTCCGTGATGGTTGTTGTAGGCTACATCAAGTACGGGCGTACGTGACGGGTTGTTCGGGTAACCCTGCAGGTGTAAATCGATTATAATCACCGTCCCTCGTGGTCAGTGAGTACCACTTGTTCACTGTACCATAACGTAGAAAGAACAGGCTAGTCACATGTTAAAATGTTGCTCATTGAAAGATGGACATTGATTGTTAATGATATGCTGTAGTCTAGAGCTAACTAAAGTTCATTTCAACTTTGGGCAAAGTACATGAGAGAAATGCGTTTCTTGTTTGATTGCGGCTCTCTCATGTTCCTTAGCGTAAGGTTCTCCACAACCTGCTGCTAAAACTTGAAAGTAAGGCTCTACTAATTAGGCGAGTCCTTGCAAATGATTTTTTTCTCATGTATCCCATTACCCCTCATGTAGAAGTTCCATGTTTAGGTGAGACGGGTCAGACTTGCCGAGCCTTCGTGCTCACTGCTTGTGTTTGAAGCTTTTGCAGGGTTCTATGAGGGAGGGACTCCCGAAGAGGAGACGGAACCCCAGGAGGGGAACCCCGTTGAGTGGGAGTCGTGCACGCTGCAGAGTTAGTGTGCGTGTGTGCTAGCAAGGACACGTTCGAGGGCTGAACGTGAACTTGATGCGTAGTCTACGCCCGTGAGTGTAGACTGGACATATATTGCTGTAAACATGTTCATAAACGTGTTTATGTAATAAAATTTTGCTTCCGCTTTGTACCTTTGATGTGTGTTATCCGGTGCTGTGCAACGCAGCCCCGCTCAGCGTGATCCTGGCTCGACAAGACCAATGGGGTCGTGTCAGCGTGGTATCAGAGCTTGCTTGAGGTTTAACACAGTACAAAGGTCATCCTTTTCAAAAATCCAGTGAGGAACGAGTTAGTAGCCCGTATAAGGATGTTATTAGCATATAGAAAGTGGCATATTAACCTATTTGTTATGTCAGAAAATCGTGCATCTCGGGACGTTCATGTCTTGGGGGGTGCACGTAAGCGCTGTCCACCAGTGCGCACAAGCTGAAGGGTGGAGCCCCACGGGTGGCAGGTAACCCGACCCGCTTTGATATCCTCTACGACTCTTCATGTCGTTTGGGGTATTCGAGCAACGTCTGTCCCTGGCGTGCATGGTGCAACTTGGGAGACCCCGTCACGTGGTCTGAAACGTGAACACGTAACTTAAGGCGTGTTTGGCTTGAGAACATCCGGGCGAGTGATGACGGCCGGTTGTACGAACTGTATGGATTCTGGGCTCGGTGTGCAGCCGAGTCTGACGATTGTTTGAGTTTCTGCAGGTAGCCTGACAACGAAACAGTAGACATGTAGTATCCGTGTGTGAGTGATGTTTAGTGCCACTGAAATAACGAAGCCGGCTAAGTCCGGTATAGGTTTTTCTTTGTGAGGACGTAGTACCGACATAATCTGGTGACGCATCGACGTCACACCCGATTAAATGAACAACTTCATTTAAAACTTGAAGGTTTTTATCTAAAGTAGTAAAACTTGATGTAACTCCTTCCCTTGAACAGGATATTCGAAGTTAACAAGTTTTCAACTTATAGGTTGTTAAGGACAGAGCACTCTGTTTTCAGCTGAATCAAGGCTGGAGTTAATCAGAGGTTAGAGGTTGAGTTCTTTCGAGTTTGGGGTCGTATGATACATTTTTGGAAATCTTTGGAAGAGCTTTACAACTTTTCTGTTGAGGTCCAGAGGTGTTTCATCCCTTAACCACTCGAAAAATGCAGTAGAGTTGAAACTGTCCAGAAAACAGGACAGAGTAAAAACTCTCTGTAAACTCTCTGTAAATTAAGCATAACTTCCTGCTTAAAATCCAAAAATAGAAAATGAGGTAGTTATGAAAAGCTTATGAGATGGGTTACAACTTTGTTACAGAAAGTTTTGTCAGATTAGGAACAGAAGTAACTGGGATTCTTGGATCAAATCAGTACCTAAGGCAGGGAGGTGCTGTCCAAATGTTTCCAGAAATTCTGTTAACTTTGACATCTCATAACTTTTGAACCAGGAACGATGTTAGGCCAAGCAAATACTTTCTGGAAAGCTATTGAAGTTAGATTTAACTTTGATGTTGAGCTCCAGAATTGGTTTTGCCTTCAACATAGCCTAAATCAGGTTGAAATGGAAACTGGTCAGGGCTGTCATGGGAACAGCAGATCAACAGTCAAATTTGTTTAAAATTTGAACTGTGTTTCCAAGTTTTATGGGTTCAATGACATGTTTTATGTTATAACTCAGAGGTTTACTGTTTAAATAAATATTTGACAATTCTCAAATATATTTTTACAGATGGCAGCAGATAAACAGTTGGAGAACGGGTGGGTGGCTTCCCACTGTTCTGACCGTAGCGGCTACCCGGAAGCATTGTGGCAAATGCTCCAATATTTTGGGTACAACCAGATGCCGCAATACTTCACCAAGGAAGAAGGCGAAGAGGGGAACAAGACGTGGACAATCCATGTCGGAGTCCCTGCAGGACCTACGCCGCCCGGTTGGGTGCCGTTCACCGTCACGGTGAGAGGAAGACAACCGGGAGGAATATGGCAAGTGGCAGCCCGTGGCACTATGTCACGTTTCTGCCAACTACACGTGCAGGCTATGGAGGGCACTCCATACGCACTCGTTCCGGTGGAGGGACGGGCTCAGCATGTGTGGGAAGAGAGGTACCTGGAAGCAACGGATCCGAGATGCTCAAGGTACAACCCCGCGGAGGCAAATCTCAGCCTCCAGATCAGGGCGGGAAACGCCGTGATGGACAGCCAAGCTGTTCATACGGAGCATCTCGCCACGAAGCTCAAAGAGAGCATGAGCCGTGGAGACCATTTCGAGAGTGCCCACAGCGCACTCCGCAATGTGCTCCTTCCGACGATCAAACAACTGAATGAACAACATAATCAGTTGCATCATCTGAAGAAGGCGAAGAGAAAAAGCCGTGTCGACATCGCGGCGTTACAAGAACTGGTATAAAATCTGACCCAGCAGAATGAGGAACTTACTCAAGACGGGACGACGCTATTGAGGAAGGGCAAGGCTGGGAAGAAGATTATAACCAGGCTATGGACGAGGTGCATGCTTTGCAGGACCTCGTACCTCCGGTATTGGGTGTACCGGTGGTCTTGGGTCTTCCAGCAATGGGGGAACCCGGAATGGGAGAAGAGGTAGTAGATCCAGAGCCACCAGCAGAGGTACCGGAGGAGGACGATCCACAGGAGGTCGAGTTCTACTCCGAGTAGGGGGTTACGGTTGCCAAGTAGGGCAGCTAGGGTAGCGTAACCCAACTTTTGTAATCGGTGACATGTCGTGTAGACAGTAGCATATGTATAGGTAGTGACGACATGAGCACGACTTCTCGGAGATCCGAGAATAATGTATCTTGTATAAAGTTTATGCTTTATCAATATATGTGAATGTTGTGCAAATTAATCATGTGTCACTTCAATACCTACTGTTGCTTATGGAATTTTAAGTAAGACATGTGCTAATCGCTGCTGTTTTGCATTTCAGAATGACGCGTACTCGTGCCAACCCTGACGTTGGGGGTACCAGTCAAGGGGGAGAGACCTCCCAACCACCTCCCGAGGACTCCTCGGGACAACAACAGCAACAGCAGCAACAGCAAACACCGCCACCACCGCTGCCAACGGTTACATTGGCCGACATCGTCGCGGCAATGGCGGGTTCACATCAGCAGCACACGGAGTTGCTGCAAACACTGATCGCCAATACGTCTCGCCCAGAGAGACGTCAAGACCGTGAGGAGCGTCAACAGAGCTCCTACTCCGACTTCCTGGCAACTCATCCCCCGGTATTCTCAAGGGCGGATGAACCACTTGACGCGGACAACTGGCTCCGCGCCATAGAGATGAAGTTCGGGCTGCTCCAGATCAGCGAGCAGCGCAAGACTCAGTTCGCGGTCCAGCAGCTCCAAGGATCCGCGAGCGCGTGGTGGGCCAACTTCTGTGCTTCACAGCCCACCGACCGAGTGATGACCTGGACGGAGTTCCGGACGGCCTTCAGGGCCTATCATATAACGCCAGGTTTAATGAAGAGGAAGATGCAGGAGTTCTTACACCTGCAACAAGGAAGCCGGAACGCGCTGGAATATTCCAGGGCGTTTAACGATCTCGCGCTATATGCGTCATATCATGCTGATACCGACGAGAAGCGGCGGGACCATTTCTACCAAGGGCTTAACCCGGTCCTGAAGGACAAGTTGGCGATGTTCAATCGCGGCAGCCTCAACGACATCATTGATGCTGCGATTGTTCAGGAGGACTCCGGCAAGGAGTTGGCGGCGGCAGAGCGAAAGCGAAGCGCGCCGCAGAGCAGCGGAGAAGGAGGCGGTCCTTCTCAGAAGTTTTGGATGGTGAATCGCCCACCATCAGGTCCACGCTGGCAGCCACCACCGCGGTCGATGCTTTCCGCAGTCGGCCGTACTCTGCACCGGCATTCAGGCCGGCACTGCCAGTACCACCTCCGCAACAACAACAGCAGCGGGCGATGCCGCGTGCGTATGCACCTCAGCAGCGCATGCCGGGGTTTCGTCCCCCGAGCACTACACCGGCAACGGCCACATGTTACAAGTGTGGTCGTCCAGGACACATCGCGAGCAGTTGCCCGGAGAGGCAAGGCGGCGGAGTGGAACCGCAGTTTCTGGGGAGGAATCAACCCCGGAACCCTACTAATGCGCGGCGGGCAAACCCTAGGCCCGGCACCGTCCATCAGCTTGCCATTGAGGACGTGCCGGAGGGCGAGCCAATCCTTGCGGGTATGTTCCAACTCCAACAGCATCCCGCTATAGTACTATTTGATTCAGGCGCCACGCATAGCTTCATTAGCCAAGCTTTCATTGATAAATATAGCTTGCAAATACTACCCACCAATAGTCCTTATGTGATTTGTTCACCGGGTGGGAAAATTTTAGCAAGCATGATGGTCCCAAAAGCGCCATTGTGCTTAGAGGGTAGAGTTTACCCTACGTCTCTCATAATTTTAGAGGGACGAAAGGTCGATGTCATCCTAGGAATGTCGTGGTTAACCCGCCACGGCGCTGTTTTAGACACCATCCTCTGAGTTGTGCACCTGAACTCAGAAGTGCACGAGTCTCACTCATTATTTCTGGACAGTCCAGAAATAAAACTTCCAAGTGTCTACCAAGCCACAACCATCAGATTGGAAGATATTCCAGTGGTCCGAGAATTCCCTGACGTATTCCCGGATGATTTGCCGGGGATGCCGCCTAATAGAGAGGTGGAGTTCAAGATTGAACTTGCACCGGGAACCATGCCAATATCCCGAAGGCCGTACAAGATGGCACCCAAGGAGTTGGCTGAACTGAGGACTCAGCTCACGGACCTTCTAGAGAAGGGTTTTATTAGGCCGAGCTCCTCGCCATGGGGCTGTTCGGCATTATTTGTCAAGAAGAAGGTTGAGATGTTGCGGCTTTGCGTGGACTATCGTCCATTAAATGCCGTAACCATCAAGAACAAGTACCCGTTGCCACGGATCGACATGTTGTTTGATCAGTTGGTCGAAGCAAAGATCTTTTCCAAAATGGATTTAAGATCCGGGTACCATCAGATTAAGATAAGGGCTGAGGACATTCCAAAGACAGCTTTCTCGACAAGGTACGGACTTTATGAGTACCTGGTCATGTCCTTCGGCCTCACCAATGCTCCAGCTCACTTCATGTACTTGATGAACTCGGTATTCATGCCGGAGCTGGACAAGTTTTCGTGGTTTCATCGACGACATCCTGGTATATTCCAAGTCAGAGGAAGATCACAAGAAGCATCTGCGTATAGTCTTGCAACGGCTGCGGGACCACAAGTTATACGCGAAGTTCAGCAAATGCGAGTTCTGGATATCGCAAGTGCCTTTCCTCGGGCATATCATCTCAGCGGAGGGTATCGCTGTGGACCCGAGCAGGATCACTCAAGTGCTGAATTGGAAATCCCCGAGAACTGTTCACGAGGTACGGAGTTTCCTCGGACTCGCGGGATATTATCAGAGGTTCATTCCGAACTTCTCGAAAATTGCCAAGCCAATGACAGAGCTGCTAAAGAAGGCTACCAAATATGTTTGGAGTCCAGCATGCGAAGCAGCATTCAAGGCTTTAGTCAAGCACCTGACATCAGCACCGGTTTTGGCGCAGCCAGATACAACAAAACCATTCGATGTGTACTGCGATGCATCTGGTATTGGGCTCGGATGTGTGCTGATGCAAGACCGAAGAGTGGTCGCGTATGGATCACGGCAGCTTAGAAACAATGAGCAAAATTATCCAACTCACGACTTGGAGCTCGCTACCGTGGTACTTGCACTAAAAATGTGGAGGCACTACCTACTCGGTAACCTCGTACATTTATATACCGACCACAATAGCCTCAAGTACATATTCACTCAGAAGGAGCTGAACATGAGGCAACAAAGATGGTTAGAACTAATAAAGGATTACGAGATAGAGATCCATTATCATCCGGGCAAGGCAAATGTAGTGGCAGATGCGCTGAGCCGCAAGTCACACGTCAACAATCTGACCATCACACCGTTGGAAGAGAGCGAACCACCATTACATGTGATTCCACACGGAGCTCTCTACAACCTAGCTTTGATCCCCACCATCCGTGAAGAGATAGCGGCCGCCCAGAAGAATGACAAGGGCATGTCACATTTGCGGAGCCGTGTAGACAGTGGGAAGCTGAAATGTTTCCGGAAGGACGGAGACGGCGTCCTATGGTTCAAGGACCGGATCGTCGTACCCCGTAACCCGGAATTACGGAAGAAAATCTTTGATGAGGCTCACTTGTCAAAGTTTTCTATTCACCCCGGCAGCAACAATATGTATCAAGAACTCAGAAGCAAGTTTTGGTGGACACGGATGAAGCGAGAGACTGCAAAATATGTGTCCGAGTGTGATACATGTCGAAGGGTGAAGGCAGACCACATGCGGAAACCGGGACTGCTACAACCACTGGGCGTTCCTGCCTGGAAGTGGGAGGACGTGAGCATGGATTTCATCGTCGGTTTACCCACCACCTTGCAGAAACATGATTCTGTGTGGGTGATCGTCGATCGGCTCACCAAAGTTGCCCATTTCATCCCGGTCAACACCAACTACAACGCCAAGAAGTACGCTGAACTGTACATCTCACGGATCCTGTGCTTGTACGGCGTACCCCGTACTATCATATCGGATCGGGGCATTTTATTTGTGTCTCGTTTTTGGGAGCAGCTGCACGCTGCCTTGGGGACGCAACTGATCCGTAGTTCAGCCTACCACCCGACGGATGGGCAAACGGAGCGGGTAAATCAAATCTTAGAAGACATGCTACGAGCTTGCGCCATCAACCACGGCAAGAATTGGGATGATCACTTGCCATTAGCCGAGTTATCGTACAATAATGGGTACCAAGCCAGCATCAAGATGGCACCTTACGAGGCGCTATACGGAAGAAAGTGCCGCACACCGTTGAACTGGTGTGAGTCTGGCGAAAGGGTTACCTTCGGGATTGACCTCGTCAACAACGTGGAAGAAAAGGTTCGACTGATTCAAGCGAACCTAAAAGCCGCTCAGTGGGGTGAGAGGAAAGTTGGCACCCCGATTCATCGGTCCATTCCAGATTACCGAAAGATGTGGATCAGTGGCATACCGGCTGAAATTACCAGAAGCACTTTCTGGTGTGCACGACGTCTTTCACATTTCCCAGCTTAGGAAGTGTCTCAAGCTATCAACTACTGTTCAGCTGGAAGACATTGAGGAACTGCAACCGGATCTCACCTATCGGGAGGAACCGGTGCAGATTATTGATGAAAAGGCCCGAACCACACGCAACCGTACGTTGTGGTTCTACAAGGTTCTATGGAGTAATCACTCCATGGACGAAGCGACATGGGAGAGCGAAGAATTCCTTCGCACTAACTACCCCGAATTTTTCACGTCGCATATCCGGTAATTTTCCACCGTCCTCTCTCTCATTTTCACCTTATAATCTCGGGACGAGATTTTTTTAAGGGGGGAGGAATGTAAGGGCCTCAGTTTTTGACAGACATGTGCAGTGTTCATCACCACACCACACACCTCATTTGAGGGAGGATGATGAACACAAATGAAGAGCAAGTAACAATTATCATCATGCTCATTAGAGAACAAACTCACATATTGCGAAAGTGGTATTTCCCACATGTGATATAGGTGGGCTGGACATATGAAAAACTCCTACACATTGCTAAGGATGTCCATGCCAAGTTTCACCCAAATTCAAAACCTTTTTGAGGTCATTTTGGGTATAGTTAGAAAGAGGGCAGTTTGAAACCATATTCAAATTCAAACTGTTTCTATCCCATGAATTTAAAAGTGGGAGGCATATTCTTATTCAGCACATTTTTATGAGCTCACACACCAATTTTCACTCCATTTGGAGTTGATCTTGACATGAGCTAAGTGAGACAAATTCAAACTTCATTTGAATTCAAAACTGCACTTGTGCTGAAATTCACTCAAACCAAACCCAATTTGAACTTTGATCAATTCAAATGGTTCATGGGTGAATAATTTGAATACCCAGGGGTATTATGGAGCTCACTGTTTACTACAGTGATTATGAGTAAATTTCAGAGGTTAAAACCCCGGGTGGGACCCACATGTCATAGAGGGAAGAAGGAGAAACTTTCACCCAAAGTTAGAGTCTCGGTGGGAACTTCCACCGAGCGGCTGCCGACTCCACGCTCGGGAGCAGCTGCTCTCGCCACCGAGGAGCAGCAGCGCCACCAGCTGCTTCCCGCGCCCACACGCGAGCCCAAGGGCGGTTCCAGGGCCCTCTCAAGGCGCTCCACGGGGGCAGGCACCGATCATTTCCTCCTCTTCCGTGATCACCGAGCCACCAACCTGCCGCCTCTCTGCTCGATCGGAGAACCGCGAAACCAGCTCGCCTTCTCCCTCCCCGAGATGCTAGACGGCCACCTGAGATCGCACTCCACCTCCCCAACACCAGAAACCCCGAGCTCCGACCTCCTTTTCCCAAGAGCGATCGCCACCGTGGCGACCTAGCCGCAGCCGAGAGTCAAGCGCTTGTGGACAGCGTTCCACAGGCGTTTTCACGGTCCAGCAAGAGAGGCAACAGGAGCGCACGACCACCGTGCTGCTCTCCTCCAAGTTTGGAAGCAAACCGTGAAGAATCCACAGAGAATTTCCAGTTTTTGCTCCGGCGACCGTAAACCGAGCTTCCGGTACGGTTTCTTTATATTCTCGCTCTATGATCTTTCGGAGGTTATCAAATCTTGCACATAGACGCTGGACTAGCCGGTGATCAAGTTCTTTTCTGCATCCGTGGCGTGAAACTGTCTAGGAGTGACGAATTTCGAGCTCGATCGAGGGCGGTCATGGCGAGCACGATCGGTCACACGGTGCCGACCAACTTGCCGCCATCCCTGAACCCTTTTGACACCTTGTTGAGCTTCCTAGAGGTACACTGATGCTGTAGGGCCGTTTGTTCGAGGTGGTGGCGGGTTTAGAAACCACGGTTGACGGTGCCGAACCTCAACCGAGGCCGCGGCACGTCGCCGAGCTATTTCCGGTCACCCCCAGCCCGACCTGACACCACCGATGTGTTCCTCGACGTCAACAACCCCCTGACGGCGAGTTTCAGACCATGGGAGGTCAGGCTGCGGCGAGCCGGCGAGCCCCGAGTCTGCTCCGGTGAGGTCGGCGGCGCGGGCGCGAGAAGAACAGCGGGAGGAAGACGAAGCCGGCTGGCCCATGTCAGCGGCTGAAGAATTTAAATCGGGATCGGGTGTGGCCGGGGATCGGCTAAGCTGGCGCGCAAATACCCTGTTAGCCCCGGTGTGCCGGACACCTCCACGCTTGACACATGTGGTATCCCCGGTGTGCTGGACACCTCCGCGCTCGACACGTGTCCCCACGGGTCCCGATAATTTAAACTTTTCCCCCGATTTTTAGAATTCTTCCAAACCTCAAATCCTTATAACCTTGGCTAGAAAGCTCCAAATCGAGTGAACCAAATTTTGTGGGATTCAGCTCTCTGAGCACTTTCCAGCAAATCAAATTTCACTTCATGAAAACTCTTATTCCTCCAGAATTAATTCCTCAAAATTTAAATTGTTTGGAATTTTAACTGGAGAATCCTTTGGACGAAAATTCTGAAATTTTCCTAGGATGTTCAACAAAATATCCTTGAACTACCATAAAAATTTCAGACCCATTGGAGCTCATTTGATCCACCTAATGTGGGATTAGTGAAACTGTTCCAGAGAAAATAGAAAATGTTCAGAAACATTTTCAGAATTTTCTCTGAAATTGTTTAGCTCATATCTTTAGTTAGGAACTTCCAAATTAAGTGAGACCAACTCCATTAGAACCCTCTGAAAATCTAGTTTTCAGAAAGTCATAGTTTGTTTCATGAAAATCCTTAGAGCACCCTAAGAGTTCCAATTAAGGTCAAGGACATAATTAATTGTGGAGGGCTCAAATGAGCTTTGCTGCAACTAAAACTTGACCAAGTCTCTATTTATTTTTACTGTGGCTTGGTCACAACCTAAACAGAGACTTGGTCAAGTTTTAGTTGCAGCAAAGCTCAATTGAGCCCTCCACAATTAATTATGTCCTTGACCTTAATTGGAACTCTTAGGGTGCTCTAAGGATTTTCATGAAACAAACTATGACTTTCTGAAAACTAGGTTTTCAGAGGGTTCTACTGGAGTTGGTCTCACTTAATTTGAAGGTTCCTAGCTAAAGATATGAGCTAAACAATTTCAGAGGAAATTCTGAAAATGTTTCAGAACATTTTCTATTTTCTCTGGAACAATTTCACTAATCACGCCATTAGGTGGATCAAATGAGCTCAAATGGATCTGAAATTTTTATGGTAGTTCAGGGAAATTTTGGTGAACATCCCAGCAAAGTTTCTGGATTTTCCTCCAAAGGATTATCCAGTTAAAATTCCTAACAGTTTAGATTTTGAGGAATTAATTCTGGAGAAATAAAGAATTTCATGAAGTGAAACTTGATTTGATGGAAAGTACTCAGATAGTTGAATCCAACAAAATTTGGTTCACTCGATTTGGAGCTTCCTAGCCAAAGTTATGAGGATTTGAAGTTTGGAAGAATTCTGAAAATCGGGGAAAAGTTTAAATCTCGCAGGGGCCTGCGAGGACACGTGTCGAGCGCGGCGGTGTCCGGCACACCGGGGCTCACAGGGTATTTGCGCGCCAGCACACCAGATCCCGGCCGCAGCCAGATCCCAATTTAAAATATCTCCCGCTGACAGCTGGGGTCCACCCCTTCGTCAACCTCCCGACGCCCGCTCTCTGCCGCCGAGGAGCCTCGCCGGAGAGCTCACCGCCGGCTTCTGTAAAGCTCCAAACTTCACGATTCTGGCCGCCCCTGCCTATTTCCACTCGGGGAACAGGATTCTGGGGTCAGCTCGTCATGACAACGGCCGCCACCTGATCGGCGACGAGCCGCAACCTCGGACGAACTTCGGTCGCGTTGTCCACCCTCCCTAGCACCTCGCCCGATCAAGCTAAGGGTCGTCGAGCATCAGTGGACCATAGGAAAGGTCGACATGAGCTCGACGGAGCTCGGGAAGGGCTGTGTTGGGCTGTCACCGTGCGACCTAGGCCGGAAATTGGGATTTCTACTAAAACTCGAAGAATCAGCGGTTTCCTTCCACGGTTCTTCGTGGTTTATGATCCTATCAAACCGCACGGGCTACTAGAAGTGATCCTCTCCATGAGAGGATGAGTGATGCAGTGTGGTTTACGAATTTCTCGGACCAGTACTGACCTCACTTTTGCACACCGTCGCGAAAATATGAAATTCCGGCCGGAGCAGTGCTTGTCACGCCGCCGGAGCTTGTGGAAAAGAAAGAGGGGTTGAAGGCGAACCTCTTTGCTGTTTACAGCTCCGTGAATGGTGGGCTGTGGTAGCCGGAAGGACGGTTCCCGCAGCGGCGGCTCGAGCTGAACCGGCAGAGACAAGATCGCCGCGGTTGAGCTCGGTGAAGACCGCGCAGGGTCTGGAACCGATGCGAGGGCATTGAAGATGGCTTGGCGCACCCGGTGCTGTTCTCAGATCGCCAGAAAGGTCACTGGATCGGCCAGGCGATGAGGAACCAAAGTTTCACTCGGGCGGTGAGGTGTTTCGGCGTTTTGAGTGAAATTGCGACGAGGCAGCGATGGGAGGCGTCGGTGACCGCTCGGGCGGGTAGATAAAGACCCAGGGAGTCGGTTCAGCGACCGTTGGCGGCAAGCAGGTGGTGGCGCGGCGGCCTCCCCTCGGTGGTCCTCTCGGGAGAAGCTCGGGGACCCGAGTGCTGAAAGTCCACTCGGTTGATCTCCTTCAGTGGCTGACATGTGGGTCCCACCCGGGGTTTTAACCTCTGAAATTCACTCCTAATAACTGTTGTAAACAGTGAGCCCCAAAATACCCATGGTGATTCAAATTATTCACCCATGGGCCATTTGAATTGAGTAGAATTCAAATGGGGTTTGATTTGAATGAATTTCAGCACAAGTTCAGTTTTGAATTCAAATAAAGTTTGAATTTGTCCCACTTAGCTCATGTCAAGATCAACTCCAAATGGAGTAAAAATTGGTGTGTGAGCTCACAAAAATGTGCTGAGTAAGAATATGCCTCCCACTTTTAAATTCATGGGATAAAAACAGTTTGAATTTGAATATGGTTTCAAACTGCCCTCTTTCTAACTATACCCAAATGACCTTAAAAAGGTTTTGAATTTGGGTAAAACTTGCCATGGACATTCTTAGCAATGTGTAGGAGTTTTCATATGTCCAGCCCACCTATATCACATGTGGGAAATACCACTTTCGCAATGTGTGAGTTTGTCCTCTAATGAGCATGTTGATGGTGGTTACTTGCTCTTCATTTGTGTTCATCATCTTTCCTCAAATGAGGTGTGTGTGTATGGTGGTGAACACTTCAATTATGTGTCAAAAACTGAGGCCCTTACATTCCTCCCCCCTTAAAAGAATCTCGTCCCGAGATTATAAGGTGAAAATGAGGGAGAGTATGGTGGAAAATTGCCGGATATGCGACGTGAAAAAGTCGGGGTAATTAGCACGAAGAAATTCTTTGCTCTCCCATGTCGCTTCGTCCATGGAGTGATTACTCCATAGAATCTTGTAGAACCACAACGTACGGTTGCGTGTGGTTCGGGCCTTTTCATCGATAATCTGCACCGGTTCCTCCCGATAGGTGAGATCCAGTTGCAGTTCTTCAATGTCTTCCAGCTGAATTGTAGTTGATAGCTTAAGACACTTCCGCAGCAGGGCAATGTGAAAGACGTCGTGCACACCGGAAAGTGCTTCGGGTAATTTCAGCCGGTATGCCACTGATCCACATCTTTCAGTAATCTGGAATGGACCGATGAATCAGGGTGCCAACTTTCCCCTCACCCCAAATCTGTTTACGCCCTTCATTGGAGACACCCGTAGGTATACGTGATCTCCAACTTCGAATTGTAATGGGCGCCTTCTCCGGTCCGCATACTGTTTCTGACGGGATTGAGCGGCTTTTAGGTTCGCTTGAATTAGTCGAACCTTTTCTTCCGCGTTGTTGACAAGGTCAATCCCGAAGGTAACCCTTTCGTCAGACTCACACCAGTTCAATGGTGTGCGACACTTCCTACCGTATAGAGCCTCGTAAGGTGCCATCTTGATGCTGGCTTGGTACCCATTATTGTACGAGAATTCAGCTAACGGCAAGTGATCATCCCAATTCTTGCCATGGTTGATAGCGCAAGCTCGTAGCATGTCTTCTAGGATCTGATTTACCCGCTCCGTTTGCCCATCCGTCTGCGGGTGGTAGGCTGAACTATGGATCAGCTTCATCCCCAAGGCAGCGTGTAGCTGCTCCCAAAAACGGGACACAAATAAAGTGCCCCGATCCGATATGATGGTACAGGGTACACCGTACAAGCATAGGATCCATGAGATATATAGTTCAGCGTACTTCTTGGTGTTGTAGTTTGTGTTGACCGGGATGAAATGGGCAACTTTGGTGAGCCGATCGACGATCACCCACACAGAATCATGTTTCTGCAAGGTGGTGGGTAAACCGATGACAAAATCCATTCTCACGTCCTCCCACTTCCAGGCAGGAATGCCCAGTGGTTGCAGCAGTCCCGGTTTCCGCATGTAGTCTGCCTTCACCCTCCGACATGTATCAGACTCGGACACGTATTTTGCAGTCTCACGCTTCATCCGTGTCCACCAAAACTTGCTTCTGAGTTCTTGATACATCTTGTTGCTGCCGGGGTGAATAGAAAACTTTGACAAGTGAGCCTCATCAAAGATTTCCCTCCGTAATTCCGGGTTACGGGGTACGACGATCCGGTCCTTGAACCATAGGACGCCGTCTCCATCCTTCCGGAAACATTTCAGCTCCCCACTGTCTACACGTCTCCGCAAATGTGACATGCCCTTGTCATTCTTCTGGGCTGCCGCTATCTCTTCACGGATGGTGGGGATCAAAGCTAGGTTGTAGAGAGCTCCGTGTGGAATCACATGTAGTGGTGGCTCGCTCTCTTCCAACGGTGTGATGGTCAGATTGTTGACGTGTGACTTGCGGCTCGGCGCATCTGCCACTACGTTTGCCTTGCCCGGATGATAATGGATCTCATTGGTGAGGCCGAAGGACATGACCAGGTACTCATAAAGTCCGTACCTCGTCGAGAAAGCTGTCTTTGGAATGTCCTCAGCCCTTATCTTAATCTGATGGTACCCGGACCTTAAATCCATTTTGGAAAAGATATTTGCTTCGACCAACTGATCAAACAACATGTCGATCCGTGGCAACGGGTACTTGTTCTTGATGGTTACGGCATTTAATGGACGATAGTCCACGCAAAGCCGCAACGTCTCATCCTTCTTCTTGACAAATAATGCCGAACAGCCCCATGGCGAGGAGCTCGGCCTAATAAAACCCTTTTCCAGGAGGTCCGTGAGCTGAGTCTTCAGTTCAGCCAACTCCTTGGGCGCCATCTTGTACGGTCTTCGGGATATTGGTATGGTTCCCGGTGCAAGTTCAATCTTGAACTCCACCTCTCTATCGGGTGGCATTCCCGGCAAATCATCCGGGAATACGTCAGGGAACTCTCGGACAACTGGAATATCTTCCAATCTGATGGTTGTGGCTTGATAGACACTTGGAAGTTTTATTTCTGGACTGTCCAGAAATAATGAGTGAGAACCGTGCACCTCTGAGTTTAAGTGCACGACTCGAAGGACAGTGTCTAAAACAGCGCCGTGGCGAGTTAACCACGACATCCCTAGGATGACATCGACCTTCTGTCCCTCTAAGATAATGAGAGACGTGGGGTACACTCTACCCGCTAAGCATAATGGTGCTTTGGAAACCATTACGCTTGCTGAAATCTTCCCACCCGGTGAACAAATTAAATATGGACTATCGGTGGGTAGTATTGGCAAGCTGTGTTTAGCAATGAAAGCTTGGCTAATAAAATTATGCGTGGCGCCTGAATCAAACAGTACTATAGCGGGATGCTGGTGGAGTTGGAACATACCCGCTAGGATTGGCTCCCCTCCGGCACGTCCTCTATGGCAAGCTGGTGGACGGTGCCGGGCCTAGGGTTTGCCCGCCGCGCATTAGTAGGGTTCCGGGGTTGATTCCTCCCCGGAAACTGCGGTGCCACTCCGCCGCCTTGCCTCTCCGGGCAACTGCTCGCGAAGTGTTCTGGACGACCAGACTTGTAACATGTGGCCGCTGCTGGTGTAGTGCTCGGGGGACGAAAGCCCGGCATGCGTTGCTGAGGTGCAAACGCACGCGGCATCGCCCGCTGCTGCTGTTGTTGCGGAGGTGGTACTGGCAGTGCCAGCCTGAATGCCGGTGAAGAGTACGGTCGACTGCGGAACGGCATCGACCGCTGTGGTGGCTGCCAGCGTGGACCTGATGGTGGACGATTTACCATCCGAAACTTCTGAGAAGGACCGCCTCCTTCTCCGCTGCTTTGCGGCGCGCTTCGCTTTCGCTCTGCCGCCGCCAACTCCTTGCCGGAGTCCTTCTGAACAATCGCAGCATCAATGATGTCGTTGAGGCTGCCGCGATTGAACATCGCCAACTTGTCCTTCAGGAGCGGGTTAAGCCCCTGGTAAAAGTGGTCCCGCCGCTTCTCGTCAGTATCTGCGTGATACGACGCATAGAGCGCGAGATCGTTGAACGCTCTGGAGTATTCCAGCGCGTTTCTGCTCCCTTGTTGCAGGTGTAAAAACTCCTGCGTCTTCCTTTTCATCAAACCTGGCGGTATATGATAGGCCCTGAAGGCCGTCCGGAACTCCGTCCAGGTCATCACTCGGTCGGTGGGCTGTGAAGCACAGAAGTTGGCCCACCACGCGCTCGCGGATCCTTGGAGCTGCTGGACCGCGAACTGAGTCTTGCGCTGCTCGCTTATCTGGAGCAGCCCGAACTTCTTCTCTATTGCGCGGAGCCAGTTGTCCGTGTCAAGAGGTTCATCCGCCCTTGAGAATACAGGGGGATGAGTCGCCAGGAAGTCGGAGTAGGAGCTCTGTTGACGCTCCTCACGATCTTGACGTCTCTCTGGGCGAGACGTATTAGCAATAAGCGTTTGCAGCAACTCCGTGTGCTGCTGATGTGAACCCACCATTGCCGCGACGATGTCGGCCAATGTAACTGTTGGCAGTGGCGGTAGCGGTGTTTGCTGTTGCTGTTGCTGCTGCTGTTGTCCCGAGGAGTCCTCGGGAGGCTGTTAGGAGGTCTCTCCCCCTTGGCTAGTACCCCCAACATCAGGGTTGGCACGAGTACGCGTCATTCTGAAATTCAACACAGCAGCGATTAGCACATGTCTTACTTAAAATTCCATAAGCAACAGTAGGTATTGAAGTGACACATGATTAATTTGCACAACATTCACATATATTGATAAAGCATAAACTTTATACAAGATACATTATTCTCGGGTCTCCGAGAAGTCGTGCTCATGTCGTCACTACCTATACATACGTTACTGTCTACACGACATGTCACCGATTACAAAATTTGGGCTACACTACCCTGGCTTCCCTACATGGCAACTGTAACCCCCTACTCGGAGTAGAACTCGACCTCCTGTGGGTCGTCCTCCTCCGGTACCTCTGCTGGTGGCTCTGGATCTACCACCTCTTCTCCCATCCCGGGCTCTCCCATTGCTGGAAGACCCAAGACCACCGGTATGCCGAATACCGGAGGTACGAGGTCCTGCAGAGCATGCACCTCGTCCATAGCCTGGTGGTAATCTTCTTCCCAGCCTTGCCCTTCCTCAATAGCGTCGTCCCGCTCTTGAGTAAGTTCCTCGTTCTGCTGGGTCAGATTCTGTACCAGTTCTTGCAACGCCGCGATGTCGACACGGCTCCTATTCTTTGCCTTCTTCAGACGATGAAACTGATTGTGTTGTTCATTCAGTCGCTTGATCGTCGGAAGGAGCACATTGCGGAGTACGCTGTGAGCACTCTCGAAATGGTCTCCACGGCTCGTACTCTTCTTGAGCTTTGTGGCGAGATGCTCCGTATGAACAGCTTGGCTGTCCATCACGGCATTTCCCGCCCTCATCTGGAGGCTGAGATTTGCCTCCGCGGGGTTGTACCTTGGGCAACTCGGGTCTGTTGCCTCCAGGTACCTCTCTTCCCAGACATGCTGAGCTCGTCCCTCCACCAGAACAAGTGCGTATGGAGTGCCCTCCATAGCTTGCATGTGTAGTTGGCAGAAACGTGACATGGTGTCACGGGCTGCCACTTGCCACATCCCTTCCCGTTGTCTTCCTCTCACCGTGACGGTGAACGGCACCCAACCGGGTGGCGTAGGTCCTGCAGGGACTTCGACATGGATCGTCCACGTCTTGTTCCCCTCTTCGCCTTCTTCCTTGGCGAAGTACTGCGGCCCTTGGTTGTACCCAAAATATTGGAGCATTTGCCACAATGCTTCCAGGTAGCCGCTACGGTGAGAACAGTGGGAAACCACCCACCCGTTCTCCAATTGCTTATCCGCTGTCATCTGTAAAAATATATTTGAGAAATGTCAAATATTTATTTAAACAGTAAAACATTGAGTTATAAAATAAGACATGTCATTGAACCCATAAAACTTGGAAACACGGTTCAAATTTTAAACAAATTTGACTGCTGATCTGCTGTTCCCATGACAGCACTGACCAGTTTCCATTTCAACCTGATTTAGGCCATGCTAAAGCAAAACCAGTTCTGGAGCTCAACATCAAAGTTAAAGCTAACTTAAATAGCTTTCCAGAAAGTATTTGCTTGGCCTAAAATCTGTACTGGTTCAAAAGTTATGAGATGTCAAAGTTAACAGAATTTCTGGAGAAAATTGGACAGCACCCCCCTGCTTTATGTACTGATTTGATCCAAGAATCCCAGTTAATTCTGTTCCTAATACGACAAAACTTTCTGTTACAAAGTTGTAACCCATCTCATAAGCTTTCCAGAACTACCTCATTTTCTATTTTCGGATTTTTAAGCAGGAAGTTATGCTTAATTTAGAGAGAGTTTACAGAGAGTCTTTACTCTGCCCTGTTTTCTGGACAGCTTCAACTCTACTGCAGTTTTCGATTGGTTAAGGGATGAAACACCTCTGGACCTCAACAGAAGAGTTGTAAAGATTTTCCAAAGCTTTCCAGAAATGTATCATATGACCCCAACCTCGAAAGAACTCAACCTATAACCTCTGATTAACTTCAGCCCTGGTTCAGCTGAAAACAGAGTGTTCTGTCCTTAACAACCTATAAGTTGAAAGCTTGTTAACTTTGAATATCTTGTTCAAGGGAAGGAGTTACATCAAGTTTTACTACTTTGGATCAAAACCTTCAAGTTTTAAATGAAGTTGTTCATTTAATGTGGTGTGACGTCGATGCGTCACCAGATTATGTTGGTACTACGTACTCACAAAGAAAAACCTATACCGGGCTTAGCCGGCTTCATTATTTCAGTGGCACTAAACGTCACTCGCACACGGATGCTACACGTCTACCGTTTCATGGTCAGGATACCTGCAGAAACTCAAACAATCATCAGACTCGGCTGCACACCGAGCCCGGAATCCATACAGTTCGTACAACCGGCCGTCATCACTCGCCCGGATGTTCTCAAGCCAACCACGCCTTGAGCTACGTGTTCACGTTTCAAACCACGTGACGGGGTCTCCAACATTGCACCACGCACGCCAGGGACAGACGTTGCTCGAATACCCCAAACGACATGAAGGGTCGTAGAGGATATCAAAGCGGGTCGGGTTACCTGCCACCTGTTGGGCTCCACCCTTCAGCTTGTGCGCACTGGTGGACAGCGCTTACGTGTACCCCCCAAGACATAAATGTCCCGAGATACACGATTTTCCGACATAGACAAATAGTTTAGTATGCCACTTTCTATATGCTAATAACATCCTTATATGGGCTACTAACTCGTTCCTCACTGGATTTTTGAAAAATATGACCTTTGTACTGTGTTAAACCTCAAGCGAGCTCTGATACCAGCGCTGACACGACCCCACGGTCTTGTCGAGCCAGGATCACACTGAGGGGTGCTGCATTGCACAGCACCGGATAACACACGTCAAAGGTACAAAGCGGAAGCGGAATTTTATTACATAAACAAGTTTATAAACATGTTTACATCAAAATATGTTCAGTCTACACTCACAGGCGTAGACTAAGCATCAAATGCACGTTCAGCCTTGAACGTGTCCTTGCTAGCACACACGCACACTAACTCTGCGGCGTGCACGACTCCCACTCGACGGGGTTCCCCTCCTAGGGTTCCGTCTCCTCTTCGGGAGTCCCTTCCTCATAGAACCCTGCAAAAGCTTCAAACACAAGCAGTGAGCACGAAGGCTCAGCAAGTCTGACCCGTCTCACCTAAACATGGAACTTCTACATGAGGGGTGATGGGTTAGATGAGGTAAAAATCATTTGCAAGGACTCGCCTAATTAGTAGAACCTTACTTTCAAGTTTTAGCAGCAGGTTGTGGAGAACCTTACACTAAGGCACATGAGAGAGCCGCAATCAAACAAGAAACGCATTTCTCTCATGTACTTTGCCCAAAGTTGAAAGGAACTTTAGTTAGCTCTAAACTACAACAAACCATTAACAAGCAAAGTCCATCTTTCAATCAGCAGCATTTTAACATGTAACTAGCCTGTTCTTTCTACGTCACGGTACAGTGAACAAGTGGTACTCACTGACCGCGAGGGACGGCGATTATAATCGATTTACACCTGCAGGGTTACCCGAACAACCCGTCACATACGCCCGTACTCGATGTTGCCTACAACAACCATCACGGACGCCGTACGCAACCACCTTTCACCCGTCAGCCAAATATTGAACCGGTCTCATCGTCCCGAGCAAGAGGTCTCTGCACGCGCATCTCCGTACCGCCAGCCGATTTACACCTCGAGCTCTCAACCTACCCTCTGAACGACGGGCAATGCCTCAATACCCAGCTACCCGAGTTACATCAGTTTCCCGGTTCCCATATAGCCGGTAGGTCTTCGGTACTGTTCTAGCTTGTTCAACAGGCCCGCACATGGCTTGGTCCTCAACCGACACAAGCGGAGCTACAGCACACAGGCCCCAAAGTCCTGCTGCCCTTACCCTCCGCTCGGTCTCATTTTCTTGCCATGTGTTTCATGTGCTATCACTACCCCGAGTCGAGTGCCTCTAGCCTATGCTCGCGAGTAGTTCCAACCACTCGACTTGTACCGAATCCTACTCTATCCTAGCAATGCAGTAGCTAACGGGGTTTGCAATCCTAAACCCAACCCATGGTTCTCTTGGCTATGCAGTGGGGCTTCCAAACAAGACTCTAATGCAAAGAATAAAGTAAACAAGTATGTGCTCAAAACAATAAAAATTTGTAAAAAAGGTTAATGCAAACCGGAGCTTTCCTTGCTGCTCTTGGTCATAGGCTAGCTGCTCCTCCGGAGTAACGAAGTCTAGGACTTCGGGTTCCTCCTCGACCTTAGCGACTACATGATAGAAGTAATACATGTATTAATTTAAATGCAGTTGTATTTACTTTTAATTTTGTGAAGTCTATAACTCTTACTAGACAAGCCCAATACTGTGAAATTTTTACTGTGGCTTGGTCACAATCTAAACAGAGACTTGGTCAAGTTTTAGTTGCAGCAAAGCTCAATTGAGCCCTCCACAATTAATTATGTCCTTGACCTTAATTGGAACTCTTAGGGTGCTCTAAGGATTTTCATGAAACAAACTATGACTTTCTGAAAACTAGGTTTTCAGAGGGTTCTACTGGAGTTGGTCTCACTTAATTTGAAGGTTCCTAGCTAAAGATATGAGCTAAACAATTTCAGAGAAAATTATGAAAATGTTTCTGAACATTTTCTATTTTCTCTGGAACAGTTTCACTAATCACACCATTAGGTGGATCAAATGAGCTCAAATGGATATGAAAGTTTCATGGTAGTTCAGGGACATTTTGGTGAACATCCCAGCAAAATTTCAGGATTTTCCTCCAAAGGATTCTCCAGTTAAAATTCCTAACAGTTTAAACTTTGAGGAATTAATTCTGGAGAAATAAGGAATTTCATGAAGTGAAACTTGATTTTCTGGAAAGTATTCAGAGAGCTGAATCCAACAAAATTTGGTTCACTCGATTTGGAGCTTTCTAGCCAAAGTTATGAGGATTTGAAGTTTGGAAGAATTCTGAAAATCGGGGAAAAGTTTAAATCTCGCGGGGGCCCGCGAGGACACGTGTCGAGCGCGGCGGTGTCCGGCACACCGGGGCTCACAGGGTATTTGCGCGCCAGCACACCAGATCACGGCCGCAGCCGGATCCCGATTTAAAATATCTCCCGCTGACAGCTGGGGTCCAACCCTTCGTCAACCTCCCGACGCCCGCTCTCTGCCGCCGAGGAGCCTCGCCGGAGAGCTCGCCGCCGGCTTCTGTAAAGCTCCAAACTTCACGATTCTGGCCGCCCCTGCCTATTTCCACTCGGGGAACAGGATTCTGGGGTCAGCTCGTCATGACGACGGCCGCCACCTGATCGGCGACGAGCCGCAACCTCGGACGAACTTCGGTCGCGTTGTCCACCCTCCCTAGCACCTCCCCCAATCAAGCTAAGGGTCGTCGAGCATCAGTGGACCATAGGAAAGGTCGACATGAGCTCGACGGAGCTCGGGAAGGGCTGTGTTGGGCTGTCACCATGCGACCTAGGCCGGAAATAATGATTTCTACTAAAACTCGAAGAATCAGCGGTTTCCTTCCATGGTTCTTCGTGGTTCTTGATCCTATGGATCCGCACGGGCTACTAGAAGTGATCCTCTCCATGAGAGGATGAGTGATGCAGTGTGGTTTATGAATTTCTCGGATCAGTACCGACCTCACTTTTGCACACCGTCGCGAAAATATGAAATTCCGGCCGGAGCAGTGCTTGTCACGCCGCCGGAGCTTGCGGAAAAGAAAGAGGGGTTGATGGCGAACCTCTTTGCTGTTTACAGCTCCGTGAATGGTGGGCTGTGGTGGCCGGAAGGACGGTTCCCGCAGCGGCGGCTCGAGCTGAACCGGCAGAGACAAGATCGCCGCGGTTGAGCTCGGGGAAGACCGCGCAGGGTCTGGAACCAATGCGAGGGCGTTGAAGAGGGCTTGGCGCACCCGGTGCTGGTCTCAGATTGCCGGAAAGGTCACTGGATCGGCCGGGCGATGAGGAACCGAAGTTTTACTCGGGCGGCGAGGTGTTTCAGCGTTTTGAGTGAAAGTGAGACGAGGCAGTGATGGGAGGCGTCGGTGACCGCTCGGGCGGGTAGATAAAGACCCAGGGAGTCGGTTCAGCGACCATGGGCGGCAAGCAGGTGGTGGCGCGGCGGCCTCCCCTCGGTGGCGCTCTCGGGAGAAGCTCGGGGACCCGAGTGCTGAAAGTCCACTCAGTTGATCTCCTTCAGTGGCTGACATGTGGGTCCCACCTGGGGTTTTAACCTCTGAAATTCACTCCTAATCACTGTTGTAAACAGTGAGCCCCAAAATACCCATGGTGATTCAAATTATTCACCCATGAGCCATTTGAATTGAGTAGAATTCAAATGGGGTTTGATTTGAATGAATTTCAGCACAAGTTCAGTTTTGAATTCAAATAAAGTTTGAATTTGTCCCACTTAGCTCATGTCAAGATCAACTCCAAATGGATTGAAAATTGTTGTGTGAGCTCAGAAAATGTGCTGAGTAAGAATATGCCTCCCACTTGTAAATTCATGGGATAAAAACAGTTTGAATTTGAATATGGTTTCAAACTGCCCTCTTTCTAACTATACCCAAATGACCTCAAAAAGGTTTTGAATTTGGGTAAAACTTGGCATGGACATTCTTAGCAATGTGTAGGAGTTTTCATATGTCCAGCCCACCTATATCACATGTGGGAAATACCACTTTTGCAATGTGTGAGTTTGTCCTCTAATGAGCATGTTGATGGTGGTTACTTGCTCTTCATTTGTGTTCATCATCTTTCCTCAAATGAGGTGTGTGTGTATGGTTGTGAACACTTCAATTATGTGTCAAAAACTGAGACCCTTACACAGGCAAGCCCCGGTTTGCATTTAACTACCACTAAGTTTTTACTTTGTATACAATACGTCGGTTAGGATGAATTGTGCATTAGGTCTAGATGTTTGATACTACTCTTGCATGACCAGAAAACCCATGGAGTATTTGGGTAGGTGTCCTTCCACCGTGTAGAATATGCCATGCTTAAGTAGGACTCGGTAGAAGTCGAGTGGCTGGACGCTACTCGTGAGTATTGGAAATTGGGAGCATAGGGGATTGGTTCAAAAGGTTGCTAGTAAGTTGAAATGAGACCGGGCAGGGTGTAGGGGCAACAGGACATGGGGGCCTGGGTGCTTAGACCTGTCCGTGTCGGTTGAGGACCGATCCGTATGCGGCCCTGCTGAACAAGTATTGAACGTACCGAAGGCATATCGGATATATGGGACCCGATAAACCGATGTAACCTATACCTCCGGGCGTCGAGGCATAACGCACCGATTTATAGGTGTAGGCTGAGGGCAGCAAGGTGGAAATCTGCTAACGGGCATAGAGAGATGCTCCGTGTAGGGAACCTCCTGCTCGTTTCGGTGCGACCGGTTCGACGTTTGGGCTGTTTGGTGAAAGGTTGTCCCGTACGACATCAGGGGAGCGTGCTGTGTGCGGCTCCGAGTATGGGCGTACGTGACGTGCTATTCGGGTATCCCTGCAGGTGTATAACGAGTCGATTCGCCGTCCCTCACGGTTATGAGTACCGCTTGTTCACTGCGTCGTGACGTATAGGTAACTTGCACTGAGATAAGAATTAATCATCATTGTTTGGAAGTTAATACTAATAACGTACTGTTATGATTTGTGAATAGGTTAGTGCAAATTCAATTCATTTCCACCATGAGCAAGTTACATCGGGAGAAAGCGTTTCTTGTTTGATTGTGGACTCCTGATGTGAGGTGCCCAAGGTTATGCTTAATTTGCTGCTAATAACATTTGAAAGTAAGGATCCATTTTTAGGCGAGTTCATATGCAATGTGCTATCCTATGTTAAGTTTTTACCATCATGTAGAGTTTCATGCTTAGGGCCGACGGTTAAGTCTTGCTGAGCGTTATGCTCACGGATACTATACAAGTTGTTTTGCAGGTAATAACACTATGCTACTGAGTACGGTTGTCCGATGAGACTCGGAACTCTCCGAGTGGTAAACTCATGGAAACCCTTGCCGCTGCTGTTGTCATCGTGATGCTAGTGAGAAGGGTCCGCAGGCTGGATGTCTTCTCTGTTGCTTAGCACAGATATGAGACGTGAGTTGTGTTAGTTTTCCGCTGTAGAGTATTTTGAGAAATATTTGTAAAACTTACACTTTGTAAGCTTCCGCTTGGTTTATGTAATATGTTGTTTTATTGTGTGTGCTGTTCGGTGCCGCATCGCACGGCACCACCCAATGCGATTCCCGGGCGAGGTGCCCCGTCCCCGTGCATGATCGGGACGGCGGGGGTCCTCACAGCGTGGTATCAGAGCCGCATTGGTAATAGCGCACAGAATAGGGATCATATTACGATAAAAATTTAGGATACGGTGAGGTAACGGTACTAAAACCACATCAGGACTGCTATTAGCATATTATGAAGGTGGCAAGCTAACCTATTTGTTATGTCGTAAAATCGTGCATCTCGAGACGTCTATGTCTTGGGGGGTGCACGTATGCGCTCTCCACCAGTGCGCACAAGCTAAAGGGTGGAGCCCCACGGGTGGCAGGTAACCCGACCCGCTTTAGTATCCTCTACGACTCTTCATGTCGTTTGGGGTATTCGAGCAACGCTTTTCCCTAGCGTGCTTTGGGCTAGTATGGGAGACCCCGTCACGTGGTCAGTAACGTGAACACGTAGCTCAAGGCGTGCTTGGCTTGAGAACACCTGTGCGAGTGATGACGGACGGGTGTACCAACTGTATGGATACCGGGTTCGGTGTGCAGCCGAACCCGATGATTGAGTGTGTTTTATGTAGGTGCTAACCACGAAAACCTTAGTACGGGTAGAACACGTTTGCGAGTGACCGTTTTAGTGCCACCTAAGGATACGTATATGCCGGTGTAACCCGGTTAGGTCTTTCTTTGGTGAGGCAACGTAGTACCGTCATATGTCTTACGGTGCATCGACACCGTACTACATTGGATAGTTTTTTTTCTATGAAGAAATCATTCATGATTAACTTTTAAACTAAAAATGGATGGTTCGAAGCACATATTAGTTACTGAGCTCTTCGTTTGGACTAAGTTTCAAAGAAGAGGCTTGCTAGGTTTCCATTGATTTCAAAAACAGAGTGCCCGGTTCTGGCAGAAATTTTGCTGGATCTTGACAGGGCATAACTCTGAGTGTCTGGACTGAATGAAGGTGTTTGATACAGTTCTGGAAAGGTTTTAAGTGATATACAACTTTTCTTTAGAACTCCAGAGCAGAATCACACGCCAACTTTGTTGAATGTCCAGGTAAATGCAAACTGTTCAGGAAACAGAACAGCTGCAACACTCTCTAGATGTTTATGTAAATTAGATATAACCGTCTGTAGAAAAATCTCTAAGGGTCAGATGATACACCGTTGGGAAGGTTATGGAATTTGCAATATTATTGTAGTTCAAAGTTTGTTCAGATTTTATTGTTATTGCATATACAACTGTGATAGAAATAGCCGCATACAAAGAAGATGCTGGCAAATTTTATCCAGGAATTCTGTCAAACTTGGAGGAATCATAACCTTCGATCCAGAAATGATCTTGAGGCATAGGAGTACTCGTTGGAAATATACTGAAGTCAACTTTAATTTTGGTATTCAACTTGAGTTATGAAAATGCGATTAAACAGATCAAGATCTGGGTTAGAACAGACAGGTCTGTTCTGCACAGCAAAGAGGGTTAGTTAGGGCGACCACACGGAAGTGACTAAACCCGAGGACATTCCGGTGGTATGTGAATGCCGATGTGTTTCCGGGCAGATTTCCGAACAGGACGTCAAGTTCAACTTTGAACTGGTGCCGGAAACAACCTCAATTTCACCGAAGCCGCATAAGATGGCACCCGATGAACGGGCGAAGTAGAAGGAGCAACTAAGTGATTCATGAGCAAATGTTTTATATGACCTAGCTCATCATCTTGGAGTTGCTCTGTGCTGTTCGTTAAGAAGAACGACAAGACACTGAGATTAAGTGTTGATCATCGTTCTCTCAATGCCATCACTATGAAGGACAATAAGGGTACTCTATGGGTTAAAGACCGTATAGTTGTACCTCGTAAGATGAAGCTCTATGGCCGGAAATGTCGCGTACCGCTGAAGGGGTGCGAGTACGGCGGAAGGGTACTGTTCGGGGTTGATTGGTCAATAAAGCCGATGACCGAGTTCGAGCAATAGGAAGCGAACGTGAAGGCTACATAATCCCGACAGAAAAGCTACAAGGATCAAAGGCGTCGACCGTGGCATTTCGACGTCAGAGAACACCTTTACCTTCATGTATCTCCGATGAAAGGAATTCACCGGTACGATGTAAAGGGGAGGTTTTGCTCCCCGAGCTTTAGATGCATTGGCTACCACAAAGGAGTGCGGACCCGTAGGCTGGAACTACCGGCATGTATTGCGGGTGTCCATGACATAGTCAGGTGTCACGGCTGCGGAAATGCCTCAAGTCTTTCGTTGCTGTCCACACTAAAGAAGACAACTAGTTGGAGCCGGATCGTGCCCCACGAACGACCGCTTCAGACTATCTATGAAAAGAATCCAGAACACCTGGAATCAGATATTGAGATCGTATCAAGTGCTGTGGAATAATCCTACCACGGAAGGCACAACGTGGAGAGCAAAGATTACCTCCGCATGAACTATCCAAAATTTTTACCATCATACCACTTGGCATCACCTCTCCTGTCTCGTTCTTCTTCTGGAATCTCGGGACGAGATTCTTTTAAGGGGGGAGGAATGTAAAGGTCCCAAAAATTTCGAATACAAAGGAACTGAAGTGGGAACACCCTTTGGTTCAAGTTTGTAAAAATTGGGACTTGTTTAAATTTTTTCCACATGTGATGACACACATGAGTGTCCCACCCCTCTAGGTTATGATCAAGAGGGTGTTTGTGAGACAAAGTTAAGTAAAACTCATGTGTAAGCTCTCATATGTAGGTTGAAGGAAATTCAGAGTGGGAACTCAAATTATTCAATTCAAATTGCAAATGAGGGCAACAAATAGGAAGGCAAACTGTTGTGCACAAAAACCTCATTTGCAGCAGCCAATACCAAAAGCAGATTTCATAATTGGATTCCTTAGGTCTAAATAAGTGGATAGACAATGTTTCATGAATTCTTGAAATGATTTGCTACCCATTTGTTAAATGGACTTTAAATTGCATAGGAATTCAAATACAAATGTGAAATTGGATGAAACTTGTCCAAACCTTCGAATTCAGACCGGGTTCAAACTTTCCCACTATTGAAGGGAGTCATTTTCCAATTTTGAGAAAAATTGAGGGGATAAGGGGGACAGTGGGGCCCACATGTCATTGGGCAAAAAGTGTAACTTACACCCTAAGTCACCTCCGTCTGTGTACACTGAGCAACCGGGTCCTCGGTTCAGAAACAAATCAACCGGGACCCCTCTCCGGCCCGCCACCGCATGCAGCCCCGAAGCCACGCCCCGTTTCTTCTTCGCGCTGGCGACCAGCTTTTCTGTTCCTCTCTCACTCGGTGCGATCCACTCGACCACAGCCGAGCCGACCGGGTGCTGGTTCCCTCGCTCGTAAACCGCCCGAAGCAACCGAGCCGAGTGAGCTCCGGGCGACACCGAGGGGTGATCGGGACACCTCTTCAGCAGCTGGAGCTTCTCCGTGGCTTGCTCAACATGATCAGTAGCTTCCGACGTGGCTCTCGTTGCTCACAAACCGGACACCGACGCCTTCTCCCTCTCACACAGAACAGAGCCCCCTCCGGCGCCGCCATTCGGTTTTCGTCGGGAGGTGGCTGCACTCACTCGAACAACACCCAGTGAAGAGAAAAACGGCACCCTGTGATCGTCTACTACCTCATTGACGCATCCCCGAGCGCGCTCAGCCCTCCCTCTGCTGAGAAAACCGATACCTATGGGTGGCCAAGAGAAACCAACGGCAAGGTCTCCCGTGGACAGCTCCACAGGGAGCTTCTCGTGCCCGAGCAAGAACATTTTTGGGTGCGCTGGTCCTCGGTGATGCTCACCTCCAGAGCTCAAGCTATGACATGGACGACAGAGCGCGAATTCGAGGAAAGATCTCCGGCGGCCATAAACCGACCTTCCGGTAATGAACTCTCAAATTCGATCTCAATCTTCACTCTTAGTTCCCCAGATCTTGCACAAAGGGCCGAAACTAGTCAGCGAGCAATTGTTCTTCACAACCCTAGCTTAGAAACGCATGTAGACCGTCCAATTTCCGAGTTTTCCGAGCTCAAAACGTGGAAGGTGTCTCGGGTGCACGGTGAAGAACCATTTGCCGCTGTTGCCAAGCAATTCCAAGGCTATGCCGAGCTTCCCTAGCATCCAAGGATGCTGTAAAGCCAGTTCCTAGCAAGTTTGGCGCGCTAGGATCACCTGTTGACGGCGCCGGACTTCTCTCGAGATGGCCGCACGTCGCTGGCACATTTCCGGTGATCTAGCACCCATGCCAACCCCGCCAACGTGCTCCCCGACCCTGAGAACCCCGGGCGGCGAGTCTCCGACCGGGAGATGGCAGGAAACACCGATCCGGTGTGCTCCGGCGAAGGTCCGGCATCGGGATAGCGCGGGGGAGGGAAATGTCCCGGGGAAGAAGATGATCCGGGCGGGCCCCACATGTCAGCGACCGAGAGTTTAAAAACTGATCAGTTGTGGCTCGGTGATCCCGTGTGGCTGCGCGCCAAAATGGTGTGGCCCGGTGTGGCTGGAATCTCACTGGCTGCAATTTAAAACGTGGGCCCGAGTCCTTTTCCAATAGCAAAACAATTCCAGTTTCAGCTCCAACTTTGAAAATTCATAACTTTGTGTAGGAAACTCCAAATTAGGTGATTCAAATTGGGTTGGATTCCTTTTGCAAAGGTCTATCCAAATATGAACCCCAATTTGTATGAAATTCAATATTAAATTCTGGATAATTCTTTTAAGTTTTTCTGTAAAATAATTATTGAGAGAGTTTGGCTCATCCAAAAAATCCTCAATTTTTTCCAGAATATTCTTTAGAATATTATTGTACTTTCAGCAAAGTTTCAGATCAATTGAAGTTGATTTGTGTAGGAATTTCCAGAGTACAATCTGCTGCACTCAAAATTATCCAGAAACTTTTCCAAAAAATTGTTTTTCCTTGTAAAATCACTTCTGGGAAATCTTTAGTTTCAAAAATCATAGGAACTTCAGACATGCTCTATGAGCCATACTTGAAATTGTAGTTCACCTTATTGGGCATGAAAATGCACCTTACTTCTGAATTAAATCCTTGTAGCATAATTGCTTATAGAATTATTCTGGAGGAACTACACAATGAAAAGTCCTTAATTTTGGTCCAGAACACTTTCAGGTGACCAGGAACTCACCTATAAAGTTTCAGCTCAAATTGAACTTTAGATTCACCTGTTCTTGTTCTCCATGCTCATGTATATGAGCAACACATAGAGAATTATAGTGGGAATTATGGAAGACACAATTTCCACTCACATTAGCTGCAATTTGGCAAGCTAAGTCTCTGTGTAATGTATGACTTCAGATACGAATTGTGAAGTCATTGGAGATCAGGACCTTTAGTTCCTTTCAACCCATTTCAACTCATGTCACATGTCCATTAGGAACCAGAAAACATGTTAATGGAAATTCTTATGGACATGTGGTTCTTCCTCTAATTCCTCTGCACCACAGGGACAAAACTTCATTCTTAGTACTCCCACACAGTTCCCTGTTATTAACAAGTTGAGTCTTTACCTCTTTAAATTGCATTATAAGAACATATGCATATACATATCAATAGGACTTACGACGGAGGCGACCAATGGAGAACTTCGACGGAGCGATTCCATTGAAGTGGACCAGTTGATCAAGCCTCAAGGGAGACAAGATTCTAACTAAATTATATACTATTAGACGCTGCAAAACAGGCAAGCCCCGGTTTGCATTTAACTACCACTAAGTTTTTACTTTGTATACAATACGTCGGTTAGGATGAATTGTGCATTAGGTCTAGATGTTTGATACTACTCTTGCATGACCAGAAAACCTATGGAGTATTTGGGTAGGTGTCCTTCCACCGTGTAGAATATGCCATGCTTAAGTAGGACTCGGTAGAAGTCAAGTCGGCTGGACGCTACTCGCGAGTATTGGAAATTGGGAGCATAGGGGATTGGTTCAAAAGGTTGCTAGTAAGTTGAAATGAGACCGGGCAGGGTGTAGGGGCAACAGGACATGGGGGCCTTGTAACACCCCAAAATTTTGATTCAAAACCCTAAATCCTGTTAAGAGGGGGATTTAAAAATTTTTGGACGTGTTGCATGTTTTGCAAAAATTCAAATTCAAACTGGAATTCAAATTAAACTCAAATCAGAAAAGAAATAGAAAAATGAAAAAGAGAAAACAGAAAAAAACCGGCCAGTTGGCCGAAACCCACCAGCCGGCCCAGCCAGCGCCCGCGCCAGCCCGCAGCCACGCGTGCTGCTGCCTCACACTGACAGGCGGGGCCCACCCGATCGTCGTCTACCTCGCGGCAGCGCCGGACTCCCTCGCGCCCGAATCAAAACCGATCAGGATTTTGGTGTATCCCCGCTGAATTCTGTTCGTAGGCGACGCGGACATGATCTAAACCACCGCGCCGCCCTCCCCCGTCTATAAAAACCCCGGCCTCGTTCTGTTTTTCCCACGCGATCGGCTGTTTTTACTCCGGTGAGAACCGAGACTTCTCCGGCGAATTCTGGCCGATCTAAGCTCGGAAATTCCGATCTAACTTGCTGGTCTTGATCCACCGCCTCCGGGGAACCTTGCAGGTGCAGAAAACTCGGTGACTTGCGGTGTAAACACAGCGCCGACGAGCTTCGCCGTGGTTTCGCCTCGGACCTCGTCGCCGATCACTTTCCAGGACCTCCGAGCTTAAGAAAACCCCCGAGGTGAGATCCCCGACCTTCCCTCTACCGATCTGTGCCATAAAATCACAGTTCTAGGAAGAATTCCCGAAGATCCGAATGTTTCCGGCGAGATCTCCGCTTCCCGCCGCCGTGCGCCGCCGGCAGCGCCGCCCGCGCTCGATCAGAGCGACGTGGCCGCTTGTGCGCCGTTTATTTTAAATCGCACGGTAGGGTTAAACCCCCGCGTACCGGTTCGATGTTATAATCTCGGCCGTCGGTTTAAAATCGGACGGTCCACGTCAGCCCCGCGTTATAAAGACTGGAAATCTTACGTGCTACCCCCTGGGGTTCTCGGGAAATAAGAGCTAGCCCCGGAAACTTCTGATCTAATCCCTGGAACTCCAGAAAATCATGTAAATTCATTTAAAAATCAGTTTTAACCCCTGGACTTAATAAAAATTAGGAAAAACACCTCTGATAAGTGTAGCTAGACCCCTGGGAATTCTGAAAATAATATTATAGACCCTGTAGTGGGGTAAGTTAAACTTTTTAGCCCTGTTTAGTATTTAATTTAGGAAATTGAATATATGGCTAGTGTTTAAAAATTAAAAAGTGGGACAAACATATTGTCATAATTAAATTAAAAACTTTCTCAGTATTTAGAAAACTTTGGAGTGAGATAAAAACAAATTTTGGGCTGAGTTGAATCTGTTTAATTTATTATTCACATTTAGGGACACAATTTTAAGTAATGAATAGTTTTAGAAAGTAGGGAAAATAATTGTAAAATAGTTTACATCAGAGGAAAAGGTCAAAAATATATTAGTAAATATTTTAGATCAGAACCTATTCTGTTTAGATGAGGTGTCTTGTTATTTTCATAATAAAGTTCACATTTAGGCATAGGAAATAAATATGAAAATATAGCAACTAGTAAATGATAAATGGAGTTCTAAAATCCAAAGGATTCAGTTTAGGGTTGGTAGAAATTATGAAGACACATATGGAGAAGGAAAATACCTTTCATGCATACTTGGTAGCTAAAAGGCGTAGTAATTGAATATAAGGAATTTATTTAAATTGGAAACTCATATATATAGTATGCAAGCATAAATGTGAATACAAAAGTAGGAATCATATACATATGATTAAAAGTGTATGCAAGACACAAATCAACACACATAGAGTAACCACAACACATATAATGGTGAATGACTTTCATAAATGTGAATGTGTGGTTTGTATGAAGTGGAAGTGTGAACTATGTCTTATGGATTGTTGTTTTTCTTTTGCTATGTGTGATGGTATGATGTAGAACCTGCTCAAGAGCAAGTTATTCCTTTCCAAGACCAGGACTACCCATTTCAAGAGCAGCAAGAAGGAGGCAAGTGTCCTTGACCACTTTGATCCTATGCTAGGATGTGTAGATAGAATTATTTTCATTGTCAAGTTAAATATGAAACCCATGCTAGGAAGTTTCCCTAGAATTGCATTACCTTGTTTCCTTGTAGCTTGGGTTGGGATTTATTTTATCATGTCATTTATTATTATGCATATGCTTATCCATGCTTAGAATGGGATGTTTGGGGTATGAGATCATCAGTTTATTTTACCATACTCTTGAATGAGATATTGTGAGTTATGTAGAGGTAGGGATCAAGGCAAGTTGGATGTTTTGGTTGTGTGCTGGGTGCACGAGACTCGGGTTTGTGTTTAGTACTTGCCTGGATCCTAAGGACCGGTTCATGGAGCATGTAACCTGGCTTTACCGTGCCAACCACATGCTGAGATGGGGCAGCTTGGCCAATTAATTAGGTGTATCCCCGGCGTAGTATGGGTGTGTTGGATGGTGCGGGGAATAGGTGTCAGCTGGACTACCATATGAACCGCAAGGCTCAAGAGGGGGCCACTGCAGCGGGGTTGGAGCCTCTTGTATGCTGTTAGGGGTGAAACCTCAGTGGGCCCACGCTCGTCGGGAATCCCTTTGTAAAGGCTTCGTAGTGATCTCCTGGCTACACACCTGGGAAGTGTGAATGTGGTTCGTAGCCACTGGCATAATGGAGGTTCTTTTAGTCCACCCGGCAACGGGGGATGAAATCACTACATGTGGGTACAGTGGTACAAACTCTTCAGAGTCAAAAACTATCATGACAGCCGTGCTCACGGTCAAGAGCATCTTGGACTTATTCATGATTAGAGGAGTGATGGTTTTTGAAGTTGTGGATGTTAAGCGGGGAGCTTAACATTGGAAATGATGATATGGTTATTTGATTATGATGATGGGATGGGAGATTGGGACTATTTCACCTGTTTAGTAATGTAGGTGCTTAATAAGCTAAGGTAATAGGTATTAATGGCATAGTGCTTTAACCATGAGTTCAACCTTCCCTTGTTCTAGCCATGCATGACATAACTTTCCCGCACATGCTGAGTACCATCGGTACTCAACCTTGCATATTTGTTGGTTTATATTGCTGCTCAGGTCAAGATAATGAGGTGGTGTATAATGATCAAGACTTTGGACCCGAAGAAGGTTTCTAGGTTCATGGAGATCCTGGGCAACGCCTGTGACGGAGCCCACAAGAATAATATTCCGCTGCTAGTTTATTTATTTATGATGAACTATTTATCGTCCATCGAGACATATGCTTTGTAAGACTTATTTATATTCGACACCTGGCTTGTAATAAATGATGCTTCACTATTTGTCATCACATGTATGAGAAAATGATCCTGGCATACATGTGATATTCACTCGGTTGTTCTTCGGAGAAACCGGGTGTGACAAAAGTGGTATCAGAGCCAAGGTTGCCTGTAGGAACGTGGACCTAGGTAGAAATGGACGTATTTAAGGGCCCTATTTTCTTAAAAACTATTTTACAAAGATGGTTCGCATGATTCGCACCGCTCGCAAGTCCACAGGAGGGAAAGTTCCCGTAGTTGCCCTTGCCGAAAGAGAGGAGAGTCGTCCGGTGACGTACCTTTCCTACGAATAGGCAGTAGGAGGCTTATTGCGCCGTCTTCGGCGTATGCTCGAAGCCGCCGGCAACACGGGCAAGCTAATCATCCACTATAACTCCACCAGGACCATCTGTGAGAAGAGGGAATAATGAAGCTCAGAGATGAGGATTATACACGAAAATCAGCTGCTTAAGATTCACCACTCTCCAGCTTGTCGAGCAACACAGGTCGATGCGGAGAAAAATGTCACCTGGGAGGCCATCACCTGCCAGAGCCACATCTATCGTCGCCACTTGGACAAAACTGAGTACATTTATGTCCTCCAACGTGAGAGTGGTACCACGGAGTACAAGTACCCACCAGTGCAGCAAGGGACTTCCCATGTGCACATGAACTTGTGCTTGGAGGATGCTGCTATGCTCAGCACTCGACTGCAGGAGTGTCAACAAGAGCTTCAGGATGTCCGGGACACCCTGAAGGGAACGGAGGCGTTGCTGCGAGCCTGCTTAAAGGCGAGAGAAAGAGGAGATGGGAATGAACTGTGTGTCACCGTGAATGATACATGGACTCCTGACTCCCCGGATCGCCGAGTGATCAGGCGTCGTCGCACTTCTCCACCAGCAGCCCCCCACCCAAAGCAGAGTCAGAAGGAAGCCGAAATGATGAGGAAGATCCCGAGGAACCAGCTCAAGAAAACGAGTAGTGTAGAGTCCCTCCCTTAGTCAGCAAGATGTCGAATAGGCGAGTCGTTAAGTTTGGTGTGATAATGCTTGGTGTGTGACGTGAGTTGTGGAAGCCATGAGCAATTGTCCACAGCCTCGTCTTTAGATTGTTTTGTTTTGGTGTGTTAACCCACATGAAATAATATTGCATTTATTTTTGTGTGAAAAGTGAACCCTTAGAGAAGAATAACAAAGCCTCAACACTTCAAAGTACAAACAAATGAAAGTAGTAAGATGATACTAAATGCTTTCAAATTAACATTGGTTGATTCTGCCAGATGGCCGGAAGAGGAAAAGGACGTGCTGCCAACCCCGCCAACAACAACGATGAGGCATGCAACCCTCATCTTTCTGGAGGCCAGGACCGGGGTGGTCGCCGTGAAGGAGTTGATCCCCTCCACCAAATGCTGGAGAATCAAAATCAGCTCATCCAGAACTTGACTCAAGTGGTGGCCAACTTGCATCAAGTTCCACCTCCACAAGCTGCACCACGCCAACCAAGGTTGAGTGAGTTTCTAGGAACTCAACCTCCCAAGTTTGCAAGTGCTGCCGAACCTCTGGAGGCAGATGATTGGCTGAAGACTATTGAAAGTAAGATGAGGATCATCCAGTGCCAAGGGTATGAGAGGGCGCTGTTTGCCTCTCATCAATTGCATGGACCTGCTGCTGATTGGTGGACCGCCTACGTGGCCGCCCATCATGACCCTGAGAACATCACTTGGGAAGAGTTCAAGCGTAGCTTCCACAACCATTACATCCCAAGAGGTGAACTCAAAAACAAGAGGAAGGAGTTTTTGGGACTGCAGCAGGGAAACATGACGGTGAGGGAATACCTCACTAAATTTACTCAACTATCCCGTTATGCCCCACGGGACATAGAGACTGATGAGAAGAAACAAGATTGTTTAGTGGAAGGACTTACCACGGAGATGCAGTGTGCAAAGTCCTCAAATGAGTATGAAAGCTTTCAAAAGATGGTGGACATAGCGTTTGTGGTAGAAAGGAAGCTGAAGGCCTTGGAAAATGAGAACAAGAAGAAGGCCGGGTGGTCACATCAAGCCTCAGGGAGCAACACCCGCCCACGTCTGATGCAGCAACCTGCCGGGCAAACGAACCGTGCTGCGGTACCCTACTCAGCACCAAGGGGGTACAACCCAAACTACAGGCCTCCGGCAGCACCAGCACAGCCACAACGTCAGTTTGTACAGCAGCCTCGCCCCGCATATCCACCTCGACCAGCAGTGCAAGGACCCCCGAACCAACCCCAAGACAACAAAGGCCAGGCACCTAAGGTTGGGGTGCAATGTTTTAGCTGTGGTGAAGTGGGGCACTACGCCCATAAATGCCCAAAGAAGAAGCCTGCGCAGCCACAACAGCAGAATGTAATGAGAGGACGGGTGAACCACGTCACTATGGAGGAAGCACAAGAGGCACCCGACGTGGTAGTTGGTAAGTTTCCTGCCAATTTACACCTTGCAACCCTGCTGTTTGATTCTGGTGCTACCTACTCGTTCATTGCTCAAGGGTTTGTTAAGAAGCATGACCTAGCAACCACACAAATGAACCATATGCTAGCTGTAAACTCTCCAGGTGGAGAAATAAGGACAAGACAAGTGTGTCCCAAAGTGAACCTAGACATTAATGGGGTAGTATTTACTGCTAACCTCATAGTGATAGATTCACAGGGAATAGATATTATTTTGGGTATGGATTGGTTGACCAAACATAAAGGAATCATCCATTGTTCGACCAGAACGGTGGAACTAACTCACCCTAGTGGCACAAGAGTAAAGTTCATAACAATACACGGGCCTAGGAGGGACATTAAATTAAATCAAGTTGAGGTGAAAGTTGAGGAAATCAGAACCATCAGGGAATATCCAGATGTTTTTCCGGAGGAGTTGCCAGGTATGCCTCCCGATCGTGAAGTGGAATTCGCAATTGAGCTAGTACCTGGAACAACCCCGATATACAAGAGACCTTATCGGATGGACTCCAAGCAGCTAGAAGAACTCAAGGATCATTTGAGAGAATTGTCGGAGAAGGGGTATATTCGTCCTAGTTCCTCACCATGGGGAGCTCCGGTGATATTTGTGCCCAAGAAGGACGGAACCCAAAGGTTATGCGTTGATTACCGTGCCTTGAATGAGGTAACCATCAAGAACAAGTACCCATTACCCCGCATTGCAGACTTGTTTGATCAGTTGAGGGGAGCTTGTGTGTTCTCGAAAATTGATCTCAGGTCGGGATACCACCAACTCAAGATAAGGCAATCTGATATTCCCAAGACAGCTTTCGTATCTCGGTACGGGCTGTATGAATACACCGTCATGCCTTTCGGGCTAACTAATGCCCCGGCATACTTCATGTATCTCATGAACAAGGTATTCATGGAATATCTGGACAAATTTGTGGTGGTTTTCATAGATGACATTCTCGTCTTCTCCAAAGATGAACAAGAACATGAGAAACATCTAAGGTTGGTGTTGCAGAGGCTAAGAGAACATCAACTATATGCCAAGTTAAGCAAGTGTGAGTTTTGGCTGAAGAGAGCTCCCTTCTTAGGACATATAATCTCGGAGGGAGGAATCTCCGTGGATCCTACCAAAATCGAGGATATACAGAAGTGGAAGACCCCTGAAAATGTCGGGGAAGTTCGAAGCTTTTTGGGATTGGCTGGATACTATCGACAGTTTATTGAGGGATTCTCCAAGATCTCGAGACCTCTCACCAAATTGTTGGAGAAGGGAATCACATTCACCTAGACGCCACAGTGCGAGACGAGTTTTCGGGAGTTAAAGAAAAGATTGACAACAGCCCCAGTGCTCGTTATGCCAGATATGCAAAAGAACTTTACGGTGTACTGCGATGCCTCTGGAAACGGGTTGGGATGTGTTCTCATGCAGGAAGGGCATGTCGTGGCTTATGCATCCCGGCAGCTTCAGAAGCACGAGAAGAACTATCCTACACATGACCTAGAACTAGCCGCAGTGGTACACGCGTTGAAAATTTGGCAGCACTATTTGATGGGGAAGAGGACCGAGATATATACGGATCATAAGAGTTTGAAGTACATATTCACACAGCCAGATCTCAACCTCAGACAAAGGAGATGGTTAGAGCTAATCAATGACTTTGATGTAGGTATCAATTATCATCCTGGGAAAGCAAACGTCGTGGCCGATGCTTTGAGTCGGAAAGTGCAGGTCAATAAGTTGAGCTTGAAGGACATGCCTGCAGAATTGAAGGATGAGGTTATAAGGCCGATCTATGCCTTGTGAATAGTGGTGAAGCCATCGCCATGGAAGTGGACTCCACACTAGAGCAAGACATCCACGAAGGTCAAAAGAATGACGAGAAGATAAAGAGATCAGACAACTCATCAAGGAAAATAAAGCTCCTGGTTTTATAGAGGATGAACAAGGAACGGTGTGGCACAGGAAAAGAATCTGTGTGCCAGAAGTAAAGGAGATCCGTGAATTGATTTTGAAGGAGGCTCATGATTCTGACTATTCCATTCATCCTGGGAGTACGAAGATGTACTAGGACCTCAAGACCAGGTATTGGTGGTATGGCATGAAGCGAGATGTCGCGGAACATGTTGCCCTATGTGACACATGTCAGTTGGTGAAAGCAGAACATCAATGACCCGCGGGATTATTGCAACCACTCAAAGTGCCTGAATGGAAATGGGAAGAAATCAGCATGGATTTCATCATGGGATTGCCTAGGACCCAATCAGGATATGATTCGATATGGGTCATCATTGACAGGCTAACCAAGGTAGCTAATTTCATCCCCGTGAAAGAAAGCTACAGCGGATCCAAATTGGCAGAGTTATACATGTCAAGGATCGTGTGTTACCATGGAGTGCCAAAGAAGATTGTGTCGGATCGAGGGACACAGTTCACCTCGAGGTTTTGGCAGAAGTTGCATGAGACCATGGGAACCCATCTGAATTTCAGCTCTGCCTATCATCCCCAAACCGACGGGCAGACGGAAAGAACCAATCAGATCCTTGAAGATATGCTAAGGGCATGTGCACTCAAAAACAATAGGAGTTGGGACAAGAACTTACCGTATGCGGAGTTTTCCTATAACAACAGCTATCAAGCTAGTATGAAGATGTCGCCGTTTGAAGCCTTGTACGGGAGGAAGTGCAGAACTCCCCTATTTTGGAACCAAACAGGGGAAAGTAAAGTGTTTGGTCCCGAAGTACTACAAGAAGCCGAGGCGAAGGTGAGGGAAATTCGCAATAACTTGAGGATAGCACAGACACGCCAAAAGAGCTATGCCGATGTGGGAAGAAGAGAGCTCGTTTTCAACGTGGGGGACTATGTCTATCTCAAGGTGTCCCCTATCATAGGATTTCGTCGGTTCAAGGTGAAAGGGAAGTTGTCACCTCGATACATCGGACCCTTTCAAGTTCTGGAAAGGAAAGGCGAAGTGGCGTATCAACTAGAGTTACCGGCTCGTCTATCGGATGTGCACGATGTATTCCATGTGTCACAACTCAAGAAATGTCGGAGGACGCCTGAAGAGGTGTTATCTATGAATGAAGTGGACGTAGCTGAGGATTTATCTTATGCCGAGCAACCATACAAGATTTTGGAGACAATGGAACGCCTCACCAGAAATAAAAGAATCCGGATGTGCAAGGTGCAGTGGAAGCATCACTCAGAAGAGGAAGCCACCTGGGAGCGGGAAGATGAGCTCAAGGCACAATTTCCGAAATTGTTTTCTTAGAAACACCAATCTCGAGGACGAGATTTCTTTTAAGGGGGGTAGAGCTGTAACACCCCAAAATTTTGATTCAAAACCCTAAATCCTGTTAAGAGGGGGATTTAAAAATTTTTGGACGTGTTGCATGTTTTGCAAAAATTCAAATTCAAACTTAAATTCAAATTAAACTCAAATCAGAAAAGAAATAGAAAAATGAAAAAGAGAAAACAGAAAAAAACCGGCCAGTGGGCCGAAACCCACCAGCCGACCCAGCCAGCGCCCGCGCCAGCCCGCAGCCGCGCGCGCTGCTGCCTCACACTGACAGGCGGGGCCCACCCGATCATCGTCTACCTCGCGCCAGCGCCGGACTCCCTCGCGCCCGAATCAAAACCGATCGGGATTTCGGCGTATCCCCGCTGAATTCTGTTCGCAGGCGACGCGGACATGATCTAAACCACCCCGCCGCCCTCCCCCATCTATAAAAACCCCGGCCTCGTTCTGTTTTTCCCACGCGATCGGCTGTTTTTACTCCGGTGAGAACCGAGACTTCTCCGGCGAATTCTGGCCGATCTAAGCTCGGAAATTCCGATCTAACTCGCTGGTCTTGATCCACCGCCTCCGGGGAACCTTGCAGGTGCAGAAAACTCGGTGACTTGCGGTGTAAACACAGCGCCGACGAGCTTCGCCGTGGTTTCGCCTCGGACCTCGTCGCCGATCACTTTCCAGGACCTCCGAGCTCAAGAAAACCCCCGAGGTGAGATCCCCGACCTCCCCTCTACCGATCTATGCCATAAAATCACAGTTCTAGGAAGAATTCCCGAGGATCCGAAAGTTTCCGGCGAGATCGCCGCTTCCCGCCGCCGTGCGCCGCCGGCAGCGCCGCCCGCGCTCGATCAGAGCGACGTGGCCGCTTGTGCGCCGTTTATTTTAAATCGCACGGTATGGTTTAAACCCCCGCGTACCGGTTCGATGTTATAATCTCGGCCGTCGGTTTAAAATCGGACGGTCCACGTCAGCCCCGCGTTATAAAGACTGGAAATCTTACGTGCTACCCCCTGGGGTTCTTGGGAAATAAGAGCTAGCCCCGAAAACTTCTGATCTAACCACTGGAACTCCAGAAAATCATGTAAATTCATTTAAAAATCAGTTTTAACCCCTGGACTTAATAAAAATTAGGAAAAACACCTCTGATAAGTGTAGCTAGACCCCTGGGAATTCTGAAAATAATATTATAGACCTTGTAGTGGGGTAAGTTTAACTTTTTAGCCATGTTTAGTATTTAATTTAGGAAATTGAATATGTGGCTAGTGTTTAAAAATTAAAAAGTGGGACAAACATATTGTCATAATTAAATTAAAAACTTTCTCAGTATTTAGAAAACTTTGGAGTGAGATAAAAACATATTTTGGGCTGAGTTGAATCTGTTTAATTTATTATTCACATTTAGGGACACAATTTTAAGTAATGAATAGTTTTAGAAAGTAGGGAAAATAATTGTAAAATAGTTTACATCAGAGGAAAAGGTCAAAAATATATTAGTAAATATTTTAGATCAGAACCTATTCTGTTTAGATGAGGTGTCTTGTTATTTTCATAATAAAGTTCACATTTAGGCATAGGAAATAAATCTGAAAATATAGCAACTAGTAAATGATAAATGGAGTTCTAAAATCCAAAGGATTCAGTTTAGGGTTGGTAGAAATTATGAAGACACATATGGAGAAGGAAAATACCTTTCATGCATACTTGGTAGCTAAAAGGCGTAGTAATTGAATATAAGGAATTTATTTAAATTGTAAACTCATATATATAGTATGCAAGCATAAATGTGAATACAAAAGTAGGAATCATATACATATGATTAAAAGTGTATGCAAGACACAAATCAACACACATAGAGTAACCACAACACATATAATGGTGAATGACTTTCATAAATGTGAATGTGTGGTTTGTATGAAGTGGAAGTGTGAACTATGTCTTATGGATTGTTGTTTTTCTTTTGCTATGTGTGATGGTATGATGTAGAACCTGCTCAAGAGCAAGTTATTCCTTTCCAAGACCAGGACTACCCATTTCAAGAGCAGCAAGAAGGAGGCAAGTGTCCTTGACCACTTTGATCCTATGCTAGGATGTGTAGATAGAATTATTTGCATTGTCAAGTTAAATATGAAACCCATGCTAGGAAGTTTCCTTAGAATTGCATTACCTTGTTTCCTTGTAGCTTGGGTTGGGATTTATTTTATCATGTCATTTATTATTATGCATATGCTTAGCCATGCTTAGAATGGGATGTTTGGGGTATGAGATCATCAGTTTATTTTACCATACTCTTGAATGAGATATTGTGAGTTATGTAGAGGTAGGGATCAAGGCAAGTTGGATGTTTTGGTTGTGTGCTGGGTGCACGAGACTCGGGTTTGTGTTTAGTACTTGCCTGGATCCTATGGACCGGTTCATGGAGCATGTAACCTGGCTTTACCGTGCCAACCACATGCTGAGATGGGGCAGCTTGGCCAATTAATTAGGTGTATCCCCGGCGTAGTATGGGTGTGTTGGATGGTGCGGGGAATAGGTGTCAGCTGGACTACCATATGAACCACAAGGCTCAAGAGGGGGCCACTGCAGCGGGGTTGGAGCCTCTTGTATGCTGTTAGGGGTGAAACCTTAGTGGGCCCACGCTCGTCGGGAATCCCTTTGTAAAGGCTTCGTAGTGATCTCCTGGCTACACACCTGGGAAGTGTGAATGTGGTTCGTAGCCACTGGCATAATGGAGGTTCTTTTAGTCCACCCGGCAACGGGGGATGAAATCACTACATGTGGGTACAGTGGTACAAACTCTGCAGAGTCAAAAACTGTCATGACAGCCGTGCTCACGGTAAAGAGCGGCTTGGACTTATTCATGATTAGAGGAGTGATGGTTTTGGAAGTTGTGGATGTTAAGCGGGGAGCTTAACATTGGAAATGATGATATGGTTATTTGATTATGATGATGGGATGGGAGATTGGGACCATTTCACCTGTGTAGTAATGTAGGTGCTTAATAAGCTAAGGTAATAGGTATTAATGGCATAGTGCTTTAACCATGAGTTCAACCTTCCCTTGTTCTAGCCATGCATGACATAACTTTCCCACACTTGCTGAGTACCATCGGTACTCAACCTTGCATATTTGTTGGTTTATATTGCTGCTCAGGTCAAGATAATGAGGTGGTGTATAATGATCAAGACTTTGGACCCGAAGAAGGTTTCAAGGTTCATGGAGACCCCGGGCAACGCCTGTGACGGAGCCGACAAGAATAATATTCCGCTGCTAATTTATTTATTTATGATGAACTATTTATCGTCCATCGAGACATATGCTTTGTAAGACTTATTTATATTCTACACCTGGCTTGTAATAAATGATGTTTCACTATTTGTCGTCACATGTATGAGAAAATGATCCTGGCATACATGTGATATTCACTCGGTTGTTCTTCGGAGAAACCGGGTGTGACAGGCCTGGGTGTTTAGACCTGTCCGTGTCGGTTGAGGACCGATCCGTATGCGGCCCTGATGAACAAGTATTGAACGTACCGAAGGCATATCGGATATATGGGCCCCGATAAACCGATGTAGCCTAAACCTCCGGGCGTCGAGGCATAACGCACCGATTTATAGGTCTAGGCTGAGGGCCGCAAGGTGGAAATCTGCCAACGGGCATAGAGAGATGCTCCGTGTGGGGAACCTCCTGCTCGTTTCGGTGCGACCGGTTCTACGTTTGGGCTGTTGGGTGAAAGGTTGTCCCGTACGACATCGAGTGAGCGTGCTGTGCAGCTCCACGGGTGGGCGTACATGACGTGCTCTTTGGGTTTCCATGCAGGTGTATATCGAGTCGATTCGCTGTCCCTCGCGGTGATGAGTACCGCTTGTTCACTGCGTCGTAACGTAGACTAATGTATGAAATGTGAAGATACAATCTTGCTGTTATGATATAATTGAATTGCTACATGTGTGCCACCAAATATTGCTTACTAAATTTTAGCTTCCTGAACTGTTAACTTGTTGCTAAAAGATGAACTAAGGATGAACTTGTAGGCGTGTCCATTTGCTGCAACATTACTATCCTATGTCATTGTACACCTCATGTAGAGTTTGATGCTTAGGTGGGTCGGTTAATTCTTGTTGAGCCATCGTGCTCACGGTTGCTGCTTTAGTGTTTTTCAGGTGAGGAGCCACCCACGGACTCGGAGTACGAGTCCACCGGCGAGGGTTACCCTCCGTCGGGGACCACGGCTGAGTGGGAGCCGTACACGCCGCGCTGAGCTGAGGAGTGCAGCTAGTGTGGGTTTCCCTAGGGCTGGGCAACAGACTTTTGCTAGATAGGCGGGCGTGAGTTGGATAAAAGAAACTTCCGCTGTGTAAAATAAATACTAGTTTGTAACTGAAGTTGTACCTTTTTGTACAGTTCAGTTTGTTTTCCCATGTAATATATTGTGTTCTTATGACATGTGCTGTCGGGTGTCGCATCGCGCGGCACCACCCTCTGTGATCCTAGATGAGCGGATTCTGGTCCGCCACAGCCTGGTATCAGAGCTGCATTGGGGATAGCACAGTACTTAAGGACTGTATTATGGGAAAACATAGGATTACGGTGAGGAATCGGTAGTTTGCCCAAGTAAGGACTATACTAGCATAGTTACTTAAAGTGGCAAGACTAACATATGTGTTTTAATTCTGAATTATCATTATGTAATGACGCACCTACGCTCTGGTAAGAATGGTAAGAAATGCCACCGAAAGCAGTTCAATTTCGGTTAGCTCCCCTGACGAGGAATGCGGTTCAGGGATAGGTCTCACAGCTTGGTGTGAGACGTCAATATGAAACTCTTGGACTCTTCATGTTCCTGAGTTCATATAAAACGCTGATCCCTAGCGTGCATTAGGAAAGTAAGTGGAGACCCCATCGCGTGGTCAGTAACACGAGAGTGTGTTCGTCTGGAAATAGCCCTGGAGGACATACGCAGCGCTTGCCATCGGCGTGCCCTGCAGGGCAGTAGGTGGTATCTGTTGGGTTGATAACATTCCCAACCGTGACAACCCGTTCATGACCTACTCGGGTTCCCCGTCGTGTGGTGTTGAAACACGATCACGTGCCTTGAAACGTGACTTAGCTCAAGGACGGCCGTATGGCAATGATACGGGCGTTTGTATTTACTTTTAAATATGATCCTGCATGAAATGAAAACAACCATTGAGTGCACCATTATTGTGTGGTCTTCTGCAGATGGTTCGCACAAGGACCACGCACAAGGTTGGTGGCTCTAGCCAAGGGGGAGGCGATGACTCCCAGCCACCGGCCTACGACAGCACCCCGCAGCAGCAGCCACCACCGCCGCCTCCGCTTATTCTAGCGGATGTGATAGCGGCACTGGTGGGAGGTCGTGAGGAGCAGACTGACCTGCTCCGCACGATCGTGCAGAATACATCCCAGGCGGGGGGGGGCGTCAAGATAGAGGGCCTCGTGAGCCCCTTGAAGTGTCGTACTCGGATTTCATGAGTACGCACCCTCCAGTGTTCGCAGAAGCAGAAGAACCACTGGAGGCTGATAACTGGCTGCGGACCATCGAGTCCAAGTTCCGGCTGCTCCAATGCACGGAGCGACAAAAGACTCTGTTCGCAGCGCAGCAACTCCACGGTGCTGCTGGTGCATGGTGGGCGAACTATGTCGCCTCACGTCCGGCTGGCCATGCCGTGGAATGGGGAGAGTTCCCGGAGGCGTTCCGCGCCTATCATATCCCTCCCGGGATAATGAAGAGGAAGTTCCAAGAATTCTTGTAGCTGAAGCAGGGTGGGAGAAGTGCCCATGACTACTCCCGTGCCTTCAACCATCTGGTGCAATATGCGTCAGACTACATCTCCACCGAGGAGAAAAAGTGGGAGCACTTCTATCGGGGGTTACACCCCGAAATGAAGACGCATCTCGTGCAATGGAATCGCGGCACCTTCAACGACTTAGTCAATGCCGCGATCATGCAGGAGGACGCTCAGCGGGAGTTGGCAGCTGAGCAGAGGAAGCACAGCGCTCCGCCCAGCAGTGGTGGTGGCGCTCCTCAGAAGTACCGTATGGTGTATCGGACACCATTCGGGCAGTAGTGGCATCCACCGGCGCGACCTCAACGGTTCGGGGGACATCCCTTTCAGGCACCTCCATTCCGTCCGCTGATGCCACCACCAAGACAGCAGAAGCAGCAGCAGACGGTACCCTGGGCGTTTCCACCGCCACAACGCGCCCCGGGATTCCGTCCACCGATCAGCGGGGGACCGCCCCGTTTCACCTGCTTCACGTGTGGCCAGGCGGGCCACTTCGTGAAGTACTGTCCCCATGGGCAGCAGAGCAGCGGGCAAGCCCAGTTCCAGGGCAGTGCTCGAGGCCGACCTCCGGTGAAGAAGGTTGGTCAGCGGACTGGGGGCTTTCGCTACCTCGACATTGAGGATGCCCCAGCGGGAGACAACGTGCTGGCGGGTACGTTTACTCTCAACAATCAAGCCATCATCATACTGTTTGATTCTGGCCCAACCCACAACTTCAAAAGTGCATCATATGTGGTTAAGCACCAGCTGGAAGCCTTTCCAACCAAGTGTTCTTATATGATCTGCTCACCGGGAGGAAAGATTTCAGCAACGATGATGGTTCCGAAAGCACCACTGTGCTTAGGTGGGAAGATATATCCCACCACTATGATTATCCTTGAGGGGCAGAAGATTGATGCAATCTTGGGAATGTCATGGCTAAGCTACCATGGCGCTGTCCTGGAAACTTTAACACGGACTGTTCACCTCAAGTTCCCATTACACCGTCCGCAGTCCCTTCTATTAGATAATCCAGTACGGGAGGTTTCAGCGATCAACAATACTGAAGCTCTCAAATTAGAGGACATCCCCGTAGTCCAGGAGTACCCCGACGTGTTCCCGGATGATCTTCCGGGCATGCCACCTGAGAGGGATGTCGAGTTCAAGATTGAACTTGCACCCGGGACTACGCCCATATCTCGGAGACCATACAAAATGGCTTCCAAATGAGCTGGCTGAACTGAAAGAACAGCTCAATGATCTGTTGAGCAAGGGTTTCATTAGGCCGAGTTCCTCGCCTTGGGGATGCTCGGCGCTGTTTGTAAAGAAGGATGAAACCCTGAGGCTGTGTGTGGATTACCGGCCGCTCAACGCCGTCACCGTCAAGATTAAGTACCCACTGCCCCGCATCGACATATTGTTTGATCAACATGTGGGTGCAAGTGTGTTCTCCAAGATGGACCTTCACTCTGGATATCATCTGATAAAGATCCGGGCGGAGGATATCCCGAAGACGGCCTTCTCGGCGAGATATGGACTATATGAATATCTCGTCATGTCCTTTGGTCTCACAAACGCTCCAGCCCATTTCATGTATCTCATGAACTCGGTGTTCATGCCGGAGCTGGACAAGTTCGTGGTAGTGTTCATCGACGATATCTTGGTTTACTCCAAGACAGAAGCCGAACATGCCGAACACTTGCAGATCGTTCTTCAACGATTGTGAGACCACAAGCTCTACGCCAAGTTCAGTAAATGCGAGTTTTGGATCAGCCAAGTTCCATTCTTGGGACATATCATCTCAGCGGAAGGCATTGCGGTTGACCCAAGCAAAATAGAGAAAGTACTGAAATGGAAAGCTCCCACTTCAGTCCATGAAGTCAGAAGCTTCCTCGGGTTAGCGGGATACTATCAGAGATTTATTCCAAGTTTCTCCAAGCTCGCTAAGCCGATGACAGAATTGCTGAAGAAAGGGACGAAATATGTTTGGAACACTGCGTGTGAAGGAGCATTCCAAGCATTGGTAAAGCATCTCACAACAGCCCTGGTCTTAGCTCAACCGGATACAACAAAGCCCTTCGATGTGTGTTGTGACGCGTCCGGTATTGGGCTTGGCTGCGTGTTGATGCAGGAAGGACGTGTGGTTGCCTATGGCTCCCGCCAACTTCGGAACCATGAGCAGCACTATCCGACTCATGATCTTGATCTTGCTGCAGTTGTTTTGGCGCTAAAAATGTGGAGGCACTATCTCCTGGGGAATCTGGTGCATCTCTACACCGATCACAAGAGCTTGAAATACATTTTCACCCAGAAGGAGCTGAACATGAGGCAAAGAAGGTGGTTAGAACTGATCAAAGATTATGAGGTTGAGATCCATTACCACCCCGACAAGGCGAATGTGGTTGCCGACGCGCTGAGTCGGAAATCACATGTCCATCACCTCACCATTACACCGGTGGAGGAGGAAGAGCCGAGTTTATACTTGGTTCCTTATGGATCGCTATACAACCTTACTCTCATCCCTACTATTAGGGAGGACATCATTACAGATCATAAGACTGATAAAGGCATGGCACATCTCCGGAGACGGATAGACAACGGGGAGATCAAATGTTTCTGGAAGGATGATGAGGGGACGCTATGGTTCAATGACCGCATAGTCGTACCCCGGGACATGGAACTGAGGAGAAAGATCCTCGATGAAGCTCACTTGTCTAAGTACTCCATTCATCCAGGCAGCAACAAAATGTACCAGAATTTAAAAAAGAAATTTCGGTGGACACGGATGAAGCGGGAGATAGCGAAGTACGTATCCGAGTGTGATACGTGTAGACGAGTGAAGGCGGATCATATGAGGAAGTCAGGGCTGTTGCAACCCCTGAAGATCCCGGCATGGAAATGGGAAGATGTGAGCATGGATTTCATTGTGGGATTACCCCTAACTGCCAACAAACATGATTCCATTTGGGTAATCGTTGATCGGTTGACCAAGACGGCTCACTTCATTCCGGTGAATACACGTTACAATGCCGGCAAATATGCAGAACTATACATAGCAAAGATTCTGTGTTTGTACGGGGTACCCAAGACCATCGTCTCCGACCGAGGTGCATTATTCGTATCTCGCTTTTGGGAGCAGCTACACGCTGCATTGGGTACTAAGTTGATCAGGAGCTCCGCCTATCACCCTCAGACAGATGGACAAACAGAAAGGGTGAACCAAGTATTAGAAGACATGTTGAGAGCATGTGCCATCCACCATGGTAGGAACTGGGATGATCACCTACCATTGGCAGAATTCTCGTACAACAACGGCTATCAGGCGAGTATCAAGATGGCACCCTACGAAGCTCTCTACGGTCGAAAGTGCCGCACCCCATTAAACTGGTGCGAGTCCGGTGAAAGGGTCACATTCGGGGTTGATGTGGTGAACGATGCCGAAGAGCGCGTTCGGACGATCCAAGCTAATTTGAAGGCCGCTCAATCCCGGCAGAAGAGCTACGCTGATAAGAGGCGTAGACCATTGCACTTTGACGTCGGAGAACACATGTACCTCCGCGTGTCTCCGATGAAGGGCGTGCACCGGTTCGGTGTGAAGGGGAAGCTCGCTCCCCGTTTTATTGGACCCTATGCCATCACCGAGAAGTGTGGACCAGTGGCGTATCGATTGGAGTTACCGACATCCCTTGCCGGTGTCCATGATGTTTTCCATGTTTCGCAACTGCGAAAATGTTTGAAGCATACGGCTGCTGTTCCTACCGAAGACATCGGCGAGCTGAAACCGGATTTAACATATGATGAGTATCCGGTGGCAATTCTTGATGAAAAAGCCAGGATCACGCGTAGCAGAACGTTGTGGTTCTACAAGATACTCTGGAGCAACCACACCGCTGAAGAAGCGACGTGGGAGAGCGAGGAATTCCTTCGCTCAAATTACCCGGAGTTCATGGCTTCTCAACACGGGTAAATCCCTACTACATCGCTATCTTTCCTTTTATAATCTCGGGACGAGATACTTTTAAGGGGGGAGGGATGTAAAAGCCCAAGAAAAGGGACTTGCTAAAATTTTTCCTCACTTCAAAACATCACACTTTTGTTGTGGATATTTTGTGAAAAATGGTGAAGAGCATGTAACCTCCATCAAAAGAGTAATTAGAGGGGAAAGCCTTCACTTTCACAAAGTAGGATTTTTACACATGAACATGAGAGGTTGAGCTCACCCCAAGAACTTAAAAAGTCTTGGGAAGGTTCAGTCCAAGTTTCATGTAAATCCAACACTTTTTGAGGCACTTTTGGAGGTATTTGAAAAAGAGGCCAATTTGAATGTAAATTCAAATTGCAGCAACTTTCATCACCCAAATTCAAAAGTTAGATTCATATTCAAACTCAGCACATTTTTCTGAGTAAGCCCACCAATTTTCATCCTCATTGGAGTTCATCTTGTCAAAAGCTAAATTTGCAAGAATTCAAAACTGAATTTGAATTTTCAATTTAAACATGCAGCAAATTTAGCCAAACACAGTTCAAATTGAGAATTCAAATTTAAACTAATACTTGGTGACTAAGCCTCACATTAAATTGTGAGTAGCTGAGGATATTTTGGCACAACTGAATTCAGAAAATTGGAAAAACAAAAGAATAAGAGGGGAGGCCCACATGTCAGCAGACTTCAGACTGAAGTTTCCTCGGGTGCATTTCTTTTCCTCGGCCGAAGCCGTGCGCGCGCGCCAGCACGATCGCCCGGCGGCCGACCGACTCAATCGGTGCCACCTCCTGCTCGGGGGAGCGGCTAAGGGCACAGAGGCGACGCCGGGATCGAGTTACGGTGACCACGTGCAGACCTCGCACTCCCTTTTTCCTCCTCGCACGATCGAAGCCTTCCGCCCGGCCAACCTCACTGATCACCGGCGCCCGGCTAGCACAGGCATTCTCGGGCCCAACGAGCAACACAAGAAAGAACCGCCTTGAGGTACTGATCACCACCTTACTGACCTGGCCCTCTCTCTCGCACGATTGGCAAAGTATTTGAGGGATTAGCGCGTCGGGGTGTTTAGAACCGAACCATGCAAAATCTGGAAATTCGTAGCAAGTAAGCCACCACTCCTTAGGCCGAGCTAAAGACATGATCTAGACTCGCCCACGCGTCTCTGAGATCAGAAATCATCGAGTTTCATCGAGTATGGGCGATGTTCTTCGAGCTTTTTGCATTGGCGCCGATTTCCGGTGTAGGTCACCGGTGAGGTCGTAGTTGCAGCTGTTTTCACAGAGATCGGTGCCCATATCCGTGATCAGCGGGTGTCAGCGGAGCTCCCCGAGCAAACCGCATCAAAAAAGGTGTAGGGGACGCCGAGTTCGACGTCGCCGGTGAGCTCCCGGCCGATGTTGCCGTCGGGAGCCCAGTTCCAGCCGTTGTCAAGCTCCGGTGAGGGCACCACCGTGTTCCCCAGGCCGAGATAGGCATAGGCGGCGAGTTTCGTCGGAGGTCGGGCAGCAGAACGCCCGGCGGCGAGTATTCCGGCGAGGTGGGCGGCGGGGAGCCGCGGGAGCGCGAGGTGGAAGAAGCCTTGCGGGCCCCGTGTGTCAGTCTCTGCTGAGAGCACTCGGGATTTGCTGTGGCACCGGGATCCCGTGCGGTTGCGCGGGTGATTCTGCGGGCTCCGGTGTGGGTTAGCTGGGAGGCTGACACGTAGCCGGGGGACCCCACCTGCAGAGTTTAAACTTTATTCGAATTTCCAGTTTTAGTTTAAACTTCAAATGAATAGAACTTTGGCTAGGAAACTCCAAATTCGATGAACCAAATTTTGCTGGACTCAGAATTCTGAGTACTTTCCAGCAATACCAAATTCAGCTCATGAAAGTGAATAGTTTTCCAAAATTAAATTCCTAAAATTTAAACTGTTGGGAATTTTATCTGGAGAACTACTTTATGAAAAATTCTGAAATTTGGCTGAGAGGTTCATTGGAAAATCCCTGAATCCCAGTAAAAGTTTCAGACTCATCCAAGTTAATTTAGTTACCCTAATGGGGTGATTAAGAGAACTGCCCTGAGAAAATAGAAAAAAATGTACAGAAATATTTTTCAGATTTTCTCCAATCTTAATTAGGACATAACTTTCAGTAGAATTCTTCGAATGACATAAAACCAATTCCATTAGAACCATCTTAAAGTCTAGTTTCCAGAAAGTAATGGTTGGAGCCATGAAAACCCCTGGAATTATTCAGAGGCTAAAATATTGACCAAATGGGCTTTTATTTGTACAAGGTTCAGATGAACTTTATTTCAAATGAAACTTGGTCAAGACTCTGGTTAGGACCCTACCAAGCCACAATAAAAATTTCAGAACCAAAGGGGAGGGCTAGCTAGAGTTATTAGTAGTTAAGTATTCAAGTTTACACATTGCATTTAAATTTACATGGCGGATTTCATTAAACGTGTAGTCACTGAAGAAGAGACTCCGGAAGTGCTGGACTTCCTCCTTCCGGAAGAAGAGCTAACTACTGACCAGCAGCAACAAGGCAAGCCCCGGTTTGCATTAAATCTTTTATCAAGTTTTACTTTGTTCACATAACTAGGGTGATGTATGAATGTGCATTAGGTGTAGGATGAATGGAGCCCCACTTGCATAACCAAAGGTTCCTAAAAGAGTGAGGGTAGTGTCTAGGACCTCGAGTAGACAGGCTATGCTTAATGAGTCATAGGACTTCGGTACAAGTCGAGTAGTTGGAATCTACTCGCGAGATAGGCTTGGGACACACGGGTTCGGTTGAGTAATGTGAGATCACTTTAGTAATGAAAATGAGACTAGGCAGGGGCTAGGGCGCAGCAAGAGGAAGTCTTGTGTGCGCAGCCCTGCCCGTGTCGATTGAGGACCGATCCGTGTGCGGCCCTGCTGAACAATTATTGAACGTACCGAAGGCATATCGGATATATGGGCCCCGATAAACCGATGTAGCCTAAACCTCCGGGCGTCGAGGCATAACGCACCGATTTATAGGTGTAGGCTGAGGGCAGCAAGGTGGAAATATGCCAACGGGCATAGAGAGATGCTCCGTGTGGGGAAACTCCTGCTCGTTTTGGTGCGACCGGTTCGACGTTTGGGCTGTTGGGTGAAAGGTTGTCCCGTACGACATCGAGTGAGCGTGCTGTGCAGCTCCACGGTTGGGTGTACGTGACGTGCTCTTTGGGTTTCCCTGCAGGTGTATATCGAGTCGATTCGCCGTCCCTCGTGGTGACGAGTACCGCTTGTTCACTGCGTCGTAACGTAGACTAATGTATGAAATGTGAAGATTCAATCTTGCTGTTATGATATAATTGTATTGCTACATGTGTGCCACCAAATATTGCTTACTAAATTTTAGCTTCCTGAACTGTTAACTTGTTGCTAAAAGATGAACTAAGTATGAACTTGTAGGCGTGTCCATTTGCTGCAACATTACTATCCTATGTCATTGTACACCTCATGTAGAGTTTCATGCTTAGGTGGGTCGGTTAAGTCTTGTTGAGCCATCGTGCTCACGGTTGCTGCTTAAGTGTTTTTCAGGTGAGGAGACACCCATGGACTCGGAGTACGAGTCCACCGGCGACGGTTACCCTCCGTCGGGGACCACGGCTGAGTAGGAGCCGTACACGCCGCGCTGAGCTGAGGAATGCAGCTAGTGTGGGTTGCCCTAGGGCTGGGCAACCGACTTTTGCTAGATAGGCGGGCGTGAGTTGGATAAAAGAAACTTCCGCTGTGTAAAATAAATACTAGTTTGTAACTGAAGTTGTACCTTTTTGTACAGTTCAGTTTGTTTTCCCATGTAATATATTATGTTCTTATGACGTGTGCTGTCGGGTGTCGCATCGTGCGGCACCACCCTCTGTGATCCTGGATGAGCGGATTCCGGTCCGCCACATCTAGTGTCCTGAGAAAGGTTGTCACATACGATGTACTGAAGGACGCCAGATTTGGGTCTTCAGAGGCAGGCGTATGTGTCGAGTTATCCGGGTAGTGTTTGATTCGAATCACCGTCCCTCACGGTTATGAGTACCGCTTGCTCACTGCGCTGTGACATAGTAATCAAGTTGTGTGGAAATAGTTTGCAAAGTTTTAAAGGCTGTTATGATCATTGGAAATTGCATGAAAACCTTGTTTGAAGTAGAGATAGAGCAAACTAAAGTTAATTTCCACCTTGGGACAAGTGCCATTAGAATGAAGCGTTTCTTGTTTGATTGTGGAGTTCCAATGTTGCTGGGCGCAAGGTCACTACTAATATGGCCAAAATCTGAAAGTAAAGTATGAACTCATAGGCGAGTCTTTTCGCAAATGACATGTTTAAGTCTTAAGTTACCCTCATGTAGAGTTGCATGCTGTAGGAGAGACGGTTAAGTCTTGTTGAGCCTTTGTGCTCACTCTTGCTACATAGGTGGTTTTGCAGGTAAACCTCGACGCTATAAAGAAGGTTGTCCGGTGAGGCTCGGGAATTTCCGAGTCATGTCACACTTGGAGAACCTAGCTGCTGCCAGGTCTTGGTGTTGCTAGCGGGAGGAGTTCGCGGGCTGGACCTCTTCTCGATTGTTTCTTAGATATTCGACGTGAGCTGTTTATAGACTTCCGCTGTAGCTATTTTATGTAACTTATTTACAAAGAACATTGTAAACTTCCGCTTTTAATTTAGGTAATACATTGTTCCTTATATGTGTGCTGTTGGGTGCCGCATAACACGGCACCACCCTATGCGATTCCGGGCCGAGGCGGCACGGCCCTGTGATCGAGGTCGGGCCCTGTCAGCGTGGTATCAGAGACGCATTGGTAATAGCGCACGGAATAAGGATCGTATTATGACAAAAACTTAGGATACGGTGAGGAAACAGTATTAGGCCCACATAAGGACTATAGTAGTATAGTTACTTAAAGTGGCATTGCTAACTTACTTGTTATAATTCTGAATTTTGATTATGTAATGACGCACCTACGTTCAGGTAAGAATGGTAAGGAATGCCACCGAAAACGGTTCAATTTCGGTTAGCTCCCCTGACGAGGAAAGTGGTTCAGGATTAGATCTCAAAGCTTGGTGTGAGATGTTAATATGAAACTCTTGGACTCTTAATGTTGCTGAGTTCATATGAAACGCTGATCCCTAGCGTGCATTAGGCAAGTAAGTGGAGACCCCATCGTGTGGTCAGTAACGCGATAGTGTGTTCGTCTGGAATTAGCCCAGGAGGACATACGCAGCGCTTGCCATCGGCGTGCCCTGCAGGGCAGTAGGTGGTATCCGTTGGGTTGATAACACTCCCAACCGTGATGACCCGTTCATGATATACTCGGGTTCCCTGTCGTGTGGCGTTGAAACACGATCACGTACCTTGAGACGTGGCTTAACTCAAGGACGGCCGTATGGCAATGATACAGGCGTTAGTATTTACTGTCAAATATGGAACTGCCTGAAATGAAACAACCTTAGAGTGCACCACTATTGCGTGTTCTTCTTCAGGTACTAACCACGTATGTATCCCGTGTAGTACACGTGTGCGAGAGACCGTCTTAGTGCCACTGATAAAATGGATATGCTGGTATAATCCGGCTTAGGATTTTCTTTGGTGAGGTAACGTAGTACCGACTTGATTCTTACGGTGCATCGACGCCGTACTAAACATATATTCGTCTTTCCTATGGAGAAATGATTCATGAACTAACTTTCGACTAAAAATGGAAGTTTGAAACAAATATTAGTTACTGAACTCTTATTTTGAGCTAAGATTCAAATGAGAGTATATACTAGGTGTCAAAGTTTTCAAAAACAGAGTGCTCTGTTTCTGGCAGAAATTCTTGCTGGACTTTAACAGAGCATAACTCTGAGTAGCTTGACCCAATTAAAGTGTATGATACAGTTCTGGAAAGATTTTCAAGTGCTCTACAACTTCTTTGCATACCTCCAGAGCAAAATTTCACGTCAAGTTGGTGAAAAGTCCAGTTAAAGGCAAACTGTTCAGAACCAGGACAGTACCAAAAACCTCTCTGGACCTTTCTGTTTTTAAGCCATAACTTCCTGTAAAATCCTTAAGGAGCCTATGAGTACTCATTGGAAAGATACTGAAGTTTACTAAAACTTTGGTATTGAACTCAAGTCAAAAATCTGTAGATAACTTGAGAAAATTTGGACTTTGTGTGAACTGATCAGGGTAGTCCCGCTGATTAGATTAGCGTACTTAAGATTTGTTTAAACATGAATGTGGTTATGATTTCATAAAGTTCATGAAATGTTCATGTTTTACTTATGTTTACTTACTACTGAAATAGAATTTTGATTGACTCAAAATTTTGTTTCGTGCAGTATAGTACGCGCACACTCTCAAATGGAGATTGGAGGTTCTAGTCGAGGTGGGAATGACTCGACTTCATCACAGGAACCATCACCAACCGGATTGGCTGAAATTATGGCAAGGATGAATGAAACTCTCCAAGCTCTAGTTCAGCAAGGCATAAATAGAGAATCTCAACATCACATACCAACCCCGAGCACGTATCTGGATTTCTTGGCGACACAACCGCCTGTGTTCTCTGAGGCGGCTGACCATTGTGAAGCAAATCACTGGTTACGTGTTATTGAATCCAAGTTTGGGTTGATCCAATGTGATGAATTATCGAAGACTATATATGCCGCTCAGCAGCTTCATGGCTTTGCTGGAGCATGGTGGGCAGAATACCTTGCTGTCCAACCAGCAGGGCATCGTGTCACATGGGCGGAGTTCCAGGCTGCATTTCGTGCTCGTTTCATTCCTGCGGGCATAATGCAAACCAGTCTGGATGAATTCTGGAGTCTGAAGCAAGGGGACATGAGTGTTATTGAGTATGTGAAGGAATTCAATCGCTTAGCTCAATATGTCCCTGACTATGTGAAATCACCATCCATGAGGGGTTATCATTTTTATCGTGGGCTGACTGCTAGGCTGCAATGTGAATTGGCTCAAATTAGCCAAGAGAACTTCGATGAGTTTGTGAGCTGTGCTATCACGCAGGAATATTATTCCAATCTCCACCTCAAAGAAAAGAGGGAGAGGGACTCATAACAGGATGAATGTAATCATCTACCTCAGAAGTATCGGTGGGTAATCTCTTCACCTTCCGGTCGAGAGGTTCCACAAAAGATGCAGTCATTCTTGGAGTATGACGACTCTTCTACTCCACAGAGGTTTTATTCATCTCCACCGCAGCAGCAACTTATTTCTCTTGCACCTCAGTATCAACAAGGTGCACCAGAATGTTATTTCCCTCAAGAGGTTGAAGATGACCAAGGTGATTTCTCAGCTGAACCAAGTGCTGTCCCACTTCACGTTGACAATGAGCTCAACATCAATGAAGCAACTGAACCGAGCAGAAACATTGTGTCTGCGGGTCCAATTCCACAGTGTGATCTTGGGCAGCCAAGAAAAGCTATGTCCAAGGTGGGGACAGTTAATTATGTGTCAGTCGATGATCTGCCAAAGGGAGGACCTGTTCTTACCGGCAGGTTCACCTTAAATGACAAGTCGGATGTCATTTTATTCGACTCTGGTGCAACACATAACTTCATTAGCAGGGCGACGGTGATCAGGGATCAGATCTCCACAACTATCACAAAAGGTTCTTACCTTATTCATTCGCCAGGTGGAGACATATCGACTAACGAAGTCGTTTCTCGAGCACCACTTTGTTTGGGTGGAAAAATTTATCCTACCACCCTCATTATTCTCGAAGACCAAGGAATAAATGCCATATTGGGAATATCATGGTTGACCTTCCATAAGGCTGTTCTGGACATCGAGAACAGGAGTCTTCACTTGGACTCTCCACTTCACGGACATTAAACATTGTATCTCAGCGAAGCGGTTTCCAAACACCCGGAAGTATGTAATGCCAAGGTTTGCAAGTTAGAAGACATTCCGGTAGTCCGTGAATATCCGGACATGTTTCCCGAAGATCTTACAGGCTTACCACATAAGCGCGAGGTGGAATTCAAAATAGAGTTGTCACACCCGGTTTCTCCGAAGAACAACCGAGTGAATATCACATGTATGCCAGGATCATTCTCTCATACATGTGATGACAAATAGTGAAGCATCATATATTACAAGCCAGGTGTCGAATATAAAGAAGTCTTACATAGCATACGTCTCGATGGACGATAATAAGTTCAGAACATGTAAATAAAGCAGCAGCGGAATATAAATCTTGTGGGCTCCGTCACAGGCGTTGCCCGGGGGACTCCATGAACCTAGAATCCTTTTTCGGTTCCGAAGTCTTGGTCATTGAACACCACATCATCCCCTTGACCTGAGCAGCAATTTAAACCAACAAATATGCAAGTTTGAGTACCGTTGGTACTCAGCAAGTGTGGGAAAGTTATGTCATGCATGGCTAGAGCAAGGAGAGGTTGAACTCATGGTTAAAGCACTATGCAATTATTACCTATCACCTTAGCTTAATAAGCACCTACATTACTACACAGGTGAAATGGATCCCAATCTCCCAACCCATCATCAATATCAAGTAACCATAACATCATTTCCAATGTTAAGCTCCCCGCTTAACATCCACAACTTTCAAGGTCATCATCCTCTAATCATGAATAAGTCCAAGCCGCTCTTGACCGTGAGCACGGCTGTCATGACAGTTTTGACTCTGCAGAGTTTGCACCACTGTACCCACGTGTAGTGATTTCATCCCCCGTTGCCGGGTGGACTAAATGAACCTTCATTATGCCAGTGGTCACGAACCACATTCACACTTCCCAGGTGTGTAGCCAGGAGATCACTACGAAGCCTTTACAAAGGGGTTCCTGACGAGTGTGGGCCCACTGAGGTTTCACACCTAACAGCATACAAGAGGCTCCAACCCCGCTGCAGTGGCCCCCTCTTGAGCCTTGCGGTTCATACGGTAGTCCAGCTGACACCTATTCCCCGCACCATCCAACACACCCATACTACGCTGGGGATACACCTAATTAATTGGCCAAGCTGCCCCATCTCAGCATGTGGTTGGCACGGTAAAGCCAGGTTACATGCTCCATGAACCGGTCCTTAGGATCCAGGCAAGTACTAAACACAAACCCGAGTCTCGTGCACCTAGCACCAACCAAATCATCCAACTTGCCTCGATCCCTACCTCTACATAACTCATAACATCTCATTCAAGAGTAAGGTAAATAAATTGATGATCTCATATCCCAATTATCCCATTCTAAGCATGGCTAAGCATAAGCATAATAATAAATGACATGATAAAATGAATCCCAACCCAAGCTACAAGGACGCATGGTAATGCAATTCTAGGGAAACTTCCTAGCATGGGTTTCATATTTCAATTGACAATGCAAATAATTCTATCTACACATCCTAGTATAGGATCAAAGTGGTCAAGGACACTTGCCTTCTTCCTGCTGCTCTGGGAATGGAAAGTCCTGGTCTTGGAAGGGGAGAACTTGCTCTGGGGCAGGTTCTACTCATGCCAATACACATAGCAAAAGAAAACAACAATCCATAAGACATAGTTCACACTTTCACTTCATACAACCCACACATACATACATATGATAGTCATTCACCTTTCTAAGTGTTGTGGTTACTCTAGATGTGTTGATTGTTAGCCTACATGCACTTTTAAACATATGTATATGATTTCTAACTTTTGTATTCAAATTTCTGTTTGCATACTATATATGAATTTCCAATTTGAACAAATTGTTTATACACTTCTTAGCTACCAAGTTTGCATGAAAGGTAATTTCCTACTCCAAATAAGTTTTCAGATCTTCTACAAAATCCTAAACTGAAGTTTTTGGATTTGGAGACCCCATTTATCATTTTCTAATTATGCATACCTATTTTCCTATATTTTTAGATTTATTTTCTATGCCTAAAAGTGAGTTTTAATGTTAACTAGTAGGGCATATCATCTAAACAGAATAGGTTCTGATCTAAAATATTAAATAATATATTTTTGAACTTCTCCTCTGATGTGAACTAATTTAAATTTATTTTACAAATTTTCAGAATTATTTCCTAACCCAAAAATGTGTCCCTATAACTAATAAATGTGAACAATCAATTAGACAGATGCATTTTAGCCTAAAAATCTATTTTTAACTCATTCTAAAGTTTTCCAAGTGCTAGGAGAGTTTAAATTTGAATTTACAATGTGATTGCCTCACCTTTTAAATTTAAATCCTAATCACATATTCAAATTTCTGAATTTAATATCATATAGGGTCAAAAGGTAAATCCACCCTACTACAGGGTCTAATTTATTATTTCATAAATTTCCAGGGGTCTAACTACACATAACAGAGGGGTTTTCCTAATTTTTATTAAGTCCAGGGGCTAAAACTGATTTTTAAATGAATTTACACGAATTTCTGAAGTTCCAGGGGCTAGATCAGAAGTTTCCGGGGCTAGCTCGTGTTTTCTGAGATCCCCAGGGGGTAGCGCGTAAGAATCCTGGCCTTTATAATGCGGGGCTGATGTGGACCATCCGATTTAAAATAGACGGCTCAGATTAGATCGCTGAACTGGTACGCGCGGATTTTAATTCTACCGTGCGAATTAAATAGACGGCCCTCAAGGGGCCACGTCGCCCTGGCCGGGGCAGCCCGCGCGCGCGGCGGCGCGCGGCGCCGGGGGTGGCGATCTCGCCGGCGCAGCCTCGGCTTTTGCCGCTACACGTTAGAACTCGCATCTTTTTGCATGGATCGGCTGCGGAGGGGTAGGGGATGCACACCGAGGGGTTTTCCAGCACTCGGAGGCCCTGGAAGTCGGTCGGCGGCGAGCTTCAACGGCGAAGATCTTCGGTGCACGTCGGGGTGGCTGTTGGGGCACAAGGCACGTCGTTTCCTTCACCTACAGGGATCCCCGGCGGCGGTGGAACGTGATCAGCACGTTAGATCAGTAAATTTGAGCAAGGATCAACGGAAATTGGCTGTAGAATCTTTGGTTCTCACCGGAGAGAAGAACGGCCGATCGGGAGGGGGGAACAGGGCGATGTCGATGTTTATATAGGCGAGGGGGGGGGGCGGCGGTCTGTTGGGATCGAGTTGGAGTCGTCCGGGACCGGGAGTCGAGCTGGGGACGCCGGTTTCCGGAGTTGGTTGCGATCGGGCGCGGGGAAAAGTCCGGTCGGTTGGCGCGAGCGGGAGGTAGGAGATGACATGCGGGCCCTGCGTGTCAGTGAAAGGAAAAGAGGGTGCGCGGTTGTTGGCTGGCGCGGGGGAATAGTGAGCCGGCTGGCGGGTTTCGGCTCACTGGCCGGCTGAGGTTTTCTTTTTTCTTTTCTTTTTTGTTTTGATTTGAATTTGAATTCCAGTTTAAATTTGAATTTCTGCACCACATGCAATACGTCTAAAAAATTTTTAAGTCCCCTCTTTAGCACATTTTGGGGTGTTACAGCTCTACCCCCCTTAAAAGAAATCTCGTCCTCGAGATTGGTGGTTCTTTGGAAAACAATTCCGGAAACTGTGCCTTAAGCTCGTCTTCTCGCTCCCATGTGGCTTCCTTTTCCGAGTGATGCTTCCACTGCACCTTGCACATCTGGATTCTTTTATTTCTCGTGAGGCGTTCCCTTGTCTCCAAAACCTTGACCGGTTGCTCGGCATAAGACAGATCCTCTCCTACATCAACCTCATTCATGGGTAACATCTCTTCAGGCGTTCTTAGACATTTCTTTAGTTGTGACACATGGAATACGTCATGCACATCCGATAGGCGAGCCGGTAGTTCCAGTTGATATGCCACTTCGCCTTTCCTCTACAGAACCTGAAAGGGTCCGATGTATCGAGGTGACAACTTCCCTTTCACCTTGAACCGATGAAGTCCTCAGATAGGGGATACCTTGAGATAGACATAGTCCCCCACGTTGAAAATAAGCTCTCTTCTCCGTACATCGGCATAACTCTTTTGTCGGGTCTGTGCTATCCTCAAGTTGTTGCGGATTTCCCTCACTTTCGCCTCGGCTTCTTGTAGAACCTCGGGCCCAAACACTTTACTTTCCCTCGTTTGGTTCCAAAATAGGGGAGTTCTGCACTTCCTCCCATACAAAGCCTCAAATGGTGACATCTTCATACTAGCATGATAGCTGTTGTTAAAGGAGAACTCCGCATACGGTAAGTTCTTATCCGAACTCCTATTGTTCTTGAGCGCACACGCTCTCAGCATATCCTCAAGGATCTGATTGGTTCTTTCCGTCTGTCCGTCAGTCTGGGGTAGATAGGCAGAACTAAAATTCAGATGAGTTCCCATGGTTTCATGTAACTTCTGCCAGAACATTGAGGTGAACTGTGTCCCTCGATCTGACACTATCTTCTTTGGTACCCCATGGAAACATACGATCCTTGACATGTACAATTCTTCCAACTTGGATCCGCTGTAGCTTTCTTTCACGGGGATGAAATGAGCTGCCTTGGTTAGCCTATCGATGTTGACCCATATCGAATCATATCCCGATTGGGTCCTGGGTAGTCCCACTATGAAGTCCATACCTATTTCTTCCCATTTCCATTCAGGCACTTTATGTGGTTGCAATAGTCCCGCGGGTCGTTGTTGTTCCTCTTTCACCAACTGACATGTGTCACATAGGGCAACATGTTCCGCGACATCTCGCTTCATGCCATACCACCAATACCTGCTCTTGAGGTCATGATACATCTTCGTACTCCCAGGATGAATGGAATAGTCGGAATCATGAGCCTCCTTCAAAATCAATTCACGGATCTCCTTCACTTCAGACACACAGATTCTTTTCCCGTGCCACACCGTACCTTGTTCATCCTCTCTGAACCCAGGGGCTTTATTATCCTTGATGAGTTCTCTAATCTCTTGTATCTTCTCATCATTCTTCTGACCATTGCGTATGTCTTTCTCTAATGTGGAGTCCACTTCCATGGCGATGGCCTCACCACTATTCACTAGACATAGATTGAGTTATATAACATCTTCCTTCAATTCTGCAGGCATGTCCTTCAAGCTCAACCTATTGACCTGCACCTTCCGGCTTAAAGCATCTGCCATGACGTTCGCTTTCCAAGGATGATAGTTGATGCCCACATCAAAGTCATTGATTAGCTCTAACCATCTCCTTTGTCTGAGGTTGAGATCTGGCTGTGTGAAATGTACTTTAGGATCTTATGATCCGTATATATCTCTGTCCTTTCCCCCATCAAGTAATGCCACCAGATCTTCAATGCGTGTACCACTGCGGCTAGCTCTAGGTCATGTGTAGGATAGTTCTTCTCGTGTTTCTGGAGCTGCCGGGACGCATAATCCACGACATGCTCCTCTTGCTTGAGAACACATCCCAACCCGTTTCCAGAGGCATCGCAGTACACCGAAAAGTTCTTCTGCATATCTGGCATAACTAGCACTGGGGCTGTTGTCAATCTTTTCTTCAGCTCTTGAAAACTCGTCTCACACTGCGGTGTCCATGTGAATGTGATTCCCTTCTCTAACAATTTGGTGAGGGGTCTCGAAATCTTGGAGAAACCCTCGATAAACTGTCGATAATACCCAGCCAATTCTAAGAAGCTTCGAACTTCCCTGACATTCTCAGGGGTCTTCCACTTCTGTACATCCTCGATCTTGGCGGGATCTACGGAGATTCCTCCCTCCGAGATTATATGTCCTAAGAAGGGAACTTTCTTCAGCCAAAACTCACACTTGCTCAACTTGGCATATAGTTGGTGTTCTCTCAGCTTTTGCAACACTAACCTTAGATGTTTCTCATGTTCTTCTTCATCTTTGGAAAAGACAAGAATGTCATCTATGAAAACCACCACAAATTTGTCCAGATATTCCATGAATACCTTGTTCATGAGATACATGAAGTATGCCGGGGCATTAGTTAGCCCGAAAGGCATGACGGTGTATTCATACAGCTGGTACCGAGATACGAAAGCTGTCTTTGGAATGTCTGTTTGTCTTATCTTAAGTTGGTGGTATCCCGACCTGAGATCAATTTTTGAGAACACACAAGCTCCCGTCAACTGATCAAATAAGTCTTCAATGCAGGGTAATGGGTACTTGTTCTTGATGGTTACTTCATTCAACGCACGGTAGTCTACGCATAACCTTTGGGACCCGTCCTTCTTGGGCACAAATATCACTGGAGCTCCCCATGGTGAGGAACTAGGACGAATGTACCCCTTCTCTGTCAATTCTCTTAAATGTTCCTTGAGTTCTTCCAGCTGTTTGGAGTCCATCCGATAGGGTCTCTTGTATATCGGAGTTGTTCCAGGCACTAGCTCAATCGCGAATTCCACTTCACGACTGGGAGGCATACCTGGCAACTCCTCCGGAAAAACGTCTGGATATTCCCTGATGATCCTGATCTCCACCACTTCCACCTCAACTTGATTGAGTTTAATGTCCCTCCTAGGCTCTTGTATGGTTATGAACTTTACTCTGGTGCCACTTGGGTGAGTTAGTTCCACCGTTCTTGTCGAACAACGGATGATTCCTTTATGTTTGTTCAACCAATTCATACCAAAAATAATATCTATCCCTTGTGAATCTATCACTATGAGGTTGGCAGTAAATACTACCCCATGTCTTGTCCTTATCTCTCCCCCTAGAGAGTTTACTGCTAGCATATGGTCCATTTGAGTTGTTGCTAGATCATGCTTCTTAACAAACCCTTGAGCAATGAACGAGTTGGTAGCACAAGAATCAAACAACAGGGTTGCAATGTGTAAATTGGCAGGAAACTTACCAATTACCACGTCAGGTGCCTCTTGCGCTTCCTCCATGGTCACGTGGTTCACCCATCCTCACATCACATTCTGCTGTTGTGGCTGCATGGGCTTCTTCTTTGGGAACTTATGGGCGTAGTGCCCACTTCACCACAGTTGAAGCATTGCACCCCAACCTTAGGTGCCTGGCCTTTGTTGTCTTCGGGTTGGTTTGGGGGTCCTTGTACTGCTGGTCGAGGTTGATATGTGGGGCCAGGCTGCTGTACAAACTGACGTTGTGGCTGTGCGGGTGCTGACGGATGCCTGAAATTCGGGTTGTACCCTCTCGGTGCTGAGTAGGGTACCACAGCACGGCTCGTCTGCCCTGCGGGTTGCTGCATCAGACTTGGGCGTGTGTTGCTACCCGAGGCTTGGTGTGACCATCCTGCCTTCCTCTTGTTTTCATTTTCCAAGGCCTTCAGCTTCCTCTCCACTACAAATGCTCTGTCTACCATCTTTTGGAAGCTTTCATATTCGTTGGAGGACATTGCACATTGCATCTCCGCAGTAAGTCCTTCCAGAAAGCAGTCCGGTTTTTGCTCATCAGTTTCGATGTCCCGTGGTGCATAACGGGATAGTTGGGTTAACTTAGTGAGGTATTCCCTCACAGTCATGTTTCCTTGCTGCAGTCCCAAGAACTCCTTCCTCTTGTTTTTGAGTTCACCCCTTGGTATGTAATGGTTGCGGAAACTGCGCTTGAACTCTTCCCAAGTGATGTTCTCGGGGTCATGATGGGCTGCTACGTAAGCGGTCCACCAATCAGCAGCAGGTCCATGTGCTCATGGGAAGTCCCCTGCTGCACTGGTGGGTACTTGTACTCTGCGGTACCACTCTCATGCTGGAGGACATACATGTACTCAGTCCTGTCCAGGTGGCGACGGTAGATGTAACTCTGGCAGGTGATGGCCTCCCAGGTGACATCCTTCTCGGCATCGACCTGTGTTGCTCGACAAGCTGGAGAGCGGTGGATCTTGAGCAGCTGATTTTCATGGATAATCCTCATTTCTGAACTCCATTCTCCCCGCTTCTCACGGATGGTCCGGGTGGAGCTGTAGTGTATGATTAGCTTGCCCGTATTGCCGGCAGCGTGGAGCATACGCCGTAGACGGCGCAACAAGCCTCCTACTGCCAATCCGTAGGAGTGGTACGTCACCGGACGACTCTCCTCTCTTAGGGCAAGGGCAACTACAGAAACTCTCCCTCCGGTGGACTTGCGGGCGGTGCGGATCATGCGAACCATCTAAAACATAAAGCATTTAAAATTAAGTTAGATAAGATTTAAATAGAAATCGTATTTTGAATAGAGTTGGGGCAAGGTGAATAAAGGGACCCATTAAACACCACTTTTCAACCCACACCTTTGTAAAATAGTTTTTAAGAAAATAGGGTCCTTAAATACGTCCATTTCTACCTAGGTCCATGTTCCTACGGGCAACCTTGGCTCTGATACCACTTTTGCACACCCGGTTTCTCCGAAGAACAACCGAGTGAATATCACATGTATGCCAGGATCATTCTCTCATACATGTGATGACAAATAGTGAAGCATCATTTATTACAAGCCAGGTGTCAAATATAAATAAGTCTTACATAGAATACGTCTCGATGGACAATAATAAGTTCAGAACATGTAAATAAAGAAGCAGCGGAATATAAATCTTGTGGGCTCCGTCACAGGCGTTGCCCGGGGGACTCCATGAACCTAGAATCCTTCTTCGGGTCCGAAGTCTTGGTCATTGAACACCACATCATCCCCTTGACCTGAGCAACAATTTAAACCAACAAATATGCAAGTTTGAGTGCCGTTGGTACTGAGCAAGTGTGGGAAAGTTATGTCATGCATGGCTAGAGCAAGGAGAGGTTGAACTCATGGTTAAAGCACTACGCAATTATTACCTATCACCTTAGCTTAATAAGCACCTACATTACTACACAAGTGAAATGGATCCCAATCTCCCAACCCATCATCAATATCAAGTAACCATAACATCATTTCCAATGTTAAGCTCCCCGCTTAACATCCACAACTTCCAAGGTCATCATCCTCTAATCATGAATAAGTCCAAGCCGCTCTTGACCGTGAGCACGACTGTGATGACAGTTTTGACTCTGCAGAGTTTGCACCACTGTACCAACATGTAGTGATTTGATCCCCCGTTGCCGGGTGGACTAAAAGAACCTCCATTATGATAGTGGCCACGAACCACATTCACACTTCCCAGGTGTGTAGCCAGGAGATCACTACGAAGCCTTTACAAAGGGATTCCCGACGAGCGTGGGACCACTGAGGTTTCACCCCTAACAGCATACAAGAGGCTCCAACCCCGCTGCAGTGGCCCCCCTCTTGAGCCTTGCGGTTCATACGGTAGTCCAGCTGACACCTATTCCCCGCACCATCCAACACACCCATACTACGCCGGGGATACACCTATTTAATTGGCTAAGCTGCCCCATCTCAGCATGTGGTTGGCACGGTAAAGCCAGGTTACATGCTCCATAAACCGGTCCTTAGGATCCAGGCAAGTACTAAACACAAACCCGAGTCTCGTGCACCCAGCACCAACCAAATCATCCAACTTGCCTCGATCCCTACCTCTACATAACTCATAACATCTCATTCAAGAGTAAGGTAAATAAATTGATGATCTCATATCCCAATTATCCCATTCTAAGCATGGCTAAGCATAAGCATAATAATAAATGACACGATAAAATGAATCCCAACCCAAGCTACAAGGACACAAGGTAATGCAATTCTAGGGAAACTTCCTAGCATGGGTTTCATATTTCAATTGACAATACAAATAATTCTATCTACACATCCTAGTATAGGATCAAAGTGGTCAAGGACACTTGCCTTCTTCCTGCTTCTCTGGGAATGGAAAGTCCTGGTCTTGGAAGGGGAGAACTTGCTCTGGGGCAGGTTCTACTCATGCCAATACACATAGCAAAAGAAAACAACAATCCATAATACATAGTTCACACTTTCACTTCATACAACTCACACATAAATACATATGATAGTCATTCACCTTTCTAAGTGTTGTGGTTACTCTAGATGTGTTGATTGTTAGCCTACATGCACTTTTAAACATATGTATATGATTTCTAACTTTTGTATTCAGATTTCTATTTGCACACTATATATGAATTTCCAATTTAAACAAATTCTTTATACACTTCTTAGCTACCATGTTTGCATGAAAAGTAATTTCCTACTCCAAATAGGTTTTCAGATCTTCTACAAAATCCTAAACTGAAGTTTTTGGATTTGGAGACCCCATTTATCATTTTCTAATTATGCATACCTATTTTCCTATATTTTCAGATTTATTTTCTATGCCTAAAAGTGAGTTTTAATGTTAACTAGTAGGGCATATCATCTAAACAGAATAGGTTCTGATCTAAAATATTATATAATATATTTTTGAACTTCTCCTCTGATGTGAACTAATTTAAATTTATTTTACAAATTTTCAGAATTATTTCCTAACCCAAAAATGTGTCCCTATAACTAATAAATGTGAAAATCAGTTAGACAGATGCATTTTAGCCTAAAAATCTATTTTTAACTCATTCTAAAGTTTTCCAAGTGCTAGGAGAGTTTAAATTGAATTTACAATGTGTTTGCCTCACCTCTTAAATTTAAATCCTAATCACATATTCAAATTTCTGAGTTTATTATCATATAGGGTCAAAAGGTAAATCCACCCTACTACAGGGTCTAATTTATTATTTCATAAATTTCCCGGGGTCTAACTACACATAACAGAGGGGTTTTCCTAATTTTTATTAAGTCCAGGGGCTAAAACTGATTTTTAAATGAATTTACACGAATTTCTGAAGTTTCAGGGGCTAGATCAGAAGTTTCCGGGGCTAGCTCGTGTTTTCCGAGATCCCCAGGGGGTAGCGCATAAGAATCCCGGCCTTTATAACGCGGTGCTGATGTGGACCGTCCGATTTAAAATAGATGGCTCAGATTAGATCGCCGAACCGGTACGCGCGGGTGTTAATTCTACCGTGCGATTTAAAATAGACGGCCCTCAAGGGGCCACGTCGCCCTGGCCGGGGCCAGCCCGCGCGCGCGGCGGCGTTGGTGACGATCTCGCCGGCGCAGCCTCGGCTTTTGCCGCTACACGTTAGAACTCATATCTTTTTGCATGGATCGGCTGCGGAGGTGTAGGGGATGCTCACCGAGGGGTTTTCCAGCACTCGGAGGCCCTGGAAGTCGGTCGGCGGTGAGCTTCACCGGCAAAGATCTTCGGTGCACGTCGGGGTGGCTGTTGAGGCGCAAGGCACGTCGTTTCCTTCACCTACAGGGATCCCCGGCGGTGGTGGAACGTGATCAGCACGTTAGATCAGTAAATTTGAGCAAGGATCGACGGAAATTGGCTGTAGAATCTTCGGTTCTCCCCGGAGAGAAGAACAGCCGATCGGGGGGGGGGGGAAACAGGGCGATGTCGACGTTTATATAGGCGAGGGTTGGCGGCGGTCTGTTGGGATCGAGTTGGAGTCGTCCGGGACCGGGAGTCGGGCTGGGGACGCGGGTTTCCGGATTTGGTTGCGATCGGGTGCGGGGAAAAGTCCGGTCGGTTGGCGCGAGCGGGAGGTAGGAGATGACACGCGGGCCCCGTGTGTCAGTGAGAGGAAAAGAGGGCGCGCGGTTGTGGACTGGCGCGGGGGAATAGTGAGCTGGCTGGCGGGTTTCGGCCCACTGGCCGGCTGAGGTTTTCTTTTTCTTTTTCCTTTTCTTTTCTGTTTTGATTTGAATTTGAATTCCAGTTTAAATTTGAATTTCTGCACCACATGCAATACGTCCAAAAAATTTTAAATTCCCCTCTTTAGCAGATTTTGGGGTGTTACAAGAGTTGATACTGGGAACCACGCCGATCTCTCGGAGACCATACAAAGTGGCTCCGAATGAATTAGCCGAGCTGAAGGAGCAACTAAAAGATCTGATGGACAAGGGGTTCATTCGTCCATGTTCATCACCATGAGGTTGCTCAGCTTTATCTGTGAAGAAGAAGGATGCGACGCTGAGGCTATGCGTCGATTATCGTCCTTTGAATGCTGTGACAATAAAGAACAAGTGTCCACTACCAAGAATTGATATTCTCTTCGATCAGCTAGTGGGTGCTAAAGTATTCTCCAAGATGGACTTAAGGTCGGGATATCATCAAATCAATATTCGAGCGGAAGATATCCCGAAAACAGCATTCTCGACAAGATATGGACTCTATGAGTATCTTGTCATGTCATTTGGGTTGACCAATGCTCCGGCTCACTTTATGTACCTTATGAACTCAGTATTCATGCCGCAGCTAGATCAGTTCTTCGTGGTATTCATCGACGACATCTTGGTCTATTCTAAATCTGAAGAGGAACACGCTAAACATTTGCATATTGTGCTCCAACGACTGAGAGATCACAAGCTCTATGCAAAGTTTAGTAAATGTGAATTCTGGATCAACCAAGTGCCGTTTCTTGGACATATTATTTCAGCGGAAGGCATTGCTGTTGATCCAAGCAAGATTGAACAAGTTCTGAGGTCGAAGTCCCCAACATCAGTCCATGAAGTTCATAGCTTCTTCGGTTTGGCGGGATATTATCAGAGGTTCATCCCGGGCTTCTCAAAAATCTCCAAACCTATGACGGAGCTACTAAAGAAGGGCATCAAGTATGATTGGAGCAAGCCATGTGAGGAGGATTTTCAAGCGTTGGTGAAACACCTCAAAGCAGCCCCGGTTCTAGCTCAACCGGATATAACCAAGCCTTTTGATGTTTATTGTGATGCGTCCGGCATCGGGCTCGGTTGTGTACTCATGCAATGAGGGCGTGGGGTCGCATATGGATCACGGCAATTACGGAATCATGAGCAACATTATCCAACTCATGACCTCGAGCTCGCTGCCGTGGTATTAGCTTTGAATATGTGGAGACATTACCTATTGGGAAATCTGGTTCATCTCTACACCGACCACAAAAGCTTGAAGTACATATTCACTCAAAGAGAGTTGAATATGCGGCAACGGCGATGGTTGGGGCTGATTAAGGACTATGAGATTGAAATTCATTATCACCCGGGCAAGGCAAATGTGGTTGCCGATGCCCTCAGCCGGAAGTATCATATTCATAATCTGACCGTTACGCCAATAGAAGAGGAAGAACCAAGTCTCTACTTGGTTCCATACGGAGCTCTGCATAACCTAGCTCTCATACCCACAATAAGAGAGGGGGTTATGAAAGCTCAAAAGCAAGACAAGGGCATGGCTCATATCAGAAGGAGGTTGAAGAACGGGGAGATGAAATGTTTCCGGTTAGATGATGAAGACACCCTATGGTTCAAGGACCGGATAGTCGTACCCCGTGATATGAGGCTGCGGAAGAAAATTTTGGATGAGGCTCACTTATCCAAATTTTCTATTCATCCGGGCAGCAACAAGATGTACCAAGAATTGAAGACTAAATTTTGGTGGACCCGTATGAAGAGAGAGATTGCTAAATACGTATCAGAATGTGATACGTGTCCGCGAGTTAAAGCCGACCACATGAAGAGAGCGGGGACCTTACAACCGCTAAGCGTTCCAGCATGGAAGTGGGAGGATATTAGTATGGACTTCATTGTTGGACTACCTCTCACGGCTAATAAGCATGATTCAATTTGGGTAATCGTGGATCGGTTAACCAAATCAGCACGCTTCATTCCGGTGCGTACCAAATATAACGCCAAAAAGTATGCGGAGTTGTACATAGCGTGAATCTTTTGCTTGTATGGTGTTCCCCGTACCATTGTCTCCGACAGAGGATCGCTGTTCGTGTCCTGCTTCTGGGAACAGCTACACGCATCCTTGGGAACTAAATTGATTCAAAGCTCCGCGTACCACCCTCAAACCGATGGGCAAACTGAGAGGGTGAATCAAATCCTTGAGGATATGCTAAGGGCGTGTGCCATCCACCACAGTAAGAGCTGGGATGATCACTTACCGTTGGCGGAGTTCTCATATAACAATGGTTATCAAACGAGCATAAAAATGGCTCCTTATGAAGCTCTCTACGGCCAGATGTGCCGCACAACCTTGAACTGGTGTGAATCCGGCGAGAGGGTTATTTACGGGATTGATCTCGTAAATGAAGCAGAAGAGCGGGTGAGGCTTATTCAGGAAAATCTTAAAGCCGCTCAGTCCAGACAAAAGAGCTATGCGGATAGGAGACGTCATCCTCTGGATTTTCATGTTGGGGACCACGTATACCTCCGCGTATCTCCTATGAAGGGCATTCACCGATTCGGAGTAAAAGCAAAATTAGCTCCGCGTTTTATCGGTCCCTTCATCATCATTGAAAGATGTGGACCCGTGGCATACCGTTTGGAGCTACCGGCAGACTTAGCCGGAGTTCATAACGTCTTCCACGTATCTCAGTTGTGGAAGTGTTTGAAAGTTCCAACGGAGGCTCTCACGGAAGGCATAACAGATTTGAAGCCGGACCTCACTTATGTCGAGCATCCAACCCGGATAATTGATGAAAAGACTCGCGAGACCAGGAACCGGACGCTGCGATTTTTCAAGGTGCTATGGAAAAATCACACGTCCGACGAAGCTACATGGGAAAGCGAGGAATATTTGCAACACAATCATCTGGAGTTGTTAGAGGCTTCTATTAGTAGTTGTCCACTCCACGTTGTCCTTAATTATGAATCTCGGGACGAGATTCTTTTTAAGGGGGGAGGAATGTAAAAGTCCCAAAACTTGTAAATGGAAAACTTGAGCTATGAATAAAGTTATGTTTAAATACAAGGAATTGGACTTACAAAAACTTTGTTTACTCATAAAAGTGTTGGCATGTGCAATATAAACTTTGATTTCAGTTTGAACTAAAAGGGTAACATCAAAAAGAAGAAGGGCATTTTCAAAAAGGGGAGATTCAAACTGATGTTTAAAAAGTTGTATTTGTAATGGCCAACTCAAGAATTAGATGGCATAATTGAATTCTTCAGGCCCAAATTATGAGGAAGACAAATTTTGGGCAAATTTGGAGGTGCTTTGATATATATATCAAAGTGACTTGTAAATTTCATCCAAATTTGAATTTAAATTTGAAATTGAGGCACAACTTGTTACATTGCCAAATGACTTTTGAATTTGAGCTCCACATGATTGGAATGTGCAATGTGCCCAAATTTGGAGATATTTGGGGAGGAGCAGAGGTGGACCCCCACATGTCAGTGAGCTAAACTGAAACTTACACCCGAAGTATTCACTGCTCGGACTGAAGCAACCGAAGCCACCTCCGGGCGCCACCGAGCCGCGCCAGAAACTCCCCGTGAAGCCACCTCCCGCGACGTGCGATGTGCTGGCGACCAGATCCTGCTCTTGGCTGCGTAGGAAGTGATCGGTTCGCCACCGAACGCAGACTTTCGAGTCGGTTCTTCCTCGCACGACAATAAGACCGAGAACGCTGCCGCCTCGGGCTATCGTCCGGGAGCCGGGAAAAACCAAGCGTGCAGATGTAAGGTCCTCAGTTTTTGACACACATTTGCAGTGTTCATCACCACACCACACACCTCATTTGAGGAAGGATGATGAACACAAATGAAGAGCAAGTAACAATTATCAACATGCTCATTAGAGAACAAACTCACACATTGCAAAAGTGGTATTTTCCACATGTGATATAGATGGGCTGGACATATGAAAACTCCTACACTTTACTAAGGATGTCCATGCCAAGTTTCACCGAAATTCAAAACCTTTTTGATGTCATTTTGGGTATAGTTAGGAAGAGGGCAGTTTGAAACCATATTCAAATTCAAACTGTTTTTATCCCATGAATTTAAAAGTGGGAGGCATATTCTTAGTCAGCACATTTTTGTGAGCTCACACACCAATTTTCACTCCATTTGGAGTTGATCTTGACATGAGCTAAGTGGGAGAAATTCAAACTTTATTTGAATTTCAAACTGAACTTGTGCTGAAATTCATTCAAACCAAACCTCATTTGAACTTTGATCAATTCAAATGGCTCATGGGTGAATAATTTGAATTGCCAAGGGTAGTATGGGGTTCACTGTTTACAACAGTGATTAGGAGTAAATTTCAGAGGTTAAAACTGGAAGTGGTACCCACATGTCAGCCACTGCTCAGATCAAACCGACTGAGACTTTTTCACTCGGGTCGCCGAGCCGCAGCGGTGATCGCCACCGAGGGCAGCCGCCGCACCAGCAGCTGCTTGCCCACGCGCGGGCGTGAGGCGGTGCAGAGCCTTCTTAAGGCGCCTGCCCCCCTCCTCGGACGAGGCATCCCCGTTCTTCCCCGCAAGAACTCAGCGCTGGCCAAAAATTTCTGCAGCTCGGAATCGACCGGAGGACGCCGATCGCAGCTCCCTCCATCCACTCCAGAGCCCCAGCAAGGTACTAGAGACCTTCCTCCGTCCTCCCCGTTGCTAGAATTCAGTTGAAACCGATTGATATTGGCTGTGCCGAAAGATCAAATTCGGGACTTGGAACCGCCGCACCTCGGGCTCTCGTGGACAGCCCAACCAGGGCGTTGTCACGCCCGAGCCAAGGCATCCTTGGACGCGCTGGTGACCGGTGCTGCTAATCCCCGAGCCACAGCTCGAGAGGTTGCTCACCGGCGGCGAATTTCCACTTTCCCCTTTCTGTGTGCAGAACGACCTTCGGGTGCGAGTCTGTTTAATTCATGCTCTAGAAAGGATTAGGGGGCCTCAAGCCGCTCTCACACAAGCTAGACACGGTAACGCACAAGTTGCCTTCACAACTCTGGGCCGGAGAACCTCTGTACCCGGCGTAATTTGAGGTCTATCAATGGCGGGATGAACGGGCGGCATCGGGCGCACGGTGAGGACCTATTTCAGGCCTTCCCCGAGCTGCCTCGAGCTCATGTCGACCTTCTCTGAGGTCCACTGATGCTCCCCGACCGATTTCCCAAGTAGTTGAGGTGCTAGAGAAGTCAGCCGACGTGGCCGAAGTCGTTCCGAGGTGGCGGCTGTCGCCGACCATGCTCCCGCCATTGTCATGAGCAGCTGACCCTAGAATCCTGTTCCCCGAGTAAAAATAGGCAGGGGCGGCCAGAATCGAGAAGTTTGGAGCTGTACAGCAGCCGGCGGCGAGCTCTCCGGCGAGGTTCCTCGGCGGAGGAGCGCGGGCGTCGCGAGGTTGAAGAAGGGGGTGGACCCAGCTGTCAGCGGGAGATATTTTGAATCGGGATCCGGCTGCGGCCGGGATCGGGTGTGCTGGCGCGCAAAATCCTTGTGGACCGCGGTGTGCTGTCGCCTCGGCATGCGACGTGTGTCCCCTGGGCCCACGCGCGAGTTTAAACTTTTTCCCGATTTTCAGATTTCATTCAAACTTCAAAACCTTATAACTTTGGCTAGAAAGCTCCAAATTGAGTGAACCAAATTTTGTTGGATTCAGCTCTCTGAGTACTTTCCAGCAAATCAAGTTTCACTTCATGAAAACCCTTAATTCTCTAGAATTAATTCCTCAAAGTTTAAACTGTTAGGAATTTTAACTGGAGAATCCTTTGGATTAAAATCCTGAAATTTTGCTGGGATGTTCACCAAACTATCCCTGAACTACCATAAAAATTTCAGACCCATTGGAGCTCATCTGATCCACCTAATGGTGTGATTAGTGAAACTGTTCCAGAGAAAATAGAAAATGTTCAGAATCATTTTCAGAATTTTCTCTGAAATTGTTTAGCTCATAACTTTAGCTAGGAACCTTCAAATTAAGTGAGACCAACTCCATTAGAACCCTCTGAAAATCTAGTTTTCATAAAGTCATAGTTTGTTTCATGAAAATTCCTAGAACACCCTAAGAGTTCCAATTAAGGTCAATGACATAATTAATTGTTGAGGGCTCAAATGAGCTTTGCTGCAACTAAAACTTGACCAAGTCTCTGTTTAGGTTGTAATCGAGCCACAGTAAAAGTTTCACAGTCATTAGGTCTTTCTAGCAAGGGTTATAGACTTCACAACTTCAAAGTTAATACAAATGCATTTAAATTGATACATATATTGCTCTTATCATGTAGTCGCTAAGGTCGAGGAGGAACCCGAAGTCCTAGACTTTGTTACTCCGGAGGAACAGCTAGCCTACGACCAAGAGCAGCAAGGCAAGCTCCAGTTTGCATTAACCTTTTTACAAATGTTTATTGTTTTGGGCACATCTTTGAATATTGTTGTGATTCTTTGCATTAGAGTCTTGATTGGAAACCCAACTGCATAGCCAAGAAAACCATGGGTTGGGTTTAGGATTGAAAACCTCGTTAGCCACTGCATTCCTAAGATACAGTAGGATTCGGTACAAGTCGAGTAGTTGGAACTACTCGCGAGCATAGGCTAGAGGCACTCGACTCGGGTAGTGATAGCACATGAAACACATGGCAAGAAAATGAGACCAAGCGGAGGTTAAGGGCAGCAGGACTTTGGGGTCTGTGTGCTGTAGCTCCACTTGTGTTGATTGAGGACCGAGCCGTGTGCGGGCCTGTTGAACAAGCTAGAACAGTACCGAAGACCTACCGGCTATATGGGAACTGGGAAACTGATGTAACTCGGGTAGCTGGGTGTTGAGGCATAGCTGGTCGTTCAGAGGGTAGGTTGAGAGCTCGAGGTGTAAATCGGCTGGCGGCACTGAGATGCGCGTGCAGAGACCTCTTGCTCGGGACGATTGGACCGGTTCAACATTTGGCTAACGGGTGAAAGGTAGTCGCGTACAGCGTCCGTGATGGTTGTTGTAGGCAACATCGAGTACGGGCGTACGTGACGGGTTGTTCGGGTAACCCTGCAGGTGTAAATCGATTATAATCGCCGTCCCTCGTGGTCAGTGAGTACCACTTGTTCACTGTACCGTGACGTAGAAAGAACAGGCTAGTCACATGTTAAAATGTTGCTGATTGAAAGATGGACATTGATTGTTAATGATATGCTGTAGCTTAGAGCTAACTAAAGTTCTTTTCAACTTTGGGCAAAGTACATGAGAGAAATGTGTTTCTTGTTTGATTGCGGCTCTCTCATGTGCCTTAGCGTAAGGTTCTCCACAACCTGCTGCTAAAACTTGAAAGTAAGGTTCTACTAATTAGGCGAGTCCTTGCAACTGATTTTTACCTCATGTAACCCATTACCCTCATGTAGAAGTTCCATGTTTAGGTGAGACGGGTCAGACTTGCTGAGCCTTCATGCTCACTGCTTGTGTTTGAAGCTTTTGCAGGGTTCTATGAGGAACGGACTCCCGAAGAGGAGACGGAACCCCAGGAGGGGAACCCCGTCGAGTGGGAGTCGTGCACGCCGCAGAGTTAGTGTGCGTGTGTGCTAGCAAGAACACATTCGAGGGCTGAACGTGCACTTGATGCTTAGTCTACGCCCGCGAGTGTAGACTGAACTTATTTTGATGTAAACATGTTCATAAACTTGTTTATGTAATAACATTTCTGCTTCCGCTTTGTACCTTTGACGTGTGTTATACGGTGCTGTGCAACGCAGCATCCCTCAGCGTGATCCTGGCTCGACAGGACCTTGGGGTCTTGTCAGCAGAGGCCTGCCAAGCCGAAAAACCACACTGTGAGCTCGTCCTCCATCTGCTAAGCACGGAATCCAGGGAGTTGCTGCCTTCCCGACTCGAAATTGGCTCGTCGCCTCGGCGACCTAACCTCACAGCGGGTTGGGGAGCTCATGGACAGCCTATACCAGGCCCTTTCACGCCCAAGCAAGGACACCCCCGGACGCGCGGGTGAGCCGTGCTGCTCACCCCCAGGCCTCAAGTCGAGCTGTGAATCACCGAGAGCCAATTCGGGGATTTTCTTTCGGAGGACACAATTCGACCTTCCGGTACGAGGTGATTAAATTCGATTGCAATTCGTGTTTGTAGTTCACCAAGTCTTGCACACGGGAGCTAGACTGGCTAGCGACTCCATTTCCTTCGCAAACCTAGCCTAGAACCGAATGGTTACAACTAATTTCGAGTTTTCCAGGCGGTGATCATGGCGGGAACCGCCGAGCACACTGTGAGACCCCATATCGAGCCGTTACCAATCCAGTTTGAGCCAAAGCCGAGCATCCTCATGACCCACTGATGCTTTAGAGCAAATTCTCCGAACCTTTGGCGGGCTAGGATGCTCGAACCACGGCGCCGAAGCTTCACCGAGGTCTGCGCACGTCGCCGACCTAGTTCCGAGCGTCGTTAGCTTGTGCTGACCCCCTAGATGAGTTGCTCATCCCTGAAAACCCCCGGGCGGCGAGTAGCAGGCCGTGAGATGGCCGGGAAGTCAAGTCCGCCGAGGTCAGCGCAACGCCGGCGAGGGGGTGGCTCGCTCGGGAAAAAGGGGGCCGGGAGGAAGAAGAAGCCGCTGGCCCCACCGGTCAGTGGCTGTGGCGGTCAAATGAGATTGGTTTTGGCCACCTGATCTGCTTCGGCTACAGCCGGAGCAGCTGTGGACCAGGGTGTGGCTGCAGCAAGGGATTGACACGTGTGCCGGTCAGAATTTAAACTTTTCCCCAATTTATTTGGAATTCCAGATTTAGTTCAAACTTTAGAACCTCATAACTTTTGCTAGGAAGCTCCAAATTTAGTGATTCAAATTGGGTTGGATTCAGGATGCAAAGCTATAACCAAATAAGCAACCCAATTTGTATGAAAATCAGTAGATAATTCTGGAAAATTCTTTAAAACCTTTCAGCAAAAGCATTTTTGAGGGAGTTTGGTTCATCCAAAAATCCTCAAATTTTGCCAGAATGTTCTTTAGGATGTTAGAAAACTCGTGTAAAAGTTTCAGCTCATTTGGAGTTGATTTATTTAGGGTAATTCTGATTTTAAATTTCTGTATTCAAATGAATACAGAAACATTTTCAGAGAATTTCCAAAACTTGGAGATTCAGTTCGGGGCATTTCTTAGCTCCAAAAATCCTAGGAAAATTCATGCATGCTCCCTGAGCTATGAGTGAAATTGTAGTTCACTTGAATTTGCATGAAAGTGCAAATTTATTCAGAATTTGATTCCTTTTTGCCTAAATGCTTAGGGAATTGTTCTGGGTGATCTACTTAGTAAAATATTCTGAATTTTGGTCCAGATGGCTTTCTTGTGACAAGGAACGCACATAAAAATTTTCAGCTACATTGGAGCTCTGGATCACCACTATCCTTTTCAACCTACTTTAGATGAGTAGCACACAAGTGATGAAATGTAATTATCACTTGATCATGTTGCTTCACCCAAACCAAACCACTAGCCCCAGTGTCATTTTAAATTCTTAAACAGAGTTCCAGTTTTAAACTTGTCTTTAGAACTTGTTAGCAAAAGTTTTATAATTAAACATGTATACCTATTCATAACATGTAGTGATAAAACGTGGAAAGTGAAGAAGGAGAAATTATGCTTGGATCAAGGAGCAGGAAGGGCAGGAGTTGAACTTCAAGACATCAGCAACTAACCTCATATTATCTGACTTTAGTCATATGCAAAACCAAGGCAAGCCCCGGTTTGCACTTAAGATGTTTTTAAAGTTTTCCTTTGTTTACCACTATGGGTCAAAGTTTGTATGTGCATTAGGTCAAGGATGTTTTGCACTCCACTTGCATAACCAAAAATGAACCCTGAGGTCAAGGGTAGAATGGTGTCATCGCTGTAGAATAAGGCTATGCGAAATAGGCTAGGACATCCGGTAGAAGACGAGTAGTTGGAATCTACTCGCGAGCTTTGTTTCAGGATCACATAAGTGTGGTTGGAAAGAGAGGCAAACTAAAGTTTACATTTCTAAAGATGAGACCGGGCAGGAGGGTTAGGTGGCGACAAGATGAGGTCTTGGTCGAGTAGCTCTGCCTGTGTCGGTTAAGGACCGAAGCGTCTGCGGCCCTGGGAGCGAGTATTGAGTTGTGTACCGGATGCTTACTTTTATATGGGAACCAGGAAACCGATGTACCAGGTTCACTGGATTGTAGAGGCATACCACATCGTCTCGTTAGACCTATGAGCCCAAGACGGCGCGACCGGTTCTACAGTCTAGTGTCCTGAGAAAGGTTGCCACATACGACGTAATGAAGGACGCCAGATTTGGGTCTTAAGAGCCGGGCGTATGTGTCGAGTTATCCGGGTAGTGTTTGATTCGAATCACCGTCCCTCGCGGTCATGAGTACCGCTTGCTCACTGCGCTGTGACGTAGTAATCAAGTTGTGTGGAAATAGTTTGCAAAGTTTTAAAGGCTGTTATGATCATTGGAAATTGCATGAAAACCTTGTTTGAAGTAGAGATAGAGCAAACTAAAGTTAATTTCCACCTTGGGACAAGTAACATTGGAATGAAGCGTTTCTTGTTTGATTGTGGAGTTCCAATGTTGCTGGGTGCAAGGTCACTACTAATATGGCTAAAATCTGACAGTAAAGGATGAACTCATAGGCGAGTCTTTTCGCAAATGACATGTTTAAGTGTTAAGTTACCCTCATGTAGAGTTCCATGCTGTAGGAGAGACGGTTAAGTCTTGCTGAGACTTTGTGCTCACTCTTTCTACATAGGTGGTTTTGCAGGTAAACCTCGACGCTATAAAGAAGGTTGTCTGGTGAGGCTCGGGAATTTCCGAGTCATGTCTGTAAGGGCCTCAGTTTTTGACACACATTTGCAGTGTTCATCACCACACCACACACCTCATTTGAGGAAGAATGATGAACACAATTGAAGAGCAAGTAACAATTATCAACATGCTCATTAGAGAACAAACTCACACATTGCCAAAGTGGTATTTCACACATGTGATAAAAGGGGGATTGACATATGAAAACACCTACATTTTGCTAAGGATGTCCATGCCAAGTTTCACCCAGATTCAAAACCTTTTTGAGGTCATTTTGGGTATAGTTAGGAAGAGGGCAGTTTGAAACCATATTCAAATTCAAACTGTTTTTATCCCATGAATTTAAAAGTGGGAGGCATGTTCTTACTCAGCACATTTTTGTGAGCTCACACACCAATTTTCACTCCATTTGGAGTTGATCTTGACATGAGCTAAGTGGGAGAAATTCAAACTTTATTTGAATTTCAAACTGAACTTGTGCTGAAATTCATTCAAACCAAACCTCATTTGAACTTTGATCAATTCAAATGGCTCATGGGTGAATAATTTGAATTGCCAAGGGTAGTATGGGGTTCACTGTTTACAACAGTGATTAGGAGTAAATTTCAGAGGTTAAAACTGGAAGTGGGAGCCACATGTCAGCCACTGCTCAGATCAAACCGACTGAGACTTTTTCACTCGGGTCGCCGAGCCGCAGCGGTGATCGCCACCGAGGGCAGCCGCCACGCCAGCAGCTGCTTGCCCACGCGTGGGCGTGAGGCGGTGCAGAGCCTTGTTAAGGCGCCTGCCCCCCTCCCCGGCCGAGGCACCGCCATTCTTCCCCGCAAGAACTCAGCGCCGGCCGAAAATTTCTGCAGCTCGGAATCGATCGGAGAATGCCGATCGCAGCTCCCTCCGTCCACTCCAGAGCCCCATCAAGGTACTAGAGACCTCCTCCGTCCTCCCCGTTGCTAGAATTCAGTCGAAACCGATTGATATCGGCTGTGCCGAAAGATCAAATTCGGGACTTGGAACCGCCGCACCTCGGGCTCTCGTGGACAGCCCAACCAGGGCGTTGTCACGCCCGAGCCAAGGCACCCTTGGACGCGCTGGTGACCGGTGCTGATCATCCCCGAGCCACAGCTCGAGTGGTTGCTCACCGGCGGCGAATTTCCATTTTTCCCCTTTCTGTGTGCAGAACGACCTTCGGGTACGATTCTGTTTAATTCGTGCTATAGAAAGGATTGGAGGGCCTCAAGCCGCTCTCACACAAGCTAGACACGGTAACGCACAAGTTGCCTTCACAACTCTGGGCCGAAGAACCTCTGTACCCGGCGTAATTCGAGGTCTACCAATGCCAGAATGAACGGGTGGCATCAGGCGCACGGTGAGGACCTATTTCGGGCCTTCCCCGGGCTGCCTCGAGCTCATGTCGACCTCCTCTGAGGTCCACTGATGCTCCCCAACCGATTTCCCAAGTAGTTGAGGTGCTAGGGAAGTCAGCCGACATGGCCGAAGTCGTTCCGAGGTGGCGGCTCGTCGCCGACCATGCTTCCGCCATTGTCATGAGCAGCTGACCCTAGAATCCTGTTCCCAGAGTAAAAGTAGGCAGGGGCGGCCAGAATCGAGAAGTTTGGAGCTGTACAGAAGCCAGCGGCGAGCTCTCCGGCGAGGTTCCTCGGCGGAGGGGCGCGGGTGTCGCGAGGTTGAAGAAGGGGGTGGACCCCAGCTGTCAGCGGGAGATATTTTGAATCGGGATCCGGCTGCGGCCGGGATCGGGTGTGCTGGCGCGCAAAATCCTTGTGGGCCGCGGTGTTCTGTCGCCTCGGCGTGCGACGCGTGTCCCCTGGGCCCACGCGCGAGTTTAAACTTTTCCCCGATTTTCAGATTTCCTTCAAACTTCAAATACTCATAACCTTGGCTAGAAATCTCCAAATCGAGTGAACCAAATTTTTCTGGATTCAGCTCTCTGTGCACTTTCCAGCAAATCAAGTTTCACTTCATGAAAACCGTTAATTCTCCAGAATTAATTCCTCAAATTTTAAACTGTTAGGAATTTTAACTGGAGAATCCTTTGGAGGAAAATCCTAAAATTTTGCTGGGATGTTCACCAAAATATCACTGAACTACAATAAAAATTTCAGATCCATTTGAGCTCATCTGATCCACCTAATGGTGTGATTAGTGAAACTGTTCCAGAGAAAATAGAAAATGTTCAGAAACATTTTCAGAATTTTCTCTGAAATTGTTTAGCTCATATCTTTAGTCAGGAACTTCCAAACTAAGTGAAACCAACTCCATTAGAACCCTCTGAAAATCTAGTTTTCAGAAAGTCATAGTTTGTTTCATGAAAATCCCTAGAACACCGTAAGAGTTCCAATTAAGGTCAAGGACATAATTAATTGTGAAGGGCTCAAATGAGCTTTACTGCAATTAAAACTTGACCAAATCCCTGGTTAGGTTGTAACCAAGCCACAGTAAAAGGTTCACAGTCATTAAGTCTGTCTAGCAAGGGTTATAGACTTCACAACTTCAAATTTAATACAAATGCATTTAAATTGATACATATATTGCTCTTATCATGTAGTCGCTAAGGTCGAGGAGGAACCCGAAGTCCTAGACTTCGTTACTCCGGAGGAACAGCTAGCCTACAACCAAGAGCAGCAAGGCAAGCTCCGGTTTGCATTAACCTTTTTACAAATTTTTATTGTTTTGAGTACATACTTGATTACTTTATTCTTTGCATTAGAGTCTTGTTTGAAAACCCAATTGCATAGCCAAGAAAACCTTGGGTTGGTTTTAGGATGTCAAACCCCGTTAGCTACTGCCATGCTAAGATAGGGTAGGATTCGATACAAGTCGAGTAGTTGGAACTACTCGCCAGCATAGGCTAGAGGCACTCGACTCGGGTAGTGTTAGCACATGAAACACATGGCAAGAAAATGAGACCAAGCGGAGAGTAAGGGCAACAGGACTTTGGGGGCCTGTGTGTTGTAGCTCCGCTTGTGTCAATTGAGGACCGAGCCGTGTGCGGGCCTGTTGAACAAGCTAGAACAGTACCGAAGACCTACCGGCTATATGGGAACCGGGAAACTGATGTAACTCGGGTAGCTGGGTGTTGAGGCATAGCTGGTCGTTCGGAGGGTAGGTTGAGAGCTCGAGGTGTAAATCGGCTGGCGGCACTGAGATGCGCGTGCAGAGACCTCTTGCTCGGGACGATTGGACCGGTTCAACATTTGGCTAACGGGTGAAAGGTAGTCACGTACGGCGTCCGTGATGGTTGTTGTAGGCAACATCGAGTACGGGCGTACGTGACGGGTTGTTCGGGTAACCCTGCAGGTGTAAATCGATTATAATCGCTGTCCCTCGCGGTCAGTGAGTACCACTTGTTCACTGTACCATGACGTAGAAAGAACAGGCTAGTTACATGTTAAAATGTTGCTGATTGAAAGCTGGACATTGATTGTTAATGATATGCTGTAGCTTAGAGCTAACTGAAGTTCTTTCCATCTTTGGGCAAAGTACATGAGAGAAATGCGTTTCTTGTTTGATTGCGGCTCTCTCATGTGCCTTAGCGTAAGGTTCTCCACAACCTGCTGCTAAAACTTGAAAGTAAGGTTCTACTAATTAGGCGAGTCCTTGCAACTGATTTTTACCTCATGTAACCCATTACCCTCATGTAGAAGTTCCATGTTTAGGTGAGACGGGTCAGACTTGCTGAGCCTTCGTGCTCACTGCTTGTGTTTGAAGCTTTTGCAGGGTTCTATGAGGAAGGGACTCCCAAAGAGGAGACGGAACCCCAGGAGGGGAACCCCGTCGAGTGGGAGTCGTGCACGCCGCAGAGTTAGTGTGCGTGTGTGCTAGCAAGGACACGTTCGAGGGCTGAACGTGCACTTGATGCTTAGTCTACGCCCGCGAGTGTAGACTAAACTTATTTTGATGTAAACAAGTTCATAAACCTGTTTATGTAATAAAATTTCTGCTTCCGCTTTGTACCTTTGACGTGTGTTATACGGTGCTGTGCAACGCAGCACCCCTCAGCGTGATCCTGGCTCAACAGGACCAATGGGGTCGTGTCAGCGTTGGTATCAGAGCTCGCTTGAGGTTTAACACAGTACAAAGGTCTTCTTTTTCAAAAATCCAGTGAGGAACGAGTTAGTAGCCCGTATAAGGATGTTATTAGCCTATAGAAAGTGGCATATTAACCTATTTGTTATGTCAGAAAATCGTGTATCCCGGGACGTTTATGTCTTGGGGGGTACACGTAAGCGCTGTCCACCAGTGCGCACAAGCTGAAGGGTGGAGCCCCACGGGTGGCAGGTAACCCGACCCGCTTTGATATCCTCTATGACTCTTCATGTCGTTTGGGGTATTTGAGCAACGTCTGTCCCTGGCGTGCGTGGTGCAACATTGGAGACCCCGTCACGTGGTCTGAAACGTGAACACGTAACTCAAGGCGTGGTTGGCTTGAGAACATCCGGGCGAGTGATGATGGCCGGGTGTACGAACTGTATGGATTCCAGGCTCGGTGTGCAGCCGAGTCTGATGATTGTTTGAGTTTCTGCAGGTAGCTTGACCACGAAACGGTAGACGTGTAGCATCCGTGTGCGAGTGACGAGTAGTGCCACTGAACTAACGAAGCCGGCTAGTCCAGTATAGGTTTGTCTTGGTGGGGACGTAGTACCGACATAATCTGGTGACGCATCGACGTCACACTCCATTAAATGAACAAATTCATTTAAAAACTTGAAGGTTTTGATCCAAAGTAGTAAAACTTGATGTAACACCTTCCCATGAACAGGATATTCAAAGTTAACAAGTTTTCAACTTATAGGTTGTTAAGGACAGAGCACTCTATTTTCAGCTGAATCAAGGCTGAAGTTGATCAGACGTTAGAGGTTGCGTTCTTTTGATGTTGGGGTCATATGATACATTTCTAGAAAGATTTGGAAGAGCCTTACAACTTTTCTGTTGAGGTCCAGAGGTGTTTCATCCCTTAACCAATCGAAAAGTGCGGTAGAGTTAAAACTGTCAAGAAAACAGGGCAGAGCAAAGACTCTCTGTAGACTCTATGTAAATTAAGAATAACTTCCTGCATAAAAATCCAAAAATAGAAAATGAGGTAGTTCTGGAAATATTATGAAATCAGTACCTAAGGCAGGGAGGTGCTGTCCAGGTGTTTCAAGGAATTCTGTTAACTTTGACATCTCATAACTTTTGAACCAGGACAGATCTTAGGCCAGGCAAATACTTTATGGAAATCTATTGAAGTTAGCTTTAACTTTGATGTTGAGCCCCAGAATTAGTTTTGCTTTTAACATGGCCTAAATCAGGTTGAAATGGAAACTGGTCAGGGCTGTCATGGGAACAGCAGATCAGCAGTCAAATTTGTTTAAAATTTGAACTATGTTTCCAAATTTTATGGGTTCAATGACATGTTTTATGTTATAACTCAGCGGTTTACTGTTTAAATAAATATTTGACATTTCTCAAATATAATTTTACAGATGACAGCAGATAAACAGTTGGAGAACGGGTGGGTGGTTTCCCACTGTTCTGACCGTAGCGGCTACCCGGAAGCATTGTGGCAAATGCTCCAATATTTCGGGTACAACCAGATGCCGCAATACTTCGCCAAGGAAGAAAGTGAAGAGGGGAACAAGACGTGGACGATCCATGTCGAGGTTCCTGCAGGACCTACGCCACCCGGTTGGGTGCCATTCACTGTCACGGTGAGAGGAAGACAACCGGAAGGGATGTGGCAAGTGGCAGCCCGTGACACTATGTCATGTTTCTGCCAACTACACGTGCAGGCTATGGAGGGCACTCCATACGCACTCGTTCCGGTGGAGGGACGAGCTCAGCATGTGTGGGAAGAAAGGTACCTGGAGGCAACGGATCCGAGTTGCCCAAGGTACAACCCCGCGGAGGCAAATCTCAGCCTCCAGATGAGGGCGGGAAACGCCGTGATGGACAGCCAAGCTGTTCATACGGAGCATCTGGCCACAATGCTCAAGGAGAGCACAAGCCGTGGTGATCATTTCGAGAGTGCTCACAGCGCACTCCGCAATGTGCTCCTTCCGACGATCAAGCGACTGAATGAACAACACAATCAGTTGCGTCGTCTGAAGAAGGCAAAGAAGAAGAGCCGTGTTGACATCGCAGCGTTGCAAGAGCTGGTGCAGACCCTAACCCAGCAGACTGAGGACCTTGCTCAAGAGCGGGACGATGAGGTTGAGGAAGGACAAGGCTGGGAAGAGGATTACAACCAGGCTATGGACGAGGTGCATGCCTTGCAGGACCTCATACCTCCGGTATTGGGCGTACCGGTGGTCTTGGGCCTTCCAGCAATGGGAGAACCCGGGATGGGAGAAGAGGTGATATACCCAGAGCCACCAGCAGAGGTACCGGAGGAGGACAACCCACAGGAGGTCGAGTTCTACTCCGAGTAGGGGGTTACGGTTGCCAAGTAGGGCAGCTAGGGTAGCGTAACCCAACTTTTGTAATCGGTGACATGTCGTGTAGACAGTAGCGTATGTATAGGTAGTGACGACATGAGCACGACTTCTCGGAGATTCGAGAATAATGTATCTTGTATAAAGTTTATGCTTTATCAATATATGTGAATGTTGGGCAAATTAATCATGCGTCGCTTCAATACCTACTGTTGCTTATGGAAATTTTAAGTAAGACATGTGCTAATCGCTGCTGTTTTGAATTTTCAGAATGACGCGTACTCGTGCCAACCCTGACGTTGGGGGTACCAGTCAAGGGGGAGAGACCTCCCAACCACCTCCCGAGGACTCCTCGGGACAGCAGCAGCAACAGCAACAGCAAACACCGCCACCGCCACTGCCAACGGTTACATTGGCCGACATTGTCGTGGCAATGGCGGGCTCGCATCAGCAGCACACAGAGTTGCTGCAGACTCTCATCGCCAATACGTCTCACCCAGAGAGACGTCAAGATCGTGAGGAGCGCCAACAGAGCTCCTACTCCAACTTCCTGGCGACTCATCCCCCTGTATTCTCAAGGGCGGATGAACCACTTGACGCGGACAACTGGCTCCGCGCCATAGAGATGAAGTTCGGGCTGCTCCAAATCAGCGAGCAGCGCAAGACTCAGTTCGCGGTCCAGCTGCTCCAAGGATCTGCGAGCGCGTGGTGGGCCAACTTCTGTGCTTCACAGCCCACCGACCGAGTGATGACCTGGGCGGAGTTCCGGACGGCCTTCAGGGCCTATCATATACCGCCAGGTGTGATGAAGAGGAAGACGCAGGACTTCTTACACCTGCAACAAGGGAGCCGGAACGCGCTGGAATACTCCAGGGCGTTTAACGATCTCGCGCTATATGCGTCGTATCATGCTGATACAGACGAGAAGCGGCGAGACCATTTTTACCAGGGGCTTAACCCGCTCCTGAAGGACAAGTTGGCGATGTTCAATCACGGCAGCCTCAATGACATCATTGATGCTGCGATTGTTCAGGAGGACTCCGGCAAGGAGTTGGCGGCGGCAGAGCGGAAGCGAAGCGCGCCACAGAGCAGCGGAGAAGGAGGCGGTCCTTCTCAGAAGTTTCGGATGGTGAATCGCCCACCATCAGGTTCACGCTGGCAGCCACCACAGCGGTCGATGCCGTTCCGCAGTCGGCCGTACTCTTCACCGGCATTCCGGCCGGCACTGCCAACACCACCGCAACAACAACAACAGCAGCGGGCGATGCCGCGTGCGTTTGCACCTCAGCAACGCATGCCGGGCTTTTGTCCACTGAGTACTCCACCAGCAGCGGCCACATGTTACAAGTGTGGTCGTCCAGGACACTTCGCGAGCAGTTGCCCGGAGAGGCAAGGCGGCGGAGTGGCACCACAGTTTCCGGGGAGGAATCAACCCCGGAACCCTACTAATGCGCGGCGGGCAAACCCTAGGCCCGGCACCGTCCACCAGCTTGCCATTGAGGACGTGCCGGAGGGCGAGCCAATCCTTGCGGGTATGTTCCAACTCCACCAGCATCCCGCTATAGTACTATTTGATTCAGGCGCCACGCATAGCTTCATTAGCCAAGCTTTCATTGATAAGTATAGCTTGCAAATACTACCCACCGATAGTCCTTATGTGATCTGTTCACCGGGTGGGAAAATCTCAGCAAGCATGATGGTCCCAAAAGCGCCATTGTGCTTAGAGGGTAGAGTCTACCCTACGTCTCTCATAATCTTAGAGGGACAAAAGGTCGATGTCATCTTAGGGATGTCGTGGTTAACCCGCCACGGCGCTGTTTTAGACACCGTCCTCCGAGTCGTGCACTTGAATTCAGAAGTGCACGAGTCTCACTCATTATTTCTAGACAGTCCAGAAATAAAACTTCCAAGTGTCTATCAAGCCACAACCATCAGATTGGAAGATATTCCGGTGGTCCGAGAGTTCCCTGATGTATTCCCTGACGATTTGCCGGGGATGCCGCCTGATAGAGAGGTGGAGTTCATGATTGAACTTGCACCGGGAACCATGCCAATATCCCGAAGGCCGTACAAGATGGCGCCCAAGGAGTTGGCTGAACTGAAGACTCAGCTCACGGACCTTCTGGAGAAGGGTTTTATTAGGCCGAACTCCTCGCCATAGGGCTGTTCGGCATTATTTGTCAAGAAGAAGGATGAAACGTTACGGCTTTGCGTGTACTATCGTCCATTAAATGCCGTAACCATCAAGAACAAGTACCCGTTGCCACGGATCGACATGTTGTTTGATCAGTTGGTCGAAGCAAAGATCTTTTTCAAGATGGATTTAAGATCTGGGTACCATCAGATTAAGATAAGGGCTGAGGACATTCCAAAGACGGCGTTCTCGACGAGGTACGGACTTTATGAGTACCTGGTTATGTCCTTCGGCCTCACCAATGCTCCAGCTCACTTCATGTACTTGATGAACTCGGTATTCATGCCGGAGCTGGACAAGTTTGTCGTGGTCTTCATCGACGACATTCTGGTGTATTCCAAGTTGGAGGAAGATCACAAGAAACATCTGCGTATAGTCTTGCAACGGCTGCGGGATCACAAGTTATACGCAAAATTCAGCAAATGCGAGTTCTGGATATCGCAAGTGCCTTTCCTCGGACATATCATCTCAGTGGAGGGTATCGCTGTGGACCCGAGCAAGATCACTCAAGTGCTGAATTGGAAATCCCCGAGAACTGTTCACGAGGTACGGAGTTTCCTCGGACTCGCGGGATATTATCGGAGGATCATTCCGAACTTCTCGAAGATTGCCAAGCCAATGACAGAGCTGCTGAAGAAGGCTACCAAATATGTTTGGAGTCCAGCATGTGAAGCAGCATTCAAAGCTTTAGTTAAGCACCTGACATCAGCACCGGTTTTGGCGCAGCCAGACACAACAAAACCGTTCGATGTGTACTGCGATGCATCCGGCATTGGGCTCGGATGTGTGCTGATGCAAGACCGAAGAGTGGTCGCGTATGGATCACGGCAGCTTAGGAACCATGAGCAGAATAATCCAACTCACGACTTGGAGCTCGCTGCCGTGGTACTTGCACTGAAGATGTGGAGGCACTACCTACTCGGTAACCTCGTACATTTATATACCGACCACAAAAGCCTCAAGTACATATTCACTCAGAAAGAGCTGAACATGAGGCAACGAAGATGGTTAGAACTGATAAAGGATTATGAGATAGAGATCAATTATCATCCGGGCAAGGCAAACGTAGTGGTGGATGCGCTGAGCCGCAAGTCACACGTCAATAATCTGACCATCACAACGTTGGAAGAGAGCGAACCACCACTACATGTGATTCCACATGGAGCTCTCTACAACCTAGCTTTGATCCCCACCATCCGTGAATAGATAGCGGCAGCCCAGAAGAATGACAAAGGCATGTCACATTTGCGGAGACGTGTAGACAGTGGGGAGTTGAAATGTTTCCGGAAGGACGGAGACGGCGTCCTATGGTTCAAGGACCGGATCGTCGTACCCCGAAACCCGGAACTACAGAAGATCTTTGATGAGGCTCACTTATCAAAGTTCTCTATTCACCCCGGCAGCAACAAGATATATCAAGAACTCCGAAGAAAGTTTTGGTGGACACGGATGAAGCGCGAGGTTGCAAAATACGTGTCTGAGTGTGAGGACCACATGCGAATGCAGACCACATGCGGAAACCGGGACTGTTGCAACTACTGGGCATTCCTGCCTGGAAGTGGGAGGACGTGAGCATGGACTTCATCGTCGGTTTACCCACCACCTTGCAGAAACATGATTCTGTGTGGGTGATCGTCGATCGGCTCACCAAAATTGCCCATTTCATCCCGGTCAACACCAACTACAACGCGAAGAAGTACGCTGAACTGTACATCTCACGGATCCTATGCTTGTACGGCGTACCCCGTACCATCATATCGGACCGGGGCACTTTATTTGTGTCCCGTTTTTGGGAGCAGCTACACGCTGCCTTGGGGATGAAGCTGATCCGTAGTTCAGCCTACCACCCGCAGACGGATGGGCAAACGGAGCGGGTAAATCAAATCTTAGAAGACATGCTACGAGCTTGCGCTATCAACCACGTCAAGAATTGGGATGATCACTTGCCGTTAGCTGAGTTCTCGTACAACAATGGGTACCAAGACAGCATCAAGATGGCGCCCTACGAGGCGCTATACGGTAGGAAATGCCTCACACCATTGAATTGCTGTGAGTCTGGCGAAAGGGTTACCTTCGGGATTGACCTTGTCAACAACGCGGAAGAAAAGGTTCGACTAATTCAAGCGAACCTAAAAGCCGCTCAATCCCGTCAGAAACACTATGCGGACCGGAGAAGGCGCCCATTACAATTCGAAGTTGGAGATCACGTATACCTACGGGTGTCTCCAATAAAGGGCGTAAACAGATTTGGGGTGAGAAGAAAGTTGGCACCCCGATTCATCGGTCCATTCCAGATTACCGAAAGATGTGGACCAGTGGCATACCGACTGAAATTACCAGAAGCACTTTCCAGTGTGCACGATGTCTTTCACGTTTCCCAGCTGAGGAAGTGTCTCAAGCTAGCAACTACCGTTCACCTGGAAGACATTGAAGAACTGCAACCGGATCTCAACTATCGGGAGGAACCGGTGCAGATTATTGATGAAAAAGCACGAACCACACGGAACCGTACGTTGTGGTTCTACAAGGTTCTATGGAGTAATCACTCCATGGACGAAGCGACATGGGAGAGCGAAGAATTCCTTCGCACTAACTACCCCGAATTTTTCATGTCGCATATCCGGTAATTGTCCACTGTCCTCTCTCTCATTTTCACCTTATAATCTCGGGACGAGATTCTTTAAAGGGGGGAGGAATGTAAGGGCCTCAGTTTTTGACACACATTTGCAGTGTTCATCACCACACACCTCATTTGGTGAAGAATGATGAACACAATTGAAGAGCAAGTAACAATTATCAACATGCTCATTAGAGAACAAACTCACACATTGCCAAAGTGGTATTTCACACATGTGATATAAGGGGGATGGACATATGAAAACTCCTACATTTTGCTAAGGATGTCCATGCCAAGTTTCACCCAAATTCAAAACCTTTTTGAGGTCATTTTGGGTATAGTTAGGAAGAGGGCAGTTTGAAACCATATTCAAATTCAAACTGTTTTTATCCCATGAATTTAAAAGTGGGAGGCATGTTCTTACTCAGCACATTTTTGTGAGCTCACACACCAATTTTCACTCCATTTGGAGTTGATCTTGACATGAGCAAAGTGGGAGAAATTCAAACTTTATTTGAATTTCAAACTGAACTTGTGCTGAAATTCATTCAAACCAAACCTCATTTGAACTTTGATCAATTCAAATGGCTCATGGGTGAATAATTTAAATTGCCAAGGGTAGTATGGGGTTCACTGTTTACAACAGTGATTAGGAGTAAATTTCAGAGGTTAAAACTGGAAGTGGGACCCACATGTCAGCCACTGCTCAGATCAAACCGACTGAGACTTTTTCACTTGGGTCGCCGAGCCGCAGCGGTGATCGCCACCGAGGCCAGCCGCCGCGCCAGCAGCTGCTTGCCCACGCGAGGGCGTGAGGCGGTGCAGAGCCTTCTTAAGGCGCCTGCCCCCCTCCACGGCCGAGGCACCGCCGTTCTTCCCCGCAAGAACTCAGCGCCGGCCGAAAATTTCCGCAGCTCGGAATCGATCGGAGAACGCCGATTGCAGCTCCCTACGTCCACTCCTGAGCCCCAGCAAGGTACTAGAGACCTCCTCCGTCCTCCCCGTTGCTAGAATTCAGTCGAAACCGATTGATATCGGCTGTGCCGAAAGATCAAATTCGGTTCTTGGAACCGCCACAACTCGGGCTCTCGTGGACAGCCCAACCAGGGCGTTGTCACGCCCAAGCCAAGGCACCCTTGGACGCGCTGGTGACCAGTGCTGCTCATCCCCGAGCCACAGCTCGAGTGGTTGCTCACCGGCGGCGAATTTCCATTTTTCCCCTTTCTGTGTGCAGAACGACCTTCGGGTACGATTCTGTTTAATTCGTGCTATAGAAAGGATTGGAGGGCCTCAAGCCGCTCTCACACAAGCTAGACACGGTAACGCACAAGTTGCCTTCACAACTCTGGGCCGGAGAACCTCTGTACCCGGCGTAATTCGAGGTCTACCAATGGCGGAATGAACGGGCGGCATCGGGCGCACGGTGAGGACCTATTTTGGGCCTTCCCCAGTCTGCCTCGAGCTCATGTTGACCTCCTCTGAGGTCCACTGATGCTCCCCGACCGATTTCCCAAGTAGTTGAGGTGCTAGGGAAGTCAGCCGACATGGCCGAAGTCGTTCTGAGGTGGCGGCTCGTCGCCGAACATGCTTCGGCCATTGTCATGAGCAGCTGACCCTAGAATCCTGTTCCCCGAGTAAAAGTAGGCAGGGGAGGCCAGAATCGAGAAGTTTGGAGCTGTACAGAAGCCGGCGGCGAGCTCTCCGGCGAGGTTCCTCGGCGGAGGGGCGCGGGCGTCGCGAGGTTGAAGAAGGGGGTGGACCCCAGCTGTCAGCGGGAGATATTTTGAATCGGGATCCGGCTGCGGCCGGGATCGGGTGTGCTGGCGTGCAAAATCCTTGTGGGCCGCGGTGTGCTGTCGCCTCGGCGTGCGACGCGTGTCCCCTGGGCCCACGCGCGAGTTTAAACTTTTCCCCGATTTTCAGATTTCCTTCAAACTTCAAATCCTCATAACTTTGGCTAGAAAGCTCCAAATCGAGTGAACCAAATTTTGCTGGATTCAGCTCTATGAGCACTTTCCAGCAAATCATGTTTCACTTCATGAAAACCCTTAATTCTCCAGAATTAATTCCTCAAATTTAAACTGTTAGGAATTTTAACTGGAGAATCCTTTGGAGGAAAATCCTGAAATTTTGCTGGGATGTTCACCAAAATATCCCTGAACTACCATAAAAATTTCAGATCCATTTGAGCTCATCTGATCCACCTAATGGTGTGATTAGTGAAACTGTTCCAGAGAAAATAGAAAATGTTCAGAAACATTTTCAGAATTTTCTCTGAAATTGTTTAGCTCATATCTTTAGTCAGGAACTTCCAAATTAAGTGAAACCAACTCCATTAGAACCCTCTGAAAATCTAGTTTTCAGAAAGTCATAGTTTGTTTCATGAAAATCCCTAGAACACCCTAAGAGTTCCAATTAAGGTCAAGGACATAATTAATTGTGGAGGGCTCAAATGAGCTTTACTGCAATTAAAACTTGACCAAATCCCTGGTTAGGTTGTAACCAAGCCACAGTAAAAGTTTCACAGTCATTAGGTCTGTCTAGCAAGGGTTATAGACTTAACAAATTCAAATTTAATACAAATGCATTTAAATTGATACATATATTGCTCTTATCATGTAGTCGCTAAGGTCGAGGAGGAACCCGAAGTCCTAGACTTCGTTACTCCGGAGGAACAGCTAGCCTACGACCAAGAACAGCAAGGCAAGCTCCGGTTTGCATTAACCTTTTTACAAATTTTTATTGTTTTGAGCACATACTTGATTACTTTATTCTTTGTATTAGAGTCTTGTTTGAAAACCCAATTGCATAGCCAAGAAAACCTTGGGTTGATTTTAGGATGTCAAACCCCGTTAGCTACTGCCATGCTAAGATAGGGTAGGATTCGGTACAAGTCGAGTAGTTGGAACTACTCGCGAGCATAGGCTAGAGGCACTCGACTCGGGTAGTGTTAGCACATGAAACACATGGCAAGAAAATGAGACCAAGCGGAGAGTAAGGGCAACAGGACTTTGGGGGCCTGTGTGCTGTAGCTCCGCTTGTGTCGATTGAGGACCGAGCCGTGTGTGGGCCTGTTGAACAAGCTAGAACAGTACCGAAGACCTACCGGCTATATGGGAACCGGGAAACTGATGTAACTCGGGTAGCTGGGTGTTGAGGCATAGCTGGTCGTTCAGAGGGTAGGTTGAGAGCTCGAGGTGTAAATCGGCTGGCGGCACTGAGATGCTCATGCAGAGACCTCTTGCTCGGGACGATTGGACCAGTTCAACATTTGGCTAACGGGTGAAAGGTAGTCGCGTACGGCGTCCGTGATGGTTGTTGTAGGCAACATCGAGTACGGGCGTACGTGACGGGTTGTTAGGGTAACCCTGCAGGTGTAAGTCGATTATAATCGCCGTCCCTCACGGTCAGTGAGTACCACTTGTTCACTGTACCGTGACGTAGAAAGAACAGGCTAGTTACATGTTAAAATGTTGCTGATTGAAAGCTGGACATTGATTGTTCATGATATGCTGTAGCTTACAGCTAACTAAAGTTCTTTTCAACTTTGGGTAAAGTACATGAGAGAAATGCGTTTCTTGTTTGATTGCGGCTCTCTCATGTGCCTTAGCGTAAGGTTCTCCACAACCTGCTGCTAAAACTTGAAAGTAAGGTTCTACTAATTAGGCGAGTCCTTGCAACTGATTTTTACCTCATGTAAACCATTACCCTCATGTAGAAGTTCCATGTTTAGGTGAGACGGGTCAGACTTGCTGAGCCTTCGTGCTCACTGCTTGTGTTTGAAGCTTTTGCAGGGTTCTATGAGGAAGGGACTCCCGAAGAGGAGACGGAACCCCAGGAGGGGAACCCCGTCGAGTGGGAGTCGTGCACGCCGCAGAGTTAGTGTGCGTGTGTGCTAGCAAGGACACGTTCGAGGGCTGAACGTGCACTTGATGCTTAGTCTACGCCCGCGAGTGTAGACTAAACTTATTTTGATGTAAACAAGTTCATAAACCTGTTTATGTAATAAAATTTCTGCTTCCGCTTTGTGCCTTTGACGTGTGTTATACGGTGCTGTGCAACGCAGCACCCCTCAGCGTGATCCTGGCTCGACGGGACCAATGGGGTCGTGTCAATGTCACACTAGGAGAACCTAGCCGCTGCCAGGTCTTGGTGTTGCTAGCGGGAGGAATCCGCGGGCTGGACCTCTTCTCGAGTGCTTCTTAGATATTCGACGTGAGCTGTTTATAGACTTCCGCTGTAGTATTTTATGTAAATTATTTAAAAAGAACAATTGTATGCTTCTGCTTTTGATTTAGGTAATACATTGTTCCTTATATGTGTGCTGTTGGGTGCCGCATAACACGGCACCACCCAATGTGATTCCCGGACGATGCGGCACGACCCCGTGGTCGAGGTCGGGCCCTGTCATGACAATGCAAATAATTCTAGCTACACATCCTAGCTTAGGTGCAAAGTGGTCAAGGACACTTGCCTTTTTTCTTATATCGTTGCTCAGTCCAGTGGTCAAACTCTTGATCGTCAAAGTCTTCGCGTTGTTTCTTGATCATCACTTGTACATGTATACCCTAGAGGGTTCGTGTGGCCCAGGAAGGAGAAGAAAATGGCTCCCGACATGGAGGAGTGGCGAAATCCTTTGGTGCTTGTCGGGATGGTCGATGAGGTGCCATTTCTTCGAGTCCGACAGGTCGGAGATGCTCACTGGTGCGAAGGGTAGATGCTGTCGGGGTTAGAACTTGGAGGAAACAGACGTGAGGGTGGAACACCACGAAGGGCGGAGGATCTCACCGGAGCTCGTCGGAATGGGGGTTGAAAGGTTTGTCGAGGTTGATGACGCCGTAGCGAAGGTGCTCGGTGAGGGGCGCTTGAGCGGTGAGTGGCCGAAGGGGAACGTGGTGTAGTGACCGGTGCGGACGCTGATTTCTTGAGGAGGAGCGGCCAGGTGGAGGTGTCGAGCGACAGCACCAAGAACTAGGGCTTTATGAGGTAGACGTGGGTCTTCTCGTTTTCCTTTTTGTCCTTCTTCTCATGCTTGGAAGCCTTGGCTTCGTCCTTCTCACCTTCAACCAATGCAGCTTTCCTGGCCTGTTTCTTCTTCTTTTCCATCATTGCCTCGCCCAAATCCATACCACAATGCGTTGTTGCCGTCACTGGGACCTCAGCAGCCTCAAATTCAGGCACAGGAACCTCAGTACCTGACAGCTGCAACCCCTCACAGCACTAACAAATGCATCCCTCAACCCAAATACCACCTTCCGGTTCGCTTGCACTGTCTCTGCCTTCACCACGATATCAAGGAACCTCTTGTTGAATCCAAACAACAGTCCAACGCCTGCCTAGCTTCTCCTCAGAACTCCCCTTCCCCACCTCTACTTTACCTGTGTTGCTACAGGGTGTAAGGGCACCTATATATGTAATTCCATCTGGTACCATTCCAGCCAATCTCATATAATGAAATATGCGGAGTGCTGCTTCCCCCCAACCCATGTTGAGCATAACAAGTGATCATTGAGTTCCACATCATAACATCTTTGGGCTCAGACATGTTGAAGACCCTCTTGGCCTTATCCAAATACCCGCATTTGATGTGCATTGGGATTACTGCTGAAACGGCGTATATGTCCATGTAAAAGGAGCACCATAGCATTGCACCATGCACCTTCCTACCATAATCAAGAACAGCCAGGGCAGCACACACAGTGAGAACGCTGATAACAGATGGGTTGTTTGGACGGATACCTATGTACAACATCTCATGGAAGGTAGACAGTGCCTCCATCAAAAACTCATTCTGCTCATATGCTTTGATGATTGCACTCCATGTTCCATCATCTCCCTCACGCATCCTCTCAAATACTGCCTTGGCAGCATCCACCATCCAACGCTGCCAAAACCCAACAAGCATCGCATTGCAGGCTGCCACTGGGTGCTCAGGCATTGCATTAAACAGATCCTCAGCATCCTCTATACGGCCGCCTTGTATATATCCAAACAAGATTGCAGTACACGACACATCATTGCACTCCGGCATCACTTTAAACATCTTCCGATTAAGGTGGACCTGCCCATTTTGAGCATAGCCAGAAACCATAGCGGTCCATGACACAACATTCTGCTTTGGCATTTCATCAAACAGAACACGCGCCTCAGCTATCCGACCAGCCTGGGAGTACCCAAATAGCATCGCTGTCCATGCAACAACATCCTTCGCAGGCATTTGATCAAACAGCTTGCGGGCCTCGTCTATGTGGCCTGCATCAAGGAAACCACCAAGCAACACCGTGTATGATATGTGGTTCCGCTCAGACATCTGTTGGAACAGTTGAACGGAGTCATCCAGTAGGCCGTGGTGCACGTATCCGCGCCGGAGGGAGGTGAAGGAGACGACCGAGGCGGGTATGGGATGCTGGCGAGTACTGCGGCGGAGTCGGGATGGGCAAGCAGTGGGGGAGACGAACCTGTCCTGCAGTCGGCGATCTGGTGAATGGAGAATCGCCACCCGTCACTGAAGCTGAGGTAGTCGAGGAAGAGCACGGGGTAGAGCGCGTTGTCGAGCATACCGGACGCCCACTTGGAGAAAACTATGAGGAACACCGTGGTGGGGTCAAAGGCGGCGGCATAGGAGGAACGGCCGGTTGGCAGTGCGGACAGGAGGAGGAAGGCGCGGAGCTGTGGTTTTGAGGGCGAGCGGTGGCGGCGAGCTGACCGGCCCACCGGGGCACGGGGCGTCGGGGTCTGGAAGCGGAGCGGAGGCCGGAAGGAGTGCGCCGTTGCAGGGGAAGGAGGCGGGGAGGGTGCCGGCCAGAGGGGATTTGGCACGGAGGTGAAAGGCGACGGGGTCAGGGCAGCAGAGGAGCGGGAGCGGGGGATGCGGCGAGCAATGGCGCGAAGCGGGCGGGGGTGGGGCGCGTTGGCCGTGGGGAAGAGAGCGAGGCAGCGGGTGGGGCACGGGGTGTGGAGGAGGTGGTGTCGTGGGGAGATGGAGTGGGTGGCGGTTGGCGATGGGGGTTCCGATGGGAGGAGAAGAAGAAAAGGAAAAGAAAAAAGGGTTAGGGTTTTGGGAGAAAAAGAGAAAAGTAGAGGATGACCTGTGGGTCCCACCGGTCAGAGAGAGAAAAGGAGTATCCAATGTGCTAGCTGGGCTGGGGAAGGGGTGGGCCGCCGGGTTGTAAAGTGGGTTTCAGCCCAAGTTGCTATGGTTTTTTTCCATTTTTTTCAATTTGAATTTATTTGTTTCATGTTTCAACCAGGTTCCACATGTTCAACATGATTCAAAGTTTAAATTATGCCCTAGTCAATGGCATGATGCCCACGAGGAAGTGTTACGAGAGATCTTGTCTTGTTATGTTCAATCGACACCATCTCTTCTAACATGGCTGTAACACCCTCATGTGACGGACCGAAATCCGTACGTCCAGGATCTCAGAGGGTGGTGCCGCACGATGCGACACCCGACAGCACACATGGTATTACATCCAAAATATACTGAATATGTACAAAGTAGCACAAACCTTCAGTTTACATTTATCTACAGAGTCTACAACAGCAAAGCTACATTTTTACAACTCACGCCCACCTACTAGCAAAAGTCGGTTGTCCAGCCCTGCGGACAACCCACACTAGCTGAACTCATCTTTCAGCGCGGCGTGTACGGCTCCCACTCAGCCGTGGTCTCTAACGGAGGGTAGCCCTCGCCGGTGGACTTGTACCCCGAGTGCGTGGGGTATTCCTCACCTGTAAACACTCATAGCAGCAACCATGAGCACGATGGCTCAGCAAGTCTTAACCGACACTCCTACACAGGAAACTCTACATGCCAGTCATAACAAAAATAGGATTGCCATTACAGCAAATGGACATGCCTACAAGTTCATTCTTAGTTCATATTTTAGCCCCAAGTTAACGGTTCATGAAATCTGAAATTTAGTGAGCAATATTTGGTGGCCCACATGTAGCAATACAAATTATTCATAATAGCAATATTGAATCATAATATTCCATGCAGTGAACAAGTGGTAATCATAACCGTGAGGGACGGCGAATCAACTCGATATACACCTGCAGGGATACCCGAATAGCACGTCACTTATGCCCACACGCGGATCTGCACACAGCACGCTCACCCCGTGCCGTATGGGACAACCTTTCACCAAACAACCCAAACGTTGAACCAGTCGCAACCAAACGGACAGGAGGTTCCCTACACAGAGTATACTCTATGCCCGTTAGCAGATTTCCACCTTGCTGCCCTCAACCTACACATATAAATTGGTGCGTTATGCCTCGACGCCCGGAGGTATAGGTTACATCAGTTTATCGGAGCCCATATATCCGATATGCCTTCGGTACATTCAAACTTGTTCAGCGGGACCACACAAGGATCGGTCCTCAATCGACACGGACAGGGCTACGCACACAAGACATACTTTTGCTGCGTCCTAGCCCCTGCCTATTCTCATTTTGTTCTTACTAAAATTGTCTCAGAACTCGAACCAATCCTGTGTGTCCCAAAACCTATACTCGCGAGTAGATTCCAACTACTTGACTTGTATCGAAGTCTATACACATTAAGCAGATCATACACTACTCGAGGACTTAGACACTACCCTCACTCTTGTTTGGATAATCAGGTTATGCATTTGGGTTTTCATCCATCCTACACCTAATGCATATACATACTTCACACTATGTGTATATAAAGCAAAAATTTTTAAACTTGTTAAATGCAAACCGGCGCTTGCCTTGTTGCTGCTGGTTGGATGTTAGTGTCTCGTCGGGAAGTCGGAAGTCCAAACCATCCAGGGTCTCTTCGCCTTCAGCGACTACACGTAAGCAATTTAATCGATATGTCAATTTAAATGCAATGTGTGGAATTTAATATATAAAGCCTGTAACTCAAGCTATATATCCCCTTTGGCTCTGAATTTTTATGGTGTCTTGGTAAGAACCTAACCAAAGACTTGACCAAATTTAATTTGAAACAAAGCTCATTTAAGCTCTGCATAAATAAAAGTATAAATGTTCAATTCTAGAGCTTCTATGGATTTCCATTGATTTTCATGGATCAAACCATTACTTTATGGAAACTAGAGTCTGAGATGGTTCTAATAGAGTTGGTTTCATGTCATTTGAAAAATTCTAGAGAAAGTTCTGCCCTAATCAAGGTTTGAAAAAATTTGAAAAATATTTCTGTACATTTTTCTATTTTCTCAAGGCAGTTCACTTAATCACACCATTAGGGGGACTACATGAACTCGGATGGATCTGAAATTTTTCCTGTGACTCAAAGACTTTCCAATGAACATCCTGGCAAAATTTCAGAATTTTCCATAAAAGCAATCTCCAGATAAAATTCCCAACACTTTAAATTTTAGGGAATTAATTCTGGAAAAGGAATATGTTTTATGAGCTGAAACTTGTTTTGCTGGATAGTACTCGAAGAGCTGAATCCAACAAAATTTGGTTCACAAATTTGGACCAGCCTACCAAAAGTTATGGCCATTTGAAATTGAAACAAAATCTGAAATTCAAAGAAATGTTTAAACCCTGCATGTTGGTCCCACCAGTGCCCTTCTTCTTCCTCGCACGCGCCCGAGCTCGGGTGGCGGCGCTCTCCGGCGAGGTCCGCTAGAAGGGATTTCCCGGCCCCCTCTAGGGCTACAGGTCGCCGCCTCTACCTTTTAGGACACGAGGAACTCATCCCAGGGGCCGACCGAAGCTCTAGGTGGCTGGAAACTGGTCGGCGATGGGCCGCGGCTAAGGGTCAACTTTGACGACGTCGACCGGCTCCTACAGAGGCCCATTCCAAGCAACTCTTGGCCCTACAGCTCCGTGGTGACATTCTAAGCATGGACACAGCGCTGGTTCACCGTGCAAATGGCCGGAAATGGGAGTTCACCGTCGACCTAGGTCACATATCGGTGGCGACCTGAAAAACTCGACAAACAGAGCCTATACTGGACGGTTTATGGCACGTTTAGATCCTAGGTGGCCATGGGAAGGTCTAAAACACGTGTGTAGCTTGGCATACACTGTGGTGAGCTAATCCCCACGAATTTTAGAGTTTGGTGCGGCTTGGTTCTTTGAACACTGAAACTTAACCGGGGAAATTCTCCCACAATGATGCATGAAACGACGAGCGGTTTGTACTGGCATGACAAGCACCTTAGTGCGGTCAGTTCTTGTGTTGATCGTTGGCCATGAAATGGCTTGTATCCCTCGGGCGCCGGAGAATCGAAGCAACCGAACGGCGGCGAGTGTTCTTCGGTTGTGCGAGGGAGAACTGTGGGGCGCGAGGGAGGTAAAATGGTCCACAGCAGACACCATGCTCTTATCCTTCGGTCACCGGCTCAATTTTTAGCAGGAGGTGGCACTCCACCGCTGCTCAGTCGAGCCGCAGGTCGCGCTGGTGCACTCCCGGCAGCAGCTTGAAGCAAACAGAGGTGGTTCTCTCTGTTGATCAGACTGACCTGTGGGCCTCTCTCCCCCTTCTCTTTTTTTTATTTTGTTTTCACTGAAAATATCTCAGCTACTCACAATTGAATGGGAGACTTAGCCACCAAGTCATGAAATGGAATTGAATTCTGCAAATTGGAGTTTGTTTGGCCACATTTGAATTTGAAATTCAAATTCAGTTTAGAATTAATCCAAATATAGATCCCGACAAGATGAACTCCAATGGGCATGAAAATTGGTGGACTAACTCAGATAAATGTTCTGAGTATTAATGTGAAGTCATCTTTTGAATCCAAGTGATGAAAGTAGCTGAAATTTGAATTTGCATTCAAACTAGCCCTTTTTACAAATGTCTCCAAAAGTGCCTCAAACTAATTTGGATTTGCATGAAACTTGGCATGAGCACACCTAAGCATGTTTAGGGCTTAATGGTAAACTCATCCTCTCATGTTTATGTGTGCGTGCTCCTACTTTTTAGAGTTATGGGTTTTCCTCTAATCCCCTCTTGATGGTGTTTACTTGCTCTTCACAATTGATCATGAGCTATCCACAAAATGAGCTGTGGTGTGGAGATGTGATGAATACCCTAGCAAGTAAAATCTTGGGCTTTTACACCTTATTTCCATCATCATGCATTGTATCCATTCTCATGTAGAGATCACTTAAAAAGAGAAGAGAAATGGGATAAAACCCTTGCCGCACCTTAGAGATAATGCTTCTAGAAGAATTTTAGAGATAAAGCTTCGAGAAGAATTTTAGAGATAAAGCTTCTAGAAGAATTTTAGAGATAAAGCTTCTAGAAGAATCTTGGGGATAAAGCTTCAAGAAGAATTTTGGAGATAAATATTCTAGAATAATCTTGGAGATAAAGCTTCTAGAAGAATCATGGAGATAAACCTTAGAGATAAAGCTTCTACAAGAATCTTGGAGATAAACCTTAGAGATAAAGCTTCTAGATGAACCTTAGAGATAGAGCTTAGAGATAATAGCCTTATTCACGACGGGGACAGACACCGTCGTAAATAAGGCTCTTATTCACGACGGTCTAGGTCATCCATCGTGAATAAGAGCCTTATTCACGATGGGCTAGGTCAGCCGTCATGAATAAGTCCATTATTCACAACGGCTGCTTTCAACCGTCGTAAAAAAATTTTTTAACGACGGTACCATCGTTAGTAAAATTCACCGTCGTTAATTTGTCTTTTTCCTGTAGTGATAAAGCTTCTAGATAACCTTAGAGACAGAGCTTAGAGATAAAGTTTTGGAGATAAAACACCCTGTCTCCGCTGAAGTACACCAGAAAACTCCAAGCATGCGCCAAATGAACTTGCAGGCCGACCCCAAACAAACTCGGTGGCGGGCGGCGCGGTCGGTGGGCGACGAAAGCCGGGGAGAGGCCGGAGGGGGAGGGGACATACCTCGGGCCATAGACGGGCGGCGGCGGGGACGGGCGGCGGCGACCAGGATGGCGGCGGCGATGGGGAAGTCCGGCGCGAGTCGGGAGGCGGCACTGGCCGCCTCCCGGCTCGCGCACGGGTTATATAACCCGTTATTGACGACGGTGCTAGGAAACTGTCGTCTATAAGGACTTGTTGACGACGGTTCTAGGTCACCGTCGTCAATAACTCCTTGGGTGGGCCCGAATTTAGTTAAAGACGACAGCCACCGTCGTCAATAATTTATTGACGACGGTTCTTGTCTAGCCGTCGTCAATAACTAAGTTATTGACGACGGCTAGGTAAAGCCGTCGTCAATAACATTAAAGATGACGGCCCCGTCATCAATAAATTTGGCCGTCGTCAATTATCGTTTTTCCTGTAGTGGGGGTTTTACTTTGGAGAGGAATAGGGCTGTGGCCAGGGCTTGGCATCAGGGGTCTTCTTCCGGCGACGGCGAGGCGGGGCAGAGCTTTGACGGCGGCCAAGGCAGCAGCGAAGGGGTGGCGACCAGGGCTTGGCAGCAGGGGGCTACAGGCTTGTTTTGGCTGGGGTGGCGGCCAGGGAAGGCAATATTTATAAGGGGGGAGATCTCCTACTCAGTTTTGAGGAGGAGGACTCTATCTTCAAGAGATGCAATCTCCTACTCAGTTTAGAGGAGGAGAAGGATTATATCCCTAAGAGGTGCGGCCAGAGCTAATTGTGAACTGGATTACTAGCACGGAACTGCTCTAGCAATTCAGTTCAGTGTTTGTGGTGGCTGCTTAACTAAAAGGTCATGGGATCAAATCCTAAAGCAACCTGTACAGCGTCTATAGGTGGTGGTACTTGACCCTTCATAGTAGAAGTGACACTAAGGATGCTGGATCTGTTCTGCAATGGAATGTTTAGATGCTAAGCTGTTGATGATCGATGGATCAGTGAACTCAGAAATATGACTACCTTTTCCCCTAACAATTTGATCAGATTACTGACAAACACGTTTTCTGGACACGATACATTCGTGAAGTGCTGCAGATCGTGCATGAACACTAATAATTATAATCTCTGCTATTTAAGTAACTTGAGGAAAATTACCACACATGATTGCTCTGTTCAAAAGCATTTGTTCACTTGATAAACAAAACTTGCTTTGACCATGAACAGTTTCTGTAGCTTCCACACATTTCATGGAAAGAGATACTACTATTCCATTCTGTGTGTGCTAATGATGGCATTGTGTATCATGTTTGCATAGTGATTGCTTTGATATTGGAAGTTGTGGGCTAATATTGCAGCAGATTTGGTGTTCTTCCAGAATGGAATGCTGGATCCATGGTTCAAGAGCAAGGGGTTAGTGGACGCTAATCAGGTCTTGGCCTACTTTGCTGTCTCAAAACTTGGAGAACCACCAGTGGACGGGATTACAGACACCAACCCAGAGGTCCTGACCGCTGCATTTGGCACCTGGGCTCCAGAAGTAGCTGCCCGCCTGCAAAACGACAGACTTACCTGCAAGGTGCACTTATAAGAATTTTATTGACTATAAGTGGTGCTCACAAATTACACTGCAGAAATTCTTCCATCCCCCATCAATCATTATCACATCTGTGCATGTTCCGTAGTTGGTAAATTTTGACACCAAACCTATCACATCATATCTCAATTGATGATGTGCAAATGTCACAAATGTTTATGAAAAGGATGTTGTTTTATATTGGAAAAACTACTTTACTCCCTTGTGCTATGATCAGTGTTTAGTCCCCTATGCTATTTTTTAGTCTGCTTAACCCCCACATTTTAGAAAACCAGAGCATTAGTCACCTTTAACAGCCTCCCTAACCAGGTTTTTCTGAGTAGGACTCTAGTTCAGTCGGTTTAGGGATACAATGGTGAGACGTGGTGCTGGCGTGGAAAGGTTGGACCCGACCCACATAGCCCCCTTCCTCGACCCGGCTCTCACCTGCGCCCCATTCCTTGTTCTTTCTCTCTGCCTCAAGTCGGTAGCATGCCATCCACTATGCCACCCACCTTGCCACAGTGCAGCTGGCCACCCACCCACCACACTCTTGCCCGTCCACAGTGTCGTCATATGTTCCTAAACGCACTAAACCGGAGTCATAGTCAGCAAAACCGGGGTTAGTGAGGCTATTAAAGGTGAGCAAAGCTCTGGTTTTCCAAAATGTGAGGGTTAAGCGGATTAAAAGATAGTACAGAGGATTAGTATAAGAGAATGTAGCAATACAAATATAAGAGGATTATAAGACAAACCATACCTCATTGTAGTTATTAAGGCGGTAAGGCGACATAAGGCGACCGACCCCCTTTTTACCTTTTAAGCGATAAAGCGTAAGGCGAGGCGACGCCTTAATATAAGAGAATGTAGGAATATATAATTTTAATTAGCAATACAAATAGTTCAACAAATAGCAACATAATATTGTTTCCTGGCCTCTTCTGTGGCCTCAGCCCAGCCCACGGTCCGCTCGCCCACTGGCCTTCCTCTTCTGTGGCCTTAGCCCAGCCCACGGGCCACTCACCCACTGGCCTGCCTCTTCTGTGGCCTCAACCCAGCCCACTGGCCTGCCTCTTCTAGGGCGACCCCCTCCCCCGGTCCCCAGTCCCCACCTAGGCGCCGCCTAGGCACGCCTAGGCTTTAGGCGAGGGGTCACCGCCCGCCTAGCGCCTAACGCCTTTTGGAACCCTGTGCATGACAAGAAACCTCCCATATATGCCAGGGCGGCTCGCCTCGCCTGGCCGAGCGTCGCCTATGCCGGCGCCGCCTCCGCCCGCGGCCGTCGCTGCAAGGCACCGCTGGCCCCTCACGCTGCCACCGCCGATGCCTCACGCTGGTGATTCCTCGCGCCGCCACGCCCCGCCCTGCCGCCGCGCACCACCGTCCCGCGCCCCGCCCCAATGCGCACCGCCATCCCGCGCCCCGCCCCGCCCCAAGCCCCGCCCGGCCGCCCCTGCTCGCGCCGAGCCCCGGCCACGCCTCGGCCGCCGCCGCTCGCCGCGCCCCGCCCCGAGCCCCGCCCTGCTGTGCCGCCCGGCCCCGCCCCAAGCCCTGCCCTGCCGCGCCGCCCGACCTTAGTTGATTAATTGTTTAATTAGTATTGTAATTGATTATTGTTTAAATAATACTTTGATTTATTGCGTGATTAGTTACTATATGTAAATAAATGGGTTTTGGCCCGGTCCGGCATGACACAACCCATTTAGGGTCTGTCACGACCCATTTTATTGGAAATGTATTAGTCGAGACAGGCACCGAGGACGGCAAGCTCCCGCGCGTCGACGGCGGGCCCCGACAGTGCAGTTTCATCTTTGACCCACTTACGACAGGGCATAACGTACGACGGCTAACCCTAGGCATCGTAAGATAATGGCAGGCCCCAGCGGGACATAACTTAGGACGGCTGACCCGCTTCTTTGTCTCTCGTTCTTTCCTTCTCTCTCGTTCTTTCCTCTCTCTCTCTCTCTCTCTCTCTTTTAAATAACTCAAAAATGAAAGATTGACGTAAACCTATACAACATGCGTCACCCGTTTCGAACGGGACCGTCTCACATGTGTTACGCATGTGAGGCGTGTACGTTCGGAATTGTCCCTTTTTGGACAGCCCGGGAGTGACCGAGGGGGCGTGGCTTGTGATGAGATGCGGGTTTAGATCTAGACGAGATTTCGACGCCATAACCCTGTTGTTCTCTGCTGCACCATTTTTGGGCGTGCAGTGGAGAACAGCGGGGTTATGCTGCCGAAATTTCGTTCAGATCCAGATCACGCATCTCGTCATGAGCACGCTCCGCTCGGTCACTCTTGGGTGGGTTTAGGACCTATCCTTTCCAATAGATGTAGGGCCGTGACATAAATAAATTATAAAGTAACTATATTGTCCTTGACATTAAACTGCAGATTCCAACATGTGTGAGGATCGTAGTTGGATGTATACCGGTTGGAAGAACAGTTCTGGTGGTCACTCGGATGAGTGGTTCGCCAAGACAGATGCTTTTGTAGATCGAGCTTTTTCATTGTCAATGATCGATAAGGTGCGGTGCCCATGTACGAAATGTCAGGGTGCAAAGTGTTGGGACAAAGTGAATTTGGCATTTCACTTGTGTCGATACGGTTTCATGCAAGATTATGAAGTATGGACCTTTCACGTTGAGACATCTTCTCAACACTTACAATTTTCAGATGAGGATGACAACACGGGGGTCGATAGGATGGACGAGATGCTTGATGCCATAAATCCTGAATTGATGGAGGATCCTGCTACAACGGAGGTTAAAGCGTTTTTCACGCTTCTCAAAGCTTTAGAAGAGCCGTTGCATGAACACACCAAAGTGACGCTCCTTACTTTCATGACTAGATTTATGGCCATTAAGTCTAAGTATTTCTTCTCCAATAACTGCTACAACCATCTCATCAAATTGATCAGCGATATCCTTCCACAACCACATAAACTGCCTAAAGATATGTATCAGTCTAAGAAGTTGATTTCTGGTATGTGTATGAAATATGAGAAGATTGATATGTGTCTAGACAATTGCATGCTTTTTTGGAGAGAGTATGCCAACGAGAACAAGTGCTTAGAATGTGGTAAAGCGAGATTTGTCGAATTTGTTAATGACGACGGTTCAAAAGTAATGACTCAAGTCGCACAGAAGCAGCTTCGCTACTTGCCTGTCACACCTAGGTTCAAGCGTTTGTTTCTATCTAAAAAAAAACAGCTAGACACATGCGGTGGCATAAACAAGGTGTACGTGAGAACAACGGCATGATGGTGCACCCGTTGGACGGTGAGGCATGGAAGGCGCTTGACCGCTTCGATCCAGATTTCGCCAATGACGCGAGAAATATTAGCTTTGGGTTGGCGACAGATGGCTTCTCACCATTTAGTACAAACGCCACACCATACTCTTGTTGGCCCGTGTTCGCTATTCCGTACAACTTACCACCATCTCTTTGTATGAAGTATGAGTTCATGTTCCTATGCCTTATTGTACCTGGACCGGATCATCCTGGTGCACGATTGAACGTGATGATGCAGCCATTGATTGAAGAGTTGAAAGTGTTATGGACAGGAGTCGAAGCGTACGACTGTTATAGAAAACAGAAATTCAACCTTCGAGCTGCGTACTTGTGGTCAGTTCATGATTTTCCAGCTTACGGCATGTTTTCTGGCTGGAGCACTCATGGTCAATTGACATGTCCAATATGTGCTTCGGACACGGATTGTTTTCGTCTAAGTCATGGTGGCAAGATATGCTACTTTGATTGTCATAGACGTTGGTTACCGCCAAATCACGTGTTTAGGCAACAGAGAAATGCCTTCAGGAAGGGTACCATTGTATAAAAGGGACCACCACAACGTCTGAACGGGTCAAAAATTGTTGAACAACTCAATAATCTAGTGCCAGATGAAGGTCGTCCTGGATATTTTGTTGGTTACGAAGAGGATCACAATTGGACTCATATATGTGCACTATGGGAGTTACTGTATATGAAATCTTTTATTTTAATGCATAACATTGATGTCATGCACCAGGAACGTAAAATGGGCGAATGCATCGTAAGCACGTGCTTGGATATGACGGGCAAAACAAAAGACAATATAAAAGCTCGGAAGGATTTGGCAGAGGTTTGTAACCGACCAAGTCCTGAGCTCTCCGAAGCTGGGGGCAAACCACGAGCTTCTTTCTGCCTTCGACCAAAAGAAAAGAAAGAAGTCTTCAAGTGGTTGAAACAGTTGAAGTTCCTAGATGGTTATGCTGCTAGCCTGAGAAGAGCCGTTAATGTTAAGACTGGAAATCTCACTGGTTTGAAGAGTCATGATTATCACATAATCATGGAAATACTTCTGCCGGTTATGTTTCGAGGCTATCTTGACGATGAGGTATGGAAGGTGCTAGCCGAGCTTAGCTATTTTTATAGACAGCTTTGTGCTAAAGAAATTAAAAGGGAGATGATGGAGAAGTTGGAAAAAGAGATACCCGTGCTTTTATGTAAGATGGAAAAAGTATTTCCTCCAGGGTTCTTCAATCCAATGCAACACCTTCTAATCCATCTTCCATATGAAGCTAAAGTAGGCGGCCCTGTTCAATATAGGTGGATGTACCACATTGAAAGAGCACTCAGATGTCTGAAATCGATGGTTCGTAATAGGGCAAGGGTTGAAGGATGCATCTCCGAAGCATTTACACTTCAGGAGATAGGATACTTTTCAAGTGTCTACTTTGCAGAAGAACACAATGTTAATGCATCGGTGTTGCGGTACAATATGGCTGAAGCAACCTCTTGTAGCGAACTCTCACTTTTTCAAACGAGAGGCACCACTGTTGGTAGTGGCACGAGCTATGATGCTTCAACAGATGAAAAGACAACTGCTTTGTTATACATGTACGCTAACATAGATGGGATGGACAATTTTTTTCCGTAAGTGGTTGTTCAGCATCTATACTAATTTGCGTGGTGTGTTATACATCTATGCTAATAATTCTGTTTTGTCCTTATTTAGTGAGTTTGATTGACAAAAGTGGAAGTCTAAGAAGCAACCTACGAGCAAGCAAATACAAACAATGCGACATTATGGAGTAAATGGAGGACCTAACTTCCAAACCTGGTTTCGAAATCATGTAACGTGTTCCTTGTCTTGTTCCTATTAGTAATTATGTTCATAGCATAAAATAGTCTTCTTACTTCATATGTTGGACAGTGCAAGACACAAGCCGGTGTTCATAAAGATTTGCGACAACTGTCCAATGGATCCATTAAAGTTAAACTCTTTGGTCGATATGATGTCAATGGGTTCCGATTTCATTCAACTCAATTTGAAGCTCAACGTCCTCTAAGGGCAACATCTAACACCGGAGTTCTGACGAGGGCCGCCGATGCCGAAGGACGTGAAACTAATTTCTATGGGATCATAAACAAAATCCTAGAATTCAGTTTTGCCGGGAGTAAATAACTTAAAGTAGTCTTCTTTGACTGCGATTGGTTTGATAATAACAATGGAACTCGACAAAACCAATTTGGCATGGTAGAAGTCAAACACAAGGACCGACAACGAGGCTACGACACCTTTGTCCTTGCACACCATGTCGAACAAGTGTACTATCTACAATATCCATGCGAAAAGCTTAGTGCATGGTGGGTTGAACATAAGGTGAATTCTCGTGAGCGGTTATATACACCGGACAATACTAGTTACCTTGATGAGGCTGATGTTGTTTACCAAGAAGAAGAGTTGCCAGATTCTTTTGTCGTTGAGCCTGGTCTACGACTCGATGAATTAGTTGGAGATGCACAAGATGTACAGACTCATAATGTGAAAAAACGAAAACGGCGAACAACCACGACAAAAGAACGATGGTCCGGTTTACGAAGTAGAGTACATGATCGTGATACTGATGAATTTTGAAATTGAGTACAAGTAACGTTTCCTTCATCTCTTCTTTCATCTTCTATATTTTCCTTTAAATTCATTATCAAATTTCATTTCATCAGGATGTCGTCAAGCAGTAGACGACGGGGTACGCGGGGCTTTCTACCCCCGAGAGCAGACTCCGGTTTCCAGGGCTGTCAGTCTAGCAATGGTACACTGTCTCAGCTGTTGGGCCTCGACAGAGGCCAGGGGTCACGAGAGCGGTCATGACAGGTAAAGAATATTAAATTACATAAATTATATAAGTAACTTCTTAAATCTATATTACCAATCTTCAAATTTTTAGGATGACTCTACGTCTGAGGTGACAGAGGCCAGGGGTCCTCTTCAGACACCACAGGTTTCGGAGCCTATTCCACATCCTGCTTCGGATCCTCTTCAGGTTCCGGTACAGCAGGCTTCAGACCCTGCTTCGGAGCCTTCCACAGAGCCTGATGTGGAGCCGTCTCCACAGCGGCGTTACAGGAGGAGCCACTACGTGGCTCCACCTCCGGTTCCTGCACGGCCAGAAGATCGGGTCGTTATTCGTCCGGTTGGCGATAGGTAAGTAAATCTTTAACAAGTCAATTTAGATATTTTAACACTTATATATGTACTAATTGAGAATCGTGTATTAGGTCTTGGGCCGATGACTCGTTCACGGGTCAAGGACGCCACCGCCAGGTCAACACTGTCCTGGGCCACCTCATCCGCTGTCACTACCCAGGTCTAGTGAACAGACGGGCTGCTACGTCTTGGGACGATTACGCTACGGCCCAGGACATTACCTACGGCAACCACCAGGAGCATGTGTGGTATGAATTCATGGTAAGTAAATCGTCTATTCATTAAATGCAAACCTATTATATGTTAAATACATTAACTTGTATATTTCTTCTTGTAGAAATATTACCGTTTGGAGGATGAGGCCCAGTTGGATCACGCTCACCGGGTCTTCAACAACAACGCTAGGAAGCTCCTGACGCAGTCGATATCAACGGCTCGCATTCAGGCTACGAAGGCATACTATAAGTTGCATCCGGACGAGGGTGAGCCGGGGCAGTTTAGGGATGTGGCGGACAAGTACTTGACGGAGGCACAGTACGTAGAGGTAAAATCTTTATTTTACTTTGCTTCATTATCCAATTTTCATCAATGTTTTCATCCAATAACAAATGTGTGCAGGTCAGCATACCGTGGCTTGAGTCATGTCCGGACGCCTACACTTCACTGTGTGCTCGTTGGGTGAGCCAGGGCTTCCAAGGCGTGTCGATGACCCGCCGACAGAGTCGAGGGACGGACGGGAAACACCGTCTTGGCGGGGACGGCTACGTACGCCTTGCTAAACGGATGGTAAGTGATACTCGAATTTTATTCTAGTTAATTTCTATCGCTATCATTGTGCTAAGACGTATCAATAGGAGCGCGAGATCGGTCAGGAGCCGACCACTATCCAGGTGTGGAGGAGGGGTCACATGGGAAGTGACCCCTCGCAGCCTAATCAGTTGTCGTCTCAGACGGCGACAGAGACGTTGGTGAGTACTTTAGTTAACTTAATTTTATTCTCTTTAAAACTTCTTATGACTTTAATTTTCTGTATTTTCAGGAAAAGTATGGGGAGGAGGTGCAGAGGCTTCGAGGCGACGATTACGATTGGCAGAACTCGCCGATCGTACCTGAAGCCGCCTATGCAAGCGGTGGCGGTAAACCTCACGGTCGGTGAGTTCTGTTGTTCTCATTTACTTTCATGAAATTTGAGACACGAAACTTTAATACTCTTACTTCGTTGTGTAGGTTGGCCATCTTCGATGGAGTAGTCGACTCAAGGGAGGCGCGGTCTTCCTCAAGGGCCTCTTCATAGCAAGGTGGATCCAGCAGGCGTGGCAGCCGAGATCTGGAGCTCCAGAGTTTTCAGGAGGAGCTCCAGAGGACGCAGGAAGCGCTGATGCTCACGAACAAGAGGCAGGCAGCCGAGCTCCGGGCTAGGGACGAGTATCAACACTCGTACATGCTACAGCTGCAAGCTGCCATGCAGGTAAGTTCAGATCGTTGTACTCAACGTTTCTAATATATGAATGACATGTATAATAATTTACTTCATATTTGCAGGCTATGGCCGCAGGACAGCCGGCTGTCTTTCCTCAGTGGGCACCGCCACCGATACAGCTACCACAGGGGCCGACGTTAGGAGCACAGGTACAAAATTTCTCATAATAGCTGCAACTAGTTAAACTTGCTCAAATTTAGTGGAATTTGATCAAACTAACTCAAACTTAGGGAAAACTAGTTAAACATACCCAAACCGAGTAAAATATGGTACAATTTACTCAACCATAGTCAAATATGAGCAAACTTACTCAAACATAGCCAAAACTAGTTGAACTAGCTCAAACATAAACAATACTAGTCCATACTTCTCAAACTTAGTAAAATATGAGCAAACTTACTCAAACATAGACAAATCTAGCTAACTTGCTCAATTCTAACTTCTAATGAGTTTATTTAGTCATATACATATTTGTGAACTTGTAATTTGTCTAACTATACATGTACATCACAGGGATCGGCGACGCAGGATCAGGAAACTCCATCCCCTCAGCATCCGGCGTTTGGACGAGCGCGCGATGACTTCCTGGACTCCGGTGGTAGCGGTCGGGGTAGCGTAGGGTAGTGTGGCATGCGTATAGTGTTTTTGTGCCTACCTGTGAGTATGTTTTGATTGCCTGTGATCTGGCCATCGAGCCAGGGCTGGCCTCAAAGCTAGGGCAGGATTTTCTGTTTTTTAAAAAAAAATTGCAAAGCTTATTGACGATGGTTTTCTGGTACCTGGCCGTCATCAATAAGCCATTAGTATTGACAACGGCCAAGTACCAGAAACCGTCGTCAATAAGCCACTGTTATTGACGACGGCCAAAAACTTGGCCGTCGTCAATAAGCCATCGTTATTGACGATGGTACAAACCCTGGCCGTCGTCAATAAGCTAGCTTATTGACGAGAGCCTGACCCTGGCCGTCGTCAATATGCTGTTGTAGCTTATTGACGACAGCCGGATTTAGTTGTCGTCAATAAGCTTATTGATGACGGTAACCGTCATCAATAAGCTTATTGACGACTAATAATTGACGACAGCCATAAACCGTCGTCTATAACATTTTACCGTCGTCAATAAGTTATTGACGACGGTACTGTGCTTATTGACGAAGGTTTTAGGCCGTCGTCTATTGTCCGTATTCCTGTAGTGCCCAGCTGCTGCCATTGCAAGGGAAAAATTCTAGCTGCAAGGAGGAGAGGAGGAAGAAGAGAGGTTGGTCCCCGTTACCCCTCTTACACATTGCCGCTGTTCTTACGCACCCGTTTTCTCCACCCCCTGCGAGCAGAAATTTCTGCGTGTGGACAAACCATGTTTTGGTCAATTTTTGACAGTGGAATTGATCTACAAATTGTGTCAAGATCATAACCACCTCAACACTTGATCCCAGCAGCCTTGTTCATCATAAAACCCCAAGGAAGCCTACAAAAACTTGTGAGAACACATGCAAACTGATTTATATAAACTACACCATAGGAAGTGCATTCATCCACCTTATTGCATCTTGAGTAAAGTTTGTGCACGATAATTGATTGCTGTAAATTTTGTATGTGCGTGGTCGTGAGTAGAAGGACACGCTCAAGAGGCTGTCTATGAGGAACTATAGCACCAAGACTTCGAGACGCTTGAGCAACACGAACCACGGGAGCAAGGCAAGTGCCCCTTGACCATATTGATCCCATGTCTTTAAAACTGTTTTGCTTGCGAAAACTTGTATGCTTGTGTCAACTTGATGGGACACCCTTTTATAGGAGTTTACTAGTTTTGTTAACCATCCTTGTCACCAGGGAAGTTGAAGAGTCGGGTATGGTCATTTTTTCCTTTTCGCTTCGCTTAACTTATGGGATACTTGAAGCTGAAATAAAACTTGTTGAGCCACTGCACTCATGAGATTAAAGATAATGAGAACTTGATGACGTAATGAGAATGGAATCGGGGAGATCTAGGCGAGATTGGGTCGTGGACTTTGCTGAATGAGATGGTGGGTTGCTTGCTGTAGATCTAAGGACCGATTTAACACGGCCCCACAGCCTTGTCGAGCCAGGATCACGCTGAGGGGTGCTGCGTTGCACAACACCAAATAATGCACATTAAAGATACAAAGCGGAAGCAAAGTTTTTTACATAAACCAGTTTATGAACATTTTTACAACAAAATAGTCCGGTCTACACTCACGGGTGTAGACTACGCATCGAGTTCATGTTCAGACCGTGAACGTGTTCCCGCTAGCACACACACACTAACACGGCGGCGTGCACGACTCCCACTCGACGGGGTTTCCCTCTTGGGATTCCGTCTCCTCCTCGGGAGTCCCTTCCTCATAAACCCCTGCAAAAGCTTCAAACACAAGTAGTGAGCATGATGGCTCAGCAAGTTTGACCCGTCTCTCCTATACATGAAACTTCTACATGAAGGTTTTCAGGGTACATGAGGTAAAATAAGTTGCAAAGGACTCGCCTAATTATTTGTACCTTACTTTCAAGTTTTAGCAGCAGTTTGTGGAGAACCTCACGCTAACGCACAGGAGAGAGAGCCACAATCAAATAAGAAACGCATTTCTCTCACGTACTTTGCCCAAGGTCGAAAAGAACTTTAATTAGCTCTAAACTACATCAAGCATTAACAAAAAATGTACAGCTTTCAAATTAGCAAACTTCTAACATGTATCTAGCCTGTTCTTTCTACGTCACGGTACAGTGAACAAGTGGTACTCACGACCCTGAGGGACGGTGATTATAATCGATTTACACCTGAAGGATTACCCAAATAATCCGTCACATACGCCCGTACTCGATGTTGCCTACAGAAACCATCACGGACGTCGTACGCAACCACCTTTCACCCGTCAGCCAAGTGTTGAACCGGTCCAATCATCCCGAGCAAGAGGTCTCTGCGCGTGCATCCGCAGTGCCGCCAGCCAATTTACACCTCGAGCTCTCAACCTACCCTCTGAACGGCCATCTATGCCTCAAAACCCAGCTACCTGAGTTACATCGGTTTCCCGGTTCTCATATATCCGGTAGGCCTTCGGTACTGTTCTAGCTTGTTCAACAGGCCCGCACACGGCTCGGTCCTCAATCGACACAAGCGGAGCTATGGCACCCAGGCCCCAACGTCCCTCTGCCCTTACTCTCCGCTCGGTCTCATTTTTCTTGCCATGTGTTTCATTTGCTACCTTTACCCGATTTGTATGCCTCTAGCCTATTCTCGCGAGTAGTTCCAACTACTCGACTTGTACCGAATCATACACTTATCTTAGATCTTAGCATTGCAGTAGCTAAACGAGGTTTAAACACCTAAGCCCCACCCAGGGTTTTATTGGCTATGCATTTGGGTTCTCAAATGCATTCGTAAATTTTGCCACACTTATGCATTTGGAAATTTTGCATTAGAGTCTTGTTTGAGAACCCACATGCATAGCCAAGAAAACCCTGGGTGGGGCTTAGGTGTTTAAACCTCATTAGCCACTGCAATGCTAAGATCTAAGATAAGTGTAGGATTTGGTACAAGTCGAGTAGTTGGAACAACTTGCGAGAATAGGCTAGAGGCACATCGCTCTGGTAAAAATAGCAAATGAACCACATGGCAAGAAAAATGAGACCGAGCGGAGAGTAAGGGCAGCAGGACTTTGGGGCCTGGGTGCTATAGCTCCGCTTGTGTCGATTGAGGACCGAGCCGTGTGCGGGCCTATTGAACAAGCTAGAACAGTGCCAAAGACCTACCGGCTATATGGGAACCGGGAAACCGATGTAACTTAGGTAGCTGGGTATTGAGGCATTGCCTGTCGTTCATAGGGTAGGTTGAGAGCTTGAGGTGTAAATCAGTTGGTGGCACTGTGGATGCACGCACACAGACCTCTTGCTCGGGACGATAGGACCGGTTCAATATTTGGCTGACGGGTGAAAGGTGGTTACGTACGATGTCCTTGATGGTCTCTGTAGGCAACATCGAGTATGGGCATACGTGACGGGTTATTCGGGTAACCCTGCAGGTGTAAATCGATTATAATCGCCGTCCCTCATGGTCAGTGAGTACCACTTGTTCACTGTACCGTGACGTAGAAAGAACAGGCTAGATTCATGTTAAAAGTTTGCTGATTTGAAAGATATACCTTGCTTGTTAATATATTGTTGTAATTTAGAGCTAATTAAAGTTCTTTTCAAGTTTGAGCAAAGTACATGAGAGAAATGCATTTCTTGTTTGATTGCGGCTCTCTCATGTGCCTTAGCGTAAGGTTCTCCACAACCTGCTGCTAAAACTTGAAAGTAAGGTTCCACTAATTAGGCGAGTCCTATGCAACTTATTTTACCTCATGTAACCTATCAACCTTCATGTAGAAGTTTCATGTATAGGAGAGACGGGTCAGTCTTGCTGATCCGTCGTGCTCACTGCTTGTGTTTGAAGCTTTTGCAATGGTCTATGAGGAAGGGACTCTCGAGGATGAGACGGAACCCCAGGAGGGGAACCCCGTCGAGTGGGAGTCGTGCACGCCTCCGTGTTAGTGTGTGTGCGTGCTAGCGGAGACACGTTCACGGGCTGAACGTGAACTCGATGCGTAGTCTACGCCTGTGAGTGTAGAATGAACATATTTTGTTGTAAAAATGTTCATATACTGGTTTATGTAAAAAAACATTGCTTCCGCTTTGTACCTTTGATGTGTGTTATCCGGTGTTGTGCAACGCAGCACCCCTCAGAGTGATCCTGGCTCGACGAGACCGTGGGGTCGTGTCAGCGTGGTATCAGAGCACGCTTGAGGTTTAACGCACTACAAAGGTCATCTTTTTCACAAATCCAGTGAGGAACGAGTTAGTAGCCCATATAATGATGTTATTAGCGTATGGAAAGTGGCATACTAACCTATTTGCTTATGTTGAAAAATCGTGCATCTCGGGATGCTTTATGTCTTTGGGGGGTGCACGTAAGCGATGTCCACCAGTGTGCACAAGCTGAAGGGTGGAGATCAAGGCGTGTTTGGCTTGAGAACATCCGGGCGAGTGATGACGGCCGGGTGTATGAACTGTAAGGATACCGGGCACGGTGTGTAGCCGAGTCTGATGATTGTTTGAGTTATCTGCAGGTATTCTAACCACGAAATGGTATACGTGTTGCATCTGTGTGCGAGAGACGTTTAGTGCCACTGAACTAACGAAACCGGCTAAGTCCGGTATATGTTTTTCTTTGTGAGGACGTAGTACCGACATGATCTGGTGACGCATCGATGTCAGACCCTACTAAATGAGCAACTGCATTATAAAACTTGAAAGTTTGAATCCAGAGAACAAAAATTTGATGTAACTCCTTCCCTTAATCAGGATATTCAAAGTTAACAAGTTTTCAACTTATAGGATACTAAGGACAGAGTCCCCTGTTTTCAGCTGAATTAAGGCTGAAGTTAATCAGAGGTTAGAGGTTGATTTCTTTCGAGGTTGGGGTCATATGATACATTTATGGAAAGCTTTGGAAGAGCCTTACAACTTTTCAGTTGAGGTCCAGAGAAGTTTCATCCCTTAACCAATCGAAAAATGCAGTAGAGTTGAAACTGTCCAGAAAACAGGGCAGAGCAAACAATCTCTGTAACTCTCTGTAAATTGAGCATAACTTCCTGCATAAAAATCCAAAAATAGAAAATGAGGTAGTTCTGAAAAGTTTAAGAGATGGGTTACAACTTTGTAACAGAACGTTTTGTCATGTTTGGAGTATAATTAACTGGAATTCTTGGATCAATTCAGTACCTAAAGCAGGGAGGTGCTGTCCAATTTTCTTCAGAAATTCTATCAACCTCGACATCTCATAACTTTTGAACCAGGACAGATCATAGTCCAAGCAAATACTTTCTGGAAATCTATTGAAGTTCGCTTTAACTTTGATGTTGAGCTCCAGAATTGGTTTTGCATTTAGCATGGTCTAAATCAGGTTGAAATGGAAACTGGTCAGGGCTGTCATAGTGGACAGCAGATCAGCAGTCAAATTTGTTTATGTTTGAACTATGTTTCCAAGTTTTATGAGTTCAATGACATGTTTTATGTTATAACTCAATGGTTTACTGTTCAAATAAATATTTGACATTTCTCAAATATGTTTTACAGATGACAGCGGTTAGACAGTTGGAGAACGGGTGGGTGGTGTCCCACTGTTCTCACCACAGCGGCTATCCGGGAGTATTGAGGCAAATGCTTCAATATTTCTGGTACAACAAGATGCCGCAATACTTCTCCAAAGAAGAAGGCAAGGAAGGAAACAAGACATGGACGATCCATGTCGAAGTTCCTGCAGGACCTACGGCACCCGGTTGGGCGCCGTTCACCGTTGTCGTGAGAGGTAGACAGCCGGAAGAAATGTGGCAAGTGGCAGCCCACGACACTATGTCGCGTTTCTGCCAACTACACGTGAGAACTATGGAGAGCACTCCATACGAGCTCGTTCCGGTTAGGGGACGGGCTAATCACGTGTGGGAAGGGAGGTACATGGAGGCAACAGATCCGGGTTGCCCAAGGTACAGTCCCGCGGAGGCAAACCTCAGCCTTCAGTTGAGAGCAGGAAAGGCCGTGATGGACAGCCAAGCTGTTCATATGGATTGTCTTGCTGTAAAGCTCAAAGAAAGCACAAGCCGTGGAGACCATTTTGAGAGTGCTCACAGCGCACTCCGCAATGTGCTACTTCCGATGATAAAGCGACTGAATGAGCAACACGATCAGTTGCATCGTCTGAAGAACGCGAAGAAAAAAAGCCATGTTGACATCACGGCTTTGCAACAACAGGTGCAGGCTCTGACCCAGCAGAACGAGGTCCTCACTCAAGAGTGGGACGACGCTATTGAGGAGGGGCAAGGCTGGGAAGAGAACCACAACCAAGCCATGGACGAGGTGCACGCGTTGCCGGACCTCGTACCTCCGGTAATGGGCATACCGGTGGTAGGTGCTGTACCTGTGGTTTTTGGTCTTCCGGCAATGGGAGAACCCGAGCCGGAAGAGGGGGTTGTGGACCCAGAACCACCAGAAGAGGTACCGGAGGAACACGACCGGCAGGAGGTCAAGTTCTACTCCGAGTAGGGGGTTACCATTGCCAAGTAGGGCAGCAAGGGTGATGTAACCCAAACTTTTGTAATCGATGACATGTCGTGTAGACAGTAGCATATGTATAGGTAGTGACGACATGAGCACGACTTCTCGGGGATCCGAGACTAATGTATCTTGTATAAAGTTTATGCTTTATCAATATATGTGAATGTTGTGCAAATTATTCATGCATCACTTCAATACCTACTGTTTCATATGGAATTTCAAGTATGACATGTGCTGATCGCTGCTGTTTTGAATTTCAGAATGACTCGTACTCGTGCCAACCCGGACGTTGGGGGTTCCAGTCAGGGGGGAGAAACCTCCCAACAACCTCCCGAGGACTCCTCGGGACAGCAACAGCAACAGCAACCACTGCCACCGCCAACGGTTACTTTGGCTGACATTGTGGCAGCGATGGCGGGCTCTCATCAGCAGCACACAGAGTTGTTGCAAACCCTCATTGCAAATACGTCTCGACCAGAGATACGTCAAGATCGTGAGGAGCGCCAACAGAGCTCCTACTCCGACTTTCTGGCTACTCATCCCCCGGTATTCTCAAGGGCGGATGAACCCATCGATGCGGACAACTGGCTCCGCACGATGGAGATGAAGTACGGGCTGCTCCAAGTGAGTGAGCAGCTTAAGACTCAATTCGCGGTCCAACAGCTTCAGGGATCCGTGAGTGCCTGGTGGGCTAATTTCTGCGCTTTGCAACCCACCGAGCGAGTTATGACCTGGACGGAATTCAGGACGGCCTTCAGGACCTATCACATACTGCCGGGTATCATGAAGAGTAAGACGTAAGAGTTCCTACGCCTGCAACAAGGAAGCCGGAACGCGCTGGAATATTCCAGGGCATTCAATGATCTTGCGCTCTACGCTTCTTATCACGCCGATACCAACGAGAAGCGGCGGGATCATTTCTACCAGGGGCTTAACCCGCTCCTGAAAGAAAAGCTGGCGATGTTCAATCGCGGCAGCCTCAATGACATAATTGATGCTGCGATTGTTCAACAGGACTGAGGCAAGGAGTTAGCGGCGGCGGAAAGGAAGTGAAGTGCGCCACAAAGCAGTGGAGAAGGAGGTGGTTCTTCTCAAAAATACTGGATGGTGAATCGCCCACCATCGGGTCCACGCTGCCAGCCACCACAGAGGTCGATGCCATTCCGCAGTCGGCCATATTCTCCACCGGCATTCTGGCCGGCACTGTCAGTACCACCTCTGCAGCAACAACAACAACAGCGGGCGATGCCGCGTGCGTATGCACCTCAGCAGCGCATGCCGGGCTTTTGTCCCCCAAGCACTGGACAAGCAGCAGACACATGCTACAAGTGTGGTCGTCCGGGACACTTCGCCAGCAGTTGTCCGGAGAGGCAAGGCGGCGGAGTTGCACCGCAAATTTTGGGGAGGAATCAGCACCGGAACCCCACTAATGCGTGACACGACCCCATTGGTCCTGTCGAGCCAGGATCATGCTGAGGGGTGCTGCGTTGCACAGCACCGGATAACACACGTCAAAGGTACAAAGCGGAAGCGAAAATTTTATTACATAAACAAGTTTATGAACATGTTTACAGCAAAATAAGTTCAGTCTACACTCGCGGGCGTAGACTAAGCATCAAGTGCACGTTCAGCCCTCGAACGTGTCCTTGCTAGCACACACGCACACTAACTCTGCGGCGTGCACGACTCCCACTCAACAGGGTTCCCCTCCTGGGGTTCCGTCTCCTCTTCGGGAGTCCCTTCCTCATAGAACCCTGCAAAAGCTTCAAACACAAGCAGTGAGCACGAAGGCTCAGCAAGTCTGACCCATCTCACCTAAACATGGAACTTCTACATGAGGGTAATGGGTTACATGAGGTAAAAATCATTTGCAAGGACTCGCCTAATTAGTAGAACCTTACTTTCAAGTTTTAGCAGCAGGTTGTGGAGAACCTTACGCTAAGGCACATGAGAGAGCCGCAATCAAACAAGAAACGCATTTCTCTCATGTACTTTGCCCAAAGTTGAAAAGAACTTTAGTTAGCTCTAAGCTACAGCATATCATTAACAATCAATGTCCAGCTTTCAATCAGCAACATTTTAACATGTGACTAGCCTGTTCTTTCTATGTCATGGTACAGTGAACAAGTGGTACTCACTGACCGCGAGGGACGGCGATTATAATCGATTTACACCTGCAGGGTTACCCGAACAACCTGTCACGTACGCCCGTACTCGATGTTGCATACAACAACCATCACGGACGCCGTACGCGACTACCTTTTACCCGTTAGCCAAATGTTAAACCGGTCCAATCGTCCCGAGCAAGAGGTCTCTGCACGCGCATCTCAGTGCCGCCAGCCGATTTACACCTCGAGCTCTCAACCTACCCTCTGAACGACCAGCTATGCCTCAACACCCAGCTACCCGAGTTACATCAGTTTCCCGGTTCCCATGTAGCCAGTAGGTCTTCGGTACTGTTCTAGCTTGTTCAACAGGCCCGCACATGGCTCGGTCCTCAATCGACACAAGTGGAGCTACAGCACACAGGCCCCAAAGTCCTGCTGCCCTTAACCTCCGCTTGGTCTCATTTTCTTGCCATGTGTTTCATGTGCTATCACTACCAGAGTCGAGTGCCTCTAGCCTATGCTCGCGAGTAGTTCCAACTACTCGACTTGTACCGAATCCTACTCTATCTTAGCAATGCAGTGGCTAACGAGGTTTTCAATCCTAAACCCAACCCATGGTTTTCTTGGCTATGCAGTTGGGTTTTCAATCAAGACTCTAATGCAAAGAATCACAACAATATTCAAAGATGTGCTCAAAACAATAAACATTTGTAAAAGGGTTAATGCAAACCGGAGCTTGCCTTGCTGCTCTTGGTCGTAGGCTAGCTGTTCCTCCAGAGTAACGAAGTCTAGGACTTCGGGTTCCTCCTTGACCTTAGCGACTACATGATAAGAGCAATATATGTATCAATTTAAATGCATTTGTATTAACTTTGAAGTTGTGAAGTCTATAACCCTTGCAAGACAGACCTAATGACTGTGAAACATTTACTGTGGCTTGGTTACAACTTAAACAGAGACTTGGTCAAGTTTTAATTGCAGCAAAGCTCATTTGAGCCCTCCACAATTAATTATGTCCTTGACCTTAATTGGAACTCTTAGGGTGTTCTAGAAATTTTCATGAAACAAACTATGACTTTCTGAAAACTAGATTTTCAGAGGGTTCTAATGGAGTTGGTCTCACTTAATTTGGAAGTTCTTAGCTAAAGATATGAGCTAAACAATTTCAGAGAAAATTCTGAAAATATTTCTGAACATTTTCTATTTTCTCTGGAACAGTTTCACTAATCACACCATTAGGTGGATCAAATGAGCTCCAATGGATCTGAAATTGTTATGGTAGTTCAGGGATATTTTGGTGAACATCCCAGCAAAATTTCAGGATCTTCCTCCAAAGGATTCTCCAGTTAAAATTCCTAACAGTTTAAAGTTTGAGGAATTAATTCTGGAGAAATAAGGGTTTTCATAAAGTGAACCTTGATTTGCTAGAAAGTGCGCAGAGAGCTGAATCCAACAAAATTTGGTTCACTCCATTTGGAGCTTTCTAGCCAAAGTTATAAGGTTTTGAAGTTTCAAGGAAATCTGAAAATCAGGAAAAAGTTTAAACTCGCGCGTGGGCCCAGGGGACACGCGTCGCACGCCGAGGCGACAGCACACCGCGGCCCACAATGATTTTGCGCGCCAGCACACCCAATCCCGGCCGCAGCCGGATCCCGATTCAAAATATCTCCCGCTGACAGCTGAGGTCCACCCCCTTCTTCAACCTCGCGACGCCCGCGCTCCGCCGCCGAGGGACCTCGCCGGAGAGCTCGCCGCCGGCTTCTGTACAGCTCCAAACTTCTCGATTCTGGCCGCCCCTGCCTACTTTTACTCGGGGAACAGGATTCTAGGGTCAGCTGCTCATGACAATGGCCGGAGCATGGTCGGCGACAAGCCGCCACCTCGGAACGACTTCGGCCATGTCGGCTGAGTTCCCTAGCACCTCAACTACTTGGGAAATCGGTCGGGGAGCATCAGTGGACCTCAGAGAAGGTCGACATGAGCTCGAGACAGCTCGGGGAAGGCCCGAAATAGGTCCTCACCATGCGCCCGATGCCGCCCGTTCATTCCGCCATTGGTAGACCTCAAATTACGCCGGGTACAGAGGTTCTCCGGCCCAGAGTTGTGAAGGCAACTTATGCGTTACCGTGTCTAGCTCGTGTGAGAGCGGCTTGAGGCCCTCTAATCCTTTTTAGAGCACGAATTAAACAGAATCGTACCCGAAGGTCGTTCTGCACACAGAAAGGGGAAAAGTGGAAATTCGCCGCCGGTGAGCAACCACTCGAGGTGTGGCTCGGGGATGAGCAGCACCGGTCACCAGCGCGTCCAAGGGTGACTTGGCTCGGGCGTGACAACGCCCTGGTTGGGCTGTCCACGAGAGCCCGGGGTGCGGCGGTTCCAAGTCCCGAATTTGATCTTTCGGCACAGCCGATATCAATCGGTTTCGACTGAGTTCTAGCAACGGGGAGGACGGAGGAAGGTCTCTAGTACCTTGCTGGGGCTCTGGAGTGGACGGAGGGAGCTGCGATCGGCGTTCTCCGATCGAGTCCGAGCTGCGGAAGTTTTCGGCCAGCGCTGAGTTCTTGCGGGGAAGAACGGCGGTGCCTCGGCCGAGGAGGGGGCAGGCGCCTTAAGAAGGATCTGCACCGCCTCACGCCCGCGCGTGGGCAAGCAGCTGCTGGCGCAGCGGCTGCCCTCGGTGGCGATCACCGCTGCGGCTCGGCGACCAGAGTGAAAAAGTCTCAGTCGGTTTGATCTGAGCAGTGGCTGACATGTGGGTCCCACTTCCAGTTTTAACCTCTGAAATTTACTCCTAATCACTGTTGTAAACAGTGAACCCCATACTACCCTTGGCAATTCAAATTATTCACCCATGAGCCATTTGAATTGATAAAAGTTCAAATGAGGTTTGGTTTGAATGAATTTCAGCACAAGTTCAGTTTGAAATTCAAATAAAGTTTGAATTTCTTCCACTTAGCTCATGTCAAGATCAACTCCAAATGGAGTGAAAATTGGTGTGTGAGCTAAAAAAAATGTGCTGAGTAAGAATATGCCTCCCACTTTTGAATTCATGGGATAAAAACAGTTTGAATTTGAATATGGTTTCAAACTGTCCTCTTCCTAACTATACCCAAAATGACCTCAAAAGGTTTTGAATTTGGGTGAAACTTGGCATGGACATCCTTAGTAAAGTGTAGGAGTTTTCATATGTCCAGCCCATCTATATCACATGTGGGAAATACCATTTTTGCAATGTGTGAGTTTGTTCTCTAATGAGCATGTTGATAATTGTTACTTGCTCTTCATTTGTGTTCATCATCCTTCCTCAAATGAGGTGTGTGGTGTGGTGATGAACACTGCAAATGTGTGTAAAAAACTGAGGCCCTTACAATGCGCGGCGGGCAAACCCTAGGCCCGGCACTGTCCACCAACTTGCCATAGAGGACGTGCCAGAGGGAGAGCGATTCTTGAGGTTATGTTCCAACTCCACCAGCATCACGCTATAGTATTATTTGATTCAGGCGCCACACACAATTTTATTAACCAAGCTTTCATTGCTAAACACAGCTTGCAAATACTACCCACCGATAGTCCATACTTGATTTGTTCACCGGGTGGGAAGATTTCAGCAAGCATGATGGTCCCAAAAGTGCCATTATGCTTAGAGGGTATAATATACCCTACATCTCTCATAATTTTAGAGGGATAGAAGGTCGATGTCATCCTAGGGATGTCGTGGTTAACCTGCCACGGCGCTGTTTTAGACACCGTCCTCCGAGTCGTGCATCTATACTCAGAAATGCACAAGTCACACTCCTTATTTCTGGACAGTCCAGAAATAAAACTTCCAACTCTGTATCAATCTACAACCATCAGATTGGAAGACATTCCAGTAGTCCGGGAGTTCCCTGACTTGTTCCCGTATGATTTACCGGGGATGCCACCCGACAGGGAGGTGGAGTTCAAGATTGAACTTGCACCGGGAACCATGCCAATATCCCGAAGGCCGTACAAGATGGCGCCCAAGGAATTGGCTGAACTGAAGACTCAGCTAACGGACCTGCTGGATAAGGGTTTTATTAGGCCGCGCTCCTCGCCATGGGGCTGTTCGGCATTGTTCGTGAAGAAGAAAGACGAGACGTTGCGGCTTTGTGTGGACTATCGTCAACTAAATGCTGTAACTATCAAGAACAAGTACCCGTTGACACAGATCGACATGTTGTTTGATCAGTTGGTCAAAGCAAAGATCTTCTCCAAGATGGACTTAAGAAACGGGTACCATCAGATTAAGATACGGGCTGAGGATATTCTGAAGACGGCTTTCTCGACAAGGTACGGACTTTATGAGTACCTGGTCATGTCCTTCGACCTCACCAATGCGCCAGCTCATTTCATGTATTTGATGAACTCGGTATTCATGCCGGAGCTGGACAAGTTTGTCATGGTCTTCATCGACGACATATTGGTATATTCTAAGTCGGAGGAAGAGCACAAGAAGCATCTGCGTATAGTCTTGTAACGGCTGCGGGATCACAAGCTATACGCGAAATTCAGCAAGTGCGAGTTCTGGATACCGCAAGTGCCTTTTCTCGGGCATATCATCTCAGCGGAGGGCATCTCTGTAGACCCGAGTAAGATCAGACAAGTGCTGAATTGGAAATCCCCAAGAACTGTTCACAAGGTACGGAGTTTCCTCGGACCCATGGGATATTATCGGAGGTTCATTCTGAACTTCTCGAAGATTGCCAAGCCTATGACGGAGCTGCTGAAGAAGGCTACCAAATATGTTTGGAGTCCAACATGTGAAGCAGCGTTCAAGGCATTAGTGAGACACCTAACATCAGCACCGGTTTTAGCGCAGCCAGACACAACAAAACCGTTCGATGTGTACTGCGATGCATCCAGCATTGGACTCGGATGTGTGCTGATGCAAGACCGAAGCGTGGTCGCGTATGGATCACGGCATCTCAGAAACCATGAGTAGAATTATCCAACTCACGACTTGGAACTCGCTGCTGTGGTACTTGCACTTAAAATGTGGAGGCACTACCTACTCGGTAACCTCGTACATTTATATACCGACCACGAAAGCCTCAAGTACATATTCACTTAGAAGGAGCTGAACATGAGGCAGCGAAGATGGTTAGAGTTGATAGAGGATTACAAAATAGAGATCCATTATCACCCCGGCAAGGAAAACGTAGTGGTGGATGCGCGGAGCCGCAAGTCACACATCAACAATCTGACCATCACACCGTTGGAAGAGAGCGAACCACCACTGCATGTGATTCCACATGGAGCTCTCTACAACTTAGCTTTGATACCCACCATCCGTGAAGAGATAGCGGCAGCCCAGAAAAATGACAAGGGCATGTCTCATTTGCGGAGACGTATAGACAATGGGGAGCTGAAATGTTTCCGGAAAGACGGAGACGGCGTCCTATGGTTCAAGGACCGGATCGTCGTACCCCATAACACGTAGTTACGGAAGAAAATCTTTGATGAGGCTCACTTGTCAAAGTTTTCTATTCACCTCGGCAGCAACAAAATGTATCAAGAACTCAGAAGCATGTTTTGGTGGATACGAATGAAGCGGGAGATCGCAAAGTACGTGTCCGAGTGTGATACATGTTGAAGGGTGAAGGCAGACCATATGAGGAAACCGGGACTGCTACAACCACTGAGCGTTCTGTAAGGGCCTCAGTTTTTGACACACATTTGCAGTGTTCATCACCACGCCACACACCTCATGTGAGGAAGGATGATGAACACAAATGAAGAGCAAGTAACAATTATCAACATGCTCATTAGAGAACAAACTCACATATTGCAAAAGTGGTATTTCCCACATGTGATATAGATTGGCTGGACATATGAAAACTCCTACACTTTGCTAAGGATGTCCATGCCAAGTTTCACCCAAATTCAAAACCTTTTTGAGGTCATTTTGGGTATAATTAGGAAGAGGGCAGTTTGAAATCATATTCAAATTCAAACTGTTTTTATCCCATGAATTTAAAAGTGGGAGGCATATTCTTACTCAGCACATTTTTGTGAGCCCACACACCAATTTTCACTCCATTTGGAGTTGATCTTGACATGAGCTAAGTGGGATAAATTCAAACTTCATTTGAATTCAAAGCTGCACTTGTGCTGAAATTCACTCAAACCAAACCCAATTTGAACTTTGATCAATTCAAATGGTTCATGGGTGGATAATTTGAATTACCAGGGGTACTATGGGGATCACTGTTTACAACAGTGATTAGGAGTAAATTTCAGTGGTTAAAACTGGAAGTGGGTCCCACATGTCAGCCACTGCTCAGATCAAACCGACTGAGACTTTTCTCACTCGGCTCGCCGAGCCGCCGTTGTGATCGCCACCGAGGGCAGCCGCCGCGCCAGCAGCTGCTTGCCCACGCGCGAGTTTAAACTTTTCCCCGATTTTCAGATTTCCTTCAAACTTCAAATCCTCATAACTTTGGCTAGAAACCTCCAAATCGAGTGAACCAAATTTTGCTGGATTCAGCTCTCTGAGCACTTTCCAGCAAATCAAGTTTCACTTCATGAAATTCCTTAATTCTCCAGAATTAATTCCTCAAAGTTTAAAATGTTTGGAATTTTAACTGGAGAATCCTTTGGAGGAAAATTCTGAAATTTTTCTAGGATCTTCACCAAAATATCCCTGAACAGCCATAAAAATTTCAGACCCATTTGAGCTCATTTGATCCACCTAATGGTGTGATTAGTGAAACTGTTCCAGAGAAAATAGAAAATGTTCAGAAACATTTTCAGAGTTTTCTCTGAAATTGTTTAGCTCATATCTTTAGCTAGGAACATTCAAATCAAGTGAGACCAACTCTATTAGAACCCCCTGAAAATCTAGTTTTAAGAAAGCCATAGTTTGTTTCATGAAATGTAAAAGTCCCAAAAATGTGTATGAATAAAAACTAAAGTTTAAGTTCATATGTGTGGCAATGACATGAAAAATGGGACTTGCAAAAACTTTCTTCATGCAAAGTAATACATGGATGATCATCCATGATGAGGCTCACCTTTTTATTTAAAAGTGTTGAACCAATAAGGAGTAAATCCCTCTTTGCATGTAAGTTTAAAATTCAGATTTGAAATTCAAAGTTCACACATAGGGTGGGCAAAAACTTTGAATAAACATGCAACCCTATAGTTGGGATTATAGGGAAAAGTTTGCTCTCATACTTTTCAATTGTAGGGGGCTCAAAAAGGAGTTAAAGAGGAGAATTTGCAAACTTCAACCAAATTCAAATTTGGCAAGCAAATTCAAACTGAATTGGAAGGATTCAAATTCTAACCCCCATTTTAAAACTCAGAATTGTGGGAATCAAGAGGATCAGCTTGAGAAGATATTTGGGGAGGAACTGTGGAGTGGGACCCACATGTCATAGAGCTAAAAGAGGAGCCTTGCACCTTAAGTCTCAGCCCCAGTGGGGAAAATCGTCGAGCAGCACGTGGGCCAAGAGCTGCTCCCACCGTGGAGCCACGGGGGCGCTCGGCAGCACCACCAGCTGCTGCATTTCCCCACACACGGCGCCCAGAGGCGGTTCTGCGACCTGATAAACCCCCCTGGACGAAGCAAAGGCCGTCCCTTCTTCTCTCCTCGCGACCGCACGACCAACGACCGTCTTCCCCTCCGCCTCTCGGTCCGATCGGAAGAACGGCGAAACCCCCACGCTCTCTCCTCCCCTGACCTGCTAAACAGCACCGCGAGCTCGGCCTCCACCTCCCTGACCCGCAAGCCAGCGAGCTGCGGCCTCCAGTGCCCGAGAACAACCGCCGCCGCGGCGACCTAAGCCGAGGAACTGATCGGGCGCTCGTGGACAGCCCTCCACAACGGGTTTCACGGCCGAGCGATCACACCTACGGACGCGCACGGGTGCGGTGCTGCTCTCAGCCCAAGCTCAGGCCATACCGTGAAGCATCGCCGGTGAATTTCGAAGTTTTGCTCCGGCGACCCCATTCCGAGCTTCCGGTATGACTCTTTCAAATTCTTGCCCTCTGATCCTCCTTAAGTCATCAAATTTGGCACATGGACGCTGGATTAGACGGCGGTCATTTCTCCTTTAGGATCCAGCGCATGAAAACACCTCAGCACGACGGAATTCGAGCTCGACTAGAGGTGTTCATGGCGGACCCATTCGGTCGCACGGCGACAACCTATTTACAGCCGCTCCCGAGCCATTTTGAGGTCGTGCCGATCTTCCTAGAGCTGCGCTGGTGCTCTAGGGCGCGTCGGCGCAGGTTTTGGCTGGCCGGAAACCCTAGGCGACGCTGCCGAACTACCACAGAGGCAGTAACACGTCGCCGGCCATGTTCCGGTCGTCGGCAGCCCTAGCCAACCCCACCGCCGTGTTCCTCGCGGTCACAAACTCCCTGGCGGCGAGTTTCAGCTCAGGCGGTGGCCGGAAAAGGCGAGCCGGCGAGCTCCGGCGTCGGGCCGGCGAGGGACAGCGCGGGCGCGGGGAAGAAGCGGGAGGTAGAAGACGAAGCGTGGGCCCCGTCTGTCAGCAGCTCAAATTTTAAACCCGGGATCGGGTGTGGCCGGGATCCCATGTGTTGGCGCGCAGAGACGCTGTGGCCCGGTGTGGCATCGTTTCTATTGGCTGGAATTCAAAACTGTGGGTCTAGCCGAATTTGCTGTAGGGAAATAATTCCAGACTTAGCTCAATCTTTGGAAATTCATATCTCCCTGTAGAAAACTCCAATTCGAGTGATTCCAATTGGGTTGGATTCATCTCTCTGATTTCTAACCAAATATGAACCTAGATTTCTATGAAAGTCAATATTATATTCTGGAAAATTCTTTGAAAGTTTTCTGAAAAAGAATTATTGAGGGAGTTTGGGTTACCCAAAAATACCCAAATTTTGCCAGAATATTCTTTAGCATATTGTTGACCTCATAGCAAATTTTCAGCTCATTTGAAGATCATTTGAGTAGGAATTTGCTAAAAACAATCTGCTGTGTTCATAAGAGTCCAGAAACATTTTCAGAAAATGTTTCCCACTTCAAAAATCTGTTCTGAGCAATCCATAGCTCCAAAAATCATAGGAAAATTTAGGCAAGCTCTCTGGGACATACTTGGAATTGTAGTTCACTTAGTTGGGCATGAAAATGCACATTACTACAGAATTAATTCTATTGAGTACAAATGCTTAAGGAATTGTTCTGGGAGAACTACCCAAGTAAAAGGGCTGAATTTTGGACCAGATGACTCTCATGTGATCAAAAACTCACATGTAAATTATCAGCCCAAGATGAGTCCTGGAACTCCCTGTCCTTATTCTCCATAATTATGTATAAGGGGAAAATACATAAGAGATATTGTGAGAATTATGGAGGACACAATATGACTCCACATTAGCTGCAATTTGGCAAGCTAAATCCTTAGGTAGTATAGAACCTGCTGTAAAAGTTTTGAGGCCATTGGAGTGCTTGTTCTGCAGTTGCACTCAAATCCTTCCAGCTTATCTATTATGTTCATTAGAGAAAAGGGTTAGTGTATAGCTAAGGGCCTTAAGGTCAAATTAGTTTAATTCTGTCCTTTGCACAACAGAGGCAAATCAAGCCATGCTTGGCTTTTTCCACACAACCTCTGTTCTTAAGAAAGTAATTCTATAACTTCTTTCCATTACATTCTATAAAATATGTATATATGCATCTCAATAGGAACCACAACGAGGGGGGCTCAAAGGAGTGATTCATCGAAGTGGATCAAGCTCCGGAGAGTCAAGGGTGGATCTGCAAGGATACTAACTGCTTATATACGACTACCCTGCAAAACAGGCAAGCTCCGGTTTGCATTTAACAACTGTTAAGTTTTTATTTTGTACTCACTTTCGGTCAAGATACGAACTGTGCATTAGGTCTAGTGATTGATACTCCTCTTGCATAGCCAAATGACCCATGGAGTATTGGGTAGGTGTCTTTCACCGTGTAGAACTGCCATGCTTAAGTACGGTTCGGTAGAAGTCGAGTGGTGAGATGCTACTCGCAGATTTAGGAACAACAGGGGCATACGGGATTGGTTCGTAATTGAATTAGCAAGTTAAAAGTTGAGACCGGAAGGTTGTAGGAGCAGCAGGACATAGGGGCCTGGGTGCTGTAGACCTGTCCGTGTCGGTCAAGGACCGATCCGTATGCGGCCCTGTTGAACAAGTTTGAGTTGTGTACCGGACTCATGCTGGCTATATGGGACCCAGTAAACCGATGTACCTCGGGAAGCTGTCGTTGGGACTTTTCGGGTCGCCTCAGGCGGACGGCCGGTGTGCAGTATGTGGGGAATATTCTCATGACATCTCACGTCGGAAGGTGCACCATGAGAGTAGCTACTGTACGGGGCGACTTGATCGATTCAGCGGGGGTGAAACGGGGGAAAGGCTGCCACGTACGACGTCAGTGATGGTTGTTGTAGGCAACGTCGAGTACGGGCGTACGTGTCGTGTAGTCCGGGTGTTATTGATTCGAATCACCGTCGTTCGCGGAATGGACCGAGCATACTTGTTCTCACAGTTGTGACGTAGTAAGAACTTGCATGAGAAAGGAACTAATCATATTGATGTGAAGTATTATTCTACCTTGTATTGGAGCTTGATGAATAGGCTAGTGCAAACTCGATTCTTTTATGCCATGAGCAATTTACATCGGGGGAAAGCGTTTCTTGTTTGATTGTGGACTCCCGATGTGGTGTGCCCAGGGTTACTTAAAATACTGCAATTAATACTGAAAGTAAGGATTCACTTTTAGGCGAGTTTACTTATGCTTATGCCATCCTATGTTAGGTTCACAACCTCACTTAGAGTTTCATGTTTAGGGTGACGGTTAAGTCTTGCTGAGCGTTATGCTCACGGATGCTATCCGAGTTGTTTTGCAGGTATTTGACTCGATGCTTATGAGAAGGGATGCCGATGAGACTCGGGAACCTCCGAGTGTTTACTCAAAGAGCATCCTCGCCGCTGCAGATTGATCTTCGTGTTGCTAGTAAGGAACGTCCGCGGGCTGGACCGTTTCTTTGTTGCTAGTTTAGATATGAATCGTGAGAGTGATAGTCTTCCGCTGTAGTCTACTCTGATACACTTATTTGTAAAACAATCTTGTACGCTTCCGCAAACTATTTATGTAATATGATGTATGTTTATCGACCCGTGTGCTGTTGGGTGCCGCCTAACACGGCACCACCCAACGAGGTCCCGTGGGGCCGTCTCAGCGTGGCATCAGAGCCCGTCACACATGGTATCAGAGCTGCGATGGGAACAGAGCACGGATTGAGCATCATATTATGTCAAAAACTTAGGATACGGTGAGATAACGGTACTAGGCCCACATAAGGACTACTATTAGCATATAATGAAGGTGGCAAGCTAACTTATTTGTTATGTCAGAAAATCGTGCATCTCGGGACGGTTTATGTCTTGGGGGGTGCACGTATGCGCTGTCCACCAGTGCGCACAAGCTGAAGGGTGGAGCCCCACGGGTGGCAGGTAACCCGACCCGCTTTAGTATCCTCTACGACTCTTCATGTCGTTTGGGGTATTCGAGCAACGTCTGTCCCAGGCGTGCGTGGTGCAATTTGGGAGACCCTGTCACGTGGTCAGTAACGTGAACACGTAGCTCAAGGCGTGTTTGGCTTGAGAACACCTGGGCGAGTGATGACGGCCGGGTGTACAAACTGTTATGGATACCGGGTTCGATGTGCAGCCGAACCTGACGATTGAGTGTGTTTTATGTAGGTACTAACCACGAAAAACCTTAGTGCGTGTAGAACACGTTTGCGAGTGATCGTTTTAGTGCCACCTAATGATACGTGTATGCCGGTGTAATCCGGTTAGGTTTTTCTTTGGTGAGGCAACGTAGTACCGTCATATGTCTTACGGTGCATCGTCACCGTACTACACTGGATAGTATTCTTACCTATGAAGAAATCATTCATGACTAACTTTCAAACTAAAAATGGATGTGATAAAGCACATATTAGTTACTGAACTCTTCATTTGAACTAAGTTTCAAAGAAGAGAATTACTAGGCTTCTTTTGATCTCAAAAACAGAGTGCTCTGTCCTGGCAGAAGTTTTGCCGAACTTTCACAGAGCGTAACTCTGATTAGTTTGACCCAATGGAGGTGTTTGATACAGTTATGGAAAGTTTATTAAGTGCTCTACAACTTTTCTGTAGAACTCCAGAGCCAAATCCGACACCAACTTGGTTGAACGTCCAGATGAATGCAAACTGTTCAGAAAACAGAGCAGCTGCAGACTTCTCTGGATGTTGCTGTAAATTAGCCGTCACAGTCTGTAGAAAAATTTCTAAGGGTCATATGATACACCGTTGGAAAGGTTAGGAAATTTGCAACGATTTTGTAGTTCATAGTTTGTTCAGAATTGTACCCCAGTTGTATGTAAAACTGTGATGAAAACAGCCACATACAAAGGAGGTGCTGGCAAATTTTAGCCAGAAATTCTGTCAACTTTGAACAATCCTAACTTCTGTTCCAGAAATGATCTAGGGGCATGTGAGTACTCGTTGAAAATATACTGAAGTTAACTTTAACTTTGGTATTCAACTTGAGTTATGAAAATGCTAATAAATGAATCAAATTCTGGGTTAAGTACAGAAGGGTCTGTTTTGTACCGAATGAGGGACTGGATATGTTGGCTTTAGAAAGATGTGTAAACATGAAATTTTGTTATGCTTTCATAAAGTTTTAGCATGTTCATGTTTTACATACTTTCACATACTGCTGAGATCATGCTTTGACTTCCCTCAAAAATTCTCTTTGTGCAGTATGGTGCGTACTCATTCTCCGAGTAGGGTTGATAGTTCTCGTCAAGACGATGATGACTCGACTCCACCACGGGCACCGCCATCAACGGTATGGGCGGATGTCATGGCTAAGATGGTCGAGTCAAGTCAAGAGAACACAAGACTACTCCAAGCCTTGGTACAACAGGGCTTACTCCAGCGTGCACAACAGGACGTTCCACCTCGGAACGCCTACTTGGATTTCTTGGCGACACAACCGCCGATCTTCACGGAAGCCCATGAACCAGTGGAAGCTGATCAGTGGCTTCGAGTTATGGAGTCCAAGTTTGGAGTGTTTGAGTGTGACGAGTATCAGAAGACATCATTTGCAGCTCAACAGCTCCATGGAGCCGCCGGAAATTGGTGGTTCGCTTATCTTGCCACCGTTCCGGAAGGTCATCAAGTGGAATGGACGGAATTTCGTGAAGCATTCCGGGCTCGTCACATTCCTATGGGTTTTATCAAGGCCCAGCAGCAGGAATTCAGAAACTTGAAGCAGGGGGACATGAGTGTCCTTGATTATGTCCGAAGATTCAACCTTCTGGCACAATATGCTCCTGCTTATGCGACGAGCGAAGCTGCAATGTGTGACTACTTTTTCTATGGCTTGAGTGCCATACTAAAAGAGAAGTTAGCTTTGTTCAATCAAGGCAGTTACACCGAGTTGATCAGTGCTTCTCTGCTGCAAGAACAAGCGACACTTGAGTGTCAAGCAGAGAAGAGGGACCGGGAGGATGTGCAAGAAGACACACCAATCGTTCCTCGTAAATACCGTGTGGTGTGTCACACACCATCCGAAGAGATATGGCAAGCACCAGGGAGATCAACTCTGTACAGATTTCCTGCTCAAGAATCTTATCTTGAAGCAGCGCCATTGCCGCAGCAACAAATGATACCTGTTGCATCATTGCTGCAGCCAAGTGCCTCAACTTCTCAACCACAAGTCAACGAAGAACCGGGGAAACCTCCGTGTTCTTATTGTCACCGTTTTGGGCATTTTAGGCAGGAATGCCGGGAGAAGTTGGTAAACACCAGACAGCCATCATCATCAGGTGGTATGCCGCCACCTGCTCCAGTCAACATAACAGCATTGCAATCCGGGAGTGTGCAACATCTTGCGGTTGAGGATGTCCCGGAGGGAGCACCGGTGTTAGCGGGCATGTTCACTCTCAAAGACGTGCCCGTTCTCATACTTTTTGATTCCGGTGCAACCCATAATTTTATCAGCAAAACATGCGTGGATCAGCACCAATTATCCACCAATACTCCCACAACGAGTTTTCTCATACGTTCACCGGGAGGAAATATCTCTGCCAATCAGATTGTGTCCCAAGCAGCTTTGTGTTTGGACGGAAAAATATACCCAACATCGCTGATTATGTTGGATAGGCAGAAGATAGACATTATATTGGGGATGTCTTGGTTAAATCGTCACGGTGCCGTTCTCAATATCGGTAACCGGACTGTTCAGATTGACTCGCCGATTCACGGACAGCACACTCTGTTTTTAGACAGCGAAGATCCAGATATGGTAGAGGCCTACCACACGGAAGCGCTGAAGCTTGAAGATATTCCGGTGATACGTGATTATCCCGACGTATTTCCCGATGACTTACCGGGCATGCCGCCCGAACGGGACGTCGAGTTCAAAATTGAACTGGCGCCGGGAACGACGCCTATTTCACGAAGACCTTACAAGATGGCACCTAACGAGCTAGCAGAGTTGAAAGAGCAACTGAATGAACTTATGAGCAAGGGTTTCATACGACCAAGTTCTTCACCTTGGGGTTGCTCAGCGCTGTTCGTTAAGAAGAAGGACGAAACACTACGGCTATGTGTTGATTACCGTCCTCTCAATGCTGTCACAATAAAGAACAAGTATCCTTTGCCCCGCATTGACATCCTGTTTGATCAACTTGTGGGTGCAAAGGTATTTTCGAAGATGGATCTTCGGTCGGGCTATCATCAAATCAAGATCCGGCCGGAGGACATACCGAAGACAGCTTTCTCGACGAGATACGGACTCTACGAGTATCTCGTCATGTCATTTGGATTAACCAACGCTCCGGCACATTTCATGTATTTGATGAATTCTGTGTTCATGCCGGAGTTAGACAAGTTCGTCGTGGTATTCATCGACGACATATTGGTTTACTCCAAATCTGAAGAAGAGCATGCTGAACATCTGCGCATTGTGCTACAACGGTTGCGGGAGCACCAGTTATATGCCAAGTTCAGCAAGTGCGAGTTCTGGATCGATCAAGTGCCTTTCCTAGGCCATATTATTTCAGCAGAAGGTATCGCCGTGGACCCCAGCAAGATTGAACAAGTGCTGAAGTGGGAATCTCCCAAATCGGTCCACGAGGTCCGAAGTTTCTTAGGTTTAGCGGGGTATTATCGGAGGTTTATTCCGAGCTTCTCAAAGATTGCTAAACCAATGACGGAGCTGCTGAAGAAGGGCACTAAATACATGTGGAATGCAGCATGTGAAGCCGCATTCAAAACTTTGGTGAAACATCTCACAACGGCTCCAGTTCTTGCTCAGCCGGACACGACGAAGCCATTTGATGTATACTGCGATGCATCCGGCATCGGTCTCGGCTGCGTTCTGATGCAAGAAGGGCGTGTAGTCGCCTATGGGTCTCGTCAACTGCGAAACCACGAGCAGCATTATCCAACTCACGATCTTGAGCTTGCTGCTGTGGTGTTGGCGTTAAAGATGTGGAGGCATTACCTACTGGGTAATCTTGTTCACCTCTACACCGACCACAAAAGCCTGAAGTATATCTTCACGCAGAAGGAGCTAAATATGAGACAACGGAGATGGTTGGAGCTCATCAAAGATTATGAAATTGAGATCCACTATCATCCAGGAAAAGCAAACGTGGTTGCCGACGCGCTGAGTCGGAAGGCCCATGTTCACAACTTAGCGGCTGCTGAGTTAGAAGACGAAGAACCAAGCCTCCGTGTCATTCCGTATGGCGCGCTTTATAATCTCGTGCTCATTCCAACAATCCGCGAAGAGATTGTTGAGGCTCAAAGAAGAGACAGAGGCATGTCTCACATACGGAGAAGACTGGACAACGGAGAGGTGAAATGTTTCCGGAAGGATGAGAACGGTACGATATGGTTTAACGACCGTATAGTGGTACCGCGTAATATGAAACTCCGGAAGAAGATCTTGGATGAAGCCCACCTGTCTAAGTTTTCCATTCATCCCGGAAGTAACAAGATGTACCAAGATTTGAAACAGAAATTTTGGTGGACGAGGATGAAGAGGGAGGTTGCTAAATACGTATCCGAATGCGATACGTGTAGACGGGTCAAGGCTGATCATATGCGGAAGGCCGGACCGCTACAACCTTTGAAGATTCCGGCGTGGAAATGGGAGGATGTGAGTATGGACTTCATCGTCGGATTACCGCTCACATCCAGGAAGCATGACTCGATATGGGTGATTGTCAACCGGTTGACGAAATCAGCTCATTTCATACCGGTGAACACTCATTATCGAGCAAGACAATATGCGGAGTTATTCATCTCCAGAATTATATGTTCACATGGTGTTCCAAAGACCATCATTTCAGATCGAGGTGCACTGTTTGTTGCTCGATTTTGGGAGCAGCTGCATGCCTCGTTGGGCACCAAGTTGATTAGGAGCTCCGCATATCACCCTCAAACTGATGGACAAACTGAGAGGGTGAATCAAGTGCTCGAGGACATGTTGAGAGCATGTGCCATCCACCACGGTAGGAATTGGGGCGATCACCTACCGCTGGCGGAGTTTTCATACAACAACGGTTATCAAGCGAGTATTAAAATGGCACCGTATGAAGCTCTCTATGGCCGGAAGTGTCGCACACCACTGAATTGGTGTGAGTCCGGCGAAAGAGTTCTGTTTGGGATTGATCTTGTCAACGAAGCCGAAGACCGAGTTCGGTTGATACAAGAGAACTTAAAGGCTGCCCAATCCCGACAGAAGAGCTACGCCGATCAAAGGCGTAGGCCATTACATTTTGACGTTGGAGAACACGTTTATCTTCGTGTATCCCCGATGAAGGGAATTCACCGGTTCGGTGTAAAGGGGAAGCTCGCTCCCCGTTTTATTGGTCCTTTTGCTATCGCGGAGAAGTGCGGACCCGTAGCCTACCGGCTAGAATTACCGGCAAGTCTAGCGGGTGTTCATGATGTATTTCATGTTTCACAGCTGCGGAAGTGCCTCAAATTCACTGCTGCTGTTCGCACTGAGGACATCGACGAATTGAAACCGGACCTGACCTACACCGAGTGACCGGTCCAGATTTTGGATGAAAAGACCCGGGTAACCCGGAACCGGACGATCAAATTTTTCAAGGTGCTGTGGAGTAACCACACCGCGGAAGAGGCGACGTGGGAAAGTGAAGATTTTCTCCGCACCAACTACCCGGAATTTTTATCTTTGTACAATTTGTAATTACCTCTCCCGTCTCGTTCCTGTTTTGTAATCTCGGGACGAGATTCTTTTAAGGGGGGAGGAATGTAAAAGTCCCAAAAATGTGTATGAATAAAAACTAAAGTTTAAGTTCATATGTGTGGCAATGACATGAAAAATGGGACTTGCTAAAACTTTCTTCATGCAAAGTAATACATGGATGATCATCCATGATGAGGCTCACCTTTTTATTTAAAAGTGTTGAACCAATAAGGAGTAAATCCCTCTTTGCATGTAAGTTTAAAATTCAGATTTGAAATTCAAAGTTCACACATAGGGTGGGCAAAAACTTTGAATAAACATGCAACCCTATAGTTGGGATTATAGGGAAAAGTTTGCTCTCATACTTTTCAATTGTAGGGGGCTCAAAAAGGAGTTAAAGAGGAGAATTTGCAAACTTCAACCAAATTCAAATTTGGCAAGCAAATTCAAACTGAATTGGAAGGATTCAAATTCTAACCCCCATTTTAAAACTCAGAATTGTGGGAATCAAGAGGATCAGCTTGAGAAGATATTTGGGGAGGAACTGTGGAGTGGGACCCACATGTCATAGAGCTAAAAGAGGAGCCTTGCACCTTAAGTCTCAGCCCCAGTGGGGAAAATCGTCGAGCAGCACGTGGGCAAGAGCTGCTCCCACCGTGGAGCCACGGGGGCGCTCGGCAGCGCCACCAGCTGCTGCATTTCCCCACACACGGCGCCCAGAGGCGGTTCTGCGACCTGATAAACCCCCCTGGACGAAGCAAAGGCCGTCCCTTCTTCTCTCCTCGCGAGCGCACGGCCAACGACCGTCTTCCCCTCCGCCTCTCGGTCCGATCGGAAGAACGGCGAAACCCCCACGCTCTCTCCTCCCCTGACCTGCTAAACAGCACCGCGAGCTCGTCCTCCACCTCCCTGACCCGCAAGCCAGCGAGCTGCGGCCTCCAGTGCCCGAGAACAACCGCCGCCGCGGCGACCTAAGCCGAGGAAGTGATCGGGCGCTCGTGGACAGCCCTCCACAACGGGTTTCACGGCCGAGCGATCACACCTACGGACGCGCACGGGTGCGGTGCTGCTCTCAGCCCAAGCTCAGGCCATACCGTGAAGCATCGCCGGTGAATTTCGAAGTTTTGCTCCGGCGACCCCATTCCGAGCTTCCGGTATGACTCTTTCAAATTCTTGCCCTCTGATCCTCCTTAAGTCATCAAATTTGGCACATGGACGCTGGATTAGACGGCGGTCATTTCTCCTTTAGGATCCAGCGCATGAAAACACCTCAGCACGACGGAATTCGAGCTCGACTAGAGGTGTTCATGGCGGACCCATTCGGTCGCACGGCGACAACCTATTTACAGCCGCTCTCGAGCCATTTTGAGGTCGTGCCGATCTTCCTAGAGCTGCGCTGGTGCTCTAGGGCGCGTCGGCGCAGGTTTTGGCTGGCCGGAAACCCTAGGCGACGCTGCCGAACTACCACAGAGGCAGTCACACGTCGCCGGCCATGTTCCGGTCGTCGGCAGCCCTAGCCAACCCCACCGCCGTGTTCCTCGGGGTCACAAACTCCCTGGCGGCGAGTTTCAGCTCAGGCGGTGGCCGGAAACGGCGAGCCGGCGAGCTCCGGCGTCGGGCCGGCGAGGGACAGCGCGGGCGCGGGGAAGAAGCGGGAGGTAGAAGACGAAGCGTGGGCCCCGTCTGTCAGCAGCTCAAATTTTAAACCCGGGATCGGGTGTGGCCGGGATCCCGTGTGTTGGCGCGCAGAGACGCTGTGGCCCGGTGTGGCATCGTTTCTATTGGCTGGAATTCAAAACTGTGGGTCTAGCCGAATTTGCTGTAGGGAAATAATTCCAGACTTAGCTCAATCTTTGGAAATTCATATCCCCCTGTAGAAAACTCCAATTTGAGTGATTCCAATTGGGTTGGATTCATCTCTCTGAGTTCTAACCAAATATGAACCTAGATTTCTATGAAAGTCAATATTATATTCTGGAAAATTCTTTGAAGGTTTTCTGAAAAAGAATTATTGAGGGAGTTTGGGTTACCCAAAAATACCCAAATTTTGCCAGAATATTCTTTAGCATATTGTTGACCTCATAGCAAATTTTCAGCTCATTTGAAGATCATTTGAGTAGGAATTTGCTAAAAACAATCTGCTGTGTTCATAAGAGTCAAGAAACATTTTCAGAAAATGTTTCCCACTTCAAAAATCTGTTCTGAGCAATCCATAGCTCCAAAAATCATAGGAAAATTTAGGCAAGCTCTCTGGGACATACTTGGAATTGTAGTTCACTTAGTTGGGCATGAAAATGCACATTACTACAGAATTAATTCTATTGAGTACAAATGCTTAAGGAATTGTTCTGGGAGAACTACCCAAGTAAAAGGGCTGAATTTTGGACCAGATGACTCTCATGTGATCAAAAACTCACATGTAAATTATCAGCCCAAGATGAGTCCTGGAACTCCCTGTCCTTATTCTCCATAATTATGTATAAGGGGAAAATACATAAGAGATATTGTGAGAATTATGGAGGACACAATATGACTCCACATTAGCTGCAATTTGGCAAGCTAAATCCTTAGGTAGTATAGAACCTGCTGTAAAAGTTTTGAGGCCATTGGAGTGCTTGTTCTGCAGTTGCACTCAAATCCTTCCAGCTTATCTATTATGTTCATTAAAGAAAAGGGTTAGTGTATAGCTAAGGGCCTTAAGGTCAAATTAGTTTAATTCTGTCCTTTGCACAACAGAGGCAAATCAAGCCATGCTTGGCTTTTTCCACACAACCTCTGTTCTTAAGAAAGTAATTCTATAACTTCTTTCCATTACATTCTATAGAATATGTACATATGCATCTCAATAGGAACTACAACGAAGGGGGCTCAAAGGAGTGATTCATCGAAGTGGATCAAGCTCCGGAGAGTCAAGAGTGGATCTGCAAGGATACTAACTGCTTATATACGACTACCCTGCAAAACAGGCAAGCTCCGGTTTGCATTTAACAACTGTTAAGTTTTTATTTTGTACTCACTTTCGGTCAAGATACGAACTGTGCATTAGGTCTAGTGATTGATACTCCTCTTGCATAGCCAAATGACCCATGGAGTATTGGGTAGGTGTCTTTCACCGTGTAGAACTGCCATGCTTAAGTACGGTTCGGTAGAAGTCGAGTGGTGAGATGCTACTCGCAGATTTAGGAACAACAGGGGCATACGGGATTGGTTCGTAATTGAATTAGCAAGTTAAAAGTTGAGACCAGAAGGTTGTAGGAGCAGCAGGACATAGGGGCCTGGGTGCTGTAGACCTGTCCGTGTCGGTCAAGGACCGATCCGTATGTGGCCCTGTTGAACAAGTTTGAGTTGTGTACCGGACTCATGCTGGCTATATGGGACCCAGTAAACCGATGTACCTCGGGAAGCTGTCGTTGGGACTTTTCGGGTCGCCTCAGGCGGACGGCCGGTGTGCAGTATGTGGGGAATATTCTCATGACATCTCACGTCGGAAGGTGCACCATGAGAGTAGCTACTGTACGGGGCGACTTGATCGATTCAGCGGGGGTGAAACGGGGGAAAGGCTGCCACGTACGACGTCAGTGATGGTTGTTGTAGGCAACGTCGAGTACGGGCGTACGTGTCGTGTAGTCCGGGTGTTATTGATTCGAATCACCGTCGCTCGCGGAATGGACCGAGCATACTTGTTCTCACAGTCGTGACGTAGTAAGAACTTGCATGAGAAAGGAACTAATCATATTGATGTGAAGTATTATTCTACTTTGTATTGGAGCTTGATGAATAGGCTAGTGCAAACTCGATTCTTTTATGCCATGAGCAATTTACATCGGGGGAAAGCGTTTCTTGTTTGATTGTGGACTCCCGATGTGGCGTGCCCAGGGTTACTTAAAATACTGCAATTAATACTGAAAGTAAGGATTCACTTTTAGGCGAGTTTACTTATGCTTATGCCATCCTATGTTAGGTTCACAACCTCACTTAGAGTTTCATGTTTAGGGTGACGGTTAAGTCTTGCTGAGCGTTATGCTCACGGATGCTATCCGAGTTGTTTTGCAGGTATTTGACTCGATGCTTATGAGAAGGGATGCCGATGAGACTCGGGAACCTCCGAGTGTTTACTCAAAGAGCATCCTCGCCGCTGCAGATTGATCTTCGTGTTGCTAGTAAGGAACGTCCGCGGGCTGGACCGTTTCTTTGTTGCTAGTTTAGATATGAATCGTGAGAGTGATAGTCTTCCGCTGTAGTCTACTCTGATACACTTATTTGTAAAACAATCTTGTACGCTTCCGCAAACTATTTATGTAATATGATGTATGTTTATCGACCCGTGTGCTGTTGGGTGCCGCCTAACACGGCACCACCCAACGAGGTCCCGTGGGGCCGTCTCAGCGTGGCATCAGAGCCCGTCACATGAAAATCCTTAGAACACCCTAAAAGCCTTCAATTAAGGTCAAGTACATAATTAATTGTGGAGGGCTCAAATGAGCTTGACTGCAACTAAAACTTGACCAAGTTTCTAGTTAGGTTGTAACCAAGCCCCAGTAAAAGTTTCACAGTCATTAAGTCTGTCTAGAGGGACTTAGAAGCTTCACAAGTTTAAAAGTTACTACAAACACATTTAAATTGATACATATGTTTCTTCTAACATGTAGTCGCTAAGGTCGAGGAGGAACCCGAAGTCCTAGACTTCGTTACTCCGGAGGAACAGCTAGCCTACGACCAAGAGCAGCAAGGCAAGCTCCGGTTTGCATTAAGCTTTTTACAAATTTTTATTGTTTTGAGCACATACTTGAGTACTTTATTCCTTGCATTAGAGTCTTGTTTGGAAACCCAATTGGATAGCCAAGAGCACCATGGGTTGGGTTTAGGATTGCAAACCCCGTTAGTTACTGCAATTCTAAGATAGTGTAGGATTCGGTACAAGTCGAGTAGTTGGAACTACTCGCGAGCATAGGCTAGAGGCACTCGACTCGGGTAGTGTTAGCACATGAAACACATGGCAAGAAACTGAGACCAAGCGGAGAGTAAGGGCAGCAGGACTTTGGGGCCTGTGTGCTGTAGCTCCACTTGTGTCGATTGAGGACCGAGCCGTGTGCGGGCCTGTTGAACAAGCTAGAACAGTACCGAAGACCTACCGGCTATATGGGAACCGGGAAACTGATGTAACTCGGGTAGCTGAGTGTTGAGGCATAGCTGGTCGTTCAGAGGGTAGGTTGAGAGCTCGAGGTGTAAATCGGCTGGCGGCACTGAGATGCGCGTGCAGAGACCTCTTGCTCGGGACAATTGGACCGGTTCAACATTTGGCTAACGGGTGAAAGGTAGTCGTGTACGGCGTCCGTGATGGTTGTTGTAGGCAACATCAAGTACGGGCGTACGTGACAGGTTGTTCGGGTAACCCTGCAGGTGTAAATCGATTATAATCGCCGTCCCTCGCAGTCAGTGAGTACCACTTGTTCACTGTACCGTGACATAGAAAGAACAGGCTAGTCACATGTTAAAATGTTGCTGATTGAAAGATGGACATTGATTGTTAATGATATGCTGTAGTTTAGAGCTAACTAAAGTTCTTTTCAACTTTGTGCAAAGTACATGAGAGAACTGCGTTTCTTGTTTGTATTGCGGCTCTCTCATGTGCCTTAGCGTAAGGTTCTCCACAACCTGCTGCTAAAACTTGAAAGTAAGGTTCTACTAATTAGGCGAGTCCTTGCAAATGATTTTTACCTCATGTAACCCATTACCCCTCATGTAGAAGTTCCATGTTTAGGTGAGACGGGTCAGACTTGCTGAGCCTTCGTGTTCACTGCTTGTGTTTGAAGCTTTTGCAGGGTTCTATGAGGAAGGGACTCCCGAAGAGGAGACGGAACCCCAGGAGGGGAATCCCGTCGAGTGGGAGTCGTGCACGTCGCAGAGTTAGTGTGCGTGTGTGCTAGAAAGGACACGTTCAAGGGCTGAACGTGGACTTGATGCGTAGTCTACGCCCGTGAGTGTAGACTGGACTTATTTTGATGTAAACATGGTCATAAACTTGTTTATGTAATAAAATTTCGCTTCGGCTTTGTACCTTTGATGTGTGTTATCCGGTGCTGTGCAATGCAGCACCCCTCAGCGTGATCCTGGCTCGACAGGACTTTGGGGTCGTGTTAGCGCTGGTATCAGAGCTCGCTTGAGGTTTAACACAGTACAAAGGTCTTCTTTTTCAAAAATCCAGTGAGGAACGAGTTAGTAGCCCGTATAAGGATGTTATTAGCCTATAGAATGTGGCATATTAACCTATTTGTTATGTCGGAAAATCGTGTATCTCGGACGTTTATGTCTTGGGGGGTACACGTAAGCGCTGTCCACCAGTGCGCACAAGCTGAAGGGTGGAGCCCCACGGGTGGCAGGTAACCCGACCCGCTTCGATATCCTCTACGACTCTTCATGTCGTTTGGGGTATTCGAGCAACGTCTATCCCTGGCGTGCGTGGTGCAACATGGGAGACCCCGTCACGTGGTCTGAAACGTGAACACGTAACTCAAGGCGTGTTTGGCTTGAGAACATCCGGGCGAGTGATGACGGCCGGGTGTACGAACTGTATGGATTCCGGGCTCGGTGTGCAGCCGAGTCTGATGATTGTTTGAGTTTCTGCAGGTAGCCTGACCACGAAACGGTAGACGTGTAGCATCCGTGTGCGAGTGACGTTTAGTGCCACTGAAATAACGAAGCCGGCTAAGTCCGGTATAGGTTTTTCTTTGTGAGGACGTAGTACCGACATAATCTGGTGACGCATCGACGTCACACCTAACTAAATGAACAAATTCATTTAAAACTTGAAAGTTTTGATCCATAGTAGTAAAACTTGATGTAACTCCTTCCCTTGAACAGGATATTCAAAGTTAACAAGTTTTCAACTTATAGGTTGTTAAGGACAGAGCACTCTGTTTTCAGCTGAATCAAGACTGAAGTTAATCAGAGGTTAGAGGTTGAGTTCTTTCGAGGTTGGGGTCATATGATAAATTTCTGGAAAGCTTTGGAAGAGCTTTACAACTTTTCTGTTGAGTTCCAGAGGTGTTTCATCCCTTAACCACTTGAAAAATGCAGTAGAGTTGAAACTGTCCAGAAAACAGGACAGAGTAAAGACTCTCTGTAGACTCTCTGTAAATTAAGCATAACTTCCTGCATAAAAATCCAAAAATAGAAAATGAGGTAGTTCTCGAAAGCTTATGAGATGGGTTACAACTTTGTAACAGAATGTTTTGTCAGATTAGGAATAGAAGTAACTGGGATTCTTGGATCAAATCAGTACCTAAGGCAGGGAGGTGCTGTCCAATTGTTTCCAGAAATTCTGTTAACTTTGACATCTCATAACTTTTGAACCAGGACAGATCTTAGGCCAAGCAAATACTTTCTGGAAAGCTATTGAAGTTATCATTAAATTTGATGTTGAGCTCCAGAATTATTTTTTCTTTTAACATGGCCTAAATCAGGTTGAAATAGAAACTGGTCAGGGCTGTCATGGGAACAGCAGATCAGCAGTCAAATTTGTTTAAAATATGAACTATGTTTCCAAGTTTTATGGGTTCAATGACATGTTTTATGTTATAACTCAGAGGTTTACTGTTTAAATAAATATTTGACAATTCTCAAATATATTTTTACAGATGGCAGCAGATAAACAGTTGGAGAACGGGTGGGTGGTTTTCCACTGTTCTGACCGTAGCGGCTACCCGGAAGCATTGTGGCAAATGCTCCAATATTTCGGGTACAATCAGATGCCACAGTACTTCGCCAAGGAAGAAGGCGAAGAGGGGAACAAGACGTGGACAATCCATGTCGAAGTCCCTGCAGGACCTATGCCACCCGGTTGAGTGCCGTTCACCGTCACGGTGAGAGGAAGACAACCGGAAGGAATATGGCAAGTGGCAGCCCGTGACACTATGTCACGTTTCTGCCAACTACACGTGCAGGCTATGGGGGGCACTCCATACGCACTCGTTCCGGTGGAGGGACGGGCTCAGCATGTGTGGGAAGGGAGGTACCTGGAAGCAACGGATCCGAGTTGCCCAAGGTACAACCCCGCGGAGGCAAATCTCAGCCTCCAGATGTGGGCGGGAAACGCCGTGATGGACAGCCAAGCTGTTTATATGGAGCATCTCGCCACGAAGCTCAAAGAGAGCACGAGCCGTGGAGATCATTTCGAGAGTGCCCACAGCGCACTCCATAATGTGCTCCTTCCGACGATCAAGCGACTGAATGAACAGCATAATCAGTTGCATCGTCTGAAGAAGGCAAAGAAGAAGAGCCGTGTCGACATCGCGGCGTTGCAAGAGCTGGTACAGAATCTGACCGAGCAGAACGAGGACCTTACTCAAGAGAGAGACGATGCTATTGAGGAAGGGCAAGGCTGGGAAGAGGACTACAACCAGGCTATGGACGAGGTGCATGCATTGCAGGACCTCGTACCTCCGGTATTGGGCATACCGGTAGTCTTGGGCCTTCCAGCCATGGGAGAACCCGAGATGGGAGAAGCGGTGGTAGATCCAGAGCCACCAGCAGAGGTACCGGAGGAGGACGACCCGCAGGAGGTCGAGTTCTACTCCGAGTAGGGGGTTACAGTTGCCAAGTAGGGCAGCTAGGATAGTGTAACCCAACTTTTGTAATCGGTGACATGTCGTGTAGGCAGTAGCGTATGTATAGGTAGTGACGACATGAGCACGACTTCTCGGAGAACCGATAATAATGTATCTTGTATAAAGTTTATGCTTTATCAATATATGTGAATGTTGTGCAAATTAATCATGTGTCACTTCAATACCTACTGTTGCATATGGAATTTTAAGTAAGACATGTGCTAATCGCTGCTGTTTTGAATTTCAGAATGACGCGTACTCGTGCCAACCCCGACGTTGGGGGTACTAGTCAAGGGGGAGAGACCTCCCAACAGCCTCCCGAGGACTCCTCGGGACAGCAGCAGCAACAACAACAGCAAACACCACCACCGCCACTGCCAACGGTTACATTGGCCGACATCGTCGCGACAATGGCGGGTTCACATCAGCAGCACACGGAGTTGCTGCAAACTCTTATTGCTAATACGTCTCGCCCAGAGAGACGTCAAGATCTTGAGGAGCATCAACAGAGCTCCTACTCCGACTTCCTGGCTACTCATCCCCCGGTATTCTCAAGGGCGGATGAACCTCTTGACGCGGACAATTGGCTCCGCGCAATAGAGATGAAGTTCGGGCTGCTCCAGATAAGTGAGAACAGCAAGACTCAGTTCACGGTTCAGCAGCTCCAAGGATCCGCGAGCGCGTGGTGGGCCAACTTCTGTGCTTCACAGCCCACCGACCGAGTAATGACCTGGACGGAGTTCCGGACGGCCTTCAGGGCCTATCACATACCGCCAGGTCTGATGAAAAGAAAGACGCAGGAGTTCTTACACCTGCAGCAAGGGAGCCGAAACGCGCTGGAATACTCCAGGGCGTACAACGATCTCGCGCTCTATGCGTTGTATCACGCAGATACCGACGAGAAGCGGCGGGACCACTTTTACCAGGGGCTTAACCCACTCCTGAAGGACAAATTGGCGATGTTCATTCGCAGCAGCCTCAACGACATTATTGATGCTGCGATTGTTCAAGAGGACTCCGGCAAGGAGTTGGCGGCGGCGGAGCGAAAGCGAAGCACGCCGCAAAGCAATGGAGAAGGAGGCGGTCCTTCTCAGAAGTTTCGGATGGTGAATCGCCCACCATCAGGTCCACGCTGGCAGCCACCCCAGAGGTCGATGCCGTTCCACAGTCGACCGTACTCTTCACTGGCGTTCAGGCCGGCACTGCCAGTACCACCTCCGCAACAACAGCAGCAGTGGACGATGCCGCGTGCGTATGCACCTCAGCAGCGCATGCCGGGCTTTCGTCCACCGAGCACTACACCAGCAGCGGCCACATGTTACAAGTGTGGTCGTCCAGGACACTTCGCGAGCAGTTGCCCGGAGAGGCAAGGCGGTGGAGTGGCACCACCGTTTCAGGGGAGGAATCAACCCCGGAACCCTACTAATGCGCGGCGGGCAAACCCTAGGCCCGGCACTGTCCACCAGCTTGCCATAGAGAACGTGCCGGAGGGTGAGCCAATCCATGCGGGTATGTTCCAACTCCACCAGCATCCCGCCATAGTACTATTTGATTCAGGCACCATGCATAGCTTCATTAGCCAAGCTTTGATTGATAAATATAGCTTGCAAACACTACCCACCGATAGTCCTTATGTGATCTGTTCACCGGGTGGGAAAATTTCAGCAAGCATGATGGTCCCAAAAGCGCCATTGTGCTTAGAGGGTAGAGTTTACCCTACGTCTCTCATAATCCTAGAGGGAAAAAAGGTTGATGTCATTTTAGGGATGTCATGGTTAGCCCGCCACGGCGCTGTTTTAGACACCGTCCTCCGAGTTGTGCACCTAAACTCAAAAGTGCACGAATCTCACTCCTTATTTCTGGACAGTCCAGAAATAAAACTTCCAAGTGTCTACCAAGCCACAACTATCAGATTGGAAGATATTCCAGTGGTCCGAGAATTCCCTGACGTGTTCCCGGATGATTTACCGGGGATGCCGCCCGATAGAGAGGTGGAGTTCAAGATTGAACTTGCACCGGGAACCATGCCAATATCCCGAAGGCCGTACAAGATGGCGCCCAAGGAGTTGGCTGAATTGAAGACCCAACTAATGGACCTGCTGGAAAAGGGTTTTATTAGGCCGAGCTCCTCGCCATGGGGTTGTTCGGCATTATTTGTAAAGAAGAAGGATGAGACGTTACGGCTTTGCGTGGACTATCGTCCATTAAATGCCGTAACCATGAAGAACAAGTACCCGTTGCCACGGATCGACATGTTATTTGATCAGTTGGTCAAAGCAAAGATCTTTTCCATGATGGACTTAAGATCCGGGTACCATCAGATTAAGATAAGGGCTTAGGACATTACGAAGACGGCTTTCTCGACGAGGTACGGACTTTATGAGTACCTGATCATGTCCTTCGGCCTCACCAACGCTCCAGCTCACTTCATGTATTTGATGAACTCCGTATTCATGCCGGAGCTGGACAAGTTTGTCGTGGTCTTCATCGACGACATCCTGGTATATTCCAAGTCGGAGGAAGATCACAAGAAGCATCTGCGTATAATCTTGTAACGGCTGCAGGATCACAAGCTATACGCAAAATTCAGCAAATGCGAGTTCTGGATATCGCAAGTGCCTTTCCTCGGGCATATCATCTCAGCGGAGGATATCGCTGTAGACCCGAGCAAGATCACTCAAGTGCTGAATTGGAAATCCCCGAGGACTGTTCATGAGGTACGGAGTTTCCTCGGACTCGCGGGATATTATCGGAGGTTCATTCCGAACTTCTCAAAGATTGCCAAGCCTATGACGGAGCTGCTGAAGAAGGCTACCAAATATGTCTGGAGTCCAACATGTGAAGCAGCATTCAAGGCTTTAGTCAGGCACCTGACATCAGCACCGGTTTTGGCGCAGCCAGACACAACAAAACCGTTCGATGTGTACTGCAATGCATCCGGCATTGGGCTCGGATGTGTGCTGATGCAAGACCGAAGTGTGGTCGCGTATGGATCACGGCAGCTTAGAAACCATGAGCAAAATTATCCAACCCACGACTTGGAGCTCGCTGCCGTGGTACTTGCACTAAAAATGTGGAGGCACTACCTACTCGGTAACCTCGTACATTTGTATACCGACCACAAAAGCCTCAAGTAAATATTCACTCAGAAGGAGCTGAACATGAGGCAGCGAAGATGGTTAGAATTGAGAAAGGATTACGAAATAGAGATCCATTATCATCCGGGCAAGGCAAACGTAGTGGCAGATGCGCTGATCCGCAAGTCACACGTCAACAGTCTGACCATCACACCATTGGAAGAGAGCGAACAACCACTACATGTGATTCCACATGGAGCTCTCTACAACCTAGCTTTGATCCCCACCATCCGTGAAGAGATAGCGGCTGCTCAGAAACATGACAAGGGCATGTCGCATTTGCGGAGACGTGTAGACAGTGGGGAGCTGAAATGTTTCCGGAAGGACGGAGACGGCGTCCTATGGTTCAAGGACCGGATCGTCGTACCCCGAAACCCGGAATTATGGAAGAAAATCTTTGATGAGGCTCACTTGTCAAAGTTTTCTATTCACCCCGGCAGCAACAAAATGTATCAAGAACTCAGAAGCAAGTTTTGGTGGACACGGATGAAGCGGGAGATCGCAAAGTACGTGTCCGAGTGTGATACATGCCGAAGGGTGAAAGCAGACCATATGCGGAAACCGAGACTGCTACAACCACTGGGCGTTCCTGCCTGGAAGTGGGAGGACGTGAGCATGGATTTCATCGTCGGTTTACCCACCACCTTGCAGAAAAATGATTCTATGTGGGTGATCGTCGACCGGCTCACCAAAGTTGTCCATTTCATCCCGGTCAACACCAACTACAACGCCAAGAAGTACGCTGAACTGTACATCTCACGGATCCTATGCTTGTACGGCGTACCCCGTACCATCGTGTCGGACCGGGGCACTTTATTTGTGTCCTGTTTTTGAGAGCAGCTGCACGCTGCCTTGGGGACGAAGCTGATCCGTAGTTCAGCATACCACCCGCAGACGGATGGGCAAACGGAGCGGGTAAATTAGATCTTAGAAGACATGCTACGAGCTTGCACTATCAACCACGGCAAGAATTGGGATGATCACTTGCCGTTAGCCGAGTTCTCGTACAACAATGGGTACCAAGCCAGCATCAAGATGGCGCCCTACGAGGCGCTATACGGGAGAAAATGCCGCACACCTTTGAATTGGTGTGAGTCTGGCAAAAGGGTTACCTTCGGGATTGACCTTGTCAACAACGCGGAAGAAAAGGTTCGGCTGATTCAAGCGAACCTCAAAGCCGCCCAATCCCGGCAGAAACAGTATGCGGACCGGAGACGACGCCCATTACAATTCGAAGTGGGGGATCACGTATATCTACGTTTGTCTCCAATGAAGCGCGTAAACAGATTCGGGGTGAGAGGAAAGTTGGCACCCCGATTCATCGGTCCATTCCAGATTACCGAAAGATGTGGATCGGTAGCATACCGGCTGAAATTACCAGAAGGACTTTCCGGTGTGCACGACGTCTTTCACATTTCCCAGCTGAGGATGTGTCTCAAGCTATCAACTACCGTTCAGCTGGAAGACATTGGAGAACTGCATCCGGATCTCACCTATCGGGAGGAACCGGTTCAGATTATTGACGAAAGGGCCCGAACCACACGCAACTGTATGTTGTGGTTCTACAAGATTCTATGGAGTAATCACTCCGTGGACGAAGCGACATGGGAGAGCGAAGGATTTCTTCGCGCTAACTACCCCGACTTTTTCACGTCGCGTATCTGGTAATTTTCCACCGTCCTCTCTCATTTTCACCTTATAATCTCGGGACGAGATTCTTTTAAGGGGGGAGGAATGTAAGGGCCTCAGTTTTTGACACATATTTGAAGTGTTCATCACCATACACGCACACCTCATTTGAGGAAAGTTGATGAACACAAATGAAGAGCAAGTAACCACCATCAACATGCTCATTAGAAAACAAACTCACATATTGCAAAAGTGGTATTTCCCACATGTGATATAGAGGGGCTGGGCATATGAAAACTCCTACACATTGCTAGGGATTTCCATGCCAAGTTTCACCCAAATTCAAAACCTTTTTGAGGTCATTTTGGGTATAGCTAGAAAGAGGGCAGTTTGAAACCATATTCAAATTCAAACTGTTTTTATCCCATGAATTCAAAAGTGGGAGGCATATTCTTAGTCAGCACATTTTTGTGAGCTCACACACCAATTTTCACTCCATTTGGAGTTGATCTTGACATGAGCTAAGTGGGCAAATTCAAACTTTATTTGAATTTCAAACTGAACTTGTGCTGAAATTTATTCAAACCAAACCCAAACAGAATTCTAATCAATTCAAATGGCTCATGGGTGAATAATTTGAATCACCATGGGCCCTGGGTGGGACCCACATGTCATAGAGAGAAGAGGGGAGACTTGCACCCAAAGTCACAGTCTCGGTGGGAACTACCACCGAGCAGCTGCCGACTCAACGCTCGGGAGCAGCTGCGCTCGCCACCGAGGAGGAGCAGCGCCACCAGCTGCTTCCCGCGCCCACACACGAGCCCAAGGGTGGTTCCAGGGTCCTCTTAAGGCGCTCTACGGAGGCAGGCACCGATCATTTTCCCCTCTCCCGTGAACACCGAGCCCCCGACCTGCCGCCCCTTTGCTCGATCGGAGAACCGTGAAAACAGCTCGCCTTCTCCTTCCCCGAGCTGCTAGATGGCAACCTGAGATCGCACTCCACCTCCCCAACGCCAAAAACCCCGAGCTCCGACCTCCTTTGCCCGAGAACGATCGCCACAGCGGCGACCCAACCTCAGCCGAAGGTCAGGCGCTCGTGGACAGCGCTCCACAGGCGTTTTCACGGTCCAGCAAGAGAGGCAACAGGAGCGCGCGACCACCGTGCTGCTCTCCTCCATGTTTGGAAGCAAACCGTGAAGAATCCACGGAGAATTTCCAGTTTTTGCTCCGGCGACGTAAACTGAGCTTCCGATATGGATTCTTCAAATTCTCGCTCTATGATCCTTCTTTGGTTATCAAATCTTGCACGTAGACGCTGGACTAGCCGGCGATCAAGTTCCTTTCTGCATCCGTGGTGTGAAACTGTCTAGGAGTGACGGATTCGGAGCTCGATCAAGAGCGGTCATGGCGGGCATGCTCGGTCACACGGTGCCGACCAGCTTGCCGCCATCTTAGAACACATTTGACACCTTGTCGAGCTTCCTAGAAGTATACTGATGCTGTAGGACCGATTGTTCAAGGTTTTGGCGGGTTAGAACCCACGGTCGACGGCGCCGAACCTCAACCGAGGCCGCGGCACGTCGCCGGGCTATTTCCGGTCACCGCCAGCTCGAACTGACCCCACAGACATGTTCCTCGACATCGACAACCCCCTGGCACCGAGTTTCAGACCATGGGATGGCCAGCAGCGGCGAGCCAGCGAGCTCCGGGTCTGCTCCGGCGAGAGGAGGTGGCGCGGGCGCGCGGGCGTGTCGAGAGGAAGACGAAGCCGGCTGGCCCACGCGTCATCGGCTCAAAATTTGAAATCGGGATCGGGTGTGGCCGGGATCAGGTGTGCTGGCGCGCAAAGACCCTGTGGGCCGCAGTGTGCGGTCGCCTCCGCGCTTAACACGTGTCCCGCGGGCCCCGGCAGATTTAAACTTTTCCCCTGATTTTCAGATTTCCTTCAAACTTCATATCCTCATACCTTTGGCTAGAAAACTCCAATCGAGTGAACTAAATTTTGTTGGATTCAGCTCTCTGAGTACTTCCCAGCAAATCAAGTTTCACTTCATGAAAATCCTTATTTCTCCCGAATTAATTCCTCCAAATTTAAAATGTTTGGAATTTTAACTGGAGAATCCTTTGGAGGAAAATCCTGAAATTTTGCCGGAATGTTCACCAAAATATCCCTGAACTATCATAAAAATTTCAGATCCATTTGAGCTCATTTGATCCACCTAATGGTGTGATTAGTGAAACTGTTCCAGAGAAAATAGAAAATGTTCAGAAACATTTTCAGAATTTTCTCTGAAGTTGTTTAGCTCATATCTTTAGCTAGGAACCTTCAAAATAAGTGAGACAAACTCCATTAGAACCCTCTGAAAATCTAGTTTTCAGAAAGTCATAGTTTGTTTCATGAAAATCCTTAGAACACCCTAAAAGCCTTCAATTAAGGTCAAGTACATAATTAATTGTGGAGGGCTCAAATGAGCTTTGCTGCAACTAAGACTTGACCAAGTCTGTACTTAGGTTGTAACCAAGCCACAGTAAAGGTTTCACAGTCATTGAGTCTGTCTAGTGGGACTTATATGCTTCACAAGTTCAAACTTATATAAATGCATTCAAATTAATACATTTATGTCTTATATCATGTAGTCGCTAAGGTCGAGGAGGAACCCGAAGTCCTAGATTTCATTACTCCGGAGGAACAGCTAGCCTATGACCAAGAGCAGCAAGGCAAGCTCCGGTTTGCATTAACCTTTTTACAAGTTATTATTGTTTTGAGCACATACTGGAATACCTTATTCTTTGCATTAGAGTCTTGTTTGAAAACCCAATTGCATAGCCAAGAAAACCATGGGTTGGGTTTTGGATTGCAAACCCCATTAGCTACTGCAATGCTAAGATAGTGTAGGATTCGGTACAAGTCGAGTAGTTGGAACTACTCGCGAGCATAGGCTAGAGGCACTTGACTCGGGTAGAGATAGCACATGATACACATGGCAAGAAAGATGAGACCGAGCGGAGAGTAAGGGCAGCAGGACTTTGGGGACTGTGTGCTATAGCTCCGTTTGTGTCGATTGAGGACCGAGCCGTGTGCGGGCCAATTGAACAAGCTAGAACAGTACCGAAGACCTACCGGCTATATGGGAACCGGGAAGCCGATGTAACTCGGGTAGCTGGGTGTTGAGGCATAGCTGGTCGTTCAGAGGGTAGGTTGAGAGCTCGAGATGTAAATCGGCTGGCGGCACTGAGATGCGCGTGCAGAGACCTCTTGCTCGGGACGATTGGACCGGTTCAACATTTGGCTAACGGGTGAAAGGTAGTTGCGTACGGCGTCCGTGATGGTTGCGGTAGGCAACATCCAGTACGGGCGTATGTGACGGGTTATTCGGGTAACCCTGCAGGTGTAAATCGATTATAATCACCGTCCCTCGCGGTCAGTGAGTACCACTTGTTCACTGTACTGTGACGTAGAAAGAACAAGCTAGTTGCATGCTAAAATGTTGCTGATTGAAAGATGGACTTGATTGCTAATGATTTGCTGTAGTTAGAGCTAACTAATGTTCTTTTCAATTTTGGGCAAAGTACATGAGAGAAATGTGTTTCTTGTTTGATTGCGGCTCTCTCATGTGCCTTAGTGTAAGGTTCTCCACAACCTGCTGCTAAAACTTGAAAGTAAGGATCTACTAATTTGGCGAGTCCTTGCAAATGATTTTTACCTCATGCAACCCATCACCCCTCATGTAGAAGTTCCATGTTTAGGTGAGACGGGTCAGACATGCTGAGCCTTCGTGCTCACTGCTTGTGTTTGAAGCTTTTGCAGGGTTCTATGAGGAAGGGACTCCCGAAGAGGAGACGGAACCCCAGGAGGGGAATCCCGTCGAGTGGGAGTCGTGCACGCCGCAGAGTTAGTGTGCGTGTGTGCTAGCAAGGACACGTTCAAGGGCTGAACGTAGACTTGATGCATAGTCTACGCCCGTGAGTGTAGGCTGGACTTATTTTGATGTACAAATGTTCATAAACCACTTTTATGTAATAAAAGTTTTGCTTCCGCTTTATACCTTTGATGTGTGTTATCCGGTGCTGTGCAACGCAGCACCCCTCAGCGTGATCCTGGCTCGACAAGACCATGGGGTCATGTCAGTCCCGTTTTTGGGAGCAGCTACATGCTGCGTTGGAGACGAAGCTGATCCGTAGTTCAGCGTACCACCCGCAGACGGATGGGCAAACCGAGCAGGTAAATCAAATTTTAGAAGATATGCTACGAGCTTGCGCTATTAACCACGGCAAGAATTGGGATGATCACTTGTCGTTGGCCGAGTTCTCGTACAACAATGGGTACCAAGCCAGCATCAAGATGGCGCCTTACGAGGCGCTATACAGGAGAAAATGCCGCACACCACTGAATTGGTGTGAGTCTGGCGAAAGGGTTACCTTCGGGATTGATCTTGTCAAAAACGCGGAGGAAAAGGTTCGGCTAATTCAAGTGAACCTAAAAGACGCACAATCCCGACAGAAACAATATGCGGACCGGAGAAGACGCCCATTACAGTTCAAATACCTACGTGTGTCTCCAATAAAGGGCGTAAATAGATTCGGGGTGAGAGGAAAGTTGGCACCCCGATTCATCGGTCCATTTCAGATTACGGAAAGATGTGGATCAGTAGCATACCGGTTGAAATTACCAGAAGCACTGTCCGGTGTACACGACATCTTTCACATCTCCCAGCTGAGGAAGTGTCTTAAGCTATCAACTACCATTCAGCTGGAAGATATAGAAGAACTGAAACAGGATCTCACGTATCGGGAGGAACCGGTTCGGATTATAGATGAAAAGGCCCGAACCACACGCAACCGTACGTTGTGATTCTACAAAGTTCTATGGAGTAATCACTCCGTAGATGAAGCGACATAGGAGAGCGAAGGATTTCTTCACGCAAACTACCCCGACTTTTTCACGTCGCATGTACGGTAATTTTCCACCGTCCTCTCTCTCATTTTCACCTTATAATCTCGGGACGAGATTCTTTTAAGGGGGGAGGAATGTAAGGGCCTAAGTTTTTGTCACATGTTCAAAGTGTTCATCACCACACACACCCTTCATTTGAAGAAACTTGATGAACACATTTGAAGAGCAAGTAACCACCATCAACATGCTCATTTGGAAATAAACTCACAAAATGCAAAAGTGGCATTTCCCACATGCATCATCTAGGGGCTGAGCATATGAAAAACTGCAACACCTTGCTAGAAAGGCTCATGCCAAAATTTACCCAAATCCAAAACCTTTTGAGGTCTTTTTGGGTATAACTAGAAAGAGGGTGGTTTGAACTTAAATTCAATTTCAAACTGTTTCTATTCCATGAATTCAAAAGTGGGAGGCATATTCTTACTCAGCACATTTTTGTGAGCTCACACACCAATTTTCACTCTATTTAGAGATGATCTTGACATGAGCTAAGTTTAGCAAATTCAAACTTTATTTGAATTTCAAACTACATATGTGCTGAAATTTAGTCAAACAAAAACCAATTTGGAATTCTATCCAATTCAAATGGCCCAGGGGTAGATAATTCAAATGACCAGGGTTAATTGGGTCTCTACTGTTTAGAGCAGTTGGGAAAATTTAATTTCAGATGTTAAACCCCAGGTGGGACCCACTTGTCAGCCTCAGCAGCAAAAACAACCGACTGAAGACCGAGCTCGGTTACTTGCGCACGAGCCAGCAGCCGCCACGGTGAAGGATCGATCGGGACAGCAGCTGCTTGCCGCCCCGAGCCGCTGAACCGCGTCGCGGCCTTCTTATCCCCGAGCCTGAGCCGGTGAGAGAGGCATTCGGCTGCTTCTCTGCTCCCTTGCGCAAGAAAAGCAGCTCTCGCAGCCGCTCTCTCGGTTGATCGGAGAAGCCCACGATCACAGCCTCTCCACCCCCTCCAAGCTGCAGAACAGTACGAAGGACTCTCCTTTTTCCTTCCCCGTTGCTGGAAATTGGCAGAACTCGGACGATCTCGACCATGCCGGGAGTTCTTTTCGGCGACCTAATTCCGCAGCACCACGGTTCCCATGGACAGCCCAAATGGGAGGGTGTTCTGCCCAAGATAAGGCGTCCCCGGACGCGTTAGGGACTGGTGCTGCTCACCCCCAAGCCACAGCCCGAGTGTTTGATCACCGGCGACGAATTTCAGTTTCCCCTTTCACTCGGCGCAGACCGACCTTCGGGTGCGGATCTGCCAAATTCTCACCCCATATTGGTTTAGAGAACCTCAAACTGTTCCTACACGATCTAGGCTTAGTGGCGCACAAGTTAGCTCCACAATACCTAGCATGAGAACCTCCGTACATGGCGTATTTCGAAGCTTGCCAACGGCGGCTTATGCAGGAAGCATCGGGTGCATGGTGAGAGCCTGCATAGGACCTCTCCCGAGCTGCTTCGAGCCCATGCTGAGCTTCCCTAGGGACCACTGATGCTCTCCGGCCTTTTGCTTGATTGGTTGGGGTGCTAGGAGGGCCGGCCGACACGGCCGAAGTTCTTCCGAAGCCGCCGCTCGTCGCCGACTATGTGCCGGTGATTTTCATGACGAGCTGAGCCCAGCATCGTGTTCCCCGGATGGATTTAGGCAGAGGCGGCCAAAATCATAGAGTTTGGCGCATGGCAGAGGCCACCGGCGAGCTGTCCGGCGAGGGGTCGCGGCGGCCGAACGCGGGAGGCGGGAGGTAGACGAAGCCCCTGGTCCCATGCGTCAGTGGCTGATATTTTAAAACCGGGATCTGCTGTGGCACCGGATTGGATGCGGCTGCACGTGATGAATTCCGTAGCCCCATGTGTCGACCGCTGAGAAGTTGACACGTAGCCCCGGTCCCATGCACAGTGGTTTAAACTTTTTCCCGATTTTCAGATTTAGTTCAAACTTCAAACCCACATAACTTTGACAAGGAAACTCCAAATCGAGTGAACCAAATTTTGTTGGATTCAGCTCTCTGAGTATTTTCCAGCAAATCAAGTTTCACTTCATTAAAAGTCTTATTTCTCCAGAATTAATTCTTCAAAATTCAAACTGGTTAGAACTTTAACTGGAGAACCCTTTGGAGGAAATTTCTGATTTTTTTCTGGGATGTTCACCAAAATATCCCTGAGCTACCATAAAAATTTCATATCCATTTGAGCTCATTTGATTCACCTAATGGTGTGATTAATAAAACTGTTCCAGAGAAAATAGAAAATGTCCATAAACATTTTCAGAATTTCTCTGAACTTGTTTAGCTCATATCTTTAGTTAGGACCTTCAAATTAAGTGAAACCAACTCCATTAGAACCCTCTGAAAATCTAGTTTTCAGAAAGTCATGGCTCGCTCCATGAAAATCCCTAGAACACCCTAGGAGCTCCAATTAAGGCTAAGTACATAATTATTTGTGGAGGGCTCAAATGAGCTTTGCTGCAAATGAAACTTGGACGAATCTCTGTTTAGGTTGTAACCAAACCACAGTAAAATTTTCAGAGTCATTGGGTCTGTCTAGTAAGACTTATAGTCTTTACAAGTTAAATTTAATTCAAATGCATTTAAATTAATACATATACATGTTATCTCATGTAGTCGCTAAGGTTGAGGAGGAACCCGAAGTCTTAGACTTCGTCACTCTGGAAGAGCAGCTAGACTACGACCAAGAGCAGCAAGGCAAGCTCCGGTTTGCATTAAACTTTTTATTAATTTTTTATTGTTTTGAAGAACTTACTTTGAGCACTACTTACTTCGTGCATTAGAGTCTTGTTTGAAACCCAATTGCATAGCCAAGAAAACCATGGGTTGGGATTAGAATTAAAAACCTCGTTAGCCACTGCAATGCTAAGATAGAGTATGATTCGCTACAAGTCGAGTAGTTGGAACTACTCGCGAGAATAGGCTACAGACACATCGCTCCGGTAAAAATAGCAAATGAACCACATGGCAAGAAAAATGAGACCGAGCGGAGAGTAATGGCAGCAGGACTTTGGGGCCTGGGTGCTATAGCTCCGCTTGTGTTGATTGAGGACCGAGCCGTGTGCGGGCCTGTTGAACAAGCTAGAACAGTACCGAAGACCTACCGGCTATATGGGAATCGGGAAACTGATGTAACTCGGGTAGCTGGGTATTGAGGCATTGCCTGTCGTTCAGAGGGTAGGTTGAGAGCTCGAGGTGTAAATCAGCTGGCAGCACTGTGGATGCACGTGCAGAGACCTCTTGCTCGGGACGATAGGACCGGTTCAATATTTGGCTGATGCATAAAAGGTGGTTGCGTACGACGTCCGTGATGGTTGCTGTAGGCAACATCGAGTACGGGCGTACGTGACGGGTTATTCAGGTAACCCTGCAGGTGTAAATCGATTATAATCTCTGTCCATTGCGGTCAGTGAGTACCACTTGTTCACTGTACCATGACGTAGAAAGAACAGGCTAGATTCATGTTAAAAGTTTGCTGATTTGAAAGATATACCTTGCTTGTTAATGTATTGTTGTAATTTGGAGCTAATTAAAGTTCTTTTCAACTTTGGGCAAAGTACATGAGAGAAATGCGTTTCCTGTTTGATTGCGGCTCTCTCATGTGCCTTAGCGTAAGGTTCTCCACAACCTTCTGCTAAAACTTGAAAGTAAGGTTCCACTAATTAGGCGAGTCTTGTGCAACTTATTTTACCTCATGTAACCTATCAACCTTCATGTAGAAGTTTCATGTATAGGAGAGACGGGTCAGTCTTGCTGAGCCATCGTGCTCACTGCTTGTGTTTGAAGCTTTTGCAGGGGTCTATGAGGAAGGGACTCTTGAGGATGAGACGGAACCCCAGGAGGGGAACCCCGTCGAGTGGGAGTCATGCACGCCGCCGTGTTAGTGTGTGTGTGTGCTAGCGGGGACACGTTCACGGGCTGAACGTGAACTCGATGTGTAGTCTACGCCCGTGAGGGTAGACTGAACATATTTTGTTGTAAAAATATTCATACACTGGTTTATGTAATAAAACTTTGCTTCTGCTTTGTACCTTTGATGTGTGTTATCCGGTGCTGTGCAATGCAGCACCCCTCAGCGTGATCCTGGCTCGATAAGACCGTGAGGTCGTGTCACTAATTCTCGACACGGTTTCTACCTACGTGACCCTTGGAGCACGGCGCACACGCCAGGCAACTTCTCGTGCCTCGACCTCACCAGGAACATAGTCGGCGAAGGTGGTGGCGGAACATGAGCTCGGGTCCGACAGTGCTAGCTCGTCTCGGTGGTGAACACAATCAACCAATGGGTTGCAAAGAACCACTAGGGCACGGGGAAGCTAATCCTGCCCTCCTCTTGGCCGGAGATTGCCGGGAAAGTATACTTCACCGGTGACCCTAGCCGTTTTCACCGGCGGTGGCCAAAATCAGGTGCTCTGCTCACTGGGTTGATCATCATCGCTAGGATTTGGCTGAGGTAACCGTGAGGTGCTACTATAGCTTCAGCTTGACCAGGATTTCCAGTGATCAAGTGATCGAGATGAATTTTGAGATTTGGTTCTCGGTGTTCTATATGGTGATCGTTGGGAAAATTGAAATTCCGGCTAACCGGCGCTAAGAGGGAGCTATGGAGCTCGGGCAGAGCTACTAGAATTCGATGGTAACCTCAGAGACCAGTTTGCCGTGCTGTAGAAGCTTAGAGCTGCTCGGACGACGGCGTCGAGTCAGAGGAGCTTTCAGGTTGACAGAGCGGTGGAAGATCGGCTCGGACAAGCTCAACAGAAGCTGATCACGAGCAGCTGAGGGCGGTGTCACGTCGAGCATTGGTCAGCGGTACCGTTTGTGGCCTCAGCATGCTGTGGGAAGGACTTCTTTGGCCGGTCGACGGCGGGGTGGTGAGTTAGGGGTGTGCGGCGAATTGCTTCGGTTTCTCAGTGCGGGGAAACGTCGAGGCAGCGTGAAAATCGGCTGCTGCCGTCGGCAGCTCGAGGCTAAATAGCTGAGGACATCGGTTTGCAGCTGTGATCGGAGATCAGGAGGTGGCAGCGGCGTGCATCACCGTGGCGATCGCGTGGGCGCGCGCAAGAACCGAGTCTCGGTGGCTTCAGTGGGTTCAATGGCTTGTGTAGCTGACAAGTGGGACCCCTCCCCTTTTAACCTCTGAAATTAAATTTTCCCTACTGCTCTAAACATTATAGACCCAAATACCCTTTGACATTTGAATTATCTTCCAACTGGCCAGTTGAATTGGATAGAATTCAAATTGAGGAGTGTTTGAATATATTTTCAGCACATATGCAGTTTTGAAATTCAAATTGAGTTTGAATTTGCTAAAGTTAGCTCATGTCAAGATGAACTCCAAATGGAGTAAAAATTGGTGTGTGAGCTCACAAAAATTTGCTGAGTGTGAATATGGATCCCACTTTTGACTTCATGGGATAAAAGGAGTTTGAATTTGAATTCGAGTTCAAACTAGCCTCTTTCTAGTTATACCCAAAAATACCTCAAAAAGGTTTTGGATTTGGGTGAAATTAGGCATAAGCATTCCTAACAAGGTGTATGAGTTCTTCATATGCTCAGCCCCCATAAGATGCATGTGGGAAATGCCACTTTTTGCATTTTGTGAGTTTATTCTCTAATGACCATGTTGATGGTGTTTACTTGCTCTTCAAAGGTGTTCATAAAGTTTCCTCAAATGAGGTGTGTGTGGTGTAATGAACACTTTGTATGTGTGCATAAACTGAGGCCCTTACATTCCCCCCCCCCCCTTAAAAGAATCTCGTCCCGAGATTATAAGCTGAAAATGAGAGAGAGGACGGTGGAAAATTACCATATATGCGACGTGAAAAAGTCGGGGTAGTTACCGCGAAGAAAACCTTCGCTCTACCATGTCGCTTCGTCTACAGAGTGATTACTCCATAGAACTTTGTAGAACCACAACGTACGGTTGCGTGTGGTTCGGGCCTTTTCATCGATGACCTGAACCGGTTCCTCCCGATACGTGAGATCTGGTTTCATTTCATCAATATCCCCCGGCTGAATGGTAGTTGATAGCTTAAGACACTTCCTCAGCTGAGAAATGTGAAAGACGTCATGCACACCAGAAAGTGCTTCTGGTAATTGCAGCCGGTATGCTACTGATCCACATCTTTCTGTAATCTGAAATGGACCGATGAATCGGGGTGCCAACTTTTCTCTCACCCCGAATCTGTTCACGCCCTTCATTGGAGACACACATAGATACACATGATCCCCGACTTCGAATTGTAACGGGCGTCTTCTCCGGTCCGCATACTGTTTTTGTCGGGATTGGGCGGCTTTTAGGTTCGCTTGAATCAGCCGAACCTTTTCCTCCGTGTTGTTTGACATGATCAATCCCGAAGGTGACCCTTTTGCCAGACTCACACCAGTTTAGTGGTGTGCGGTATTTTTCTCCCGTATAGCGTCTCGTAAGGCGCCATCTTGATGCTGGCTTGGTACCCATTGTTGTACGAGAACTCGGCCAACGGTAAGTGATCATACTAATTCTTACCGTGATTGATAGCACAATCTCGTAGCATGTCCTCTAGAATCTGATTTACCCGCTTGGTTTGCCCATCCGTTTGCGGGTGGTACGCTGAACTACGGATCAGCTTCGTCCCCAACGCAGCGTGTAGCTGCTCCAAAAAACGGGACACAAATAAAGTGCCCCGATCGGATATGATGGTGTGGGATACGCCATACAAGCATAGGATCCGTGAGATGTACAATTCAGCATACTTCTTGGCGTTGTAGTTTGTGTTGACCGGGATGAAATGGGCAACTTTGGTGAGCCGGTCGATGATCACCCACACAGAATCATGCTTCTGAAAAGTGGTGGGTAAACTGACGATGAAGTCCATGCTCACATCCTCCCACATCCAGGCAGGAACGCCCAGTGGTTGTAGCAGTCCCGGTTTTCTCATGTGGTCTGCCTTCACCCTTCGACATGTATCACACTCGGACACGTACTTTGCGATCTCCCGCTTCATTCGTGTCCACCAAAACTTGTTTCTGAGTTTTTGATACATTTTGTTGCTGCCTGGGTGAATAGAAAACTTTGACAAGTGAGCCTCATCAAATATTTTCTTCCGTAACTCCAAGTTACGGGGTACGATGATCCGGTCTCTGAACCATAGGACGCCGTCTCCTTCTTTCTGGAAACGTTTCAGCTCCCCACTGTCTACAAGTCTCCGCAAATGCGACATACCCTTGTCATGTTTCTGAGCTGCTGCTATCTCTTCACGGATGGTGGGGATCAAAGTTAAGTTGTAGAGAGGTCGATGTGGAACCACATGCAGTGGTGGCTCGCTCTCTTCCAACGGTGTGATGGTCAGATTGTTGACGTGTGACTTGCGACTCAGCGCATCGGCAACTACGTTTGCTTTGACGGGGTGATAATGGATTTCTATTTCGTAATCCTTTATCAACTCCAACAATCTTCGCTGCCTCATGTTCAGCTCCTTCTGAGTGAATATGTACTTGAGGCTTTTGTGGTCGGTATATAGATGCACGAGGTTACCGAGTAGCTAGTGCCTCCACATTTTAAGTGCGATTACCATGGCAGCGAGCTCCAAATCATGAGTTGGATAATTCTGCTGATGGTTTCTGAGCTGCCGTGATCCATACGCGACCAACCTTAGGTCTAGCATCAGCACACATCCGAGCCCAATGCCGGATGCATCGCAGTACACATCGAACAGTTTTGTTGTGTCTGGCTGCGCCAAAACCGGTGCTGATGTTAGGTGCTTCACTAATGCCTTGAACGCTGCTGTAAAAGCCCAAGAAAAGGGACTTGCAAAAACTTTTCTTCACCTCACAACACCACAGTTTTCATTGTGGATATCTTAGGAAATATTGTGAAGAGCAAGTAACATTCATCAAAAGAGTGATTAGAGGGGAAAGTCTTCCTTTTCACAAAGTGGGATTTGGACATAGGAACATGAGAGGTTGAGTTCACCCCTAGAACTTAAAAAGTCTTGGGAAGGTTCAGTCCAAGTTTCATAGAAATCCAACACTTTTTGAGGCACTTTTTGGGTTATTTGAAAAAGAGGCCAATTTGAATATAAATTCAAATTGCAGCAACATTCATCACCCAAATTCAAAAGTTAGCTTCATATTCAAACTCAGCACATTTTTCTGAGTAAGCCCACCAATTTTCATGTCCATTGGAGTTCATCTTGTCAAGAGCTAAATTTGCAAGAATTCAAAACTGAATTTGAATTTCAGTTTAAACATGCAGCAAATTTAGTCAAACACAGTTCAAATTTGAGAATTCAAATTTAAACCAAGACTTGGTGACTAAGTCTCACATTAAATTTTGAGTAGCTGGTGGGATAATTAGCAAAAACAGAAAAGAATTATTAGGGAAAAAGGAATGAAGGGGAGGCCCACAGGTCAGTGGCACACACGAGGGGCAGTCGGTTGCTGCAGCCGACCTCGACTTCGCGCGCAAGCAAGGGAACGGCGGCGAGCCACCGAGGCAGCAATCGGCCACCTCACGGTGTCAAACCGCGGCTCAAAGGCCAGCGCACAGCCCACGCCGCCTTCCTCCTGCTTTCCAAACGAGAACCCCCCCCCTACCGAGCTTCTTTCTCGGCTCCGCGCGAGCACAGAAACGCCGCCCTCTCTGATCGCCGGCGTCCGGCCAGCACAGGAGCGCTCGTGCCCGATGAGCAACACAAGAAAGGACCGCCTTAAGGTGCTGATTCTTCTAGTCCTTACCGCTCTTCATTTCATGGGCTGTCGAGGGAGTATTTCGCCGGGAAAGCTTCGGGGGTCTTGAGACCGAGCTCCCACAAAATCCCAAAAATTCGTGGGGGTTAGCTCATCACCTGGCAAACCGAGTCACGCACACGCTCTATACACTGCCACGACCACCTAGGATCGAAAACCAGTAAGAACCGTGGGCTAGGTTTACGGTTCTTTGAAGTTTTCTGAAGCACAGCCGATATCCGGCCTAGGTCGCCGATGAGGTCGTAGTTACCGCCGTTTTCACGGGGATCGGTGTCCATGTCCGTGACCAGCAGGTGTCAGCGGAGCTCCCCCAGCAAACCACATCGAAACAGGTGCATGGGATGCCAAGTTGGACGTCGCCGGTGAGCTCCCGGCCGCTGTTGCCGTCGGGAGCACTGTTCCGGTGGTTGTCAAGTTCTGGGGAGAGCACCACCATGTTCCTCAGGCCGAGATAGGCACTGGCGGCGAGATTCAGCAAGCTCCGAGGACGGGAACCCCTCTCCGGCGAGAGCTCCGGTGAGGTTGGCGGCGGGGTCGCGCGGGTGGCCGGAGGAAGACGAAGGGGTAGGCCCCACGCGTCAGCTGCTGGAGATAAATGGGTTGGATTCTCTATGGTCTGAGATCCAGTGCGGCCGCGCGGGAAGGAGTCTGTGGCCCCGTGTGGCGCGGCTCCAGCGGTCGACACGTGGGCGGTGGACCCACCCGCAGTATTTAAACATTTTTGGAATTTTCAGTTTTAGTGCAAACTTCAAATGCATAGAACTTTGGCTAGGAAACTCCAAATTTGATGAACCAAATTTTGCTGAACTCCGAATTCTGAGTACTTTCCAGCAATACAAAATTCAGCTCATGAAAGTGAATAGTTTTCCAGAATTAAATCCCTAAAGTTTAAACTGTTGGGAATTTTATCTGGAGAACTACTTTATGAAAAATTCTGAAATTTGGCTGAGAGGTTCATTAGACAATCCCTGAATCCCACTAAAATTTTCAGACTCATCCAAGTTAATTTAGTTACCCAAATTGGGTGATTAAGAGAGCTGCCCTGAGAAAATAGAAAAATGTACAGAAACATTTTTCAGATTTTCTCAAATCTTAATTAGGGCATGATTCTCTGTAGGATTCTTTAAATGACATGAAACCAACTCCATTAGAACCATCTTAAAGTCTAGTTTCCAGAAAGTAATGGTTGGAGCCATGAAAACCCCTGGAATCATCCAGAGGCTCAAATATTGACCAAATGGGTTTCTATTTGTACAAGGTTCAAATGAACTTTGTTTCAAATAAAACTTGGTCACAACTCTGGTTAGGACCCTACCAGTCCACCATAAAAATTTCAGAACCAAAGGGAAGGGCTAGCTAGAGTTATTAGCAATGATGTATTCCAGTTCACACATTGCATTCAAATTAACATGTAGTATTGTATTAAACGTGTAGCCATTGAAGAAGAGACTCCGGAAGTGCTGGACTTCCTCCTTCCGGAAGAGGAACTAACCCCTGACCAGCAGCAACAAGGCAAGCCCCGGTTTGCATTAACCCTTTCATCAGTTTTACTTTGTTTACAGGCGTCATATGAAGTATGTTTGTGCATTAGGTATAGGATGGATGGAACCCCACTTGCATAACCAGAATTTTTCCCTAAGAGTGAGGGTAGTGTTTAGGACCTCGAGTAGAAAGGCTATGCTTAAAGATTCATAGGGCTTCGGTACAAGTCGAGTAGTTGGAATCTACTCGCGAGATAGGCTTGGGACACACGGGTTCGGTTGAGTGATGTGAGATCACTTTAGTAATGAAAATGAGACTAGGCAGGGGCTAGGGCGCAGCAAGAGAGAGTCTTGTGTGTGCAGCCCTGCCCGTGTCGATTGAGGACCGATCCGTGTGCGGCCCTGCTGAACAAGTATTGAACGTACCGAAGGCATATCGGATATATGGGCCCCGATAAACCGATGTAGCCTAAACCTCCGGGCGTCGAGGCATAACGCACCGATTTATAGGTGTAGGCTGAGGGCAGCAAGGTGGGAATCTGCCAACGGGCATAGAGAGATGCTCCGTGTGGGGAACCTCCTGCTTGTTTCGGTGCGACCAGTTCGACGTTTGGGCTGTTGGGTGAAAGGTTGTCCCGTACGACATCGAGTGAGCGTGCTGTGCAGCTCCACGGATGGGCGCACGTGACGTGCTCTTTGGGTTTCCCTGCAGGTGTATATCGAGTCGATTCTCCGTCCCTCGCGGTGACGAGTACCGCTTGTTCACTGCGTCGTAACGTAGACTAATGAATGAAATGTTATGATTCCATATTGCTGTTATGACATAATTGTATTGCTACATGTGTGCCACCAAATATTGCTCACTAAATTTCAGCTTCATGAACCGTTAACTTGTTGCTAAAAGATGAACTAAGGATGAACTTGTAGGCGTGTCCATTTACTGCAACTTTGCTATCCTATGTCATGGTACACCTCATGTAGAGTTTCATGCTTAGGTGAGTCGGTTAAGCCTTGTTGAGCCTTCGTGCTCACGGTTGCTGCTTAAGTGTTTTTCAGGTGAGGAGCCACCCACGGACTCGGAGTACGAGTCCACCCCGAGTGTTACCCTCCGTCGGGGACCACGTCTGAGTGGGAGCCGTACACGCCGTGCTGAGCTGAGGAGTGCAGCTAGTGTGGGTTGCCCTAGGGCTGGGCAACCACTTTTGCTAGATAGGCGGGCGTGAGTTGTTTAAAAGAAACTTCCGCTGTGTAATAAAGACCCTAGTTTGTAACTGACAAGTGTACTATTGTGTACATTCAGTTTGTTTTCCCATGTAATATAATGTGTTCTTATGACATGTGCTGTCGGGTGTCGTATCGTGCGGCACCACCCTCTGCGATCCTGGATGAGCGGATTCCGGTCCGCCACAGCCTGGTATCAGAGCTGCAGTGGGGATAACACAGTACTTAAGGACAGCATTATGGGAAAAAAAATTAGGTATACGGTGAGGATTCGGTAGTTGCCCAAGTAAGGACTATATTAGCATAGTTACTTAAAGTGGCAAAGACTAACCTATGTGTTATAATTCTGAATTTCAATTATTGTAACGACGCACCTACGCTCTGGTAAGTATGGTATGGAACGCCACCGAAAGCGGTTAATTTTGGTTAGCTCCCCCTGACGAGGAACGTGGTTCAGGGATTGATCTCACAGCTTGGTGTGAGACGTTAATATGAACCTCTTGGACTCTTCATGTCCCTGAGTTCATATGAAACGCTGATCCCTAGCGTGCATTAGGCAAGTAAGTGGAGACCCCATCGCGTGGTCAGTAACGCGAGAGTATGTTCGTCTGGAAATAGCCCAGGAGGACATACGCAGCGCTAGCCATCGGCGTGCCCTGCAGGGCAGTAGGTGGTATCCGTTTGGTTGATAACATTCCCAACCGTGACGAACCGTTCATGACATACTCGGGTTCCCCGTCGTGTGGTGTTGAAAACGATCACGTGCCTTGAGACGTGACTTAGCTCAAGGACGGCCGTATGACAATGATACGGGCGTTTGTATTTACTTTTAAATATGGATCCTGCCTGAAATGGAAACAAAACCTTTGAGTGCACCATTATTGTGTGGTCTTCTGCAGGTACTAACCACGTATGTATCCGTGTAGTAAACGTGTGCGAGAGACCGTTTAGGGCCACACTTGAGAAGTATATGCCGGTATAATCCGGTTAGGATTTTCTTTTGTGAGGAACGTAGTACCGAGATATCATAGGCATATGCATGCAAAATAATGATAACAAGGAATTAAAATCTATAGGTTCAACATTTAGGACCCTGGTTGGGTATAAGAATGGGATAGTGGAGCAGGATAGCCAAAGGGATGAAAAACAGAGTGCTCTGTTTTGGACAGCAAGTTGCTGATCTTCAACAGGGCATAACTCACGGATCTTTTAGCCCAGGGAGGTATGGGATATAGTTCTGGGAAGGTATTTGAGTACTCTACAACTTTGTTGTAGAATTCCAGAGCTGAAACACACCTTAAGATGGCTTAAATCCCAGAGAATTGTAAGCTGTCCAGAACCTGGACAGAGTAAAAACATTCTCTGGACTATTCTGTTTTTCAAACATAAATCCCCGTAGAAAAATTTAAAAATTTTCATATGATACGTCCTTAGAAGGGAGAGAAGATGTGTGACATCTTTGCAATTCAAAGTTTCTGAAATTTCAGCACAGATTTCAGTGGAGACCAGAGTTGAAAACAGCAACTTCTCAAGGGAGGTGCTGTTAAAATTCTTCCAGAAATTCTGCTGACTTTGAATTAGCATAACTTTTTAACCCGGGCTGATCTGAGGGCAAATGAGTACTCGTTGTAAATATACTGAAGTTTACTTTAACTTTGGTATTCAACTTGAGTCATGAAAATGCCCAGAACCAGATCAAAACTTGGAATAGGTAGAAACTGGTCATTTTGACATAAGAATGACAGTTGAACTCATTGGAGAGGGTGTTGTACCCTAAGGGTGGTATACGTGATGACAAGCGATAGTAATATCTCGTAGTGACCAAACCTAGTTATGGTGAGCTTCCAAAGAGGAGGTTCATCAAGTTGGATTAAACTAGCTTGTGTTTGGTCTGGTAATGATGTAGCTTGTGCAAAGTTATTACATTATCCACTTACGAGATGTATCGCATGTTTGTATTGTCATTATGTTGTTACACCTACTGTTATTGGACTGCATGCCAAATGTTGCGGGACTTATGATTATTGTCGTGTGGTTGCAGATGGTTCGTACTAGGACCACGCACGAGGTAGGTGGCTCTAGCCAAGGGGGAGGCGATGACTCCCAGCCACCGGCCTACGACAGCACCTCGCAGCAGCAGCCACCACCGCCGCATCCGCTTACTCTAGCGGATGTGATAGCCGCATTGGTGGGAGGTCGTGAGGAGCATACCGACCTGCTCCGCACGATCGTGCAAAATATGTCCCAGGCAGGGGGGCGTCAAGACAGAGGGCTTCGTGAGCCCCGTGAAGTGTCGTACTCGGATTTCATGAGTACGCACCCTCCAGTGTTCACCGAAGCCGAAGAACCCCTGGAGGCCGACAACTGGCTGCAGACCATCGAATCCAAGTTCGGGCTGCTCCAATGTACGGAGCGGCAAAAGACCTTGTTCGCAGCGCAGAAACTCCACGGTGCCGCTGGTGCGTGGTGGGCGAACTATGTCGCCTCACGTCCGGCTGGCCATGCCGTGGAATGGCAAGAGTTCCGGGAGGCGTTCCGCGCCTATCACATTCCTCCCGGAATCATGAAGAGGAAGTTCCAAGAATTTTTGGAACTGAAGCAGGGCGGGAGGAGTGCCCACGACTACTCCCGTGCCTTCAACTATCTGGCGAAGTACGCGTCAGACTACATATCCACGGAGGAGAAGAAGAGGGAGCACTTCTATCGGGGGTTACACCCCGAAATGAAGACGCACCTCGTTCAGTGGAATCGCGGCACATTCAACGACTTAGTCAATGCCGCGATCATGCAAGAGGACGCTCAGCGGGAGTTGGCAGCTGAGCAGAGGAAGCGCAGCGCTCCACCTAGCAGCGGTGGTGGCGCGCCTCAGAAGTATCGTATGGTGTATTGGACACCATCCGGGCAGCAGTGGAGTCCACCGGCGCGACCTCAGCAGTTCGGGGTACGTCCCTTTCAGGCACCTCCGTTCCGTCCGCCGATGCCACCACCAAGACAGCAGCAACAGCAGCAGCAGACGGTACCCCGGGCATTTCCACCGCCACAACGCGCCCCGGGATTCCGTCCACCGATCAGCGGGGGACCACCCCGTTTCACCTGCTTCACGTGTGGCCAGGCGGGCCACTTCGCGAAGGACTGTCCCCAGGGGCAGCAGAGCAGCGGGCAAGCCCAGTTCCAGGGCGGTGCTCGAGGCCGACCTCCGGTGAAGAAGGTTGGGCAGCGGACTGGGGGTGTCCGCAACCTCGACAATGAGGACGCCCCGGAGGGAGACAACGTGCTGGCGGGTACGTTCACTCTCAATAATCAAGCCATCATCATACTTTTTGATTCTGGTGCAACCCACAACTTCATTAGTGCATCATATGTGGCTCAGCATCAGCTGGAAGCCTTTCCAACCGAGTGTTCTTATATGATCCGCTCACCGGGAGGAAAGATTTCAGCAACTATGATGGTTCCAAAAGCACCACTGTGCTTAGGTGGGAAGATATATCCCACCACTATGATTATCCTAGGGGGGCAGAAGATTGATGCAATCTTGGGAATGTCATGGCTAAGCTATCATGGAGCTGTCCTGGAAACACTATCACGGACGGTTCACCTCAACTCCCCATTACACCGTCCGCAGTCCCTCCTATTAGATAATCCAGTCAGAGAGGTTTCAGCGATCAATAGTGCTGAGGCTATCAAGTTAGAAGACATCCCCGTAGTCCGAGAGTATCCCGACGTGTTCCCGGATGATCTACCGGGCATGCCACCTGAGCGGGATGTCGAGTTCAAGATCGAGCTCGCACCCGGGAATACACCCATATCACGGAGACCATACAAGATGGCTCCAAATGAGCTGGCGGAACTGAAAGAACAGCTCAATGATCTGTTGAGCAAGGGTTTCATTAGGCCGAGTTCCTCGCCTTGGGGATGCTCGCCGTTGTTCGTGAAGAAGAAGGATGAAACCCTGAGGCTGTGTGTGGATTACCAGCCGCTCAATGCCGTCACCATCAAGAATAAGTACCCACTGCCCCGCATCGACATATTGTTTGATCAACTTGTGGGTGCAAGTGTATTCTCCAAGATGGACCTTCGCTCTAGATATCACCAAATAAAGATCCGGGCGGAGGATATCCCAGACGGCCTTCTCGACGAGATATGGATTATATGAATATCTCGTCATGTCCTTTGGTCTCACAAATGCTCCAGCCCATTTCATATATCTCATGAACTCGGTGTTCATGCCGGAGCTGGACAAGTTCGTGGTAGTGTTCATCGACGATATCTTGGTTTACTCCAAGACAGAAGCCGAACATGCCGAACACTTGCAGATCGTTCTTCAACGATTGCGAGACCATAAACTCTACGCCAAGTTCAGTAAATGCGAGTTTTGGATCAGCCAAGTGCCATTCTTGGGACATATCATCTCAGCTGAAGGCATTGCGGTTGACCCAAGCAAAATAGAGCAAGTGCTGAAATGGAAAGCTCCCACTTCAGTCCATGAAGTCAGAAGCTTCCTCGGTTTAGCGGGATACTACAGGAGATTAATTCCAAGCTTCTCTAAACTCGCTAAGCCGATGACGGAGTTGCTGAAGAAAGGGACGAAATATGTTTGGAACACGGCGTGTGAAGGAGCGTTCCGAGCATTGGTGAAGCATCTCACCACAGCCCCGGTCTTAGCTCAGCCGGATACAACAAAGCCCTTCGACGTGTATTGTGACGCGTCCGGTATTGGGCTCGGCTGCGTGTTGATGCAGGAAGGATGTGTGGTCGCTTATGGCTCACGCCAACTTCGGAACCATGAGCAGCACTACCCGACTCATGATCTTGAACTTGCTGCCGTGGTGTTGGCGCTGAAAATGTGGAGGCACTATCTCCTGGGGAATTTGGTGCATCTCTACACCGACCACAAGAGCTTGAAATACATTTTCACCCAGAAGGAGCTGAACATGAGGCAAAGGAGGTGGTTAGAATTAATCAAGGACTATGAGATTGAGATTCACTACCACCCCGGCAAGGCGAATGTGGTTGCCGACGCGCTGAGTCGGAAATCACATGTCCATCACCTCACCATTACACCGGTGGAGGAGGAAGAGCCAAGTTTATACTTGGTTCCTTATGGATCGCTGTACAACCTTGCCCTCATCCCTACTATTAGGGAGGACATCATTGCAACTCAGAAAGATGATAAAGGCATGGCACATCTCCGGAGACGGATAGACAATGGAGAGATTAAATGTTTCCGGAAAGATGATGAGGGGGCGCTATGGTTTAATGACCGCATAGTCGTACCCCGAGATATGGAACTGAGGAAGAAAATCCTCGACGAAGCCCACTTGTCTAAATACTCCATTCATCCGGGCAGCAGCAAAATGTACCAGGACTTGAAAAAGAAATTTTGGTGGACACGGATGAAGCGGGAGGTAGCTAAGTACGTATCCGAGTGCGATACGTGTAGACGAGTGAAAGCTGATCACATGAAGAAATCAGGGCTGCTGCAACCCCTGAAGATCCCGGCATGGAAATGGGAAGATGTGAGCATGGATTTCATTGTGGGATTACCCCTAACATCCAACAAGCATGATTCCATATGGGTGATCATCGATCGGTTAACCAAGACGGCTCATTTCGTCCCGGTGAATACACGTTACAATGCCGGCAAATACGCGGAGCTATACATAGCGAAGATTCTATGCCTATACAGGGTACCCAAGACCATTGTCTCAGATCGAGGTGCATTATTTGTATCTCGCTTTTGGGAGCAGCTACACACTGCATTGGGTACTAAGTTGATCAGGAGCTCCGCCTATCACCCTCAGACAGATGGCCAGACAGAGAGGGTGAATCAAGTCCTGGAAGACATGTTGAGAGCATGTGCCATCCACCATGGTAGGAACTGGGATGATCACCTACCATTGGCGGAATTCTCGTACAACAATGGCTATCAGGCGAGTATCAAGATGGCACCCTACGAAGCTCTCTACGGTCGTAAATGCTGCACCCCATTAAACTGGTGCGAGTCCGGTGAAAGGGTCACATTCGGAGTTGATGTGGTGAACGACGCCGAAGAGCGCGTTCGGGCAATTCAAGCCAATTTGAAGGCCGCTCAATCCCGGCAAAAGAGCTACGCTGATAAGAGGCGTAGGCCGTTGCACTTTGACGTTGGGGAACACGTGTACCTCCGCGTGTCTCCGATGAAGGGCGTGCACCGGTTCGGTGTGAAGGGGAAGCTCGCTCCCCGTTTCATTGGACCCTATGCTATCACCGAGAAGTGTAGACTAGCAGCGTATCGATTGGAGCTACCGGCATCCCTTGCTGGTGTCCATGATGTTTTCCATGTTTCGCAATTGCGAAAATGCTTGAAGCATACAGCTGCGGTTCCTACCAAAGACATCGGCGAGCTGAAACCAGATTTAACATATGATGAGTATCCGGTGGAAATTCTTGATGAGAAAGCCCGAACCACGCGTAGCAGAACGTTGTCATTCTACAAAATCCTCTGGAGCAACCACACCGCTGATGAAGCGACGTGGGAGGCGAGGAGTTCCTTCGCTCAAATTACCCGGAGTTCATGGCTTCTCAACACGGGTAAGTCCCTACTACATCGCTATCTCTTCTTTTGTAATCTCGGGACGAGATTCTTTTAAGGGGGGAGGGATGTAAAAGCCCAAGAAAAGGGACTTGCAAGAACTTTTCTTCACCTCACAACACCACAGTTTTCATTGTGGATATCTTAGTTAATATTGTGAAGAGCAAGTAACCTTCATCAAAAGAGTGATTAGAGGGGAAAGTCTTCCTTTTCACAAAGTGGGATTTGGACATAGGAACATGAGAGGTTGAGCTCACCCCTAGAACTTAAAAAGTCTTGGGAAGGTTCAGTCCAAGTTTCATAGAAATCCAACACTTTTTGAGGCACTTTTTGGGTTATTTGAAAAAGAGGCCAATTTGAATGTAAATTCAAATTGCAGCAACTTTCATCACCCAAATTCAAAAGTTAGCTTCATATTCAAAATCAGCACATTTTTCTGAGTAAGCCCACCAATTTTCATGTCCATTGGAGTTCATCTTGTCAAGAGCTAAATTTGCAAGAGTTCAAAACTGAATTTGAATTTCAGTTTAAACATGCAGCAAATTTAGTCAAACACAGTTCAAATTTGAGAATTCAAATTTAAACCATGACTTGATGACTAAGTCTCACATTAAATTGTGAGTAGCTGGTGGGATAATTAGCAAAAACAGAAAAGAATTATTAGAGAAAAAGGAATGAAGGGGAGGCCCACAGGTCAGTGGCACACACGAGGGGCAGTCGGTTGCTGCAGCCGACCTCGACTTCGCGCGCAAGCAAGGGAACGGCGGCGAGCCACCGAGGCAGCAATCGGCCACCTCACGGTGTCAAACCGCGGCTCAAAGGCCAGCACACAGCCCACGCCGCCTTCCTCCTGCTTTCCAAACGACACCCCCCCCCTACTGAGCTTCTTTCGCGGCTCCGCGCGAGCACAGAAACGCTGCCCTCTCTGATCGCCGGCGTCCGGCCAGCACAGGCGAGCTCATGCCCGACGAGCAACACAAGAAAGGACCGCCTTAAGGTGCTGATTCTTCTAGTCCTTACCGCTCTTCATTTCATGGGCTGTCGAGGGAGTATTTCACCGGGAAAGCTTCGGGGGTCTTGAGACCGAGCTCCCACAAAATCCCAAAAATTCGTGGGGGTTAGCTCATCACCGGGCAAACCGAGTCACGCACACGCTCTATACACTGCCACGACCACCTAGGATCGAAAACCAGTAAGAACTGTGGGCTAGGTTTACGGTTCTTTGAAGTTTTCTGAAGCACAGCTGATATCCGGCCTAGGTCGCCGATGAGGTCGTAGTTACCGCCGTTTTCACGGGGATCGGTGTCCATGTCCGTGACCAGCAGGTGTCAGCGGAGCTCCCCGAGCAAACCACATCGAAAATGGTGCATGGGATGCTGAGTTGGACGTCGCCGGTGAGCTCCCGGCCGCTGTTGCCGTCGGGAGCACTGTTCCGGTGGTTGTCAAGTTCTGGGGAGAGCACCACCGTGTTCCTCAGGCCGAGATAGGCACTGGCGGCGAGATTCAGCAAGCTCCGAGGATGGGAACCCCTCTCTGGCGAGAGCTCCGGCAAGCTTGGCGGCGGGGTCGCGCGGGTGGCCGGAGGAAGACGAAGGGGTAGGCTCCACGCGTCAGCTGCTGGAGATAAATGGGTGGGATTCTCTGTGGTCCGGGATCCAGTGCGGCCGCGCGGGAAGGAGTCTGTGGCCCCGTGTGGCGCGGCTCCAGCGGTCGACATGTCACACCCGGTTTTTCCGAAGAAACAACCAAGTGAATATCACATGTATGCCAGGATCATTTTCTCATACATGTGATGACAAATAGTGAAGCATCATTTATTACAAGCCAGGTGTCGAATATAAATAAGTCTTACATCACAAATGTCTCAATGAACACTAATGCTTCATCACAAGTAAATCAACTAGCAGCGGAATATTATTCTTTAGGGCTCCATCACAGGTGTTGCCCGGGGTCTTCATGAACCTAGGAACTTTTCTCGGGTCCAAAATCTTGGTCATTATACACCATCTCATTATCTTGACCTGAGCAGCAATATAAACCAACAAATATGCAAGGTTGAGTACCAATGGTACTCAGCAAGTGTGGGAAAAATTATATCATGCATGGCTAGAACAAGGAGAGGTTGAACTCATGGTTAAAGCACTACGCAATTAATACCTATCACCTTAGCTTATTAAGCACCTACATTACTACACAGGTGAAATGGTCCCATTTTCCCATCCCATCATTATAATCCAATACCCATAACATCATTACCAAAGTTAAGCTCCCCGCTTAACTTCCAAAACCATCATTTCTCTAATCATGAATAAGTCCAGGCCGCTCTTAACCGTGAGCACGGCTGTCAAGACAGTTTTGACTCTGCAGAGTTTGTACCACTGTACCCACAAGTAGTGATTTCATCCCCCGTTGCCGGGTGGACTAAAAGAACCTCCATTATGCCAGTGGCTACGATCCACATTCACACTTCCCAGGTGTGTGGCCAAGAGATCACTACGAAGCCTTTACAAAGGGATTCCCGACGAGCGTGGGCCCACTGAGGTTTCACCCCTAACAGCATACAAGAGGCTCCAACCCCGCTGCAGTGGCCCCCTCTTGAGCCTTGCGGTTCATATGGCAGTCCAGCTGACTCCTATTCCCTGCACCATCCAACACACCCATACTACGCCGGGGATACACCTAATTAATTGGCTAAGCTGCCCCATCTCAGCATGTGGTTGGCACTGTAAAGCCGGGTTACATGCTCCATGAACCGGTCCTTAGGATCCAGGCAAGTATTAAACACAAACCCAAGTCTCGTGCACCCAGCACACAACCAAAACATCCAACTTGCCTCGATCCCTACCTCTACATAACTCACAATAGCTCATTCAAGAGTATGGTATAATAAACTGATGCTTTCATATCCCAAATATCCCATTCTAAGCATGGCTAAGCATATGCATGTAAATAAATGACATGACAAAATAAATCCCAACCCAAGCTACAAGGAAACAAAGTAATGCAATTCTAGGGAAACCTTCCTAGCATGGGCTTCATATTTCATTTGACAATGCAAATAATTCTAACTACACATCCTAGCATAGGATCAAAGTGGTCAAGGACACTTGCCTCCTTCTTGCTGCTCTTGAAATGGGTAGTCTTGGTCTTGGAATTGAATAACTTGTTCTTGAGCAGGTTCTACTTCATACCATCACACATAGCAAAAGAAAAACAACACCCATAAGACATAGTTCACACTTCTATTTCATACAAACCACACATTCACATTTCTGAAAGTTTCTTTACCATTTTATGTGTTGTGGATACTCTATGTGTGTTGATTTGGGGCTTGCATACACTTTCATTTACATGTATAGGATTCCTACTTTGGTGTTCATATTTATACTCACATACTATATATATATATATACATATATATATGTGTGTTTCAGTTTTAAATAAATTCCTTATATATTAAACTACCAAGTATGTATGAAAAGTATTTTTCTTCTCCATATGTGCCTTCATAATTTCTATCAACCCTAAACTGAATTCTTTGTACTTTAGAAACTCCATTTATCATTTACTAGTTTCTATATTTCCAGATTTATATTCTTATGCATAATTATGCATTTTATTATTAAATTAGTAATACACACTACCTAAACAGATTAGGTTCTGGTCCTAAATAATTTAAGATCATATTTTGACCTTGGCTTCTGATGTATACTATTTCATAATTATTTTCCCTATTTTTCTTTAACTATTCTTTACTTAAAAATGTGTCCCTATACTATTAAATGTGAATAATAGATGAAACAGATTTATTTCAGCCCAAAAATATCTTTTTATCTCACTCCAAAGTTTTCTAAGTACTGAGAAAGTTTTTAATAATTTTGACAATTAGGTTTGTCCCCCTTTTTAATATTTAAACACTAGTTACATATTCAATTTTCTAAATTAAATACTAAACAGGGCTAAAATAATGAACTCACCTCATTACAGGATCTATAATATTATTTTCATAATTTCCAGGGGTCTAGCTACACTTGTCAGAGGTGTTTTTCCTAATTTCTATTTAGTCCAGGGGCTAAAACTGATTTTTAAATGAATTTACATGATTTTCTGGAGTTCCAGGGGCTAGATCTGAAGTTTCCGGGGCTAGCTCTCAATTCCAGAGAACCCCAGGGGGTAGCACGTAAGAATTCCAGTCTTTATAACGCGGGGCTGACGTGGACCGTCTGATTTTAAACCGACGGCTGAGATTATAACATCGAACCGGTACGCGGGGTTTTAAAGTCTACCGTGCGATTTAAAATAAACGGCGCACAAGCGGCCACGTCGCTCTGATCGAGCGCGGGCGGCGCTGCCGGCGGCGCACGGCGGCGGGAAACGGCGATCTCGCCGGAAAGTTTCGGATCCTCGAGAATTCTGCCTAAAACTGTGATCTCATGGCATAGATCGGTAGAGGGGAGGTCAGGGATCTCACCTCGGGGGTTTTCTCGAGCTCGGGGGTCCTGGAAAGTGCTCGGCGGCGAGGTCCGAGGCAAAACCACGGCGAAGCTCGTCGGAGCTGGATTTGCACCGTAAGTCTTCGGGTTTTCTGCACCTGCAAAGTTCCCCGGAGGCGGTGGATCAAGACCAACGAGTTAGATCAGAGTTTCCGAGCTTAGATCGGCCAGAATTCACCGGCGAAGTCTCGGTGCTCACCGGAGTGAAAATCGGCGATCGCGTGCGAAAAACTGATCGGATCGGTTGCTTTTATAGCCGGGGAAGGGCGGTGGTTCTGTTGTGATCGAGTTAGAGTCCGCTGGGTCCAGAATTCGGCTGCGGGGCGCGGTTTCCCGATCGGTTGCGATCGCGCGCGCGCGGGGAGAAGTCCGGGGTCGCGGGGTTAGGGATGACAGGCGGGTCCCACATGTCAGCGAGGGGCAGCGCGGCGCGCGCGGGGGCGGGCTGCGCGGGGGTTAGCTGGGCCGGCTGGGGTTTCGGCCCACTGGCCAGTTTTTTTCTGGTTTTCCTTTTTCTTTTTCATTTCTTTTCTGTTTTGAGTATAATTTGAATTCCAGTTTGAATTTGAATTTTTGCAAAACATGCAATACGTCCAAAAATTTCCAAATTCCCCTCTGAACATGGTTTATGGTTCTAAATCCAAAATTTGAATCTTGACTAAAAATTTGGGGTGTTACAGCTCTACCCCCCTTAAAAGAAATCTCGTCCTCGAGATTGGTGTTTCTAAGAAAACAATTCCGGAAATTGTGCCTTAAGCTCATCTTCCCGTTCCCAGGTGGCTTCCTCTTCTGAGTGATGCTTCCACTGCACCTTGCACATCCTGATTCTCTTATTTCTGGTGAGGCGTTCCATTGTCTCCAAAATCTTGCATGGTTGCTCGGCATAAGACAAATCCTCAGCTACATCCACTTCATTCATGGGTAACACCTCTTCAGGCGTCCTCAGACATTTCTTGAGTTGCGACACGTGGAACACATCGTGCACGTCCGACAGATGAACCGGCAACTCTAGTTGGTACGCCACTTCGCCTTTTCTTTCCAAAACTTGAAAGGGTCCGATGTATCGGGGTGACAACTTCCCTTTCACCTTGAACCGACGAAGTCCTCTAATAGGGGACACCTTGAGATAAACATAGTCTCCCACGTTGAAAACGAGCTCTCTTCTTCGTACATCAGCATAACTCTTCTGGCGTGTCTGTGCTATCCTCAAGTTGTTGCGAATCTCCCTCACCTTTGCCTCGGCTTCTTGTAGCACTTCGGGACCAAACACTTTACTTTCTCCTGTTTGGTTCCAAAATAGGGGAGTTCTGCACTTCCTTCCATACAAAGCTTCAAACGGTGACATCTTCATACTAGCTTGATAACTGTTGTTATAGGAAAACTCCGCATACGGTAAGTTCTTGTCCCAACTCCTATTGTTTTTGAGTGCACATGCCCTTAACATATCTTCAAGGATCTGATTGGTTCTCTCCGTCTGCCCGTCAGTTTGGGGATGATAGGCAGAACTGAAATTCAGATGGGTTCCCATGGTTTCATGCAACTTTTGCCAAAACCTCGAGGTGAACTGCGTCCCTCGATCCGACACTATCTTCTTTGGCACTCCATGGTAACACACAATCCTTGACATGTACAATTCTGCCAATTTGGATCCGCTGTAGCTTTCTTTCACAGGGATGAAATGAGCTACCTTGGTTAGCCTATCAATAATAACCCATATTGAATCATACCCGGACTGGGTCCTAGGCAATCCCACGACAAAATCCATGCTGATCTCTTCCCACTTCCATTCAGGCACTTTGAGTGGTTGCAATAATCCCGCGGGTCGTTGATGTTCTGCTTTCACCAACTGACATGTGTCACATAGGGCAACATGTTCCGCGACATCTCGCTTCATGCCATACCACCAATACCTGCTCTTGAGGTCCTGATACATCTTCGTACTCCCAGGATGAATGGAATAGTCGGAATCGTGAGCCTCCTTCAAAATTAATTTACGAATTTCCTTTACTTCTGGCACACAGATCCTTTTCCCGTGCCACACCGTTCCTTGTTCATCCTCTCTAAAACCAGGAGCTTTATTTTCCTTGATGAGCTGTCTGATCTCTTGTATCTTCTCATCATTCTTTTGTCCCTCGCGTATGTCTTGCTCAAGTGTGGAGTCCACTTCCATGGCGATGGCTTCACCACTATTTACTAGACATAGATTGAGCCTTATAACCTCGTCCTTCAATTCTGCAGGCATGTCCTTCAAACTCAACTTATTGTCCTGCACTTTCCGACTCAAAGCATCGGCCACGACGTTTGCTTTCCCAGGATGATAGTTGATGCCCACATCAAAGTCATTGATTAGCTCTAACCATCTCCTTTGTCTGAGGTTGAGATCTGGTTGTGTGAATATGTACTTCAAACTCTTATGATCCGTATATATCTCTGTCCTCTTCCCCATCAAATAGTGCCGCCAAATTTTCAACGCGTGTACCACTGCAGCTAGTTCTAAGTCATGTGTAGGATAGTTCTTCTCGTGCTTCCGAAGCTGCCGGGATGCATATGCCACGACATGTCCCTCTTGCATGAGAACACATCCCAACCCGTTTCCAGAGGCATCGCAGTACACCGTGAAATTCTTCTGCATATCTGGCATAACCAACACGGGGGCTGTTGTCAATCTCTTCTTTAGCTCCTGAAAGCTCGTATCGCACTGTGGCGTCCAGGTGAAAGTGATTCCCTTTTCCAACAGTTTGGTGAGAGGTCTCGAGATCTTGGAGAATCCCTCAATAAACCGTCGATAGTATCCAGCCAATCCCAAAAAGCTTCGAACTTCCCCGACATTTTTAGGGGTTTTCCATTTCTGGATATCTTCGATTTTGGCGGGATCTACGGAGATTCCTCCCTCCGAGATTATATGTCCTAAAAAGGGAACTCTCTTTAGCCAAAACTCACACTTGCTCAACTTGGCATATAGTTGGTGTTCTCTCAGCCTCTGTAACACCAACCTTAGATGTTTCTCATGTTCTTCTTCATCTTTGGAGAAGACGAGAATATCATCTATGAAAACCACCACAAATTTGTCCAGATATTCCATGAATACCTTGTTCATGAGGTACATGAAATATGCCGGGGCATTGGTTAGCCCGAAAGGCATGACAGTGTATTCATACAGTCCGTACCGAGATACGAAAGCTGTCTTGGGAATATCAGATTGCCTTATCTTGAGTTGGTGGTATCCCGACCTGAGATCAATTTTCGAGAACACGCAAGCTCCCCTCAACTGATCAAACAAGTCTTCAATGCGGGGTAATGGATACTTGTTCTTAATGGTCACCTCATTCAAGGCACGGTAATCCACGCATAACCTTTGAGTTCCATCTTTCTTAGGCACAAATATTACCGGAGCTCCCCATGGTGAGGAACTAGGGCGAACATACCCCTTTTCCGTCAATTCTCTCAAATGATCCTTGAGCTCTTCTAGCTGCTTGGAGTCCATTCGATAAGGTCTCTTGTATATCGGGGCTGTTCCCGGTACTAGCTCGATTGCGAATTCCACGTCACGGTCGGGAGGCATTCCTGGCAACTCCTCCGGAAAAACATCTGGATATTCCCTGATAGTCCTGATTTCCTCAACTTTCACCTCCACTTGATTTAATTTAATGTCCCTCCTAGGCTCGTGTATCGTTATGAACTTTACTCTTGTGCCACTAGGGTGAGTTAGTTCCACCGTTCTGGTCGAACAATGGATGATTCCTTTATGTTTGGTCAACCAATCCATACCCAAAATAATATCTATCCCTTGTGAATCGATCACTATGAGGTTAGCGGTAAATACTACCCCATTAATGTCTAGGTTCACTTTGGGACACACTTGTCTTGTCCTTATTTCTCCACCTGGAGAATTTACCGCTAGCATATGGTTCATTTGTGTGGTTGCTAGGTCATGCTTCTTAACAAACCCTTGAGCAATGAACGAATGGGTAGCACCAGAATCAAACAGTAGAGTTGCAAGGTGTAAATTGGCAGGAAACTTACCAACTACCACGTCGGGTGCCTCTTGTGCTTCCTCCATAGTGACGTGGTTCACCCGTCCTCTCATTACGTTCTGCTGCTGTGGCTGCGTGGGCTTCTTCTTTGGACACTTATGGGCGTAGTGCCCCACTTCACCACAGCTGAAACATTGCACCCCAATCTTAGATGCTTGGCCCTTGTTGTCTTGGGTTTGGTTTGGGGGTCCTTGCACTGCTGGTCGAGGTGGATATGCGGGGCGAGGCTGTTGTACAAACTGACGTTGCGGCTGTGCTGGTGCTGCGGGTGGCCTGTAGTTTGGGTTGTACCCTCTTGGTGCTAAATAGGGTACCGCAGCACGGCTTGTCTGCCCCGTAGGTTGCTGCATCATACGTGGGCGGGTGTTGCTCCCTGAGGCTTGATGTGACCACCCAGCCTTCCTTTTATTCTCATTTTCCAGGGCCTTCAGCTTCCTTTCCACCACAAATGCTCTGTCCACCATCTTTTGAAAGCTTTCATACTCATTGGAGGACATTGCACACTGCATCTCTGCGGTAAGTCCTTCCACGAAACAATCTTGTTTCTGCTCATCTGTCTCTATGTCTCGTGGAGCATAACGGGATAGTTGAGTGAATTTAGTGAGGTATTCCCTCACCGTCATGTTTCCCTGCTGCAGTCCCAAAAACTCTTTCCTCTTGTTTTTGAGTTCACCTCTTGGGATGTAATGGTTGCGAAAGCTACGCTTGAACTCTTCCCAAGTGATGCTCTCAGGGTCATGATGGGCGGCCACGTAGGCGGTCCACCAATCAGCAGCAGGTCCCTGCAATTGATGAGAGGCAAACAGCACCCTCTCATACCCTTGGCATTGTATGATTCTCATCTTACTTTCAATGGTCTTCAGCAAATCATCTGCCTCCAGAGGTTCAGCAGCACTTGCAAACTTTGGAGGTTGAGTTCCTAGAAACTCACTCAACCTTGGTTGGCGTGGTGCAGCTTGTGGAGGTGGAACTTGATGCAAGTTGGCCACTACTTGAGTCAAGTTCTGGATGAGCTGATTTTGATTCTCCAGCATTTGGTGGAGAGGATCAACTTCTTCACGGCGACCACCCCGGTTCTGGCCTCCAGAAAGATGAGAGTTGCATGCCTCATCATTGTTGTTGGCGGGGTTGGCAGCACGTCCTCTTCCTCTTCCGGCCATCTGGCAGAATCACAAATGTTAATTTGAACGCATTTAGTATCATCTTACTACTTTCACTTGTTTGTATTTTGAAGTGTTGAAATTTTGTTAAAATCTTATGAGGATTTATATCTCACACCCAATAAATGCACTATTATTTCCTGTGGGTTCACACCAAAGCAAACAATCTGAAGACGAGGCTGTGGACAATTGCTCATGGCTTCCACAACTCACGTCACACACCAAGCATTATCACACCATTAACTACGTAACGACTCGACTACTCGACCTCTTGCTAGCTAGGGGAAAGACTCTACACTACTCATCCTCTTGAGCTGGCTCCTCGGGATCTTCCTCCTCATTTCGGCTACCTTCTGACTCTTCTTTGGGTGGGGAGGCTGCTGGTGGAGAAGTGCGACGACGCCTGATTGCTCGGCGATCCGGGGAGTCAGGGGTCCATGGATCACTTACGGTGACACACAGTTCATTCCCATCTCCTCTTTCTCTCGCCTTTAAGCAAGCTCGCAGCAATGCCTCCGTCTCCTTCAGAGTATCTCGGACATCCTGAAGCTCTTGTTGACACTCCTGCAGTCGAGTGCTGAGCATAGCAGCATCCTCCAAGCACAAGTCCATGTGCTCATGGGAAGTCCCTTGCTGCACCGGTGGGTACTTGTACTCCGTGGTACCACTCTCACGTTGGAGGACATACATGTACTCAGTTTTGTCCAAGTGGCGACGATAGATGTGGCTCTGGCAGGTGATGGCCTCCCAAGTGACATCTCTCTCCGCGTCAACTTGTGTTGCTCGACAAGCTGGAGAGTGGTGGATCTTAAGCAGCTGATTCTCGTGTATAATCCCTCATCTCCGAACTCCATTCTTCCCTCTTCTCACGGATGGTCCTGGTGGAGTTATAGTGGATGATGAGCTTGCCCGTATTGCCGGCGGCTTCGAGCATACGTCGAAGACGGCGCAACAAATCTCCCACTGCCAATCCGTAGGAAAGGTACGTCACTGGACGACTCTCCTCTCTTTCAGCAAGGGCAACTGCGGGAACTCTCCCTCCCGTGGATTTACGAGCGGTGCGAATCATGCGAACCATCTAAAACAAAAGATTTTAAAATTAGGTTAGATAAAATTTCAAACAAAAATCCTATTTTTTTTGAATGAAAGTTGGGGTAAGATGAAGAAAATGACTCTTTTGATAACACTTTTTCACCCACACCTTGGAAAATAGTTTTTAAGAAAATAGGGCCCTTAAATACGTCCATTTCTACCTAGGTCCACGTTCCTACGGGCAACCTTGGCTCTGATACCACCTCTGTCACACCCGGTTTTTCCGAAGAAACAACCAAGTGAATATCACATGTATGCCAGGATCATTTTCTCATACATGTGATGACAAATAGTGAAGCATCATTTATTACAAGCCAGGTGTCGAATATAAATAAGTCTTACATCACAAATGTCTCAATGAACACTAATGCTTCATCACAAGTAAATCAACTAGCAGCGGAATATTATTCTTTAGGGCTCCATCACAGGTGTTGCCCGGGGTCTTCATGAACCTAGGAACTTTCCTCGGGTCCAAAATCTTGGTCATTATACACCATCTCATTATCTTGACCTGAGCAGCAATATAAACCAACAAATATGCAAGGTTGAGTACCAATGGTACTCAGCAAGTGTGGGAAAAATTATATCATGCATGGCTAGAACAAGGAGAGGTTGAACTCATGGTTAAAGCACTACGCAATTAATACCTATCACCTTAGCTTATTAAGCACCTACATTACTACACAGGTGAAATGGTCCCATTTTCCCATCCCATCATTATAATCCAATACCCATAACATCATTACCAAAGTTAAGCTCCCCGCTTAACTTCCAAAACCATCATTTCTCTAATCATGAATAAGTCCAGGCCGCTCTTAACCGTGAGCACGGCTGTCAAGACAGTTTTGACTCTGCAGAGTTTGTACCACTGTACCCACAAGTAGTGATTTCATCCCCCGTTGCCGGGTGGACTAAAAGAACCTCCATTATGCCAGTGGCTACGATCCACATTCACACTTCCCAGGTGTGTGGCCAAGAGATCACTACGAAGCCTTTACAAAGGGATTCCCGACGAGCGTGGGCCCACTGAGGTTTCACCCCTAACAGCATACAAGAGGCTCCAACCCCGCTGCAGTGGCCCCCTCTTGAGCCTTGCGGTTCATATGGCAGTCCAGCTGACTCCTATTCCCCGCACCATCCAACACACCCATACTACGCCGGGGATACACCTAATTAATTGGCTAAGCTGCCCCATCTCAGCATGTGGTTGGCACTGTAAAGCCGGGTTACATGCTCCATGAACCGGTCCTTAGGATCCAGGCAAGTATTAAACACAAACCCAAGTCTCGTGCACCCAGCACACAACCAAAACATCCAACGTGCCTTGATCCCTACCTCTACATAACTCACAATAGCTCATTCAAGAGTATGGTATAATAAACTGATGCTTTCATATCCCAAATATCCCATTCTAAGCATGGCTAAGCATATGCATGTAAATAAATGACATGACAAAATAAATCCCAACCCAAGCTACAAGGAAACAAAGTAATGCAATTCTAGGGAAACCTTCCTAGCATGGGCTTCATATTTCATTTGACAATGCAAATAATTCTAACTACACATCCTAGCATAGGATCAAAGTGGTCAAGGACACTTGCCTCCTTCTTGCTGCTCTTGAAATGGGTAGTCTTGGTCTTGGAATTGAATAACTTGTTCTTGAGCAGGTTCTACTTCATACCATCACACATAGCAAAAGAAAAACAACACCCATAAGACATAGTTCACACTTCTATTTCATACAAACCACACATTCACATTTATGAAAGTTTCTTTACCATTTTATGTGTTGTGGATACTCTATGTGTGTTGATTTGGGGCTTGCATACACTTTCATTTACATGTATAGGATTCCTACTTTGGTGTTCATATTTATACTCACATACTATATATATATATATACATATATATATGTGTGTTTCAGTTTTAAATAAATTCCTTATATATTAAACTACCAAGTATGTATGAAAAGTATTTTTCTTCTCCATATGTGCCTTCATAATTTCTATCAACCCTAAACTGAATTCTTTGTACTTTAGAAACTCCATTTATCATTTACTAGTTTCTATATTTCCAGATTTATATTCTTATGCATAATTATGCATTTTATTATTAAATTAGTAATACACACTACCTAAACAGATTAGGTTCTGGTCCTAAATAATTTAAGATCATATTTTGACCTTGGCTTCTGATGTATACTATTTCATAATTATTTTCCCTATTTTTCTTTAACTATTCTTTACTTAAAAATGTGTCCCTATACTAATAAATGTGAATAATAGATGAAACAGATTTATTTCAGCCCAAAAATATCTTTTTATCTCACTCCAAAGTTTTCTAAGTACTGAGAAAGTTTTTAATAATTTTGACAATTAGGTTTGTCCCCCTTTTTAATATTTAAACACTAGTTACATATTCAATTTTCTAAATTAAATACTAAACAGGGCTAAAATAATGAACTCACCTCATTACAGGATCTATAATATTATTTTCATAATTTCCAGGGGTCTAGCTACACTTGTCAGAGGTGTTTTTCCTAATTTCTATTTAGTCCAGGGGCTAAAACTGATTTTTAAATGAATTTACATGATTTTCTGGAGTTCCAGGGGCTAGATCTAAAGTTTCCGGGGCTAGCTCTCAATTCCAGAGAACCCCAGGGGGTAGCACGTAAGAATTCCAGTCTTTATAACGCGGGGCTGACGTGGACCGTCTGATTTTAAACCGACGGCTGAGATTATAACATCGAACCGGTACGCGGGGTTTTAAAGTCTACCGTGCGATTTAAAATAAACGGCGCACAAGCGGCCACGTCGCTCTGATCGAGCGCGGGCGGCGCTGCCGGCGGCGCACGGCGGCGGGAAACGGCGATCTCGCCGGAAAGTTTCGGATCCTCGAGAATTCTGCCTAAAACTGTGATCTCATGGCATAGATCGGTAGAGGGGAGGTCAGGGATCTCACCTCGGGGGTTTTCTCGAGCTCGGGGGTCCTGGAAAGTGCTCGGCGGCGAGGTCCGAGGCAAAACCACGGCGAAGCTCGTCGGAGCTGGATTTGCACCGTAAGTCTTCGGGTTTTCTGCACCTGCAAAGTTCCCCGGAGGCGGTGGATCAAGACCAACGAGTTAGATCAGAGTTTCCGAGCTTAGATCGGCCAGAATTCACCGGCGAAGTCTCGGTGCTCACCGGAGTGAAAATCGGCGATCGCGTGCGAAAAACTGATCGGATCGGTTGCTTTTATAGCCGGGGAAGGGCGGTGGTTCTGTTGTGATCGAGTTAGAGTCCGCTGGGTCCAGAATTCGGCTGCGGGGCGCGGTTTCCCGATCGGTTGCGATCGCGCGCGCGCGGGGAGAAGTCCGGGGTCGCGGGGTTAGGGATGACAGGCGGGTCCCACATGTCAGCGAGGGGCAGCGCGGCGCGCGCGGGGGCGGGCTGCGCGGGGGTTAGCTGGGCCGGCTGGGGTTTCGGCCCACTGGCCAGTTTTTTTCTGGTTTTCCTTTTTCTTTTTCATTTCTTTTCTGTTTTGAGTATAATTTGAATTCCAGTTTGAATTTGAATTTTTGCAAAACATGCAATACGTCCAAAAATTTCCAAATTCCCCTCTGAACATGGTTTATGGTTCTAAATCCAAAATTTGAATCTTGACTAAAAATTTGGGGTGTTACACGACACGTGGGCGGTGGACCCACCCGCAGGATTTAAACATTTTTGGAATTTTCAGTTTTAGGGCAAACTTCAAATGCATAGAACTTTGGCTAGGAAACTCCAAATTCGGTGAACCAAATTTTGCTGAACTCAGAATTCTGAGTACTTTCCAGCAATACCAAATTAAGCTCATGAAAGTGAATAGTTTTACAGAATTAAATCCCTAAATTTTAAACTGTTGGGAATTTTATCTGGAGAACTACTTTATGAAAAATTCTGAAATTTGGCTGAGAGGTTCATTAGACAATACCTGAATCCCAGTAAAATTTTAAGACTCATCCAAGTTCATTTAGTTACCCTAATGGGGTGATTAATAGAGCTGCCCTGAGAAAATAGAAAAATGTACAGAAACATTTTTCAGATTATCTTAAATCTTAATTAGGGCATGATTCTCTGTAGGATTCTTCAAATGACATGAAACCAACTCCATTAGAACCATCTTAAAGTCTAGTTTCCAGAAAGTAATGGTTGGAGCCATGAAAACCCCTGGAATCATCCAGAGGCTCAAATATTGACCAAATGGGTTTCTATTTGTACAAGGTTCAAATGAACTTTGTTTCAAATAAAACTTGGTCACAACTCTGGTTAGGACCCTACCAGTCCACCAAAAAAATTTCCGAACCAAAGGGAAGGGCTAGCTAGAGTTATTAGCAATGATGTATTCCAGTTCACACATTGCATTCAAATTAACATGTAGTATTGTATTAAACGTGTAGCCATTGAAGAAGAGACTCCGGAAGTGCTGGACTTCCTCCTTCCGGAAGAGGAACTAACCCCTGACCAGCAGCAACAAGGCAAGCCCCGGTTTGCATTAACCCTTTCATCAGTTTTACTTTGTTTACATGCGTCATATGAAGTATGTTTGTGCATTAGGTATAGGATGGATGGAACCCCACTTGCATAACCAGAATTTTTCCCTAAGAGTGAGGGTAGTGTTTAGGACCTCGAGTAGAAAGGCTATGCTTAAAGATTCATAGGGCTTCGGTACAAGTCGAGTAGTTGGAATCTACTCGCGAGATAGGCTTGGGACACACGGGTTCGGTTGAGTGATGTGAGATCACTTTAGTAATGAAAATGAGACTAGGCAGGGGCTAGGGCGCAGCAAGAGAGAGTCTTGTGTGCGCAGCCCTGCCCGTGTCGATTGAGGACCGATCCGTGTGCGGCCCTGCTGAACAAGTATTGAACGTACCGAAGGCATATCGGATATATGGGCCCCGATAAACCGATGTAGCCTAAACCTCCGGGCGTCGAGGCATAACGCACCGATTTATAGGTGTAGGCTGAGGGCAGCAAGGTGGAAATCTGCCAACGGGCATAGAGAGATGCTCCGTGTGGGGAACCTCCTGCTCGTTTCGGTGCGACCGGATCGACGTTTGGGCTGTTGGGTGAAAGGTTGTCCCGTACGACATCGAGTGAGCGTGCTGTGCAGCTCCACGGATGGGCGTACGTGACGTGCTCTTTGGGTTTCCCTGCACATGTATATCGAGTCGATTCGCCGTCCCTCGCGGTGACGAGTACCACTTGTTCACTGCGTCCTAACGTAGACTAATGAATGAAATGTTATGATTCCATATTGCTGTTATGACATAATTGTATTGCTACATGTGTGCCACCAAATATTGCTCACTAAATTTCAGCTTCATGAACCGTTAACTTGTTGCTAAAAGATGAACTAAGGATGAACTTGTAGGCGTGTCCATTTACTGCAACTTTGCTATCCTATGTCATGGTACACCTCATGTAGAGTTTCATGCTTAGGTGAGTCGGTTAAGCCTTGTTGAGCCTTCGTGCTCACGGTTGCTGCTTAAGTGTTTTTCAGGTGAGGAGCCACCCACGGACTCGGAGTACGAGTCCACCGGCGAGGGTTACCCTCCGTCGGGGACCACGGCTGAGTGGGAGCCGTACACGCCGCGCTGAGCTGAGGAGTGCAGCTAGTGTGGGTTGCCCTACGGCTGGGCAACCACTTTTGCTAGATAGGCGGGCGTGAGTTGTATAAAAGAAACTTCCGCTGTGTAATAAAGACCCTAGTTTGTAACTGACAAGTGTACTATTGTGTACATTCAGTTTGTTTTCCCATGTGTTCTTATGACATGTGCTATCGGGTGTCGCATCGTGCGGCACCACCCTCTGCGATCCTGGATGAGCGGATTCCGGTCCGCCACAGCTGCTTCACATGTTGGACTCCAAACATATTTGATAGCCTTCTTCAGCAGCACTGTCATCGGCTTGGCAATCTTCGAGAAGTTCGGAACGAACCTCCGATAATATCCCGCGAGTCCAAGGAAACTCCGTACCTCATGAACAGTTCTTGGGGACTTCCAATTCAGCACTTGTGTGATCTTACTCGGGTCTACAGAGATGCCTTCCGCTGAGATAATATGCCCGAGAAAAGGCACTTGCGATATCCAGAATTCACACTTGCTGAATTTCGCGTATAGTTTGTGATCCCGAGGCCGTTGCAAGACTATACGAAGATGCTTCGTGTATTCTTCCTCCAACTTGGAATATACCAATATGTCGTCGATGAAGACCACGGCAAACTTGTCCAGCTCCGGCATGAATACCGAGTTCATCAAATACATGAAGTGAGCTGGAGCGTTGGTGAGACCGAAGGACATGACCAGGTACCCATAAAGTCCGTACCTCGTCGAGAAAGCCGTCTTCAGAATATCCTCAGCCCGTATCTTAATCTGATGGTACCCAGATCTTAAGTTCATCTTGGAAAATATCTTTGCTTCGACCAACTGATCAAACAACATGTCGATCCGTGGCAACAGGTACTTGTTCTTGATGGTCACGGCGTTTAGTGGATGATAGTCCATGCAAAGCCACAACATCTCGTCTTTCTTCTTCACAAATAATGCCGAACAGCCCCATGGCGAGGAGCTTGGCCTAATAAAACCCTTCTCCAGCAAGTCCGTTATCTGCGTCTTCAGTTCAGCCAATTCCTTGGGCGCCATCTTGTACGGCCTTCGGAAAATTGGCATGGTTTCCGGTGCAAGTTCAATCTTGAACTCCACCTCTCGGCCGGGCGACATCCCCGGTAAATCATCCGGGAACACGTCAGGGAACTCACGGACTACTGGAATGTCTTTCAATCTGATGGTTGTGTATTGATATACACTTGGAAGTTTTATTTCTGCACTGTCCAGAAATAAAGAGTGCAGCTCGTGCACTTCTGAGTTCAAAAGCATGACTCGGAGGACGGTGCCTAAAACAGCGCCATGGCGGGTTAACCACGACGGATGACATCGACCTTCTGTCCCTCTAAAACTATGAGAGACGTTGGGTATACTCTACCCTCTAAGCATAATGGCGCCTTTGGAACCATCATGCTTGCTGAAATTTTCCCACCCAGTGAACAAATCAAGTATTTACTATCGGCGGGTAGTATTTGCAAGCTGTATTTAGCAATAAAAGCTTGGCTAATGAAGCTATGCGTCACACCTGAATCAAATAACACTATAGCGGGATGCCGGTGGAGTTGGAACATAGCCGCAAGGATTGGCTCTCCATTCGGTACGTCCTCTACGACAAGTTGGTGGATGGTGCCGGGCCTAGGATTTGCCCACCGCACATTAGTGGGGTTTTAGGGCTGATTCCTCCCCGAAAACTGCGGTGCAACTCCGCCGCCCTGCCTCTCAGGGCATGTGTTGGCGAAGTGTCCTGCGCGACCACATTTGTAGCATGTGGCTGCTGCCTGGCCGGTGCTTGGTGGACGAAAGCCCGGCATGTGCTGCTGAGGTGCATACGCACGCGGCATCGCCCGCTGCTTCTGTTGTTGCTGCGGAGGTGGTGCTGGTAGTGCTGGCCTGAGTGCCGGTGGAGAATATGGCCGACTGCGGAATGGCATCGGCCTCTGTGGTGGCTGCCAGCATGGACCCGATGGTAAGCGATTCACCATCCGGTATTTCTGAGAAGGACCACCTCCTTCTCAGCTGCTTTGCGGAATGCTTCACTTCTTCTCCGCCGCCGCTAACTCCTTGCCGGAGTCCTCCTGAACAATCGCAGCATCAATAATATCATTGAGGCTGACGCGATTGAACATCGCCAGCTTGTCCTTCAGTACGGGTTAAGGCCCTGGTAAAAATGATCCCGTCGCTTCTCGTCGGTATCGGTGTGATAAGAAGCGTAGAGTGCAAGATCATTGAACGCCCTGGAGTATTCCAGCGCGTTCCTGCTTCCTTGCTGCAGGCGAAGGAACTCCTGCGTCTTCCTCTTCATAATACCCAGCGGTATGTGATACGCCCTGAAGGCCGTCCTGAATTCTGCCCAGGTCATAACTCGCTCGGTGGGTTGCAAGGCACAGTAGTTCGCCCACCAAGTGCTCGCGGATCTTTGAAGCTGTTGGACCGCGAACTGAGTCTTGCGCTGATCACTCACTTGGAGCAGCCCGAACTTCATCTCCATCGTGCGGAGCCAGTTGTCCGCATCGATGGGTTCATCTGCCCTTGAGAATACCGGGGGAAGAGTAGCCAGAAGGTCGGAGTAGGAGCTTTGTTGGTGCTCCTCATGATCTTGACGCCTCTCTGGTCGAGACGTATTCGCAATAAGGGTCTGCAGCAACTCCGTGTGCTGCTGATAAGAACCCTCCATCGCCGCAACGATGTCGGCCAATGTAACCGTTGGTGGTGGCGGTGGTGGTTATTTCTGTTGCTGTCCCAAGGAATCCTCGGGAGGCTGTTTGGAGGTCTCTCCCCCCTGACTGGAACCCCCAATGTATGGGTTGGCACGAGTGTGAGTCATTCTGAAATTCAAAACAGCAGCGATCAGCATGTCATACTAATCCATATGAAACAGTAGGTATTAAAGTGACACATGAATAACTTGCACAACATTCACATATATTGATAAAGCATAAACTTTATACACGATACATTATTCTCGGGTCTCCGAGAAGTTGTGCTCATGTCGTCACTACCTATACATATACTACTGTCTACATGACATGTCACCGATTATAAAAGTAGTTCTTACACCACCCCCGCTGCCCTACTTGGCAATGGTAACCCACTATTCGTAGTAGAACTCGACCTCCTGTGGGTCGTCCTCCTCCGCTACCTCTGCTGGTGGCTCCGGGTCCATGACCTCCTCTTCCGGTTCAGGTTCCCCCATCGCCGGGATACCCAAAACCACGGGTATGGTACCTACCATCGGTAGGCCCATTACCGGAGGTACGAGGTCCTGCAATGTGAGGGCCCGTCGTCCCGGTTCACGGGGACGGGGCACCTCGCCCGAGAATCGCATTGGGTGGTGCCGTGCGATGCGGCACCCAACAGCACACATAATAAAGCATCATATCAAATAAATCAAGCGGAAGGTTACAAAGTGTAAATTTTACAAATACTTCTCAAAATATTCTACAGCGGAAGACTATTACAACTCACGTATCATACCTATGCTAAGCAACAGAGAAGGTGTCCAGCCTGCGGACCCTTCTCGCTAGCAACACTATCACAATAGCATCGGCAGGGGTTGCCATGAGTTCCCACTCGGACAGCTCCGAGTCTCATCAGTCACCCGTACATATCAGCGTACAGTTATTACCTGCAAAACAACTTATGCAGTATCTGTGAGCACGAAGCTCAGCAAGACTTAACCGTCTCCCTAGTCATGAAACTCTACATGATGACAATAGAGGGCTGAATATAGCAGTTTGCACAAATGATGTTCTTGAGCTAAGGAGAGTCCTTACTTCCAGTTTTAAACAACTTTTATAGCCCTCACGCAATTTACATCGAGACTCCACAATCAAACAAGAAACGCTTCATCTCGATGTCACTTGCTCGAAGTGAAAGGAATTTTAGTGAGCTACCCTAGACTCATACAGACCTTGCGCCATTACCGTCGAGACTCCACAATCAAACAAGAAACACTTTGCCTCGACGCTACTAGCCCAAGGTAGAAAATAAATTTAGTGAAAATGTTGATCATTCCTCATCTCCATTATGAGGATTACTCACAAAGCATATTAAATGTTTTCCCAGTTTATTACTACGTCACGACTCAGTGTACAAGTATGCTCACTACCGCGAACGACGGTGATGGCAATCAAAAACACCCAGCTGACACGACACGTACGTCCGTACTCGACGTTGCACACAGCAACCATCACTGACATCGTACGTGGCATCCTTTCACACAACAACCAGACCCACCGACTGGGATTAAGTCTCTCTACGGCAAACCCTCGTAGAGCTGACTTCTATATCCTTTCAGCATCGGCATCAGACGATGAGGTATGCCTCGACACCCAGGTTAACATGTTACATCGGTTTCCTGGGTCCCATATTGCCAGTATGCATCCGGTACACATCTCAAACTTGTCTCACAGGGCCGCACACGAGAACGGGCCTTAATCGACTCAGACATAGACTAGGTTCACAGGACCACGTCCTTGAGCCTTCCATCCACTGTCCGGTCTCCATTCCCCACTATGAGGATCAATTCCCAACTCTTCCGATTGATCCCCCTTAATCCCGGTTCACGAGTAGGAAACTGCCTACTCAAGTTATGCCTCTTTTAATCCACTTATGTTAACTTGATATCAGCAGTTATAATTAATTTATAACCTATTCTACATTATACTCCAGGGTTTTCTGGGTCATGCATTTGGGGTTTCATACCATCTAGACTTAATGCAAATGCTAGACATTATAAAGTAAATACAAATGAAAGCTTGTAAGTTTTTATGCAAACCGGGGCTTGCCTTTGTTTTGCAGGGGACTAATATATATAACCCAGTTAGTGAAGACCACTTGGCTTGATCTCTTGCCTCCCTCCTTTGATCTCTACTCCAATGACTTCAAGTTCTTCACGTAGATGCTACACGTAATGAATATGCACATATGTTTAATTGTAAAGACTTTGCTATAAGTTCTAATAACAAGTTTTCAAAACTGGAACTCTGTTTAAGAATTTAAAATGACATGGGTGCTAGTAGTTTGGGTTTGTGTCTAAGCAACATGATTAACTGTGTTTTCTCCCTCTTCTATATTGATCACCTTAAAAGGTTAAACAGAACAGGGGTGATCCAGAGCTCCAATGGAGCTGAGAATTTTCATGTGGGTTCCTTGTCACAAGTAATTCCTCTGGACCAAAAATTAACACTTTTCATTGAGTGGTTTGTTCAGAACAATTTCCTAAGCAATTAAGAAAAAGAGGAATTAATTCTGAGGTGACACCCATGTTCATGCCATACTTAGTGAACTACAATTTCAATTATAGTTTATATAGTTTGCATGAATTTTTCTAGGATCTTTGGAGCTAAGATTTGCCCAGAACTGAATGTCAAAGTTTTGAAAATTCTCTGAAAATTTTTCTGTATTCAATTGAACACAGCAACTTAAATTCTGAATTTCCCTGATCAAATCAACTCCAATTGAGCTGTAATTTTTATAGGGGTTCACTAACATCCTAGAGAATATTCAGGCAAAATTTGAGGATTTTTGGATTAACCAAACTCCCTCTAAAATTCTTTTGCTGAAAAGCTTTAAAGAATTTTCCAGAATTAAATAATGAGTTTCATACAAATTATGTTTCATGTTTGGATAATACTCTATTAGAGGAATCAAACAAAATTTTTAGATTCTCCTACACAAAGTTGTGGCCTTCCAAAGTTTAAACTAGAAACTGAAATCCCCAAAATGTTTAAATGCCTGCCAGTGGGTCCCACCCAGCAGACCACCTTCTTCCTCGCGCCAAACAGGGGTCGCGGCGGCGCCCTCCGGCGAGCGTCGCCGGAACCGCCTTCCCGGCCATCCCCCGACCTCAGACTCGCCGCCCCACTCTAACTCACGACGCTGAACTCGGCTCGGTTGCCGCCGGCGGCCGTAGATCGCCGGAACAGGGTGCCCGACGGTGACAGCGGCCGTTAGGGTTCCGGTGTGGTCGAGAATGTGCTACACTGCATCAAAACGGTCGGTAAACGATCCGAGAGCACCGAGGGAGCTCGAGGGTGTTGGAAATGGGCGCCAAACCTCGTAAAAAGGCTGGCAGCATAGAGCTCCACGGTGACCCGAGCTGTTTTTCCATGGCGGCCCAAAAAACGGCTATAACTCGGTCGATCCTAGATGTTTTCGCTCGGTTCTTCTTCTAGCATGACTGCTAAGGGGTGTAGAGGCTGTATGCAAGCTCGCCCGAGCTTATTTGCACTGTGCCGCTAGAATTTTGGGGTAGACCGATCCCTACCCGTATGCACCATGTTTCCGGAATTTCAGAAATTCTCCCTACTCAGTTGATCACTTTCTATGCGGTTTGCAGCTACACGAGCTAGGGATCATGGCGCACCTTTTTCGTGTTGAGGAGGGATGGTGAAAACGGCCGTGGTGTGCTGTCCACGGGGCCGTCCTCGGTTTCCCGCCGGTGAGCCTCGGTTCTCGGCGGCGATCGTCAAATTGTGGCCAAACGAAGCGACAACGCCGCGAAGTAGCGAGGTGGGTAGCTAGAGCACGTGTTGGTGCTCACTTTTGTGTTGGTGGCTCGAGCAAAGGCCGAGCAGGTGCCGGTGTGCGGTGGAGAGTTGAGGAGCGGCGCCGATGAGGGAAAACCGAGCGCGGTGCGGCTGCTGATCGTGAGAAGGAAAGCAAACACGCTTGGATCAGCTGTGTGGGTAGTGGATTACGTAGAGGAGGGGGTGAGCTGCTGCTCAGTTGCCAGCGCGAGAGGGAGGAGCAGGAGCTGTCGTCCGGTGCTTCTCGGTGGCACACGGTGGGAACCGAGGTTGCTTCGTGTGGAGGAAGGAAAACAAAGACCAATTACTAGGATATATCTCCATTTAACCACCTCTATGACATGTGGGCCCCACTGTCCCTTCTTATCCCCTCTCGTTTTTCTCACAAAACTTGGCAAGTGACCAATTCAAATGTTTGGAGTTTAAAACCTGAGCTGCATTTGGATAGTTGGACAAATTCCATCCAAATTCAAATGTATGTTTGAATTCTTTTGCACATTTAAATCCCTTTTGGATAAATGGGTAGCAAACCTTTTCAAAAATAAATGAAACTTTGCCTACCCAATAATTTGGACCTAAGGAATCCAAATATAAAATTTGATTCTTGTGTTAGCTGCTGCAAACAAGAGTTTGAACACAACAGTTTTGAATTACCCTTGTGCACTCCCCTCATTTGAAATTTGAGTTGAACACTCAGTTTAACTTCTGATTTTTAAACCCTTCCATTGCACTTGAGTACTTCAACTCTGTGGTCTTAATCCACCTAGGGTCCAAACATGCAAATGGCTCTAAGTGGGTTTTAGAACAACCTCTCATGTGTTATCATATGTATAAAATGTTTGAACCAATACCCTTTTTCATACCTATGACACCAATATTTGTACAAACTCATGTTTCTTTGTATTCATACTTTTGGAACCTTTACCTGCAATGCGTGCACCTCGTCCATGGCCTGGTTGTAGTCCTCTTCCCAGCCTTCCCCCTCCTCAATGGCTGGGTCAGAGCCTGCACTTGTTGTTGTAAAGCCGTGATGTCGATGCAGCTTTTCTTTTTTGCCTTCTTCAGATGATGCAACTGATTATGTTGTTTGTTCAGTCGCTTTATCATTGGAAGGAGAACATTGCGCAGTGCGCTGTGGGAACTCTAAAAATGGTCTCCACGGCTGGTGCTCTCCTTGAGCTTCACTGCGAGACAATCCGTATGAACAGCTTGACTGTCCATCACGGCTTTTCCTGCCCGCAACTGGAGGCTGAGGTTCGCCTCCGCGGGGTTGTACCTTGGGAAACCCGGATCTGTTGCCTCCATGTACCTTTCCCCCCACACATGATTAGCTTGTCCCTCCACCGGAACGAGCGAGTATGGAGTGCCCTCCATAGCTCTCACATGTAGTTGGCAGAAACGCGACATGGTGTCGCGAGCTGCCACTTGCCACATTCCCTCCGGCTGTCTACCTCTCACCGTAACGGTGAATGGTGCCCAACCAGATGGCGTGGGTCCTGCAGGAACTTCATCGTGTATTGTCCACGTCTTGTTCCCCTCCTCGCCTTCTTCCTTGGCGAAGTACTGCAGCATCACGACGTACCCGAAATATTGAAGCATTTGCCTCAACACTTCCGGATAACCGCTTCGGTGAGAACAGTGGGATACCACCCATCCGTTCTCCAGTTGGTTGTCCGCTGTCATCTGTAGAAACATATTTGAAAAAGGTCAAATATTTATTTTAACAGTACATCATTGAGTTATAACATAAAACATGTCATTGAACTCATAAAACTTGGAAACACAACTCAAACATAGAACAAATTTGATTGCTGGTCTGCTGCCCAAAATGACAGCCCTGACCAGTTTCGATTTCTACCTGATTTAGACCATGTTAAAGGCAAAACCAATTCTGGATCTCAACATCAAAGTTAAAGCTAACTTCAATATCTTTCCAGAAAGTACTTACTTGGCCTAAGATCTTCCTGGTTAAAAAGTTATGAGATGTCAAAGTTGACAGAATTTCTGGATAAAATTGGACAGCACCTTCCTGCTTGAGATACTGATTTGATCCAAGAATTCCAGTTAATTATACACCAAATTTGACAAAACTTTCTGTTACAAAGTTGTAACCCATCTCATGAAATTTTCAGAACTACCTCATTTTCTATTTTTGGATTTTTATGCAGAAAGTTATGCTCAATTTACAGAGAGTTACAGAGAGTGTTTGCTCTGCCCTGTTTTCTGGACAGTTTCAACTCTACTGCATTTTTCGACTGGTTAAGGGATGAAAAACCTCTGGACGTCAACAGAAAAGATGTAAACTCTTCCAAAGCTTTCCAGAAATTTATCATATGCCCCTAACCTCGAAATAACTCAACCTCTAACCTCTGATTAACTTCAGCCTTATCTCAGCTGAAAACAGGAGACTCTGTCCTTAGTATCCTATAAGTTGAAAACTTGTTAATTTTGAATATCCTTATTAAGGGAAGGAGTTACATCAATGTTTTAGTTCTCTGGGTTAAAACTTTCAGGTTTTACAATGAAGTTGCTCATTTAGTGGGGTGTGACGTCGAAGCGTCACCAGTTCATGTCGGTACTACGTTCCTCACAAAGAAAAACCTATACCGGACTCAGCCGGCTTCGTTAATTCGGTGGCACTAAACGTCTCTCGCACATGGATACTACTCGTATACCAATTCGTGGTTAGACTACCTGCAAATAACTCACACAATCATCAGACTCGCCTGCACACCGAGCCCGGTATCCATACAGTTCATACACCCGTCCGTCATCACTCGCACAGGTGTTCTCAAGCCAAACATGCCTTGAGCTATGTGCTCACGTTACTGACCACGTGACGGGGTCTCCCACACTTTCCCGTAGCACTCCAAGGAAGGGCGTTGCTCGAATACCCTAAATGACATGAAGAGCCGTAGAGGATACTAAAGCGGGCCGGGTTACCTGCCACTCGTGAGGCTCCACCCTTCAGCTTGTGCGCACTGGTGGACAGCGCTTATGTGCACCCCCCAAGACATAAAACGTCCCGAGATGCACGATTTTTCTGACATAAGCAAATAGGTTAGTATGCCACTTTTTATACCCTAATAACATCCTTATATGGGCTACTAACTCGTTCCTCACCGAATTTTTTAAAAAGATGATCTTTATATTGTATTAAACCTCAAGCGAGCTCTGATACCACGCTGACATGGCCCCACAGCCTTGTCGAGCCAGGATCACGCTGAGGGGTGCTGCGTTGCACAGCACCGGATAACGCAGATTAAAGATACAAAGTGGAAGCAATGTTTTATTACATAAACCAGTTTAAGAACATTTTTACAACAAAATAGTACGGTATACACTCACGGGTGTAGACTATGCATTGAGTTCAAGTTCAGCCCGTGAACGTGTTCCCGCTAGCAAGCACACACACTAACACAGCGGCATGCATGACTCCCACTCGACGGAGTTTCCCTCTTAGTGTTCCGTCTCCTCCTCGGGAGTCCCTTCCTCATAAACCCCTGCAAAAGCTTCAAACACAAGCAGTGAGCACGATGGCTCAGCAAGTCTGACCCGTCTCTCCTATACATGAAAATTCTACATGAAGGTTTTCAGGGTACATGAGGTAAAATAAGTTGCAAAGGACTCGCCTAATTAATGGAACCTTACTTTCAAGTTTTAGCAGCAGGATGTGGAGAACCTCACGCTAAGGCACATGAGAGAGAGCCGCAATCAAACAAGAAATGCATTTCTATCATGTACTTTGCCCAAGCGCAAAAAGAACTTTAATTAGCTCTAAACTACAGCAAGTCATTAACAAGCAATGTACAGCTTTCAAATCAGCAAACTTTTAACATGTATCTAACCTGTTCTTTCTACGTCACGGTACAGTGAACAAGTGGTACTCACTGACCATGAGGGACAGCGATTACAATCGATTTACACCTGCTGGGTTACCCGAATAACCCATCACGTACGCCTGTACTCGATGTTGCCTACAGCAACAATCACGGACGTCGTACGCAACCACCTTTCACTTGTCAGCCAAGTGTTGAACCGGTTCAATCGTCCCGAGCAAGAGGTCTCTGCATGCGCATTCGCAGTGCCGCCAGCCAATTTACACCTCGAGTTCTCAACCTACCCTCTAAATGACCAGCTATGCCTCAACACCCAGCTACCCGAGTTACATCGGTTTCCCGGTTCCCATATATCCGGTAGGTCTTCGGTACTGTTCTAGCTTGTTCAACAGGCCCCCACACGGCTCGGTCCTCAATCAACACAAGCAGAGCTATGGCACCCAGGCCCCAACGTCCTGCTGCCCTTACTCTCCGCTCAGTCTCATTTTTCCTGCCATGTGTTTCATTTGCTACCTTTACCTGAGTAGTGTGCCTCTAGCCTATTCTCGCGGGTAGTTCCAACTACTCAACTTGTACCGAATCCTACATTTATCTTAGCATTGCAGTAGATAAACGAGGTTTAAACACCTAAGCCCCACCCAGGGTTTCTTGGCTATGCATTTGGGTTTTCAAACAAGACTCTAAGGCAAAAATTAAGTGGGTGCTCAAAGTAAGTTCTCAAAACAGTAAAATTTGTAAAAATGGTTAATGCAAACCGGAGCTTGCCTTGCTGCTCTTGGTTGTAGGCTAGCTGTTCATCTGGAGTGATGAAGTCTAAGAGTTCGGGTTCCTCCTCAACCTTAGCGACTACATGTGATAAATATAAATATGTGTCAATTTAAATGCGTTTGAATTAAAGTTATACTTGTGAGAGCTATAATTCTTGCTAGACAGGCCCAATGACTATGAAATTTTACTGTGGTTTGGTACAACCTAAAGAGAGACTTGGCCAAGTTTCATTTGCCGCAAAGCTCATTTGAGCTCTCCACAAATAATTATGTACTTGGCCTTAATTGGAGCTCCTAGGATGTTCTAGGGATTTCCGTGGAGCAATCCATGCCTTTCTGAAAAATAGATTTTCAGAGGGTTGTAATGGAGTTGGTTTCACTTAATTTGAAGGTTCCTAGCTAAAGATATGAGCTAAACAATTTCAGAGAAATTCTGAAAATGTTTCTGGACATTTTCTATTTTCTCTGGAACAGTTTTATTAATCACAACATTAGGTGGATCAAGTGAGCTCAAATGGATCTGAAATTTTTATGGTAGCTCAGGGGTATTTTTGTGAACATCCTAGCAAAATTTCAGAATTTTCCTTCAAAGAGTTCTCCAGTTAAAATGATAAACAGTTTAAAATTTGAAGAATTAAATCTGGAGAAATAAGTATTTTCATAGATTGAAATTTGATTTTTTTGTAAATTACTCAGAGAGATGAATCCAACAAAATTTGGTTCCCTCGATTTGGAGTTTCCTAGCCCAAGTTATGTGGATTTGAAGTTTGAACTAAATCTGAAAATCGGGGAAATGTTTAAAACACTGCACGTGGGTCCCATGCACAGTGTCTTCTTCAACCTCCCGCCAGCGCCCGAGCGTGCGACGCACAGCGACGGTGGCACGGTTCATTCTCGGCCGTTACTTCCTAATTCTCTACACGGTTTCTTCCTACGTAACCCTTGGAGCACGGCGCACACGCCGGGCAACTTCTCATGCCTCGACCTCGCCGGGAACATAGTCAGCGACGGTGGTGGTGGAACATGAGCTCGGGTCCGACGGTCCTAGCTCGTCTCAGCGGTGAACACGATCAACCAATGGGTCACAAAGAACCACTGGGGCATGGGGAAGCTAACCCTGCCCTCCTCTTGGCCGGAGATCACTGGGAAAGTAGACTTCACCGGCGACCCGAGCCGTTTTCACCGGCGGTGGCCAAAATCAGGTGCTCTGCTCACTGGGTTGATCATCATCACTAGGATTTGGCTGAGGTAACCGTGAGGTGCTACTCAAGCTTCAGCTTGACCAGGATTTCTAGTGATCAAGTGATCGAGATGAATTTTGAGTTTTGGTTCTCGATGTTCTATACGGTGATCGTTGGGAAAATTGAAATTCCGGCTAACCAGCGCTAAGAGGGAGCTTGGGAGCTTGGGGAGAGCTACTAGACTTTGACCTCAGAGACCAGTTTGCCACGCTGGAGAAGCTTAGAGCTGCTCGGATGACAGCGTCGAGTCGGAGGAGCTTTCGGGTAACAGAACGGTGGAAGATCAGCTCGGACAAGCTCAACAGAAGCTAATCACGAGCAGCTGAGGGCGGTAGCACGTCGAGCAAGGGTCTGCAGTGCCATTTGTGGCCCCAGCTTGCGGTGGGAAGGACTGCTTTGGCCGGTCGACGGCGGGGTGGTGAGTTGGGGATGTGCGGCGACTTGCTTCGGTTTCTCAGTGTGGGGAAACGTCGAGGCAGCGTGAAAACCACTTTTGCATTTTGTGAGTTTATTCTCTAATGACCATATTTATGGTGTTTACTTGCTCTTCAAAGGTGTTCATAAGTTTTCCTCAAATGAGGTGTGTGTAGTGTGATGAACACTTTGGATGTGTGCAAAAACTGAGGCCCTTACACGGTTCATGGGAGCACATGCCAGGGAAACAATGCCACCACAAGGCCAAATATGGGTGTGTCTTAGCTGACTAATTAGGTGTGTTGCTAGCTTGTAATGGACCATTGGATGTAGCGGGGAATGGGAGTCGAGGAGGACTGCCCTGGGAACTGCATGGTGCATGAGGGGCCCATGGGTGGGAGAATGGAGATTCGAGCCTGCCGGCGAAAACTCAGTGGATCTGTACATCCTAGTAGTTCTCTTGGCCATACACTGATGGTTGTGTACTGGTATAATGGAGGTTCTCTTTAATCGCCGATGGGTAACGAAATCACAAACTTGTGGGTAAAGTGGTGCCACCTCTGCAGAGCGTAAAACTATCATGATAGCCATGCTTCTGGTTACAAGCACCTGACCAACTTCCATGATTAGAGACAAACTTGGTGTGTTTATTCGGTATGATTATGGTATGGTTTTTGGGACTGGTTTTGGGACTGTTCTGGGTCATGATAATGAGTTGGTTTCGGTTCTATGAAATGAGATGGTCATGAGTACTTATGAGTATGATATCAACTTGAGATAAAGTATTGCTGGTTGAGGCTTGATTCATGATGAATTATGAATGAGGGATGATGAATTACGTGTTTATGATGGGATTTAACTCACCTAAATATAGTTGCTATTTTTACCGTGTTTGTGAAATAAAATTTTGCTTGCTGCAATGAACCTTTTTATTCCCTACCTCGTTGTAAGCTACATGTCATACTTTCCCGCACTTTCTGAGTACGACATGTACTCACCCTTGCATTCCCACATATACATCAACAACAGGAGAAGAGTACTTCGAGGAACAAGTGGAGTACTAGGCGTGCTCACTACAGTCAACATGCCTGTGGAGTTGAAGTTGGAGCCTGCTGTCTTAGTCATTTTCCGCTGTCGTTTAGAGACTTCCGCTGCAAGAATAAGTTAGATATTCATGAGTGAGACAATGAGTCAATGTAATAAGGTACTTAAACATTATTTGTACGTTGTTATAATCTGAGTTTCAGTTTGTGAAGTACATGTGTATGTGTGATGAACATCCTCGGCACACATATGCATTCACTTGGTTCATTTTCGGAACTGGGTGTCACAAATTGGCATCAGAGCCACGTTGACCGTAGGATGGAAGCTAAGTAGAATGGACACTCTAAAACACATAGGAATACCCCTCTAAACTGTTATTTTCAAAAATTGCTTGCTGCTGCACTTTAATTGTCAACTCAGCCACCGCAAAGTACCATTTTTAGCCCCTCTTTTCTTCTTTTCTTATGGACAGCCAAACTTTCTGTTTTCTTACTTCATAGCTTCTGAAAGTTTGGATTTATTTCCTTCTTCTCTAAAGTTTCTCATGTCTTTTTCATAGATGTCGTTGACTAGGAGCACTTAACCCCATTAAGGTGTCCGATGGACCATATTGGCAGGAGGTGAAGATGGAACCCCATGAGAAAGACAAAGGCAGTAGCTCCATGCATGAGGAAGAGGATCCGGAAGAGGTGGAACCAATCGAAGACGACATGGAAGACGATCCACAAGAAGAACAGCATTGGTACGCACCTCAGGAGGAATTTAATGCGGGTTTACACCCAGCAGAGCCTCATGAAGCCATGTTGGAAAGAGATGAATCCGAAGAGGAGCAATTCCCTGCTGAGTCCGAGAATGAAGGTGATCAACGGGCCAACCGTTCAGTTCAAGAATTCAAGTCCAACAGGATGGAGGGAGGACTTATATCCAAAGAGCTTAGAGAGTTCCTTGAGTGCTGCAGCTTAAAACCGGAGTATCTTCTCAAGAAAGTCCCTCGTCTCGGACATGAAGAGTGGATGTGGGGAACCCCTTCCAGGATCCACACTCCATAAATCACATTGGGTGGTGCCGTGTGATACGGCACACAACAGCATACACGAAAAGAAACTATAAACATACAAAGTCTTTTATTTCTCAACATAGTGTCATTTACAACATAATGTACCACGAAGGTACACATAGTGGAATATACATAAACACATACTCTCGGTCCTAGCTATTCAAAAGAGAAGATGCCCAGCCCGCGGACGCTGCTTACTAGCTTCAACAAAAGTGAATGCAGCGGCAAGGTATCCAGTGAGTCTCCGATGTCTCACCGAACAACCATCTTCATAGCAAATTTTATATAACCTGTACAAAACACTAATAATGCAACCGTGAGCTTGAAAGCTCACCAAGACTTAAACGTCTACCCTAAGTAAAAACTCTACATGCAGGAACGTATAAAGTAGGAAAACAGCTACTGCATTAGTGCTCGCCTAAAAGTAGATCCTTATTAGCAATTTTTCAGCAGAAATTTCATACGCCTTGAGCCTCCCAACATTGGAAATCCACAATCAAACAAGAAATGCTTCTTTTCAATGTTGCTTTGCCCAAAGTGGAATAGAAATTTAGTGAGCTCTACAACTATAGCATACATGGTTTGCAATACAATGAACTTAAGAACTTCACAACAGCAATGATTCATCTCACTTCAAGACTCACACAAGAGCTCTTTCTTACGTTGTATGCAGCAACCTTTCACCCGTCACTCCAATGCCGAACCAGTTCTATCGACCCATCAGAAGGGCCACTACCCGGAACACGTCGAAGTTGCTCCGCTAGTTGATTTACACCTATGACACCAACCCCCAAAGGACGGCGGTATAAGTTTCGACACGAGAGTACCCGAGTTACATCAGTTTCCTGGACCCCATAATTCCAGTACGCATCTGTAGGATCGAAGTACACGTGTAAAGCTACCATAGGGTGGTGAATGGTAGATAAAAACTTTTCAGCGGAAGCAACAAAACATCCCTCAGCAGAAAACCGATCTGTTAAAGAAACCGTGTGTGTGACTAATATAAACGTGTTCAACTGTGACAAAACTAGTATATATTGTAGATAATCAAGTCACGAAGACGTCACAACAAGAATCATGAAAATCCGTTGAGAGAAACTCAAGTTACGATCGAAAGATCGAACAAAGGTCAATCTGTCCTTCGCGATAAAAACAGTTCTGGAATACTGCAAAGAAACTCGTCTAGATCCGAAACCACAAATTCAATGAACGTGATCACAGATGATAGATAATCAAGTTTTGAAGACAACACAAAAATAATCACATCAATTGGATCTGTAAAACTCGAGTTATGATAAAACCACCGAAGCAAGGTAGTGCTGAACAGAAACTCGACGAGAAAAACTTGTCTGAAACAAGTCGGACGAACAAGGCACAAAAGTTCCTTTAGAATACGAATTTTATTTATAAAAACATAAGAGGAACAGCCCCAAAGTCGTGCACCACGAGTTCTGACCTCCCTTGCTTATATAACCATCCCGAAGGCCAACTCAACTCAAACTAGGACTCCTACTCCTACTTGGATTCAAATTGTAACTTTCTAATACTGCTTAGGACTCTTCTATACGCAGATAGAAGCAATCTTAAGACTTCCAAACACCTTAGTAATGTATCCCACATTCCTAAAATAACTCAAATTCGTGACCCACATGAAATCCTATCATAACCAACTCAAAAATTTCCATATTTGAGTCAAACATGACTCAGCCGCAGCGTGAGTCCATAACCTAGTCAGTTGGGCCTTTCTGACCAATTCTTTACGTCCACATCTCTTCATCACGCCTTGGAACCATGCAGCCACGTCGATGCACTCCTTTCACACATGCAAACATCTTCCAACGATGTCCAAGATACGTTCATATGCATTGTTCTTGATTCAAACATACTGCGCAACCTCCCGATCAACTCAACCACAATTCCTCCCGAACTTGGTTGTTGAACCTCATCTTCTCCCTAAGACTAGTTCAATGGATCCCGTTACCAGCCATGTCTTGAATTCAAGCAACACCTGCACATGAATAAACAATCAATACTTCCGAGCACAAGTCTTCGACTTGACTCTCGTTAGTTCCGAAACTACAACATCTTACGTGAGCACCTCACATAAGCATGTTGTAAACCATAGCAAAATGATATCAGCCATAACCACCAAAACATACCAAAAACTTAGTAAAATAATACTAAGCAAACTTTCCATAAGAGTAAAGCAAGTTCGAAACATTGCAAGTTAAAAGCAGAACAATTGCAATCAAGCTCCGAACCTTACCAAAGCTAACCGGACCTTGAACCGGAGCTTACCAAAGCTAGTCGGACCCAGCGCCGGAGCTTACTAAAGCTTAGTCTGAACTAGCACGGAACTTACCAAGGCTAGTCGGACCTAGCATCGGAGCTAGCAAAGCCAAGTCGTACCTAGCAAAAATAAGTCAGACCTAGATAAAGCAAGTCGGACCTTACGTCAGACCTTGCCGGAGCTACCCAAAACAAGTCGGACCTATCGTCGGACCTTGCAGGAGCTCGGACCTAGAGTCGGACCTTGTTAAAAAGGTGTTTTGGTAGTATTCAAAACTTTTATCGTCAAAGCCAATGTATTCAGCACACATAGGTCTCACAATCTCCCCCTTGATGAATGCATTGGCAACACCACTTAAAATCCGAACATTGGCTTATTCACATGAAAAGTTTTGAAAACAATTTCTCCCCCTTTGTAAATCAGAAATAAAATGAGAAGAAAAACAAAAATACCAAAAATTCTCCCCCCTGAGAAGAATCAGGCCAAAACACTTGTGAATGTGTGCAATGTGTGATCAATTTCTCCCCCTTTGACAATGTATTCAGCAAGGTACAAAAGAGAAATTTTAATTTGTTATGAGCACATTATAACATATACATATAAAACAAAGCTCATCCAAATCATACTATCAAGTAACTTACACTAACACATCAATGAGATACATAAAGTAGTGTAAGCCATGCTAGAGATCATGTGCAATTTTCAATTTAAGCAAGTCATGATCTCACGAACTTAACTATTTCAAGACCTGAAAGCAAGAAACTTGTTGCTATATTATATTTAACATTTAAAGCACATTTTGATCTTATGACATTTGCAAGAGATTATATGCAGCATCAGCCTTATTCTAACCAACCAAGCCAAGCCTATGTCATTTGACAGTCAGAAGCTTAAGGACATGGTTTTAGTCATACACAACTTCTTTCAAGTTCATATCTAAGTGCAATGATAAGCCATCTCAAAAGAAGAAGTGCGATTCATGCATATTCTCTTGATCTTTTCTCATTTTTTATTTGAACATAAAAACTCAACATGTGAGTTGATTACTTGACTAATTCTTTATAATTAAAAGCACTTGTGAGCATACAACAAGTTCAAAACAGCAAGAAAGTTCGACCATGACCAGATTTAGTGTAAGTAATTATTCCAATTACTAGACATGGTAAAAACTACAAAATGTATAACACGAGTAATGTAGTAAGAACTTTCAGCATGAAAAAGGAATCACAAAGTCATATATGCATGAAATACTATGCTCATATTATTTTAATTTCAGATTCACATATAGACTTCCCAAGTTTCAAAATTCTCCCTCAGTTTAAGCCATGAGGATGCATAACCCCTATTTCACTATGAATGTAACAAAAATGAGTGAAATCCAAAGGTTTTGTAAAAATGTCAGCCATTTGTTGTTCGGTATCTACATGGTGAAGCACAATGTTCCCTTTTTCGACATTATCACGGAGAATGTAATACCTAATGTCAATGTGCTTAGTTCTCGAATGTTGCACGGGGTTTTAGCAATGCAAATGCCACTAGTGTTATCAAAAAACAGTGGAACACTATCTAGATAAACCCCAGAGTCCTTAAGTGTTTGAACAATCCAAAGAATTTGTGAGCAAGCACTAGCAGAAGCTACATATTCAGATTCAGCTGTGGATGTGCAACTGAACTTTGTTTTCTAGAGGACCAGGCAACAAGTGAATTACCAAGAAAATTACAATCACCAAAAGTACTTTTCCTATCAATCCTACAACCCCCAAAATCAGCATCGGAAAAAGCTTTCAAAGTAACGGTTCAGGAAGAAGGAAGAAAAATGCCAAATTCTTGAGTTCCATGTAAGTACCTGAGAATCCTTTTGACAGCTTGATGCTGTGAAGCACATGGGGAGGCTTGAAACCGTGCACAAAGACATACGCTGAATTGTATGTCCGGTCTTGATGCCGTGAGATACAAAAGTGATCCGATCATGCTTCTATATTCTTTTTGATCAATGGGATCACAATCTTCATCAAGTTCAAGTGTTGTTGCTGTTCCCATTGGTGTCCATAGAGGCTTGCTTTTGTCCATGTTGAAGCGCCTTAGAAGATCTTTTGTATACTTTGTTTGATGCACAAAGGTACCCTCCTTGGTTTGCTTGATTTGCAGCCCCAAAATGTACGTGAGTTCTCCCATCATACTCATCTCAAATTCTGAACTCATCATAGCTGAAAACTTGGACTCAAGATCATGAGAAGCACAACAAAAGATAATATCATCCACATACACTTGAACGAATAATGAGACATTGCCATGCTTAAGCACAAAAAGAGTTTTATCAACCTTGCCCATGGTAAACCCCTTTTCAAGTAAGAATGTTTTTAACCTATCATACCATGCTCTAGGGGCTTGTTTGAGACCGTACAAGGCTTTGGACAGTTTGTAAACATGATTAGGAAAATTTGGATTTTCAAAACCAGGTGGTTTTTTGACATAAACCTCCTCATCTATGTAGCCATTAATAAAAGCATTTTTAACATCCATTTGATATAGCTTAAAACCTTTAGATGCAGCAAAAGCTAACAAAATCCTTATGGCTTCTAATCTAGCAACAGGAGAAAAAGTTTCATCAAAATCTAGACCTTCAACTTGTGTGAAACCTTGAGCAACCAACCTAGCCTTATTCCTAACCACAACCCCATCCTCACTTTGTTTATTTTTAAACACCCATTTAGTTCCAATTAAAGTGTGACCTTGAGGTGGAGGTACAAGTTTCCAAACATTATTTCTTTCAAAATTTTCCAACTCTTCTTGCATGGAAATAATCCAAGATTCATTAGTGAGTGCGTGTGATATATCTTTGGGTTCAAAAGAAGCAACAAAAGCAGAATGAGCATGAGAATTGGGGTCGAAAAACCTGGATCTTGTAACTCGTTCATGCAAGCTTTCAATAATTTGTTGTGGAGGATGACTTTTGAGAATCCGGAGGGGAGTGGACACTTCAAAAGCTTCTTCTTCTTCTTCATGTTCATCATAAATAGATGAGCTTGTGACGCGAGGAGGATCTGGACCAGCAATGGTGGTCGTCGGTGCTGGCTGTGAATCAGGAGCTGGAACAATGTCATTAGCTGCCAAATTTTTGGGCAGCAGCACCACTTATTCCTCTTCTTCAACGAAAATACTCTCCCCCTGCGGATATGGATCCGGACCTGAAATATTTGAACTAGTACCTGGGCTAGCTTCATCAAAAGAAACCTCACAAGTCTCCACAATTTTGTTAGTATCAAGTAAAAGCACACGTTAGCCTCCAGTATGAGATGGATAACCAAGAAACATGCCATCAACAGATCTACCTTCAAATTTATCAAGATTACCATGTTTCATAACAAAGCATTTGCAACCAAAGACCCTAAAGTGTGTGACACTAGGTCTATGTCCAAACCTGAGCTCATATGGTATTTTACCTAGCTTAGCACGCAAGAAAACACGATTTGAGACATAACAAGCGGTTGTATTTGCATCAGCCCAAAATTTCCTAGGATTTTGATATTCATCAAGCATAGTCCTAGCCATCTCAACTAAGGTTCTGTTCCTTCTCTCTACAACACCGTTTTGTTGAGGTACATAAGGTGAAGAAAATTGATGATCTATTGCATTTTCAGCACAAAAGTGATCAAATGATTGATTTTTAAATTTGGTTCCATTATCACTTCTAATTGCTATTAAAGATCCTTGGTAATCAATTGATAATCTAAGAAATAAAGTTCTAAAGTGACTAAAAGCTTCATTCTTAGATGCCATAAAGTAAACCCAAGAGTATCTGGAATAGTCATCAACAATCACAAGAACATACCATTTACCTCCGAAGGATTGAACACATGAAGGTCCTACGTTGTCAAGGTGTAAAAGTTGACCTGGTTCAGTTGTCATGGTCGTTGTGAGAGGAGCATGTGAACCTGCAAACATCTTAGCATGTCTACAAGAAGAGCACACAATTTCTTTGTCCCCTTTAAGCTTAGGCAGCCCACGTATGTGATCAAGAGCACTAACATGCGTGAGATGATCAAAGCCTATGTGACCAAGTCTACGATGCCAAAAATATAAATCTTTGGAATCATTTGCAACTAGACATCTATGCTTAGAGGAAGACATATCAAAATCAGCTTTAAAAACTCTTCCAAACCGAGACATGTTAAAAATAAGCTCACTATTTGAACCTACAACTTTGCAGCAGTTTTTATTGAAAATAATTTCCAGATTTTCATCTAGGAATTGTGAAACAGAAAGCAAGTTGTATTTCAAATTTTTGACAAGTGCCACATCCTTCAAAGTGTAGTGATCATTTACTCTAACCGAACCCTTAGCAATTATAGGAGTTGAAGAATTATCGGCAAAAGTAACATTCTCTACATGTTACACAAAAGAGAGAGAGAGGAGAACCATTCTTTGTTACTGGTCATGTGGCGTAAGCAACCTGAATCCACAATCCAAATGTTCTCCTTCCTCAAGCGTGTAACCTACATAGAAGCACAATACGTCGATGACTCAATACTGGGGTTAGTTAAAAGGCATTTAGGAATCCAGTACTGAGTCACACGACGTCCAGCAGGAATAACATGCGAAAGCTGAGATAAAACAGCAGGTTTATGAGTCAAAGTTTGAGATTTTTTGTTCTTAACTACTGACCTATGAGGTGTTACTTGTGTAGCACGAAAATCAGTAGCTCCGGAGGCAAAAACAGAAGGTCCGGAGGCAAAAACTGAAGCTCCGGAGGCAAAAACTGAAGCTCCGGAGATAAACTTTAAATATTTCTGACTCATAACAGCAGGTTGCATGTTCCTGACATTCGGTTTAGTATGTGCAGCAAATTTTGCATGAGAGTTATAAGATCTAGCTTGCATTCTTTCCTTTTTATGTTGTTTAGCTAGCCTATAACAAAAATCTATGACATGACCATCTCTACCACAATAGGTACAATGAAATTTAACTTTGTGTTCATGTCTAGATGAGCATGCAGTATGCTTATTTGAACCCGAATGTGACAACACTCCTGCAGATTTAAAAACCACTTCTTTTTGTTTAGGAACTGTTTGAATCAAACCACTTCCTAATGATTTTACAATTTTAGGTGGATGTTCTTTAGCATGAGCATGTGAATCAAAACCTAAACCAGTTTTATCATTGCAAGACTTGGAAGAATTCAGCAGCAAGTTTAGGTTGTTATTCCCATTACAAAACCGATATAATGTCCTATGCATGTTATCAAGTTTATTTGATAGATCAAGGCAATTTTCACATGAAGTTTTTCCTTTTAATTTGCAATTGGAACAATATTTAACTTCATGAGAACGTAAAGCATTCAATATAGAAATTTGTTTCATAGCATCTTGTAGTTTCTTATCAAGATCATCGCAAGTAGAACAATGCAAATCAATTGTAGAACAACAAGCATCTTTCAAGTTTTTATCGTTAAGTGCAGCAAGCTTTTTGTTCTTTTCGATTTCAAGTTCAAATTTATCAAGTGTGGAGGTGTGTGCACTTCTTAGAGAGGACAATTGTTCATATATTAAATCACATGAGGAACAAGAATCATCACTAGGAATCAAGGATTTTAAACAATTAATTTCAGATTCTAGTGACTTAATTTTAAGAGCATTGTCCCTAAGCTTTTTGTCCTTTTTCTTAACAATAATAGTGGCACGAGAAATCGCATCACACATTTCTTCGCAAGTAGGACATACCTCTTCGTTGTCACTGTTGTGTTCTGCATCCTCCATACTTGATTTTGATTTGCCCGCCATGAAGCACAAGTTTGCCAGATCATCTACATCTTCATCACTTCCAATGTCTACATCACTCGAGCCAAGTTCTTGAAGTGCGGTGATGAAACTGTTTATCAGTTTGCGTCCTGTAAAACCCTTCTTTTTCTTGTTGGTGTTGCCAAAAGAGGACTTGACTTTATTTTGCTTTTCATCACAGTTAGAAGGACCTGAAAGGTTAGGGCAATCTGTATGAATGTTTCCTGTTTTACCTCCTTGATCGTGTTGGATCCTTCGTGGTACGTAGTCACAAAGTGCTCTCCACACATTGTACGGCGATCGGAGGTGTGCAACACGGTCGAAGTCGCTCTGAGTTAGTCCTTATATGATCAAGTTCTGAGCCTTGTTGTTGTTGTCGACATCTCATGTTTGTAGCCGTGACTTGATCGTTTGAAGGCACAACGTAAGGCTTGTACACCTTTTCCCATATTGCAAAGCCTTGCGCCTGGATGAAAGCTTCCATGCGTGCCTTCCAAACCTGAAAATCAATACCACTAAACATACAAGGTTTGGTGGACTATTTCTCCATGACGATTAGTCAAAACATGTGCAAATCACAAAGATTAGAGCAACCTGGCTCTGATACCAATTGTAGAATCAAAGTACACGTGTAAAGCTACCAGAGAGGGGGGTGAATGGTAGATAAAAACTTTTCAGCGGAAGCAACAAAACATCACTCAGCAAAAAACTGATATCTTAAAGAAACCGTGTGTGTGACTAATCTAAACGTGTTCAACTGTGAAAAAAACTAGTATAGATTATAGAGAATCAAGTCACGAAGATGACACAATAAGAATCATGAAAATCCGTTGAGAGAAACTCAAGTTACGATCGAAAGATCAAACAAAGGTCAATCTGTCCTACACGACAAAAACAGTTCTGGAATACTGCAAAGGAACTCGTGTAGATCAGAAACCACAAATTCACTGACCGTGAAATTTTCACAGATTATAGATAATCAAGATGTGAAGACAACCTAATCATGAATTTGGTTCTCCATAAGACTCACCACAATTCCTCCCGAACTTGATTCAAACATACTGCGCAACCTCCCGATCAACTCAACCACAATTCCTCCCGAACATGGTTGTTGAACCTCATCTTCTCCCTAAGAATAGTTCAATGGATCCTGTCACCAGCCATTTCTTGAACTCAAGCAACACCTGCACATGAATAAACAACAACTACTTTCGAGCATGTCACACCCGGTTATTCTGCGGAACACCCGAGTGAATATCACATGCATGTCAGGATCATTTTGTCATACATGTGACGACAAATAGTGAAATATCATTAGACTACAGCCAAGTGTTCGAATATGAATAAGTCTTACATAGCGTCTCAAAGGACGATAATATGTTCACAATAATGTAAATAGACAAATAGCGGAAGATAAGTCTTTTGGGCTCCATCACAGGCGTTGCCCAGGGGACTCCGTGAACCTAGAATCCTTCTTCGGGTCCGAAGCCTTGGTCGTTGTACACCACGTCATTCCCTTGGCCTAAGCAGCAATTTGAAACCAACAGAAAAGCAAGTTTGAGTACCGTAGGTACTCAGCAAGTGTGGGAAAGTTATGTCATGCATGGCTAGAACAAGGAGAGGTTGAACTCATGGTTAAAGCACTACGCAATTAATACCTATCACCTTGGCTTATTTAGCACCTACATTATTACATAGGTGAAATGGTCCCAATCCCCTAAACCATCATCAATGTCATGTAATCATAACTTCATTTCCAATGTTAAGCTCCCCGCTTAACATCTTCCACTTCCCAATTCATCATCATCTAATCATGAATAAGTCCAAGCCGCTCTTGACCGTGAGCACTGCTGTCTTGAAAGTTTTGACTCTGCAGAGTTTGCACCACTGTACCCACATGTAGTGATTTCATCCCCCGTTGTCGGGTGGACTAAAAGAACCTCCATTATGCCAGTGGCCGCGAACCACGTTCACACTTCCGAGGTGTGTAGCCAGGAGATCACTACGAGGCCTTTACAAAGGGATTCCCGACGAGTGTGGACCCACTGAGGTATCACCCCTAATAGCATCAAAGAGGCTCCAACCCCGCTGCAGTGGCCTCCTCTTGAGCCTTGCGGTTCATATGGTAGTCTAGCTGACACCTATTCCCCGCACCATCCAATCACCCATACTACGCCGGGGACGCACCTAATTAATTGGTCAAGCTGCCCCATCTTAGCATGTGGTTGGCACGGTAAAGCCAGGTTACATGCTCCATGAACTGGTCCTTAGGATCCAGTCAAAGTGGTCAAGGACACTTGCCTTCTTCCTGTTGCTCCGGGAATGGAAAGTCTTGATCTTGAAAGGTGAGAACCTGCTCTGGGGCTGGTTCTAATCATGCCATCATACACATAACAAAAGAAAGCACATTCCATAAGCAATAGTCCATATTTCCACTCATGCAACCCACACATACATACATATGAAAGTCATACACCTATTTAAGTTTTTTGTTTACCCTAGATATGTTGATTCTAGGCATACATGCACTTTTAAACATGTATATTATTTCTATCTTTAATATTCAGATTTCTAAGTGCACATTATACATGAATTTCCAATTTGGACAAATTTTCTATATTAGATAATACCCTTCTTAGCCACAAAAGTTGCATGAAAGATAATTTCCCACTCCAAGTGGGTTTTCAGACCTTCTACACTATTCTTAACTTGAAGTTTTAAGTGTGGGGACCTCACTTGACATTTTCTAATTATGTATACCTATTTTCCTATATTTTCAGATTTATTTTCCATACTTAAAAGTGAACTTTAATACTAAAATAGCAAGACATGTCACCTACAAAGAATATAATTCGACCTAAAATGTCCAACAAAATATCTTTTGACTTCCTCTCTGATGGGATTAATTTAGATTTGTTTTTATCTATTTTTCAGAATTATTTCTAGCCTAAGAATGAATTTCCAGCAATAATAGAAGCAAATAGCCCTTAGTCTGATTTCATTTCAGCCTAAAATCAGTCCTCAATTTATTCTAACCCTTTTCCAGGTGCAAAAGTGATTTGACTTATCATTACATAATAGTTGGAACCACTTATTTGAGTTTAGATCCTATTCACATATTCAAATTCCTGAAATTTATAATCCTCAGGGGCTGATGTGCAAATCCACACAGCAGTGGGGCCCAATTTCTCATTTTCTAAATTTTCAGGGGTTCAAGTGTGCAAAACAAGGAGGTTTTCCTAATTTTTATTAAGTCCAGGGGCTAAAACTGATTTTTAAATGCATTTACATGAATTTCCGAGGGTCCAGGTGCTAGATCAGAAGTTTCAGGGGGCTAGATCCTTTTTCCTCAGAACCCCGGGGGGTAGCCCTCAAGATTCCCCGCCTTTATAACGCGAGGCTGATGTGGGCCGTTGGATTTTAAATGAAGGGCCGAGATTAGATCGCAAAGGGGTATGCGGGGGTTCTGTTTTCATCCGCCCGATTTAAAATGGACGGGCCGCAGAGGGCCACCTCGCCCTGGCCGGAGCCAGTCCGCGCGCGCGGCGGCGGGGGGCGGCGATCTCTCCGGCGCAGCCTCGGTTTTCGTCGCTAAGCGCTAGAACTCAATTCTCTTTGCATGGATCGGCTGCGGAGGAGTAGGGGAACTCACCAGTGGGCCTTTCTTGACCCCAAAGTGGCCGGAGACTGCTCGTCGACGACGTCCGAGGGTGGAGCTCGGGGTTGCTCGTCGGGGCGGCGGCTAGGGCGCGACACACGGCGTTTCTTTCACCTGCAAGACTCCCCGGTGGCGGTGGAACAATCTACGCACGTTAGATCGGCGAAATCAGGAGGAATTCAAACAAAACAACGGTGTGGACTTTGGTTCTCACCGGCTGAGAAAACTGAGCGGGCGGGGGAGGACTGGGGAGTTTCTTTGGTGTTTAAATGGACGCGGGAGGGCGGCGGGTTCAGTTGAGGCCGTGTGGAACTGAGTGGGCCGGAGATTGTGGCCTGAGTGCGCGGACTTCGGAGAGGGCGGGCGAGATCGAGCGTGGGAGGAGCGGTGGCGGTTGGGAAAAGAAGGAGCTGACGGCTGGGCCCCGCGCGGCAGAGAGAGAGGGGAGGGGGAAAACGGCCGCGGGCTGCTGGGCCGACTGGGGCTTCTGAGGTGGGTTTCGGCCGAGTGGCCGTTTTTCTTTTTCCTTCACTTTTTCTTTTTCTGTTTTTGCTTCAAATTTGAATTACGGTTTGAATTTGAAATTTCCTTCAACATGCATCATGTCCAATAAATTTGGATTCATATTTTGCCACATTTTGGGGTGTTACCACTTTACCCCCCTTAAAAGAAATCTTGCCCTCGAGATCGGTGACTCTAGGGAAAAAGATCCGGAAACTGTGCCTTGAGCTCGTCTTCTCGCTCCCATGTGGCTTCTGCTTCCGAGTGGTGCTTCCACTGCACTTTGCACATTCGGATTCTTTTATTCCATGTGATGTGTTCCATCGTCTCCAGAATCTTGACCGGCTGTTCGGATACGAAAGGTCTTCCCGGACATCCACCTCATTCATGGGTAAGTTCTCCTCGGGTGTTCTTAAGCATCTCTTCAGTTGTGACACAAGGAATACGTCGTGCACATCCGATAGGAGAGCCGGTAGTTCTAACTGATATGCCACTTCGCCTTTCTTCTTCAGAATCTGGAAGGGTCCGATGTACCGAGGTGATAGTTTCCCTTTCACTTTGAATCGACAAAGTCCTTTGATAGGAGACACTTTGAGATAGACATAGTCCCCTATGTTGAAAGTGAGCTCTCTTCTCCGTATATCGGCATAGCTCTTCTGTCTAGTCTGGGCTATTTTCAAGTTGTTGCGGATCTCCCTCACTTTCGCCTCGGCTTCTTGTAGCATCTCTAGCCCAAATACTTTGCTTTTCCCAGTGTGATTCCAAAACAATGGGGTTCTGCACTTCCTCTCATACAACGCCTCGAAGGGTGACATCTTCATACTAGCCTGATCGCTGTTGTTATATGAGAACTCTGCATACGGTAAGTTCTTATCCCAACTCCTATTGTTCTTGAGTGCACAAGCTTTCAACATATCCTCAAGGATTTGATTGGTCCTTTCGGTCTACCCGTCAGTTTTTGGGTGGTATGCGGAACTAGAATTCAGATGAGTTCCCATGGTTTCATGTAACTTCTGCCAGAACCTTGAGGTGAACTGTGTCCCCTGATCTGACACTATCTTCTTCGGCACTCCATGGAAACACACGATTCTTGACATGTACAATTCTGTCAGTTTGGATCCGCTATAGCTTTCTTTCACGGGGATGAAATGAGCTACCTTAGTCAGCCTGTCAATGATGACCCATATCAAATCATATTCCGATTGGGTCCTAGGCAGTCCCACTATGAAGTCCATACCTATTTCTTCCCATTTCCATTCGGGCACTTTGAGTGGTTGCAACAATCCCGCGGGCCGTTGGTGTTCTGCTTTCACCAACTGACATGTGTCACATAGGGCAACATGTTCCGCGGCATCTCGCTTCATGCCATACCACCAATATCTGCTCTTGAGGTCATGATACATCTTCGTACTCCCAGGGTGAGCGGAATAGTTGGAATCATGAGCCTCCCTCAGAATTAGTTCATGGATCTCCTTTACCTCAGGCACGCAGATTCTTTTCCCATGCCATTCCGTACCTTGTTCATCCTCTCTGAACCCAGGAGCTTTATTCTCCTTGATGAGTCTTCTAATCTCTTGTATTTTCTCGTCATCCTTCTGACCATTGCGTATGTCTTGCTCCAATATGGAGTCCACTTCCATGGCGATGGCCTCACCACTATTCACCAGACATAGATTGAGTTTAGCAATCTCCTCCTACAATTCCGTAGGCTTGTCATTTAAGCTCAACATGTTGATATGCACCTTCCGGCTTAAAGCATCTGCCACGACGTTCGCTTTCCCAGGATGATAGTTGATACCCACATCAAAATCGTTGATTAGCTCTAATCATCTCCTTTGTCTGAGGTTGAGGTCTGTCTGTGTGAAAATGTACTTTAAGCTCTTATCATCTGTGTATATCTTTGTCCTCTTTCCCATCAAGTAATGCCTCCAAAGCTTCAATGCGTGGACCACTGCGGCTAGCTCTAGGTCATGCGTAGGATAGTTCTTCTCGTGTTTTCAAAGCTGCCGGGACGCATAGGCAACGACATGCCCCTCTTGCATGAGAACACATCCCAACCCGTGTCCAGAAGCATCACAATATACCGAAAAATTCTTCTACATGTCTGGCATAACTAGCACTGGGGTTGTTGTCAATCTTTTCTTCAGCTCTTGGAAACTTGCCTCACACTCCGGTGTCCACGTGAATGTGATTCCCTTCTCTAACAATTTGGTGAGGGGTCTTGAGATCTTGGAGAAGCCCTCAATGAATTGTCGATAGTGCCCAGCTAATCCTAAGAAGCTCCAGATCTCCCCGACATTTTCAGGGCTCTTCCACTTCTGCACATCCACGATCTTGGCAGGATCCACGGAGATTCCTTCTTCCGAGATTATATGTCCTAAGAAGGGAACTCTCTTCAGTCAAAACTCACATTTGCTTAGCTTGGCATATAGTTGGTGTTCTCTCAACTTCTGCAACACTAGTCTTAGATGCTTCTCGTGTTCTTCTTCAACTTTGGAGAAGATGATAATGTCATCAATGAAAACCACCACAAATTTGTCCAAATACTCCATGAATACCTTGTTCATGAGATACATGGAGTACGCCGGGGCATTAGTTAGCCCGAACAGCATGACGGTGTACTCATACAGCCCGTACCGAGATACGAAAGCCGTCTTGGGAATGTCGGTTGGTCTTATCTTCAGTTGGTGATATCCCGACCTGAGATCAATTTTTGAGAATACACAAGCTCCCCTCAACTGATCAAATAGGTCTTCAATGTGGGGTAATGGGTACTTGTTCTTTATGGTTACCTCATTGAACGCACGGTAGTCTACGCATAGCCTTTGGGTTTCGTCCTTCTTGGGCACAAAGATCAATGGAGATTCCCATGGCGAGGAACTAGGATGAATATACCCCTTCTCTGTCAATTCTCGTATATGTTCTTTGAGCGCTTCTAGTTGTTTGGAGTCCATCCGGTAAGGCCTTTTGTATATCAGGGCTGTCCCAGGCACGAGTTCAATCGCAAACTCCACTTCACGGTCCGGGGGCATACCTGGCAACTCCTCAAGAAAAACATCCGTGTATTCCTTGATGACCCTTATCTCTTCCAATTTCACGTCCATCTGATTGAGTTTAATGTCCCTCCTAGGTCCTTGGACAGCTACGAATTTTACTTTGGTGCCACTAGTGTGAGTTAGTTCCACCGTTCTAGTTGAACAATGGATAATGCCTTTATGCTTGGTCAACCAGTCCATACCCAAAATAATATCTAACCCTTGTGACCTTATCACTATGAGGTTTGCGGTAAATACTACCCCATTAATGTCTAGACTCACTTTGGGGCACACTTGTCTTGTTCTTATTTCTCTCCTGGAGAGTTCACTACTAACATATGATTCATTTGTGTGGTTGATAGATCTTGCTTCTTAACAAACTCTTGAGCAATGAATGAGTGGGTAGCACCAGAATCGAACAATATGGTTGCAATGTGTAAATTTGCAGTGAACTTACCAATCACCACGTCAGGTGCCTCTTGCGCTTCCTCCATGGTCACATGGTTCACCCGTCCTCGCATCACATTGTGCTGTTGTGGCTGCATAGGCTTCTTCTTTGGGCACTTATGAGCGTAGTGCCCCACTTCACCACAGTTGAAGCATTGCACCCCAATTTTAGGTGCTTGGCCTTTCTTATCTTGGGGTTGGTTCTTTGGCCCTTGTCCTGCTGGTCGAGGTTGATAAGTGGGGTGTGGCTGCTGCACAAACTGACGCTGCGGCTGTACTGGTGCTGATGGAGGCCTGAGGTTCGGGTTGTACCCTCTCGGTGTTGAGTAGGGTACTACAGCACGGCTCGTCTGCCCTGCAGGTTGCTGCATCATACGTGGACGTGTGTTGCTGCTTGATGCTTGGTGTGACCATCCCATCTTCTTCTTGTTTTCATTCTCCAAGGCCTTCAGCTTCCTCTTCACAACAAACACCCTGTCCACCATCTTTTGGAAACTTTCATATTCGTTGGAGGACATTGCACATTGCATTTCCATGGTAAGTCCTTCCACAAAACAGTCTTGTTTCTGCTTATTAGTTTCGATGTCCCGTGGTGCATAACGGGACAGTTGGGGTGAACTTGGTGAGGTACTCCCTCACAGTCATGTTGCCCTGCTGCAGTCCCAAGAACTCCTTCCTCTTGTTCTTGAGTTCTCCCCTTGGTATGTAGTGGTTGTGGAAACTGCGGTTGAACTCTTCCCAAGTTATGTTCTCGGGGTCATGATGGGCTGCCACATAAGCGGTCCACCAATCAGCAGTGGGTCCATGCAATTGATGAGAGGCAAACAGCACCCTCTCATACCCTTGGCATTGTATGATCCTCATCTTGTTCTCAATGGTTTTGAGCCAATCATCTGCCTCCAGAGGTTCAGCAGCACTTGCAAACTTTGGGGGTTGAGTTCCTAGAAACTCACTCAACCTTGGTTGACGTGGTACAGCCTGTGGGGGTGGAGCTTGGTGCAAGTTGGCCACCACTTGAATCAAATTCTGGATGAGCTGATTTTGATTGTCGATCATTTGGTAGATAGGATCAGCTCCTCCTCGGCGACCACCTCTGCCTTGCCATACAGAAAGGTGAGGATTGGCAGCCTCATTGTTGTTGTTGTTGTTGTTGGGGTTGGCACCACGACCCTTCCTCTTCCGGCCATCTATTATGATTAACCAAAGGTCAAATTAATCATTACGCATTAATTTCCCATATTGCTTGTATAAACTTAAACTTTTTGAGACATTGAAATTTAGACAATTTCTGAAAATCTCGCATAGATTCTTAGGCACCATGTCTCATACAAAAACAAATGCAACTATTGATTCATAAGGTTTCACACACAAAAGCAAATGCAATCATAAAGACGAGGTTGTGGACAAGTGCCCATGACTCCCACAACTCACGTCACACACCAAACATTAACAAGCAAATAGACAGGTTATTGACTCGACTACTCGATAACATGCTGAAATAATGGAGATAACTCTAAACGACTCATATCACTGAGCTGGCCCGTCAGGGTCTTCCTCATCATTGTGGCTGCCCTCGGACTCCGCTCTAGGTGGGGAAGCTGCTGGTGGAGAAGTGCGGCGACGCTTGTTCGCCCGGCGGTCTGGGGAGTCAGGAGTCCATGTGTTAATTCTCCGTGACACACGGTTCGTTCCCATCTCCTCTCTCCCTCGGCCTCAAGCTGGCGCGAAGCAACGCCTCAGTCTCCTTCAGGGTGTCACGGACATCTTGAAGCTCCTGCTGGCACTCCTGCAGTCGAGTGCTGAGCATAGCTGCATCCTCCAAGCACAGGTCCATGTGCTCATGAGAAGTCTCCTGCTGCACCGGCGGGTACTTGTACTCCGCGGTGCCACTCTCACGCTGGGGGACATACATGTACTCAGTCCTGTCCAGGTGGCCACGGTTGATGTAACTCTGGCAGGTGATGGCCTCCCAGGTGACATCCTTCTCAGCATCAGCCTGAGTCGCCCGACAGGCTGGAGAGCGGTGGATCTTGAGCAGCTTGTTGTCATGGATGATCCTCATCTCTGAGCTCCATTCTTCACGCTTTTCACGGATGGTCCTGGTGGAGCTGTAGTGTATGATCAATGTAAAATCCCCAAAAGTGGTAGCAAGAAAAATTCAGCTCATATACACTTATGAAAAATGAGGGGAATTAAAACTTTGAATTATAATGGGGTAAGTTCAAAGTGAGGGTTTAGACTTCCCAAAACTTCCAAACATGGAGATCTAAATGCACAGATTGGATCTTCATATTCCAAATATTCACCCTTCCAAATTTCAGCTCATTTGGAGGAGTTTTCATATTTGTTTGGGATTAAAAGCAAAAGCCCTCTAATCTGAATTTCAAATTCAGTTTCAAATTCCAATTCCCTTAATTTGAAAATTGGGTTTCACAAATGTGTTCTCCACCTTTGAATGAGCAGCCATGCCAAAAATTGGAAATTTTGGGGCTGGTTTGCTATGTGTTTGAGACAAACCCAAGTAGAGAATTCAAACTCCATTTCAAATTCAAAGGGTCAAACACAATTCAAATGTTACACCAGAATTCAAACCATTTGAATTCAGCAAATTCAAACCTTAACTTGGTGTGAAAGTATAGCCTTAAATGTTGAGTTGCTGGGGTAAAATATCAGAGAAAAATTGGAGTAAAAGAGTGGGAGGTGGGGCCCAGCAGTCAGCCTCACAACAGAGCCTACCGCCTCTGTTTCATTGGCTGATCGCCGAGAGGCCGCCAGCGCCCGGTGAAACCCACTCCTGAGGAAATCCACCGCGCCACCTCCTGGTTCTTCGATCGCCAGCCGCTTCATCACCCCACGGTCGCAGCAACGAAGTCGGTCTTCGTTTTCCCCGGTTACTCGCCGCTCCCTTCGTTCTCTCCCGCGAGAAACCGCCTCCGTGCCGTTTCTGTTTCCCCCTCGCCCACGCTCCCCCGAGCTCAGATGATCGAGCCCCAAACAGCAAAAAGAAGCGCAAGAGAGTGCTCCAGCCTCCACCGTTCGTCCACCTAAGTTTCCTAGCCCGTGCTATGCGCAAACTAAGGATTTGCGCCGGCGTTCGGAGGTGCTTGGCGGAACCCCGTTCGGTTCACCATGGACAGCGCGCTACGGCCAGTTTCACCGCCCCTTCCCTGCACAAGAAAGGTGTGTTGTTGTCTGTAGATCGTGATACCGAAAGCCTCAGGACAATTGATCAATCGGGTAGTGAGAATTTTGGGTTTTACCAAACCCTAGTTCATAGCAACACCTCTCGGTCTACGATCAAGTTCTTCGTGCTGCTATAGCTAGAACTCATTCTGGTCTATGAGAAGCTTTGCTAGATCCCTGCGATCCTTCTCGCTCAAACGGTGCCAGAAACCATCAAGGACTGAAGGAGTTCTTCGAGTTTTTGTCGCCGCCGGCGTTTTGCGGGCTCGGGTCGCCGGTGAGGTCTCCTCACTGGTGGTTTTCATGGAGAACAGGCTATGGGACGATGCTGTCCATGTGACACTGGTGCTTTTAGAGCAAACCCTAGCCCGAGAGACCCGCTGTCGAGGGAGAACGAGGTCGCCGAAGTAAGGTCCCACATGGTCGCCGGCGTAAGCACCGTTCCGGCCGTTGTCATCGGCTCCCACCCCCACCATCGTGTTCAGCACGGTGTAGAACTCACAGGCGGCGAGTTTGAGGAAGCTCGGACCACGGGAACCCCGTCCCGGCGAGTCTCGCCGGTGTGCGCCGCCGCGGGAGGTGCGGGCAGCGCGAGGAAGACGAAGGAGGGCCGGGTCCCACCGGTCAGCCTCTGTATACACGCGGGGATCGGCCTGTGGCGCCGGATCCAGTGCGGCTGCACGGGAATAACCCCGTGGCCTCGGTGTTGTCGTCAGCTGAGTGGATAACGTCGCAGGTGGGGTCCACCGCCAGAGTTTAAACATTTATTCAATTTTCAGATTTAGTACAAAATTCAAAGGGCCATAACTTTCAGTAGGAATGTCCAAAATTTGTGAAACAAATTTTGCTGGATTCCTCTCAATCAGCACCTTGCAGAAATGCAAAGAAATTGATCTGGTGAGTTCTGTAAATTTCTCCAAAATTCGTCAAATTAAGTCTTTGGGAATTAATTCCAGAAGATCCCTGTTATGGAAATTCTTCAAATTTTGCTAGGAGGTTTCTTATGATATTACTGATCTCCAGTAAAAATTTGAGCTTCATTGGAGTTCTTTTGGTAGGCTAAATTGCCTTCCAAAGTTCAGCCTTTATTTGGAAATTCAAATTTAAACAGAAACTTTTAAAAACTCCTGTCCAACTTCAGAAACTCATATCTCTCTGATGGTAGCTCCAAAAATGGTGAAACAAATTTTGTTAGAACCATGGAGACTTACCCTAATCAGATCTTCCATTACTAGCTATGTCAAAGCTCCTGATTTGGGCTCAAAATTCAGAGAAGCATTGTACTTGTAGGAATTATAAAGACTACATTGTGCAGTGACATGTCTCCAAATTTTGCTCAAATCATCGTTGAAGAGTCTAGTATCCACTTTAAAAATCCCAAACCCAATTAAGGATTCTAAATAGCAGTAGCTATGAATAGAAGTTCAATTCTTATAAATCCTTAATGCTTACACATATGTTTTGTTACATTTCATAATAGTGACCGAAGTTGAGGACGCACCGGAGCCCTTGGACGTCCTCCCACCAGAAGCTGACTTCCCCTTAAACTCGCAACCAGGCAAGCCCCGGTGTGCACTTAAGTACCTTTTATAAAGCTTTTCATTTGTATCACTTATGTCTAAGTTGAAATGTATGCATTAGAGTTAGGGTGATTGAAACCCCACTTGCATAGCCTTTTTAAATCCTATAAAGGGTTGGGTAGTTTACAAACTCGACGAGCAGAGAAATGCTATGCTAATGTTTAGGATTTTGGTAGAGTTGAGTGGTTGGAAGCTACTCGCGAGATAGTACTTATCACACGGGATAAAAGAGGTAGAAAATGGCTTGAGTTATAAAAATGAGACCCAGCAGGGGGGATAGGATGCAGTGAGCAGAGGTCTCACGTGCGTAGCCCTGTTGGTGTCGGTTGAGGACCATCCGTGTGCGGCCCTGCTGGACAAGTATCGAACAGTACCGGATGCATACTGGCATATGGGAAGCAGGAAACCGATGTAATTGGTTAATCTAGGTGCCGAGGCTTATCCAACCGTAAATAGGAGTGGGTTGAGGGTAGCAAGGTGTAAATCTGCCGGTGGGCACAGTCACACTCCACGCGGGGATCTCCTGCCCGTTACAGATGGACCGGTTCGGTGTTTGGGTTTCCTTTGAAAGGTTGTTGCATACAACAGAGTAGGAAGGGGTGTGGAATCACGCTTCTCAAAGTGGGTGTATGCAACGTGTTATCCGGGTGTCTCTTGATTGCAATCACTGTCCCTCGCGGTTATTTGAGTACCCGCTTATTCACTGCACTGTGACATAGTAAGAAGTGAGATAAGCCAACTGAATGTGCTGTATTGCATTACTAATGTCTTGAAACCTTGTATGATGTAGTTATAGAGCTAATTAAGTTTATATTCCACTTTAGGCATCACCACATCGGAGGAAAGCGTTTCTTGTTTGATTGTGGACTTCCGATGTGAGGGCTGCCTAAGGCTCAATAAACTGTTGCTATAAAACTGAAAGTAAGGATCAACATGTAGGCGTGTCTTTATTGCAAAGTCCTTTTCCTATATTACACATCCTTGCATGTAGAGTTCCATGCCTAGGGTTGATGGTTAAGACTTGCTGAGCCTTCGTGCTCACGGTTGCAATATTTGAGCTGTGTGCAGGTGAGAGTTATGAGGAAGGTTCCGAGGACGAGGCGATGCCCCCGTCGGGGTACACGGCCGAGCAGGAGCCCTGCACGCCGCCGTGATCTCCGGTTACTTGCTGCTAGTGTGTAGCGTCCCCGGGCTGGACGGCTGCACTTTTGCATAGTTAGGATGAGAGGCCATCTATGTATAATACTTCTGCTGTTAATTAGGTTTTTTAAAAGACTTCCGCTGTTTTATATTAAACAAAAGTTTGTATGTTGTTCTCTAATCTTTTCGTGTGTGCTGTTGGGTGCCGCATCGCACGGCACCACCCTATGCGATCTTGGAGTGGGTGAACCACGGGGTAGTCCCCACAGTCGTGGTATCAGAGCCGCATTGGGAATAGCACGCTCGAAAAGATCCTATTTTGAAAACATAGAAGTAGTCGAGTGAGGATTAGTCACTATGCCCACATAAGATCTATGATAGTAGTAGTTACTAAGGTGGAAAAGCTAACTTATATGTTATACATTCTGTAACGACGATCCGACGTCAGGTAAGAGGTAAGGTACGCCACCGCAGGCGGATCAATTGTGGTAACTCGCCATACGAGAAATAGTATGGAAGGATATACCGTGGCTTGGCACGGTAGTGAATATAAGTCTCTGAACCTCTTAATGGTTCTGAGAGCATATGAAAAACGCTGATCTCCAGCGTGCTTTAGGCAAAAGTGAGAATACCCCATCGTGTGGTAAGCAACACGATAGTATGCAACTCTTGAACGTTCAATGTTCAAAGGGCCATACGCAGTGCTCGCCATCGGCGTGCCTCAACGGTCATGAGGCAGTAGGTGGTATCCGTTGGGTTGATAAAACTCCCAACAGTGACGACCCGTTCGCGCTCTACTTGGGTTCCCCGTCGTGTGGTGTGAAAACATGACCATGTACCTTGAGACGTGGCTTGACTCAAGGACAATCCATATTGCAATGATACGGACCGTATGTTTTTACTATGGTATGGAACTGCCTGAAATGTCAAAAATTCTTGTGTGCACAATTATTGTGTGTTCTTCTGCAGGTACACTAACCACGTTAGTGCATGACGTTTAGTAACCGTTTGTGAGTGACGTTCTTAGTTCCATGATTTGACACGTATATGCCGGAATACCGGTTTAGGATTTTTCTTTGGTAAGGAAACGTAGTACCGACTGCATAAAAGTTTATTTTCAAAGAAAAGAGTAAAAAATGAAGTTTAGGATTCCATTTAGGGGTTATTGAACTCCCATATTGAACTAAGAGTCAATTGGGAATGTAGATTCATTTCCAAAGACTTAGGAACAACCTCCCCTGTTTTCGGCAGAAATTTTCTGAGCATAAACAGGGCATAACATAGGATTGGTTGAACCAATGGAGGTGTGGGATACCATTCGGGAAAGATTTTGAAGTCCTCTACGACTTTTCTGTAGAGCTCCAGAACATAATCTCCCTCCAAATGGATGAAAATCTCAGAAGAGTTGGTACTGTCCAGAAACAGGGCAGACCAAAAAAATGCTCTCTGGAATTTTCTGTTTTTCGACCACAACATCCTGTAGAAAAATTTCCAAGGGTCAAACAAGACACCGTTGGAAAGTACAGGAAATGTGCTACAACTTTATTGTTGGACATTAGTCCATATTTTGTCTCTACAGAGTTCAAAACTGTTGAATTATCCAGACTGGTCAGTTGGACCAGAAGCTGGACAGTGAGCACCCTGCTGAAGTGTTTCCACCAAAACACTTAGTTTCACAGTTCGACGTCCAGTGGCTGTTTTAAAACAGCGAGTCGGAGTCGAAAAGTTTTTGCATTCAACGTATCATTCCAAGCGAGTACATGTTTGGGTCCAGTACAATAGCGAGGAATTACGCATGCTAACACACTTAACATCCCGTGGTGACCCCGATGGTCGAAATGAACTTTTAACCCATAAAGTTCAATACTTTGGAACTCGATCGTGTGACACGGTCCAGGGATGTATATGTTGTATAAAGTTTATACTTTATCCATATGTGTGATGGTTATGCGCATTATTTATTCCATTCTCACATTACTATTGTATAGAATGGATGAAATAAACAAACATGTGCTGATCGTTTGAATGGTATGAATGCAGAATGGTGCGGACACGTTCAACGCAAGAGGAGGGAGGTCCGAGTCAAGTTCGTGGTGATGAGTCTCCACCTCCGGAGCAGGCCACGACGCAGCAGCAACCACCTCCTCCACCGCTAGAACTTCCAAGGAATCTTGCGGAGGTTCTTGCTGCAGTGCTCGGCTCGCGAGATGAGCAAACCGAGTTGCTGCCGGTGCTAGTCCAGCAGAATGCGTCCCATCAGGTAGGACGCCAAGACAATGGGCAACGCCAGCCCCAACAAAGTTCATATTCAGAATTCATGGCGACCCATCCACCGGTCTTCACGGAGGCCGAAGAACCTTTGGAGGCGGACAGCTTTATCCGCACTCTGGAGGCAAAGTTCGGGGCTGCTACGATGCACCAAACACCAGAAGGCGCTGTATGCAGCACAACAGCTTCAAGGAGAAGCCGGTACATGGTGGGCGAACTACACCGCCTCCTTACCGGCTGGCCATGCCGTCACATGGACGGAGTTCCGGGAGGTGTTCCGCGCCTATCACATACCTCCCGGTGTGATGGAAATGAAGCTCCAGGAGTTCCTGGCATTAAGGCAAGGCGAGAGGAGTGCTCATGAGTACTCCAGGTTATTCAACCAGCTGGCGCAGTATGCGCCAGGATTTGTGGGGACGGAAGACAAGCGCAACGCTTTCTTCCAGGGCCTGAATTCAAAGATGAAGGTCCATCTTGCCCAAAGCAATCGCGGCACATTCAACGACCTCGTTAATGCCGCATTCTAAAAGAGAATGCTCAGCGCGAGCGCGGTTCTGATAAGAGGAAACGCAGCGTGCTGACAAGCAGCAGTGGTGGGACGCCACAGAAATACCGCATGGTGTATCGCTCACCATCCGGTCAGAGATGGAAGCCACCGGCGCGATCGCCTCAGTTTCGCGGTCGGCAATATAATGCGCCGGGCTTTCGACCGACGTATCCACCACAGCAACAGCAGCAGCAAAGGATGGTTCCGCGTGCGCCTCAGTTTCAACAGCGTGCACCGGGATTCCGTCCTCAAGTCGGCGGGACCCCAACACCTTACATGTGTTACACGTGTGGCCATGTCGGGCACATTTCGAGGGACTGCCCCGAGCCACGACAGGGCAGGGGTGCAGCACCATATCAGGGTGCTAATCAGCCCCGTAATCAGCCCAAGAAACCAAAACCCGGCAACGTCCACCACTTAGCCATCGAAGACTTGCCGGAAGGCAAACCCGTCCTCGCGGGTACGTTTTCTTACCTAGATCATCCCGTAGTCATACTGTTTGACTCCAGTGCCACCCATAATTTCATAAGTCAGTCTTATGTTATTAAATATCAACTGCCTATCATTCCCACAAATAGTTCATACTTGATATGCTCTCTGGGTGGGAAAATAACAGCTGATAGAATGGTCTATAGGGAACCATTACAGTTGGGTGGAAATCTATATCCGACTTCTCTAATCATGTTAGAGAGTCAAAAACTTGATGTCATTTTAGGAATGTCATGGCTACATCGCCATGGTGCTGTTCTTGACATCATTCCACGTGTGGTTCGTTTAAACTCTCCACTTCATGAACCACATGTTCTTATTCTTGACCGTTCGGTTCAAGAAGCTCCAGCCACATATAACACGGAAGCCACGAAACTTGAGGATATTCGTGTGGTCCGTGAATACCTGGATGTCTTTCCGGATGATCCTCCGGGCATGCCACCCGAAATAAATGTTGAGTTCAAGATTGAACTTGTACCTAGGATGACACCGATCTCACGGAGACCATACAAGATGGCTCCGAATGAGCTAGCTGAATTAAAGGAGCAGCTCAATGATTTGATGAAGAAGGGTTTCATTCGACCGAGTTCCTAGCCATGGGGGTGCTCGGCGCTGTTTGTGAAGAAGAAGGATGAAACCTTGAGGTTGTGCGTGGACTACCGACCTCTTAACGCCGTCACCATCAAGAATAAATATCCACTGCCCCACATCGATATATTATTTGATCAACTTGTGGGTGCGAGTGTATTTTCAAAGATGGATCTTCGCTCCGGATATCATCAAATCAAGATCCGAGTGGAAGATATTCCAAAGACGGCCTTCTCGACGAGATATGGGTTGTATAAATACCTAGTCATGTCCTTTGGTCTCACCAACGCCCCGGACTCAGTGTTCATGCCGGAGTTGGACAAGTTTGTGGTGGTGTTCATAGACGACATCTTGGTTTACTCCAAGTCTGAAGAGGAACACGCCAAGCACTTGCATATCGTGCTTCAACGATTGCGAGACCATAAGCTTTATGCCATGTTCAGCAAGTGCGAGTTTTGGATCAGCCAAGTGCCATTCCTTGGTCACATTATTTCTGCAGAAGGCATTGCAGTTGATCCAAGCAAAATCGAACAAGTGCCGAAATGGAAGTCCCCCACATCAGCCCATGAAGTCAGGAGTTTCCTCGGGTTAGCAGGATATTATCGGAGATTCATACCGAATTTCTCCAAGCTTGCTAAGCCGATGACTGTACTGTTGAAGAAGGGGATCAAATATGTTTGGATCTCAGCTTGCGAAGAAGCTTTCCAAGCATTAGTGAAGCATCTTACAACAGCCCCGGTGTTAGCTCAACCGGATACAACCAAGCCCTTCGACGTATATTGTGATGCGTCCGGTATCAGGCTTGGCTGTGTATTGATGCAAGGAGGAAGAGTGGTCGCCTATGGCTCACGTCAACTCCGTAACCACGAGCAGCATTACCCGACTCATGATCTCGAGCTTGCTGCTGTGGTATTGGCATTGAAGATGTGGAGGCACTATTTGCTTGGGAACTTAGTGCACCTCTACACCGACCACAAAAGTCTGAAATATATATTCACTCAAAAGGAGTTAAATATGCGGCAAAGGAGATGGGTAGAACTGATCAAAGACTATGAGATCGAGATTCACTACCATCCCGGGAAGGCAAACGTGGTTGCCGATGCCTTGAGCCGCAAATCTCATGTCAACAATCTGTCCATCACCCCACTTGAAGAGGAGGAGCCGAGTCTGTACTTTGTTCCATATGGGGCATTGTATAATCTTGCTCTCATCCCTACAATATGAGAGGAGATTATGGAAGCACAGAAGAAAGACGTGGGAATGTCACACATTCGGAGGAGGATGAAGAATAGCGAAATGAAATGCTTACGAAGAGATGAACACAACACTCTATGGTTTAAAGACCGTATAGTGGTACCCCGTGACATGAAGCTTCGGAAGAAAATCTTGGACGAGGCTCATTTGTCCAAGTATTCTATTCATCCGGGCAGCAACAAGATGTACCAGGATCTAAAAACCAGGTTTTGGTGGACACGGATGAAAAGAGAAATCGCAAAGTATGTATCCGAATGTGATACGTGTCGGCGTGTGAAGGCCGACCATATGCGTAAAGCCAGACAGCTGCAACCATTGAACATTCCGGTGTGGAAGTGGGAGGATATTAGCATGGACTTCATAGTCGAGTTACCTCTCACGTCTCACAAGCATGACTCGATTTGGGTGATAGTCGATCGACTAACCAAGTCGGCTCATTTTATCCCCGTACATACAAAGTACGTGGCCAAGCAATATGCGGAGCTGTATATTACAAAGATCTTGTGCTTGCACGGTGTTCCCCGCTCCATTATTTCAGATCGCGGTGCGCTGTTCGTCTCTCGGTTTTGGGAACAGCTGCACGCATCATTGGGGAACAAACTGATCCGAAGCTCCGCGTATCACCCGCAGACAGATGGTCAAACTGAACGGGTGAATCAAGTGCTTGAAGACATGCTACGCGCTTGTGCCATCCACCACGGCAAAAATTGGGACGATCATTTGCCGTTGGCGGAGTTTTCTTACAACAATGGCTATCAAGCTAGCATCAAGATGGCGCCGTATGAAGCTCTCTACGGCCGGAAATGTCGCACACCTCTCAACTGGTGCGAGTCCGGCGAGTGAGTTATCTACGGCATTGAACTTGTGAATGAGGCAGAAGAACGAGTGCGAGTAAGAAGCCAATCTTAAGGCTGCTCAATCTCGTCATAAGAGCTATGCGGATAAAAGATGCCGCCCTCTCCACTTCGACAACCGGGACCATGTTTATGTCCGTGTGTCTCCGATGAAGGGAGTTCATCGTTTCGGAGTGAAGGGTAAACTTGCGCCGCGGTTCATTGGTCCGTTCGCCGTCATTGAAAGATGCAGACCCGTGTCCTATCGCTTGGATTTACCGGGCGTCGCTCGCAGGGATTCACAATGTCTTCCATATCTCTCAGCTGAGGAAGTGTCTCAAGCCCTCTGCTGAAATCCGCACTGAAAACATAGAAGTTCTTCAGCCGGACCTCACGTACACGGAGTATCCAATCCGGATTATCGCTGAAAACACTCGCGCCACAAGAAACCGGACCTTAAGGTTCTACAAGGTATTGTGGAGTAACCATACCGCTGATGAGGCGACATGGGAAGGCGAGGACTATCTACGAACATACTATCCGGACTTGCTATCATCATATACCCAGTAAAGTTTTTCCCCACTTTTCTTTTCCTTTGGAATCTCGGGACGAGATTCTTTTTAAGGGGGGATGGATGTAAAATTCCCAAAAGTGGTAGCAAGAAAAATTCAGCTCATATACACTTATGAAAAATGAGGGGAATTAAAACTTTGAAATATAATGGGGTAAGTTCAAAGTGAGGGTTTAGACTTCCCAAAACTTCCAAACATGGAGATCTAAATGCACAGCTTGGATCATCATATTCCAAATATTCACCCTTCCAAATTTCAGCTCATTTGGAGGAGTTTTCATATTTATTTGGGATTAAAAGGAAAAGCCCTCTAATCTGAATTTCAAATTCAGTTTCAAATTCCAATTCCCTCAATTTGAAAATTGGGTTTCACAAATGTGTTCTCCACCTTTGAATGAGCAGCCATGCCAAAAATTGGAAATTTTGGGGCTGGTTTGCTATGTGTTTGGGACAAACCCAAGTAGAGAATTCAAACTCCATTTCAAATTCAAAGGGTCAAACACAATTCAAATGTTACACCAGAATTCAAACCATTTGAATTCAGCAAATTCAAACCTTAACTTGGTGTGAAAGTCTAGCCTTCAATGTTGAGTTGCTGGGGTAAAATATCAGAGAAAAATTGGAGTAAAAGAGAGGGACGTGGGGCCCAGCAGTCAGCCTCACAACAGAGCCTACCACCTCTGTTTTCATCGGCTGATCGCCAAGAGGCCGCCAGCGCCCTGTGAAACCCACTCCCGAGGAAATCCACCGCGCCACCTCCTGGTTCTTCAATTGCCAGCCGCCTCATCACCCCACGGTCGCAGCAACCAAGTCGGTCTTCGTTTTCCCCGGTTACTCGCCGCTCCCTTCGTTCTCTCCCGCGAGAAACCGCCTCCGTGACGTTTCTGTTTCCCCCTCGCCCACGCTCGCCCGAGCACAGATGATCGAGCCCCAAACAGCAAAAAGAAGCGCAAGAGAGTGCTCCAGCCTCCACCGTTCCTCCACCTAAGTTTCCTAGCCCGTGCTATGCGCAAACTAAGGATTTGCGCCGGCGTTCGGAGGTGCTCAGCGGAACCCCGTTCGGTTCACCGTGGACAGCGCGCTACGGCCAGTTTCACTGCCCCTTCCCTGCACAAGAAAGGTGTGTTGTTGTCTGTAGATCGTGATACTGAAAGCCTCAACACAATTGATCAATCGGGTAGTGAGAATTTTGGGTTTTACCAAACCCTAGTTCATAGCAACACCTCTCGGTCTACGATCAAATTCTTCGTGCTGCGATAGCTAGAGCTCATTCTGGTCTAGGAGAAGCTTTGCTAGATCCCTGCGATCCTTCTCGCTCAAACGGCGCCGGAAACCATCAAGGAATGAAGGAATTCTTCGAGTTTTTGTTGCCGCCGGCATTTTGCGGGCTCAGGTCGCCGGTGAGGTCCCCTCTCTGGTGGTTTTCATGGAGAACGGGCTATGGGTCGATGCTGTCCATGTGACACTGGTGCTTTTAGAGCAAACCCTAGGCCGAGAGAACCGCTGTTGAGGGAGAACGAGGTCGCCGAAGTAAGGTGCCACATGGTCGCCGGTGCAAGCACCGTTCCGGTCGTTGTCATCGGCTCCCGCCCCCACCATCGTCTTCAGCACGGTGTAGAACTCACAGGCGGTGAGTTTGAGGAAGCTCGGACCACGGGAACCCCGTCCCGGCGAGCCTCGCCGGCGTGCGCCGCCGCGGGAGGCGCGGGCAGCGCGAGGAAGACGAAGGAGGGTCGGGTCCCACCGGTCAGCCTCTGTATACGCGTGGGGATCGGCCTGTGGCACTGGATCCGGTGCGGCTGCGCGGGAATAACCCCGTGGCCTCGGTGTTGCCGTCAGCTGAGTGGATAACGTCACGGGTGGGGTCCACCACCAGAGTTTATACATTTATTCAATTTTCAGATTTAGTACAAAATTCAAAGGGCCATAACTTTTAGTAGGAATGTCCAAAATTTGTGAAACACATTTTGCTGGATTCCTTTCAATCAGTACTTTGCAGAAATGCAAAGAAATTGATCTGGTGAGTTTTGGAAATTTTTCCAAAATTCGTCAAATTTAAGTCTTTGGGAATTAATTCCAGAAGATCCCTGTTATAGAAATTCTTCAAATTTTGCTAGGAGGTTTCTAATGATATTACTGATCTCCAATAAAAACTTGAGCTTCATTGGAGTTCATTTGGTAGGCTAAATTGCCTTCCAAAGTTCAGCCTTTATTTGGAAATTCAAATTTAAATAGAAACTTTTCAGAACTCCTGTCCAACTTCAAAAACTCATATATCTCTGATGGTAGCTCCAAAAATGGTGAAACAAATTTTGTTAGAACCATGGAGACTTACCCTAATCAGATCTTCCTTTACTAGCTATGTCAAAGCTCCTGATTTGGGCTCAAAATTCAGAGAAGCATTGTACTTGTAGGAATTTTAAAGACTACATTGTGCAATGACATGTCTCCAAATTTTGCTCAGATCATCGTTAAAGACTCTAGTATCCACTGTAAAAATCCCAAAGCCAATTAAGGATTCTAAATAGCAGTAGCTATGAATAGAAGTTCAATTCTTATAAATCCTTAATGCTTACACATATGTTTTGTTACATTTCATAATAGTGACCGAAGTTGAGGACGCACCGGAGCCCTTGGACGTCCTCCCACCAGAAGCTGACTTCCCCTTTAACTCGCAACCAGGCAAGCCCCGGTTTGCACTTAAGTACCTTTTATAAAGCTTTTCATTTGTATCACTTATGTCTAGGTTGAAATGTATGCATTAGAGTTAGGGTGATTGAAACCCCACTTGCATAGCCTTTTTAAATACTATAAAGGGTTGGGTAGTTTACAAACTCGACGAGTAGAGAAATGCCATGCTAATGTTTAGGATTTCAGTAAAAGTCGAGTGGTTGGAAGCTACTCGCGAGATAGTACTTATCACACGGGATAAAAAGAGGTAGAAAATGGCTTGAGTTATAAAAATGAGACCCAGCAGGGGGGATAGGATGCAGTGAGCAGAGGTCTCACGTGCGTAGCCCTATTGGTGTCGGTTGAGGACCGTCCGTGTGCGGCCCTGCTGGACAAGCATCGAACAGTACCGGATGCATACTGGCATATGGGAACCAGGAAACCGATGTAATTGGTTAACCTGGGTGCCGAGGCTTACCCAACCATAAATAGGAGTGGGTTGAGGGTAGCAAGGTGTAAATCTGCCGGTGGGCACAGTCACGCTCCACGCGGGGACCTCCTGCCCGTTACGGATGCACCGGTTCGGTGTTTGCACCTGCCCGGTGCTGGAAGGTCGGAAGGAGAAGTGTGCATCTTCCTTCTTTGGTTGGATCCAGGTCTGGGTTGCCTTTGAAAGGTTGTTGCATACAACAGAGTAGGAAGGGGTGTGGAATGACGCTTCTGAAAGTGGGTGTATGCAACGTGTTATCTGGGTGTGTCTTGATTGCAGTCACCGTCCCTCGCGGTTATTTGAGTACCCGCTTGTTCACTGCACTATGACGTAGTAAGAAGTGAAATAAGCCAACTGAATGTGCTTTATTGCATTATTATTGTCTTGAAACCTTGTATGATGTAGTTATAGAGCTAATTAAGTTTATATTCCACTTTGGGCATCACCACATCAGAGGAAAGCGTTTCTTATTTGATTGTGAACTTCCGATGTGAGGGCTGCCTAAGGCTTAATAAACTGTTGCTATAAAACTGAAAGTAAGGATCAACATGTAGGCGTGTCTTTATTGCAAAGTCCTTTTCCTATCTTACACATCCTTGCATGTAGAGTTCCATGTCTAGGGTTGATGGTTAAGACTTGCTGAGCCTTCATGCTCACGGTTGTAATATTTGATCTGTGTGCAGGTGAGAGTTATGAGGAAGGTTCCGAGGACGAGGCGATGCCCCCGTCGGGGTACACGGCCGAGCTGGATCCCTGCACGCCGCCGTGATCTCCGGTTACTTGCTGCTAGTGTGTAGCGTCCCCGGGCTGGACGGCTGCACTTTTGTATAGTTTTGATTGTGGGCCATCTATGTATAATACTTCCGCTGTTAATTAGGTTTTGTAAAAGACTTCCGCTGTTTTATATTAAATAAAAGTTTGTATGTTGTTCTCTAATCTTTTCGTGTGTGCTGTTGGGTGCTGCATCGCACGGCACCACCCTATGCGATCTTGGAGTGGGTGAACCACGGGGTGGTCCCCACAATCAGCTTGCCAACATTGCCGGCGGCATGGAGCATACGCTGAAGACGGCGCAACAAGCCTCCTACTGCCAACCCGTAGGAGTGGTACATCACCGGGCGGTTCTCCTCCCTCAAGGCAAGGGCAGCTACAGGAACTCCCCCTCCGGTGGACTTGCGAGCGGTGCGGACCATGCGAACCATCTAAAACATAAAATATTTAAAATCAAGTTAGAAACATTTAAAATTCAAGTTAGACAATAATCAAGTAATTACTGTATTTTGAACAAAAGTTGGGGCAAGATAAGCAAATAAAATAAAGTGACACCCTTAAATAACACCTTCACCCCACACCTTTTGTAAAATAGTTTTTAAGAATATAGGGTCCTTAAATACGTCCATTTCTACCTAGGTACACGTTCCTACGGGCAACCTGCCTCTGATACCACTTCTGTCACACCCGGTTATTCCGCGGAACACCCGAGTGAATATCACATGCATGCCAGGATCATTTTCTCATACATGTGACGACAAATAGTGAAATATCATTAGATTACAGCCAAGTGTTCAAATATGAATAAGTCATACATAGCGTCTCGAAGAACGATAATATGTTCAAAATATTGTAGATAGACAAACAGCGGAAGATAAGTATTTTGGGTTCCATCACAGGCGTTGCCCGGGGGACTCCGTGAACCTAGAATCCTTCTTCGGGTCCGAAGTCTTGGTTGTTGTACACAACATCCCTTGGCCTAAGCAGCAATTTGAAACCAACAGAAAAGCAAGTTTGAGTACTGTAGGTACTCAGCAAGTGTGGAAAAGTTATGTCATGCATGGCTAGAACAAGGAGATTTTGAACTCATGGTTAAAGCACTACGCAATTAATACCTATCACCTTGGCTTAATTAGCACCTACATTACTACATAGGTGAAATGGTCCCAATCCCATAACCTATCATCAATGTCATGTAATCATAACTTCATTTCCAATGTTAAGCTCCCCGCTTAACATCTTCCACTTCCCAATTCATCATCATCTAATCATGAATAACTCCAAGTCGCTCTTGACTGTGAGCACGGCTGTCATGACAGTTTTGACTCTGCAGAGTTTGCACCACTGTACCCACATGTAGTGATTTCATCCCCCGTTGCCGGGTGGACTAAAAGAACCTCCATTATGCCAGTGGCCGCGAACCACGTTCACACTTCCGAGGTGTGTAGCTAGGAGATCACTACGAGGCCTTTACAAAGGGATTCCCGACGAGTGTGGGCCCACTGAGGTTTCACCCCTAACAGCATCCAAGAGGCTCCAACCCCGCTGCAGTGGCCCCCTCTTGAGCCTTGCGGTTCATATGGTAGTCCAGCTGACACCTATTCCCCGCACCATCCAATCACCCATACTACGCCGGGGACGCACCTAATTAATTGGCCAAGCTGCCTCATCTCAGCATGTGGTTGGCAAGGTAAAGCCAGGTTACATGCTCCATGAACCGGTCCTTAGGATCCAGGCAAGTACTATACACAAACCCGAGTCTCGTGCACGCAGCACCAACCAAAGCATCCAACTTGCCTAGATCCCTACCTCTACATAATTCATAATATCTCATTCAAGGGTAAATTAAACAAGTTGATGATCTCATATCCCATTTATCCCATTCTAAGCATGGCTAAGCATGAGTAGTGTAAATGAATGACATAATAACATAACTCCCAACCCAGGCAACAAGGAAGCAAGATAATGAAAATCTAGGGAAACTTCCTAGCATGGGTATCACATTCCAAATTGACAATGCAATTTAATTCTAACTACACATCCTAGTATAGGATCAAAGTGGTCAAGGACACTTGCCATCTTCTTGTTGCTCCGGGAATGGAAAGTCTTGATCTTGAAAGGTGAGAACCTGCTCTGGGGCTGGTTCTAATCATGCCATCATACACATAACAAAAGAAAGCACATTCCATAAGCAATAGTCCACATTTCCACTCATGCAACCCACACATACATACATATGAAAGTAATACACCTATTTAAGTTTTTTGTTTACCCTAGATATGTTGATTGTAGGCATACATGCACTTTTAAACATGTATATTATTTCTAACTTTAATATTCATATTTCTAAGTGCACATTATACATGAATTTCCAATTTAGACAAATTTTCTATATTAGATAATACCCTTCTTAGCCACAAAAATTGCATGAAAGATAATTCCCCACTCCAAATGGGTTTTCAGACCTTCTACATTATTCTTAACTTGAAGTTTGACATTTTCTAATTATGTATACCTATTTTCCTATATTTTCAGATTTATTTTCATACTTAAAACTGAACTTTAATACTAAAATAGCAAGACATGTCACCTACACAGAATATAATTTGATCTAAAATGTCCAACAAAATATCATTTGACTTCCTCTCTGATGGGATTAATTTATATTTGTTTTTATCTATTTTTCAGAATTATTTCTAGCCTAAGAATGAATTTCCAGCAATAATAAAAGCAAATAGCCCTTAGTCAGATTTCATTTCAGCCTAAAATAAGTCATCAATTTATTCTAACCCATTTCCAGGTGCAAAAGGGATTTGGCTTATCATTACATAATAGTTGGAACCACTTATTTGAATTTAGATCCTATTCACATATTCAAATTCCTGAAATTTTTAATCCTCAGGGGCTGATGTGCAAATCCACACTGCAGTGGGGCCCCCATTTCTCATTTTCTAAATTTTCAGGGGTTCAAGTGTGCAAAACAGGGAGGTTTTCCGAATTTTTATTAAGTCCGGGGGCTAAAACTGATTTTTAAATGCATTTACATGAATTTCCGAGGGTCCAGGGGCTAGATCAGAAGTTTCTGGGGGCTAGATCCTTTTTCCTCAGAACCCCGGGGGGTAGCCCGCAAGTTTCCCGGCCTTTATAATGCGGGGCTGATGTGGGCCATTGGATTTTAAATGAAGGGCCGAGATTAGATCGCGAAGGGATACGCGGGGGTTCTGTTTTCATCCGCCCGATTTAAAATGGACGGGCCGCAGAGGGCCACGTCGCCCTGGCCGGAGCCAGTCCGCGCGCGCTGCGGCGTGCGACGGTCGGGGGAGGCAATCTCGCCGGCGAAGCCTCGGTTTTCGTCGCTATGTGCTAGAACTCAATTCTCTTTGCATGGATCGGCTGCGGAGGAGTAGGGGAACTCACCAGTGGGCCTTTCTTGACCCCGAAGTGGCCGGAGACTGCTCGTCGACGACGTCCGAGGGTGGAGCTCGGGGTTGCTCGTCGGGGCAGCAGCTATGGCGCGACACACGGCGTTTCTTTCACCTGCAAGGCTCCCCGGTGGCGGTGGAACAATCTACACACGTTAGATCGGCGAAATCGGGAGGAATTCGGAAGAAACGGCGGTGTGGACTTCAGTTCTCACCGGAGGAGAAAACTGAGCAGGCGGGGGAGGACTCGGGAGTTTCTTTGGAATTTAAATGGACGCGGGAGGGCGGCGGGGTCGGTTGAGGCCGTGTGGAACTGAGTGGGCCGGAGATCGTGGCCTGAGTGCACGGACTTCGGAGAGGGCGGGCGCGATCGAGCGCGGGAGGAGCGGTGGCGGTTGGGAGAAGAAGGAGCTGACGGCTGGGCCCCGTGCGGCAGAGAGAGAGAGGGGAGGGGGGAAATGGCCGCGGGCTGCTGGGCCGACTAGGGCTGCTGAGGTGGATTTCGGCCCAGTGGCCGTTTTTCTTTTTCCTTTCCCTTTTTCTTTTTCTGTTTTTGCTTCAAATTTGAAATCCGGTTTGAATTTGAAATTTCCTTCAACATGCATCACGTCCAATAAATTTGAATTCATATTTTACCACATTTTGGGGTGTTACAGAGCACAAGTCCTCGACTTGACTCTCGTTAGTTCCGAAACTACAACATCTTACGTGAGCACCTCACATAAGCATGTTGTAAACCATAGCAAAATGATATCAGCCATAACCACCAAAACACACCAAAAACTTAGTAAAATAATAGTAAGAAAACTTTCCATAAGAGTAAAGCAAATTCGAAACATTGCAAGTTAAAAGTAGAACCATTGCAATCAAGCTCCGAACCTTACGAAAGCTAACCAGACCTTGAACCGGAGCTTTCCAAAGCTAGTCGGACCCAGCGCCGGAGCTTACTAAAGCTTAGTCAGATCTAGCACGGAACTTACCAAAGCTAGTCGGACCTAGCACCGGAGCTAGCAAAAACAAGTCAGATCTATCGTCAGACCTTGAAGGAGCTCGGACCTACAGTCGGACCTTGTTAAAAAGGTGTTTTAGTAGTATTCAAAACTTTTATCGTCAAAGCCAATGTATTCAGCACACATAGGTCTCACAGCATCCGGTACTGTTCAAACTTGCTCAGCAGGGCGGCATACGCATCGGTTCTTAACCGACACAAATAGAGCTATGGCAACACAGGCCCACCGTCCTGCTGCTCCTACTCTCTGCTCGGTCTCATTTTCCATTCCAGGAATTTCATTCTCTAGAATCATACCCAGTTGAACCAAAATCCTAGCCTCGCGGGTAGCATCCAACTACCTGACTTGTACCGATTCCTATACAACTTAAGCCTAGCAGAGACTACGCGAAGGTAACCTGTTCTACCCTTCAACTCCAAGGGTTTGTAGGTCATGCATTTCGAGTATCAATCACCCTTGACCTAATGCACAATACATACTAGACCAATGAAAGTGATACAAAGTAAAATATATCTAAAATCTGTTATTTGCAAACCGGGGCTTGCCTTATGTTGCTGCAGGTTTGATTCTAAATTTCAGTCAGTAGCTTGGTGATGATTAAAGCCTAAACTTGTGGTTCTGAGTCGAATGCCTCGTCGAACTCCTTCGTCTGTTTCCTACTGATATGAATATGCACAAGTTTATATTGCGAGTAAATGAATTATAAAATCAAAATATTTTCCAACTTAAGAATGGTTCAGATCAACTTGGAAGTGAGAGATGAGCTCTATTATGGATAGAAACAGAGAACTTTAGCTGGGCAGTGGATGTTGGTTGATTAAAGTTCAAATAGCGATTTATAATGAACATAAGGAAGATATTGGAAGAGCCAATCTCACCTAGTGAACTACGCCTATGTTGTAATGACATAGCCGGTCCCAAGCCCGGGTAAAGGAGGAGGGGTTGTGATAGGCTTGGCGAGCCAACAACTACACTTAGCCATTCTCATGGAAATGAAACCCAATAGAAATTCGTTGGGGCATAACCCTCTTAGTGACGCGCCATATCGGAACCTGGGTATGGTGTTATGTGGGCAAGGGCCAGGTCACCACCGCCTTAGTGGCGCGCCATATCGGAACCCGGATATGGTGTTAAATGAGCAAGGGCTGGATCGGCACCACCTTAGTGGCGCGCTACATCATCACCCGGATGTAGTGATAAGTGAGCAAGGGTCTTTGCATCTTACTCGACGGGTGCAAAGCATAAGGAAGCTAGCCGAGGAACATAGATTTCGGGTGGGTAGTTGGAATGTAGGATCTTTGACGGGGAAGCTACGTGAGTTAGTAGATGTTGCCATTAAGAGACGAGTAAATATCCTTTGTGTACAATAGACTAGATGGGCGGGTCAAAAGGTGAGAGAAGTCGAGAATACCGGTTTCAAGCTTTGGTATTCTGGATCGGCTGGGACTAGGAATGGCGTAGGTGTTCTAATAGATAAGAGTCTTAAGGATGGAGTAGTGGATGTTCAAAGACGAGGGGATAGGATCGTCTTAATCAAGATAGTAATTGGGAACATTGTCTTGAATGTCATTAGTGCTTATGCCCCACAAGTTGGGCTCAACATGAGTGCTAAGAGGCAATTTTGGGAGGACTTGGAGGATATGGTTAGTAGTGTACCGATAACTGAGAAACTCCTCATAGGGGGAGATCTCAATGGTCACGTGGGTGCAACTAACCTAGGATTTGAGGGGGTACATGGAGGCTTTGGATGCGGCGATAGAGATCAAGACGGTAAGGACATCCTAGACTTTGCTGTAGCTTATGATCTGTTGGTAGGTAACACCCTCTTTAGGAAGAGGCAATCTCACCTAGTGACCTTTAGTAGTGCCCAACACTCTAGCCAGATTGACTTTGTCCTCACTAGGAGAAGGGATAGACGGGAGTGTCTAGATTGTAAGGTGATCCCTGGGGAGTGTGTTGTGACACAACATAAGCTTGTGGTAGTTGACTTTCGTCCATACATGTTCTTTGAGGGACAAAGATGTCAAAATCACAAGAACAAAGTGGTGGAAGTTGAAAGGAGAATCACAAGAATCCTTTAAAAATAGGGTGATCACAGAAGGACACTGGGCAGAAAATGGAGATACAAATAGTATGTGGGTGAAGATGGCAACTTGCATTAGGAAGGTAGCTAGTTAGGTGTTCGGTATGACAAAAGGAAAGAAACTTGTAGATACATACACTTGGTGGTGGAATGAGGATGTACAAAAGGCCATTAAGGAGAAGGAGTGTTACAAGAGTTGGCATAATGATAGAAGCGCAAGCAACATGCTTAAGTACAAAGAGGCTAAGAAGAATGCAAGGCGGGTGTGAGTAAGGCAGGAGAAAAGGCCTATGATAAGTTATATGAGAGACTAGAGACAAAAGAAGGTGAAAAGGACATATATAAGGTAGCAAAAATCCGTGAGAGAAAGATGAGTGATTTCAATCAAGTTAAATGCATCAAAGATGAGACTGACCGCATTCTAGTGAAGGATGAAGAGATTAAGAATAGATGACGTGATTACTTTAATGGGCTTTTCAATGATGGGAATGGGAGCACTATGGTTGAGGTGGATGACTCTTTTGATGACTCCAACAGGCGATTCGTGCGGAGGATACAAGAGTTTGAGGTTCAGGAGGCCTTAAAAAGGATGAAAGGAGGAAAGGCCCTCGGCCCTGACGATGTCCCTATTGAGGTGTGGAGATGCCTTGGGGACGTGGCAATAGTATGGCTCACAAAGCTATTCAACCACATTTTTCAGTCAAACAAGATGCCTGAAGAATGGAGGAAAAGTATATTAGTACCTATCTTCAAAAATAAAGGAGATATTCAAAGTTGTACTAATTATCGAGGTATTAAGCTTATGAGTCATACTATGAAGCTTTGGGAGAGAGTGATTGAACACCGCCTGAGGAAAGTGACCAATGTCACTGAAAACCAGTTTGGTTTTATGCCCGGGAGGTCTAAAATGGAGGCGATTTTCTTGCTTCGTCAGCTTATGGAGAGATATAGGGAGCAGAAGAAGGACTTGCATATGGTGTTCATCGACTTGGAGAAGGCGTACGACAAGATACCAAGGTCAGTCATGTGGTGGGCACTAGAGAAACATAAAGTGCCAACAAAGTACATTACCCTTATCAAGGATATGTACAATAATGTTAGGACAAGTGTGCGCGTAAGTGATAGTGAGGCTGATGCATTTCCTATCATGGTAGGACTACATCAAGGATCAGCTTTGAGCCCATACATCTTTTCCTTGGTGATGGATGAGGTGTCGAAGGATATACAAGGGGATATCCCTTGGTGCATGCTCTTTGCCGATGATGTACTGCTGTAGATGAAACTAGAGATGGTGTTGATAAGAAATTAGAGTTATGGAGACAAACCTTAGAGTCCAAGGGGTTTAGACTTAGTAGGACCAAAACCGAGTATATGAGGTGTGACTTCAGTGGTGTTGGTCGTGAAGAAAGAAATGTTAGTCTACAAGGACAAATAGTACCTAGAAGGGACTCTTTCTGATACTTAGGATCAATGTTACAAAGCAATGGTGATATTGATGAGGATGTCTGCCACAGGATCAAGGTAGGGTGGATGAAATGGCGACAAGCCTCTGGAATTCTATGTGATAGGAAAGTCCCACAAAAGCTAAAAGGGAAGTTCTATAGGACGGTGATCAGACCCGCGATGCTCTATGGGGCAGAATGTTGGCCAACTAAGCGGCAACATGTCCAACAAATGAGTGTCGCAGAGATGCGCATGCTACGGTGGATGTGCGGGCACACGAGAAGAGACCGAATAAGGAATGAAGCGATTCGTGATAGGGTAGGGGTGGCGCCGATTGAAGAGAAGTTAGTCCAACATCGACTTAGTGAGAAGGGCCCGACCTCAATCACGGGGTCGTGCCGCCTCGCCCGGGAATCGCATTGGGTGGTGCCGTGTTATGCGGCACCCAACAGCACACAAATAAGGAACAATGTATTACATAAATCAAAGCAGAAGCTTACAATTGTTCTTCGTAAATAATTTACATAAAATAGCTACAGCGGAAGTCTATAACAGCTCACGTTGAATATCTAAGAAGCACTCGAGAAGAGATCCAGCCTGCGGACTCCTCTCGCTAGCAACACGAAGACATGGCAGCGGCTAGGTTCTCCAAGTGTGACATGACTCGGAAGTTCCCGAGTCTCACCGGACAACCTTCTTTATAGCATTGAGGGTTACCTGCAAAACCACTTATATAGCAAGAATGACTACAAAGGCTCAGCAAGACTTAACCGTCTCTCCTAAGACATGAAACTCTACATGAAAGTAACCTAAGTCTTAACCGGTCATTTGCGAAAAGACTCGCCTACGAGTTCACCCTTAACTTTCATATTTTAGCCATAATAGTAGTGACCTTGCGATCAGCAACATTGGAACTCCACAATCAAACAAGAAACGCTTCATTCCAATGTTACTTGCCCTAAGGTAAAAAATAACTTTAGTTAGCTCTATCTCTACTTCAAACAAGGTTCTCATGCAGTTTAACATAATCATAGCAGCAATTATACTTTTGCAAACTGTTCCCACACAACTTGCTTACTACGTCACAACACAGTGAGCAAGCGGTAATCATAACCGCGAGGGACGGTGATTCGAATCAAACACTACCCGGATAACTCGACACATACACCCGCCTCTGAAGACCCAACTCTGGGTTCCTTCATTACGTCGTATGTGGCAACCTTTCTCAGGCCACTAACCTGTAGAACCGGCCGCGCCGTCTCGGGCTCATAGGTCTAACGAGACGATGTGGTATGCCTCTACAATCTAGTGAACCTGGTACATCAGTTTCCTGGTTCCCATATATCAGTAAGCATCCGGTACATAACTCAATACTTGCTCAGCGGGGCTGCACACGCTTCGGTTCTTAACCGACACAGGCAGACTACTCGACCAAGACCTCGTCTTGTCGCTGCCTAAACCCTCTGCCCGGTCTCATCTTTAGAAATGTAAACTTTAGTTTGCTTCCTTTCCCAACCGCACTTATAATATTCTGGACTATAGCTCGCGAGTAGATTCCAACTACTCGTCTTCTACCGGATGCCCTAGTCTATTTAGCATGGCCTTATTCTACAGCGATGACACAATTCTACCCTCGATCTCAGGGTTCATTTTTGGTTATGCAAGTGGGGTATAAAACATCCTTGACCTAATGCACATACAAACTTTGACCCATAGTAGTGAACAAAGTAAAAACTTTAAAAACAACATAAGTGCAAACCGGGGCTTGCCTTGGTTTTGCAGGTGACTAAAGTCAGTTGAGAGAAAGTCAGTTTCTGATGTCTTGAAGTTCACTCCTGCCCTTCTTGTTCCTTGATCCAAGTTCACCCCCTCCTTCTTCACTTTCCACGTTTAATCACTACACGTTATGAATATGCATACATGTTTAATTATAAAACTTTTGCTAATAAGTTCTAAAGACAAGTTTTAAAACTGGAACTCTGTTTATGAATTTAAAATGACACTGGGGGTGGTGGTTTGGGTGTGTGTCTAAGCACTAAGATCAAGTGATCAGTGGGTTTCATCACTTGGGTGGGGATCAACTAATGAGGTTGAACAGGACATAATGATCCAAGGCTCCAATGGAGCTGGAAATTTTCTTGTGAGTTCCTTGTCACAAGAAAGTCCTCTGTACCAAAATTCAAAATATTTCACTAAGTGGATCACCCAGAACAATTCCCTAAGAATTTAGGCAAAGAGGAATTAATTCTGAATAAATTTACACTTTCTTGCAAATTCAAGTGAACTACAATTCCATACATAGCTCAGAGAGTATGCCTGAATTTTCCTAGGATTTTTGGAGCTATGGAATGGCTAGAATTGAATTTCCAAGTTTTGGAAATTCTCTGAAAATGTTTCTGTATTCATTTGAATACAGAAACTTAAAATCAGAATTACCCTAATTAAATCAACTCCAAATGAGCTGAAACTTTTACAGGAGTCTCCTAATATCCGAAAGACTATTCTGGCAAAATTTGGGGATTTTTGGATGAACCAAACGCCCTCTAAAATTCTTTTGCTGAAAATATTTAAAGAATTTTCCAGAATTTTCTATTGATTTTCATGCAAATTGGGTTGCATATTTGGATAGAGCTTTTCATCCTGAATCCAACCCAATTTGAATCACTAAATTTGGAGCTCCCTAGCAAAAGTTACGCAGTTCCAAAGTTTGAACTGAATTTGGACTTCAAATTAATCACAGAATTGTTTAAACTCTGACTGCGGGCCCCTCGTACACGTGTCAACCGCGGGAACTATGCCACACGGGGTCACAGACTTTTTACCGCGTCGTCACAGATTGATCCAGGGCCACAGAGGATCCGCACCTTTATCTTCAGCCGCTGACGAGTGGGGCCGGAGGGGTCTTCTTCTTCCTCCCGCTCCCGCGCCTCCCCCTCGCCGGCGCTCCTCTGGAGCTTGCCGGACCCAGCTTTCCGGCTGCCTCTCGGCCGGAGACTCGTCGCCTCTGAGTTTGGGAGGTCGGGAAACATGTCTACAGGGTTGGCTCTGGCTGCCGGTGGCCGGACTACCCGCGGCGACGAGCCGCGGCCCTCGGTGACGATCGGCACCGTTGCCCAGCCCCTGTAGCTCGCTAACCGCTCAACCGAACGGCCCAAAAGAACCAGTATAGGATAGGCTAGCTCTTCATGGCCTCAACGTGGCTCAAAAACAGCGGCAAGTGGGAGTTCACCGTGTCCCCGAGTGCCCCCGCCATGATTGCCGATCGGAAAGCTTGGAATTAGCCCCTATTACAGGGTTGCAAGCCAGGGTTGGGGAGGGGATCGGGTCGCTAGCCATTCTAGTTTATTTGTGCATGATTTGATGAGCTAAGAACGAACAACAAATGAGAATTTCGGGTTTTCATACCGGATCATCGGTTGGGGGGACGCCAGCGAAGTTTTCCCGAATTCTCGTTCGGTGGTTCACGGATTTTCTTGAGGTTTGGATGGAAGCAGCAGGGCTCGCTGGCGCGTCCAGGGATGTCCTCGCTTGGGCGTGAAAGGCGCTAGACTCCGCTGTCCACGGGAGCCCGGTTGAGTTCAGTTCTCGGGCCAGTATATGCACGCACGGTTCTTGGTCGGGGCAGCCGAAACCCTCTTGGGTTCGTGCCGAGAACGCAGAGGGAAGTCCCCTGGAGCCGATTTTCAGCTTGGGAGGCGCTGTGGCACGAGCCTGGCGGTCTCCCGATCAAGGACTCGAGGCGGCTACGAGCGGCGGCCCGATTTCCTTTCTTGCGAGGGGAAGAAGCAGCGAACGCGGACTCGATCATTTGGGGATGGATCACGCCGAGAGTTAAGGCGCCACGAGCAGCTCTCCAGCGCCGCTACTTCGGTGAGGAGGTGGCAGCAGTCTGCCCTCAGTGGTTCCTGGAGCTTCGCTCAGCAGCTCGGTTGAACCGATACAGGGAGCTGAAGACTTAGTCGGTAAGTAAATTGCCTCCTCTCAATGACAAGGGGTCCCACAGCTCCTCCCTCCAAAAGATCACCAGTTTTTGACTAGTGAAAAATTCAGCTATGAGGGATCCAAATTCAAAAGCCATTTTGCCATTTGACAATTTATGTCACAGTTTCAAATTTAAATTCAAATTTGGATGAAATTTACAAGTTCCTTTGACATTCATATCAAAGCCCCTCCAAATTTGCTCAAAACTTGGCTCCCTCATAATTTGGACCTGAGGAATTCAAATATGTCCTCTGATCTTTGAGTTGGCTATTGCAAATACAACTTCTCAAACAACAGTTTGAATTTCCTCTTTTGAAAATGTCCTTCCTTTTGAAGTGACCCTTTTAGTTCAAACTGAATTCAAAGTTTTATTGCACAAGCCAACACTTCCATGAGTATACAAAAGTTTTTTGTAAGTCCCATTCCTTGCATATAAACTCAACTTTATTCATAGCTCAAGTTTTCTATTTACATGTTTTGGGACTTTTACATTCCTCCCCCCTTAAAAAGAATCTCGTCCCGAGATTCATGATTAAGGACAAGGTGGAGAGGACAACTACTACATATAAGCCTCTAACAACTCCAGATGATTGCGCTGCAAATACTCCTCGCTTTCCCATGTAGCTTCGTCGGACGTGTGATTTTCCCATAGCACCTTGAAAAATCGCAGCGTCCGGTTTCTGGTCTCGCGAGTCTTTTCATCAATTATCGGGGTTGGTCGCTCAACATAAGTGAGGTCCGGCTTCAGATCTTCTATGTCTCCCGTGAGAATCTCTGTTGGAACTTTCAAACACTTCCGCAACTGAGATATGTGGAAGATGTTATGAATTCCGGCTAAGGCTGCCGGCAGATCCAAACGGTATGCCACGGGTCCACACCTCTCAATGATGACGAAGGGACCGATGAAATGCGGAGCTAATTTTCCTCTCACTCCGAATCGGTGAATGCCCTTCATAGGAGATACGTGGAGGTATACGTGGTCCCCAACATGGAAGTCCAGAGGACGACGTCTCTTATCCGCTTAGCTCTTTTGTCTGGACTGAGCGGCTTTAAGATTTTCTTGAATAAGCCTTACCCGCTCTTCAGCTTCATTTATGAGATCAACCCCGTAAATCACTCTCTCGCCAGATTCACACCAGTTCAAGGGTGTGCGGAACTTCCGGCCGTAGAGAGCTTCATACGGTGCCATTTTGATGGTCGTTTGATACCCATTGTTATACGCGAATTCCGCCAACGGTAGGTGATCGTCCCATCGCTTACCGTGGTGAATGGCACATGCTCGGAGCATGTCTTCGAGAACTTGGTTCGCCCTCTCCGTTTGCCATCGGTTTGAGGATGATATGCAGAGATTCTAATCAATTTGGTTCCTAGTGCGGCATGCAGCTGCTCCCAGAAACGAGCAACGAACAATGCACCTCGATCGGAGATGATCATCTGGGGAACTCCATGTAGGCATAGTATTCTTGCAATATATAGCTCCGCATACTTTTTGGCATGGTATCCCGTATGCACCGGTATAAAATGCGCTGACTTGGTTAACCGATCCACGATTACCCAAACCCAGTCATGCTTATTAGCAGTGAGAGGTAGCCCACCAATAAAGTCCATGCTAATATCCTCCCACTTCCATGCCGGAACATTTAGCGGTTGTAGGGTTCCCGCCTTCTTCATGTGGTCAGCTTTAACTCGCCGACACGTATCACATTCTGATACGTATTTAGCAACCTTCCTCTTCATCCGGGTCCACCAAAATTTGGTCTTCAGCTCTTGGTACATCTTGTTGCTGCCCGTATGAATAGAAAATTTGGATAAGTGAGCCTCATCCAAAATTTTCTTTCGCAGCCTCATATCACGGGGTACGACTATCCGGTCCTTGAACCATAGAGTGCCTTCATCATCTAACCGGAAACATCTCATTTCCCCGTTCTTCAATCTCCTTCTGATATGAGCCATGCCCTTGTCTTTCTTTTGAGCTTCCATAACCTCCTCTCTTATTGTGGGTATTAGAGCTAGATTATGTAGAGCTCCATATGGAACCAAGTAGAGGCTTGGCTCTTCCTCTTCTATCGGCGCAGTGGTCAAGTTATTAATACGAGACTTCCGGCTGAGTGCATCGGCAACCACATTTGCCTTGCCCGGATGATAATGAATTTCAATCTCATAGTCCTTGATCAGCTCCAACCATCGCCGTTGTCGCATATTCAACTCCTTTTCAGTAAACATGTACTTCAAGCTTTTGTGGTCGGTGTAGAGATGAACCAGATTCCCCAATAGGTAATGCCTCCACATCTTCAAAGCTAGTACCACGGCAGCAAGCTCGAGATCATGAGTTGGATAATGTTGCTCATGATTCTGTAATTGCCGTGATCCATATGCGACCACACGTCCTCCTTGCATGAGTACACAACCAAGCCCGACGCTGGATGCATCACAATAAACATCAAAAGGCTTGGTTGTATCTGGTTGAGCTAGAACCGGGGCTGTTGTGAGGTGTTTCACCAACGCTTGAAAAGCTTCCTCACCTGGCTTGCTCCAATCATACTTGATGCCCTTCTTCAGTAGCTCTGTCATAGGTTTGGAGATCTTTGAGAAGCTCGGGATAAACCTCCGGTAATATCCCGCCAAACCCAAGAAGCTACGAACTTCATGGACTGATGTTGGAGACTTCCATTTCAGCACTTGTTCAATCTTGCTTGGATCAACAGCAATGCCTTCTGCTGAAATAATATGTCCAAGAAACGGCACTTGGTTGATCCAGAATTCACATTTACTAAACTCCACATAGAGTTTGTGATCTCTCAGTCGTTGGAGCACAATATGCAAATGTTTAGCATGTTCCTCTTTAGATTTGGAATAGACCAAAATGTCGTCGATGAATACCACGACAAACTGATCCAGCTATGGCATGAACACCGAGTTCATAAGATACATAAAGTGAGCCGGAGCATTGATCAATCCAAATGACATGACAAGATACTCATAGAGTCCATATCTTGTCGAGAATGCTGTTTTCGGGATATCTTCCGCTCGGATCTTGATTTGATGATATCCCGACCTTAAGTACATCTTGGAGAAGACTTTAGCACCCACTATCTGATCGAAGAGGATATCAATTCTTGGTAGTGGATACTTGTTCTTTATCGTCACAACATTCAAAGGACGATAATCGACGCATAGCCTCAGCGTCTCATCCTTCTTCTTCACGAATAAGGCTGAGCAACCCCATGGTGATGAACTTGGACGAATGAACCCTTTGTCCATCAGGTCTTTGAGTTGCTCCTTCAGCTCAGCTAATTCATTCGGAGCCATTTTATATGGTCTCCGAGAGATCGGCGTGGTTCCCGGCATCAACTCTATTTTGAATTCCACCTCGCGCTCAGGTGGCAAGCCTGGAAGATCTTCAGGAAACACGTCCGGATATTCACGGACTACTGGAATGTCTTCTAACTTGCACGCCTCGGCATTAGAAACTTCCGGGTCTTTGGAACCCACTTCGCCGAGATACAATGTTTGACGCCCGTGAAGGGGAGAGTCCAAGTGAACACTCCTGTTCTCGATGTCCAGAACAGCCTTATGGAAGGTCAACCATGATATTCCCAATATGGCATTGATTCCTTGGTCTTCGAGAATGATGAGGGTGGTAGGATAAATTTTTCCACCCAAGCAAAGTGGTGCTCGAGAAACGACTTCATTAGTTGATATGTCTCCACCTGGCGAATGAATAAGGTAAGAACCTTTTGTGATAGTTGTGGAGATCTGATCCCGGATCACCGTTGCCCTGCTAATGAAGTTATGTGTCGCACCAGAGTCGAATAAAATTACAACCGGCTTGTCATTTAAGGTGAACCTGCCGGCAAGAACAGGTCCTCCTTTTGGCAGATCATCGACTGACACATAATTGACTGTTCCCACTTTTGACATAGCTTTTCTGGGCTGTCCCAGATCACTTTTTGGAACTGGACCCGCAGACATAACGTTGCTGCTCGGTTCAGTCGCTTCATTGACGTTGAGTTCATTGTCGATATGAAGTGGGACAGCACTCGGTTCAGCTGAGAAATCACCTTGTTTATCTTCAACCTCTTGAGGGCAAAAGTATTCTGGTGCACCTTGTTGATACTGAGGTGCATAAGAAATAAGTTGCTGCTACGGTGGAGGTGAATAAGACCTCTGTGGAGTAGAAGAGTCATTACACTCCCAGAATGATTGCACCTCTTGTGGAATCTCTCGACCGGAAGGTGAACGGATCACCAACCGATACTTCTGAGGCAGATGATTGTCTTCATCCTGTGATGAGTCCCTCTCCCTCTTTTCTTTGAGGTAGAGGTTGGAATAATATTCCTGAGTGATAGCACAGCTCACAAACTCATCAAAATTCTCTTGGCTAACTTGAGCCAATTCACATCGCAGCCTAGCGGTCAGCCCTCGGTAGAAATGATAACCCTTCATGGCTGGTGACTTCACATAGTCAGGGACATATTGAGCTAAGCGATTGAATTCCTTCGCATACTCAATAACACTCATGTCACCTTGCTTTAGGTTCCAGAATTCATCATGGCTTGTTTGCATTATGCCCGCAGGGATGAAACCAGCATGAAATGCAGCCTGGAACTCCGCCCATGTGACACGATGCCCTGCTGGTTGGACAGCAATGTATTCTGCCCACCATGCTCCAGCAAAGCCGTGAAGCTGCTGAGCGGCATATAGAGTCTTCGAGAATTCATCACATCGGATCAACCCAAACTTGGACTCAATGACCCGTAACCAGTGATTTGCTTCACAATGGTCAGCCGCCTCAGAGAATACCGGCGGTTCTGTCGCCAAGAAATCCAGATACGTGCTTTGGGTTGGCATGTGACGTTGAGCTTCTCGATCTATGCCTTGCTGAACTATAGTTTGGAGAGTGTCATTCATTTTGGCCATAATTTCCGCCAATCCGGTTGGCGATGGCTCTTGTGATGAAGTCGAGTCATTCCTACCTCGACGTGAACCTCCAATCTCCATTTGAGAATGTGTGCGTACCATACTGCATGAAACAAAATTTTGAGTCAATCAAAATTCTATCTCAGTAGTAAATAAATATAATCTAAACATGAACATGTCATGAACTTTATGAAAGCATAACCACATTCATGTTTAAACAAATCTTAAATACGCTTAACTAATCAGCGGGACTACCCTGACCAGTTCACACAAACTCCAAATTTTACTCAAGTTATCAACAGATTCTTGACTTGAGTTCAATACCAAAGTTTTAGTAAACTTCAGTAGCTTTCCAACAAGTACTTATGTGCTCCTTAAGGATTTTTCTACAGTAAGTTATGGCTTAAAAACAGAAAGGTCCAGAGAGGTGTTTGCTACTGTCCTGGTTCTGAATAGTTTGCCTTCAACTGGACTTTTCACCCACTTATCGTGTTATTTTGCTCTGGAGGTCTACACAGAAGTTGTATAGCACTTAAAGATCTTTCCAGAACTGTATCATACACCATAATTTGGTCAACCTACTCAGAGTTACGCTCTGTTAAAGTCCAGCAAGAATTCCTGCCAGAAACAGAGCACTCTGTTTTTGAAAACTTTGACACCTAATTATACTCTCATTTGAATCTTAGCTCAAAATAAGAGTTCAGTATCTAATATTTGTTTCAAACTTCCACTTTTAGTTGAAAGTTTGTTCATGAATCATTTCTTCAGAGGAAAGAGGATTATTAAGTGTAGTACGGTATCGATGCACCGTAAGACACATGTCGGTTCTACGTAGCCTCACCAAAAGAAAATCCTAAACCGGATTATACCGGCAGATACGTATTATCAGTGGCACTAAGATGGTCTCTCGCACACGTGTACTACACGGGATACGTACGTGGTTAATACCTGCAGAAGAACACTCAATAGTGGTGCACTCAAAGGTTGTTTCATTTCAGGCAGTTCCATATTTGAAAGTAAATACAAACGCCCGTATCATTGTCATATGGTCGTCCTTGAGTTAAGTCACGTCTCGAGGTACGTGATCGTGTTTCAACACCACACGAAGGGGAACACGAGTATGTCATGAACGGGTCGTCACGGTTGGGAATGTTATCAACCCAACAGATACCACCTACTGCCCTGCAGGGCACGCCGATGGCAAGCGCTGCGTATGTCCTCCTGGGCTACTTCCAGACGAACACACTCTCGTGTTACTGACCACCCGATGGGGTCTCCACTTACTTGCCTAATGTACGCTAGGGATCAGCGTTTCATATGAACTCAGGAACATGAAGAGTCCAAGAGTTTCATATTAAGATCTCACACCAAGCTGTGAGATCTAACCCTGAACCACTTTCCTCGTCAGGGGAGCTAACCGAAATTGAACCGCTTTCGGTGGCGTTCCTTACCATGTTTACCTGAGCACAGGTGCGTCGTTACATAATCAAAATTCAAAATTATAACAAGTAAGTTAGCAATGCCACTTTAAGTAACTTTACTACTATAGTCCTTATGTGGGCCTAATATCGTTTCCTCACCGTATCCTAAGTTTTTGTCGTAATACCATCCTTATTCCGTACGCTATTACCAATGCAGCTCTGATACCACGCTGAGAAGGGCCCGACCTCGATCATGGGGTCGTGCTGCCTCGCCCGGGAATCGCATTGGGTGGTGCCGTGTTATGCGGCACCCAACAGCACACAAATAAGGAACAATGTATTACATAAATCAAGGTGGAAGCTTACAATTGTTCTTCGTAAATAATTTACATAAAATAGCTACAGCCGAAGTCTATAACAGCTCACGTTGAATATATAAGAAGCACTCGAGAAGAGATCCAGCCCGCGGACTCCTCTAGCTAGCAACACGAAGACATGGCAGCGGCTAGGTTCTCCAAGTGTGACATGACTCGGAAGTTCCCGAGTCTCACCGGACAACCTTCTTTATAGCATTGCGGGTTACCTGCAAAACCACTTATATAGCAAGAGTGAGCACAAAGGCTAAGCAAGACTTAACCGTCTCTACTAAGACATGAAACTCTACATGAAAATAACCTAAGACTTAACCGGTCATTTGCGAAAAGACTAGCCTACGAGTTCACACTTAACTTTCAGATTTTAGCCATAATAGTAGTGACCATGCGATCAGCAACATTGGAACTCCACAATCAAACAAGAAACGCTTCATTCCAATATTACTTGTACCAAGGTAGAAAATAACTTTAGTTAGCTCTATCTCTACTTCAAACAAGGTTCTCATGCAGTTTAACATAACCATAGCAGCAATTATACTTTTGCAAACTGTTCCCACACAACTTGCTTACTACGTCACAACACAGTGAGCAAGCGGTACTCATAACCGCGAGGGACGGTGATTCGAATCAAACACTACCCAGATAACTCGACAAATACGCCCGCCTCTGAAGACCCAACTCTGGGGTCCTTCATTACGTCATATGTGGCAACCTTTCTCAGGCCACTAAACTGTAGAACCGGTCGCGCCGTCTCGGGCTCATAGGTCTAACGAGACGATGTGGTATGCCTCTACAATCTAGTGAACCTGGTACATCGGTTTCCTGGTTCCCATATATCAGTAAGCATCCGGTACACAACTCAATACTTGCTCAGCGGGGCCGCACACGCTTCGGTCCTTAACCAACATAGGCAGACTACTCGATCAAGACCTCGTCTTGTCGCTGTCTAACCCCTCTGCCCGGTCTCATATTTAGAAATGTAAACTTTAGTTTGCTTCCTTTCCCAATCACACTTATGATATTCTGGACTACAGCTCACGAGTAGATTCCAACTACTCGTCTTCTATCGGATACCCTAGTCTATTTAGCATGGCCTTATTCTACAGCGATGACACAATTCTACCCCCAACCTCAGGGTTCATTTTTGGTTATGCAAGTGGGGTATAAAACATCCTTGACCTAATGCACATACAAACTTTGACCCATAGTAGTGAACAAAGTAAAAACATTAAAAACAACTTAAGTGCAAACCGGGGCTTGCCTTGGTTTTTCAGGTGACTAAAGTCAGTTGAGAGAAAGTCAGTTTCTGATGTCTTGAAGTTCACTCCTGCCATTCTTGTTCCTTGATCCAAGTTCACCCCCCTCCTTCTTCACTTTCCACGTTTAATCACTACACGTTATGAATATGCATGCATGTTTAATTATAAAACTTTTGCTAACAAGTTCTAAAGACAAGTTTTAAAACTGGAATTCTGTTTAAGAATTTAAAATGACACTGGGGGTGGTGGTTTGGGTGTTTGTCTAAGCACTAAGATCAAGTGATGAGTGGGTTTCATCACTTGGGTGGGGATCAACTAATGAGGTTGAACAGGACATAATGATCCAGGGCTCCAATGGAGCTGAAAATTTTCTTGTGAGTTCCTTGTCACAAGAAAGTCCTCTGGACCAAAATTCAGAATATTTCATTAAGTGGATCACCCAGAACAATTCCCTAAGCATTTAGGCAAAGAGGAATTAATTCTGAATAAATTTGCACTTTCATGCAAATTCAAGTGAACTAAAATTCCATACATAGCTCAGAGATTATGCCTGGATTTTCCTAGGATTTTTTGAGCTAAGGAATGGCTAGAATTGAATTTCCATGTTTTGGAAATTTTCTGAAAATGTTTCTGTATTCATTTGAATACAGAAACTTAAAATCAGAATTACCCTAACGAAATCAACTCCAAATGAGCTGAAACTTTTACAGGAGTCTCCTAATATCCTAAATACTATTATGGCAAAATTTGGGGTTTTTGGATGAACCAAACTCCCTCTAAAATTCTTTTGCTGAAAAGCTTTAAAGAATTTTCCAGAATTTTCTATTTATTTTCATGCAAATTGGGTTGCATATTTGGATAGAGATTTTTATCCTGAATCCAACCCAATTTGAATCACTAAAGTTGGAGCTCCCTAGCAAAAGTTATGCAGTTCCAAAGTTTGAACTTAATTTGGACTTCAAATTAATCACAGAATTGTTTAAACTCTGACTGCAGGCCCCTCGTACACGTGTCAACCGCGGGAACTATGCCACACGGGGTCAGAGACTTTTTCCCGCGTCGTCACAGCTTGATCCAGGGCCACAGAGGATCCGCACCTTTATCTTCAGCCGCTGACGAGTGGGGCCTTAGGGGTCTTCTTCTTCCTCCCGCTCACGCGCCTCCCCCTCGCCGGCGCTCCTCTGGAGCTCGCCGGACCCAGCTTTCCGGCTGCCTCTCAGCCGGAGACTCGCCGCCTGTGAGTTTGGGAGGTCGGGAAACATGTCTACGGGGTTGGCTCTGGCTGCCGGTGGCCGGACTACCCGCGGCGACGAGCCGCGGCCCTCGGTGACGATCGGCACCGTCACCCGGCCCCTGTAGCCCGCATGGCCTCAACGTGGCTCGAAAACGGCAGCAAGTGGGAGTTCACCGTGTGCCCGAGTGCCCCCGCCATGATTGCCGATCGGAAAGCTCGGAATTAGCCCCTAATACAGGGTTGCAAGCCAGGGTTGGGGAGGGGATCGGGTCGCTAGCCAGTCTAGTTTATTTGTGCATGATTTGATGAGCTAAGAACAAACAACAAATGAGAATTTCGGGTTTTCATACCGGATCATCGGTCGGGGGCCGCCGGCGAAGTTTTCCCGAATTCTGGTTCGGTGGTTCACGGATTTGCTTGAGGTTTGGATGGAAGCAGCAGGGCTCGCTGGTGCGTCCGTGGATGTCCTCGCTTGGGCGTGAAAGGCGCTAGACTCCGCTGTCCACGGGAGCCCGGTTGAGTTCAGTTCTCGGGCCAGTATATGCACGCACGGTTCTTGGTCGGGGCAGCTGAAACCCTCTCGGGTTCGTGCCGAGAACACAGAGGGAAGTCCCCTGGTGCCGATTTTCAGCTTGGGAGGCGCTGTGGCACGAGCCTGGCAGTCTCCCGATCAAGGACTCGAGGCAGCTATGAGCAGCGGCCCGATTTCCTTTCTTGCGTGGGGAAGAAGCAGCGAACGGGGACTCGATCATTTGGGGATGGATCACGCCGAGAGTTAAGGCGCCACGAACAGCTCTCCAGCACCGCTACTTCGGTGAGGAGGTGGAAGCAGTCTGCCCTCGGTGGCGCCTGGAGCTTCGCTCAGCAGCTCAGTTGAACCGATACAGGGAGCTGAAGACTTAGTCGGTAAGTAAATTGCCTCCTCTCAATGACAAGGGGTCCCACAGCTCCTCCCTCCAAAAGATCTCCAATTTTTGGCCTAGTGCAAAATTCAGCTATGAGGGATCCAAATTCAAAAGCCATTTTGCCATTTGACAATTTATGTCACAGTTTCAAATTTAAATTCAAATTTGGATGAAATTTACAAGTTCCTTTGACATTCATATCAAAGCCCCCTCAAATTTGCTCAAAACTTGGCTCCCTCATAATTTGGACCTGAGGAATTCAAATATGTCATCTGATCTTTGAGTTGGCTATTGCAAATACAACTTCTCAAACAACAGTTTGAATTTCCTCTTTTGAAAATGCCTTTCTTCCTTTTGAAGTGACCCTTTTAGTTCAAACTGAATACAAAGTTTTATTGCACAAGCCAACACTTCCATGAGTATACAAAAGTTTTTTGTAAGTCCCATTTCTTGCATATAAACTCAACTTTATTCATAGCTCAAGTTTTCTATTTACAAGTTTTAGGACTTTTACACTTAGGTGGTTTGGACATATCCAGCGGAGACCTCCAGAAGCACCGGTTAACAGTGGGATTTTAATAGGTAGAGAAAATATTAGGAGGGGTAGAGGACGACCAAGGTTGACCTGGGAGGAGGCGGTAAAATGAGATTTGAGAGATTGGAATGTATCCAGAGACTTAGCTCATGATAGGACCGCATGGAATGTAGCAATTCATGTGCCAGAATCCTAGTCTTGTTTTTTTCTTTTTTCTTTTTTCTTTTCTTATTTTTTCTTCTTTCTTTTTTTTTCATTTTTATTTTTGTTCTTTTTTTTCCTTTTTTTTCTTTTTTCTTTGTTCTTATATCTCTTCCTCTCTTTTTACTTCATTGATATTGGGTTTCATGTCTAGCCGACCCCAACATGCTTGGGATAAAGGCTTGGTTGTTGTTGTTGTATAAGGAAGATATTGGAAGGAACCCGCAGAAAACTGGAGAAGATGACCTCAACTTGCTCTGAAATTTTTACAGTGGTCCATAGATCATACAGAGCTATGGCTTGCAAAATTTCAGACAAAGTTGATGTAAGATGTGGCTTAAAGAATTTTCTTAGCTATTTGGCTTCTCTGAATCCCTATGGCAATTCTAAGGTCTTGGCATACCACACTTTTGGCTCTTTAGAAACTTGGGAGTCTTATGAGTCTATAGGACTTGGTTTCATCATTTGGAGTTCCCTACACAGAGATATGGAATTTACAAGATTGGGCCAAAAGCTGGGAAAATGTTTCTGTTATTTTCCTAATTTTCAGAGACATTCAAGATTGAATCATCATTTGACCTAGCAAATGAGGTCCAATGCTTCTGAATTTTTTTACTGGAGTTCAAGTATATTTAGAGTAAGGTTCTTCCCAAAATTTGAAATTTTCCAATAAACAGAACTCCTCTAATTAATTCCCTAAGATTTTAATTAATTGAATTATTGAGCCAAATCCAGGAATTTTCATACATATTGGGATGCTCCTCTAGACAGTATTCACTGAGAGGAATCCAATGAAATTTATTTGACAATTTTTGGATGTTCCTACTGAATGTTATGAGCATTTCAAGTTTGAGGGAAATCTGAACAGAAATTGGGTAAAATTTAAACCGCTGACAGTGGGACCCACCTCTTTCTTCAACCTCGCAACAGCAGGGCTCGGGTGGCGGCGCCCTCCGGCGAGGTCCGCCGGAACCAATTTACTGGCCGCCTCTTGGGGCAAAACTCGCCGCCCCCCTTACTTTCCACCACTGAACCAGTCTAGGGGGTCGCCGGCCACCAGCAACGCCCAGAAATACCCGCGCACTGGTGGAGTGGAACCTAGGGTTCCGGCGACATCGGGCGACCTCATTTCTACCTCAAACTTTCAGATTTCTGGCACTAAAGCATCAGGGAATCGTGGAGAAGCTAGAAATGGCTGCCCATCCCAATGAAACGGCCGGCAAACTAGGGCTCCAAGGTGAACCGAGGTCGTTTCCAATGGTAGCGCGAAAATCGGCTAGAACTTGGTCATTTCTTGATGATTATACTCGATTCTTCTTCGAGGATGAGCGCTAGGAGATGTAGAACTTACTTGTAGGCTAGCTCGAGCGTTTGTTAAACGTATAAACCAAATTTTTGGTTTTGGCCGAGATAGGTACATTGCACTAGGGTTCGGAAGTTTCTAAAATTCATGCTACACGGTGGAACGTTTGCCAAACGGCTTGCAGCTACACCATCTAGGGCTACCCACGCACCTTTCTTGTGTAGTAAGTTGGAGGAGAGGTGGCCCGGAGCATGTTGTCCACAGTGAGCAAGTTTGGGTTCCACCGGGTCACCTCGGCACGTCGGCGACGTTCCTTAATTGGAGGCCAACAGCAGCAAGAAACGTCGGAGTGGAGAAGGGAAAACTCCAAAGCACATGTGTGCGCTTCTTTTTGGTGTTAACACCTCGAGCAACCGATGATCGGCGCCCGTGTGCGATGGAAAAACAGAGGCGCGGCCTCATTGAACTATTCTTCGCGGGAGAGTCACCGAGAGGCACGTGAGTGAGTGAGAGAGGGGAAATTGCGTCGGTGTACTCATCGCGGGAAGGATTAGGCCGAGCAACAAGCGGAAGCAGGAGCTGGAGTAGGTCGGCTGCAAAGCTCACGAGGTGGCACACGCGTGAGGCCTTCGGCTGGTCCGAGTGAAGAGTAGAGAAGCCTTCGGGTGTAAGTTCAACACTTCGCTGACAAGTGGGCCCAATTTCTCCCCTCTTCTTTTTTTTTTCTGATTTCCATTTAACTTAGTAGACAAGCTCCACATATGGTAGAAATTGGTAGATAGGCTAAAAACAATATTAGGAACACAATGGTGCACTCACATTTGGATTTCGGTGAAGTTGGACTTTGAAACTGAAATTTAAATTCAAAATTTGAATTGCCCCCTGTTTTAATTTCCAACAAACATAAAATCCTTTCCAATTGACCTGAAAATTTGCCGGGCTACCATTGGATGTATGGAGTACCAAATTGTGGATTTAGATCTCCCGGTTTGGAAATTTTTTGCAAGTTCACTTTAGCACTTTGAGCTCACATCTTTATATTAAAAAATTTAAAATCCCTCTCATTTTCCTAGGTGTGATTGGGCAACTCCACTTGCTAGAATTTTGGGATTTCACTGTGGAGGGCTGAAGTAACCATCCTATCTAACTGTAGGGTTGTCACACGGCACTTCGCACCCACATGGAGAGCTACAATGGCAGAAGCTATTGATGATACTGCATGGGATGCACTCACCGGACTGTGCTACGCCTTCCGTGAGCAGCTTGAGGACACTACCTTTGAGCTGCACCCATATTGAAAGAGTGGTACAATGAAGATCATTGGACCCCATGGAGGAGCTCTTTCCAACCCACAAGCTGCTGACATATCTCAGAGGTTGCTCATGGTGTTAGGAAACCTCTATGCAAGCGCACAAGAAGAGATCCGCTGCCTCTGCAAGAAGCTGTACTTGCTGGAAAAACAAGAGACTCGTGCCAACACGGGAACAAATGGAACACCAGCGTCATTTATCCCTACATGTGAGAGGGGCCCCAGCCCGTGTCACGGGGCCGTGCCGCTCGCCCAGGAATTGCATTGGGTGGTGCCGTGTTATGCCGCACCCAACAACACACATATAAGGAAAACTGTATTACATAAATCAAAAGCGGAAACTTACAAAGGTTCTTTGTAAATAATTTACATAAAATAGCTACAGCAGAATTCTATAAACAGCTCACGTCGAATAATTAAGGAGCACTCGAGAAGAGGTCCAGCCCGTGGACTCCTCTCGCTAGCAACACGAAGACATTGCAGCGACTAGGTTCTCCATGTGTAACATGACTCGGAAGTCTCCGAGTCTCACTGGACAACCTTCTTTATAAGCGTCAAAATTAACCTGCAAAACCACTCATATAGCAAGAGTGAGCACAAAGGCTCAGCAGGACTTAACCGTCTCTCCTAAAGCATGCAACTCTACATGAAAGTAACTTAAGACCTAAACATGTAATTTGCAAAAGGACTCACCTACAAGTTCATCCTTAACTTTCAGATTTTAGCCATCACATTAGTGCCCTTGCGCCCAGCAACACCGGAACTCCACAATCAAACAAGAAACGCTTCATTCCAATGTTACTTGTCCAAAGGTGGAAATTAACTTTAGTTTGCTCTATCTCTACTCCAAACGAGGTTTTCATGCAATTCCAATTATCATAGCAGCAATTTAAAACTTCGCAAACTGTTCTCACACAACTTGCTTACTATGTCACAACACGGTGAGCAAGCGGTACTCATAACCGCCAGGGACAGTGATTCGAATCAAACACTGCCCGGATAACTTGACACATGTGCCCGCCTCTGAAGACCCAAATATGGCGTCCTTCATTACGTCGTATGTGGCAACCTTTCGCAGGACACCCGACTGTAGAACCGGTCGCGCCGTCTCGGGCTCATATGTCTAACAAGACGATGTGGCATGCCTCTACAATCCAGTTAACCTGGTACATCAGTTTCCTGGGTCCCATATAGCAGTAAGCATCCGGTACACAACTCAATACTTATCATGGGTGCCGCACACGCATCGGTCCTTAACCGACACAGGCAGAGCTACTCGACCAAGACCTCCTCTGGTCCCTGCCTAACCCTCCTGCCCGGTCTCATCTTTGGAAATGTAAACTTTAGTTTGCCTCTTGTTCAACCAGACCTATGCAATCCTGAACTATAGCTCGCGAGTAGATTCCAACTACTCGACTTCTACCGGATGTCAAAACCTATTTAGCACAGCATTATTCTACAGCGGGGAAACTCTATTCTACCCCTCACTCCAGGGTCCATTTTGGTTATGCAAGTGGAGTATAAAACATACTTGACCTAATGCACATACAAACTTTAACCATAGTAGTGAACAAAGTAAAAACCTTATAAAACAGCTTAAATGCAAACCGGAGCTTGCCTTGGTTTTGCAGGAGACTAATGTCAGATAATTATGAAGTTAGTTGCTGATGACTTGAAGCTTAATCACTGCCCTTCTTGCTCCTTGATACAAGCTTTACTTCTCCTCCACTTTTCCACGTTTAATCACTACACGTTATGAATATGCATATATGTTTAATTGTAAAGCTTTTGCTAACAAGTTCTAAAGACAAGTTTAAAACTGGAACTCTGTTTAAGAATTTAAAATGACACTGGTCCTAGTGGTTTGGGTTAGGGTTAAGCAACATGATCAAGTGATAAGTGCATTTCATCACTTGTGTGTTACTCATCTAAGAGGTTAAACAGAACAGTACTGATCCAGGGCTCCAATGGAGCTGAACATTTTCAAGCGAGTTCCTTGTCACAAGAAAGTCATCTGGACCAAAATTCAAAATTTTTCAATGAGTAGTTCACTTAGAACAATTCCCTAAGCATTTAGGCAAAAGGAATAAATTCTGAATAAACTTGCACTTTCATGCAAATTCAAGTGAACCACAATTTCAAACATAGCTCAGGGAGCATGCATGAAGTTTCCTAGGATTTTTGGAGCTAAGAATTTCCCAGAACTGAATTTCCAAGTTTTGGGAAATTCTCTGGAATTGTATCTGTATTCATTTGAACACATAGACTTGAACTCAGAATTCTCCTAACCAAATCAACTCCAAAAGATCTGAAACTTTTACAGGAGTTCACTGACACCCTAAAGAATATTCTGGCAAAATTGGAGGATTTTTGGATGAACTAAACTCCCTCTAATTTTTTTTTGCAGAAAAGTTTATAGAATTTTCCAGAAATAAATAATGACTTTCATAGAAATTGGGTTGCACATTTGGATAGATCTTACCAAGTTGAACCTAACCGAATTTGAATCACCTAATTTGGAGTTTCCTAGCACAAATTATGAATTTCTAAGCTTTGCTTGAAATCTGGAATTAATTTTCTACAGAAAACCTACCCGGACCCGCTGTTTAAATGGCAGCCAATAGAACGCGAGCGACACCGGTTACAGGGTTTGCCCGCGTGCAGCCACACTGGATCACACGCCACAGCAGATCCGGATTTTAAATTTTCAGCCGCTGACATGTGGGTCCAACGGGGTCTTCTTCTTCCTCGATCGATTTCCCACGCCTTCCCCTCGCCGGCAGCAGCGGCGATCTCGCCGGACTCGGCTTCCTGGCCGCATCTCAGCCGGGTACTCGCCGCCCGGGGGTTTTCGGTGGAGGGGAAGCGATCTACGGTGTCGGCACAAGCTCTCGAGACCCAGAATCAGGTCGGCGGTGTGCGGCAGCATTCGGTGAAGCTCAGCGCCGATGACGGGTCACTTTAGCCAACGATAACATCGAGTGATCGGCTCTACAGCATGAGTGACACCTAAGGAAGGTCGACATGGGCATAACGTAGCTCGGGAACAGCGGTTACTAGGGTTTCACCTGGTGCCCGATCGTTCCTGCCATGGCCGGCGCTCGCAAAACTTGAAATGGGCTGCTAACACCGGGTTTCAAGCTAGGATTGTGAAGGAGATTGGATCACCATTGAGTCTAGATCATTTAGGCACGATTTGGTGATCTCTAAGTGAGAATTAAGCGTGAATTTTGGGGATCCTTACCGGAGGGTCCATGGTCGTACACCAGGAGAAAAACTCCGAATTCGGCCGCTAGAGATCACCGCTTGAGCTGAGCTTCGGGGAGAAGCACCACGGTGGTCCAGCGCACCTCTGAGCATCTTTGCTTGAGTGTGAAACCCACTGTGGTGAGCTGTCCACGTGAGCTTGCTTGTCGGTTACCCTCGTCTTTCCGCAACACCCCCGGTTCTAGGGTGGGGAACGCTGAGAGCTGCGGTCTGTCGCGCTGAGGAGGTGAAGGGCGACCAGGCTTTGCCGTTTTTCAGCTCAGGGAGGCGGTGCGTGCGAATTTTTGCCAATTTTTGATCGGAGCAGAGAGGCGGCGGCAAAGTTCTGTTCGGCTGTTGCTCGAGGAAGAGGCAGGGTACCGCAGCTCGGGTTAGGGGGCAAACGGAACACGCTGAGATGTGAGTGGAATGCCGAGCAGGTCGCCAGCGTGAGAGTAGAGCAAGGAGGTGTCCTCCCCGTGAAGCCTCGGTGGCGCCCGCAGCCACTTCAGTGAGTTCGAGTGCGATCCGATCAACAGAGACTTCAGTTGCAAGTTTCCTCCTCTCAATGACAATTGGGTCCCACTGCTCTTCCCTCTCCATATATCTTCCAATTTTTGGCACAGTGCAAACTCCAACCATGAGGAACTCAAATTCAAAAGCCATTTGCAAATTGACAAGTTTTACCTCAGTTTTAAATTTGAATTCAAATTTCAAGGAAATTCATAAGCCCCTTTGGTATTCATACCAAGCAACTCCAAACTTTCTAAAACTTTGCATTCTCACTAATTCAAACCTGAAGAATTTGAATATGTCCTCTGAATTTTTAGTTGGCCACTGCAAATAAGAATTTTTAACCAACAGTTTGAATTTCCTTTTAGGAAATGGCCGCCTTTTCCTTGAAGTGAACCATTTAGTTCAAACTGAGTTTAAAGTCCTCTTGCACATGACAACAATTACATGTTTAGAAAAGTTTTTGCAAGTCCCATTTCATGAATTTAAACTCAACTTTATTCAACATTCGAGTCTCGCCTTTACAAGTTTTTGGGACTTTTACATTCCTCCCCCCTTAAAAAGAATCTCGTCTCGAGATTCAAAATTAAGAATAATGTGGGGAGGACAACTATCAAACATAAGCCTCTAATAAGTCCAGATGATTGCGTCGTAAATACTCCTCGCTTTCCCATGTAGCTTCATCGGACGTGTGATTTTCCCATAGCACCTTGAAAAATCGCAGCGTCCGGTTTCTGGTCTCGCGAGTCTTTTCATCAATTATCCGGGTTGGGTGTTCAACATAAGTGAGGTCCGGCTTCAAATCTGCTATGCCTTCCGTGAGAATCTCCGTTGGAACTTTCAAACACTTCCGCAACTGAGATATGTGGAAGACGTTATGAACTCCGGCTAAGGCTGCCGGTAACTCCACAGGGTATGCCATGGGTCTGTAAGGGCCTAGGTTTTTGGCACATTTTCAAAGTGTTCATCACACCACACAACCCTCATTTGAGGAAACTTTGTGAATACATTTGAAGAGCAAGTAAACACCATCAACATGGTCATTAGAGAAGAAACTCACAAAATGCAAAAGTGGCATATTTCACATGCATCACATAGGGGCTGAGCATATGAAAAACTCCTACACCTTGCTAAGAATGCTCATGCCAAATTTCACACAAATCCAAGACCTTTTTGAGGTCTTTTTGGGTATAACTAGAAAGAGGGCAGTTTGAACTCAAATTCAAACTACTTCCATCCCAAAAGTTCAAAAGTGGGAGGCATATTCTTACTCAGCACATTTTTGTGAGCTCACACACCAATTTACACTCCATGTGGAGTTGATCTTAACATGAGCAAAGTTTAGTAAATTCAAACTTAATTTTAATTTCAAACTGCATATGTGCTGAAATTATATTCAAACTCTCCACAATTTGAATTCTATCCAATCCAAATGGGCATTTGGTAGATAATTCAAATTCTAAAGGGTATTAGGGGGATTACTGTTTGTAGCAGTGGGACGAAGTTAATTTCAGAGGTTAAAAGGAGGGTGGGACCCACATGTCAGCCTCAATAGCAAATCCAACCGACTGAAGACCGGGCACTCGGTTTCTCGGGCTTCATCCGAGGGCGTCACTGAGCTGATCACCGGGACAGCTCCTGCTTGGCCTGAGCTGCGTCGACTGACGTTGCCCCTCCTTCTTATGCCTGCAGCCGAGCCGATCAAGGACAGAACCGCTCAGTCTTTGCTCCCTCACGCAAGAAACTGATCAGAGCAGCCGCTGCTCCTCCGATCGTCGGCCATCCGCCAAGCTCGCGTGTAAACCTCAGCTGAGCATCAAACCGGCACCACAGGACTCTCCACTACCCCCTCAAACCATCATCGAGTGAGATAGTGCTCCATACACCGAGAACCACACCGTTCTGCAGCGGCCACTACACAGCCGAGAGGAGGTGCTCTCGTGGGCAGCCTCACCCCGGGCTTGTCACGGCCAAGCCAAGCTGTTTCCGGACGCGCAAGGACCTCCTACAGCTCACCTCCGAAGCTTGAGCCAAGAGGTTGAGCGTCGACGGCGAATTTTGCAGTTTGCTTCCATCCGGTGCAAAGTCACCTTCGGGTGAGAAACTTTGAAATTCCAATTTGGTTCTCGTTTAAATTCCACGAAACTTCGCACATAGGAACTAGACTTAGTGGCGCACAAGTTGGCTTCACAACACCTAGCATGAGAACCCCTGTACATGGCGTATTTCCAAGCTTGCCAACGGCGGCTTATTCGGGAAGCAACGGGCGCATGGTGAGAGCCTGCATAGGACCTCTCCCGAGCTGCTTTGAGCCCATGCCGGCCTTCCCTAGGATGCACTGATGCTCTACGAACGATAGCTCGACCTTTGGGGTGCTAGGAAGTCCGGCCGACACGGCCGAAGTTCTGCCGAGGTCGCCGCTCATCGACGGCCGTGTTCCGGTGATTGCCACGACGAGCTGAGCCCAGCATCATGTTCCCCGGGTGGAAGAAGGCAGAGGCGGCCATGATCATGAAGTTTGACACACGGCAGAGGCCACCGGCGAGCACTCCGGCGAGGGTTCGCGGTGGCCGAGCGTGGGAGGCCGAAGGTAGACGAGGCCCCCGGTCCCATGTGTCAGCGGGCGATATTTTAAAACCTGAGATTAGCTGTGGCACCGGATCGGTGCAGCTGTGCACGAAAGATTCTGTAGCCCCGTGTGTCGACCGCTGAGAAGTTGACACGTAGCCCGGTCGAACAAGCAGCAATTTAAACATTTCCCCGATTTTCAGATTTAGTTCAAACTTCAAATCCACATAACTTTGGGTAGGAAATTCCAAATCAAGGGAACCAAATTTTGTTGGATTCAACTCTCTGAGTACTTTCCAACAAATCAAGTTTCACTTAATGAAAATCCTTAGTTCTCCCGAATTAACTCTTCAAAGTTTAAACTTTTTAGAATTGTAACTGGAGAACCCTTTGGAGGAAAATTCTGAAATTTTCCTAGGATGTTCACCATAATATCCTTGAGCTACCATAAAAATTTCAGACCCATTTGGGCTCATTTGATCCACCTAATGGTGTGATTAATAAAACTGTTCCAGAGAAAATAGAAAAATGTCCAGAAACATTTTCAGAATTTCACTGAAATTGTTTAGCTCATATCTTTAGCTAGGAACATTCAAATTAAGTGAGACCAACTCTATTTGAACCTATGAAAATCTAGTTTTCAGAAAGTCATGGTTTGCTCCATGAAAATCTTTAGAACACCCTATGAGCTAAAATTAAGGTGATGTACGTAATTATTTGTGGAGAGCTCAAATGAGCTTTGCTGCAAAGAAAACTTGGCCAAGTCTCTGTTTAGGTTGTATCCAAACCATAGTAAAAATTTCAGGGTCATTGTGTCTGTATAGCAATACTTATAGTCTTCACAAGTTTAACTTCAATTCAAATTCATTTAAATTGATACATATACATGTTTATCTCATGTAGTCGCTAAGGTTGAGGAAGAGCCCAAAGTCTTAGACTTTGTCACTCCATAGGAACAGCTAGCCTACGACCAAGAGCAGCAAGTCAAGCTCCAGCTTGCATTAACCTTTTTACAAATTTTTACTGTCTTGAGAACTTACTTTGAGCACCCACTTACTTCTTGCATTAGAGTTTTGTTTGAAACCCAAATGCATATCCAAGAAAACCCTGCGTTGGGATTAGGTTTGAAAACCTCATTAGCTACTGCAATGCTAAGATAGTATAGGATTCGTTACAAGTCGAGTAGTCGGAACTACTAGCGAGAATAGGCTAGAAGCACATCGCTGGGGTAAAGATAGCAAATGAAACACATGGCGATAAAAATGAGGTTGAGTGGAGAGTAAGGGCAGCAGGACTTTGGGGACTGGGTGCCATAGCTCCAGTTGTGTCGATTGAGGACCGAGCCGTGTGCGGGCCTGTTGAACAAGCTAGAACAGTACCGAAGACCTACCTGCTATATGGGAACTGGGAAACCGTCGTAACTCGGGTAGCTGGGTGTTGAGGAATAGCTGGTCGTTCAGAGGGTAGGTTGAGAGCTCGACGTGTAAATTGGCTGGCGGCACTGCAGATGTGCGCGCAGAGACCTCTTGCTTGGGACGATCGGACCGGTTCAACAATTGGCTGACTAGTGAAAGGTGGTTGCGTACGACGTCCGTGATGGTTGCTGTAGGCAACATCGAGTACGGGCATACGTGACGGGTTATTCAGGTAACCCTGCAGGTGTAAATCGATTATAATTGCCATCCCTCACGGTCAGTGAGTACCACTTGTTCATTGTACCGTGACGTAGAAAGAACAGTCTAGATACATGTTAAAAGTTTGCTGACTTGAATGTTATACTTTGCTTGTTAATGTCATGTTGTAGTTTAGAGCTAATTAAAGTTCTTTTTAACTTTAGGCAAAGTACATGAGAGAAATGCGTTTCTTGTTTGATTGCGGCTCTCTCATGTGCCTTAGCGTAAGGTTCTCCACAACCTGCTGCTCAAACTTGAAAGTAAGGTTCCATTAATTAGGCGAGTCCTTTGCAACTTATTTTACCTCATGCACCCTAAAACCTTTCATGTAGAAGTTTCATGTATAGGAGAGACGGGTCAGTCTTGCTGAGCCATTGTGCTCACTGCTTGTGTTTGAAGCTTTTGCGATGCTTTATGAGGAAGGGACTCCCGAGAAGTAGACGGAACCTCAGGAGGGGAACCCTGTCGAGTGGGAGTCGTGCACGCCCCCGTGTTAGTGTGGTTGCGTGCTAGCGGGGACACGTTCACGGGCTGAACGTGAACTCGATGCGTAGTCTACGCCCGTGAGTGTAGACTGAACTATTTTGTTGTAAAAATGTTCATAAACTGGTTTATGTAATAAAACTTTGCTTCCTCTTTGTATCTTTGATGTATGTTATCCGGTGCTGTGCAACACAGCACCCCTCAGCGTGATCCTAGCTCGATGAGGCCGTGGGGCCGCGTCAGCGTGGTATCAGAGCTCGCTTGAGGTTTAACGCACTACAAAGGTCATCTTTTTCAAAAATTCGGTGAGGAACGAGTTAGTAGCCCATATAAGGATGTTATTAGGGTATAGAAAGTGGCATACTAACCTATTTGCTTATGTCGGAAAATCATGCATCTCGGGACGCTTTATGTCTTGGGGGTGCACGTAAGCGCTGTCCACCAGTGCGCACAAGCTGAAGGCTTGAGCCCCACGGGTGGCAGGTAACCCGACCCGCTTTAATATCCTCTATGACTCTTCATGTCGTTTGGGGTATTCGAGCAACACTATTACCTGGCGTGCTTTGGGCAAATTTGGGAGACTCCGTCACGTGGTCAGTAACGTGAACACGTAGCTCAAGGCGTGTTTGGCTTGAGAACATCCGGGCGAGTGATGACGGCCGGGTGTATGAACTGTATGGGTACCGGACTCGGTGTGCAGCCGAGTCTGACGATTGTATGTGTTATTTGCAGGTAGTCTAACCACTAAACAGTAGATGTGTAGCATCCGTGTGCGAGAGACGCTTAGTGCCACTGAGCTAACGAAGCTGGCTAAGTCCGGTATAGGTTTTTCTTTGTGAGGAACGTAGTACCGACATGATCTGGTGATGCATCGACATCACACCCCACTAAATGATCAACTTTATGGTAAAACATGAAAGTTTTAATCTGGAGCACTAAAACTTTGATGTAACCTCTTCCCTTAACCAGGACATTCAAAGTTATCAAGTTTTCAACTTATAGGATAATAAGGATAGAGTCCGCAGTTTCAGCTGAAATAAGGCTGAAGTTAAGCAGAGGTTAGAGGTTGAGTTCTTTCGAGGTTGGGATCATATGATACATTTCTGGAAATATTTGGAAGAGCTTTACAACTTTTCTGTTGATGTCCAGAAGTGTTTCATCCCCTAACCAAACGAAAAATGCAGTAGAGTTGAAACTGTCCAGAAAACAGGGCAGAGGAAAAACTCTCTGTAACTCTCTGTAAATTGAGCATAACTTCCTGCATAAAAATCCAAAAATAGAAATTGAGATAGTTCTGAAAATTTTATGAGATGGGTTACGACTTTGTAACAGAAAGTTTTGTCAAATTTGGTGTAGAATTTTCCAAATATCTCTAGAAATTCTGTCATCTTTGACATCTCATAACTTTTGAACCAGGACAGATATTAGGCCAAGCAAACACTTTCTGGAAATCGATTGAAATTAGCTTTAACTTTGATTTTGAACTCCAGAATTGGTTTTTCTGTTAGCATTGTCTAAATCAGGTTGAAATGGAAACTGATCAGGGCTGTCATCTTGGACAGCAGATCAGTAGTCAAATTTGTTTGGGTTTGAACTATGTTTCCAAGTTTTACGAGTTCAATGACATGTTTTACGTTATAACTCAATAGTTTACTGTTCAAATAAATATTTGACATTTCTCAAATATGTTTCTACAGATGACAGCGGATAGACAATTGGAGAACGGGTGGCTGGTGTCCCACTGTTCTCACTGCAGCGGTTATCCGGAAGTGTTGAAGCAAATGCTTCAATATTTCGGGTACGTTGAGACGCAGCAGTACCTCACCAAGGAAGAAGGCGAGGAGGGGAATAAGACGTGGACGATCCATGTCAAAGTTCCTGCAGGACCTATGCCACCTGGTTGGGGACCGTTCACCGTCACGGTGAGAGGTAGACAGCCGGAGGAAATGTGGCAAGTGGCAGCCCGCGACACCATGTCGCATTTCTGCCAACTACACGTGAGAGCTATGGAGGCCACTCCATACACACTCGTTCTGGTGGAGGGACGAGCTGATCATGTGTGGGGGCAAAGGTAAATAGAGGCAACAGATCCGGATTGCCAAAGGTACAACCCCGCGGAGGCGAACCTCAGCCTCCAGTTGAGGGCAGGGAAAGCTGTGATGGACAGCCAAGCTGTTCATACGGGATGTCTCACCGTGAAGCTCAAGGAGATCAACAGCCGTGGAGATCATTTCGAGGGTGCTCACAGCGCACTCCGCAATGTTCTCCTTCCGACGATCAATCAACTGAACAAACAACATAATCAGTTGCATCGTCTGAAGAAGGCGAAGAGGAAAAGCCGTGTTGACATCACGGCTTTGCAACAACAGGTGCAGGCCCTGACCCAGCAGAACGAGGTCCTCACTCAAGAGCGGGATGACGCTATTGAGGAGGGGCAAGGCTGGGATGAGGACTACAACCAGGCCATGGACGAGGTGCATGCGTTGCAGGACCTCGTACCTCCAGTAATAGGCATACCGGTGGTAGGTGCCGTACCTGTGGTTTTGGGTCTTCCGGGAATGGAGGAACCCGAACCAGAAGAGGAGGTCATGGACCCGGAGCCACCAGAAGAGGTAGCGGAGGAGGACGACCCACAGGAGGTCGAGTTCTACTCCGAGTAGGAGGTTACCGTTGCCGAGTTGGGCAGCAAGGGTGATGTAACCAAAACTTTTGTAATCGGTGACATGTCGTGTAGACAGTAGCGTATGTATGGGTAGTGACGATATGAGCATGACTTCTCAGAGAACCGAGAATAATGTATCTTGTGTAAAGTTTATGCTTTATCAATATATGTGACTGTTGTGAAAATTATTCATGTGTCACTTTAATACCTGCTGTTTCATATGGAATTTTAAGTATGTGTGAGACCTATGTGTGCTGAATACATTGGCTTTGATGATAAAAGTTTTGAATACTACCAAAACACCTTTTTAACAAGGTCCAACTCTAGGTCCAAGCTCCTGCAAGGTCCGACGATAGGTCCGACGTAAGGTCCGACTTGCTTTGTCTAGGTCTGACTTATTTTGGCTAGGTCCGACTTGTTTTTGCTAGCTCCGGTGCTAGGTCCGACTAGCTTTGGTAAGTTCCACGCTAGGTCCGACTAAGCTTTAGTAAGCTCCGGCGCTAGGTCCGACTAGCTTTGGTAAGCTCCGGTTCAAAGTCAGGTTAGCTTTGGTAAGGTCCGGAGCTTGATTGCAATGATTCTGCTTTTAACTTGCAATGTTTTGAACTTGCTTTACTCTTATGGAAAGTTTGCTTAGTATTATTTTACTATGTTTTTCGTGTGTTTTGGTGGTTATGGCTGATATCATTTTGCTATGGTTTACAACATGCTTACGTGAGGTGCTCACGTAAGATGTTGTAGTTTCAGAACTAACGAGAGTCAAGTCGAGGACTTGTGCTCGGAAGTATTGGTTGTTTATTCATGTGCAGGTGTTGCTTGAGTTCAAGACATGGCTGGTGACGGGATCCATTGAACTAGTCTTAGGGAGAAGATGAGGTTCAACAACCAAGTTCGGGAGGAATTGTGGCTGAGTTGATCGGGAGGTTGCGCAGTATGTTTAAATCAAGAACAATGCATATGAAGGTATCTTGGACGTCGTTGGAAGATGTTTGCACGTGTGCAAGGAGCACATGGACATGGCTGCATGGTTCCAAGGCGTGATGAAGAGATGTGGACGTAAAGAATTGGTCGGAAAGGTCCAACCGACTAGGTTATGGACTCAGGCTGCGGCTGAGTCGTGTTTGACTCAAATATGGAAAGTTTTGAGTTGGTTATGATAGGATTTCGTGTGGGTCACGAATTTGAGTTGTTTTAGAAATGTTTCGGACGTTACTAGGGTGTTTGGAAGTCTTAAGATTGCTTCTATCTGCGTGTAGAAGAGTCTTGAGCAGTATTGGAAAGTTACAGTTTGAATCCAAGTAGGAGTAGGAGTCCTAGTTTGAATTGGGTTGGCCTTAGGGCTTGTTATATAAGAAAGGGAGGCCAAGGCTCGTGTGCACATGACTTTGGGGCTGTTCCTCTTGTGTTTTGATAAATAAAATTCGTATTCTAAAGGAACTTTTGTGCCTTGTTCGTCCGACTTGTTTCAGACAAGTTTTCTCGTCGAGTTTCTGTTCAGCACTACCTTGCTTCGGTGGTTTAATCATAACTCGAGTTTTACAGATCCAATTGATGTGATTCTTTTTTGGGTTGTCTTCACATCTTGATTAACACGTTTTACAGATCCAATACTCTTAGTGACTTGATTCTCTACAATATATACTAGTTTTGTCACAGTTTAACACGTTTAGATTAGTCGCACACACGGTTTCTTTAACAGATCGGTTTTCTGCTGAGGGGTGTTTTGTTGCTTCTGCTGAAAAGATTTTATCTACCATTCACCCCCTCTGGTAGCTTTACACGTGTACTTCGATCCTACAATTGGTATCAGAGCCAGGTTGCTCTAATGTCTGTGATTTGCACATGTTTTGACTAATCATCATGGAGAAATACTCTGCCAAACCTTGTGTGTTTAGTGGTATTGATTTTCAGGTTTGGAAGGCACGCATGGAAGCTTTCATCCAGTCGCAAGGCTTTGCAATATGGGAAAAGGTGTACAAGCCTTACGATGTACCTTCAAACGATCAAGTCACGGCTACAAACATGAGAGATGTCGACAACAACAACAAGGCTCGGAACTTGATCATACAAGGACTAACTCAGAGCGACTTCGACCGTGTTGCACACCTCCGATCGGTGTACGATGTGTGGAGAGCACTTTGTGACTACCACGAAGGATCCAACACGATCAAGAAGGTAAGACAGGATATGTTCAAGAAAGAATACATGCGCTTTGAGATGCAACCCAGTGAGTCCATTGATGACCTCTTTGCTCGCTTTAATAAAATTCTCAGTAACTTGCGTAGCATCAATGTTAATTTTTCAGATGCTGAAAATGATAGGCAATTACTAAGTGCATTAGACATGTCAATTTGGGAGATGAAAGTAACATCCATACGTGAATCCACTGTCATGAGTACTCTTACATTAGATATGCTTTATTCTAAGCTAAAAACTCATGAAATTGACATTATATCACGTAAGAACCCAAATAAGACTATTGCATTTGTCTCACAACATGATATGCCTAGGTCCGGCCAATCATCTAGCAATACACTTGCTTTGCTGTCTTCACTAACCCTGGAACAGATTGAGGAGTTTCCAGAGGAGGAGCTAGTACTTCTTTCTACTAGGTTCTCAAAAGCATTGCAAAATGTGAGAACTAGAAGGAGAGGAAGCTCCAGATCTCAACGATGTTTTGAATGTGGTAAGACAGGGTACTTTTGTACAGATTGCCCTAACCTTTTAGGTTCTTCTAACCATGATGAAAAGCAGAATAAAGTCAAGTCCTCTTTTGGCAACACCAACAAGAAAAAGAAGGGTTTTACAGGATGCAAACTGATACACAGTTTCATCACCGCAATTACGGAACTTGGCTCGAGTGATGTAGACATTGGATGTGTTGAAGATGAAGATGATCTGGCAAACTTGTGATTCATGGCAGGCAAATCAAAATCAAGTATGGAGGATGTGGAACACAACAGTGACAACGAAGAGGTATGTCCTACTTGCGAAGAAATGTGTGATGCTATTTCTCGTGCCACTATTATTGTTAAGAAAAAGGACAAAAAGCTTAGGAACAATGCTGTTAAAATTGAGTCACTAGAATCTGAAATTAATCGTTTAAAATCCTTGATTCCTAGTGATGATTCTTATTCCTCATGTGATTTAATATATGAACAATTGTCCTCTCTAAGAAGTGCACACACCTCCACACTTGATAAACTTGAACTTCAAATCGAAAAGAACAAAAAGCTTGCTGAACTTAATGATAGAAACTTGAAAGATGCTTGTTGTTCTACAATTGATTTGTATTGTTCTACTTGCGCTGATCTTGATAAGAAACTACAAGATGCTATGAAAGAAATTTCTATATTGAACAATGCTTTACGTTCTCATGATGTTAAATATTGTTCCAATTGCAAAACTAAGGAAAAACTTCATGTGAAAATTGCCTTGATCTATCAAATAAACCTGATAACATGCATAGGACATTAGATCGGTTTTGTAATGGGAATAAGAACCTAAACTTGCTGCTGAATTCTTCCAAGTCTTGCAATGATAAAACTGGTTTAGGTTTTGATTCACATGCTCATGCTAAGGAACATCCACCTAAAATTGTAAAATTATTAGGAAGTGGTTTGATTCAAACAGTTCCTAAACAAAAAGAAGTGGTTTTTAAATCTGCAGGAGTGTTGTCACATTTGGGTTCAAATAAGCATACTGCATGCTCATCTAGACATGAACACAAAGTTAAATTTCATTGTACCTATTGTGGTAGAGATGGTCATGTCATAGATTTTTGTTATAGACTAGCTAAACAACATAAAAAGGAAAGAATGCAAGCTAGATCTTATAACTCTCATGCAAAATTTGCTGCACATACTAAACCGAATGTCAGGAACATGCAACGTGCTGTTATGAGTCAGAAATATTCAAAGTTTACCTCCGGAGCTTCAGTTTTTTTCTCCGGAGCTTCAGTTTTTGCCTCCGGACCTTCTGTTTTCGCCTCCGGAGCTACTGATTTTCGTGCTACACAAGTAACACCTCATAGGTCAGTAGTTAAGAACAAAAAATCTCAAACTTTGACTCATAAACCTGCTGTTTTATCTCAGCTTTCGCATGTTATTCCTGCTGGACGTCGTGTGACTCAGTACTGGATTCCTAAATATCTTTTAACTAACCCCAGTATTGAGTCATCGACGTATTGTGCTTCTACGTAGGTTACACGCTTGAGGAAGGAGAACATTTGGATTGTGGATTCAGGTTGCTCACATGACCGGTAACAAAGAATGGTTCTCCTCTCTCTCTTTTGTGTCACGTGTAGAGAATGTTACTTTTGCCGATAATTCTTCAACTCCCATAATTGCTAAATGTTCGGTTAGAGTAAATGATCACTACACTTTGAAGGATGTGGCACTTTTCAAAAATTTGAAATACAACTTGTTTTCTGTTTCACAATTGCTAGATGAAAATCTGGAAATTATTTTCAATAAAAACTGCTGCAAAGTTGTAGGTTCAAATAGTGAGCTTATTTTTAACATGTCTCGGTTTGGAAGAGTTTTTAAAGCTGATTTTTATATGTCTTCCTCTAAGCATAGATGTCTAGCTGCAAATGATTCCAAAGATTTATATTTTTGGCATCGTAGACTTGGTCACGTAGGCTTTGATCATCTCACGCGTGTTAGTGCTCTTGATCGCATACATGGGCTGCCTAAGCTTAAAGAGGACAAAGAAATTGTGTGCTCTTCTTGTAGACATGCTAAGATGGTTGCAGGTTCACATGCTCCTCTCACAATGACCATGACAACTGAACCGGGTCAACTTTTACACCTTGACACCGTAGGACCTTCACGTGTTCAATCTTCGGAGGTAAATGGTATGTTCTTGTGATTGTTGATGACTATTCTAGATACTCTTGGGTTTACTTAATGGCATCTAAGAATAAAGCTTTTAGTCACTTTAGAACTTTATTTCTTAGATTATCAATTGATGACCCAAGATCTTTAAGAGCAATTAGAAGTGATAATGGAACCGATTTTAAAAATCAATCGTTTGATCACTTTTGTGCTGAAAATGCAATAGATCATCAATTTTCTTCACCATATGTACCTCAACAAAATGGTGTTGTAGAGAGAAAGAACAGAACCTTAGTTGAGGTGGCTAGGACTATGCTTGATGAATATCAAACTCCTAGTAAATTTTGGGCTGATGCAATTGCAACCGCTTTTTATGTCTCAAATCGTGTTTTCTTGCGTGCTAAGCTAGGTAAAACACCATGTGAGCTCAGGTTTGGATATAGGCCTAGTGTCACACACTTTAGGGTCTTTGGTTGCAAATGCTTTGTTAAGAAACATGGTAATTTTGATAAATTTGAAGCTAGATCTGTTGATGGCATATTTCTTGGTTATCCATCTCATACTAGAGGCTACCGTGTGCTTTTACTTGATACTAACAAAATTGTGGAGACTTGTGAGGTTTCTTTTGATGAAGCCAGCCCAGGTAGTAGTTCAAATATTGCAGGTCCGGATCCATATCCGCAGGGGGAGAGTATTTTCGTTGAAGAAGAGGAAGAAGTGGTGCTGCTGCCTGAAAATTCAGCAGCTAATGACATTGTTCCAGCTCCTGATCTTGATTCACAGCCAGCACCGACGGCCACCATTGCTGGTCCAGATCCTCATCACGTCACAAGCTCATCTATTTGTGATGAACATGAAGAAGAAGAAGATTTTAAAGTGTCCACTCCCCTCCAATTCTCAAAAGTCATCCTCCACAACAAATTATTGGAAGCTTGCATGAACGAGTTACAAGATTCAGGTTTTTCGACCCCAATTCTCATGCTCATTCTGCTTTTCTTGCTTTTTTTGAACCCAAAGATATATCACATGCACTCACTAATGAATCTTGGATTATTGTCATGCAAGAAGAGTTAGAAAATTTTGAAAGAAATAATGTTTGGAAACTTGTACCTCCAACTCAAGGTCACACTTTAATTGGAACTAAATGGGTGTTTAAAAATAAACAAAGTTAGGATGGGGTTGTTGTTAGGAATAAGGCTAGGTTGGTTGCTCAAGGTTTCACACAAGTTGAAGGTCTAGATTTTGATGAAACTTTTGCTCCTGTTGCTAGATTAGAAGCCATAAGAAATTTGTTAGCTTTTGCTGCATCTAAAGGTTTTAAGCTATATCAAATGGATGTTAAAAGTGCCTTTCTTAATGGCTACATATATGAGGAGGTTTATGTCAAACAACCATCTGGTTTTGAAAATCCAAATTTTCCTAATCATGTTTACAAACTGTCCAAAGCCTTGTACGCTCTCAAACAAGCCCCTAGAGCATGGTATGATAGGTTAAAAACATTCTTACTTGAAAAGGGGTTTACCATGGGCAAGGTTGATAAAACTCTTTTTGTGCTTAAGCATGGCAATGACTCATTATTCGTTCAAGTGTATGTGGATGATATTATCTTTGGTTGTGCTTCTCATGATCTTGTGTCCAAGTTTTCAACTCTGATGAGTTCAGAATTTGAGATGAGTATATGATGGGAGAACTCACATACTTTTTGGGGCTGCAAATCAAGCAAACCAAGGAGGGTACCTTTGTGCATCAAACAAAGTATACAAAAGATCTCCTAAGGCGCTTCAACATGGACAAAAGCAAGCCTCTTCGGACACCAATGGGAACAGCAACAACACTTGAACTTGATGAAGATTGTGATCCCGTTGATCAAAAAGAATATAGAAGCATGATCGGATCACTTTTGTATCTCACGGCATCAAGACCGGACATACAATTCAGCGTATGTCTTTGTGCACGGTTTTAAGCCTCCCCACGTGCTTCACATCGTCAAGCCGTCAAAAGGATTCTCAGGTACATACATGGAACTCAAGAATTTCGCATTTGTCTTCCTTCTTCCTCAACCGTTACTTTGAAAGCTTTTTCCGATGCTTATTTTGGGGGTTGTAGGATTGATAGGAAAAGTACTTCTAGTGCTTGTCATTTTCTTGGTAATTCACTTGTTGCCTGGTCCTGTAGAAAACAAAGTTCAGTTGCACAATCCACAGCCGAATCTGAATATGTAGCTTCTGCTAGTGCTTGCTCACAAATTCTTTGCATTGTTCAAACACTTAAGGACTATAGGGTTGATCTAGATAGTGTTCCACTGTTTTGTGATAACACTAGTGCCATTCGCATTGCTGAAAACCCCGTGCAACATTCGAGAACTAAGCACATTGACATTAGGTATCACTTTCTCCGTGATAATGTCGAAAAAGGGAACATTGTGCTTCACCATGTAGATACCGAACAACAATTGGCTGACATTTTTACAAAACCTTTGGATTTCACTCGTTTCACATTGTCTTGAGCAGTATTGGAAAGTTACAGTTTGAATCCAAGTAGGAGTAGAAGTCCTAGTTTGAATTGGGTTGGCCTTAGGGCTGGTTATATAAGCAAGGGAGGCCAAGGCTCATGTGCACACGACTTTGGGGCTGTTCCTCTCGTGTTTTGATAAACAAAATTCGTATTCTAAAGGAACTTTTGTTCCTTGTTCGTCCGACTTGTTTCAGACAAGTTTTTCTCGTCGAGTTTCTGTTCAGCACTACCTTGCTTCGGTGGTTTAATCATAACTCGAGTTTTACAGATCCAATTGATGTGATTCTTTTTGGGTTGTCTTAACAACTGATTATCTATCTTCTGTGAAAATTTCATGGTCATTGAATTTGTGGTTTCTGATCTACATGAGTTTCTTTGCAGTATCCTAGAACTGTTTTTCTCGCGTAGGACAGATTGACCTTTGTTCGATCTTTCGATCGTAACTTGAGTTTCTCTAAACGGATTTTCATGATTCTTGTTGTGACGTCTTCGTGACTTGATTCTGTACAATCTATACTAGTTTTGTCACAGTTGAACACGTTTAGATTTGTCGCACACACGGTTTCTTTAACAGATCGGTTTTCTGCTGAGGGGTGTTTTGTTGCTTCCGCTAAAAAGATTTTATCTACCATTCACCCCCCCTCTGGTAGCTTTACACGTGTACTTCGATCCTACAGTAGACATGTGCTGATCGCTGCTGTTTTGAATTTCAGAATGACTCGCAATCGTGCAAACCTGGACGTTGGGGGTTCCAGTCAGGGGGGAGAAACCTCCCAACAGCCTCCCGAGGATTCCTCGCGACAGCAACAGCAACAGCAACAACCGCCACCGCCAACGGTTACATTGGCTGGCATCGTGGCAATGATGGCGGGCTCTCATCAGCAGCACACCGAGTTGCTGCAAACCCTTATTGCGAATACGTCTCGACCAGAGAGGCGCCAAGATCGCGAGGAGCATCAACAAAGCTCCTACTCCGACTTTCTGGCTACTCATCTCCCCGTATTCTCAAGGGCAGATGAACCCCTCAATGCGGAAAACTGGCTCCGCACGATGGAGATGAAGTTTGGGCTGCTCCAAGTGAGTGAGCAGCGCAAGACTCAGTTCGCGATCCAACAGCTTCAAGGATCCGCGAGCGCTTGGTGGGCGAACTACTGTGCTTCGCAACCCACCGAGCGAGTTATAACCTGGGCAGAGTTCCGGACAGCCTTCAGAGCCTATCATATACCGCCGGGTCTCATGAAAAGGAAGACGCAGGAGTTCTACGCCTGCAGCAACGAATCCGGAACGCGCTGGAATACTGCAGAGCGTTCAATGATCTTGCGCTATACGCTTCGTATCACGCCGAGACCGACGAGGAGCGGCGGGATCATTTCTACCAGGGGCTTAACCCGCTCCTGAAGGACAAGCTGGCGATGTTCAATCGCAGCAGCCTCAACGATATTATTGATGCTTCGATTGTTCTGGAGGACTCTGGCAAGGAGTTAGCGGTGGCGGAGAGGAAGCGAAGCGCACCGCAAAGCAGCGGAGAAGGAGGTGGTCCTCAAAAATATCGGATGGTGAATCGCCCACCATTGGGTCCACGCTGGCGGCCACTACAGAGGTAGATGCCATTCCGCAGTCGGCCCTATTCTCCACCAGCATTCAGCCGGCACTGCCAGTACCACCTCTGCAGCAACAACAGAAACAGCAAACGATGCCGCATGCGTATGCACCTCAGCAGCGCATTGATAGGAGGATGAGTCCCGATCTTCCGAGAGGTAGGGTAAACTTGACTGGGTGGAGATCTCGACATTGATGGTCCAAGGCTCGGAACGAACGAAACCCCACAATCACTACACCACTGCTCCGTTGGTTATCACCCGTGTCACACGAATGACCTCGCCACGAAGGCTTATCCCTGCAAGCGCAATCAAGAGCACAAGCAAGAACTGAGAAGTTGCAATCAAAACTGAATTGATCACGAATTTGGGGTCTCACAACCGATGATCGGCGACACTATTCAATGACAGATTGTAACTAAGCAAAACCCAGTTGTTTGTGACGGCGGCTAGGGGGTATAAAGGAGGTGGAGGATGACAAGGGGGGTGCTGGGGTCGTGACCTAACCCTAAGACACGTACACAATAGACTTGGACTCGATACAAGGCCCAATGGCCCAACTAGGTGATGCAACACCCTGACAGACTCTAAACTTTATATTGTTTCAAAGTTTCCCGTCGACTCCGAGAGAATTTTGACGTGGGGCCAGTTCCATTGCAAATTTTACCCTCTCAGCTTTCCGTGCATATGTAGAACGTCAAAAATAAAGTCCATATGCCTCCTGTGCATCTGTTTTAAGGTGGACTGCTCCTGGGTCCGAGTTGGACTCGAGTTTGAGTTGGGCTCGGTCTCTAACTTTTTGTTTCGTATTTTCTGGTCCTCCACGCCTCCAAACCCCTATCCATGTATCTCCATGTCCTCTCCATGGTTCCTAATCATAATTAATCCATTAGGTAGCAACATACTCTCGAAATTCACATATAAAGAATTGTTCAGGAACGAGCTCACCTCTAAATTCAATTGTCGTGCTCGAGCTCTAGTAATTGGACCTTGCATGTCTACCATGTGAGTGTTGTGTATATCTGCAGGAGTGATGTCCACATCATCCTCCCCCTCTTGCATTGGAGTCGTCCTCGACTCAAGCTCATCTTCTTCTCCCAAGTATGGCTTCAAATCTTTGTTGCATGTCGTGCAATGTGAAACGTAGCTCTCCACATCACGCCTCATTCGTGGCCAAAAGAAGTGAGCGGCCAGCACATCCTATGTATTTTTAACACCAAAATGTCCCATCAAACCACCTCCATGCGCTTCCTGCAACAACAAAAGACGAACGGAGCTAGCTCCTTGAATTAGCACTCCTCCAATGCCAATGCCGCTCGCGTCACATTCAAGCTCGAAGGTCTTCTCAAAATCAGGAAGTTGCGTCAAGGTATGGGAGGTAGACCTCGTCCTCATGCTCCTGAACAAGATTATGATCCTTATGCTAAGATTAAGTTTTCTATTCCAACATTTTATGGATCTTATGATGCTGAGACTTACATGGATTGGGAGATGACGATAGAACAAAATTTTAGCTCTCATCTTGTTCCTGAGCGACATAGAGTTGGACAAGCCACTAGTGAGTTTAAAGATTTTGCTATAATTCGGTGGAATGAACTTGTCAATACACGTAATGCACCACAGACATGGGCTGCGTTAAAAGAAGAGATGCGCGCTAGGTTTGTTCCTCCTTCATATAGACGTGATCTTCTTAAGAAATTGCAACGCTTTGATCAGGGTGACATGACTGTCCAAGAGTACTACCAAGAGTTGCAGAAAGGTATGCTTCGTTGTGGGGTAGTTGAGGATCAGGAAGACAAAATTATTAGGTTTTATGGGGGCTTGCGGCGTGAGATCCAGGACATAGCTTACTACAAGGAATATCATTCTATTCAACGTTTATTTCAACTTGCTACGTTAGCAGAAAAAGATGTGCAGGGTCGCCAACAGCAGCGGCGGAACAACACTTTCACGCCACGACAATTTCTGGTGCCATCCAAAGTAGCGCCCTCCTCGAGCGTACGTGCTTCTACACCACCCTCCACGGGTGTTGTATGCAGCAACATCGCACCTTCTACATCACCGGGACAAGATAACAGCAAGTCTCAGATGCCTCCAGGTGTTGCAGCAAAGGCGGCTGCACCCAACACTTCGACAAGTCGCAGCTCCGACATCAAGTGCCACCGCTGCCAGGGACTTGGCCATATGCAATGAGATTACCCCAACAAACGGGCGATTATTGCCACTGCTGATGGTGGGTATATCAGTGCTTCTGATATTGAAGATGAAAATATTATTCCAACTAACATTTCAGGTCGGATGATGATGCTGAGGAGGTTCTTGGTACATCTGCGACAAACAACTATAGGACTTTTATTGTGCAGCGAGCTTTGAGTACCACGGTTCGAGAGGACGACAACCGCCAACGTCACAACCTTTTCAACATGTTTCTCGTCGTCAAGGACTGCCGTGTACATACCATCATTGATGGTGGTAGCTGCAACAATTTGGTGAATGTTGAGGTGGTCAAGAAGCTTGGCTTGACCACACGGGAGCATCCCCACCCTTATCACATTCAATGGTTTAACAACAATGGTAAGGTTAAGGTAACACAAACAGCAAGGATACATTTTTCCATTGGTTCTTATCATGATTTTGCTGATTTTGATGTGGTACCTATGGATGCTTGTTCTCTTTTGTTGGGACGTCCTTGGGAGTTTCATACTGATGCTATTCACCATGGTCGATCTAATAAGTATACTCTCATGCATAAGGGCAAGAAAATTGTGTTGCTTCCTATGAGTCCCACTGAAATTGTACAATTTGAGCAGGAGAAAAAGAATAATGCTAAGCAAAAGGGTGTTTTCAATTCTGAAATTCAGCAACCTATTAAGTTGAAAAATCCTATTTTGCTTGCAACTAAATCTGATCTTGATGATTTATATGCCTCTAATGGAACTTTCTATGCTTTAGTGTGCAAACATGCTTTATATGCCATTGAGGATACATCCATTGTCTTGCCACCTGCTGTTGCTAACCTTTTGCAGGAATATATGGATGTTTTTCCATCAGAGATACCCCCTGGATTACCACCTGTGCGAGGCATTGAGCACAAGATTGATTTGGTTTCAGGGGCGAGCTTGCCAAACCGTGCTACCTACAGGACCAACCCTGACGAGAATAAGGAAATTCAGCGACAAGTCCAAGATCTTCTGGACCACGGGTACATTCGTGAGAGTCTTAGTCCTTGTTTTGTTCCTGTTCTTTTGGTTCCAAAAAAAGATGGCACTTGGCGCATGTGTGTTGATTATAGAGCCATCAATAACATTACCATTCGTTATCGCTATCCTATTCCTAGATTGGATGACATGCTTGATGAGTTGAGTGGTTCTGTTATTTTCTCCAAGATTGATTTGCGTAGTGGGTATCATCAGATTCGTATGGCTTTAGGTGATGAATGGAAAACTGCTTTTAAAACTAAATTCGGACTTTATGAATGGTTAGTCGTGCCATTTGGTTTAACTAATGCGCCCAGCACTTTCATGAGGTTGATGAATGAGGTTTTACGTGCTTTCATTGGTAAATTTGTGGTAGTTTACTTTGATGATATCCTTATTTACAGCAAGTCATATGATAAGCATCTTGAACATTTGCGTGCTGTTTTTAATGTCCTGCGCGATGCACGTTTATATGGTAACCTTGAGAAGTGCACCTTTTGCACCGATCGTGTGTATTTTCATGGGTATATTGTTACTTTGCAGGGCATTGAGGTGGACGAGGCAAAAATTGTTGCCATCACGAGCTGGCCACTTCCGACTACGGTCACACAGGTTCAGAGTTTTCTTGGTCTCGCAGGTTTCAACCGGCGTTTCGTGCGGGATTTCAGCACCATTGCAGCACCTCTCCACGAGTTGACAAAGCATGGAGTGCCGTTTCGATGGGGACCAGCACAACAACAAGCTTTTGATGTTCTCAAGTCGAAGCTCACACAAGCACCATTGCTGCAATCTTCGAGGGCGACGGCGCTGCTGTGCATCAACCTCATCGTTATTGAAGTCATCCTCTGTGTCGTAGTGAGCATGTGCATCACCATCAAGGATGATAGAGGGTGTAGCTTGTTGGGGAAGACGAGTCTCCATCTCGTCCAACCGTGTGGTCAGACCAGCAACACATGTATGGAGCCTCTGAAAGGTGGCTGTTGTAGTGGTCTGGTAATTGTTGAAAGCTTCGGTCATTGCCAAGCATCATGTCCTTTAGTTCCATATGGGACATGCACTCATCATCATCCGGAGGTGTACAACCAGAGGTATTATCCATAGGCTTCTTTCCTGTCATTGTTAGTACAAAACCGAAACAAAGACAAAAAGATCGTGAAGAACCCTATTACTACGCTCTCCGAAGTGGGTGGAAAATTTATCAGTAAGATGCATCTTACCCCGCTCTTACAAGTTGCACTGCAGGTGGCCAATGGTGACCGGTGTGAAGCAAGCAGAGAGTGGGTGTGATTGCAAAGGTTACCTGTTCTGCTCGAGAGAAGGTGGAGCTTGGAAGGCTCAAATGCAGTAAATGTATGTGGCACACAAGTTAGTAACAGGTAGCAATGCTGAATAAGTGTCAAAAGAATGTCACCTAGTTGCTGGACTAAGAATGTATTAGAACAGTTGTGGCAACAAGCAAGGACAAGGATGAATGATGATGAACAACAAGAATAATATCAGCAAGTATCCAGCACTCACACAGAAATAGCACAACTAGAAAACCCCTTAGTCTCTTGTTTTTGTCTTGAAGCACTACTAGAAATCAAAATCTTTTTTTTCTCTTTATTTTTTATATTTTTTTCTCAACCAGGGGCACAAGAATAGAAACAGCACCAAGTATTAGCTCAAACCGATGAAACATGAGATCGGCACAAATTCAGGAGCGATAGGAAAAAAACTGGTGCTGGAACTTCGGAGTTCGAAACGAGGGCCTTCTTAATTTTTTTTTGAAAATGCCGTATGTGGACTTTTTTGAGACCTTTCTGGGAAAAAAATGAGCCTCAATCGGAGTTACGAGCAAAAAGTTATGCCCGTTTTAAGAGGATACCCTGAATCAGGTTTTGGTGGTGGTGGAAACTGCAACAGAAACAAATCGGTGGATGGAATTTTTTTGTAGATGGCAGCGGATGGAAGAAACAAAACTGAACCAAAACAAATATAAACCAGAAACCAGACTCAACCTAGAACATGAACTCAGAACTACGGACTCCGAAACTAAATTGTGCAAAAGGTTGAGCGGGGGTTGTAGGTCAGGGAAACTAAATTTTTTTTGTGGCTTTTTGTGGACGATAGGACTGAAACAAAATAAATATAAAGGGCACACAAGTATACCTCACGGTGAACCTGGAAATCTGATACCAATTGATAGGAGGATGAGTCCCGATCTTCCGAGAGGTAGGGTAAACTTGATTAGATGGAGATCTCGACGTTGATGATCCAAGGCTCCGAACGAACGAAACCGCGCAATCACTACACCAATGCTCCGTTGGTAATCACCCGTGTCACATGAATGACCTCGCCACGAAGTCTTATCCCTGCAAGCGCAATCAAGAACACAAGCAAGAACAGAGAAGTTGCAATCAAAACTGAATTGATCACGAATTTGGGGTCTCACAACCGATGATCGGCGACACTGTTCAATGACAGATTGTAACTAAGCAAAACCCAGCTGTTTGTGACGGCGGCTAGGGGGTATAAAGGAGGTGGAGGACGACAAGGGGGGTACTGGGGTCGTGACCTAACTCTAAGACACGTACATAATGGACTTGGACTCGATACAAGGCCCAATGGCCCAACTAGGTGATGCAACACCCTGACAGACTCTAAACTTTATATTGTTTCGATGTTTCCTGTCCACTCCTAGAGAATTTTGACGTGGGACCAGTTCAATTGGAAAGGTTATCTTCTCAGCTTTCCGTGCATATGTAGAACGTCAAAAACAGAGTCCGTATGCCTCCCGTGCATCCATTTTAAGGTGGACTGCTCCTGGGCCAGAGTTGGACTCGAGTTTGAGTTGGGCTCGGTCTCTAACTTCTTGTTGGCGTATTTTCTGGTCCTACACGCCTCCAAACCCCTCTCCATGTATCTCCATGTCCTCTCCATGGTTCCTAATCATAATTAATCCATTAGGTAGCAACATACTCTCAAAATTCACATATAAAGAATTGTTCAGGAACGAGCTCACCTCTAAATTCAATTGTCGTGCTCGAGCTCTAGTAATTGGACATTGCATGTCTACCATGTGAGTGTTGTGTATATCTGCAGGAGTGATGTCCACATCATGCATGCCGGGCTTTCGTCCCCCAAACACCAGCCAAGCAGCAGCCACATGCTACAAGTGTGGTCGCCCAGGACACTTCACCAACAATTGTCCTGAGAGGCAAGACGGTGGAGTTGCACCGCAACATCCTGGGAGGAATCAGCCCCGGAACCCTACTAATACGTGGCGGGCAAACCCTAGGCCCGGCACCATCCACCAACTTGCCATAGAGGACGTGCCGGAGGGAGAGATCATCCTTGCGGGTATGTTTTGACTCCACCAGCATCCTGCTATAGTGTTATGTGATTCAGGCGCCACGCATAGCTTCGTTAGTCAAGCTTTTATTGCTAAATACAGCTTGCAAATACTACCCACCGATAGTCCATATTTAATTTGTTCACCGGGTGGGGAAATTTCAGCAAGCATGATGGTTCCAAAAGCACCATTATGCTTAGAGGGTAGAGTATACCCTACGTCTCTCATAGTCTTAGAGGGACAGAAGGTCGATGTCATCTTAGGGATGCCATGGTTAACCCGCCATGGCGCTGTTTTAGACACCGTCCTTCGAGTCGTGCACTTGAACTCAGAAGTGCACGAATCTCATTCCCTATTTCTGGACAGTCCAGAAATAAAACTTCCAAGTGTGTATCAATCCACAACCATCAGATTAGAAGACATTCCAATAGTCCCTGAGTTCCCTGACGTGTTCCCGGATGATTTGCCAGGGATGCCGCCCGACAGAGAGGTGGAGTTCAAGATTGAACTTGCACCGGGAACCATGCCAATATCTCGAAGGCCATACAAAATGGCGCCCAAGGAATTGTCTGAACTGAAGACACATCTAACGGACCTGCTGGAGAAGGGTTTTATTAGGCCGACTCCTCGCCATGGGGCTGTTCAGCATTATTCGTGAAGAAGAAAGACGAGACGTTGCGTATTTGCATGGACTATCATCCATTAAACGCCGTAACCATCAAGAACAAGTACCCGTTGCCACGGATCTACATGTTGTTTGATCAGTTGGTCAAAGCAAATATCTTTTCCAAGATGGACTTAAGATCCGGGTACCATCAGATCAAGATACGACTGAGGATATTCCAAAACGGCTTTCTCAATGAGGTACGGACTATATGAGTACCTGGTCATGTCCTTCGGCCTCACCAACGCTCCAGCTCACTTCATGTATTTGATGAACTCGGTATTCATGCCGGAGCTGGACAAGTTTGTCGTCATCTTCATCCATGACATATTGGTATATTCCAAGTCGGAGGAAGAACACAAGAAGCATCTGCGTATAGTCTTGCAACGGCTGCGGGATCACAAGCTATATGCGAAATTCAGCAAGTGCGAATTCTAGATATCACAAGTGCCTTTTCTCGGGCATATTATCTCAGCAGAAGGCATCGCTGTAGAACCGAGTAAGATCACACAAGTGCTGAATTGGAAGTCCCCGAGAACTGTTCACAAGGTACGGAGTATCCTCGGACTCGCGGGATATTATCGGAGGTTCATTCCGAACTTCTCGAAGATTGCCAATCCTATGACAGAGCTTCTGAAGAAGGCTACCAAATATGTTTGGAGTCCAACATGTGAAGCAGCGTTCAAGGCATTAGTGAAGCACCTAACATCAGCACCTGTTTTGGCGCAGCCAGACACAACAAAACCGTTCGATGTGTACTGTGATGCATCCGGCATTGGGCTCGGATGTGTGCTGATGCAAGACCGAAGAGTGGTCGGTATGGATCACGGCAGCTCAGAAACCATGAGCAGAATTATCCAACTCACGACTTGGAGCTTGCTGCCGTGGTGCTCGCACTTAAAATGTGGAGGCACTACCTACTCGGTAACCTCGTACATTTATGTACCGACCACAAAAGCCTCAAGTACATATTCACTCAGAAAGAGCTGAACATGAGGCAGCAAAGATGGTTAAAATTGATAAAGGATTACAAAATAGAGATCCATTATCACCCCAGTAAGGAAAACATAGTGGCGGATGCACTGAGTCGCAAGTCACACGTCAATAATCTGACCATCATACCGTTGGAAGAGAGCGAGCCATCACTGCATGTGATTCCACATGGAGCTCTCTACAACTTAGCTTTAATCCCCACCATCCGTGAAGAGATAGCGGCAGCTCAGAAACATGACAAAGGCATGTCGCATTTGCGGAGACGTGTAGACAGTGGGGAGCTGAAATGTTTCCAGAAAGACGGAGACGGTGTCCTATGGTTCAAGGACCGGATCATCGTACCCCGTAACCCGGAGTTACGGAAGAAAATCTTTGATGAGGCCCACTTGTCAAAGTTTTCTATTCACCCCGGCAGCAATAAACTGTATCAAGAACTCAATAGCAAGTTTTGGTGGACACGGATGAAGCAGGAGATCGCAAATTACATGTCGAAGGGTGAAGGCAGACCACATGAGGAAACCGGGACTGCTACAACCACTGGGCATTCCTGCCTGGAAGTGGGAGGATGTGAGCATGGACTTCATCGTCGGTTTACCCACCACTTTTAAAAAGCATGATTCCGTGTGGGTGATCGTCGACCGGCTCACCAAAGTTGCCCATTTTATCCTGGTCAACACAAATTACAACTCCAAGAAGTATGCTGAATTGTACATCTCACGGATCCTATGCTTGTACGGCTTACCCCGTACCATCATATCGGATCGGGGCACTTTATTTGTGTCCCATTTTTGGGAGCAGCTACACGCTGCGTTGGGGACAATGCTGATCCGTAGTTCAGCGTACCACCCGCAGATGGATGGACAAACCGAGTGGGTAAATCATATTTTAGAAGATATGCTACGAGCTTGCGCTATCAACCATGGTAAGAATTGGGATGATCACTTACCGTTGGCCGATTTCTCGTACAACAATGGGTACCAAGCCAGCATCAAGATGGCGCCTTATGAGGCGCTATACGGGAGAAAATGCCGCACACCACTAAACTGGTGTGAGTCTGGCGAAAGGGTCAGCTTCGCGATTGATCTTGTCAACAACGCGGAGGAAAAAGTTTGGCTAATTCAAGGGAACTTAAAAGCCGCCCAATCCCGACAAAAACAGTATGTGGACCGGAGAAGACGTCCATTACAGTTTGAAGTCGGGGATCACGTATATCTATGTGTGTCTCCAATGAAGGGTGTGAACAGATTTGGGGTAGTCCATTTCAGATTACAGAAAGATGCGGATTGGTAGCATACCGGCTGGAATTACCAGAAGCACTCTACGGTGTGCACGACGTCTTTCACATCTCCCAGCTGAGGATGTGTCTCAAGCTATCAACTACCATTCAGCTGGAGGATATTGAAGAACTGAAACCGGATCTCATGTATCGGGAGGAACCGGTTCAGGTTATTGATGAAAAAGCCCAAACCACACGCAACCATACGCTGTGGTTCTACAAAGTTCCATGGAGTAATCACTCCGTAGATGAAGCGACGTGGGAGAGCGAAGGATTTCTTCACGCTAACTACCCCTACTTTTTCACGTCGCATATACGGTAATTTTCCACTGTCCTCTCTCTCATTTTCACCTTATAATCTGGGGACGAGATTCTTTTAAGATGGGAGGAATGTAAGGGCCTAGATTTTTGGCACATATTCAAAGTGTTCATCACACCACACAACCCTCATTTGAGGAAACTTTGTGAATACACTTGAAGAGCATGTAAACACCATCAGCATGGTCACTAGAGAAGAAACTCACAAAATGCAAAAGTGGCATATTCCACATGCATCATGACACGACCCCACGGTCTTGTCGAGCCAGGATCACGCTGAGGGGTGCTGTGTTGCACAGCACCGGATAACACACATCAAAGGTACAAAGCGGAAGCAAAGTTTTATTACATAAAGAGGTTTATGAACATTTGTACAACAAAATCTGTCCAGTCTACACTCACGGGCGTAGACTACGCATCGAGTTCACGTTCAGCCCGTGAACGTGTCCCCGCTAGCACGCACACACACTATCACGGCAGCATGCATGACTCCCACTCGACGGGGTTCCCCTCCTGGGGTTCCGTCTCCTCCTCGGGAGTCCCTTCCTCATAGAACCCTGCAAAAGCTTCAAACACAAGCAGTGAGCACGAAGGCTCAGCAAGACTGACCCGTCTCTCCTATACATGGAACTTCTACATGATGGTTGATAGGTTACATGAGGTAAAATAAGTTGCAAAGGACTCGCCTAATTAGTGGAACCTTACTTTCAAGTTTTTAGCAGCAGGTTGTGGAGAACTTTACGCTAAGGCACATGAGAGAGCCGCAATCAAACAAGAAACGCATTTCTCTCATGTACTTTGCCCAAAGTTGAAAAGAAATTTAATTAGCTCTAAGCTACAACAAGACATTAACATGCAAGATATATATTTCAAACCAGCTAACTTTTAACATGAATCTAGCCTGTTCTTTCTACATCACAGTACAGTGAACAAGTGGTACTCACTGACTGTGAGGGACGGCGATTATAATCAATTTACACCTGCAGGGTTACCTGAATAACCTGTCACATACGCCCGTACTCGATGTTGCCTACAGCAACCATCACGGACGTCGTACGCAACCACCTTTCACCCGTCAGCCAAATATTGAACCGGTCCTATCGTCACAAGCAAGAGGTCTCTGCACACGCATCTCAGTGTCGCCAGCCGATTTACACCTCGAGCTCTCAACCTACCCTCTGAACGACAGGCAATGCCTCAATACCCAGCTACCCGAGTTACATCGGTTTTCCGGTTCCCATATAGCCGTTATGTCTTCGGTACTGTTCTAGCTTGTTCAACAGGCCCACACACGGCTCGGTCCTCAATCGACACAAGCGGAGCTATAGCATACAGGCCGCAAAGTCCTGCTGCCGTTACTTTCCGCTCGGTCGCATTTTTCTCGCCATGTGATTCATTTGCTATCTCTACCCGAGCGATGTGCCTTTAGCCTATTCTCGCGAGTAGTTCCAACTATTCGACTTGTATCGAATCCTACTCTATCTTAGAATTGCAGTGGCTAACGAGGTTTTCAATCCTAATCCCAACCCAGGGTTTTCTTGACTATGCATTTGGGTTTCAAACAAGACTCTAATGCAGGAAATAAGTGGTACTTAAAGGAAGTGCTCAAAACAATAAAAATTTGTAAAGAGGTTAATGCAAACCGGAGCTTGCCTTGCTGCTCTTGGTCGTAGGCTATCTGCTCTTCCGAAGTGATGAAGTCTAAGACTTCGGGTTCCTCCTCAACCTTAGCGACTACATGATATAACAAGTATATGTATTAATTAAATGTATTTGAATTGAATTTCAACTTCTGAGGATTATAAGTCTTACTAGGCAGACCCAATGACTCTGGAATTTTTACTGTGGTTTGGTTACAACCTAAGAAGAGACTTGGCCAAGGTTTACTTGCAGTAAAGCTCATTTGAGCTCTCCACAAATAATCATGTACTTGACCTTAATTGGAGCTCTTAGGGTGTTCTAGGGATTTTTAATGGAGCAAGCCATGACTTTCTGAAAACTAGATTTTCAGAGGGTTCTAATGGAGTTGGTCTCACTTAATTTGAAGGTTCCTAGCTAAAGATATGAGCTAAACAATTTCAGAGAAATTCTGAAAATGTTTCTGGACATTTTCTATTTTCTCTGGAACAGTTCTAGTAATCACACCATTAGGTGGATCAAATGAGCTCCAATGGATATGAAATTTTTATGGTAGCTCATGGATATTTTGGTGAATATCCTACCAAAATTTCAGAAATTTCCTCCAAAGGGTTCTCCAGTCAAAATTCCAAACAGTTAAAATTTTGAAGAATTAATTCTCGAGAAATAAGGGTTTTCATGAAATTAAACTTGATTTGCTGGAAATTACTCAGAGTGCTGAATCCAACAAAATTTTGTTCACTCGATTTGGAGTTTCCTAGCCAAAGTTATGTGGGTTTGAAGTTTGAACTAAATCTGAAAATTGGGGAAATGTTTAAATCTGCCCGTGGGTCCACGGATACACGCGTCAGGCACCGAGGCGACGGCACACCAGGATACAGGTTTACTTCCCACGCTGCCACAGTTGATCCGTGCCCACAGAAGATCAAAACGCCCAGTTTCCTCCCACTGACAGCGGGCCCAGCTTGGTCGTCTTCAACCTCGCGCCTCCCACGCGGTAGCGCCACCGAGGTCACCGGAGCACCGCCGAACTCGATCGTCCGGTCAGCTCCTGAGCTCCAACTCGCTTCTAGCCCCTAATTTGGTGCGCTGAACACGTTGGGAGGGTTTCCCCTCATCGACGTTGGCTCTAACCGAGCTCGCGACGGCGCAGCGGCTCGGGAAGAGTCCGGTGATGTCGCTCCGGCATACTAGCCTGCCAAACGCCAGGCGAAGCGGCTCTACAGCACCAGTGGTGGCTCGGGAAGCTTGATATGGTGATGATCAGGCTTGGGGAGAGCTCCAAAGTGGGTCTCACCGTGCACCCGATGCTGCCCGAATAAGTCGCCGTTGGCAAGCTCGGAATTACGCCATGTACAAGGGTTCTCACGCTATGTGTTGTGAAGCCAACTTGTGCGCCCCTAAGTCTAGCTCCTATGTGCGAAGTTTGATGGGATTTAAACGAGAATAAAAAGGGAATTTCAACGTTTCTTACCCAAAGGTGACTTTGCACCGGCTGGAAGCAAACTGCAAAATTCGCCGTCGATGCTCAACCTCTTGGCTCAGGCTTCGGAGATGAGTTGCAGGAGGTGTGTGCGCGTCCAAAAACAGCTTGGCTTGATCGTGACAAGCCTGGGATGAGGCTGCCCACGAGAGCACCTCTTCTCGGCTTGGTGGCGACTGCCGTGGATCGGTGTGATTCTCGGGGTAGGAAGCACGAGATCACTGGATGATGGTTTGAGGGGGTTCTGGAGAGAGCTGTGGTGCCGTTTTGCTGCTTATCTGAGGCTTGTGCGCGAGATTGGCGGGTGGCCGAGGATCGGAGGAGTAAAGGCGGCTCTGGTCAGTTTCTTGCGCGAGGGTGCGAGGAACTGATCGGTTCTGCCTCCGGCCGGCTCGGCTGCGGGGATAAGAAGGCCGCGAGGCGGTTCAACGGGTCGGGGCGGCAAGCAGCTGCTGTCCCGATCGATCTCTCGCCATGGCGGCTGCTGGCTTGCACGCGAGTAACCGAGCTCGGTGACTTCAGTCGGTTGAATTGCTATAGAGGCTGACATGTGGGTCCCACCAGGGGTTTAACCTCTGAAATTAAATTTTCTCTACTGCTCTAAAGAGTAGAGACTAATTTAACCTTGGTCATTTGAATTATCTACCCCTGGGCCATTTGAATTGGATGGAATTCAAATTGTGTTTTGTTTGGACATATTTTCAGCATATATGCAGTTTGAATTTCAAATGGAGTTTGAATTTGTTAAACCTAGCTCATGTCAAGATCAACTCCAAATGGATTGAAAATTGGTGGGTGAGCTCACAATAATGTGCTGAGCAAGAATATACCTCCCACTTTTAAATTCATGGGGTGGAAACAGTTTGAATTTGAATTTGAGTTCAAACCACCCTATTTCTAGTTGTACCCAAAAGACCTCAAAAAGGTTTTGGATTTTGGTGAAATTTGGCATGGACATTCCTAGCAAGGTATAGGACTTTTTCATATGCCCAGCCCCTATATAATGCATGTGGTAAATGCCACTTTTGCATTTTGTGAGTTTGTTCTCTAATGAGCATGTTGATGGTGTTTACTTGCTCTTCAAAGATTTTCATCAACTTTCTTCAAATTAAGTGTGTGTGTGGTGATGGACACTTTGAATATGTGCCCAAAAACTTAGGCCCTTACATTCCCCCCCCCTTAAAAGAATCTCGTGCCGAGATTATAAGGTGAAAATGAGAGAGGGGACAGTGGAAAATTACCATATATGCGACGTGAAAAAGTCGGGGTAGTTAGCGCGAAGAAATCCTTCACTCTCCCATGTCGCTTCGTCCATGGAGAAATTACCCCATAGAACCTTGTAGAACCACAACGTACGGTTACGTGTGGTTTGGGCCTTTTCATCAATAATCTGAACCGGTTCCTCCTGATACGTGAGATCTGGTTTCAGTTCTTCTATGTCCTCCAGCTGAATGGTAGTTGATAACTTAAGACACTTCCTCAGCTTGGAAATGTGAAAGACGTCATGCATACCGGAAAGTGCATCTGGTAATTTCAGCCGGTATGCTACTGATCCACATCTTTCGGTAATCTGAAATGGACCGATGAATCGGGGTGCTAACTTTCCTCTCACCCCGAATCTGTTTACGCCCTTCATTGGAGATACACGTAGGTATACGTGATCCCCAACTTCGAATTGTAATGGACGTCTTCTCCGGTCCGCATATTGTTTCTGTCGGGATTGGGCGGCTTTTAGGTTCGCTTGAATCAGCCAAACCTTTTCCTCCGCATTGTTGACAAGATCAATCCAGAAGGTAACCCTTTCGCAAGACTCACACCAATTTAGTGGTGTGCGGCATTTTCTCCCGTATAGCGCCTCGTAAGGTGCCATCTTGATGCTGGCTTGGTACCCATTGTTATATGAGAACTCGGCAAACGGCAAGTGATCATCCCAATTCTTGCCATGGTTGATAGCACAAGCTCGTAGCATATCTTCTAGAATTCGGTTTACCCGCTCATTGTCCATCCGTTTGCGGGTGATACGCTGAACTACGGATCATCTTTGTCCCCAACGCAGCGTGTAGCTGCTCCCAAAAATGGGACACAAATAAAGTGCCCCGATCCGATATGATGGTACGGGGTACGCCGTATAAGCATAGGATCCGTGAGATGTACAGTTCAGCATACTTCTTGGCGTTGTAGTTGGTGTTGTCTGGGATGAAATGGGAAACTTTGGTGAGTCGGTCGACGATCACCCACACAGAATCATGCTTCTGAAGAGTGGTGGGTAAACCGACGATGAAGTCCATGCTCACGTCTTCCCACTTCCAGGCAGGAACGCCCAGTGGTTGTAGCAGTCCCGGTTTCTGCATATGATCTGCCTTCACCCTTCGACATGTATCACACTCGGAAACGTACTTTGCGATCTCCCGCTTCATCCTTGTCCACCAAAACTTGCTTCTGAGTACTTGATACATTTTGTTGCTGCCGGGGTGAATAGAAAACTTTGACAAGTGGGCCTCATCAAAGATTTTCTTCCGTAACTCCGGGTTACGGGGTACGACGATCCGGTCCTTGAACCAAAGGAAAACGCCATCTCCGTCTTTCCGGAAACATTTCAGCTCCCCACTATCTATATGTCTCCGCAAATGTGACATGCCCTTGTCATGTTTTTGAGCTGCCGCTATCTCTTCACGGATGGTGGGTATCAAAGCTAAGTTGTAGAGGGCTCCATGTGGAATCACATGCAGTGGTGGTTCGCTCTCTTCCAACGGTGTGATGGTCAGATTGTTGACGTGTGACTTGCGGCTCAGCGCATCTGCCACTACGTTTTCCTTGCCGGGGTTATAATGGATCTCTATTTCGTAATCCTTTATCAACTCTAACCATCTTCACTGCCTCATGTTCAGCTCCTTCTGAGTGAATATGTACTTGAGGCTCTTGTTGTCGATATATAAATGTACGAGGTTACCAAGTAAGTAGTGCCTCCACATTTTAAGTGCAAGTACCACGGTAGCAAGCTCCAAGTCGTGAGTTGGATAATTCTGCTCATGGTTTCTGAGCTGCCGTGACCCATACGCGACCACTCTTCGGTCTTGCATCAGCACACATCCGAGCCCAATGCCGGATGCATCACAGTACACATCGAATGGTTTTGTTGTGTCTGGCTGCGCCAAAACTGGTGCTGATGTTAGGTGTTTCACTAATGCCTTGAATGTTGCTTCACATGCTGGACTCCAAACATAATTGGTAGCCTTCTTCAGCAGCTCTGTCATAGGCTTGGCAATCTTCGAGAAGTTCGGAATGATCCTCCGATAATATCCCGCGAGTCCGAGGAAACTCCGTACCTCATGAACAGTTCTCGGGGATTTCCAATTCAGCACTTGTGTGGTCTTACTTGGGTCTACAGCGATGCCCTACGCTGAAATTATATGCCCGAGAAAACGTACTTGCGGTATCCAGAACCCGCACTTGCTGAATTTCACGTATAGCTTGTGATCCCGCAGCCGTTGCAAGATTATACGCAGATGCTTCTTGTATTCTTCCTCCGACTTGGAATATACCAATATATCATCGATGAAGACCACGACAAACTTGTCCAGCTCCGGCATGAATACCGAGTTCATTAAATACATGAAATGAGCTGTCACATTGGTGAGGCCAAAGGACATGACCAGATACTCATAGTCCGTACCTCGTCGAGAAAGTCATCTTCGGAATATCCTCAGCCCGTATTTTAATCTGGTGGTACCCGGATCTTAAATCCATCTTGGAAAAGATCTTTGCTTCGACCAACTGATCAAACAACATGTCGATCCGTACGGATACTTGTTCTTGATGGTTACGGCGTTTAATGGATGATACTCCGCGCAAAGCCGCAACGTCTTGTCTTTCTTCTTCACGAATAATGCCGAACAGTCCCATGGCGAGGAGCTCGGCCTAATAAAATCCTTCTCAGCAGGTCCGTTAGTTGAGTCTTCAATTCAGCCAATTCCTTGGGCGCCATCTTGTACGGCCTTCAGGATATTGGCATGGTTCCCAGTGCAAGTTCAATCTTGAACTCCACCTCTCTGTCAGGCGGCATCCCCGGTAAATCATCCGGGAACATGTCAGGGAACTCTCGGACTACTGGAATGTCTTCCAATCTGATGGTTGTGGATTGATAAACACTTGGAAGTTTTATTTCTGGACTGTCCAGAAATAAGGAGTGTGACTCGTGCATTTCTGAGTGTAGATGCACGACTCGGAGGACGGTGTCTAAAACAGCGCCGTGACGGTTTAACCACGACATCCCTAGGATGACATCGACCTTCTGTCCCTCTAAAATTATGAGAGACGTAGGGTACACTCTACCCGCTAAGCATAGTGGTGCTTTTGGAACCATCATGCTTGCTGAAATTTTCCCACCCGGTGAACAAATCAAATATGGACTATCGGTGGGTAGTATTTGCAAGCTGTATTTAGCAATAAAAGCTTGGCTAATAAAATTGTGTGTGGCGCCTGAATCAAATAATACTATGGCGGGATGCTGGTGGAGTTGGAATATACCCGCAAGGATTGGTTCACCGTCTGGCACGTCCTCTATGGCAAGTTGGTGGACGGTGCCGGGCCTAGGGTTTGCCCGCCGCGCATTAGTGGGGTTCCAGTGCTGATTCCTCCCCAGATGTTGCGGTGCCACTCCGCCGCCTTGCCTCTTCGGATAACTGCTGGCGAAGTGTCCGGGACGACCACATTTGTAGCATGTGGCTGCTGCTTGGCCGGTGCTCAGGGGACGAAAGCCCAGCATGCGCTGCTGAGGTGCATACGCACACGGCATCGCCCGCTGCTGCTGTTGTTGCTGCGGAGGTGGAACTGGCAGTGCCGGCATGAATGCCGGTGAAGAATATGGCCGACTGCGGAATGGCATTGGCCTTTGTGGTGGCTGCCAGCGTGGAACCGATGGTGGGCGATTCACCATCCAGTATTTTTGAGAAGGACCACCTCCTTCTCCGCAGCTTTGCGGCGCGCTTTGCTTCCTTTCCGCCGCCGCTAACTCCTTGCCAGAGTCTTCCTGAACAATCGCAGCATCAATTATGTCATTGAGGCTACCGCGATTGAACATCGCCAGCTTGTCTTTCAGGAGCGGGTTAAGCCCCTGGTAGAAATGATCCCGCCGCTTCTCGTCGGTATCGGCGTGATACGACGCGTAGAGCGCAAGATCATTGAACGCGCTAGAATATTCCAGCACGTTTCGGCTCCCTTGCTGCAGGCGTAGGAACTCCTGCGTCTTCCTCTTCATGATACCCGGCGGTATGTGATAGGCCCTGAAGGCCGTCCTGAATACTGTCCAGGTCATAACTCGGTCGGTGGGCTGCGAAGCACAGTAGTTCGCCCACCACGCGCTCGCGGATCCCTGGAGCTGTTGGACCGCGAACTGAGTCTTACACTACTCACTCACTTGGAGCAGCCCAAACTTCATCTCCATCGTGCGAAGCCAGTTTTCCTCATCGATGGGTTCATCCGCCCTTGAGAATACCGGGGGATGGGTCTCCAGAAAATCAGAGTAGGAGCTCTGTTGACGCTCCTCACGATCTTGACGCCTCTCTGGTTGAGACGTATTTGCAATGAGAGTTTGCAGCAACTCCGTGTGCTGCTGATGAGAACCCGCCATTGCTGCCACAATATCCACCAAAGTAACCGTTGGCAGTGGCGGTTGTTGCTGTTGTTGTTGCTGCTGTTGCTGTCCCGAGGAGTCCTCGGGAGGCTGTTGGGAGGTCTCTCCCCCCTGACTGAAACCCCCAACGTCCGGGTTGGCACGAGTACAAGTCATTCTGAAATTCAAAATAGCAGCGATCAGCACATGTCATACTGAAAATTCCATATGAAACACTAGGTATTGAAGTTACGCATGAATAACTTGCACAACATTCACATATATTGATAAAGCATAAACTTTATACAGGATACATTAGTCTGGGGTCTCAGAGAAGTCGTGCTCATGTCGCCACTACCTATACATGCACTACTGTCTACACGACATGTCACCGATTACAAAAGTTTGGTTTACATTATCCCAGCTGCCCTACTTGGCAACCGTAACCCCCTACTCGGAGTAGAACTCGACCTCCTGTGGGTCGTCCTCATCCGGTACCTCTTCTGGTGGCTCTGGGTCTACAACCTCCTCTTCCGGCTCGGGTTCTCCCATTGCCGGAAGACCCAAGACCACGGGTACGGCACCTACCACCGGTATGCCCATTACCGGAGGTACGAGGTCCTGCAACGGGTGCACCTCATCCATGGCCTAGTTGTAGTCCTCTTTCCAGCCTTGCCCTTCCTCAATAGCGTCGTCTCGCTCTTGAGTAAGGACCTCGTTCTGCTGGGTCAGAGCCTTCACCTGTTGTTGCAAAGCCGCGATGTCGACACGGCCTTTCTTCTTCGCCTTCTTCAGACGATGCAACTGATTATGCTGTTCGTTCAGTCGCTTAATCGTTGGAAGGAGCACATTGCAAAGTGCGCTGTGAGCACTCTCGAAATGGTCTCCACGGCTTGTGCTCTCCTTGAGCTTTGCAGCAAGACAATCCGTATGAACAGCTTTGCTTTCCATCACGGCTTTTCCTGCCCTCAATTGGAGACTGAGGTTTGCCTCTGCGGGACTGTACCCTGGGCAACCCGGATCTGTTGTCTCCATGTACCTCCCTTCCCACACGTGATTAGCCCCTCCCTCCACCGGAACGAGCGTGTATGGAGTGCCCTCCATAGCTCTCACATGTAGCTTGGAGAAACGCGACATGGTGTCGCGGGCTGCCACTTGCCACATTCCCTCCGGTTTTCTACCTCTCACCGTAACGGTGAACGGCGCCCAACCAAGTGGCGTAGGTCCTGCAGGAACTTCGACATGGATCATCCACGTCTTGTTCCCCTACTCGCCTCCTTCTTTGGCGAAGTACTGCGGCATCTTGCTGTACCCGAAATATTGAAGCATTTGCCTCAATGCTTCCGGATAGCCGATGCAGTGAGAACAGTGGGACACCACCCACCCGTTCTCCAACTGTTTATCCGCTGTCATCTGTAAAAACATATTTGAGAAATATCAAATATTTATTTGAATGGTAAACTATTGAGTTATAACATAAAACATGTCATTGAACTCATAAAACTTGGAAACATAGTTCAAACTTAAACAAATTTGACTACTGATCTGCTGTCCAAGATGACAGCCCTGACCAGTTTCCATTTCAACCTAATTTAGACCATGCTAAAGGCAAAACCAATTCTGGAGCTCAACAGTAAAGTTAAAGCTAACTTCAATATATTTCCAGAAAGTATTTTCTTGGCCTAATATCTGTCCTGGTTCAAAAGTTATGAGATGTAAAAGTTAACAGAATTTCTGGAGAAAATTGGACAGCACCTCCCTGCTTTAGGTACTGATTTGATCCAAGAATTCCAGTTAATTCTGCTCCCAATCTGACAAAACTTTCTGTTACAAAGTTGTAACCCATCTCTTAAAATTTTCAGAACTACCTCATTTTCTATTTTTTGGATTTTTATGCAGGAAGCTATGCTCAATTTACAGAGATTTACAGAGAGTGTTTGCTCTGCCCTGTTTTCTGAACAGTTTCAACTATACTGCATTTTTCGATTGGTTAGAGGATGAAACACCTCTGGACCTCAACAGAAAAGTTGTAATGCTCTTCCAATGCTTTCCATAAATGTATCATACAACCCCATCCTCGAAAGAACTCAACCTCTATCCTCTGATTAACTTCAGCTTTATTTCAGCTGAAAACAGGGGATTCTGTCCTTAGTATCCTATAAGTTGAAAACTTGTTAACTTTGAATATCCTGATTAAGGGAAAGAGTTGCATCAATTTGTTTAGTGCTATGGATTAAACTTTCAAGTTTTACAATGCAGTTGCTCATTTAGTGGGGTGTGACGTCGATGCGTCACTAGATCATGTCGGTACTACGTCCTCACAAAGAAAAACCTATACCGGACTTAGCCGTCTTCGTTAGTTCAGTGGCACTAAGCATCTCTTGCACACGGATGCTACACGTCTACCGTTTCGTGGTTAGATTACCTGCAGATAATTCAAACAATTGTCAGACTCGGCTGCACACCGAGCCCGGTATCCATACAGTTCGTACACCCGGCCGTCATCACTCACCCGGATGTTCTCAAGCCAAACACGCCTTGAGTTACGTGTTCACGTTACTGACCACATGACGGGGTCTCCCAAATTGCCCAAAGCACGCCACGGACAGACATTACTCGAATACCCCAAACGATATGAAGAGTCGTAGAGGATATTAAAGCGGGTCGGGTTACCTGCCACCCGTGGGGCTCCACCCTTCAGCTTGTGCGCACTGGTGGACAGCGCTTACATGCACCCCCAAGACATTAAGTGTCCCGAGATGCACGATTTTCCGACATAAGCAAATAGGTTAGTATGCCACTTTTTATACACTAATAACATCCTTATATGGGCTACTAACTCGTTCCTCACTGGATTTTAGAAAAATAATTGACCTTTGTAGTGCGTTAAACCTCAAGCGAGCTCTGATACCACACTGACATGACCCCATGGTCTTGTAGAGCCAAGATCACACTGAGGGGTGCTGCGTTGCACAGCACCAGATAACACACATCAAAGGTACAAAGCGGAAGCAAAGTTTTATTACATAAAGAGGTTTCTGAGCATTTGTACAACAAAATCTGTCCAGTCTACACTCACGGGCGTAGACTACCCATCGAGTTCACGTTCAGCCCGTGAACGTGTCCCCGCAAGCACACACACACACTATCACGGCGGCGTGCACGACTCCCACTCGACGGGGTTCCCCTCCTGGGGTCCCGTCTCCTCCTCGAGAGTCCCTTCCTCATAGAACCCTGCAAAAGCTTCAAACACAAGCAGTGAGCACGAAGGCTCAGCAAGCCTGACCCGTCTCTCCTATACATGGAACTTCTACATGATGGTTGATAGGTTACATGAGGTAAAATAAGTTGCAAAGGATTCGCCTAATTAGTGGAACCTTACTTTCAAGTTTTTAGCAGCAGGTTGTGGAGAACCTTACTCTAAGGCACATGAGAGAGACGCAATTAAACAAGAAACGCATTTCTCTCATATACTTTGCCCAAAGTTGAAAATAACTTTAATTAGCTCTAAGCTACAACAAGACATTAACATGCAAGGTATATCTTTCAAACCAGCAAACTTTTAACATGAATCTAGCCTGTTCTTTCTATGTCACGGTATAGTGAACAAGTGGTACTCACTGACCGTGAGGGACGGCGATTATAATCGATTTACACCTGCAGGGTTACCCGAATAACGCGTCGCGTACGACCGTACTCGATGTTGCCTACAGCAACCATCACGGACGTCGTACGCAACCACCTTTCACCCGTCAGCTAAATATTGAACCGGTCCTATCATCCCGAGCAAGAGGTCTCTGCACGCTCATCTCAGTGCCGCTAGCCAATTTACACCTCAAGCTCTCAACCTACCCTTGGAATGACAGGCAATGCCTCAATACCCAGCTACCCGAGTTACATCGGTTTCCCGGTTCCCATATAGCCGGTAGGTCTTCGGTACTGTTCTAGCTTGATCAACAGGCCCGCACACGGCTCGGTCCTCAATCGACACAAGCGGAGCTATAGCACACAGGCCCCAAAGTCCTGCTGCCCCTACTCTCCGCTCGTCTCATTTTTCTCGCCATGTGTTTCATTTGCTATCTCTACCCGAGTGATGTGCCTCTAGCCTATTCTCGCGGGTAGTTCCAACTACTCGACTTGTACTGAATCCTACTCTATCTTAGATTTGCAGTGGCTAACGAGGTTTTCAATCCTAATCCCAACCCAGGGTTTCCTTGGCTATGCATTTGGGTTTCAAACAAGACTCCAATGCAAGAAATAAGTGGTACTCAAAGGAAGTGCTCAAAACAATAAAAATTTGTAAAGAGGTTAATGCAAACCGGAGCTTGCCTTGCTGCTCTTGGTCGTAGGCTATCTGCTCTTCCTGAATGACGAAGTCTAAGACTTCGGGTTCCTCCTCAACCTTAGCGACTACATGATATAACAAGTATATATATTAATTAAATGCATTTGAATTGAATTTTAACTTGTGAGGATTATAAGCCTTACTAGACAGACCCAATGACTCTGGAATTTTTACTGTGGTTTGGTTACAACCTAAGCAGAGACTTGGCCAAGTTTTACTTGCAGTAAAGCTCATTTGAGCTCTCCAAAAATAATCATGTACTTGACCTTAATTGGAGCTCTTAGGGTGTTCTAGAGATTTTCATATAGCAAGCCATGACTTTATGAAAACTAGATTTTTAGAGGGTTCTAATGGAGTTGGTCTCACTTAATTTGAAGGTTCCTAGCTAAAGATATGAGCTAAACAATTTCAGAGAAATTCTGAAAATGTTTCTAGACATTTTCTATTTTCTCTGGAACAGTTCTAGTAATCACACCATTAGGTGTATCAAAATGAGCTCAAATGGATCTGAAATTTTTATGGTAGCTCAGGGATATTTTGGGGAACATCCTAGCAGAATTTCAGAAATTTCCTCCAAAGGGTTCTCCAGTTAAAATTCCAAACAGTTTAAATTTTGAAGAATTGATTCTCGAGAAATAAGGATTTCCATGAAATGAAACTTGATTTGATGGAAAGTACTCAGAGAGCTGAATCCAAAAAAATTTGGTTCACTTGATTTGGATTTTGCTATCCAAAGTTATGTGGGTTTGAAGTTTGAACTAAATCTGAAAATCGGGGAAATGTTTAAATCTGCCGGTGGGACCACGGATACACGTGTCGGGCGCTGAGGCGATGGCACACCGGGCTACAGGTTTACTTCCGGCGCTGCCACAGTCGATCCGTGCCCACAGAAGATCAAACCGTCCGGTTTCCTCCCACTGACAGCGGGCCTGGCTCGGTCGTCTTCAACCTCGCGCCTCCCGCGTGGTAGCGCCGCCGAGGTCAACGGAGCACCGCCGAACTCGATCGTCCGGTCAGCTCCCGAGCTCCAACTCGCTGCTAGCCCCTAATTTGGTGCGCTGAACACATTGGGAGGGTTTCCCCTCATCGACGTTGGCTCTAACCGAGCTCGCGACGGCGCAGCGGCTCGGGAAGAGTCCGGTGATGCCGCTCCGGCGTACTAGCCTGCCAAACGCCTGGCGAAGCGGCTCTACAGCACCAGTGGTGGCTTGGGAAGCTCTATATGGTGATGGGCAGGCTTGAGGAGAGCTCCAAAGTGGGTCTCACCATGTGCCCGATGCTGCCCGAATAAGTCGCAGAAGCTCGAAATTACGCCATGTACAAGGGTTCTCACTCTATGTGTTGTGAAGCCAACTTGTGCGCCCCTAAGTCTAGCTCCTATGTGCGAAGTTTGATGGGATTTAAACGAGAATCAAATCGGAATTTCAACGTTTCTTACCGGAAGGTGACTTTGCACCGGCTGGAAGCAAACTGCAAAATTCGCCGTCGACGCTCAACCTCTTGGCTCAGGATTCGGAGATGAGTTGCAGGAGGTGTGTGCGCATCTGAAAACAGCTTGGCTTGATCGTGAAAAGCCTGGGATGAGGCTGCCCATGAGAGCACCTCTTCTTGGCTTGGTGGCGACTGCCGCGGATCGGTGTGATTCTCGGGGTAGAGAGCACGAGATCACTAGATGATGATTTGAGGGGGTAGTGGAGAGTGCTGTGGTGCCGTTTTGCTGCTCAGCTGAGGCTTCTGCGCGAGATTGGCTGGTGGCTGAGGATTGGAGGAGTAGAGGCAGCTCTGGTCAGTTTCTTGCGCAAGGGAGCGAGGAACTGATCGGTTCTGCCTCCGGCCGGCTCGGCTGCCGGGATAAGAAGGCCGCGAGATGGTTCAACGGGTCGGGGCGGAAAGCAGCTGCAGTCCCGATCGATCTCTCGCAGTGGCGGCTGCTGGCTTGCGCGCGAGTAACTGAGCTCAGTGACTTCAGTCGGTTGAATTTCTATAGAGGCTGACATGTGGGTCCCACCTGGGGTTTAGCCTCTAAAATTAAATTTTCCCCACTGCTCTAAACAGTAGAGACCAATTTAACCTTGGTCATTTGAATTATCTACCCCTGGGCCATTTGAATTGGATGGAATTCAAATTGGGTTTTGTTTGGACATATTTTCAGCACTAAGTGTAAAAGTCCCAAAAACTTGTAAATGCAAAACTTGAGCTGTGAATAAAGTTGAGCTTAAATCCAAGAAATGGGACTTGCAAGAACTTTTTTTTAATCATATAAGTGTTGGCATGTGCAATAGGACTTTAAATTCAGTTTGAACTAAAAGGTTCACTTCAAAGAGAAGAAGGCCATCTCCAAAAGGGGAATTCAAACTGTTGTTTAAGAAGTTGTATTTGCAATGGCCAACTCAAGTTCAGAGAGCATATTCAAATTCTTTAGGTCCAAATTATGAGGAAGGCAAAGTTTGAGCAAATTTGGAGGTGCTTTCATATGTATATCAAAGGGACTTATAAATTTCTTCGAAATTTGAATTCAAATTTGAAACTGAGGCACAACTTGTCAAAATGCCAAATGACTTTTGAATTTGAGTCCCTCATAGCTGAAGTTTGCAATGTGCAAAAAATCTGGAGATATTTAAGAGAGGAACTTGGTGGGGCCCAATTGTCATGGAGAAGAGGGAAACTTAGCACATAAGTCTTTGCTCTCGGGTCAGACACGAGCTCGGATCAACTCACAGGGCGCCACCGAAGCTACTGCCGAAGCCACCGCCTCACCCCCCCTCACGCTGGCGACCAGCTTATCAGGTTCGCTGCCCTCGACGTGATCCTTCTTCTCGGAACCGAGCTAATTGCGTTTCGCCTCTCCTCCTCGCGCCCGATAAGCACTGAGCTTGCCGCCGCATCGGTTCCAACCGGGAGCGCGTGCACCCCTAGCGCACAGCACCGTCTGAACCGCAAAACGGCAGGGCCTGATCGCCCTTCACCCCCTCAGCGCAACAGACCGCAGCTCCCCGCGCTCTCCACCCTAGAACAAGGGTTGTTGCGGCAGGCCGAGAGTAACCGACGAGCCAGCTCACGTGGGCAGCTCACCACATTGGGTTTCACGCTCAAGCAACGACGCTCAGAGGTGCGCTGTACCGCCATGGTGCCTCTCCCCGGAGCTCAGCTCAAACAGTTACCCCTAGCGGCCGAATTCGGAGTTTTTTTTCTGGAGCACGACCACGGACCCTCTGGTAAAGATCTCTAAAATTCACGCTTAATTTCCACTTAGAGTTCACCAAATTATGCAGAGATGATCTAGACTCACGGTGATCCGATCCCCTTCACAACCCTAGCTAGCAACCCCGTGTTAGCGGCTAATTTCGAGCTTTCCGATCGGCGATCATGGAGGGAACCGCCGGGCACACGGTGAGACCTCATCTCGAGCCGTTTCCGATCGAGTTTGAACCAAAGCCGAGCACCCCCATGAAACACTGATACTGTAGGACCAAAGACCCGTTGGTTTGGGGCTCTGGAGTGGGCGCGCGACATCGCCGGAGGGAGGACCGAGCCGCCACACGTCGCCCGGTGGTTTAGAGCCATCGCTGGCCTCTGCTGAGCAGGGGGACGAGTTCCTCACGTCGAGAGTGAGGCTAGCGGCGAGTTTCAGCCCCTTAGTCCACCGGAAAAGGGGAGGTCCGAAGCAGCGCCGCCGCGCCGGCGAGGGGCGCGAAGCGCGCGGGAAAAAGGGGGGCGGGAGGAAGAAGAAGCTGCTGGCCCCACCGGTCAGTGGCTGTTGCGGTAGATTGGGATTTGCTGTGGCCACTTGATCTGTTGCGGCTACAGCCTGAATAGCTGTGGACCATGGTGTAGCTGCATCAAGGGATTGACACGTGTAACCAGGACCCATGGTCAGAGTTTGAACATTTCCCAAATTAATTTGAACTCCAAATTCAGTTCAAACTTTAGAACCTCATAACTTTTGCTAGGAAGCTCCAAATTTAGTGATTCAAATTGGGTTGGATTCAGGATGAAAAACTCTATCCAAATACGCAACCAAATTTGCATGAAAACCAATTGAAAATTCTGGAAAATTCTTTTAAACTTTTCAGCAAAAGAATTTTAGAGGTAGTTTGGTTCATCCAAAAATCCCCAAATTTTTCCAGAATATTCTTTAGTATATTAGGGAATTCCTGTAAATGTTTCAGCTCATTTGGAGTTTATTTAGTTAGGGTAATTCTGATTTGAAGTTTCTGTGTTCAAATGAACACAGAAACAATTTCAGAGAGTTTCCAAAACTTGGAAATTCAGTTCTAGGCAGTCCTTAGCTCCAAAAATCCTAAGAAAATTCATGCATGCTCCCTGAGCTATGTTTGAAATTGTAGTTCACTTGAATTTGCATGAAAGTGCAAATCTATTCAGAATTAACTCCTTTTTGCCTAAATGCTTAGGGAATTTGTTCTGGTTGATATACTTATTGAAATATTCTGAATTTTGGTCCAGATGACTTTCTTGTGATAAGGAACTCACAAGAAAATTTTCAGCTCCATTGGAGTCCTGGATCAGTACTGTCCTGTTTAACCTTATGATCAACACCACCCAAGTGATAAACCCCAAGTGATCAACACCACCAAAACCACAAGCACCAGTGTCATTTTAAATTCTGAAACAGGGTTTTTAGTTTTAAACTTGTCTTTATAACTTGTTAGCAATAGTTTTGTAATTAAACATGTATGCTTATTCATAACGTGTAGTGATTAAACGTGGAAAAGTGAAGAAGGAGTCAAGCTTGAATCAAGGAGCAAGAAGGGCAGGGATTAAGCTTCATGTCATCAGCAACTAACTTCATATTATCTGACTTTAGTCACCTGCAAAACCAAGGCAAGCTCCGGTTTGCATTTAAGATATTTATATAGTTTTTACTTTGTTCACAATTATGGTGTAGAGTTTGTATGTGCATTAGGTCAAGGATGTTTTACACTCCAAATGCATGACCAAATGAACCCGGGAGTTAAGGGTAAAAAAGGGTCACCGCTGTAGAATAATGCCGTGCTAAATAGCTTAGGACATCCGGTAGAAGTCGAGTTGACGGAATCTACTCGCGAGCTATAGTCGGGATTACATGGGTGTAGATGGAAAGGAGGCAAACTAATGTTTATATTTCTAAAGATGAGACCGGGCAGGATGGTTAGGCAGCGACAAGACGAGGTCTTGGTCGAGTAGCGCTGCCTGTGTCGGTTAAGGACCGATGCGTGTGCGGCACCCATGAGCAAGTATTGAGTTGTGTACCGGATGCTTACTGCTATATGGGAACCAGGAAACCTATGTACCAGGTTCACTGGATTGTAGAGGCATACCATATCGTCTCGTTAGACCTATGAGCCCGAGACGGCGCGACCGGTTCTACAGTCTAGTGTCCTGCGAAAGGTTGCCACATACGACGTAATGAAGGATGCCAGATTTGGGTCTTCAGAGGCGGGCGTATGTGTTGAGTTATCCGGGTAGTGTTTGATTCGAATCACCGTCCATCGCGGTTATTGATTACTGCTTGCTCACTGTGATGTGACGTAGTAATCAAGCTGGGTGAGAACAGTTTGCTAATTTTAATTGCTGCTATGATTATTATAAATTGCATGAGAACCCTGTTTGAAGTAGAGACAGAGCAAATTAAAATTATTTCCACCTTGGGACAGTTACATTGGAATGAAGTGTTTCTTGTTTGATTGTGGAGTTCCAATGTTGCTGGGCGTAAGGTCACTACTATTATGGCTAAAATTTGAAAGCTAAGGATGAACTCGTAGGCGACTCTTTTTGCAACTTACATGTTTAAGTCATAGGTTACTTCCATGTAGAGTTGCATGCTTAGGTGAGACGGTTAAGTCTTGCTGAGCCTTTGTGCTCACTCTTGCTATATGAGTGGTTTTGCAGGTTAACCCGGCGCTATAAAGAAGGTTGTCCGGTGAGGCTCGGAGACTTTCGAGTCATGTTACACATGGAGAACCTAGCTGCTGCCATTTCTTCGTGTTGCTAGCGAGAGGAGTCTGCGGGCTGGACCTCTTCTCGAATGCTTCGTAGTTACTCAACGTGAGCTGTCTATAGACTTCCGCTGTAGCTATTTTATGTAAATTATTTGCAAAGGATATTGTAAGCTTCCGCTTTTGATTTATGTAATACAGTGTTCCTTATATGTGTGCTGTTGGGTGCCTCATAACACGGCACCACCAAATGCGATCCCCGGGTGAGGTGCCCCGTCCCCGTGAGTGAGCGGGATGATGGGGGGTCCTGTCAGCGTGGTATCAGAGCCGCATTGGTAATAGCGCACATAATAAGGATCGTATTACGAAAAAACATAGGATACGGTGAGGAAACGGTATTAGGCCCACATAAGGATTATAGTAGTATAGTCACTTAAAGTGGCATTGCTAACTTACTTGTTATAATTCTGAATTTTGATTATGTAACGACTCACCTACGCTCAGGTAAGCATGGTAAGGAACGCCACCGAAAGCGGTCCAATTTCGGTTAGCTCCCCTGACGAGGAAAGTGGTTCAGGGATAGGTCTCTCGGCTTGGTGTGAGACAATTATATGAAACTTTTGTACTCTTCATGTTCCTGAGTTCATATGAAACGCTGATACCTAGCGTGCATTAGGCAAGTAAGTGGAGACCCCATCGTGTGGTCAGTAACGCGATAGTGTGTTCGTCTGGAAATAGCCCAGGAGGAAATACGCAGCGCTTGCCATCGCCGTGCCCTGCAGGGCAGTAGGTGGTATCCGTTGGGTTGATAACATTCCCAACCGTGACGACCTGTTCATGATATACTCAGGTTCCCCATCGTGTGGTGTAAAAACGCGATCACGTACCTTGAGACGTGGCTTAACTCAAGGATGGCCGTATGACAATGATACGGGCGTTTGTATTTACTTTCAAATATGGAACTGCCTTAAATGAAACAACCTTTGAGTGCACCACTATTGAGTGTTCTTCTGCAGGTACTAACCACGTACGTATCCTGTGTAGTACACGTGTGCGAGAGACCGTCTTAGTGCCACTGATAATACGTATATGCCGGTATAATCCGGTTAGGATTTTCTTTTGGTGACGCAACGTAGTACTGACATGTTTCTTACGGTGCATCAACACCGTACTACACTTAATAACCTCTTCCCTTTGAAGAAATGATTCATGAGCTAACATTCAAATAAAAATGGAAGTTTGAAACAAATATTAGTTACTGAACTCTTATTTTGAGCTAAGATTCAAATGAGAGCATGACTAGGCGTCAAAATTTTAAAAAACAGAGTGCTCTGTTTCTGGCAGGAATTCTTGCTGGACTTTAACAGAGCATAACTCTGAGTTAATATAACCAAATAAGGTGTATGATACAGTTATGGAAAGATTTTCTAGTGCTCTACAATTTCTTTGTAGACCTCCAGAGCAAAATCACACGTTAAGTTGGTGAAAAGTCCAGTTGAAAGCAAACTGTTCAGAACCAGGACAGTAGCAAAAACCTCTCTGGATCTTTCTGTTTTCAAGCCATAACATTCGGTAGAAAAATCCTTAAGGAGTCCATGATACACCGTTGGAAATATACTGAAGTTTACTAAAACTTTGGTATTGAACTCAAGTCAAGAAACTGTAGATAACTTGAGTAAATGTTGGAGTTTGTGTGAACTGGTCAGGGTAGTCCAGCTGATTAGTTTGGCGTACTTAAGATTTGTTTAAAACATGAATGTGGTTATGCTTTCATAAAGTTCATGACATGTTCATGTTTTACTTATCTTTACTTACTACTGAGATAGAATTTTGATTGACTCAAAAAAAATTTTCGTGCAGTATGGTACGCGCACACTCTCAAATGGAGATTGGAGGTTCAAGTCGAGGTGGGAATGACTCGACTTCATCACAAGAGCAATCGCCAACCGGATTGGCTGAAATTATGGCAAAGATGAATGAAACTCTCCAAACTCCAGTTCAGCAGGGAATAAATAGAGAATCTCAGCATCACATGCCAACCCCGAGCACTTATCTGGATTTCTTGGCGACACAATCGCCGGTATTCTCCGAAGCGGCTGACCATTGTGAAGCAAATCACTGGTTACGTGTCATTGAGTCCAAGTTTCGGTTGATCCAATGTGATGAAGTCCAGAAGACTCTATTTTCCGCTCAGCAGTTTCACGGCTTTGCTGGAGCATGGTGGGCAGAATACCTAGCTGTCCAACCAGCAGGGCATTGTGTTACATGGGCAGAGTTCCACGATGCGTTTCGTGTTCGTTTCGTTCCTGCGGGCATAATGCAAACAAGTCTGGAAGAATTCTGGAGTCTAAAGCAAGGGGAAATGAGTGTTATTGAGTATGCGAAGGAATTCAATCGCTTAGCTCAATATGTCCCCGATTATGTGAAATCACCATCCATGAGGGGTTATCATTTTTACCGAGGGCTGACTGCTAGGCGGCGATGTGAGTTGGCTCAAGTTAGCCAGGAAAATTTTGATGAGTTTGTTAGCTGTGCTATCACTCAGGAATATTATTCCAATCTCTACCTTAAAGAAAAGAGGGAGAGAGACTCATCACAGGATGAATGCAATTATCTACCTCAGAAGTATCGGTGGGTAATCCGTTCACCTTCCGGTCGAGAGGTTCCACAAAAAGTGCAGTCATTCTTGGAGTATGACGACTCGTATACTCCACAGAGGTTTTATTCACCTCCACCGCAGCAGCAAATCTCTCATGCACCGCAATATCAACAAGGGGCACCAGAATGTTACTTCCCTCAAGAGGTTGAGGATGATCAAGGTGATTTCTCAGCTGAACCGAGTGTTGTCCCACTTCATATTGACAATGAACTCAACGTCAATGAAGCAACTGCACTGAGCAGCAACATTATGTCTGCGGGTCCAGTTCCAAAGAGTGATCTTGGACAGCAAGGAAAAGCCATGTCCAAAGTGGGAACAGTTAATTATGTGTCAGTCGATGATCTGCCAAAGGGAGGACATGTTCTTGCCGGCAGGTTCACCTTAAATGACAAGCCGGTTGTCATTTTATTCGACTCTGGTGCAACACATAACTTCATTAGCAGGGCGACGGTTATCAGGGATCAGATTTCCACAACTATCACAAAAATTTCTTACCTTATTCATTCGCCAGGTGGAGACATATCAACTAATGAAGTCGTTTCTCGAGCACCACTTTGTTTGGGTGTAAAAATTTATCCTACCACCCTCATTATTCTCGAAGACCAAGGAATCAATGCCATATTGGGAATATCATGGTTGACCTTCCATAAGGCCATTCTTGACATCGAGAACAGGAGTGTTCACTTGGACTCTCCACTTCACGGGCGTCAAACATTGTATCTCGGCAAAGCGGTTTCCAAAGACCCGAGAGTATGTAATGCCGAGGCTTGCAAGTTAGAAGACATTCCGGTAGTCCATGAACATCCGGACGTGTTTCCCAAAGATCTTCCAGGCTTACCACCCGAGTGCGAGGTGGAATTCAAAATAGAGTTGATACCGGGAACCACGCCGATCTCTCGGAGACCATACAAAATGCCTCCGAATGAATTAGCTGAACTGAAGGAGCAACTCAAAGATTTGATGGACAAGGAGTTTATTCCTCCAAGTTCATCACCATGGGGTTGCTCTGCTTTATTCGTGAAGAAGAAGGATGAGACGCTGAGGCTATGCGTCGATTATCGTCATTTAAATGTTGTGACAATAAAGAACAAGTATCCACTACCAAGAATTGATATTCTCTTCGATCAGCTAGTGGGTGCTAAAGTCTTCTCCAAGATGGACTTAAGGTCGGGGTATCATCAAATCAAGATTCGAGCGGAAGATATTGCGAAAACAGCATTCTCGACAAGATATGGGCTCTATGAGTATCTTGTTATGTCATTTGGGTTGACCAATGCTCCGGATCACTTTATGTACCTTATGAACTCGGTGTTCATGCCGGAGCTGGATCAGTTCGTCATGGTATTCTTCGATGACATCTTGGTCTATTCCAAATCGGAAGAGGAACACGCTAAACATTTGCATATCGTGCTCCAACGCTTGAGAGATCACAAGCTCTATGCAAAGTTTAGTAAATGTGAATTTTGGATCAACCAAGTGCCGTTTCATGGACATATTATTTCAGCGGATGGCATTGCTGTTGATCCAGGCAAGATTGAACAAGTGCTGCAATGGAAGTCTCCAACATCCGTCCATGAAGTTCGTAGTTTCTTGGGTTTGGCGGGATATTATCGGAGGTTCATCCCGGGCTTCTCAAAAATCTCCAAATCTATGATGGAGCTACTGAAAAAGAGCATCAAATATGATTGGAGCAAGCCATGTGAGGAAGCCTTTCAAGCGTTGGTGAAACACCTCACAACAGCCCCGGTTCTAGCTCAACCGGATACAACCAAGCCTTTTGATGGTTATTGTGATGCGTCCTGCATCGGGCTTGGTTGTGTACTCATGCAAGGAGGACGCATGGTTGCATATGGATCACGGAAATTACGGAATCATGAGCAACATTATCCAACTCATGATCTCGAGCTTGCTGCCGTGGTATTAGCTTTGAAGATGTGGAGACATTACCTATTGGGAAATCTGGTTCATCTCTACACCGACCACAAAAGCTTGAAATACATATTCACTCGAAAAGAGTTGAATATGCGGCAATGGCGATGGTTGGAGCTGATCAAGGACTATGAGATTGAAATTCATTATCATCCGGGCAAGGCAAATGTGGTTGCCGATGCACTCAGCCGGAAGTCTCATATTCATAACCTGACCATTACGCCGATAGAAGAGGAATAACCAAGTCTCTACTTGGTTTCATATGGAGCTCTACATAACCTAGCTCTCATACCCACAATAAGAGAGGAGGATACGGAAGCTCAAAAGAAAGACAAGGGCATGGCTCATATCAAAAGGAGGTTGAAGAACAGGGAGATGAAATGTTTCCGGTTAGATAATGAAGATACCTAATGGTTCAAGGACCGGATAGTCGTACCCCGTGATATGAGTCTGCGGAAGAAAATTTTGGATGAGACTCACTTATCCAAATTTTCTATTCATCCTGGCAGCAACAAAATGTATCAAGACCTCCGGAAGAAGTTTTGGTGGACACGTATGAAACGTGAAGTTGCCAAGTACGTTTCACAATGTGATACATGTCGAAGAGTTAAGGCCGACCATTTGAAGAAGTCGGGCCTGTTGCAACCGCTACAAATACCGGCATGGAAGTGGGAAGACTTGAGTATGGATTTCATCGTTGGGTTGCCGATGGCCTCCCACCACCATGATTCGATTTGGGTAATCGTGGATCGTTTAACCAAATCAGCACGCTTCATCCCGGTGCGTACCAAATGCAGCGCCAAAAAGTATGCGGAGTTGTACATAGCACGAATCTTTTGCTTGCATGGAGTTCCCCGTACCATTGTCTCCGATAGAGGATCGTTATTCGTATCCCATTTCTAGGAACAGCTACACGCATCCTTGAGAACCAAATTGATTTGAAGCTCCACGTATCACCCTCAAACCAATGGGAAAACTGAGGGTGAATCAAATACTTGAAGATATGCTAAGGGCGTGTGCCATCCACCATGGTAAGAGCTGAGATGACCACTTCCCGTTGGCGGAGTTCTCTTATAACAACGGTTATCAAACGAGCATAAAAATGGCACCTTATGAAGCTCTCTACGGCCGGAAGTGCCGCACACCCTTGAACTGGTGTGAGTTCGGCGAGAGGGTTATTTACGGGATTAACCTCATAAATGAAGCAGAAGAACGAATAAGGCTTATTCAAGCAAATCTTGAAGCCGCTCACTCCAGTCAAAAGAGCTATGCAGATAAGAGACGTCGTCCTCTAAACTTCCATGTTGGGGACCACGTATACCTCCGTGTATCTCCTATGAAGGACATTCACCGGTTCGGAGTGAAAGGAAAATTAGCTCCACGTTTTAACGGTCCCTTCGTCATCATTGAAAGATGTGGACCCGTGGCATACCGTTTGGAGCTACCGGAAGCTTTAGCCGGAGTTCATAACGTCTTCCACATATCTCAGCTGCGGAAGTGTTTGAAAGTTCCAACGGAGATTCTCACGGGAGGCATAGCAGATTTGAAGCCGGACCTCACTTATGTTTAGCATCCAAACCGGATAATTGATGAAAAGACTCGCGAGACCAGAAACCGGACGCTGCGATTTTTCAAGGTGCTATGGGAAAATCACACGTCCGACGAAGCTACATGGGAAAACGAGGAGTATTTGCAATGCAATCATCCAAAGTTATTAGAGGCTTATGTTTGATAGTTGTCCTTCCCACGTTATTCTTAATTGTGAATCTCGGGACGAGATTCTTTTTAAGGGGGGAGGAATGTAAAAGTCCCAAAAACTTGTAAATGCAAAACTTGAGCTGTGAATAAAGTTGAGTTTAAATCCAAGAAATGGGACTTGCAAGAACTTTTTATTTAATCATATAAGTGTTGGCATGTGCAATAGGACTTTAAATTCAGTTTGAACTAAAAGGTTCACTTCAAAGAGAAGAAGGCCATCTCCGAAAGGGGAATTCAAACTGTTGTTTAAGAAGTTGTATTTGCAACGGCCAACTCAAGATCAGAGAGCAAATTCAAATTCTTTAGGTCCAAATTATGAGGAAGGCAAAGTTTGAGCAAATTTGGAGGTGCTTTCATATGTATATCAAAGGGACTTGTAAATTTCATCGAAATTTGAATTCAAATTTGAAACTGAGGCACAACTGGTCAAATTGCCAAATGACTTTTGAATTTGAGTCCCTCATAGCTGAAGTTTGCAGTGTGCCAAAAATCTGGAGATATTTAATAGAGGAACTTGGTGGGGCCCAATTGTCATGGAGAAGAGGGAAACTTAGCACATAAGTATTTGCTCTCGGGTCAGACACGAGCTCGGATCAACTCACAGGGCGCCACCGAAGCTACCGCCGAAGCCACCACCTCATCCCCCTCATGCTGGCAACCAACTTATCAGCCTCGCTGCCCTCGGCGTGATCCTTCTTCTCGGAACCGAGCTAATTACGTTTCGCCTCTCCTCCTCGCGCCCGATAGGCACTGAGCTCGCCGCCGCCTCGGTTCCAACCGGGAGCACGTGCACCCCCAGTGCACAGCACCGTCTGAACCGCAATATGGCAGGGCCTGATCGCCCTTCACCCCCTCAGCGCAACAGACCGCAGCTCCCCGTGCTCTTTACCCGGAGCCCGCTCAAACGGTGACCCCTAGCGGCCGAATTCGAAGTTTTTCTTCTGCAGCACGACCACGGACCCTCCGGTAAAGATCTCTAAAATTCTCGCTTAATTTGCACTTAGAGTTCACCAAATCATGCACAAATCATCTAGACTCGACGGCGCTCCGATCCCCTTCACAACCCTAGCTAGCAACCCCGTGTTAGCGGCTAATTTTGAGCTTTCCGATCGGCGATCATGGCGGGAACCGCCGGGCACACGGTGAGACCTCATCTTGAGCCGTTTCTGATCAAGTTTGAACCAAAGCCGAGCACCCCCATGAACCAATGATGCTGTAGGACCAAAGTCCCGTTGGTTTGGGGCTCTGGAGTGGGTGCACGACATCGCCGGGGGGAGGACCGAGCCGCCACACGTCGCCCGGTGGTTTAGAGCCATCGCCGGCCTCTGGTGAGCAGGGGGACGAGTTCCTCACATCGAGAGCCGGGCTAGCGGCGAGTTTTAGCCCCTTAGTCCACCGGAAAGGGGAAGTCCGAAGCAGCGCTGCCGCGCCGGCGAGGGGCGCGAAGCGCGCGGGAAAAAGGGGGGCGGGAGGAAGAAGAAGCTGCTGGCCCCACCGGTCAGTGCCTGTTGCGGTAGATTGGGATTTGCTGTGGCCACTTGATCTGTTGCGGCTACAGCCTGAATAGCTGTGGACCACGGTGTGGCTGCACCAAGGGATTGACACGTGTAACCGGGACCTACGGTCAGAGTTTGAACATTTCCCAAATTAATTTGAATTCCAAATTCAGTTCAAACTTTAGAACCTCATAACTTTTGCTAGGAAGCTCCAAATTTAGTGATTCAAATTGGGTTGGGTTCAGGATGAAAAACACTATACAAAAATATGCAACCCAATTTGCATGAAAACCAATAGAAAATTCTTGGAAATTCTTTGAATCTTTTCAGCAAAAGAACTCTAGAGGGAGTTTGGTTCATCCAAAAATCCCCAAATTTTTTCAGAATATTCTTTAGTATATTAGGAAACTCCTGTAAAAGTTTCAGCTCATCTGGAGTTGATTTCGTTAGGGTCATTCTGATTTGAAGTTTCTGTGTTCAAATGAATACAGAAACAATTTCAGAGAGTTTCCAAAACTTGGAAATTCAGTTCTAGGCAGTCCTTAGCTCCACAAATCCTAAGAAAATTCATGTATGCTCCCTGAGCTATGTTTGAAATTGTAGTTCACTTGAATTTGCATGAAAGTGCAAATTTATTCATAATTAACCCCTTTTTGCCTAAATGCTTAGGGAATTTGTTCTGGGTGATCTACTTATTGAAATTTTCTGAATTTTGGTCCAGATGACTTTCTTGTGACAAGGAACTCACAAGAAAATTTTCACCTCCATTGGAGTCCTGGATAAGTACTGTCCTGTTTAATCTTATAGATGATCAACACCACCCAAGTAATGAACCCCACGTATCACTTGAGCATAGTACTTTAACCCAAACCCAAACCACTAGCACCAGTGTCATTTTAAATTCTTAAACAGGGTTCCAGTTTTAAACTTGTCTTTAGAACTTGTGAGCAAAAGTTTTATAATTAAACATGTATGCTTATTCATAACTTGTAGTGATTAAACGTGGAAAAGTGAAGAAGGAGTTCAGCTTGAATCACGGAGCAAGAAGGGCAGGGATTTAGCTTCAAGTCATCAGCAACTAACTTCATATTATCTGACTTTAGTAACCTGCAAAACCAAGGCAAACTCCGGTTTGCATTTAAGCTATTTATAAAGTTTTTACTTTGTTCACAATTATGGTGTAGAGTTTGTATGTGCATTAGGTCAAGGATGTTTTACACTCCAAATGCATGACCAAATGAACCCGGGAGTTAAGGGTAGAAAAGGGTCACCGCTGTAGAATAATGCCGTGCTAAATAGCTTAGGACATCCGGTAGAAGTCGAGTAGACGGAATCTACTCGCGAGTTATAGTCGGGATTACATGGGTGTAGATGGAAAGGAGGCAAACTAAAGTTTATATTTCTAAAGACGAGACCGGGCAGGATGGTTAGGCAGCGACAAGACGAGGTCCTAGTCGAATAGCGCTGCCTGTGTCAGTTAAGGACCGATGCGTGTGCGGCACCCATGAGCAAGTATTGAGTTGTGTACCGGATGCTTACTGCTAATTGGGAACCAGGAAACCGATGTACCAGGTTCACGGGATTGTAGAGGCATACCACATCGTCTCGTTAGACCTATGAGCCTGAGACGGTGCGACCGGTTCTACAGTCTAGTATCCCGCGAAAGGTTGCCACATATGACGTAATGAAGGACGCCAGATCTGGGTCTTCAGAGGCGGGCGTATTTGTCGAGTTATCCGGGTAGTGTTTGATTTGAATCACCGTCCATCGCGGTTATTGATTACCGCTTGCTCACTGTGTTGTGACGTAGTAATCAAGTTGGGTGAGAACAGTTTGCTAAGTTTAATTGCTGCTATGATTATTATAAATTGCATGAGAACCCTGTTTGAAGTAGAGACAGAGCAAACTAAAGTTATTTTCCACCTTGGGACAGTAACATTTGAATGAAACGTTTCTTGTTTGATTTTGGAGTTCCAATGTTGCTAGGCGTAAGGTCACTACTATTATGGCTAAAATCTGAAAGTTAAGGATGAAATCGTAGGCGAGTCTTTTTGCAATTTACATGTTTAAGTCGTAGGTTACTTCCATGTAGAGTTGCATGCCTAGGTGAGACGGTTAAGTCTTGCTGAGCCTTTGTGCTCGTCCTGCTATATGAGTGGTTTTGCAGGTTAACCCGACGCTATAAAGAAGGTTGTCCAGTGAGGCTCGGAGACTTCCAAGTCATGTTACACATGGAGAACCTAGCCACTGCCATTTCTTCGTGTTTCTAGCGAGAGGAGTCCGCGGGCTGGACCTCTTCTCGGATGCTTCGTAGTTATTCGACGTGAGCTGTCTATAGACTTCTGCTGTAGCTATTTTATGTAAATTATTTGTAAGGGCCTCTATTTTTGACACATATTTGAAGTGTTCATCACCATACACACACACCTCATTTGAGGAAAGTTGATGAACACAAATGAAGAGCAAGTAACCACCATCAACATGCTCATTAGAGAACAAACTCACATATTGCAAAAGTGGCATTTTCCATATGTGATATAGATGGGCTGGGCATATGAAAACTCCTACACATTGCTAGGGATGTCCATGCCAAGTTTCACCCAAATTCAAAACCTTTTTGAGGTCATTTTGGGTATAGCTAGAAGGATGGCAGTTTGAAAGCATATTCAAATTCAAACTGTTTTTATCCCATGAAATCAAAAGTGGGAGGCATATTCTTATTCAGCACATTTTTGTGAGCTCACCCACCAATTTTCACTTCATTTGGAGTTGATCTTGACATGAGCTAAGTGGGGCAAATTCAAACTTTATTTGAATTTCAAACTAAACATGTGCTGAAATTCATTCAAACCAAACCCAAATTGAATTCTAACCAACTCAAATGGCTCATGGGTGAATAATTTGAATCACCATGGGTATTTTGGGCCTCACTGTTTACAACAGTGATTAGGAGTAAATTTCAGAGGTTAAAATTGGAAGTGGGACCCACATGTCAGCCACTACTCCAAATCAAACCGACTGAAAACCCAGCTCGGGTTCTTGCGCCGGACTGAGCAGCCGCCACGGCGAAGAGGCGACCGGGACACCACCTGCTTGCCGCCCCGACATGCTGAACCGCCTCACAGCCCCCTTATCTACGCCGTCGCGCTGATCGGAGTGATCACCGCACACTCTGCTGCTTCCTCGCATCAGAAACGCGCCATCGCTGCCGATCACTCGGAGCTGATCAGGGAAGCTTGATCACCGCCTCTCCGTCCCCTCCAGAGCCACGGCAAGGTACTAGAAACCTTCCTCTATCTTCCCCGCTGCTAGAATTCAGCTGAAACCAGTCGATCTCGGCTATACCGAGAGTTCAATCCGGTGACCTAACGCCGCCGCACTTCGGGCTCCCGTGGACAGCCCAACCGGCGCGTTGTCACGCCCGAGCCAAGGCACCCTTGGACGCGCTGGTGACCGGTGCTGCTCACTGTGAGGACCCCCGCCGTCCCGATCACTCACGGGAATGGGGCACCTCGCCCGGGAATCGCATTGGGTGGTGCCGTGCGATGCGGCACCCAACAGCACACATAATAAAGCATCATATTACATACATCAAGCGGAAGCTTACAAAGTGTAAATTTTACACATACTTCTCAAATAAACTACAGCGGAAGACTATTACAACTCACGTCTCATACCTATGCGAAGCAACAGAGAAGGTGTCCAGCCCGCGGACCCTTCTCGCTAGCAACACTGTCATAATAGCAGCGGCAAGGGTTGCCATGAGTTCACAACTCGGGGAGTTCCGAGTCTCATCGGGCACCCGTACCTATCAGCCTACAGTTATTACCTGCAAAACAACTTAGGTAGTATCTGTGAGCACGAAGCTCAGCAAGACTGACCCGTCACACTAATCATGAAACTCTACATGATGAAAATAGGGGGCCGAATATAGAAGTTTACATAAAAGATGATCTTGAGCTAAAGGAGAGTCCTTACTTTAAGTTTTAAGCAACTTTTATAGTCCTCACGCTATTTACATCGAGACTCCACAATCAAACAAGAAACGCTTCATCTCGATGTCACTTGCCCGAGGTGAAAGTAACTTTAGTGAGCTACCCTAGACTCATACAGACCTTGCGCCATTACTGTCGAGACTCCACAATCAAACAAGAAATGCTTTGCCTCGACGCTACTAGCCCAAGGTGGAAAGTAAATTTAGTGAAGTATTGATCTTTCCTCATCTCCATTATGAGGATTACTCACGAAGCATATTAAACGTTTTCCCAGTTTATTACTACATCACGACTCAGTGTACAAGTATGCTCACTACCTCGAGCAACGGTGATTGCAATCAAAAACACCCGGCTGACACGAATGTACGCCCGTACTCGACGTTGCACACAGCAACCGTCACTGACGCCGTACATGGCAACCTTTCACACGACACCCAAATGTCGAACCGGTCCCTCCGACTGGGATTAAGTCTCTCTACAGCAAACCCTCATAGAGCCGACTTCTCTATCCTTTCAGCATCGGCATCAGACGGTGAGGTATGCCTCGAGACCCAGGTTAACATGTTACATCGGTTTCCTGGGTCCCATATTGCCAGTATGCATCCGGTACACATCTCAACTTGTCCAGTGGGGCCGCACAGGAGAACGGGCCTTAATCGACTCAGACATAGACTAGGCTCACAGGACCACGTACTTGACCTTCCATCCACTGCCCGGTCTCCATTCCCAGCTATGAGGATCAATTCCCAACTCTTCCGATTGATCCCCCTTAACCCCATTTCATGAGTAGGAAACTGCCTACTTGAGTTTTGCTTCTTTTAATTCACTTTGTTAACTTGAGATCATCAGTTATAATCAATTGATAACCTATTCTACATTTAAACTCCATGGTTTTCTGGGTCATACATTTGGGGTTTCATACCATCTAGACGTAATGCAATAAATATCATGCTAGACGTATGAAGTGAAACAAATAAAAACTTGTAAATTTGATGCAAACCGGGGCTTACCTTTGTTTTGCAGGTGACTTATATATATATATATATATGAAGTTCAGTTAGTGAAGACCACTTGGTGCTTGATCAACTGCTCTCCTCCTTCCTTGATCTCTACTCCGATGACTTCAACTCCTCCACGTAGATACTACACGTGATGCATATGCACAATTGTTTAATTGTAAAACTTTGCTACAAGTTCTAATAACAAGTTTTTAGAAACTGGAACTCTGTTCAAAAATTTTAAATGACACTGGTGCTAGTGGTTTGGGTTTGGGTCTAAGCAACATGATTAAGTGCTAAGTGGTTTCCCCCTCTTCTATATTGATCACCTTAAGAGGTTCAACAGAACTGGGGTAATCCAGAGCTTCAATGGAGCTGAGAATTTTCATGTGAGTCCCTTGTCACAAGGAAGTCCTCTGGACCAAAAATTAGCACTTTTCATTGAGTGGTTTGTTCAGAATAATTTTCTAAGCAATTAAGCAAAGAAGAATTAATTCTGAGATCACACCCACGTTCATGCCAAACTTAGTGAACTACAATTTCAATTATAGCTCATAGAGTTTGCAAGAAGTTTCCTAGAATTTTTGTAGCTAAGATCTGCCCAGAACTGAATTTCCAAGTTTTGGGAATTTTCTGAAAATGTTTCTGTATTCAATTGAACACAGCATCTTCAAATCTGAATTTCCCTGAACAAATCAACTCCAATTGAGCTGAAAATTTTACAGGGGTTCACTAAGACCCTAAAGACTGCTTTGGAAAAATTTGACGACTTTTGGATTAGCCAAACTCCCTCTAAAATTCTTTTGCTGAAAAATTTTAAAGAATTTTCCAGAATTAAATAGTGAGTTTCATACAAATTGGGTTGTATATTTGGACAGAGCTTTTCAATATAAATCCAACCCAATTTGAATCATTAAATTTGGGGCTTCCTAGCAAGAGTTATTAGGTTCTAAAGTTTGGGGAAAAATTCTGAAATTGAAATCTGTTTATTTTCCAATTTTCAGAGACATAAAGAATTAACACCACATTTGGCTAAGCAAATGAGGTCCAATGCTTCTGAAAATTTTACTGGAGTTCAGGTATTTTTGGAGGAATCCACTACCTAAATTTGGGGATTTTAAAATACACAGAACTCCTGGAAGAATTCCCACAAGATTTTATTCTATGAATTAATGAGCCAAAACCAGGGATTTTCATAAATATTGGGCTGTACCCCTGGATAGTAGTATTTGAGAGGAATACAACAAAATTTATTTCACTATTTTTGGAGCTTTCTACACCAAGTTATGCATTTTACAAGTTTGAACAACTCTCTGTTTAATTTTAAACAGAACAGTCACACGTGGGGCCCACGGGTCAGGTGCTTCTTCAACCTCCCGCCAGAGCCCGCGGGTGCACACTGGCAGAAAACTTGGCATGGCTCGTTCTCTCTCATTTCTCCACCAAATGAGCTCCGGTTTCGCCCTACAATGTCCTAGGAACGTGGCGCAGCTGCCGGGCAAGGTTTCCCCGCATGAAAACGGCTGTAGGTGGGTCGGCACCGACGGGGCGGCTCGGGAGCTCGACATGGACGCGTTCCAGCGTGTACAAGGCATCTACCGGCAAGCTATGATGTCCTACAGCATCCCTATAGGTCTAGGAACATGGAACAGAGATCAAATCGTGCAGAACATGGCTGCAAACTAGTCGTCACCGTGGACCGTGGCAGTTTTGGCCGCCGGCGACGATTTCTCGTCGCCCGGAGCATAGGAGGATCGGTTTGCTTCGTGCTTCGGCGTGGGAGGGCGATAGGGCATCTAGTTGCTTTGGTTTAAATTGTAGGAGGTATGATCAATCGGTTTGGGAGAATTTCACGAATTAAACACGGTCTGCTCTACACGTGCACCGGTGCCAAAAATCGAATTCCGGCGAGCCGGCGTCGGGGGAGAGCAGGGGGACGATGGGATGAGGATCAGTACCTCCTGGCGCACCTCTGTGGCCTCTTGAGCACGCTGGAGAAGCGCTGGACTGGCCGGGAGACGATCAGCAATGGAGGTGTCGTGGCTCTGGTTTGGCCAGAAGAAAACTGGCTCAGTCACAGCAGAGGAAGGCCGGAGGTGAGCTGGGGATCGGTGTAACGCGTTGAGGAGAGAACGGTGCAGCTCCTGGGCGATTCCCCCTGGCACCAACGTGGCTGTAGGTTGATCGGCGCTGCAGGGCAGAGAAGAGACGACGCCTGTTTCTGTTTTTGGCTGAGAGCGCGAGAAGGCTTCGTCTGCTGTGGATTTGCTCGTACTGAGGGAGTGGATCACGTTGAAAACACAAGAGCCATTCACAGGACGCCAGCAACCGGAGGAGGGGAGCAGGAGGTGGCTGATCGATCTCGGTGGCGCCTGGGTACAGAACCCCCGTGGATGAGAAGAACAGAGAATTGCTTAGGGGTTAAGGCACACCTTTCAGCTCAATGACATGTGGGCCCCACCACAGCTCCCTCTTATCCCCTCTCAACAGCTCTCAAATATCTCCACAGTTTGCAAATGATCCATCCAAATATTTGAAGTTGCAAATTGAGTTGCATTTGGAGAGTTGGGCAAATTTCATCCAAATTCAAATGTCTATTTGAATTCTTTGCACATTTAAATCCTTTTGGGAGAAATGGATAGCAAATCTTTTCAAAAATTGATGAAACTTTGCCTACCCCCTAATTTGGACCTAAGGAATCCAAATTTGAACTCTGATCATTGATTTGGCTGCTGCAAATGAGGTTTTTAATACAACAGTTTGAAAACCCTTGTGTTACTCTCATTTGCATTTTTGATTGGAACAATTTGTTCTCAAAATCAAACTTTAGCTTCCTCAAACATATGGGAACTTCCCACCTTAGTTTTAGATTCCTCTTGGGTTCCAAGTCTTCAAATAAATATTTGAACTTGTGTGAAGAAGGCTCTCATGTGTATTATCACATGTGGAAAAAGTTTTTAACAAGTCCCATTTTTCATACATGTGAAACCAACTTTGTGCAAACAGGAGTTTCTTTGTATGCATATTTTGGGACCTTTACACTCACCCCCGAGCCACAGCCCGAGTGTTTGCTCACCGGCGGCGAATTTCCAGTTTTCCCCTTTCTGTGTGCAGAACAACCTTCGGGTGCGGTTCCGTCGAATTCGTACTCTAGAAAGGATTAGAGGGCCTCAATCCGCTCTCACACAAACTAGACACGGTAACGCACAAGTTGCCTTCACAACCTTTGGCCGGAGGACCTCTGTACTCGGCGTAATTCGAAGTTTACCGACGGCGGAACAAACGGGAGGCATCGGGCGCACGGTGAGGACCTACTTCCGGCCTCCCCCGAGCTGCCTCGATCTCGTGTCGACCTTCCCTGAGGTCCACTAATGCTTCCCAACCGGTTGCTCGAGTAGTTGAGGTGCTAGGGAAGTTAGCCGACACGGCCGAAGCCTTTCCGAGGCGGCGGCTCATCGCCGACCATGCACCAGCCATTGTCATGACGAGTTGACCCTAGAATCCTGTTCTCCGAGTAAAAGTAGGCAGGGGCGGCCAAGATCGTGAAGTTTGAAGCTCCACAGAATCGGCCGGCGAGCTCTCCGGCGAGGTCCCTCGGCGGCAGAGCGCGGGCGGCGGGAGGTTGACGAAGGGGGTGGACCCCAGCTGTCAGCGACAGATATTTTAAATCGGGATCGGGCTGCGGCCGGGATCTGGTGTGCTGGCGCACAAAAACCTTGTGGGCCGCGGTGTGCTGTCGCCTCGGCGCTCAACACGTGTCCCTGTGGGCCCCGGCGGATTTAAACTTTTTCCCCGATTTTCAGATTTCATTCAAACTTCAAATCCTTATAACTTTGGCTAGAAAAATCCAAATCGAGTGAACCAAATTTTGTTGGATTCAGCTCTCTGAGCACTTTCCAGCAAATTAAGTTTCACTTCATGAAAATCCTTATTTCTCCAGAATTAATAACTCATATTTAAACTGTTTGGAATTTTAACTGGAGAATCCTTTGGAGGAAAATTCTGGAGTTTTCTAAGGGTGTTCTAAGGATTTTCATGAAACAAACTATGACTGTCGAAGTGTTCGGTCGACACTTCCCCCAGGCATGCACTGGGCAGCCCGTGGAGGTTCTTTTTTCGGTGGGGCTAGTCCCTTGCGGAGAGCTTGCGCAGATGGACGAGTTAGTAAGAGCTTGACACTGTGAGTTTTACGTGGTTCAGGCCGCCGGAGCGTAAAACCCTACGTCCACGGCGAGCTATGGAGCTCGCTGTATTGCTTGCTGCTCAGGGCCGGAGTCCTGAGCTTGGGGGTGAGTTACAGCTTGGGCGTGAATGGCTAGCATATGAGTTGCAGAAATGCGAACCCCTGCTATCGTCGCCTACCCGAGCCTTTTATAGTCCAAGACTCGGGTGGCTTACAAGGGGGGCCCGGGACCCGACAGGTGATCCCGGGGAGATTGACTGTTATCTACCGTATCTGCAGTTATGCCGGTAGTTGTCTCTGGCGAAGGCTTCCGAGTCTCCGTCTTGCCGCTCTGCCCATGCCGCACGCTAGTCGTAGTGGTTGATGACGGCGAAGGCGGCATGCGATGTCTTGTCGCGGTGTTTATTGGCTGGCAGGTTCTGACACCGCGCGCCAGTCCGTGATGCGACTGGGCGCAACGGCACCTGACAGAGGCGTGCTCCGCGTCTCCGCGTCTTGGGAAGACGTGGGCCTTGAATACCTTGTACGGGCAAGGTATGGGGCGTCTTTACGCCCGCTGCCTATCGCTCGGGGGCAGACAGCGCTGTTCTGCTGGCCACGTGGTAGGCCCGGAGCCCTTCTCAGAGGAGAGGAGGGTCCGGCCCCACGGGGCATGTGGATCCATCGGACCTCTCCCCGCGGAGGGGGAGGTTTGGCTTCTGTCGGCCACATGGCGGGCCCGGAGCTCCTCTCTGAGGAGGGGGAGGTCCGGCCCCACCTGATACGTGGCACCTTCGGACCCTCGCCCGCGGAGGGGGAGGTCCGGCTTCTGTATGCCACGTGGCGGGCCCGGAGCTCTCCTCTGAGGAGAGGGAGGTCCGGCCCCGCCGGGCGCGTGGCACCTTCGGAGATCTCCCTGCGGATAAGGGCGAGTTCCTTAGGCATTTTCCCCTGTGCGCGGGGGTACCCCATATCTCAGGTACCGACAGTGGCCCCCGGGCCCATCTCGGGGGATATAGCGAGCCCGAGGTGGGACCTCCGTCTCTTCTGATCCGCGCACTTTCTCTAAGTCCCGAATTGACCGCTGCCGGAGCACGAACGGTCGCAGGATCGTGGGAGCGTGCGCCCACTTGATGGTTGCTTTTACTGCGGCGGTTCCCAAGGCTGCCACTTCTGCATGTTGCGGCGCTTTCTTCGGGAACCGCCAAAGTGCCTTGTTGGCTTGTCTTCTTAGGAGACTGACTCCTTGGCCCACCGCTTCAGTCGGGCGGCTTGGGTCCACCTGTCATCGGCGCTCGGTCTAGGAGCCGAAGCGGTTGCCGATGCGGTGTATTCGAAGAGTTCCGAATCACCTGGAATTGCACCCGGGAAGTTTTTTAGAGGGGGTCTTACCCACATTGCAGCTTCCCTTCGTACTTCTCTGCGTTTCTTCTCGGACTCTTGTGCTTTTGCTCTCTTGCCTTTGAGTTCTCCCTTGCCATGGCTTCCAACCTGCCGCCATAGAAGAAGCGCGCTCGATCTCCTCCAGCAGCGGCGTCTGTGCCAAGTCGGGATTCTGGGGTGCCTGACACTCCCTACGGTGGCGACTCGAAGAGGCCTCGGGTTGATGCGCTGGGGGAAGCTTCTGGGGCGTCTCCTGTTCCGCCAGTTCAGGCGACTGCGGAGCGGCCGTCAGTGACGGTAGCGGGCTCTGGGAGTCCTACCCCGGCTCGGAAGTCGGGGTTCAGAGCCCGCTGGAGTGTCCGCGCTTCCCGGCTTTCCCCGACTTGCGGGGAATCTGTGCCGCTGCGCTCGGAGCCAGGGGCAACTGCCGCGGCCCCCAGGCCAGCGCGAACTTCTTCTGTTCCGGTGTGCCCGGACTCCGCGGCGGCGTCGTCTCTTCCCGCCGAGATGGCCACCGCGACCCCCAAGCCAGTGCAGGTTGACCCTGCACTAGGCGGCCCGGCCTCTTCTCCAGCACCGCCTTCCCCGGCTCGCCCCTCTCCTCAGGTCAAGGAGCCAGAAGCCGAAGAGAGCCCGGCTGGCCTGGCTGCTAGAGCCTTGAAGCCAGCTTCTCCTGATCGGCGTCTTGTCTCGGTTGCTGGTGCGTCGGCTCTTCCTGAGGACGAGGTAATTGACGAGGTCGGGGGGACTGCCCCGGCCTCTGTTGCTCCATTGCCCCTGGCGGATGCCTTCGCGCTTGCCGAGACGAGCGTCCGGCAGGTCTTGGCTGCCCTAGGGCGCGAGCGGGAGGAGTATACGGTTGAACGGGACCGCCTCCTCACCTGGGGGAACCTTTTGCGGGAGAGGACCGCGAAGGTTAAGAGTGAGCTCGACTCCAGGCGGGAGTTGCTCGACTTCAGGGAAGCACTCCTCGACCGGATGAAGCGGGCTGTCGACCGCATGGACGCCCAATCGTGGCGGATCAACAGGGAGACCCTGGAGGCACACGCCCGGGCTGAGAAGAGCCTCTCTGCTACTGTGGAGATACGGCAGCGGTTGGAGCGCCGTGAACTCGCCGTTGAGGAACGGGAGCGTTGCATGGCAGCTGAAGCGGAGAGGGTCGCCGCGCAGCTGGCTGCGGGCGAGGATGACCTCCGAGCTCGGATGGAGGAGCTGGAGATCCTGAAGGCAGACCTCAACTTGAGGGAGGAACAGGTCTCCCGTGATCGCCGGCCGGTCTTGGACCGGGAGTTGACTGCCAACTTCAAGGCCGCTGAGTTGGAGCGGCTCGCCAAGACTCTCCACCTTCGGGAGAGCTCCCTGGCGCCCAAGGAGAAGGAATTCTCCGAGAGGAACCTGGAGGCTCTGCAGGCGGCCCGCCGCGAGGTGGAGGAGCTTTCGGCCTTGCGGTCCTCCGAGGCTCTTGCGGTCTCGAGCTTCGTGGATCGAGCGGGGTCCGCCCTGATCCCTCTTGGCTTCAGTCCGGTGAGGACTGCGGCCCCTGCGATGGAGGTGATCCCCGCGCTGGAGTCGATCAGTGCCAAGATGGACAGGCTAGACTCGGTGGTCGCCAACAAGCTTGAGGCTGAGGGGCGCGGCTTGGCCTTAGAGGTCGCCTCACATGTGCTGGCATGCTTTAAGAGCCGCGACCCCTCTTTTTCGCTAGAACCAGCGAGAGAGGGCCCAGCCACAGAGCGGGAGCAAGCTGCCAAGGCAGAAGTCGAGGATGTGGCCGCCCTTATAGCCGCAAGGTTCCGGCGGGAGCCGGGAGGTCCTTAGGACTTGTTTCTCCCTTTTTATCGAGTCTGTAGTCCAGCTCATGGAGCCTCGCTTAATTTGACTCTTTTGGATATTTGTGTCTGTGATGCTTTTTCTCTCCTACTTGGCTTTGCCTGACTGAGTCCTTAGCTCCGCAAGGTACTCAGAGGCCATCTCCAATCCCGGAGCTTTGCACAGACACCCTCCCCGGGACCTAACCATGTTAGGGGCCCCCGGAGGTCTCCGGATCTCGCCCTATGGGGAGCTCCAGATCAGCCTGCCACGTGGCGGGTCCAGAGCTCCTCCTTAAGAGGCGGGAGCTCTGGCCATGTTGGACACGCAGGGCTTCCGGAGCCCTCCCACCGAGGGGGGAGGTCCGGTTTCCGCCTGCCACGTGGCGAGCCCGGAGCCCTCCTCAAGGGAGGAGAGAGTTCCGGGCCCGCTGGACACGTGGGGCCCCTGGGTCCCGCCCCTGCTGGAGGGGCAGGTCCCGGTCCTTCCAGTCCTAGGCCGGAGTAGTTGGTAGCTCCTTTCCCCCTGCTTCATGCAGTCCCTGTTGCCGTACCTGGAGGTCCTGCACACAGGCAGAGGAAACATAATTCTCCTTGGGGGGTCCTCCCCTCCCGTCTCCTAGTCTTATCCGTCTTACGATCCCGATCCGCTATACGGGGCTTGGGCAATTCTGTGCACGAGGCGCCGGAGCTCCGGCTCCCTCCGAGGTCTGGGTACGGCCGTCCGATCCCTAGTACCGGGCCATGCGCTGGGGAAGCAGAGTGCACGTGCTTTGGGTTCATGACCAGGCAAAGTGGTCGTACTCCCCTGTACCTCCGGAGAGCAGGATGCACATGCTTTGGGCTCTGGGCCGGCTAAGCTAGATACGCACCGTGGACCCCCCATGCACAACGCAGGCCTTTCCTGGAGGTAACCAACTGGCACCGCAACACCTGACTGGGGGAGGCCCAAGAGACTCACTCGGCCATCGGCAGGTGCCTCAAGCGCAGCCGCCTTCGGTAGGATAGCAAATGCCGACTATGGATGAGCGCAGGAGAGGGGGAGCTAGATGTACGATGAACATACAGAGATAGTGCGATCATAAAAAATAATGCATAATTTAAATGAGCGCATGAGTGAGAGCTAAGTAGAACAGGTCTCTGTATTCGTACCCATAGGTGGAATTCTGGCTGTACATGGAGGCAATGTTCCGCGTCGTCTTCAAGGGAAGCAAGACTCTACGCGCTTAGGGTCGGAACCAGGCTAAACTGGACGTAGTCCTGTACCGGTCCTTGAGACTTAGCTGCCCCAAGCGCTGTTCCTAAATTCTATGGGATCTATTACAGAAGGGAATAGCCATGTTCTACTGATGCTCAGGAAGTAGGACTTACAGTGTTGCTTCATGGCAAGGATTCTTGGGAATGGATCCCACTCTCGGTTGAAAGGCATGTGTACCTGGGGCGGCAGCTTTCGTGATTCGGAAGAGACCTTCCCTGCTGGGGGAGAGCTTATGGGTCCTTCTTGGAATAGAGCGTGCCGCTTCACCAGGTTGCCCTCCTGCAGGCCCCCTACGCGTTTGGTTCTTTGGCGGTAGCGCTTAGAGCATTAGCCGAGACCGTGCGTTGTGGGGTGTTCCCTGCAGCCGAGTCTTGTTGACGAGGTTGTTATCTTCGCGCTGGATCAGGTCCTGCGCGGCTTCCCCTGGGGGCCCCCGGGGAGTTCTCCCCTTCTGGCTAAGGCCTTCAAGGGGTAGGTAGGCCCGGGCTCGTCTTGGATGACCTAAGGCGTCTTCCCCTTCTGGCAAGGCCTTCAAGGGGTTGACAGACCTTAGGGGGCCCCCGAGAGGTATGTTCGAGGCACGGAGGCGCGCCGCAGTTGGCTAACGCCCTGGCCTGTCACTGTCGGAACTGGAGTCCTCACCGTCATGCACTGTCTTTATGACACGCTGAGGCTCCTGGAACCCCACCTAGTGGGCAGCAGTGACTGGGGCATCAACCTTCTGTTTGCCATCCCTCTGAGGGTAGGGCGGCGCTTCAGCCCTCTGCTGTCTTCCTTTGCGGAAGCGCTCTGCATGCCTCTGGATCTCACAGCACTCGGCAGCAGTATGGTTGGCAGTGCCATGCACGGGGCATAGCCCGCCTTGGTCACTGTCTGGGGCCGGTGATTGCCGCTGCCTTTTGTCGGGGCGTGGCCCCCGAGCTCCACTGGTCGTCGCAGCTGCGGCGACGGGGGCCGTGAATGGTGACTTCATCTTGCCACTCCCCCGGTTCTTGGTCTTCTTGCCACCCCCATAGGCAGCAGCACCGGACCCGGGCTGTCCTCCTAACTCGGAGGTCGGCAGAGCGTGCCAGTTCTGCCCTTCAGCTGCTCTGGCGCACTTGTCCGCCAGGCTGAAGAGCTCCGAGACGTCGCGGACCTCTCTGGTCGCGAGCTTCTCAAGAATTTTCTCGTCCCGGACACCCTGTCGGAACGCCACCACCACAGAGGCACTTTGGATATGCGGGATGGTGTTGCGTACCTGAGAGAACCGCTGGATGAAAGAGCGCAGCGACTCCCCAGGTTGTTGCTTGACGGCGTGGAGGTCAAGCTCCGTGCCGGGACGGGTGTAGGAGCTGCCGAAGTTGGCGACGAACTGCCGGCAGAGCTCTCCCCAGGAGGTTATGGACCCCTGAGGTAGATTCATGAGCCAAGACCGAGCTGGGCCGGTCAAGGCGACGGGGAAGTAGTTGGCCATGACAGCCTCGTCCCCTCCTGCGGCAAGTACGGCGGTGGAGTAGATCTGGAGGAACTCCGCTGGGTTGACGCTGCCGTCGTACTTCTCGGGCAGGTGCGGGCGAAACTTGCGTGGCCACCTTGCGAAGCGAAGGTGGGGTGCAAGGGCCGCACATCCAGCACCTTCTGCTGCAGGTACTGGCGCTGCGAACGCTTGGTTCACACTTGGCACCGCGTATCCCGGCATGGGCAAGGCTGCACCATAGACCAGGGCCGCTGCTTGCGGCACATATGGTTGTGGCATATTCTGCGCAGCATATGCTTGAGGCAGGGCTCGCGTGGCGAAGGCCTGCCCTTCTGGTTGCGTAGAGGCCGACGACATGCTGTCGCCTGCCTCATGGTTGCGACGCCTTTCTCGGCGTCGCTCGAGGTACACCCGGGCGTCCTGGCCCAAGTGGCACCGTTCCAGTTCCCTTCGCAGGTCCGTCGACAGGAGCCTGGACGAGCTGGAATCCGCCGTTAGCCCGTCAACCGTGGGTGTGCGTGTCAGCGACACAGCTGGTTGTCCTGGGCGCCGTCCTCGCCGAAACCGAGGGTTCACGGCGGCGACGACGAGGCGGTCCACCTCGCGGACCCATTGCTGGGTCGCTGAATGGGGCGCATCCCCCGCAGGTGGGTTGCGCAGCAGCGCTCTTGCTGCAGCTAGCGCACCTCCATGGTGTACGCTCAGCGCTGCAGAAGATCTTACACTGGTCGGGGCCTGCATAGCCGGAGTCGGCGTTGCCAGAGTCGGCTGCTGGCTACCCGCTTGTGCCGACACACTCCGTCCTGAGTGTGTCGACATGTACTCCCCAGTGGTCACGGTTCGCCGTGAACACGGAGGGGGAGAGTTTGCCGCTGAAGGAAGCTTGGTCATCTTCGTCGGCGGAAACTCGTCGCGCTAGGAGAAAAGCCCCCTTCCTGGCGCGCCAAATGTCGAAGTGTTCGGTCGACACTTCCCCCGGGCCTGCACTGAGCAGCCCGCGGAGGTTCTTTTTTCGGTGGGGCTAGTCCCTAGCGGAGAGCTTGCGCAGATGGACGAGTTAGTAAGAGCTTGACACGGCGAGTTTTACGTGGTTCAGACTGCCGAAGCGTAAAACCCTACGTCCACGGCGAGCTATGGAGCTCGCTGTATTGCTTGCTGCTCAGGACCGGAGGCCTGAGCTTGGGGGTGAGTTACAGCTTGAGAGTGTATGGCTAGCGTATGAGTTGCAAAGTGCGAACCCTTGCTATCGACGCCTACCCGAGCCTTTTATAGTCCAAGATTCGGGCGGCTTACAAGGGAAGCCGGGACCCGACAGGTGGTCCCAGGAAGATTGTCTATTATCTACCGTATCTGCAGTTATGCCGGTAGTTGTCTCTGGCCGAAGGCTTCTGAGTCTTCCTCTTGCCGCCCTGCCCATGCCGCATGCTAGTCGTAGTGGTTGATGACGGCGCAGGCGGCATGGGATGTCTTGTCGCGGTATTTATTGGCTGGCAGGTTCTGACACCGCGCGCCAGTCTGTGATGCGACTGGACGCAACGGCACCTGACAGACGCGTGCTCCGCGTCTCCGCGTCTTGGGAAGACGCGGGCCTTGAATACCTTGTACGGGCAAGGTATGGGGCGTCTTTATGCCCGCTGCCTATCGCTCGGGGCAGTCAGCGTCGTTCTGCTGCCACGTGGCGGGCCTGGAGCCCTTCTCAGAGGAGAGGAGGGTCAGTCCCGCGGGGCACGTGGAGCCTCCGGACCTCTCCCCGCGGAGGGGGAGCCTCGGCTTCTGTTGGCCACGTGGCGGGCCCGGAGCTCTCCTCTGAGGAGAGGGAGGTCCGGCCCCACTGGACACGCGGCGCCTTCGGACCTCTCTCCCGCGGAGGGGGAGGTCCGGCTTCTGTATGCCACGTGGCGGGCCCGGAGCTCTCCTCTAAGGAGAGGGAGGTCCGGCCCCGCCGGACGCGTGGCGCCTTCGGAGCTCTCCCTGCGGAGAAGGGCGAGTTCCTTAGGCATTTTACCCTGTGTGCGGGGGTACCCCATATCTCTGGTACCGCCAGTCGTTTTACTGAAACTCGTCAAAAAAAATTACGGCATGTTTACCTTACCTGTATACGCATTGCTTTGGTATGCTGGAATCCTTGAAACCATTTCGGATGGCATTACCCCAGTTCTACAACAAGGTGGAGTATGTAAGAAGAGTAAGTTTCAGGATGTAAATGGGAGAATTTGATGCTGTCTTTTTTTCCTTTTATAATTAACCTCACCTGGTTGAAGACATGGGCGTTCCATTCATGGCTATTTGAGATGTTGCATTTCATGAGCTCGCCGCGTATGCGGTACCTGGCGGGGTTGCCCTTCCAGAACGCGTTGGGCTGCCTCTCCGGCCACCGCAGCCGCTCGTTCTCCCGCCTGACCTCCTCCAGTACCGGCGTCCACGACCGGATGTTCACCTCCGGCCAGCCCCAGAAGGACCAGTCCGGGAACACGATGTCGAGCGTGGACCTGTCCTTGCAGTACCGGAACACGGGCGGCGCGTCGGACGGCGTCGGGAACTGGGCGGCGCGCACCTGGCCGGGGTGGTCGCAGGCGAACATGATGTCCAGGTCCGGGACGCGGCCGGCGTAGCGGCGCAGCAGCTGCAGGACGCGTCCCGCGTCTGGGGCGTCGGGAACTGCGTGAACACGTCTGGACCGTCCAGACGCGGGATGTGTTCACGCAGTTCCCGATGCCCCAGACGCGGGACGCGTCCTGCAGCTGCTGCGCCGCTACGCCGGCCGCGTCCCGGACCTGGACATCATGTTCGCCTGCGACCACCCCGGCCAGGTGCGCGCCGCCCAGTTCCCGACGCCGTCCGACGTGCCGCCCGTGTTCCGGTACTGCAAGGACAGGTCCACGCTCGACATCGTGTTCCCGGACTGGTCCTTCTGGGGCTGGCCGGAGGTGAACATCCGGTCGTGGACGCCGGTACTGGAGGAGGTCAGGTGGGAGAACGAGCGGCTGCGGTGGCCGGAGAGGCAGCCCTACGCGTTCTGGAAGGGCAACCCCGCCAGGTACCGCATACGCGGCGAGCTCATGAAATGCAACATCTCAAATGGCCATAAATGGAACGCCCGTGTCTTCAACCAGGTGAGTTTAATTATAAAAGGAAAAAAAGGACAGAATCAAATTCTCCCATTTACTTCCTGAAACTTACTCTTCTTACATACTCCACCTTGTTGTAGAACTGGGGTAATGCCATCCAAAATGGTTTCAAGGATTCCAGCATACCAAAGCAATGCGTATACAGGTAAGGTAAACATGCCGTAATTTTTTTTGACGAGTTTCAGTAAAACGACCATGTTCCAATGGAAGATCTGAATGCAGGTACAAGATTTACATAGAAGGGAATGCATGGTCAGTGAGCGAGAAGTACATCCTGGCATGCGACTCGCCGGTGCTGTTCGTCACCACGCCCTTCCAGGACATCTTGTCAAGAGGGCTCGTCGCAGGCAAGCACTACTGGCCAAGCAACCGGGACCACGTCTGCAAGTCCATCAAGGCCGCCGTAGACTGGGGCAACAAGCACCCGGCGCAGGCGCAGCTCGTCGGCGAGCAGGGCAGCAAGTTCGTGCGGGAGGAGATGAGCATGGACCACGTCTACGACTACATGCTGCACCTGCTCACCGAGTACGCCAAGCTGCTCCGGTACAAGCCCACCGTGCCACAGAATGCCGTCGAGGTCTGCACCGAGTCCATAGCCTGCCCCGCCAAGGGCCTGCACCGTGACTGCATGATAGAGTCCATGGAGAAGCACGTCGCCCACTTCCAACCATGCGCGCTGCCACCGCCGTTCACCGCTGAGGAGGCCAAGGAGATCGCCGAAAGGGATGCCGAGGTGCTGAGGAACATGGAGAAGATGGAGGGCTAGCTAGGCTAGGCGGCAGTGAAACTACAAAAAGGCAGGCATGTAATTCAAATGTGAGAAAAGGAGAAAAAATATGTTTGGATCCCGCGAATCCAAACGTGAGAAAATGATACCCAAGTAGTTAAGTTACTACAAGCGACGCAGACAGTACTAGTAAAGTTGTAACACATCGTGAAATAAATTGTTATGATTAGATCTATCGCCACTGAGTTAGATTGTTAGACACGCGTACCTGATTAAGTGCTACTACCTGTATACTTCGATTGCCAGTGATTAATGGGCATCTTCTTCAAGTTCCTCATTTCCTTTAATTTGTTTTTTCTGTTGTTTTCACTTCTCTAAAGCGAGAAAATAATCATTTTCCAATTGAAAAATTTCTTGTATGCCACTAGTTTAAACTAAAACTTCTAATATGTCACTGTCAACGACCAAAGTGGGCCCACTCACCGATGGCATATAAGGTATTTGAAGTTTTTTTTTGGTGGCACAGAAGGGAATTCCCCTTCCCAATTATATGGTGTATTGGGATAGTTGTCAGAAGTTGCTAATGCCCTTCTCCAGTTGGTTTATTCCCACGAGTCGGCTCAATGGTGGATATATGTGGTCTCCTTGATATATGCTCTGATTGTTCATCCACTTTTGAGATGTTTCAGACATGGGACACTTCACCAAAATATCCTTGAACTACCATAAAAATTTCAGATCCGTTTGAGCTCATTTGATCCATCTAATGGTGTGATTAGTGAAACTGTTCCAGAGAAAATAGAAAATGTTCAAAAACATTTTCAGAATTTCCTCTGAAATGGTTTAGCTCATATCATTAGCTAGGAACCTTCAAATTAAGTGAGACCAACTCCATTAGAACCCTCTAAAAATCTAGTTTTTAGAAAGTCATAGTTTGTTTCATGAAAATCCTTAGAACACCCTAAAAGCCTTCAATTAAGGTCAAGTACATAATTAATTGTGGAGGGCTCAAATGAGCTTTGCTGCAACAAAAACTTGACCAAATCTCTGTTTAGGTTGTAACCAAGCCCCAGTAAAAGTTTCACAGTCATTGGGTGTTTCTAGTAAGGGTTATAGACTTCACAAATTTAAATTCAATCAAATGCATTTAAATTAATACATATACTTGTATATCATGTAGTCGCTAAGGTCGAGGAGGAACCCAAAGTCCTAGACTTCTTTACTCCGGAGGAGCAGCTAGCCTACGACCAAGAGCAGCAAGGCAAGCTCCGGTTTGCATTAACCTTTTTACAAGTTTTTATTGTTTTGAGCACATACTTGATTACTTTATTCGTTGCATTAGAGTCTTGTTTGGAAACCCAACTGCATAGCCAAGAAACCATGGGTTGGTTTTAGGATTGCAAACCCCGTTAGCTACTGCAATGCTAAGATAGTGTAGGATTCGGTACAAGTCGAGTAGTTGGAACTACTCGCGAGCATAGACTAGAGGCACTCGACTCGGTTAGAGATAGCACATGATACACATGGCAAGAAAAATGAGACCGAGCGGAGAGTAAGGGCAGCAGGACTTTGGGGCCTGTGTGCTATAGCTCCTCTTGTGTTGATTGAGGACCGAGCCGTGTGCAGGCCTGTTGAACAAGCTAGAACAGTACCGAAGACCTACCGGCTATATGGGAACCGAGAAACTGATGTAACTCGGGTAGCTGGGTATTGAGGCATTGCCCATCGTTCAGAGGGTAGGTTGAGAGCTCGAGGTGTAAATCGGCTGGCGGCACTGAGATGCGCTTGCAGAGACCTCTTGCTCGGGACGATGGGACCGGTTCAATATTTGGCTGACGTGTGAAAGGTGGTTGCGTACGGCGTCCGTGATGGTTGTTGTAGGCAACATCGAGTACGGGCGTACGTGACTGGTTATTCGGGTAACCCTGCAGGTGTAAATCGATTATAATCGCCGACCCTCACGGTCAGTGAGTACCACTTGTTCACTGTACCGTGACGTAGAAAGAACAGGCTAGTTGCATGTTAAAATGTTGCTGATTGAAAGATGGACTTGATTGCTAATAATTTGCTGTAGTCTAGAGCTAACTAAAGTTCTTTCAACTTTGGGCAAAGTACATGAGAGAAATGCTTTTCTTGTTTGATTGCAGCTCTCTCATGTGCCTTAGCGTAAGGTTCTCCACAACCTGCTGCTAAAACTTGAAAGTAAGGTTCCACTAATTAGGCGAGTCCTTTGCAAATGATTTTACCTCATGTACCCATCACCCCTCATGTAGAAGTTCCATGTTTAGGTGAGACGGGTCAGACTTGCTGAGCCTTCGTGCTCACTGCTTGTGTTTGAAGTTTTTGCATGGTTCTATGTGGAAGGGACTCCCGAAGAGGAGACGGAACCCCAGGAGGGGAACCCCGTCGAGTGGGAGTCGTGCACGCCGCAGAGTTAGTGTGCGTGTGTGCTAGCAAGGATTCCGTCAAGGGCTGAACAAGGACTTGATGCGTAGTCTACGCCCGTGAGAGTAGACTGGACTTATTTTGATGTAAACATGTTCATAAACCACTTTATGTAATATAAACTTCGCTTCCGCTTTGTGCCTTTGACGTGTGTTATTCGGTGCTGTGCAACGCAGCACCCCTCAGCGTGATCCTGGCTCGACAAGACCGTGGGGTCATGTCAGCGTTGGTATCAGAGCTCGCTTGAGGTTTAACGCACTACAAAGGTCATCTTTTTCAAAAATCCAGTGAGGAATGAGTTAGTAGCCCGTATAAGGATGTTATTAGCATATAGAAAGTGGCATACTAACCTATTTGTCTATGTTGGAAAATCGTGCATCTCGGGACGTTTATGTCTTGGGGGGTGCATGTAGGCGCTGTCCACCAGTGCGCACAAGCTGAAGGGTGGAGCCCCACGGGTGGTAGGTAACCCGACCCGTTTTGATATCCTCTGCGACTCTTCATGTCGTTTGGGGTATTCGAGCAACGTCTGTCCCTGGCGTGCGTGGTGCAATTTGGGAGACCCCGTCAAGTGGTCTGAAACGTGAACACGTAACTCAAGGCATGTTTGTCTTGAGGACATCCGGGCGAGTGATGACGGCCGGGTGTGCGAACTGTATGGATTCCGGGCTCGGTGTGCAGCCGAGTCTGATGATTGCTTGAGTTTCCTGCAGGTAGCCTGACCACGAAACGGTACACGTGTAGCATCCGTGTGCGAGTGACGTTTAGTAACACTGAATTAACAAAGCCGGCTAAGTCCGGTATAGGTTTTTCTTTGTGAGGACGTAGTACCGACATGCTCTGGTGACGCATCGACGTCACACCCAACTAAATGAACAACTTCATTGTAAAAACTTGGAGGTTTTGATCCAAAGCACTAAAAATTGATGTAACTCTTCCCCTTAATCTGGATATTCAAAGTTAACAAGTTTTCAACTTATAGGTTGTTAAGGACAGAGCACTCTGTTTTCAGCTGAATTAAGGCTGAAGTTTGTCAGAGGTTATAGATTGAGTTATTTCGAGGTTGAGGTCATAGGATACATTTCTGGAAAGCTTTGGAAGAGCTTTACAACTTTAATTTGAGGTCCAGAGGTGTTTCATCCCTTAACCAATCGAAAAATGCAGTAGAGTTGAAACTGTCCAGAAAACAGGGCAGAGCAAACACTCTCTGTAAACTCTCTGTAAATTGAGTATAACTTCCTGCATTCAAATTCAAAAAAAGAAAATGAGATAGTTCTGGAAATCTTATGAGATGGGTTACAACTTTGTAACAGAAAGTTTTGTCAGATTGAGAGCGGAATTAACTGGAATTCTTGGATCAAATCAGTACCTAAAGCAGGGAGGTGCTGTCCAATTTTCTCCAGAAATTCTGTTAACTTTGACATCTCATAACTTTTGAACCAGGACAGATCTTAGGCCAAGCAAATACTTTATGGAAAGCTATTGAAGTTAGCTTTAACTTTCATGTTGATCTCCAGAATTGATTTTGCCTTTAACATGGCCTAAATCATGTTGAAATAGAAACTGGTCAGGGCTGTCATGGGAACAGCAGATCAGCAGTCAATTTTATTTAAAATTTGAACTATGTTTCCAAGTTTTATGGGTTCAATGACATGTCTTATGTTATAACTCAGTGGCTTACTGTTTAAATAAATATTTGACATTTCTCAAATATATTTTTACAGGTGACAGCAGATAAACAGTTGGAGAACGGGTGGGTGGTGTCCCACTGTTCTCACCGTAGCGGCTACCTGGAAGCATTGTGGCAAATGCTCCAATATTTTGGGTACAACCAGATGCCGCAGTACTTCGCCAAGGAAGAAGGCGAAGAGGGGAACAAGACGTGGAAAATCCATGTTGAGGTCCCTGCAGGACCTACGCCACCCGGTTGGGTGCCGTTCACCATCACGGTGAGAGGAAGACAACGGGAAGGGATTTGGCAAGTGGCAGCCCGTGACACCATGTCACTTTTCTGCCAACTACACGTACAGGCTATGGAGGGTACTCCATACGCGCTCGTTCCGGTGGAGGGACGGACTCAGCATGTGTGGGAAGAGAGGTACCTGGAGGCAACGGACCCGAGTTGCCCAAGGTACAACCCCGCGGAGGCAAATCTCAGCCTCCAGATGAGGGCGGGAAACGCCGTGATGGACAACCAAGCTGTTCATACGGAGCATCTCGCCACAAAGCTCAAAGAGAGCACGAGCCGTGGAGACCATTTCGAGAGTGCTCACAGCGCACTCCGCAATGTGCTCCTTCCGACGATCAAGCGACTGAATGAACAGCGCAATCAGTTGCATCGTCTGAAGAAGGCAAAGAAGAAGAGCCGTGTCGACATCGCGGCGTTACAGGAACTGGTACAGAATCTGACCCAGCAGAACGAGGACCTTGCTAAAGAGCGAGATGACGCTGTTGAGGAAGGCCAAGGCTGGGAAGAGGACTACAACCAGGCTATGGACGAGGTGCATGCTTTGCAGAACTTCGTACCTCCGGTATTGGGCATACCGGTGGTCTTGGGTCTTCCAGCAATGGGAGAACCCGAGATGGGAGAAGAGGTGGTAGATCCAGAGCCACCAGCAGAGGTACCGGAGGAGGACGACCCACAGGAGGTCGAGTTCTACTCCGAGTAGGGGGTTACAGTTGCCATGTAGGGCAGCTAGGGTAGTGTAGCCCAAATTTTGTAATCGGTGACATGTCGTGTAGACAGTAGCGTATGTATAGGTAGTGATGACATGAGCACGACTTCTCGGAGACCCGAGAATAATGTATCTTGTATAAAGTTTATGCTTTATCAATATATGTGAATGTTGTGCAAATTAATCATGTGTCACTTCAATACCTACTGTTACATATGGAATTTTAAGTAAGACATGTGCTAATCGCTGCTGTTTTGAATTTCAGAATGACACGTACTCGTGCCAACCCTGACGTTGGGGGTACTAGCCAAGGGGGAGAGACCTCCCAACAGCCTCCCGAGGACTCCTCGGGACAGAAACAGCAACAGCAAACACCGCCACCGCCACTGCCAACGGTTACATTGGCCGACATCGTCGTGGCAATGGTGGGTTCACATCAGCAGCACACAGAGTTGCTGCAGACTCTCATCGCTAATACGTCTTTCCCAGAGAGACGTCAAGATCGTGAGGAGCGTCAACAGAGCTCCTACTCCGACTTCCTGGCTACTCATCCCCCGGTATTCTCAAGGGCGGATGAACCTCTTGACACGGACAACTGGCTCCGCGCAATAGAGATGAAGTTCGGGCTGCTCCAGATAAGTGAGCAGCGCAAGACTCAGTTCTCGGTACAGCAGCTCCAAGGATCCGCGAGCGCGTGGTGAGCAAACTTCTGTGCTTCACAGCCCACCGATCGAGTTATGACCTGGACGGAGTTCCGGACGGCCTTCAGGGCCTATCACATACCGCCAGGTCTAATGAAGAGGAAGACGCAGGAATTCTTACACCTGCAACAAGGGAGCCTGGCGAAAGGGTTACCTTCGGGATTGACCTCGTCAACAATGCGGAAGAAAAGGTTCGACTGATTCAAGCGAACCTAAAAGCCGCTCAATCCCGTCAGAAACAGTATGCGGACCGGAGAAGGCACCCATTACAATTCGAAGTTGGAGATCACGTATATCTACGGGTGTCTCCAATGAAGGGCGTAAACAGATTCGGGGTGAGGGGAAAGTTGGCACCCCGATTTATCGGTCCATTCCAGATTACCGAAAGATGTGGATCAGTGGCATACCGGCTGAAATTACCAGAAGCACTTTCCGGTGTGCACGACGTCTTTCACATTTCCCAACTGAGGAAGTGTCTCAAGCTATCAACTACCATTCAGCTGGAAGACATTGAAGAACTGCAACCGGATCTCACCTATCGAGAGGAACCGGTGCAGATTATTGATGAAAAGGCCCGAACCACACGCCACCATACGTTGTGGTTCTACAACGTTCTATGGAGTAATCACTCCGTGGACGAAGCGACATGGGAGAGCGAAGGATTTCTTCGCGCCAACTACCCCAACTTTTTCACGTCGCATATCCGGTAATTTTCCACCGTCCTCTCTCTCATTTTCACCTTATAATCTCGGGACGAGATTATTTTAAGTGGGAGGAATTTAAGGGCCTCAGTTTTTGACACATATTTGAAGTGTTCATCACCATACACACACACCTCAATTGAGGAAAGTTGATGAACACAAATTAAGAGCAAGTAACCACCATCAACACGCTCATTAGAGAACAAACTCACATATTGCAAAAGTGGCATTTTCCACATGTGATATAGATGGGCTGGGCATATGAAAACTCCTACACATTGCTAGGGATGTCCATGCCAAGTTTCACCCAAATTCAAAACCCTTTTGAGGTCATTTTAGGTATAGCTAGAAGGAGGGCAGTTTGAAAGCATATTCAAATTCAAACTGTTTTTATCCCATGAATTCAAAAGTGGGAGGCATATTCTTATTCAGCACATTTTTGTGAGCTCACCCACCAATTTTCACTTCATTTGGAGTTGATCTTGATATGAGCTAAGTGGGGCAAATTCAAACTTTATTTGAATTTCAAACTGAACATGTGCTGAAATTCATTCAAACCAAACCCAAATTGAATTCTAACCAATTCAAATGGCTCATGGGTGAATAATTTGAATCACCATGGGTATTTGGGGCTCACTGTTTACAACAGTGATTAAGAGTAAATTTCAGAGGTTAAAATTGGAAGTGGGACCCACATGTCAGCCACTACTCCAAATCAAACCGACTGAAAACTCAGCTCAGGTTCTTGCGCCAGACTGAGCAGCCGTCACGGCGAAGAGGCGACCAGGACACCACCTGCTTGCCGCCCCGACGTGCTGAACCGCCTCACAGCCCCCTTATCTACGCCGTCGCCCTGATCGGAGTGATCACTGCACACTCTGCTGCTTCCTCGCATCAGAAACGCGCCATCGCTGCCGATCACTCGGAGCTGATCAGGGAAGCTTGATCACCGCCTCTCCGTCCCCTCCAGAGCCACGGCAAGGTACTAGAAACCTTCCTCCGTCTTCCCCGCTGCTAGAATTCAGCTGAAACCGGTCGATCTCGGCTATACCGAGAGTTCAATCCGGTGACCTAACTCCGCCGCACTTCGGGCTCCTGTGGACACCCCAACCGGGGCGTTGTCACGCCCGAGCCAAGGCACCCTTGGACGCGCTGGTGACCGGTGCTGCTCACCCCCGAGCCACAGCCCGAGTGTTTGCTCACCGGCGGCGAATTTCCAGTTTTCCCCTTTCTGTGTGAAGAATGACCTTCGGGTGCGGTTCCGTCAAATTCGTACTCTAGAAAGGATTAGAGGGCCTCAATCCGCTCTCACACAATCTAGACACGGTAACGCACAAGTTGCCTTCACAACCTTTGGCCGGAGGACCTCTATACCCGGCGTAATTCGAAGTTTACCGACGGCGGAACAAACGGGAGGCATCGGGCGCACGGTGAGGACCTACTTCGGGCCTCCCCCGAGCTGCCTTGAGCTCGTGTCGACCTTCCCTGAGGTCCACTGATGCTTTCCGACCGGTTGCTCGAGTAGTTGAGGTGCTAGGGAAGTCAGCCGACACGGCTGAAGCCTTTCCGAGGCGGCGGCTCGTCGCCGACAATGCACCGGCCATTGTCATGACGAGTTGACCTCAGAATCCTGTTCTCCGAGTAAAAGTAGGCAGGGGCGGCCAAGATCGTGAAGTTTGAAGCTCCACAGAAGCTATCGGCGAGCTCTCCGGCGAGGTCCCTCGGCGGCAGAGCGCGGGCGGCGGGAGGTTGACGAAGGGGGTGGACCCCAGCTGTCAGCGGCAGATATTTTAAATCGGGATCGGGCTGCGGCCGGGATCGGGTGTGCTGGCATGAAAAAATCTAGTGGGCCACGGTGTGCTGTCGCCTCGGCGCTCAACACGTGTCCCTGCGGGCCCCGGTAGATTTAAACATTTTCCCTGATTTTCAGATTTCATTCAAACTTCAAATCCTTATAACTTTGGCTAGAAAACTCCAAATCGAGTGGACCAAATTTTGTTGGATTCAGCTCTCTGAGCACTTTCCAGCAAATCAAGTTTCACTTCATGAAAATCCTTATTTCAACAGAATTAATTCCTCAAGTTTAAACTGTTTGGAATTTTAACTGGAGAATCCTTTGGAGGAAAATTCTGAAATTTTGCTACGATGTTCACCAAAATATCCTTGAACTACCACAAAAATTTCAGATCAATTTGAGCTCATTTGATCCACCTAATGGTGTGATTAGTGAAACTGTTCCGGAGAAAATAGAAAATGTTCAGAAACATTTTCAGAATTTCCTCTGAAATGGTTTAGCTCATATCTTTAGCTAGGAACCTTCAAATTAAGTGAGACCAACTCCATTAGAACCCTCTAAAAATCTAGTTTTTAGAAAGTCATAGTTTGTTTCATGAAAATCCTTAGAACACCCTAAAATCCTTCAATTAAGGTCAAGTACATAATTAATTGTGGAGGGCTCAAATGAGCTTTGCTGCAACTAAAACTTGACCAAATCTCTGTTTATGTTGTAACCAAGCCCCAGCAAAAGTTTCACAGTCATTGGGTCTGTTAGTAAGGGTTATAGACTTCACAAATTTAAATTCAATCAAATGCATTTAAATTAATACATATACTTGTATATCATGTAGTCGCTAAGGTCGAGGAGGAACCCGAAGTCCTAGACTTTGTTACTCCGGAGGAGCAGCTAGCCTATGACCAAGAGCAGCAAGGCAAGCTCCGGTTTGCATTAACTTTTTTACAAGTTTTTATTGTTTTGAGCACATACTTGATTACTTTATTCTTTGCATTAGAGTCTTGTTTGGAAACCCAACTGCATAGCCAAGAAAACCATGGGTTGGGTTTAGGATTGCAAACCCCGTTAGCTACTGCAATGCTAAGATAGTGTAGGATTCGGTACAAGTCGAGTAGTTGGAACTACTCGCGAGCATAGGCTAGAGGCATTCGACTTGGGTAGAGATAGCACATGATACACATGGCAAGAAAAATGAGACCGAGCGGAGAGTAAGGGCAGCAGGACTTTGGGGCCTGTGTGCTATAGCTCCACTTGTGTCGATTGAGGACTGAACCGTGTGCGGGCCTGTTGAACAAGCTAGAACAGTACCGAAGACCTACCGGCTATATGGGAACCGGGAAACTGATGTAACTCGGGTAGCTGGGTATTGAGGCATTGCCCGTCGTTCAGAGGGTAGGTTGAGAGCTCGAGGTGTAAATCGGCTTGCGGCACTAAGATGCGCGTGCAGAGACCTCTTGCTCGGGACATTGGGACCGGTTCAATATTTGGCTGACGGGTGAAGGTGGTTGCGTACGGCGTCCGTGATGGTTGTTGTAGGCAACATCGAGTACGGGCATACGTGATGGGTTATTCGGGTAACCCTGCAGGTGTAAATCGATTATAATCGCCGTCCCTCGTGGTCAGTGAGTACCACTTGTTCACTGTACCGTGACGTAGAAAGAACAGGCTAGTTGCATGTTAAAATGTTGCTGATTGAAAGATGGACTTGATTGCTAATGATTTGCTATAGTCTAGAGCTAACTAAAGTTCTTTCAACTTTGGGCAAAGTACATGATAGAAATGCGTTCTTGTTTGATTGCGGCTCTCTCATGTGCCTTAGCGTAAGGTTCTCCACAACCTGCTGCTAAAACTTGAAAGTAAGGTTCCACTAATTAGGCGAGTCCTTTGCAAATGATTTTACCTCATGTACCCATCACCCCTCATGTAGAAGTTCCATGTTTAGGTGAGACGGGTCAGACTTGCTGAGCCTTCGTGCTCACTGCTTGTGTTTGAAGCTTTTGCAGGGTTCTATGAGGAAGGGACTCCCGAAGAGGAGACAGAACCCCAGGAGGGGAACCCCATCGAGTGGGAGTCGTGCACGCCGCAGAGTTAGTGTGCGTGTGTGCTAGCAAGGACACGTTCAAGGGCTGAACGTGGACTTAATGCATAGTCTATGCCCGTGAGTTTAGACTGGACTTATTTTGATGTAAACATGTTCATAAACCACTTTATGTAATATAAACTTCGCTTCCGCTTTGTGCCTTTGACGTGTGTTATCCGGTGCTGTGCAACGCAAGACTCCTCAGCGTGATCCTGGCTCGACAAGACCGTGGGGTCGTGTCATTATTTGTGAAGGATATTGTAAGCTTCCAGTTTTGATTTATGTAATACAGTGTTCCTAATATGTGTGTTGTTGGGTGCCGCATAACACGGCACCACCCAATGTGATCCCCCGGCGAGGTGCCCCGTCCCCGTGAACCGGGACGCCGGGCCCTGTCACTAAGACGGTCACTCGCAAACGTGTGCTACTCGGAATATATACGTGGTTAGTACCTGCAGAAGAACACTCAATGGTGATGCACTCAAGGGTTGTTTTCATTTCAGGCAGGTCCATATTTGAAAGTAAATACATATGCCCGTATCATTGCCATACGGCTGTCCTTGAGTTAAGCCACGTCTCAAGGTACGTGATCGTGTTTTTACACCACACGACGGGGAACCCGAGTATGGCGCGAATGGGTCGTCACGGTTGGGAATTTTATCAACCCAACAGATACCACCTACTGCCCTACAGGGCACGCCAATGGCAAGCGCTGCGTATGTCCTTCTAGGCTATTTCCAAAAGAACACACTATCGTGTTACCGACCACATGATGGGGTTTCCACTTTCTTGCCTAATGCACGCCAGGGACCAGCGTTTCATATGAACTCAGGAACATGAAGAGTCCAAGAGTTTCATATTGATGTCTCACACCAAGCTGTGAGACCTGTCCCTGAACCACTTTCCTCATCAAGGGAGCTAACCGAAGTTGAACCGCTTTTGGTGGCGTTCCTTACCATGCTTACCTGACCGTAGGTGTGTCGTTACATAATCAAAATTCAGAATAATAACAATTAGTTAGTCATGCCACTTTAAGTAACTATACTACTATAGTACTTATGTAGGCCTAATACCGTTTACTCAACGTATCCTAAGTTTTTGTCGTAATACGATCCTTATTCCGTGAGCTATTACCTATGCGGCTCTGATACCACGCTGAGAGGGGCCCCAGCCCGTATCACGGGGCCATGCCGCTCGCCTGGGAATCGCATTGGGTGGTGCCGTGTTATGCGGCACTCAACAGCACACATATAAGGAAAACTGTGTTACATAAATCAAAAGCGGAAGCTTACAAAGGTTCTTTGTAAATAATTTACATAAAATAGCTACAACGGAAGTCTATAAACAGCTCACGTCGAATAACTAAGGAGCACTCGACAAGAGGTCCAGCCCGCGGACTCCTCTCGCTAGCAACACGAAGACATTGCAGCGGCTAGGTTCTCCATGTGTAACATGACTCGGAAGTCTCCGAGTCTCACCGGACAACCTTCTCTATAAGGGTCGAAATTAGCCTACAAAACCACTCATATAGCAAGAGTGAGCACAAAGGCTTAGCAAGACTTAACCGTCTCTCCTAAAGCATGCAACTCTACATGAAAGTAACTTAAGACCTAAACATGTAATTTGCAAAAGGACTCGCCTACAGGTTCATCCTTAACTTTTAGATTTTAGCCATTACAGTAGTGCCCTTGCGCCCAGCAACACTGAAACTACACAATCAAACAAGAAACGCTTCATTCCAATGTTACTTGTCCCAAGGTGGAAATTAACTTTAGTTTGCTCTATCTCTACTTCAAACAAGGTTTTCATGCAATTCCAATTATTGATGCAGCAATTAAAACTTCGCAAACTGTTCTCACACAACTTGCTTACTACGTCACAAAACAGTGAGCAAGCGGTACTCATTACCACGAGGGACGGTGAATCGAATCAAACACTGCCCGGAAACTTGACACATACGCCCGCCTCTGAAGACCCAAATCTGGCGTCCTTCATTACGTCGTATGTGGCAACCTTTCGCAGGACACCCGACTGTAGAACCGGTCGCTCCATCTTGGGTTTATAGGTCTAACGAGACGATGTGGTATGCCTCTACAATCCAGTTAACCTGGTACATCGGTTTCTTGGGTCCCATATAGCAGTAAGCATCCGGTACACAACTCAATACTTGCTCATGGGTACCACACACGCATCGGTTCTTAACCGACACAGGCAGAGCTACTCGACCAAGAGTCTTGTCGCTGCCTAACCCTCCTGCCCGGTCTCATCTTTGGAAATGCAAACTTTAGTTTGCCTCTTGTTCAACCACACCCATGCAATCCTGAACTATAGCTCGCGAGTAGATTCCAACTACTCGACTTCTACTGGATGTCCTAACCTATATAGCGCGGCATTATTCTACAGCGGGGAAACTCTATTCTACCCCTCACTCCAAGGTCCATTTTGGTTATGCAAGTGGAGTATAAAACATACTTGACCCAATGCACATACAAACTTTAACCATAGTAGTGAACAATGTAAAAACTTTATAAAACAGCCTAAATGTAAACCGGAGCTTGCCTTGGTTTTGTAGGTGACTAAAGTCAGACAATTATGAAGTTAGTTGCTGATGACTTGAAGCTTAATCACTGCCTTTCTTGCTCCTTGATCCAAGCTTCACTTCTCCTCCACTTTTCCACATTTAATCACTACATGTTATGAATATGCATATATGTTTAATTGTAAAGCTTTTGCTAACAAGTTCCAAAGACAAGTTTAAAACTGGAACTCTGTTTAAGAATCTAAAATGGCACTGGTGCTAGTGGTTTGGGTTTTGGTTAAGCAACATGATCAAGTGATAAGTGCATTTCATCACTTGTGTGTTACTCATCTAAGAGGTTAAACAGAACAGTACTGATCCAGGGCTTCAATGGAGCTGAAAATTTTCATGTGAGTTCCTTGCACAAGAAAGTCATCTGGACCAAAATTCAGAATTTTTCAATGAGTAGTTCACTCAGAACAATTCCCTAAGCATTTAGGCAAAAAGAATTAATTCTGAATAAACTTGCACTTTCATGCAAATTCAAGTGAACCACAATTTCAGACATAGCTCAGGGAGCATGCATGAATTTTCCTAGGATTTTTGGAGCTAAGAATTTCCTAGAACTGAATTTCCAAGTTTTGGGAAATTCTCTCGAATTGTATCTGTATTCATTTGAACACAGAGACTTGAACTCAGAATTATCCTAACCAAATCAACTGCAAAAGATCTGAAACTTTTACAGGAGTTCACTAACACCCTAAAGAATATTCTGCCAAAGTTGGAGGATTTTTGGATGAACCAAACTCCCTCTAAAATTCTTTTGCTGAAAAGCTTTATAAAATTTTCCAGAAATAAATAATGACTTTCATACAAATTGGCTTGCGCATTTGGATATATCCTGCCAAGATGAATCTAACCGAATTTGAATCACCCAATTTGGAGTTTCCTAGCACAAGTTATGGATTTCTAAACTTTGCTTGAAATCTGGAATTAATTTCCTACAGAAAACCTACCCGGACCCACTGTTTAAATGGCAACCAATAGAACACGAGCCACACCGGTTACAGGGTTTGCCCGCCTGCAGACACACTGGATCACATGCAACAGCAGATCCGGATTTTAAATTTCCTGCCGCTGACATGTGGGTCCAATGGGTTTCTTCTTCCTCGGTCGATTTCCCGTGCCAACGCCTTCCCCTCGCCGGCAGCGGCGGCAACCTCGCTGGACTCGGCTTCCCGGCCGCCTCTCGGCCCGGTACTCGCTGCCCGGGAGTTTTCGGGGGCGGGGAAGCGATCTACGGTGTTGGCACAAGCTCTCGAGGCCCAGAATCAGGTCGGTGGCGTGCGGCGGCATTCGGTGAAGCTCGGCGCCGATGACCGGTCACTTTAGCCCACAAAAACCTCGAGTGATCGGCTCTACAGCATCGGTGACACCTAAGGAAGGTCAACATGGGCACAACGTAGCTCGAGAATGGCGGTTACTAGGGTTTCACCGGGCTCCCGATCGTTCCCGCCATGGCCGCCGCTCGCAAAAACTTGAAATGGGCCGCTAACACCGGGTTTCAAGCTAGGATTGTGAAGGAGATTGGATCGCCATCGAGTATAAATCATTTGAACACGATTTGGTGATCTCTATGTGAGAATTAAGCGTGAATTTCGGGGATCCTTACCGGAGGGTCCGTGGTCGTACACCGGGAGAAAAACTTCGAATTCGGCCGCTAGAGATCACCGCTTGAGCTGAGCTTCGGGGAGAAGCACCACGGTGGTCGAGCGCACCTCTGAGCGTCTTTGCTTGAGCGTGAAACCCACTGTGGTGAGCTTTCCACATGATCTTGCTCGTCGGTTACCCTTGGCTTGCTGCAACACCCCGGGTTCTACTTTGGGGGACGCCGGGAGCTGCGGTCTGTCACGCTGAGGAGGTGAAGGGTGACCAGGCATTGACGTTTTTCAGCTCGGGGAGGTGGTGCGTGCGAGTTTTTGCCGATTTTTTATCGGAGCAGAGAGGTGGCGGCGAAGTTCTGTTCGGCTGTTGCTCGAGGAAGAGGCAGGGTACCGCAGCTCGGGTTAGGGGGCAAACTGAACACACTGAGATGCGAGTAGAACGCCGGTCAGGTCGCCAGAGCGAGAGTAGAGAAAGGAGGTGTCCTCCCCGTGAAGCCTCGGTGGCGCCCGCAGCCACTTCAGTGAGTTCGAGTGCAATCCGGTCAACAGAGACTTCAGTTGCAAGTTTCCTCCTCTCAATGACAATTGGGTCCCACTGCTCTTCCCTCTCCAAATATCTTCCAATTTTTGGCACATTGCAAACTCCAACCATGAGGAACTCAAATTCAAAAGCCATTTGCAAATTGGCATGTTTTACCTCAGTATTAAATTTGAATTCAAATTTCAAGGAAATTCGTAAACCCCTTTGATATTCATATCAAAGCGACTCCAAACTTTCTCAAAATTTGCATTCTCACTAATCAAACCTGAAGAATTTGAATATGCGCTCTGATTTTTGAGTTGGCTCCTGCAAATAAGAATTTTTAACCAACAGTTTGAATTTCCTTTTTGGAAATGGCCTCCTTTTCCTTGAAGTGAACCATTTAGTTCAAACTGAATTTAAAGTCCTCTTGCACATGACAAAAATTACATGTTTAGAAAAGTTTTTGCAAGTCCCATTTCTTGAATTTAAACTCAACTTTATTCATCATTCGAGTCTTGCCTTTACAAGTTTTTGGGACTTTTACGACATGGACTGCCAACTCACCATTGCGTGCGCCCATGTATGGACCACCCCCGTCACACGGCGAGAGTAGCACCGGTTCTCAGAATTAAGTTTAGGTTTCCCATTGAATAAAGTTGTAATAGGAACGCTTAGACGTAGTAGGCTGAAATAAGAGTGGTGTGCTGAATTTTATGATGATTGCTTGGGTTGTGTTCTTGGTGTGAGTTGTGGGACGTTTCGTCTAATGTCCACATCCACACATAGTGGAGAGATGTGAGATGCTTCAGCACTTGTTCATATCCCAATATAGGCTGAAATTACTAAAAGAAATTGCTTAGTTCATATAACTTGATGCATATAGTTGGGAAATCGTTTATTTCAAATCTGAATTCTGGCGCCTACAAATAGAGTATGTCCGAAAGTAAGCCTTAAAATAACGGGGGTAGACTTTCTTGCCAACCTTATCGTCTTGAATTCCCAAGGGATTGACATAATACTTGGAATGGACTGGTTAAGCCAGTACAACGGAGTAATTCAATGGGCTCAAAGGATCGTGCAGTTGACGAGTGAGTACGGTACTTATATTGAGCTTGAGGCAGCCCAACCTGCAACCGAGAAGGCAGTGCTGAACCACGTCGAAGAAGCGACATTGGAAAGCATTCTGGTGGTTTGAGAATATTCAGATGTGTTCCTGGAAGAACTTCTAGGTACGCCACCTAACCGGGACATCGAATTTGCCATTGATTTAGTACCCGAAACTGCACTTATAACTAAGAGGCCATATAGGATGCCTGCTAATGAATTAGTGGAGCTCAAGAAACAAATTTAGGAGCAGCTAGATAAGTGTTTTATACGTCCAAGCTCATCACCGTGGGGAGCCCCCGTGCTCTTCGTAGACAAGAAAGATGGAACCCAAAGGATGTGTGTGGACTATACGTCTCTCAACGATGTGATGATCAAGAATAAGTACCCGCTGCCCCGCATAGAGGACTTATTTGATCAAATGAAAGGCGCCCGGATTTTCTCTAAGATTGATCTTCAGTTGGGATACTTCCAGCTGAAGATTAAGCCCTCCAACATACCCAAGACTGCATTTCGAACAAAGTATGGTTCGTATGAATACACCGTTATGTCATTTGGGTTGACGAATGCACCTGCATACTTTATGTACCTCATGAATAATGTCTTCATGGAGTACTTGGACAAGTTCGTCGTGGTTTTCATCAATGACATCATGGTGTATTCGAAAAGCGAGGAAGAACATGAAGAACACTTGAGATTGACATTGCAGAAACTGCGAAAACATCAATTGTATGCTAAGTTCAGCAAGTGTCAGTTTTGACTAAAGGAGATATCATTCTTAGGCCACATTATTTCTGAAGGAGGAGTATCAGTTGGTCCTGAGAAAGTGAGGGATGTTTTGAAGTGGAACCAACCGCAGAATGTAAGGGATATTCAGAGTTTCCTTGGGATGGCTGGATACTACCGCCGGTTCATCAAGGAATTCTCCAAAATAGCGAAGCCTATGACTGAATTGCTGATGAAAGGGAAATCATTTCAGTGGACACAAGCGTGCCAAGACAGCTTTGAGGAGCTAAAGAAGTGATTAACAACAGCACCGGTTTTGGTATTGCCGGACGTGAGCAAGAGTTTCGTTATATATTGTGATGCATCGAGACAAGGGCTTGGATGTGAGCTTATGCAAGGAGGACAAGTGGTAGCCTATGCATCGAGGAAATTAAAGAAACATGAGCTGAATTACCCTACACACGACCTGAAACTTGCAGCCGTGGTACATGCCTTGAAGATTTGGAGGCATTACATCCTCGGTCACCGATGTGGGATCTATACGGATCAGAAAAGCCTCAAGTATATATTCGTGCAAACGGATCTGAATTTGAGGCAACGTCAATGGTTGGAACTCGTCAAGGATTATGATGTTGGAATCAACTATCACCCGGAAAGGCCAATGTAGTAGCTGATGCATTGAGCCGAAAAAAGGATGTCACCGACTCACGGTTCAGGAGCTACCACCCGAGCTGCGTAAGGAGTTCGAACGATTGCATCTAGGGTTCTTGAACGAGATGGAGGTGATAAAAGTGAAATCAACACTAGAACAAGATATACAAGATGGTCAAGCAATGGATAGGGAGATAAAGGAAATCAAGGAAAGAATCTGACAAGGGATAGAGAAGGATTTCAAGGAAGATGAGAATGACACGCTTTGGTTAGAGAAAAGGATTTGTGTGCCTAACGTGAAGCACATCCGCGACACGAGACTAAAGGAGGAACATGAATTGCTTTATTCCATACACCCCGTCTGTACAAAGATGTACAAGGACCTGAAAACTTGCTATTGGTGGGATGGTATTAAAAGGTATATCGCTGAATATGTTGCCTTATGCGACAAATGCCAATGGGTGAAGGCTGAACATCAAAGACCCGCTGGATTATTACAGCCATTAAAAGTACCCGAGTGGATGTGGGAAGACATCAGTATGGATTTCATAGTCGGGTTGCCATGTACTCAGTCGGGCTACGACTCTATTTGGGTTATCGTTGACCAATTGACGAAATCAGCCCACTTTATTCCTGTTAGGACTAAGTACACCGTGGCACAATTAGCTGAGCTGTATATGGAGCAAATCGTGTGTCGTCATGGAGTTCCGAAGAGGATAGTTTCAGATTGAGATTCTCGATTTACCTCTAGGTTCTGGAAGAAGCTGCATGATGCCATGGGTACACGGTTGAATTTCAGCTCTGCATATCACCCACAAACCGACGGGCAAACTGAGAGGAAAAATCAGATTTCGGAAGACATGCTGAGAGCTTGCGCCTTGAAACATGGGCGTAGTTGAGACAAAAGCTTTCCGTATGCTGAATTCTCATACAACAATAGTTATCAAGCCAGCTTGAAAATGTCACTTTTCAAGGCACTATACGGCAGACGGTGTAGAACACTGCTGTTTGGCAATGAGACCGGAGAAAGCCAAGTATTTGAACCCGAAGTGCTGCAAGATGCAGAAAAGCATGTCCAAACGATACGTGAAAAATTGAAGGTCACTCAGTCACGACAAAAGGGTTATGCAGACAATAGGCGAAGGAGTTTGACCTTCGAAGTTGGAGACTTCGTGTATCTTAAGGTGTCGCCTATCCGAGGCCAATGACGGTTCAACATCAAAGGCAAGTTAGCACCTCGCTACATCGGATCATTCAAGATTTTGGGCAAGCGAGGAGAGGTAGCCTATCAACTAGAGCTGCCAACGCACCTCTCCAACGTGCACAACGTATTTCACGTATCCCAACTCAAAAAGTGTCTAAGAGTTCCGGAAGAACAAGTACCGATGGATGAGCTAGACCTTCAGGAGGATCTGACATACGCAGAACACCCCTTCAAAATCTTAGACATAAAGGAAAGAGTCACGAGGAACAAGGTAACCCGAAGGTGCAAAATGCAATGGAGCCATCACACGGAAGCTAAAGCTACATGGGAGCGTGAAGAAGACCTCAAGACGGTATTTCCACATCTTCTCTCCACTATATAGAATCTCGAGGGCGAGATTCATGTTAAGGGGGTAGGTTTGTAACACCCTCATTTCCATCATCATGCATTGCATCTATTCTCATGTAGAGATCACTTAAAAAGAGAAGAGAAATGGGATAAAACCCTGGCCGCACCTTAGAGATAATGCTTCTAGAAGAATTTTAGAGATAAAGCTTCTAGAAGAATTTTAGAGATAAAGCTTCTAGAAGAATCTTTGACACAGCCCCACGGCCTCGTCGAGCAAGGATCACGCTGAGGGGTGCTGTGTTGCACAGCACCGGATAACGCACATCAAAGATACAAAGCGGAAGCAAAGCTTTATTATGTACACCAGTTTATGAACATTTTTACAACAAAATAGCTCAGTCTACACTCACGGGCGTAGACTACGCATGAAGTTAACATTCAGCCTGTGAATGTGTCCCCGCTAGCACACAGACACACACTAACACGGCGGCGTGCACGACTCCCACTTGACGGGGTTTCCCTCATGGGGTTCCGTCTCGTCCTCGGGAGTCCCTTCCTCATAAACCCCTGCAAAAGCTTCAAACACAAGCAGTGAGCATGATGGATCAGCAAGTCTGACCCGTCTCTCCTATACATCAAACTTCTACATGAATGGTTTCAGGGTACATGAGGTAAATAAGTTGTAAAGGACTCGTCTAATTATTTGAACCTCACTTTCATGTTTTAGCAGCAGGTTGTGGAGAACCTCACGCTAAGGCACATGAGAGAGCCACAATCAAACAAAAAACACATTTCTCTCATGTACTTTGCCCAAGGTCGAAAAGAACTTTAATTAGCTCTAAACTACAGCAAGTCATTAACAATCAAGGTATAGCTTTCAATCAGCAACTTTTACATGACTCTAGCCAGTTCTTTCTACGTCACGGTACAGTGAACAAGTGGTACTCACTTACTGCGAGGGACAGCGATTATAATTGATTTACACCTGCAGTGTTACCCGAATAACCTGTCACGTACGCCCGTACTCCATGTTGCCTACAACAACCATCACAGACATCATACGCACCCACCTTTCACCTATCAGCCAAATGCTGAACCGGTCCTATCATCCTGAGCAAGAGGTCTCCGTGCAAGCATCCGCAGTGCCACCAGCCGATTTACACCTCATGCTCTCAAACTACCCTCTGGACGACAAGCAATCCCTCAACACCCAGCTACCCGAGTTACATCGGTTTCCCGGTTCCCATATATCCGCTTGGTCTTCGGTACTGTTCTAGTTTGTTCAACAAGCCCGCACACGGCTCGGTCCTCAATCGACACAAATGGAGCTATGGAACCCAGGTCCCAACGTCCTGCAGCTCTTACTCTCCGCTCGGTCTCATTTTTCTTGCCATGTGTTTCATTTGCTACCTTTACCCGAGTAGTGTGTCTCTAGCCTATTCTCACGAGTAGTTCCAACTACTCGACTTGTACCGAATCCTAAACTATCTTAGCATTGCAGTAGCTAACCGAGGTTTACAAACCTAAGCCCCATCAGGGTTTTCTTGGCTATGCATTTGGGTTTTCAAACAAGACTCTAATGCAAAGATTAAAGTGGGTGCTTAAAGTAAGTTCTCAAAACAGTAAAATTTGTAGAAATGGTTAATGCAAACCGGAGCTTGTCTTGCTGCTCTTGGTTGTTGGCTAGCTGATCTTCTGGAGTGATGAAATCTAAGACTTCAGGCTCCTCCTCAACGTTAACGACTACATGAGATAATACATATATGTATTAATTTAAATACATTTGAATTGAAGTTTAATTTGTCAAGACTATAAGTCTTGCTAGACAGGCCCAATGACTCTGAAATTTTTACAGTGGTTTGGATACAACCTAAACAGAGACTCGGCCATGTTTCATTTGCAGCAAAGCTCATTTGAGCTCTCCACAAATAATTATGTACCTGGCCTTAATTGGAGCTCCTTGGCTGTTCTAGGGATTTTTATGTTGCAAGCCATGACTTTCTAGAAACTAGATCTTCATAGGATTCTAATGGAGTTGGTTTCACTTAATTTGAAGGTTCCTAGCTCAAGATATGATCTAAACAATTCCAGGGAAAATCTGAAAATGTTTCTGAACATCCTGGTCAAATTTCAGAATTTTCCTCCAAAGGGTTCTCCAGTTAAAATTCTAAAATTTTTAAAATTTTGAAGAATTAGTTATGGAGAAATAAGGATTTTCATAAAGTGAAACTTGATTTGTTGGAAAGTAATCAGAGAGCTGAATCCAACAAAATTTGGTTCACTTGATTTGGAGTTTTCTGGCCAAAGTTATGTTCTTCTAAAGTTTGGAGAAAAATCTGGGATTTGAATAAATCATGGAAATGTTTAAATCTGCCAGTGGGTCCAAGGGAACACGTGTCGTGTGCTGAACCGATGACACACGGGCCACAGGTTAAATTCCCACGCTATCACAGCTGATCCGCACCCACAGAAGATCCAATCATCCGGTTTCCTCCTACTGACAGTGGGCCCAGCCCCGATCATCGTCTACCTCGCGCCTCCCGCACGGTAGCGCCGCCGAGGTCGTCAGATCTAACACCCCAAAAATCTACTAAGAGGGGAATTTAAAATTTTTTGGACGTATTGCATGTGGTGCAGAAATTCAAATTCAAATTAGAATTCAAATTAAAATCGAAACAGAAAAGAAATGGAAAAAAAAAGAAAACACCCCCTGGCCAGTGGGCCGAAACCCACCAGCCGGCCCACCATTTCCCGCGCCATCCCACAGCCGCGCGCCCCTCTCTCCCTCTCACTGACACGCGGGGCCCGCGTGTCATCCCTCACCTCTCGATCGCGCCAACAACTCGGACTCCTCCGCGCGCCCGAATCCAAACTACCCCCGGAAACCCGCGTCCTCCAGCCGAATTCTAGTCCCGGATGACTCCAACACGATCCCAAAAGATCGCCGCCCTCCCCCATCTTTATAAACGCCGGCATCGCCCTGTTTTTCTCACCCGATCGACTGTTTTTTCCTCCCAGTGAGAACCAGAGCTTCTCCGGCCGTTTTCTCTCAATCTTTGCTCGGGTTTTCTGATCTAACGCGTCGATCGTGGCCCACCGCCTCCGGGGAGTCATGCAGGTGCAGAAAACTCGGTGGTTTGCGCTCTAGGCACAGCTCCGACGAGCACCGCAGCGGTTCCACCTCGGACCTCGACGCCGACCGCCTTCCAGGGCCTCCGAGCTCAAGAAAAACCCCGAGGTGAGATCCCCGACCTCCCCTCTACCGATCTATGCCATGAAATCCCAGTTTTAGGAGGAATAGACGAAGGTCCGAAGTTCTCCGGCGAGATCGCCGCCTCCCGCCGCCGCGCGCCGCCGAACAGCGCGGGCTGGCTCCGGCCAGGGCGACGTGGCCGCTTGTGCGCCGTCTATTTTAAATCGCACGGTAGAATTAAAACCCGCGCGTACCGGTTCGGCGATCTAATCTGAGCCGTCTGTTTTAAATCGGACGGTCCACATCAGCCCCGCGTTATAAAGGCCGGGATTCTTACGCGCTACCCCCTGGGGATCTCGGAAAACACGAGGTAGCCCCGGAAACTTCTGATCTAGCCCCTGGAACTTCAGAAATTCGTGTAAATTCATTTAAAAATCAGTTTTAGCCCCTGGACATTATAAAAATTAGGAAAACCCCTCTGTTATGTGTAGTTAGACCCCTCGAAATTTATGAAATAATAAATTAGCCCCTGTAGTATGGTGGATTTACCTTTTTGACCCTATATGATATTAAATTCAGAAAATTTAATATGTGACTAGGACTTAAATTTTAAAAGGTAAGGCAAACACATTGCAAATTCAAATTTAAACTTTCCTAGCACTTGAAAAACTTTAGAATGAGTTAAAAGTAGATTTTAAGCTAAAATGAATCTGTCTAATTGATTGTTCACATTTATTAGTTAGAGGGACACATTTTTTAGGTTAGGAAATAATTCTGAAAATTGGTAAAATAAATTTAAATTAGTTCACATCAGAGGAGAAGTTCAAAAATATATTATTTAATATTTTAGATCAGAACCTATTCTGTTTAGATGATATGCCCTACTATTTAATATTCAAAACCCCCTTTTAGGCATAGAAAATAAATCTGAAAAATATAGGAAAATAGGTATGCATAATTAGAAAATGATAAATGAAGTCTCTAAATCCAAAAGCTTCCGTTTAGGATTTGGTAGAAGATCTGAAAACCCACTTGGAGTAGGAAATTACCTTCCATGCAAACTTGGTAGCTAAAGAGTGTATTAATTGAATATAAAGAATTTGTTTAAATTGGAAATTCATATATAGTGTGCAAACAGAAATCTGAATACAAAAGTTAGAAATCATATACATAGGTTTAAAAGTGCATGTAGGCCAAAAATCAACACATCTAGGATAACCACAACACTTAGTAATGTGAATGACTCCCATATGTATGTATGTGTGGTTTGCATGAAGTGAAAGTGTGAACTATGTCTTATGGATAGTGTTTTCTTTTGCTATGTGTATTGGCATGAGTAGAACCTGCCCCAGAGCAAGTTCTCCCCTTCCAAGACCAAGACTTTCCATTCTCAGAGCAGCAGGAAGAAGGCAAGTGTCCTTGACCACTTTGATCCTATACTAGGATGTGTAGATAGAATTATTTGCATTGTCAACTGAAATATGAAACCCATGCTAGGAAGTTTCCCTAGAATTGCATTACCTTATTTCCTTGTAGCTTGGGTTGGGATTTATTTTATCATGTCATTTATTATTATGCTTATGCTTAGCCTTGCTTAGAATGGGATAATTGGGATATGAGATCATCAATTTATTTACCTTACTCTTGAATGAGATGTTATGAGTTATGTAGAGGTAGGGATCGAGGCAAGTTGGATGATTTGGTTGGTGCTGGGTGCACGAGATTCGGGTTTGTGTTTAGTACTTGCCTGGATCCTAAGGACCGGTTCATGGAGCATATAACCTGGCTTTACCGTGCCAACCACATGCTGAGATGGGGCAGCTTGGCCAATTAATTAGGTGTATCCCCGGCGCAGTATGGGTGTGTTGGATGGTGCAAGGAATAGGTGTCAGCTGGACTACCATATGAACCGCAAGGCTCAAGAGGGGGCCACTGCAGCGGGGTTGGAGCCTCTTGTATGCTGTTAGGGGTGAAACCTCAGTGGGCCCACGCTCGTCGGGAATCCCTTTGTAAAGGCTTCGTAGTGATCTCCTGGCTACACACCTGGGAAGTGTGAATGTGGTTCGTGGCCACTGGCATAATGGAGGTTCTTTTAGTCCACCCGGCAACGGGGGATGAAATCACTACATGTGGGTACAATGGTGCAAACTCTGCAGAGTCAAAACTGTCATGACAGCCGTGCTCACGGTCAAGAGCGGCTTGGACTTATTCATGATTAGAGGATGATGACTTTGGAGGTTGTGGATGTTAAGCGGGGAGCTTAACATTGGAAATGATGTTATGGTTATTTGATTATGATGATGGGTTGGGAGATTTGGGACCATTTCACCTATGTAGTAGTGTAGGTGCTTAATAAGCTAAGGTGATAGGTATTAAATGCGTAGTGCTTTAACCATGAGTTCAACCTCTCCTTGCTCTAGCCATGCATGACATAACTTTCCCACACTTGCTGAGTACCAACGGTACTCAAACTTGCATATTTGTTGGTTTAAATTGCTGCTCAGGTCAAGGGGATGATGGGGTGCTCAATGACCAAGACTTCGGACCCGAAGAAAGCTTCTAGGTTCATGGAGTCCCCCGGGCAACGCCTGTGACGGAGCCCACAAGAATAATATTCCGCTGCTATTTTATTTACATGTTATGAACTTATTATCGTCCATCGAGACGTATGCGTTGAAAGACATATTTATATTCGACACCTGGCTTGTACTAAATGATGCTTCACTATTTGTCATCACATGTATGAGAAAATGATCCTGGCATACATGTGATATTCACTCGGTTGTTCTTCGGAGAAACCGGGTGTGACAGAAGTGGTATCAGAGCCAAGGTTGCCCGTAGGAACGTGGACCTAGGTAGAAATGGACGTATTTAAGGACCCTAATTTCTTAAAAACTATTTTACAAAGGTGTGGGTTGAAAAATGTTATTTAATGGGGTCACTTTATCCATCTTACCCCAACTTGTATTCAAAATAGGATTTTTGTTTAAAATCTTATCTAACTTAATTTTAAATGCTTTATGTTTTAGATGGTTCGCATGATCCGCACCGCCCGCAAGTCCACCGAAGGGAGAGTTCCCGTAGTCGCCCTTGCCCTGAGAGAGGAGAACCGTCCGATGACGTACCTCTCCTACGGGTTGGCAGTAGGATGCTTGTTGCGCCGTCTTCAACGTATGCTCCACGCCACCGGCAATACGGGCAAGCTAATCATACACTACATCTCCACCCAGACCATCCGTGAGAAGCGGGAAGAATGGAGTTCAGAAATGAGGATTATCCATGAAAATCAGCTGCTTAAGATCCACCGCTCTCCAGCTTGTCGAGCGACACAGGTCGATGCGGAGAAGGATGTCACCTGGGAGGCCATCACCTGCCAGAGTCACATCTACCGTCGCCATCTGGACAGGACTGAGTACATGTATGTCCTCCAGCGTGAGAGTGGTACAACGGAGTACAAGTACCCGCCAGTGCAGCAGGGGACTTCCCATGAGCACATGGACCTGTGCTTGGAGGATGCTGCTATGCTCAGCACTCGACTGCAGGAGTGCCAGCAGGAGCTTCAGGATGTTCGTCACACCCTGAAAGAGACTGAGGTGTTGCTTCGAGCCAGCTTGAGGGCGAGAGAAAGAGGAGATGGGAATGAACTGTGTGTCACCGTGAATGACACGTGGACTCCTGACTCCCCAGATTGCCGGGCGAGCAGGCGTCGCCACACTTCCCCACCAGCAGTTTCCCCACGCAAAGCGGAGTTAGAGGGCAGCCGCAATAATGAGGAAGACCCCGAGGAGCCAGCTCAGTGATACGAGTCGTGTATAGTCCCTTCCCATAGTTCAGCAGGTTATCGAGTAGGCGAGTCCATACCTTAGTTAATGGTGTGTTAATGTTTGGTGTGTGACGTGAGTTGTGGAAGCCATGAGCATTTGTCCACAACCTCGTCTTCAGGTTGTTTTGCTTTGATGTGTGAACCCCTATGAATTAAGAGCGCATTTATTTTCTCGTGAGACATGAAACCCTCAGAAAATATAAATATAATAAGGCCTCAAAATTTTAAGTTTAAACAAGCAAATTGGGAAGTTAACACGTAATGCTTTAAATTGACATTTGGTTGATCATGATAGATGGCCGGAAGAGGAAAGGGTCGTGGTGCCAACCCCGCCAACAACAACGATGGGGCCGGCAACCCTCATCTTTCTGGAGGACAAGACAGGGGTGGTCGCCGTGAAGGAGTTGATCCCATCCACCAAATACTTGAAAATCAGAATCAGCTCATCCAGAGCCTAACTCAAGTGGTGGCCAACTTGCACCAAGTTCCACCTCCACAAGCTGCACCACGCCAACCAAGGTTGAGTGAGTTTCTAGGGACTCAACCTCTAAAGTTTGCTAGTGCTGCTGAACCTCTGGAGGCAGATGATTGGCTAAAGACCATTGAGAGCAAGATGAGGATCATACAATGCCAAGGGTATGAGAGGGTGCTGTTTGCCTCTCACCAATTGCATGGACCTGCTGCTGATTGGTTGACCGCCTACGTGGCCGCCCATCATGACCCTGAGAACATCACTTGGGAAGAGTTCAAGCGCAGTTTCCACAACCATTACATACCAAGGGGTGAACTCAAAAACAAGAGAAAGGAGTTCTTGGGGCTGCAGCAAGGAAAAATGACTGTGAGGGAATACCTCACTAAATTCACCCAACTATCCCGTTATGCACCACGGGACATCGAGACTGATGAGCAGAAACAGGACTGCTTTGTGGAAGGACTTACAGCAGAAATGCAGTGTGCAATGTCCTCCAACGAGTATGAAAGCTTCCAAAAGATGGTGGACAGAGCATTTGTGGTGGAAAGGAAGCTGAAGGTCATGGAGAATGAAAACAAGAGGAAGGCGGGATGGTCACACCAAGCCTCGGGTAGCAACACACGCCCACGTCTGATACAGCAACCCACAGGGCAGACGAGCCGTGCTGCGGTACCCTACTCAGCACCGAGAGGGTACAACCCAAACTTCAGGCCTCCGTCAGCACCAGCACAGCAACAACGTCAGTTTGTGCAGCAGCCTCGCCCCACATATCAACCTCGACCAGCAGTACAAGGACCCCCAAACCAACCCCAAGACAACAAAGGCCAGGCACCTAAGGTAGGGGTGCAATGCTTTAACTGTGGCGAAGTGGAGCACTACGCCCATAAGTGCCCAAAGAAGAAGCCCGTGCATCCGCAACAGCAGAATGTAATGCGAGGACGGGTGAACCACGTCACCATGGAGGAGGAGCAAGAGGCACCCGACGTGGTAGTTGGTAAGTTTCCTGCCAATTTACACATTGCAACCCTGTTGTTTGATTCTGGTGCTACCCACTCGTTCATTGCTCAAGGGTTTGTTAAGAAGCATGATCTAGCAACCTCACAAATGAACCATATGCTAGCAGTGAACTCTCCAGGTGGAGAAATAAGGACAAGACAAGTGTGTCCCAAGGTGAATCTGGGCATCAATGGGGTAGTATTTACTACCAACCTCATAGTGATAGATGCACAAGGTATAGATATTATTTTGGGTATGGACTGGTTGACCAAACATAAAGGAATCATCCATTGTTCGACAAGAACGGTGGAACTAACTCACCCTAGTGGCACAAGAGTAAAGTTCATAACTATACAAGAGCCTAGGAGGGACATTAAACTCAATCAAGTTGAGGTGGAAATGTAGGACATCAGGATCATCAGGGAATATCCAGATGTTTTTCCGGAGGAGTTGCTAGGTATGCCCCCCAATCGTGAAGTGGAATTCGCGATTGAGCTAGTGCCTGGAACAGCTCCGATATACAAGAGACCTTATCGGATGGACTCCAAACAGCTGGAAGAACTCAAGGAACATTTAAGAGAATTGACAGAAAAGGGGTACATTCATCCTAGTTCCTCACCATGGGGAGCTCCAGTGATATTTGTGCCCAAGAAGGACGGGACCCAAAGGCTATGTGTGGACTACCATGCATTGAGTGAGGTAACCATCAAGAACAAGTACCTATTACCCCGCATTGAAGACTTGTTTGATCAGTTGAGGGGAGCTTGTGTGTTCTCGAAAATTGATCTCAGGTCGGGATACCACAAACTTAAGATAAGGCAAACTGATATTCCAAAGACAGCTTTCTTATCCCGGTACGGACTGTATGAATACACCGTCATGCCTTTCGGGCTAACTAATGCCCCGGCATACTTCATGTATCTCATGAACAAGGTATTCATGGAATATCTGGACAAATTTGTGGTGGTTTTCATAGATGACATTCTCGTCTTCTCCAAAGATGAAGAAGAACATGAGAAACATCTAAGGTTGGTGTTGCAAAAGCTGAGAGAACACCAACTATATGCCAAGTTGAGCAAGTGTGAGTTTTGGCTAAAGAGAGTTCCCTTCTTAGGACATATAATCTCGGAGGGAGGAATCTCCGTAGATCCCGCCAAGATCGAGGATGTACAGAAGTGGAAGACCCTTGTGAATGTCGGGGAAGTTCGAAGCTTCTTATGGTTGACTGGATACAATCGACGGTTTATCGAGGGTTTCTCTAAGATTTCGAGACCCCTCACCAAACTGTTGGAGAAAGGAATCACATTCACATGGACACCGCAGTGCGAGACGAGTTTTCAGGAACTGAAGAAAAGATTGACAACAGCCACAGTGCTGGTTATGCCAGATATGCAGAAGAACTTTTCGGTGTACTGCGATGCTTCTAGAAATGGGTTGGGATGTGTTCTCATGCAAGAAGGGCATGTCGTGGCTTATGCGTCCCGGCAGCTCCAGAAACACGAGAAGAACTATCCTACACATGACCTAGAACTAGCCGCAGTAGTACACGCGTTGAAGATTTGGCGGCACTACTTGATGGGGAAGAGGACAGAGATATATACAGATCATAAGAGCTTAAAGTATATTTTCACACAGCCAGATCTCAACCTTAGACAAAGGAGATGGTTAGAGCTAATCAACGACTTTGATGTGGGTATCAACTATCATCCTGGGAAAGCGAACGTCGTGGCGGATGCTCTAAGCTGGAAAGTGCAGGTCAATAGGTTGAGCTTGAAGGACATGCCTACAGAATTGAAGGAAGAGGTTATAAAACTCAATCTATGTCTAGTGAATAGTGGTGAAGCCATCGCCATGGAAGTGGACTCCACATTAGAGCAAGACATACGTGATGGTCAAAGGCATGATGAGAAGATACAAGAAATCAAAGAACTCATCAAAGATAATAAAGCCCCTGGGTTCAGAGAGGATGAACAAGGTACGGTGTGGCACGGGAAAAGAATATGTGTGCCTGAAGTAAAGGAGATCCGTGAATTGATTTTGAAGGAGGCTCATGACTCCGACTATTCCATTCATCCTGGGAGTACGAAGATGTACCGTGACCTCAAGAGCAGGTATTGGTGGTATGGCATGAAGCGAGATGTCGCGGAACATGTTGCCCTATGTGACACATGTCAGTTGGTGAAAGCAAAACATCAACGACCCGCGGGATTATTGCAACCACTCAAAGTGCCTGAATGGAAGTGGGAAGAAATCGGTATGGATTTCATAGTGGGCCTGCCTAGGACCCAATCGGGATATGATTCGATATGGGTCATCATCGACAGGCTAACCAAGGTAGCTCATTTCATCCCTGTGAAAGAAAGCTACAGCGTGTAAAAGTCCCAAAAATGTGTATGAATAAAAACTAAAGTTTAAGTTCATATGTGTGGCAATGACATGAAAAATGGGACTTGCTAAAACTTTCTTCATGCAAAGTAATACATGGATGATCATCCATGATGAGGCTCACCTTTTTATTTAAAAGTGTTGAACCAATAAGGAGTAAATCCCTCTTTGCATGTAAGTTTAAAATTCAGATTTGAAATTCAAAGTTCACACATAGGGTGGGCAAAAACTTTGAATAAACATGCAACCCTATAGTTGGGATTATAGGGAAAAGTTTGCTCTCATACTTTTCAATTGTAGGGGGCTCAAAAAGGAGTTAAAGAGGAGAATTTGCAAACTTCAACCAAATTCAAATTTGGCAAGCAAATTCAAACTGAATTGGAAGGATTCAAATTCTAACCCCCATTTTAAAACTCAGAATTGTGGGAATCAAGAGGATCAGCTTGAGAAGATATTTGGGGAGGAACTGTGGAGTGGGACCCACATGTCATAGAGCTAAAAGAGGAGCCTTGCACCTTAAGTCTCAGCCCCAGTGGGGAAAATCGTCGAGCAGCACGTGGGCCAATAGCTGCTCCCACCGTGGAGCCACGGGGGCGCTCGGCAGCGCCACCAGCTGCTGCATTTCCCCACACACGGCGCCCAGAGGCGGTTCTGCGACCTGATAAACCCCCCTGGACGAAGCAAAGGCCGTCCCTTCTTCTCTCCTCGCGAGCGCACGGCCAACGACCGTCTTCCCCTCCGCCTCTCGGTCCGATCGGAAGAACGGCGAAACCCCCACGCTCTCTCCTCCCCTGACCTGCTAAACAGCACCGCGAGCTCGGCCTCCACCTCCCTGACCCGCAAGCCAGCGAGCTGCGGCCTCCAGTGCCCGAGAACAACCGCCGCCGCGGCGACCTAAGCCGAGGAAGTGATCGGGCGCTCGTGGACAGCCCTCCACAACGGGTTTCACGGCCGAGCGATCACACCTACGGACGCGCACGGGTGCGGTGCTGCTCTCAGCCCAAGCTCAGGCCATACCGTGAAGCATCGCCGGTGAATTTCGAAGTTTTGCTCCGGCGACCCCATTCCGAGCTTCCGGTATGACTCTTTCAAATTCTTGCCCTCTGATCCTCCTTAAGTCATCAAATTTGGCACATGGACGCTGGATTAGACGGCGGTCATTTCTCCTTTAGGATCCAGCGCATGAAAACACCTCAGCACGACGGAATTCGAGCTCGACTAGAGGTGTTCATGGCGGACCCATTCGGTCGCACGGCGACAACCTATTTACAGCCGCTCCCGAGCCATTTTGAGGTCGTGCCGATCTTCCTAGAGCTGCGATGGTGCTCTAGGGCGCGTCGGCGCAGGTTTTGGCTGGCCGGAAACCCTAGGCGACGCTGCCGAACTACCACAGAGGCAGTCACACGTCGCCGGCCATGTTCCGGTCGTCGGCAGCCCTAGCCAACCCCACCGCCGTGTTCCTCGGGGTCACAAACTCCCTGGCGGCGAGTTTCAGCTCAGGCGGTGGCCGGAAACGGCGAGCCGGCGAGCTCCGGCGTCGGGCCGGCGAGGGACAGCGCGGGCGCGGGGAAGAAGCGGGAGGTAGAAGACGAAGCGTGGGCCCCGTCTGTCAGCAGCTCAAATTTTAAACCCGGGATCGGGTGTGGCCGGGATCCCGTGTGTTGGCGCGCAGAGACGCTGTGGCCCGGTGTGGCATCGTTTCTATTGGCTGGAATTCAAAACTGTGGGTCTAGCCGAATTTGCTGTAGGGAAATAATTCCAGACTTAGCTCAATCTTTGGAAATTCATATCTCCCTGTAGAAAACTCCAATTTGAGTGATTCCAATTGGGTTGGATTCATCTCTCTGAGTTCTAACCAAATATGAACCTAGATTTCTATGAAAGTCAATATTATATTCTGGAAAATGCTTTGAAGGTTTTCTGAAAAAGAATTATTGAGGGAGTTTGGGTTACCCAAAAATACCCAAATTTTGCCAGAATATTCTTTAGCGTATTGTTGACCTCATAGCAAATTTTCAGCTCATTTGAAGATCATTTGAGTAGGAATTTTCTAAAAACAATCTGCTGTGTTCATAAGAGTCCAGAAACATTTTCAGAAAATGTTTCCCACTTCAAAAATCTGTTCTGAGCAATCCATAGCTCCAAAAATCATAGGAAAATTTAGGCAAGCTCTCTGGGACATACTTGGAATTGTAGTTCACTTAGTTGGGCATGAAAATGCACATTACTACAGAATTAATTCTATTGAGTACAAATGCTTAAGGAATTGTTCTGGGAGAACTACCCAAGTAAAAGGGCTGAATTTTGGACCAGATGACTCTCATGTGATCAAAAACTCACATGTAAATTATCAGCCCAAGATGAGTCCTGGAACTCCCTGTCCTTATTCTCCATAATTATGTATAAGGGGAAAATACATAAGAGATATTGTGAGAATTATGGAGGACACAATATGACTCCACATTAGCTGCAATTTGGCAAGCTAAATCCTTAGGTAGTATAGAACCTGCTGTAAAAGTTTTGAGGCCATTGGAGTGCTTGTTCTGCAGTTGCACTCAAATCCTTCCAGCTTATCTATTATGTTCATTAGAGAAAAGGGTTAGTGTATAGCTAAGGGCCTTAAGGTCAAATTAGTTTAATTCTGTCCTTTGCACAACAGAGGCAAATCAAGCCATGCTTGGCTTTTTCCACACAACCTCTGTTCTTAAGAAAGTAATTCTATAACTTCTTTCCATTACATTCTATAAAATATGTACATATGCATCTCAATAGGAACCACAACGAAGGGGGCTCAAAGGAGTGATTCATCGAAGTGGATCAAGCTCCGGAGAGTCAAGGGTGGATCTGCAAGGATACTAACTGCTTATATACGACTACCCTGCAAAACAGGCAAGCTCCGGTTTGCATTTAACAACTGTTAAGTTTTTATTTTGTACTCACTTTCGGTCAAGATACGAACTGTGCATTAGGTCTAGTGATTGATACTCCTCTTGCATAGCCAAATGACCCATGGAGTATTGGGTAGGTGTCTTTCACCGTGTAGAACTGCCATGCTTAAGTACGGTTCGGTAGAAGTCGAGTGGTGAGATGCTACTCGCAGATTTAGGAACAACAGGGGCATACGGGATTGGTTCGTAATTGAATTAGCAAGTTAAAAGTTGAGACCGGAAGGTTGTAGGAGCAGCAGGACATAGGGGCCTGGGTGCTGTAGACCTGTCCGTGTCGGTCAAGGACCGATCCGTATGCGGCCCTGTTGAACAAGTTTGAGTTGTGTACCGGACTCATGCTGGCTATATGGGACCCAGTAAACCGATGTACCTCGGGAAGCTGTCGTTGGGACTTTTCGGGTCGCCTCAGGCGGACGGCCGGTGTGCAGTATGTGGGGAATATTCTCATGACATCTCACGTCGGAAGGTGCACCATGAGAGTAGCTACTGTACGGGGCGACTTGATCGATTCAGCGGGGGTGAAACGGGGGAAAGGCTGCCACGTACGACGTCAGTGATGGTTGTTGTAGGCAACGTCGAGTACGGGCGTACGTGTCGTGTAGTCCGGGTGTTATTGATTCGAATCACCGTCGCTCGCGGAATGGACCGAGCATACTTGTTCTCACAGTCGTGACGTAGTAAGAACTTGCATGAGAAAGGAACTAATCATATTGATGTGAAGTATTATTCTACCTTGTATTGGAGCTTGATGAATAGGCTAGTGCAAACTCGATTCTTTTATGCCATGAGCAATTTACATCGGGGGAAAGCGTTTCTTGTTTTATTGTGGACTCCCGATGTGGCGTGCCCAGGGTTACTTAAAATACTGCAATTAATACTGAAAGTAAGGATTCACTTTTAGGCGAGTTTACTTATGCTTATGCCATCCTATGTTAGGTTCACAACCTCACTTAGAGTTTCATGTTTAGGGTGACGGTTAAGTCTTGCTGAGCGTTATGCTCACGGATGCTATCCGAGTTGTTTTGCAGGTATTTGACTCGATGCTTATGAGAAGGGATGCCGATGAGACTCGGGAACCTCCGAGTGTTTACTCAAAGAGCATCCTCGCCGCTGCAGATTGATCTTCGTGTTGCTAGTAAGGAACGTCCGCGGGCTGGACCGTTTCTTTGTTGCTAGTTTAGATATGAATCGTGAGAGTGATAGTCTTCCGCTGTAGTCTACTCTGATACACTTATTTGTAAAACAATCTTGTATGCTTCCGCAAACTATTTATGTAATATGATGTATGTTTATCGACCCGTGTGCTGTTGGGTGCCGCCTAACACGGCACCACCCAACGAGGTCCCGTGGGGCCGTCTCAGCGTAACATCAGAGCCCGTCACACATGGTATCAGAGCTGCGATGGGAACAGAGCACGGATTGAGCATCATATTATGTCAAAAACTTAGGATACGGTGAGATAACGGTACTAGGCCCACATAAGGACTACTATTAGCATATAATGAAGGTGGCAAGCTAACTTATTTGTTATGTCAGAAAATCGTGCATCTCGGGACGGTTTATGTCTTGGGGGGTGCACGTATGCGCTGTCCACCAGTGCGCACAAGCTGAAGGGTGGAGCCCCACGGGTGGCAGGTAACCCGACCCGCTTTAGTATCCTCTACGACTCTTCATGTCGTTTGGGGTATTCGAGCAACGTCTGTCCCAGGCGTGCGTGGTGCAATTTGGGAGACCCTGTCACGTGGTCAGTAACGTGAACACGTAGCTCAAGGCGTGTTTGGCTTGAGAACACCTGGGCGAGTGATGACGGCCGGGTGTACAAACTGTTATGGATACCGGGTTCGATGTGCAGCCGAACCTGACGATTGAGTGTGTTTTATGTAGGTACTAACCACGAAAAACCTTAGTGCGTGTAGAACACGTTTGCGAGTGATCGTTTTAGTGCCACCTAATGATACGTGTATGCCGGTGTAATCCGGTTAGGTTTTTCTTTGGTGAGGCAACGTAGTACCGTCATATGTCTTACGGTGCATCGTCACCGTACTACACTGGATAGTATTCTTACCTATGAAGAAATCATTCATGACTAACTTTCAAACTAAAAATGGATGTGATAAAGCACATATTAGTTACTGAACTCTTCATTTGAACTAAGTTTCAAAGAAGAGAATTACTAGGCTTCTTTTGATCTCAAAAACAGAGTGCTCTGTCCTGGCAGAAGTTTTGCCGAACTTTCACAGAGCGTAACTCTGATTAGTTTGACCCAATGGAGGTGTTTGATACAGTTATGGAAAGTTTATTAAGTGCTCTACAACTTTTCTGTAGAACTCCAGAGCCAAATCCGACACCAACTTGGTTGAACGTCCAGATGAATGCAAACTGTTCAGAAAACAGAGCAATTGCAGACTTCTCTGGATGTTGCTGTAAATTAGCCGTCACAGTCTGTAGAAAAATTTCTAAGGGTCATATGATACACCGTTGGAAAGGTTAGGAAATTTGCAACGATTTTGTAGTTCATAGTTTGTTCAGAATTGTACCCCAGTTGTATGTAAAACTGTGATGAAAACAGCCACATACAAAGGAGGTGCTGGCAAATTTTAGCCAGAAATTCTGTCAACTTTGAACAATCCTAACTTCTGTTCCAGAAATGATCTAGGGGCATGTGAGTACTCGTTGAAAATATACTGAAGTTAACTTTAACTTTGGTATTCAACTTGAGTTATGAAAATGCTAATAAATGAATCAAATTCTGGGTTAAGTACAGAAGGGTCTGTTTTGTACCGAATGAGGGACTGGATATGTTGGCTTTAGAAAGATGTGTAAACATGAAATTTTGATATGCTTTCATAAAGTTTTAGCATGTTCATGTTTTACATACTTTCACATACTGCTGAGATCATGCTTTGACTTCCCTCAAAAATTCTCTTTGTGCAGTATGGTGAGTACTCATTCTCCGAGTAGGGTTGATAGTTCTCGTCAAGACGATGATGACTCGACTCCACCACGGGCACCGCCATCAACGGTATGGGCGGATGTCATGGCTAAGATGGTCGAGTCAAGTCAAGAGAACACAAGACTACTCCAAGCCTTGGTACAACAGGGCTTACTCCAGCATGCACAACAGGACGTTCCACCTCGGAACGCCTACTTGGATTTCTTGGCGACACAACCGCCGATCTTCACGGAAGCCCATGAACCAGTGGAAGCTGATCAGTGGCTTCGAGTTATGGAGTCCAAGTTTGGAGTGTTTGAGTGTGACGAGTATCAGAAGACATCATTTGCAGCTCAACAGCTCCATGGAGCCGCCGGAAATTGGTGGTTCGCTTATCTTGCCACCGTTCCGGAAGGTCATCAAGTGGAATGGACGGAATTTCGTGAAGCATTCCGGGCTCGTCACATTCCTATGGGCTTTATCAAGGCCCAGCAGCAGGAATTCAGAAACTTGAAGCAGGGGGACATGAGTGTCCTTGATTATGTCCGAAGATTCAACCTTCTGGCACAATATGCTCCTGCTTATGCGACGAGCGAAGCTGCAATGTGTGACTACTTTTTCTATGGCTTGAGTGCCATACTAAAAGAGAAGTTAGCTTTGTTCAATCAAGGCAGTTACACCGAGTTGATCAGTGCTGCTCTGCTGCAAGAACAAGCGACACTTGAGTGTCAAGCAGAGAAGAGGGACCGGGAGGATGTGCAAGAAGACACACCAATCGTTCCTCGTAAATACCGTGTGGTGTGTCACACACCATCCGAAGAGATATGGCAAGCACCAGGGAGATCAACTCTGTACAGATTTCCTACTCAAGAATCTTATCTTGAAGCAGCGCCATTGCCGCAGCAACAAATGATACCTGTTGCATCATTGCTGCAGCCAAGTGCCTCAACTTCTCAACCACAAGTCAACGAAGAACCGGGGAAACCTCCGTGTTCTTATTGTCACCGTTTTGGGCATTTTAGGCAGGAATGCCGGGAGAAGTTGGTAAACACCAGACAGCCATCATCATCAGGTGGTATGCCGCCACCTGCTCCAGTCAACATAACAGCATTGCAATCCGGGAGTGTGCAACATCTTGCGGTTGAGGATGTCCCGGAGGGAGCACCGGTGTTAGCGGGCATGTTCACTCTCAAAGACGTGCCCGTGCTCATACTTTTTGATTCCGGTGCAACCCATAATTTTATCAGCAAAACATGCGTGGATCAGCACCAATTATCCACCAATACTCCCACAACGAGTTTTCTCATACGTTCACCGGGAGGAAATATCTCTGCCAATCAGATTGTGTCCCAAGCAGCTTTGTGTTTGGACGGAAAAATATACCCAACATCGCTGATTATGTTGGATAGGCAGAAGATAGACATTATATTGGGGATGTCTTGGTTAAATCGTCACGGTGCCGTTCTCAATATCGGTAACCGGACTGTTCAGATTGACTCGCCGATTCACGGACAGCACACGCTGTTTTTAGACAGCGAAGATCCAGATATGGTAGAGGCCTACCACACGGAAGCGCTGAAGCTTGAAGATATTCCGGTGGTACGTGATTATCCCGACGTATTTCCCGATGACTTACCGGGCATGCCGCCCGAACGGGACGTCGAGTTCAAAATTGAACTGGCGCCGGGAACGACGCCTATTTCACGAAGACCTTACAAGATGGCACCTAACGAGCTAGCAGAGTTGAAAGAGCAACTGAATGAACTTATGAGCAAGGGTTTCATACGACCAAGTTCTTCACCTTGGGGTTGCTCAGCGCTGTTCGTTAAGAAGAAGGACGAAACACTACGGCTATGTGTTGATTACCGTCCTCTCAATGCTGTCACAATAAAGAACAAGTATCCTTTGCCCCGCATTGACATCCTGTTTGATCAACTTGTGGGTGCAAAGGTATTTTCGAAGATGGATCTTCGGTCGGGCTATCATCAAATCAAGATCCGGCCGGAGGACATACCGAAGACAGCTTTCTCGACGAGATACGGACTCTACGAGTATCTCGTCATGTCATTTGGATTAACCAACGCTCCGGCACATTTCATGTATTTGATGAATTCTGTGTTCATGCCGGAGTTAGACAAGTTCGTCGTGGTATTCATCGACGACATATTGGTTTACTCAAAATCTGAAGAAGAGCATGCTGAACATCTGCGCATTGTGCTACAACGGTTGCGGTAGCACCAGTTATATGCCAAGTTCAGCAAGTGCGAGTTCTGGATCGATCAAGTGCCTTTCCTAGGCCATATTATTTCAGCAGAAGGTATCGCCGTGGACCCCAGCAAGATTGAACAAGTGCTGAAGTGGGAATCTCCCAAATCGGTCCACGAGGTCCGAAGTTTCTTAGGTTTAGCGGGGTATTATCGGAGGTTTATTCCGAGCTTCTCAAAGATTGCTAAACCAATGACGGAGCTGCTGAAGAAGGGCACTAAATACATGTGGAATGCAGCATGTGAAGCCGCATTCAAAACTTTGGTGAAACATCTCACAACGGCTCCAGTTCTTGCTCAGCCGGACACGACGAAGCCATTTGATGTATACTGCGATGCATCCGGCATCGGTCTCGGCTGCGTTCTGATGCAAGAAGGGCGTGTAGTCGCCTATGGGTCTCGTCAACTGCGAAACCACGAGCAGCATTATCCAACTCACGATCTTGAGCTTGCTGCTGTGGTGTTGGCGTTAAAGATGTGGAGGCATTACCTACTGGGTAATCTTGTTCACCTCTACACCGACCACAAAAGCCTGAAGTATATCTTCACGCAGAAGGAGCTAAATATGAGACAACGGAGATGGTTGGAGCTCATCAAAGATTATGAAATTGAGATCCACTATCATCCAGGAAAAGCAAACGTGGTTGCCGACGCGCTGAGTCGGAAGGCCCATGTTCACAACTTAGCGGCTGCTGAGTTAGAAGACGAAGAACCAAGCCTCCGTGTCATTCCGTATGGCGCGCTTTATAATCTCGCGCTCATTCCAACAATCCGCGAAGAGATTGTTGAGGCTCAAAGAAGAGACAGAGGCATGTCTCACATACGGAGAAGACTGGACAACGGAGAGGTGAAATGTTTCCGGAAGGATGAGAACGGTACGATATGGTTTAACGACCGTATAGTGGTACCGCGTAATATGAAACTCCGGAAGAAGATCTTGGATGAAGCCCACCTGTCTAAGTTTTCCATTCATCCCGGAAGTAACAAGATGTACCAAGATTTGAAACAGAAATTTTGGTGGACGAGGATGAAGAGGGAGGTTGCTAAATACGTATCCGAATGCGATACGTGTAGACGGGTCAAGGCTGATCATATGCGGAAGGCCGGACCGCTACAACCTTTGAAGATTCCGGCGTGGAAATGGGAGGATGTGAGTATGGACTTCATCGTCGGATTACCGCTCACATCCAGGAAGCATGACTCGATATGGGTGATTGTCGACCGGTTGACGAAATCAGCTCATTTCATACCGGTGAACACTCATTATCGAGCAAGACAATATGCGGAGTTATTCATCTCCAGAATTATATGTTCACATGGTGTTCCAAAGACCATCATTTCAGATCGAGGTGCACTGTTTGTTGCTCGATTTTGGGAGCAGCTGCATGCCTCGTTGGGCACCAAGTTGATTAGGAGCTCAGCATATCACCCTCAAACTGATGGACAAACTGAGAGGGTGAATCAAGTGCTCGAGGACATGTTGAGAGCATGTGCCATCCACCACGGTAGGAATTGGGACGATCACCTACCGCTGGCGGAGTTTTCATACAACAACGGTTATCAAGCGAGTATTAAAATGGCACCGTATGAAGCTCTCTATGGCCGGAAGTGTCGCACACCACTGAATTGGTGTGAGTCCGGCGAAAGAGTTCTGTTTGGGATTGATCTTGTCAACGAAGCCGAAGACCGAGTTCGGTTGATACAAGAGAACTTAAAGGCTGCCCAATCCCGACAGAAGAGCTACGCCGATCAAAGGCGTAGGCCATTACATTTTGACGTTGGAGAACACGTTTATCTTTGTGTATCCCCGATGAAGGGAATTCACCGGTTCGGTGTAAAGGGGAAGCTCGCTCCCCGTTTTATTGGTCCTTTTGCTATCGCCGAGAAGTGCGGACCCGTAGCCTACCGGCTTGAATTACCGGCAAGTCTAGCGGGTGTTCATGATGTATTTCATGTTTCACAGCTGCGGAAGTGCCTCAAATTCACTGCTGCTGTTCGCACTGAGGACATCGACGAATTGAAACCGGACCTGACCTACACCGAGCGACCGGTCCAGATTTTGGATGAAAAGACCCGGGTAACCCGGAACCGGACGATCAAATTTTTCAAGGTGCTGTGGAGTAACCACACCGCGGAAGAGGCGACGTGGGAAAGTGAAGATTTTCTCCGCACCAACTACCCGGAATTTTTATCTTTGTACAATTTGTAATTACCTCTCCCGTCTCGTTCCTGTTTTGTAATCTCGGGACGAGATTCTTTTAAGGGGGGAGGAATGTAAAAGTCCCAAAAATGTGTATGAATAAAAACTAAAGTTTAAGTTCATATGTGTGGCAATGACATGAAAAATGGGACTTGCTAAAACTTTCTTCATGCAAAGTAATACATGGATGATCATCCATGATGAGGCTCACCTTTTTATTTAAAAGTGTTGAACCAATAAGGAGTAAATCCCTCTTTGCATGTAAGTTTAAAATTCAGATTTGAAATTCAAAGTTCACACATAGGGTGGGCAAAAACTTTGAATAAACATGCAACCCTATAGTTGGGATTATAGGGAAAAGTTTGCTCTCATACTTTTCAATTGTAGGGGGCTCAAAAAGGAGTTAAAGAGGAGAATTTGCAAACTTCAACCAAATTCAAATTTGGCAAGCAAATTCAAACTGAATTGGAAGGATTCAAATTCTAACCCCCATTTTAAAACTCAGAATTGTGGGAATCAAGAGGATCAGCTTGAGAAGATATTTGGGGAGGAACTGTGGAGTGGGACCCACATGTCATAGAGCTAAAAGAGGAGCCTTGCACCTTAAGTCTCAGCCCCAGTGGGGAAAATCGTCGAGCAGCACGTGGGCCAAGAGCTGCTCCCACCGTGGAGCCACGGGGGCGCTCGGTAGCGCCACCAGCTGCTGCATTTCCCCACACACGGCGCCCAGAGGCGGTTCTGCGACCTGATAAACCCCCCTGGACGAAGCAAAGGCCGTCCCTTCTTCTCTCCTCGCGAGCGCACGGCCAACGACCGTCTTCCCCTCCGCCTCTCGGTCCGATCGGAAGAACGGCGAAACCCCCACGCTCTCTCCTCCCCTGACCTGCTAAACAGCACCGCGAGCTCGGCCTCCACCTCCCTGACCCGCAAGCCAGCGAGCTGCGGCCTCCAGTGCCCGAGAACAACCGCCGCCGCGGCGACCTAAGCCGAGGAAGTGATCGGGCGCTCGTGGACAGCCCTCCACAACGGGTTTCACGGCCGAGCGATCACACCTACGGACACGCACGGGTGCGGTGCTGCTCTCAGCCCAAGCTCAGGCCATACCGTGAAGCATCGCCGGTGAATTTCGAAGTTTTGCTCCGGCGACCCCATTCCGAGCTTCCGGTATGACTCTTTCAAATTCTTGCCCTCTGATCCTCCTTAAGTCATCAAATTTGGCACATGGACGCTGGATTAGACGGCGGTCATTTCTCCTTTAGGATCCAGCGCATGAAAACACCTCAGCACGACGGAATTCGAGCTCGACTAGAGGTGTTCATGGCGGACCCATTCGGTCGCACGGCGACAACCTATTTACAGCCGCTCCCGAGCCATTTTGAGGTCGTGCCGATCTTCCTAGAGCTGCGCTGGTGCTCTAGGGCGCGTCGGCGCAGGTTTTGGCTGGCCGGAAACCCTAGGCGACGCTGCCGAACTACCACAGAGGCAGTCACACGTCGCCGGCCATGTTCCGGTCGTCGGCAGCCCTAGCCAACCCCACCGCCGTGTTCCTCGGGGTCACAAACTCCCTGGCGGCGAGTTTCAGCTCAGGCGGTGGCCGGAAACGGCGAGCCGGCGAGCTCCGGCGTCGGGCCGGCGAGGGACAGCGCGGGCGCGGGGAAGAAGCGGGAGGTAGAAGACGAAGCGTGGGCCCCGTCTGTCAGCAGCTCAAATTTTAAACCCGGGATCGGGTGTGGCCGGGATCCCGTGTGTTGGCGCGCAGAGATGCTGTGGCCCGGTGTGGCATCGTTTCTATTGGCTGGAATTCAAAACTGTTGGTCTAGCCGAATTTGCTGTAGGGAAATAATTCCAGACTTAGCTCAATCTTTGGAAATTCATATCTCCCTGTAGAAAACTCCAATTTGAGTGATTCCAATTGGGTTGGATTCATCTCTCTGAGTTCTAACCAAATATGAACCTAGATTTCTATGAAAGTCAATATTATATTCTGGAAAATTCTTTGAAGGTTTTCTGAAAAAGAATTATTGAGGGAGTTTGGGTTACCCAAAAATACCCAAATTTTGCCAGAATATTCTTTAGCATATTGTTGACCTCATAGCAAATTTTCAGCTCATTTGAAGATCATTTGAGTAGGAATTTGCTAAAAACAATCTGCTGTGTTCATAAGAGTCCAGAAACATTTTCAGAAAATGTTTCCCACTTCAAAAATCTGTTCTGAGCAATCCATAGCTCCAAAAATCATAGGAAAATTTAGGCAAGCTCTCTGGGACATACTTGGAATTGTAGTTCACTTAGTTGGGCATGAAAATGCACATTACTACAGAATTAATTCTATTGAGTACAAATGCTTAAGGAATTGTTCTGGGAGAACTACCCAAGTAAAAGGGCTGAATTTTGGACCAGATGACTCTCATGTGATCAAAAACTCACATGTAAATTATCAGCCCAAGATGAGTCCTGGAACTCCCTGTCCTTATTCTCCATAATTATGTATAAGGGGAAAATACATAAGAGATATTGTGAGAATTATGGAGGACACAATATGACTCCACATTAGCTGCAATTTGGCAAGCTAAATCCTTAGGTAGTATAGAACCTGCTGTAAAAGTTTTGAGGCCATTGGAGTGCTTGTTCTGCAGTTGCACTCAAATCCTTCCAGCTTATCTATTATGTTCATTAGAGAAAAGGGTTAGTGTATAGCTAAGGGCCTTAAGGTCAAATTAGTTTAATTCTGTCCTTTGCACAACAGAGGCAAATCAAGCCATGCTTGGCTTTTTCCACACAACCTCTGTTCTTAAGAAAGTAATTCTATAACTTCTTTCCATTACATTCTATAAAATATGTACATATGCATCTCAATAGGAACCACAACGAAGGGGGCTCAAAGGAGTGATTCATCGAAGTGGATCAAGCTCCGGAGAGTCAAGGGTGGATCTGCAAGGATACTAACTGCTTATATACGACTACCCTGCAAAACAGGCAAGCTCCGGTTTGCATTTAACAACTGTTAAGTTTTTATTTTGTACTCACTTTCGGTCAAGATACGAACTGTGCATTAGGTCTAGTGATTGATACTCCTCTTGCATAGCCAAATGACCCATGGAGTATTGGGTAGGTGTCTTTCACCGTGTAGAACTGCCATGCTTAAGTACGGTTCGGTAGAAGTCGAGTGGTGAGATGCTACTCGCAGATTTAGGAACAACAGGGGCATACGGGATTGGTTCGTAATTGAATTAGCAAGTTAAAAGTTGAGACCGGAAGGTTGTAGGAGCAGCAGGACATAGGGGCCTGGGTGCTGTAGACCTGTCCGTGTCGGTCAAGGACCGATCCGTATGCGGCCCTGTTGAACAAGTTTGAGTTGTGTACCGGACTCATGCTGGCTATATGGGACCCAGTAAACCGATGTACCTCGGGAAGCTGTCGTTGGGACTTTTCGGGTCGCCTCAGGCGGACGGCCGGTGTGCAGTATGTGGGGAATATTCTCATGACATCTCACGTCGGAAGGTGCACCATGAGAGTAGCTACTGTACGGGGCGACTTGATCGATTCAGCGGGGGTGAAACGGGGGAAAGGCTGCCACGTACGACGTCAGTGATGGTTGTTGTAGGCAACGTCGAGTACGGGCGTACGTGTCGTGTAGTCCGGGTGTTATTGATTCGAATCACCGTCGCTCGCGGAATGGACCGAGCATACTTGTTCTCACAGTCGTGACGTAGTAAGAACTTGCATGAGAAAGGAACTAATCATATTGATGTGAAGTATTATTCTACCTTGTATTGGAGCTTGATGAATAGGCTAGTGCAAACTCGATTCTTTTATGCCATGAGCAATTTACATCGGGGGAAAGCGTTTCTTGTTTTATTGTGGACTCCCGATGTGGCGTGCCCAGGGTTACTTAAAATACTGCAATTAATACTGAAAGTAAGGATTCACTTTTAGGCGAGTTTACTTATGCTTATGCCATCCTATGTTAGGTTCACAACCTCACTTAGAGTTTCATGTTTAGGGTGACGGTTAAGTCTTGCTGAGCGTTATGCTCACGGATGCTATCCGAGTTGTTTTGCAGGTATTTGACTCGATGCTTATGAGAAGGGATGCCGATGAGACTCGGGAACCTCCGAGTGTTTACTCAAAGAGCATCCTCGCCGCTGCAGATTGATCTTCGTGTTGCTAGTAAGGAACGTCCGCGGGCTGGACCGTTTCTTTGTTGCTAGTTTAGATATGAATCGTGAGAGTGATAGTCTTCCGCTGTAGTCTACTCTGATACACTTATTTGTAAAACAATCTTGTATGCTTCCGCAAACTATTTATGTAATATGATGTATGTTTATCGACCCGTGTGCTGTTGGGTGCCGCCTAACACGGCACCACCCAACGAGGTCCCGTGGGGCCGTCTCAGCGTGGCATCAGAGCCCGTCACACAGCGGATCCAAATTGGCGGAATTGTACATATCAAGGATCGTGTGTTTTCATGGAGTACCAAAGAAGATAGTGTCAGATCGAGGGACACAGTTCACCTCAAGGTTCTGGCAGAAGTTACATGAAACCATGGGAACTCATCTGAATTTTAGTTCTGCCTATCATCCCTAGACTGACGGACAGACGGAGAGAACCAATCAGATCCTTGAGGATATGCTAAGAGCGTGTGCGCTCAAGAACAATAGAAGTTGGGATAAGAACTTACCGTATGTGGAGTTCTCCTATAACAACAGCTATCAGGCTAGTATGAAGATGTCACCATTTGAGGCTTTGTATGGGAGGAAGTGCAGAACTCCCCTATTTTGGAACCAAACGGGGGAAAGTAAAGTGTTTGGGCCCGAGGTACTACAAGAAGCCGAGGCGAAAGTGAGGGAAATCCGCAACAATATGAGGATAGCACAGACCCGACAAAAGAGTTATGCCGATGTACGGAGAAGAGAGCTTATTTTCAATGTGGGGGACTATGTCTATCTCAAGGTGTCCCCTATCCGAGAACTTCGTCGGTTCAAGGTGAAAGGGAAGTTATCACCTCGATTCGGACCCTTTCAGGTTCTGGAAAGGAAAGGCGAAGTGGCATATCAACTAGAACTACCGGCTCGCCTATCAGATGTGCATGATGTATTCCATGTGTCACAGCTCAAGAAATGTCTAAGGACGCCTGAAGAGATGTTACCCATGAATGAGGTTGACGTAGGAGAGGATCTGTCTTATGCCGAGCAACCGGTCAAGATTTTGGAGACAATGGAACACCTCGTAAGGAATAAAAGAATCCGGATGTTCAAGGTGCAGTGGAAGCATCACTCGGAAGAGGAAGCCACATGGGAGCGAGAAGACGAGCTTAAGGCACAGTTTCCGGAATTGTTTTCTTAGGACCACCAATCTCGAGGACAAGATTTTTTTTAAGGGGGGTAGAGCTGTAACACCCCAAAAAATCTGCTAAGAGGGGAATTTAAAATTTTTTTGGACGTATTGCATATGGTGCAGAAATTCAAATTCAAATTGGAATTCAGATTCAAATCAAAACAGAAAAGAAATGGAAAAAGAAAAAGAAAACAACCCCCGGCCAGTGGGCCAAAACCCACCAGCCGGCCCACCATTTCCCACGCCAGCCCACAGCCGCGCGCCCCAATCTCCCTCTCACTGAACACGGGGCCTGAAAGTCATCCCTCACCTCTCGATCGCGCGAACAACCCGGACTCCTCCGCGCGCCCGAATCCAAACTACCCCCGGAAACCCGCGTCCTCCAGCCGAATTCTGGTCGCGGACGACTCCAACACGATCCCAACAGATCGCCGCCCTCCCCCGTCTATATAAACACCGGCATCGCCCTGTTTTTCTCCCCCGATCGGCTGTTTTTCCTCCCGGTGAGAACCAGAGCTTCTCCGGCCGTTTTCTCTCGATCCTTGCTCGGGTTTTCTGATCTAACGCGTCGATCGTGGCCCACCGCCTCCGGGGAGTCACGCAGGTGCAGAAAACTCGGTGGTTTGCGCTCTAGGCACAGCTCCGATGAGCACCGCAGCGGTTCCACCTCGGACCTCGACGTCGACCGCCTTCCAGGGCCTCCGAGCTCAAGAAAAACCCCGAGGTGAGATCCCCGACCTCCCCTCTACCGATCTATGTCATGAAATCCCAGTTTTAAGAGGAATAGACGAAGATCCGAAGTTCTCCGGTGAGATCGCCGCCTCCTGCCGCCGCGCGCCGCTGGACAGCGCGGGCTGGCTCCGGCCAGGTCGATGTGGCCGCTTGTGCGCCATCTATTTTAAATCGCACGGTAGAATTTAAAACCCGCTCGTACCGGTTCGGCGATCTAATCTGAGCCGTCTATTTTAAATCGGACGGTCCACATCAGCCCCGCGTTATAAAGGCCGGGATTCTTACGTGCTACCCCCTGGGGATCTCGGAAAACACGAGCTAGCCCCGGAAACTTCTGATCTAGCCCCTGGAACTTCAGAAATTCGTGTAAATTTATTTAAAAATCAGTTTTAGCCCCTGGACTTAATTAAAATTAGGAAAACTCCTCTGTTATGTGTAGTTAGACCCCTGGAAATTTATGAAATAATCAATTAGCCCCTGTAGTATGTTGGATTTACCTTTTTGACCCTATATGATATTAAATTCAGAAAATTTAATATGTGACTAGGACTTAAATTTAAAAAGGTAAGGCAAACACATTGCAAATTCAAATTTAAACTTTCCTAGCACTTGGAAAACTTTAGAATGAGTTAAAAGTAGATTTTAAGCTAAAATGAATCTGTCTAATTGATTGTTCACATTTATTAGTTATAGGGACACATTTTTTTAGGTTAGGAAATAATTCTAAAAATTGGTAAAATAAATTTAAATTAGTTCACATCAGAGGAGAAGTTCCAAAATATATTATTTAATATTTTAGATCAGAACGTATTCTGTTTAGATGATATGCCCTACTATTTAATATTTAAAACCCCCTTTTAGGCATAGAAAATAAATCTGAAAAATATAGGAAAATAGGTATGCATAATTAGAAAATGATAAATGAAGTCTCTAAATCCAAAAGCTTCCGTTTAGGGTTTGGTAGAAGATCTGAAAACCAACTTGGAGTAGGAAATTACCTTCCATGCAAACTTGGTAGCTAAAGAGTGTATTAATTGAATATAAAGAATTTATTTAAATTGGAAATTCATATATAGTGTGCAAACAGAAATCTGAATACAAAAGTTAGAAATCATATACATAGGTTTAAAAGCGCATGTAGGCCAAAAATCAACACATCTAGGATAACCACAACACTTAGTAATGTGAATGACTCCCATATGTATGTATGTGTGGTTTGCATGAAGTGAAAGTGTGAACTATGTATTATGGATTGTGTTTTCTTTTGCTATCTGTATTGGCATGAGTAGAACCTGCCCCAGAGCAAGTTCTCCCCTTCCAAGACCAAGACTTTCCATTCCCAGAGCAGCAGGAAGAAGGCAAGTGTCCTTGACCACTTTGATCCTATACTAGGATGTGTAGATAGAATTATTTGCATTGTCAATTGAAATATGAAACCCATGCTAGGAAGTTTCCCTAGAATTGCATTACCTTGTTTCCTTGTAGCTTGGGTTGGGATTTATTTTATCATGTCATTTATTATTATGCTTATGCTTAGCCATGCTTAGAATGGAATAATTGGGATATGAGATCATCAATTTATTTACCTTACTCTTGAATGAGATGTTATGATTTATGTAGAGGTAGGGATCGAGGCAAGTTGGATGATTTGGTTGGTGCTGGGTGCACGAGACTCGGGTTTGTGTTTAATACTTGCTTGGATCCTAAGGACCGGTTCATGGAGCATGTAACCTGGCTTTACCGTGCCAACCACATGCTGAGATGGGGCAGCTTGGCCAATTAATTAGGTGTATCCCCGGCGTAGTATGGGTGTGTTGGATGGTGCGGGGAATAGGTGTCAGCTGGACTACCATATGAACCGCAAGGCTCAAGAGGGGGCCACTGCAGCGGGGTTGGAGCCTCTTGTATGCTGTTAGGGGTGAAAACCCAGTGGGCACATGCTCATCGGGAATCCCTTTGTAAAGGCTTCGTATTGATCTCCTGGCTACACACCTGGGAAGTGTGAATGTGGTTCGTGGCCACTGGCATAATGGAGGTTCTTTTAGTCCACCCGGCAACGGGGGATGAAATCACTACATGTGGGTACAGTGGTGCAAACTCTGCAGAGTCAAAACTGTCATGACAGCCGTGCTCACGGTCAAGAGCGGCTTGGACTTATTCATGATTAGAGGATGATGACTTTGGAGGTTGTGGATGTTAAGCGGGGAGCTTAACATTGGAAATGATGTTATGGTTATTTGATTATGATGATGGGTTGGAAGATTTGGGACCATTTCACCTATGTAGTAGTGTAGGTGCTTAATAAGCTAAGGTGATAGGTATTAAATGCGTAGTGCTTTAACCATGAGTTCAACCTCTCCTTGCTCTCGCCATGCATGACATAACTTTCCCACACTTGCTGAGTACCAACGGTACTCAAACTTGCATATTTGTTGGTTTAAATTGCTGCTCAGGTCAAGGGGATGATGGGGTGTTCAATGACCAAGACTTCGGACCCGAAGAAGGCTTCTAGGTTCATGGAGTCCCCCGGGCAACGCCTGTGACGGAGCCCACAAGAATAATATTCCGCTGCTATTTTATTTACATGTTATGAACTTATTATCGTCCATCGAGATGTATGCGTTGTAAGACATATTTATATTCGACACCTGGCTTGTAATAAATGATGCTTCACTATTTGTCATCACATGTATGAGAAAATGATACTGGCATACATGTGATATTCACTCGGTTGTTCTTCGGAGAAACCGGGTGTGACACCGGAGCACCACCAAACTCAATTGTACGGTCAGCTCCCGTGCGCTAACTCACCGCCAGCACCTAATTTTGTGCACTGAACACGTTGGGAGGGTTTCCCCACCTCGACGTCAGCTTTAACCGAGCTCGGGACGGTGCGGCGGCTCGGGAAGAGTTCGGCGACGTCGCTCCGACGTGCGAGCCTGCCAAAAGCTCGGTGGAGTGGCTCTACAGCACCAGTGGTGGCTCGGGAAGCTCGGAATGATGGTGGACAGGCCTGGGAATAGTCCAAAGTGGGTCTCACTGTGCGCCTGATGCTTCCCGCTAAAGCCGCCGTCGGAAAACTTGGAAATACGCCATGCACAGGGGTTTTCATGCTAGATTTTGTTAGGCTAACTTATGCGCCACTGAATATAGTTCTTGTGTGTGAAGTTTCGTGGAATCTAAACGAGAACCAAACGGGAACTTTAAAGTTCCTTACCTGAAGGTGACTTTGCACCGGCCGGAAGCAAACTGCAAAATTCACTGTTGACACTCAACCTTTCAGCTCAAGCTTCGGAGGTGAGCTGTAGGAAGTCCTTGCACGTCCAGAGGTGGCCTTGCTTGGCCGTGACAAGCCCTGGGTGGGGCTGTCCACGTGAGCCGTCTGTGGCGGTTTCTTTCGGCCGCCGCGGAAACTCGGTTTTCTCGGGTTGTGGAGGCTGATCTCACGAGGAAATGGTGCGAGGAGGTCGAGGGGAGTCCCTTGGTGCCGTTTTGCTGCTCTGCTGGGGTTTGCACTCGAGCTTCCGGTGTGGCCGAGCGATCGACAGCACATCGGCAACCCTGGTCGGTTTCTTGCGCGAGGGAGCAGAGAGCGAGGGAACGTGGGATATCAGTGAAGAAGATCACCTTTGGCATCTTGTGGACTGATAAGGGCCAGTCACACGCCGAACAGCAGGAGCTGGCGCCGATCTCCCGTCGGGAACCCGTCGGCCGGCGCGCTAGCGCTCTCCCATGCGAAGGCGGACTCGAGCAGAGGCGGTTCTTTGTTTTAGAGTGGCTGACAGGGGGGTCCCACTTCACATTTTAACCTCCAAACTTTAATTTTCCTACTGCTCGAAATATTAGAGACCCAAATAACCTTGGTGATTTATCAAAATTTCAAATGGCTACTGGACTTTGAATAATTCAAAATGGAATTTTATTTGATCAAATTTTCAGCAAAGGTTTAGTTAAAATTCAAATTTGATTTGAATTTAGCCAAATAGCCCATGTCAAGATTAACTCCAAATGGACTGAAAATTGGTGGGTGAGCTCACAAAAATATGCTGAGTATGAATATGCCTCCCACTTTTGAATTCATGGGATAAAAGTAGTTTGAATTTGAGTATGAGTTCAAACTAGCCTCTTTCTAGTTATACCCAAAAATACCTCAAAAAGGTTTTGGATTTGGGTGAATTTTGGCATGAGCATTCCTAGGAAGGAGTAGGAGTTTTCCATATGCTCAGCCCTTATATGATGCATGTGGAAAATGCCACTTTTGCATTTTGTGAGTTTATTCTCTAATGACCATATTGATGGTGTTTACTTGCTCTTTAAAGCTGTTCATAAGTTTTCCTCAAATGAGGTGTGTGTGGTGTGATGAACACTTTGGATGTGTGAAAAAACTCAGGCCCTTACAATCTTGGGGATAAAGCTTCTAGAAGAATCTTGGAGATAAAGCTTCTAGAAGAATTTTGGTGATAAAGCTTCTAGAAGAATCTTGGAGATAAACCTTAGAGATAAAGCTTCTAGATGAACCTTACAGATAAAGCTTCTAGATAACCTTAGAGATAAAATTTTGGAGATAAAACACCCTGCTGGCCGCACCTCTTAAGGATAGAGTCCTTCTCCTCCTCCAAACTGAGTAGGAGATTGTATCTCTTGGAGATAGAGTCCTTCTCCTCCTCCAAATCGAGTAGGATATCTTCCCCCTTATAAATATAGCCTTCCTAGCCGACACCCCTGCCAAAACAAGCCTGTCGCCCCTGCTGCCAAGCCCTGGTCGCCACCACTTTGCTGCTGCCTTGGCTGCTGTCGAAGCTCTGCCCCGTCTCGCCGTCACTGGAGAAAAAGACCCCTGCTGCCAAGCCCTGGCCGCAGCCCTATTCTTCTCCAAAGTAAAACCCCAGCTGCTGCCATTACAAGGGAAAAAGTCCAGCTGCAAGGTGGAGAGGAGGAAGAAGAGAGGTAGGTCCCCGTTACCCCTCTTACCACGTCGCCGCTGTTTCTACGCACCCATTTTCTCCACCCCCTGAGAGCAGAAATTTCTGCGTGTGGACAGACCATGTTTTGGTCAAATTTTGACGGTGGAAATGATTTACAAATTGTGTCAAGATCATAACCACGTCCATAATTGATCTCAGCAGCCTTGTTCATCATAAAACCCCATGGAAGCCTACAAAAACATGTGAGAACACGTGCTAACTGATTTTTATAAACTGCACCATAGGGATTGCATTCATCCACCTAAGCCATCTTGAGTAAAGTTTGTGCATGATAATTGATTGCTGTAAATTTTGTATGTGCGTGGTCGTGAGTAGAAGGACACACTCAAGAGGCCGTCTACGAGAAACTACAGCACCAAGACTTCGAGATGCTTGAGCAACACGAACCATGGGAGCAAGGCAAGTGCCCCTTGATCATATTGATCCCATGTCCTTGAAACTGTTTTGCTTGCGAAAACTTGTATGCTTGTGTCAACTTGATAGGACACCCTTTTATAGGAGTTTACTAGTTTTGTTAACCACCCTTGGTCGCCGGAAAGTTGAAGAGTCGGGTATCATCGTTTTTCCTTTTTGCTCCACTTAACTTACGGGATACGGGAAGCTGAATAAAACTTGTTTAGCTACTGCATTCATGAGATTAAAGATAATGAGAACTTGATGATGTAATGAGCATGGAATCAGGGAGATCCAGGCGAGCTTGGTTCGTGGACTTTGCTGAATGAGATGGTGGTTTGCTTGCCGTAGATCTAAGGACCGGTTCATGCGAGCACATGCCAGGAAAACAGCGCCACCACAAGGCCAAATATGGGTGTGGCTTAGCTGACTAATTAGTTGTGTTGCTAGCTTGTTATGGTGCATTGGATGGCATGGGGAATAGGAGTCGAGGAGGACTGGCCTGGGAACTGCATGGCACACGAGGGGGCTAGTGGGTGGGAGAATGGAGATTCGAGCCTTCCGGTGAAACCTCAGTTGGTCCGTACATCCTAGTAGCCCCTTTGTAAAGGCTATTTTGTGATCTCTTGGTCATATACCGATGTTTGTGTACTGGTATAATGGAGGTTTTCTTTAGTCACCGACGGGTGACAAAATCACAAACTTGTGAGTAAAGTGGTGCCACCTCTGCAGAGCGTAAAGCTATCATGATAGCCGTGCTTCCGGTTACAAGCACCTAGCCAACTTTCATGATTAGAGGCAAACTTGGTATGGTTATTCGGTGTGGTTATTGTATGGTTTTTGGGACTGTTCTGGGTCATGATAATGAGTTGGGTTTCGGTTCTATTAAAATGAGATGGTCATGAGTACTTATGAGTATGATATGAACTTGAGATAAAGTATTGGCTGGTTGAGGCTTGATTCATAATGAATTATGAAGGAGGTATGATGAATTACTTGGTTATGATGGGATTTAACTCACCTAAATATAGTTGCTGTTTTTACCCTGTTTGTGAAATAAAATTTGCTTGCTGCAATGAACCTTTTTATTCCCTACCTTGTTGTAAGCTACATGTCATACTTTCCCGCACTTCCTGAGTACGACATATACTCACCCTTGCATTCCCACATATACAACAACAACAGGAGAAGAGTACTTCGAGGAACAAGTGGAGTACAAGGCGTGCGCACTACCGTCAACATGCCTGTGGAGTTGAAGTTGGAGCCTGCTGTCTTAGCCATTTTCCGTTGTCGTTTAGAGACTTCGGCTGCAAGAATAAGTTATATATTCATGTGTGAGACAATGAGTCAATGTAATAAGGTACTTAAACACTATTCGTACGTGGTTATAATCTGAGTTTCAGTTTGTGAAGTACATGTGTATGTGTGATGAACATCCTGGGCACACATATGCATTCACTTGGTTCATTTTCAGAACCGGGTGTCACAGTGGCAATATGACAAGCCTTGCTGCACTTGGCTTCCTCCACGGTAGCCGGCTCCTCAATTATGGCCAGCATCAGTTTGGTGACAATGTAACACTCCATGATGTCTTGTGACATTTTTGTCCCAAGGATGTCGCTCAGCCGGAAGAGTCGCAGTGGAGCGTCATCGTGATCATCATCGAGATGGAGTTGTTCAGTTGTTGTCGTCACAGTAGTGCCTCCCCCTGGAAGAGTTCGGAATGTGCCCACTCTGGGAGCACTCTCCCTGGATTGACATGCCTTCTGTCGGCATCACATCAGGAGTGGGCCCTAGTCATGGCGTTCCAAGCTCCACCAAGTCATTGCCACTCCAGTTGTTTTCACCGAATGCGATGTACTCCACACGGAACACATCATCTTCTCCTCCATCGGCTTCGTTATGTTCCTGTAAGCTCCACTCCCAGGGATGATCTTCTTCGAACACAGCGTCTGCGACACAACTACATGCCGTGTCGTAGGATTATAGAATATCCAAGCTTTGCTCCCTGGTTCATAGCCCACAAAAATCATGGGCGTGCTTCTATCTTCAAGCTTTGTTAGTTGCTTTGATCCCTGCTTCACATGAGAAACACAACCAAATGTTCGGAAGAAATGAACTGCAGGTTTTTTGCCGTACCAAATCTCATATGATGTTCTTCCCTCCAGACTTTGCATTGGTGTTCGATTCAAGACAAATACCATAGTAGACACAGCCTCCCCACAGAACCAGCCCAGCATGGACATGGCCTTCAACATACTCCTGGCTATGCCAATGACTGTCTGGTTTCGTCTCTCCACCGCCCCATTATGCTGTGGGGTATATGAGGCAGTAATGTGCTGCCTCACCCCTCCTCCAGCACAATACTCCATAAATGCATGCGCCGTGAATTCCCCACCACGATCAGTGCGAAGTGTTCCCAGCTTTTCCCTGGCTTCTCCTTCGGGCATGCTTGGAATACCTTGATTCGCGGCTTGGTCCTTGGAGTCCAGCAATAGCAACCACATATATCAACTTAAATCATCAAGAGTAGGAAGTAGAACTTGTTACCGCTTGGAGTGGACGGGGTAACAGGTACACACAAGACTCCATGCATCAAATCGAGTTTTCGTTCTGCACGATAGCTTGTCTACCCCCGGAACGCAAGTCGGCGTTGCTTCCCTGCTAGACAGATACCCCATACTTGATCAACTTGATCGATGTGAGGTAGTCCACGCACCATGTTCTCCTGCACCAGCGCCCTGCTACGCTATTGCCCCGCTCTGCCAAACGAACAGGCGTGTCAATGTTGGCCATGATCAGATAAAGCCGATCCTTGCCATGTTCCACCTTGGAAAGCAGGTGACCACGAGAATCCCAGATCCTCATCCATCCATCTTGTATCAGATTCTTGTACCCGTCTTGATCCATTTGCCCAAGGCTGATAATGTTGGCTGTGAGACGTGGGATGAAGTACACTCTAGTAAGTGCCCGTCCATCTTGTATAAGAATCTTGTACCCGTCTTGATCCATATGCCCAAGGCTGATAATATTGGCTGTGAGACGCGGGATGAAGTACACTCCAGTAAGTGCCCAATGGCCACCGTTCTTGAGTTTGAACAACACAGTCCCTCGGCCTACAGTATCAGTCACTGAGTCTTCTCTGAAGCGAACTGTGCCATGTAAATTTGTTGTTCAGTTCTGCGAACGCACTGCAGACGCAGTCATGTGAATTGTGGAGCCCGAGTCAAGGGTTCACTTGGTACAGCTCTTCTTTCACCTTCTTCAAGTTGAACATATATTCGTTCTTCGTCAAGATGGATTGTCTTGGCTGACTGGACGGTCGCTATCACTTGATATGTCGCCACACCTTCCGGCTTCGCCGGCTCAACCTTATCGCAGGTTGTAGCTCTGGCCACCATCAGTGTTATCTCCACCTCTTCCTCTGCGTTGGCCAGATGGGCTTGTTCATCTTTCTTCTTCTTTCGACATTCCCTCCCTAGTGGCCTTTCTTGTCACAGTAGCGACACTTATCATCGGCAATGCTTCACTACAAGAAACACCGCCATTTACGATGGCCACAGTTATTTACGACGGTTCTAGATCTGGTAATCGTAAATAATATTATTTACGATGGCCAGCTCAAGCCATCACAAATAAATGTGTGTTTACGATGGCCTGACCTAGGCTGTCGTAAATACCAGCTTATTTACGATGACCCTGGCCTAGCCGTCGTAAATAAGTTATATATACACGCGGACCCGGGCTCGGCATGGGCATTCACCCACACTGACCCTGAGCCCGCGCGCCGCCACCTGCTGCCGCCGCTGGCCCACGCCGCCCCGTGTGCCGCCGTCCCCGGCCGCCGTGCCGGCCCCACCCGCACCTGGCCCCGCCACCCCGCCCGCCGCCCTCCGGCCCCCGGCGCCTCGCTGACCCCCGGCCCCCGTGCCGCCCCCGCCGGTGCCCCGGTGCGCCCCCGACCCCAGTGCACCCTTGACCCCGACAGCCCGCCCCGCCCGCCACAGCCGGACTTCGCGCCATCGTCAATAAGTTTTTGTGATAATAAGTTTATTTTTAAGTACTTGTTAATTTATTTTATTAATTACTTTAGCTATTTGAAAATTATGTTTTGTTTATTAATCAGCAATGTTATATGTTAGTATTTACTTGTCAATTTAAGTAGTTCATTGTTTATTTTTTGTCTATTTAGTTGTTTACTTAGTAAGTAGAGTATTTTGTTTATTATTTAGTTATTTGTTTAGTTTTTGTGACGGACCGAAATCCGTACATTCTAGGATCATAGGGGGTGGTGCCGCACAATGCGACAACTGACAGCACCACGATAAGGTAACATAGTATTACATCGAAAACATGCTGAATTTGTACAAAAGTAATACAATCTTTAGTTACAACTCCTGTACAGAGTCTACTACAGCGGAAGGTATTTATACAATTCACGCCCACACCTAACTAGCAAAAGTTGGTTGTCCGGCCCTACTGACAACCCACACTAGCTCCACCCAGACTCGGCGCGGCGTGTACGGCTCGCACACAGTCTTAGTCCCCGATGGAGGGTAGCCCTCGCCGGTGGACTCGTACTCCGAGTTCGTGGGGTACTCCTCACCTGCAAACACTCATAGCAGCAACCGTGAGCACGATGGCTCAGCAAGTCTTAACCGACTATCCTACACAAGAAACTCTATATTCAGGTGATAATACCGGTAGGATGGCAATTTGCAGCAAACGACACACCTACAAGTTCATCCTTAATTCATATTTTAGCCACAAGTTAACGGTTCATGAATCTGAAATTTAGTGAGCAATATTTGGTGGCACACATGTAGCAACTCCATATTTTAACCTACATCACGACTCAGTAAACAAGCGGTACACATAACTCGAGGGACAGCGAATCCACTCGTTAGACACCTGCAGGGATACCCGAATAGCACGTCACGTGCACCCATCCACAGAGCTGCAACGGCACACTGAACCAATGTCGCACGGGACAACTTTTCAACCAACAGCCCAATCATCGAACTGGTCGCACCGAAACGAGCAGGAGGTTCCCTACACGGAGCATCTCTCTATGCCCGTTAGCGTATTTCCACCTGGCTGCCCTCAACCTACACCTACAAATCGGTGTGCTATGCCTCGACGCCCGGAGGTTTAGGTTACATCGGTTTATCAGACCCCATATATCCGATATGCCTTCGGTACATTCAAACTTGTTCAGTGGGGCCGCACACGGATCGGTCCTCAATCGACACGGACAGGGCTACGTGCGAGGGCGTCACGGCCTCGACGAGCCAGGATCACGCTGAGGGGTGCTGCGTTGCACAGCACCGGATAACACACATAAAAGGTACAAAGCAGAAGCAAAGTTTTATTACATAAAAGAGTTTATGAACATGTTTACAACATAATATGTTCAGTCCACACTCACGGGCGTAGACTACGCACAGAGTTCACGTTCAGCCCGTGAATGTGTTCCCTCTAGCACACACGCACACTAACATGGTGGTGTGCACGACTCCCACTCGACGGGATTTCCTCTTGGGGGTCCGTCTCCTCCTCGGGAGTCTCCTCCTCATAACACCCTGCAAAAGCTTCAAACACAAGCAGTGAGCACGATGGCTCAGAAAGTCTGACCCATCTTTCCTATACATGAAACTCCTACATGCTGGATTACAGTGTAAATGGGAAAGTAAGTTGCAAAGGACTCGCCTAAGTAGTTGAACCTTGCTTTCAAGTTTTAGCAGCAAGTTGTGGAGAACCTCACGCTAAGGCACATAAGAGAGCTGCAATCAAACAAGAAACGCATTTCTCACACATGCTCTTGCCCAATAGTTGAAAAGAACATTAATTAGATCTAAACTATAGCACTTCATTAGCAATCAAGGTCCATCCTTCAAATCAGAAAACTTTTAACATGTATCTAGCCTGTTCTTTCTACGTCACGGTACAGTGAACAAGTGGTACTCACTTACCGCGAGGGACAGCGATTATAATCGATTGACACCTGCAGGGTTACCCGAATAACCTGTCATGTACGACTGTACTCGATGTTGCCTACAGCACCCATCACGGACGTCGTACGCAACCACCTTTCACCCATTAGCCAAATGTTGAACCGGTCCTATTGTCCCGAGCAAGAGGTCTCTGCGCGTGCATCTGTAGTGTTGCCAACCGATTTACACCTCAAACTTTCATCCTACCCTTTGGACGACAAGCAATGCCTCAACACCCTGCTACCCAAATTACATTGGTTTCCCGGTTCCCATATGTCCGGTAGGTCTTCGGTACTGTTCTAGCTTGTTCAACAGACCCGCACAGGCTCGGTCCTCAACCAACACAATAGAGCTATGGCACCCAGGCCCCAATGTTCTGCTTCCCTTACTCTCTGCTCGGTCTCATTCTTATTGCCATGTGTTCCATTTGCTATCTTTACCCGAGTAGTATGCCTCTAGCCTATTCTCGCAAGCAGTTCCAACTACTCGACTTGTACCGAATCCCACACTAACTTAGCATTGCAGTGGCTAATTGAGGTTTACAAACCTAAGCCCAAACCAGGGTTTTCTTGGCTATGCATTTGGGTTTTCAAACAAGACTCTAATGCAGAAATAAAGTGGATACGCAATGTAAGTTCTCAAAACAATAAAGTTTATAAAAGGCTAATGCAAACCAAAGCTTGCCTTGCTGCTGTTGGTCGTAGGCTAGCTGTTCCTCCGGAGTCATGGAGTCTAAGACTTTGGACTCCTCAACCTTAGTGACTACATGAGATAAATACATGTATGTATCAATTTGAATGCATTTGAATTTGAAGTTGAATTTGTTAAGACTATAAGTATTGCTAGACAGGCCCAATGACTCTGAAATTTTTACTGTGGTTTGGATACAACCTAAACAGAGACTTGGCCAAGTTCCATTTGCAACAAAGCTCATTTGAGCCCTCATTTGAGACTTGGCCACCCCTCGGGCCGAAACTCGCCGCCTCCCTGTGTTTCCGACCTCGTGAACTCATCTGCGGGCTCGCCGACCGCCGGCGATAACCGGAAACACGTGTGCACCGGTGACAGCGGAATCTAGGGTTCCGGCGAGGTCGGTCCCGCGCTACATGCCACCAAACAGGTCAGAAATTGCTCGGAGAGCATCAGTGGAGCATGAGGAACATGAAATGAGACCTTTTGGAAGCTAGAAACACCGGCAAACCTACTCTCTACAGTGAGCCAAGGTGTTTTGCATCGGCGGCGAGGAAAACGGCCATATCACGGCCGATCCTCAACGGTTTCCCTTGCTTCTTCCTAGAGCATGTGCGCTAGCATGTATAGAACCTACTGGACAACAGGATCAACTAACAGGAGTGCATGGAATCCGAATTTCAGTTTAAGGTGAGCTCGGGCAACATGAACTAGCTTTCAAAAGGTGGAGGCGAGGATGGCTGTAGTATGCTGTCCACGGCGAGCTGCTTCGGGTTCGCCGGTTGGCTTCGGAAGTGCGGCGCTGTAACTCAATTGGTGGCTAACAGCAGCTCACGACGTTGGAGTGGTGGTGATAGCACGGTAGAGCACGTGTGGGCGAAGCTTTTTCATGTAAACAGCTTGAGCAACCGAGGCTTAGCTAGCATGAGCGATCAGGAATGGAGAGTGGCGGTGTTCGGGTGTGTTTTCGTGGGAGCCGGCAATCGAGCTCATGAGCGGCGATGAGAGGGTGAAGAACTCGGACTGTGGCGCTCGGCTGCAGAGATAAGGGCCGGGCGACCGTGCCAGCGCGGGGAAAACGGAAGCATCTGATGGCGCACTCGCTCCCGCCGTGCCGTCCATAGCTGCGGCCCAAAGAAACAGAACGCCAGCTGAAACTCATTCCCTCTCGGTTGTGTTACTGCCACTGGGTCCCACTGCCCCTTTTAACCTCTAAAATTTAATTTTCCCCACTGCTAAAACCAGTAGAGACCTTCCTACCCCTTGTAAGTTGATCAAACTTCAAAATTGCCAATTGACTTTGAATAATTCAAAGTGTGAATTGATTTGATCAAATTTGCAGCAAATGTGAATCTGAAATTCAAATTTGATTTGAATTTAGCCACAATAGCTCCTGTCAAGATTAACTCTAAATGGAGTGAAAATTTGTGTGTGAGCTCACAAAAATGTTCTTAGTGTGAATATGAATCCCACTTTTGAATTCATGGGATGAAAGGAGTTTGAATTTGAATTTGAGTTCAAACTAGCCTCTTTCTAATTATACCCAAAAATACCTTAAAAATGTTTTGGATTTGGGTTAAATTTGGCATGAGCATTCCTAGCAAAGTGTATGAGTTTTTCATATGCTCAGCCCCTATAAGATGCATGTGGGAAACACCAGTTTTGCATTTTGTGAGTTTATCCTCTAAGGACCATGTTGATGGTGTTTACTTGCTCTTCAAAGGTGTTAATAAGTTTTCCTCAAATGAGGTGTGTGTGGTGTGATGAACACTTTGAATGTGTGCAAAAACTTAGGCCCTTACATTCCTCCCCTAAAAGAATCTCGTCCCGAGATTATAAGGTGGATATGAGAGAGAGGACGGTTGAAAATTACCATATGTGCGACGTTAAAAAGTCGGGGTAGTTAGCACGAAGAAAACCTTCGCTTTCCCATGTCGCTTCATCTACGGGGTGATTACTCCATAAAACTTTATAGAACCACAATGTACGGTTGCGTGTGGTTCGGGCCTTTTCATCAATTATCTGAACCGGTTCCTCCCGATAAGTGAGATCCGGTTTCACTTCTTCTATATCCCCAAGCTGAACGTAGTTGATATCTTAAGACACTTCCTCAGATGAGATATGTGAAAGACGTCGTGCACACCGGAAAGTGTTTCTGGTAATTCCAGCCGGTATGCTACTGATCCACATCTTTCTGTAGTCTGGAATGGACCGATGAATCAGGGTGCCAACTTTCCTCTACCCCAAATCTATTCACGCACTTCATTGGAGACACACGTAGATACACGTGATCCCGAATTTGAATTGTAACGGGCGTCTTCTCCGGTCCGCATACTATTTTTGAATCAGCCGAACCTTTTCCTCCGCATTGTTGACAAGATCAATCCCGAAGTTTACCACCTTTCGCCATACTCACACCAATTAAGCGGTGTGCGGCATTTTCTCCAATATAGCGCCTCATAGGGCGCCATCTTGATGCTGGCTTGGTACACATTGCTGTACGAGAACTCGGCTAACAGTAAGTGGTCATCCCAATTCTTACTGTGGTTGATAGCACAAGCTCGTACCATATCTTCTAGAATCTGATTTACCTGCTCGGTTTGCCCATCCGTCTGCGGGTGGTATGCTGAACTATGGATCAGTTTTGTCCCCAAAGAAGCATGTAGCTGCTCCCAAAAGTGAGACACAAATAAAGTGCCCCGATCCGATATGATGGTGTGGGGTATGCCGTACAAGCATAGGATCCGTGAGATGCACAATTCAGCATACTTCTTAGCGTTGTAGTTGGTGTTGACCGGGATAAAATGGGCAACTTTGGTGAGCCGGTCGACGATCACCCACACTGAATCATGCTTCTGAAATGTGGTGGTAAACCGACGATGATGTCCATGCTCACATCTTTCCACTTTCAGGCAGGAACGCCTAGTGGTTGTAGCAGTCCCGGTTTTCTCATGTGGTCTGCCTTCACCCTTCGACATGTATCACACTCAGACACGTACTTTGCGATCTCCCACTTCATCTGTGTCCACCAAAACTTGTTTCTGAGTTCTTGATACATCTTGTTGCTGCCGGGGTGAATAGAAAACTTTGACAAGTGAGCCTCATCAAAGATTTTCTTCCGTAACTCCGGGTTACGGGGTACGACGATCCGGTCCTTGAACTATAGGATGCCCTCTCCGTCTTTCCATAAACATTTGAGCTCCCCACTGTCTACACGTCTCCGCAAATGCGACATGCCCTTGTCATGTTTCTGAGCTGCCTCTATCTTTTCACAAATGGTGGGGATCAAAGCTAAGTTATAGAGAGCTCCATGCGGAATCACATGCACTGGTGGCTCGCTCTCTTCCAACTGTGTGATGGTCAGATTGTTGACGTGTGACTTGCGACTCAGCACATCGGCCACTACGTCTGTCTTGCCAGGATGATAATGGATCTCTATTTCGTAATCCTTTATCAAATCCAACCATCTTTGCTGCCTCATGTTCAGCTCCTTCTGAGTGAATATGTACTTGATGCGTTTGTGGTCGGTATATAAATGCACGAGGTTACCGAGTTGGTAGTGCCTCCACATCTTGAGTGCAAGTACCACGGCATCAAGCTCAAAGTCATGAGTTGGATAATTTTGCTCATGGTTCCTGAGCTGCCATGATCCATACGCGACCACCCTTCGGTCTTGCATCAGCACACATCCGAGCCCAATGCCAGATGCATCGCAGTACACATCGAACGGTTTTGTTGTGTCTGGCTGCACCAAAACTGGTGCTGATGTTAAGTGCTTCACTAATGCCTTGAATGCTGCTTCACATGCTGGACTCCAAACATATTTGGTAGCCTTCTTCAGCAGCTCGGTCATAGGCTTGGCAATCTTCGAGAAATTCGGAATGAACCTCCAATAATTTCCAGCGAGTCCGAGAAAACTCCGTACCTCATGAACAGTTCTCAGGGACTTCCAATTCAGCACTTGTGTGATCTTACTCGGATCTACAGCGATGCCCTCCACTGAGATAATATGCCCGAGAAAAGGCAGTTGTCATATCCAGAATTCGCACTTGCTGAATTTCACGTATAGTTTGTGATCCCGCAGACGTTGCAACACTATACACAGATGCTTCGTGTGTTCTTCCTCCGACTTGGAATATACCAATATGTCATTGATGAAGACCACGACAAACTTGTCTAGCTCCGGCATGAATACCAAGTTCATCAAGTACATGAAGTGAGCTGGAGCGTTGGTGAGGCCAAAAGACATGACCAGGTACTAATAAAGTCCGTACCTCGTCGAGAAAGCCATCTCCTGATATCCTCAGCCCGTATCTTAATCTGATGGTACCTGGATCTTAAGTCCATTTTGGAAAAGATCTTTGCCTTGACCAACTGATCAAACAGCATGTCGATCCGTGGCAACGGGTACTTGTTCTTGATATGTTTCATCCTTCTTCTTCACAAATAATTTCGACAGCCCCATGTGTAAGGGCCTCAGTTTTTGACACATAGTTGAAGTGTTCATCACCATACACACACACACCTCATTTGAGGAAAGATGATGAACACAAATGAAGAGCAAGTAACCACCATCAACATGCTCATTAGAGAACAAACTCACAAAAGTGGTATTTCCCGCATGTGATATAGGTGGGCTGGACATATGAAAACTCCTACACATTGCTAAGGATGTCCATGCCAAGTTTCACCCAAATTCAAAATCTTTTTGAGGTCATTTGGGGTATAGTTAGAAAGAGGGCAGTTTGAAACCATATTCAAATTCAAACTGTTTTATCCCATGAATTGAAAAGTGGGAGGCATATTCTTATTCAGCACATTTTTGTGAGCTCACACACCAATTTTCACTCCATTTGGAGTTGATCTTGACATGAGCTAAGTGGGGCAAATTAAAACTTTATTTGAATTCAAAACTGAACTTGTGCTGAAATTCATTCAAACCAAACCCAATTTGAATTCTAATAAATTCAAATGGCTCATGGGTGAATAATTTGAATCACCAGGGGTATTATGGGGCTCACTGTTTACAACAGTGAGTAGGAGTAAATTTCAGAGGTTAAAACCCCAGGTGGGACCCACATGTCATAGAGAGAAGGAGGCAAAACTTGCACACAAAGTCACAGCCTCGGTGGGAAATTCCACCGAGCAGCTGTCGGCTGTGCCACCGAGCAGCCACCGGCGCCACCAGCTGCTTCCCCTCTACGCACGCTGGTGCCTAGGGCGGCTTGCTCGCGCCCCCACGCGACCGTTGCCGCCTCAGCCGAGCAGGAGTCGGCCGGCTTTATCTTCTCGCGGGCAAACCCGAGCAGCGGCATTGTTTCTCGCCGCAGCTATCTGCTCAATAGGGAAAACCAGCAAAACAATCTCCTCCTTCGTTCCTGAGCTGCTAGACAGCAACCTGAAGTCGCATTCCACCTCCCCAACAGCAGAAACCCCAAGCTCCGACCTCCTTTGCCCGAAAACGATCGCCACCGCGGCGACCTAGCCTCAGCCGAGAGTCAGGCGCCCGTGGACAGCGTTCCACAGGCGTTTTCACGGTCCAGCAAGAGAGGCAACAGGAGCGCGCGACCACTGTGCTGCTCTCCTCCAAGTTTGGAAGCAAACCGTGAAGAATCCACAGAGAATTTCCAGTTTTTGCTCCGGCGACCGTAAACCGAGCATCCAGTACGGATTCTTCAAATTCTCGCTCTATGATCTTTGGGTGGTTATCAAATCTTGCACATAGACCCTGGACTAGCCGGCGATCAAGTTATTTTCTGCATCCGTGGCGTGAAACTGTCTTGGAGTGACAAATTTTGAGCTCGATCAAGGGCGGTCACGGCGGGCACGATCGGTCACACGGTGCCGACCGACTTGCCGCCATCCCTGAACCCTTTTGACACCTTGTCGAGCTTCCTAGAGGTACACTGATGCTGTAGGACCGTTTTTTCGAGGTGTTGGCGGGTTAGAACCCACGGTCGACGGCGCCGAACCTCAACCGAGGCCACGGCACGTCGCTGGGCTATTTCCGGTCACCGCCAGCACGACCTGACACCACCGACGTGTTCCTCGACGTCGACAACCCCCTGGTGGTGAGTTTCAGACCATGGGAGGTCCGGCAGCGGCAAGCCGGCGAGCTCCGGGTCTGCTCCGGCGAGGTCGGCGGCGCGGGCGCGAGAAAGCGGCGGGAGGAAGACGAAGCCGGCTGGCCCACGTGTCAGCGGCTGAAGAATTTAAATCGGGACCGGGTGTGGCCGGGATCGGCTGTGCTGGCGCACAAATACCCTGTGGGCCTCAGTGTGCCGGACACCTCCGCGCTCAACACGTGTCCCCGCGGGCCCCCGCAAGTTTAAACTTTGCCCCGATTTTCAGATTTCCTTCAAACTTTAAATCCTCATAACTTGAGCTAGAAAACTCCAAATCGAGTGAACCAAATTTTGTTGGATTCAGCTCTCTGAGTAATTTCCATAAAATCAAGTTTCACTTAATGAAAATCTTTATTTCTCCAGAATTAATTCCTCAAAATTTAAACGTTTTGGAATTTTAACTGGAGGATCCTTTGGAGGAAGATCCTGAAATTTTGCTTGGATGTTCACCAAAATATACCTGAACTACCATAAAAAGTCCAGATCCATTCGAGCTCATTTGATCTACCTAATGGTGTCATTAGTGAAACTGTTCCAGAGAAAATAGAAAATGTCCAGAAATATTTTCAGAATTTTCTCTGAAATCGTTTATCTCATATCTTTAGCTAGGAACCTTCAAATAAAGTGAAACCAACTCCAGTAGAACCCTCTGAAAATCTAGTTTTGAGAAAGTCATAGTTTGTTTCATGAAAATCCTTAGAACACCCTAAAAGCCTTCAATTAAGATCAAGTACATAATTAATTGTGGAGGGCTCAAATGAGCTTATCTGCAACTAAAACTTGACCAAATCTCTGTTTAGGTTGTAACCAAGCCACAGAAAAAGTTTCGCAGTCATTGGGTCTGTCTAGTGAGAGTTATAGACTTCACAAGTTCAAACTTAATACAAATGCATTTAAATTGATACATGTATGTCTTATATCATGTAGTCGCTAAGGTCGAGGAGGAACCCGAAGTCCTAGACTTCGTTACTCCGGAGGAGCAGCTAGCCTACGACCAAGATCAGCAAGGCAAGCTCCGGTTTGCATTAACCTTTTACAAGTTTTTATTGTTTTGAGCACATACTTGATTACTTTATTCTTTGCATTAGAGTCTTGTTTGAAAACCCAATTGCATAGCCAAGAAAACCTTGGGTTGGGTTTAGGATTGCAAACCCTGTTAGCTACTGCAATGCTAAGATAGTGTAGGATTCGGTACAAGTCGAGTAGTTGGAACTACTCGCGAGCATAGGCTTGAGGCACTCGACTCGAGTAGTGTTGGCACATGAAACACATGGCAAGAAAATGAGACCAAGCGGAGGGTAAGGGCAGCAGGACTTTGGGGCCTGTGTGCTGTAGCTCCGCTTGAGTCGATTGAGGACCGAGCCGTGTGCGGGCCTGTTGAACAAGCTAGAACAGTACCGAAGACCTACCGGCTATATGGGAACCGGGAAACCGATGTAACTCGGGTAGCTGGGTGTTGAGGCATAGCTGGTCGTTCAGGGGGTAGGTTGAGAGCTCGAGGTGTAAATTGGCTGGCGGCACTGAGATGCGCGTGCAGAAACCTCTTGCTCGGGACGATTGAACCGGTTCAACATTTGGCTAACGGGTGAAAGGTAGTTGCGTACGGCGTCCGTGATGGTTGTTGTAGGCAACATCGAGTATGGGCGTACGTGACGAGTTGTTCGGGTAACCCTGTAGGTGTCAATCGATTATAATCGCCGTCCCTCGCGGTCAGTGAGTACCACTTGTTCACTGTACCGTGACGTAGAAAGAACAGGCTAGTCACATGATAAAATGTTGCTGATTGAATGATGGACATTGATTGTTAATGATATGCAGTAGTTTTATAGCTAACTAAAGTTCCTTTCAACTTTGGGCAAAGTACATGAGAGAAATGCGTTTCTTGTTTGATTGCGGCTCTCTCATGTGCCTTAGCGTAAGGTTCTCCACAACCTGCTGCTAAAACATGAAAGTAAGGTTCTACTAATTAGGCGAGTCCATGCAAATGATTTTTACCTCATGTAACCCATTACCCCTCATGTAGAAGTTCCATGTTTAGGTGAGACGGGTCAGACTTGCTGAGCCTTCGTGCTCACTGCTTGTGTTTGAAGCTTTTGCAGGGTTCTATGAGGAAGGGACTCCCGAAGAGGAGACGGAACCCCAGGAGGGGAACCCCGTCGAGTGGGAGTCGTGCACGCCGCAGAGTTAGTGTGCGTGTGTGCTAGCAAGGACACGTTCAAGGGTTGAACGTGCACTTGATGCGTAGTATACGCCCGTGAGTGTCGACTGAACTTATTTTGATGTAAACATGTTCATATACTTGTTTATGTAATAAAATTTCACTTCCACTTTGTACCTTTGACGTGTGTTATACGGTGCTGTGCAACGCAGCACCCCTCAGCGTGATCCTGGCTCGACAAGACCGTGGGGTCGTGTCAGCGCTGGTATCAGAGATCGGTTGAGGTTTAACGCACTAACAAGGTCATCTTTTTCAAAAATCCAGTGAGGAACGAGTTAGTAGCCCGTATAAGGATGTTATTAGTATATAGAAAGTGGCATATTAACTTATTTGATTATGTCGGAAAATCGTGCATCTCGGGACGTTCATGTCTTGGGGGGTGCACGTAAGCGCTGTCCACCAGTGCGCACAAGCTGAAGGGTGGAGCCCCACGGGTGGCAGGTAACCCGACCCGCTTTGATATCCTCTATGACTCTTCATGTCATTTGGGGTATTCGAGCAACGTCTGTCCCTGGCGTGCGTGGTGCAACTTGGGAGACCCCGTCACGTGGTCTGAAACGTGAACGCGTAACTCAAGGCGTGTTTGGCTTGAGAACATCCGGGCGAGTGATGACGGCCGGGTGTACGAACTGTATGGATTCCGGGCTCGGTGTGCAGCCGAGTCTGATGATTGTTTGAGTTTCTGCAGGTAGCCTGACCACGAAACGGTAGACGTGTAGTATCCGTGTGTGAGTGATGCTTAGTGCCACTGAAGTAACAAAGCCAGCTAAGTCCGGTATAGGTTTTTCTTTGTGAGGACGTAGTACCGACATAATCTTGTGTCGCATCGACGTCACACCCCACTAAATGAGAAACTTCATTTAAAACTTGAAAGTTTTGGTCTAGAGCACTAAAACTTGATGTAACTCCTTCCCTTAATCAGGATATTCAAAGTTAACAAGTTTTCAACTTATAGGTTGCTAAGGACAGAGCACTCTGTTTTCAGCTGAATTAAGGCTAAGGTTAATTAGAGGTTATAGGTTGAGTTCTTTCGAGGTTGGGGTCATATGATACATTTCTGGAAAGCATTGGAAGAGCTTCACAACTTTTCTGTTGAGGTCCAGAGGTGTTTCATCCCTTAACCAATCGAAAAAATGCAGTAGAGTTGAAACTGTTCAGAAAACATGACAGATGCAAATCTCCCTGGATGTTTCTGTAAAACACTTATAACATTCTGTAGAAAAATCCTTAAGGGTCATATGTCACACCATTAGAAAGGTTATGAGATAAGCAACATTGTTGTAATTAAGAGTTTGTTCAGATTCCTATTGTATTTGCATATACAACTGTGATAAAACCAGCCACATACAATGGAGATGCTGGCAAATTTTATCCAGGAATTCTGTCAACTTTAAAAAATCATAACTCTTAATCCAGAAGTGATATAGAATCATGTGAATACTCGTTGGAAAGATATTGGAGTTAACTTTAACTTTGGTATACAACTTGAGTGATGAAAATGCTTCTAACTGGATCAAAGTCTAGATTTAGTGCATCAAGGTCTGTTCTGTACAAAGGAGAAAAATGAGTGATATCGTGCAGGCTAGTACAAGTTATGTGCACCAAAAGCACCTGTTGGTGTCCCGAACACCATTCAGTGATATGTAGGCCCCTGTACGATTAACTCCTTAGAGATTGATTGCTGGTCAAGTACCACAACTTGCACCACCTCCAGAGCAGCAGCATCAGACGGTGGTTTGTATTCCATCGCTGCAGCTATATGTATCTGGCTTCCAACCACAAGTTAGAGAAGGGCCGGAGAGACATCCGTGCTCTAATTGTGGTCGGATGGACCATTGTGCTAGGTATTGTCTGGAGGGAATTCAAGGGTGCGGGTCATCATATTAAAAATGTTCAGACCCGTATCGATATCTGCAGAAAAGAGGGCAGACAAGGGGCGACATTCACTACACAGTGAGTGGAGATGTTCCAGAAGGAGAAGCCGTGTTAGCAGAGATGTTTATCTGAATCGGCTACCGGTATTAATTCTCTTGGCTTAGGTGTCACACCTAGATTTGTTAGTCCATCTTTTGTGGCTCAACATCAGCTCCAAACCACTTTTACAAAGAGGTAATACCTCATATCTTCGCCGGGGCAGCATTACAAGAAGTGATGTTGTTTTCCGAGCACCTCTTTGTTTGCGGGTTATACTATAACCCACGACCCTCCTTATTCTTGGGGTCTGAAGATCGACATTATTTTGGGGATGTCGTGGTGGAATTACCACAAAGCGGTTCACAACATCAGTTTCGAACCGTTAAGCTCAAACTCCTCACGGCACGGTCTTCATACATTAGTTTTGGGCATCCGTCGGCAACAGATTACAATATGGAGCCACTCGGAAACTGTTAGATAGAGGGCAGTCCGGTGGTACGTAAATTTCAGGAGGTGTTTCCCAATTGTTTACCGGGCACACCGGCCGAACAGGACATAGAGTTCAAGATTGAACTTGCACCAGGAACGCCACTGAGTTCACGAAGGCCGTACAAAATGGCACCCAATGAATGGTCAGAGTGAAGGACACCGCTGAATAACCCTATGAGCAAAGGTTTTATACGACTGGGTCGTTACCTTGGGGTTATTAAGCATTGTTTGCAAAAGAGAAGCACGAAACACTACAACTTTGTGTAGTGCTCGTCTGCTTAACACTGTGGCAATCAAGAACTAGTACCCGTTACCACAGATCGACGTATTGTTTGATCAGTTGGTCAAAGCAAAGATCTTTTCCACAATGGATTTAAGATCAGGGTACCATCAGATTAAGATGCGGGCTGAGGATATTCTAAAAGACAGCTTTTCGACGAGGTACGGTATTTATGAGTACCTTGTCATGTTCCTTGGTTCCACCAACGCTCCAGCTCACTTCATGTATCTAGTGAACTCGGTATTCATGCCGGAGCTGGACAAGTTTGTCGTGGTCTTCATCGATGACATCCTGGTATATTCCAAGTCGGAAGAAGATCACAAGGAGCATCTGCGTATAGTCTTGCAACGGCTGCAGGATCACAAGCTATACGCGAAATTCAGCAAATGCGAGTTCTGGATATCGCAAGTGCCTTTCCTCGGGCATATCATCTCAGCGGAGGGTGTCGCTGTAGACCCGAGCAAGATCACTCAAGTGCTGAATTGGAAGTCCCCGAGAACTGTTCACGAGGTACGGAGTTTCCTCGGACTCGAGGGATATTATCGGAGGTTCATTCCGAACTTCTCGAAGATTGCCAAGCCTATGACAGAGCTGCTGAAGAAGACTACCAAATATGTTTGGAGTCCAGCATGTGAAGCAGCATTCAAGGCTTTAGTCAAGCACCTGACATCAGCACCGGTTTTGGCGCAGCCAGACACAACAAAACCGTTTGATGTGTACTTCGATGCATCCGGCATTGGGCTCGGATGTGTGCTGATGCAAGACCGAAGAGTGGTCGCGTATGGATCACGGCAGCTTAGAAACCATGAGCAGAATTATCCAACCCACGATTTGGAGCTCGCTGCCGTGGTACTTGCACTGAAAATGTGGAGGCACTACCTACTCGGTAACCTCGTACATTTATATACCGACCACAAAAGCCTCAAGTACATATTCACTCAAAAGGAGTTGAACATGAGGCAGCGAAGATGGTTAGAATTGATAAAGGATTACGAAATAGAGATCCATTATCATCCGGGCAAGACAAACATAGTGGCAGATGCGCTGAGCCGCAAGTCACACGTCAACAATCTGACCATCACACCGTTGGAAGAGAGCGAACCACCACTACATGTGATTCCACACGGAGCTCTCTACAACTTATCTTTGATCCCCACCATCCGTGAAGAGATAGCGGCAGCCCAGAAGAATTACAAGGGCATGTCACATTTGCGGAGACATGTAGACAGTGGGGAGCTGAAATGTTTCCGGAAGGACGGAGACGGTGTCCTATGGTTCAAGGACTGGATCGTTGTACCCCGTAACCCGAAATTATGGAAGAAGATCTTTGATGAGGCTCACTTGTCAAAGTTTTCTATTCACCCCGGCAGCAACAAAATGTATCAAGAACTCAGAAGCAAGTTTTGGTGGACACGGATGAAGCGTGAGACTGCAAAATACGTGTCGGAGTGTGATACATGTCGAAGGGTGAAGGCAGACCATATGCGTAAACCGGGACTGCTGCAACCACTGGGCATTCCTGCCTGGAAGTGGGAGGACGTGAGCATGGATTTTGTCGTCGGTTTACCCACCAACTTTCAAAAGCATGATTCGATGTGGGTGATTGTCGACCGGCTCACCAAAGTTGCCCATTTCATCCCGTTCAACACCAACTACAACGCCAAGAAGTATGCTGAACTGTACATCTCACGGATCCTATGCTTGTACGGCATACCCCGTACTATCATATCGGATCGGGGCACTTTATTTGTGTCCCGTTTTTGGGAGCAGCTACACGCTGCCTTGGGGACGAAGCTGATCCGTAGTTCAGCATACCACCCGCAGACGGATGGGCAAACGGAGCGGGTAAATCAGATCTTAGAAGACATGCTACGAGCTTGCGCTATCAACCACGGTAAGAATTAGGATGATCACTTGCCGTTAGCCGAGTTCTCGTACAACAATGGGTACCAAGCCAGCATCAAGATGGCGCCCTATGAGGCGCTATACGAGAAAAATGCCGCACACCATTGAATTGGTGTGAGACTGGCGAAAGGGTTACCTTCGGGATTGACCTCGTCAACAATGCGGAAGAAAAGGTTCGACTGATTCAAGCGAACCTAAAAGCCGCTCAATCCCGTCAGAAACAGTATGCGGACCGGAGAAGGCGCCCATTACAATTCGAAGTGGGAGATCACGTATATCTACATGTATCTCCAAAGAAGGGCGTAAACAGATTTAGGGTGAGAAGAAAGTTGGCACCCCGATTCATCGGTCCATTCCAGATTACCGAAAGATGTGGATCAGTGGCATACCGGCTGAAATTACCAGAAACACTTTCCGGTGTGCACGACGTCTTTCACATTTCCCAGCTGAGGAAGTGTCTCAAGCTATCAACTACCGTTCAGCTGGAAGATATTGAAGAACTGCAACCGGATCTCACCTATCGGGAGGAACCGGTGCAGATTATTGATGAAAAGGCCCAAACCACACGCAACCGTACGTTGTGGTTCTACAAGGTTCTATGGAGTAATCACTCCGTGGACGAAGTGACATGGGAGAGCGAAGAATTTCTTCACGCTAACTACCCCAACTTTTTCACGTCGCATATCCGGTAATTTTCCACCGTCCTCTCTCTCATTTTCACCTTATAATCTCGGGACGAGATTCTTTTAAGGGGGGAGGAATGTAACGGCCTCAGTTTTTGTCACATAGTTGAAGTGTTCATCACCATACACACACACCTCATTTGAGGAAAGATGATGAACACAAATGAAGAGCAAGTAACCACCATCAACATGCTCATTAGATAACAAACTCACATATTGCAAAAGTGGTATTTCCACATGTGATATAGGTGGGCTGAACATATGAAAACTTCTACACATTGCTAAGGATGTCCATGCGAAGTTTCACCCAAATTCAAAACCTTTTTGAGGTAATTTTGGGTATAGTTAGAAAGAGGGCAGTTTGAAACCATATTCAAATTCAAACTGTTTTTATCCCATGAATTTAAAAGTGGGAGGCATACTCTTATTCAGCACATTTTTGTGAGCTCACACACCAATTTTCACTCCATTTGGAGTTGATCTTGACATGAGCTAAGTGGGGCAAATTAAAACTTTTTTTGAATTCAAAACTGTACTTGTGCTGAAATTCATTCAAACCAAACCCAATTTGAATTCTAATCAATTCAAATGGCTCATGGGTGAATAATTTCAATCACCAGGGGTATTATGGGGCTCACTGTTTACAACAGTGATTAGGAGTAAATTTCAGAGGTTAAAACCCCGAGTGGGACCCACATGTCATAGAGAGAAGAAGGCAAAACTTGCACACAAAGTCACAGCCTCGGTGGGAAATTCCACCGAGCAGCTGTCGGCTGTGCCACCGAGCAGCCACCGGCGCCACCAGCTGCTTCCCCTCTATGCGCGCTGGCGCCCAGGGCGGCTTGCTCGTGCCCCCACGCGACCGGCACCGCCTCAGCCGAGCAGGAGTCGGCCGGCTTTATCTTCTCGCGGGCAAACCCAAGCAGCGGCATTGTTTCTCGCTGCAGCTCTCTGCTCAATCGGGAAAACCAGCAAAACAATCTCCTCCTTCGTTCCTGAGCTGCTAGACAGCAACCTGAGGTCGCACTCCACCTCCTCAACACACGAAACCCCGAGCTCCGACCTCCTTTGCCCAAAAACGATCGCCACCGCGGTGACCTAGCCTCAGCCGAGAGTCAGGCGCCCATGGACAGCGTTCCACAGGCGTTTTCACGGTCCAGCAAGAGTGGCAACAGGAGCGCGCGACCACCGTGCTGCTCTCCTCCAAGTTTGGAAGCAAACCGTGAAGAATCCACAGAGAATTTCCAGTTTTTGCTCCGGCGACCGTAAACCGAGCTTCCGGTATGGATTCTTCAAATTCTCGCTCCATGATCTTTCGGTGGTTATCAAATCTTGCACATAGACGCTGGACTAGCCGGCGATCAAGTTCTTTTCTGCATCCGTGGCGTGAAACTCTCTAGGAGTGACGAATTTCGAGCTCGATCAAGGGCGGTCATGGCGGGCACGATCGGTCATACGGTGCCGACCGACTTGCCGCCATCCCTGAACCCTTTTGACACCTTGTCGAGCTTCCTAGAGGTACACTGATGCTGTAGGACCGTTTGTTCGAGGTGTTTGCGGGTTAGAACCCACGGTCGACAGCGCCGAACCTCAACCAAGGCCGCGGCACGTCGCCGGGCTATTTCCGGTCACCCCCAGCCCGACCTGACACCACCGACGTGTTCCTCGACGTAGACAACCCCCTGGCGGCGAGTTTCAGACCATGGGAGGTCCGGCAGCGGCAAGCCGGTGAGCTCCGTGTCTGCTCCGGCAAGGTCGGCAGCGCGGGCGCGAGAAAGCGGCGGGAGGAAGACGAAGCCGGCTGGCCCACGTGTCAGCGGCTGAAGAATTTAAATCGGAATCAGGTGTGGCCGGGATCGGCTGTGCTGGCGCGCAAATACCCTGTGGGCCTCAGTGTGCCGGACACCTCCACGCTCAACACGTGTCCCCGCGGGCCTCCGCAAGTTTAAACTTTTCCCCCGATTTTCAGATTTCCTTCAAACTTCAAATCCTCATAACTTGAGCTAGAAAACTCCAAATCGAGTGAAACAAATTTTGTTGGATTCGGCTCTCTGAGTACTTTCCAGCAAATCAAGTTTCACTTCATGAAAATCCTTATTTCTCGAGAATTAATTCCTCAAAGTTTAAACTATTTGGAATTTTAACTGGAGGATCCTTTGGAGGAAGATCCTGAAATTTTGCTGGGATGTTCACCAAAATATCCCTGAACTACCATAAACTTTCAGATCCATTCGAGCTCATTTGATCCACCTAATGGTGTGATTAGTGAAACTGTTCCAGAGAAAATAGAAAATGTCCAGAAACATTTTCAGAATTTTCTCTGAAATTGTTTAGCTCATATCTTTAGCTAGGAACCTTCAAATTAAGTGAAACCAACTCCAGTAGAACCCTCTGAAAATCTAGTTTTGAGAAAGTCATAGTTTGTTTCATGAAAATCCTTAGAACACCCTAAAAGCCTTCAATTAAGATCAAGTACATAATTAATTGTGTAGGGCTCAAATGAGCTTATCTGCAACTAAAACTTGACCAAGTCTCTGTTTAGGTTGTAACCAAGCCACAGAAAAAGTTTCACAGTCATTGGGTCTGTCTAGTGAGAGTTATAGACTTCACAAGTTCAAACTTAATACAAATGCATTTAAATTGATACATGTATGTCTTATATCATGTAGTCGCTAAGGTCGAGGAGGAACCCGAAGTCCTAGACTTCGTTACTCCAGAGGAGCAGCTAGCCTACGACCAAGAGCAGCAAGGCAAGCTCAGGTTTGCATTAACCTTTTACAAGTTTTTATTGTTTTGAGCACATACTTGATTACTTTATTCTTTGCATTAGAGTCTTGTTTGAAAAGCCAATTGCATAGCCAAGAAAACCTTGGGTTGGGTTTAGGATTGCAAACCCCGTTAGCTACTGCAATGCTAAGATAGTGTAGGATTCGGTACAAGTCGAGTAGTTGGAACTACTCGCGAGCATAGGCTAAAGGCACTCGACTCGGGTAGTGATAGCACATGAAACAAATGGCAAGAAAATGAGACCAAGCGGAGGGTAAGGGCAGCAGGACTTTGGGGCCTGTGTGCTGTAGCTCCGCTAGAGTCGATTGAGGACCGAGCCGTGTGCGGGCCTGTTGAACAAGCTAGAACAGTACCGAAGACCTACCGGCTATATGGGAACCGGGAAACCGATGTAACTCGGGTAGCTGGGTGTTGAGGCATAGCTGGTCGTTCAGAGGGTAGGTTGAGAGCTCGAGGTGTAAATCGGCTGGCGGCACTGAGATGCGCGTGCAGAGACCTCTTGCTCGGGACGATTGGACCGGTTCAACATTTGGCTAACGGGTGAAAGGTAGTTGCGTACGGCGTCTGTGATGGTTGTTGTAGGCAACATCGAGTACGGGCGTACGTGACGGGTTGTTCGGGTAACCCTGCAGGTGTAAATCGATTATAATCGCCGTCCCTCACGGTCAGTGAGTACCACTTGTTCACTGTACCGTGACGTAGAAAGAACAGGCTAGTCACATGATAAAATGTTGCTGATTGAATGATGGACATTGATTGTTAATGATATGCTGTAGTTTTAGAGCTAACTAAAGTTCTTTTCAACTTTGGGCAAAGTACATGAGAGAAATGCGTTTCTTGTTTGATTGCGGCTCTCTCATGTGCCTTAGCGTAAGGTTCTCCACAACCTGCTGCTAAAACTTGAAAGTAAGGTTCTACTAATTAGGCGAGTCCTTGCAAATGATTTTTACCTCATGTAACCTATTACCCCTCATGTAGAAGTTCCATGTTTAGGTGAGACGGGTCAGACTTACTGAGCCTTCGTGCTCACTGCTTGTGTTTGAATCTTTTGCAGGAGGGGAACCCCGTCGAGTGGGAGTCGTGCACGCCACAGAGTAGTGTGCGTGTGTGCTAGCAAGGACACGTTCAAGGGCTGAACGTGCAGTTGATGCGTAGTCTACGCCCGTGAGTGTAGACTGAACTTATTTTGATGTAAACATGTTCATAAACTTGTTTATGTAATAAAATTTCACTTCCGCTTTGTACCTTTGACGTGTGTTATACGGTGCTGTGCAACGCAGCACCCCTCAGTGTGATCCTGGCTCGACAAGACCGTGGGGTCGTGCCACCATGGCGAGGAGCTTGGCCTATTAAAACCCTTCTCCACCAGGTCCGTTAACTGTGTCTTCAGTTTTGCCAATTCCTTTGGCGCCATCTTGTACGGCCTTCAGGATATTGGCATAGTTTCCGGTGCAAGTTCAATCTTGAACTTCACCTCTTGGTCGGGCGGCATCCCCGGTAAATCATTCGGGAACACGTCTGGGAACTCAAGGACTACTGGAATGTCTTCCAATCTGATGGTGGTGGATTGGTATACACTTGGAAGTTTTATTTCTGGACTGTCAAGAAATAATGAGTGTGACTCGTGCATTTCTGGATGTAGATGCACGACTCAGAGGACAGTGTCTAAAATGGCGCTGTGGCGGGTTAACTACGACATCCCTAAGAGGACCTCGACCTTTGGTCCCTCTAAAGCTATGAGAGACGTAGGGTATACACTACCCACTAGGCATAATGGTGCTTTGGAAACCATCATGCTTGCTGAAATTTTCCCACCCAGTGAACAAATCAAGTAAGGACTTTCGGTTGGTAGTATTTGCAAGCTGTGTTTAGCAATAAAAGCTTGGCTAATAAAATTATGGGTGGTACCTGAATAAATTAACACTATGGCGGGATTCTGGTGGAGTTGGAACATACCCGCAAGTATTGGCTCCCCCTCCAGCACGTCCTCTATGGTGAGTTGGTGGACGGTGCCGGGCTTAGGATTTGCCTGCCACGCATTAATGGGGTTCCAGGGCTGATTCCTCCCTGGAAACTGTGGTGCCACTCTGCCGCCTTGCCTCTCAGGACAGTTGTTGGTGAAGTGTCCTGGGCGACCGCATTTGAAGCATGCGGTTGATGACTGGCCCGTGCATGGGGGACGAAAGCCCGGCATGCGCTGCTGAGGTGCAAACGCACACGGCATCGCCCGCTTCTGCTGTTGTTGCTGCGGAGGTGGTGCTGGTAGTGCCGACCTGAACGGCGGTGGAGAATATGGCTGACTGCGGAATGGCATCGGCCTCTGTGGTGGCTGCCAGCGTTGTCCCGATGGTGAGCGATACACCATCCGGTATTTTTGAGAAGGACCACCTCCCTCTCCGCTGCTCTGCGGCGCGCTTCGCTTCTTCTCCGCCACTGCTAACTCCTTGCCTGAGTCCTCCTAAACAATCGCAGCATCAATAATGTCGTTGAGGCTGCCGCGATTGAACATTGCTAGCTTGTCCTTCAGGAGCGGGTTAAGCCCCTGGTAAATATGATCCCACCGCTTCTCATTGGTATCGGCGTGATATGAAGCGTAGAGTGCGAGATCATTGAACACCTTGGAGTATTCCAGCGCGTTCCTGCTTCCTTGATGCTGGCGAAGGAACTCCTGCGCCTTCCTTTTCATAAGACCCGGTGGTATGTGATAGGCCCTGAAGGCCGTCCAGAACTCTGTCCAGGTCATAACTTGCTTGGTGGGTGGCGAGGCACAGAAGTTCCCCCACCAAGCGCTCGCGGACCCTTGAAGCTGTTGGGCCCTGAACTGAGTCTTGTGCTGCTCACTCCCTTGGAGCAGCCCGAACTTCATCTCCATCGTGCAGAGCCAGTTGTCCGCATCGAGGGGTTCATCCGCCCTTGATAATACCGGGGGATGAGTAGCCAGAAAGTCGGAGTAGGAGCTTTGTTGGCGCTCCTCGCGGTCTTGACGCCTCTCCGGTCGAGACGTATTTGCAATTAAGGTTTGCAGCAACTCCGTGTGCTGCTGATGAGAACCCGCCATAGCCGCAACGATGTCGGCCAATGTAACCATTGGCAGTGGCGGTGGCGGTTGTTGCTGTTGCTGTTTTTGCTGTCCCGAGGAATCCTGGGGAGACTGTTGGGAGGCATCTCCCCCTGACTAGAACCCCCAACTTCCGGGTTGGCACGAGTGCGAGTCATTCTGAAATTCAAAACAGCAGCGATCAGCACATGTTATTCTTAAAATTCCATATAAAACAGTAGGTATTGAAGTGACACATGAATAAACTTGCATAACATTCACATATATTGATAAAGCATAAACTTTATACAAGATACATTATTATCGGGTCTCCGAGAAGTCGTGCTCATGTAAAAGTCCCAAAAACGTGAATGCAAAGAAACGGATGATTGAACGTCATTGTGTTTCAGGTCCATGGAAAATGGGACTTACAAAAACTTTCTTGCACGGGATGGGGTACATGAGGTGCAACCACACGGGTTCAAGCATTCATTTGAACCTGTTGAACCAAGGTGGAGTTAAACTCATGTGTAATCATACATGTGCATGAGAAAGAATAAAAATAAGGTATTTAGAATCAAATGATCACCTCAAAGTGCCGCAAAATTTTTTGAATACACATGGAACCTCATACATGTGAAGGTGAGAAGATTTATGGTGGCAACTTTCTACTTTTAAGGTGAGCTAAATAGGAGTGAATTATGCTCATGTTTCAATTGTGCTGAATTCAAATTTGAGGGGCATATTCAAACTGAACTTGTGAGGTTCAGATTAGGACCAAGATTGATCAAGCATGGGCTAGGAGAAAACCAAAGTTTTTCACCCAAATTTAAATGGGTAATCACAAAAGAGGCTTTCAAACTGTTGGTGCAAAGTTTATGTTTGCAGAAACCAAATGTAAAAGTTGACTCCATATTTGAAATCCTCAGCTCCAAATTTGTGGGAATACAAACTTTTACCACATTTGGAAGGGTATTGGCTAAGCTTTTGCAATAGGACATATAAGGGCATTTGAATTCAAATACAAATTCAAATTTGGAAGAAGCTTGGCCACATGTCCAAATGAGTTCTAAAAATTTAGCTGCCCATATTTAAATTGGTCACCTGCCAAATTTGGAAGATCTTTTGGGGAGGAGCAGGGGTGGACTCCACTTGTCATTGAGCCAAATAGACTTGCTCCCTAAGTCTTCTCCGTATGTTCACTGGGGCCCAGCTGTCTGTGAGATGAGCCAGGGGCTCTGTTTTGCCTCTCCCGAGCTTTTGACAGCAGCTGTGCAGCGGCGACGGCGCACGCACTCGATGATTCCCGGCTTCTCTCACTATTGTAACGACTCGGTTGCGATCGGCAAAAATATCCCTGCTTGGCCACAGCCCCAGTAACACGTTCCTCTCAACTGCAGCACGCTCTCTCGCTCGACTACTGTCTCCTCGAGCGTTTCTTGCTCCAACAGAGTGCGCACAATCGGTACACCACCGGCCGGCTGTTCCACCCCGCTGCACGCCGAGCTGAGCCTCTCCACAGCATCGCCGGACCTCCCTCAGTGTGCCGGAAGCGAGAAACAGGTGCTAGCCCCACAGAAACCCCGGCGTCGATTTCATCTACCTCCATAGTGCCGAGAAAAGTCGCCGCGACAAAAACTGGTCACCCGGCGGCCACAGTCCCTCTCCGGGCGAGTTCTAAGCGCCTAAAGGTCCGTCTAGAAACCTTCGACTACCCGCCCCCCAACTCCGGCAGCATGCCATGGCGTGTCTTGCCGGAGTTTCTCTGTTTTCTCGACGGCGCGCGATGGACACCGAAGTTGCTTCGTTAAAAAATTCACGCCGCACGATCAAGCAAATCACACAAAACATAGAATACACCTTCTATACCTCTGTGCGAGTTCATAGGATCAAGAACCACCGAGAACTGTCGAGCAAAGCCGCTGTTCATCGAGTTTTTCGATTGTCGCCGGATTTTTGACTTAGCCCGACGATGAGGTCATACTTCCGGCAAGTCTCAGCAAGATCGGTGGTTGTATCCGTGTTCTCCTCGGTGCAGCACAGCACCCTAGCGACGTCGCCGGACATGCCGCAGCCACTGTCGCCGTCGCACCTAGGGTTCCGGCCATCTTCGATCTGAGGTAAGGCCGGCAACATGTTCCTCTCACGACAATACATAGTGGCGGTGAAAATCAGAGAGTTCAGAGCACGGGAATCCCCTCCCGGCAAGAGCTCCGGTGAGCTCAGCGGCACGGGAGCGCGGGTGGCTTGAGGTAGACGAAGCGGGGGGCTGGCCCACTTGTCAGTGTCGGCTGCGGGGGAATTTGATCTTCTGTTGCACCGGATCAGTTTGTGACTGTGCGGGGAAAGATCTATAGCCTTGTGTGCCGGCGCATGAGAAGGTGCCACGTCACCCCCGGACCCGCTGTCAGACTTTTAAACTTTTTCCGGTTTATTTCAAATACCAAATTTGATTCAAACTTTGAGAGGGCATAACTTTTGCTAGGAAGCTCCAAATTTTATGATTCAAATTGGGTTGGAAGGTTGAAAAACTCTATCCAAATATGCAACCCAATTGGTATTAAAATCATTTTTTATTTCTGGAAAATTCTTTAAATATTTTCAAGAAAAGAATTTTTCACAGGGTTTGGTTCATCCAAAAATCCTCAAATTTTGCCAGAATATTCTTTAGCATATTAGTGAACTCCTGTAAAAGTTTCAGCTCATTTGGACTTGATTTAGTTAAGATAATTCTGATTTCAAGTTTCTGTGTTCAAATGAATACAGAAACAATTTCAGAGAATTTCTAAAACTTGGAAATTCAGTTATGGTCAGTTCTTAGCTCCACAAATCCTAGTAAAATTCATGCATGCTCCCTGAGCTATGTTTGAAATTGTGGTTCACTTGAATTTGCATGAAAGTGTAAATTTATTCAGAATTAATTCCTTTTTGCCTAAATGCTTAGGGAATTGTTCTGAGTGATCTACTCATTGAAAAATTCTAAATTTTATTCCATATTACTTTCTTGTGACAAGGAACTTACAAGAAAATTTTCAGCTCCATTGGAGCTTTGGATCATCACTGTCCTCTTTAACCTCTTAGATGAGTAACACACAAGTGATAAAATGCACTTATCACTTGATAATGTTGCTTAACCCAGACCCAACTCACTAGCACCAGTGTCATTTTAAATTCTTAAACATAGTTCCAGTTTTAAACTTGTCTTTAGAACTTGTTAGCAAATGCTTTACAATTAAACATATATGCATATTCATAACGTGTAGTGTTTAAACGTGGAAAAGTGGAGGAGAAGTGAAGTTTTGATCAAGGAGCAAGAAGGGCAGTGATTAAGCTTCAAGTCATCAGCAACTAACTTCATGATTATCTGACCTTAGTCACCAGCAAAACCAAGGCAAGCTCCGGTTTGCATTTTAGTTATTTATAATGTTTTTACTTTGTTCACAATTTTGGTTTAGAGTTTGTATGTGCATTAGGTCAAGGATGCTTTATACTCCAAATGCATGACCAGATAAAACCGAGAGTCAAGGGTAGAATATAGTTTCCCCGCTGTAGAATAATACCGTGCTAAATAGGTTACGACATCCGGTAGAAGTCGAGTAGTTGGAATCTACTCGCGAGCTATAGCCGGGATTACATGGGTGTAGTTGAAAAAGGCAAACTAAAGTTTATATTTCTAAAGATGAGACCGGGCAGGAGGGTTAGGCAGCGACAAGACGAGGTCTTGGTCGAGTAGCTCTGCCTGTGTCAGTTAAGGATGTAGGATCGAAGTAAACGTGTAAAGCTACAAGAGGGGGGGTGAATGGTAGATAAAAACTTTTCAGCGGAAGCAACAAAACACCCCTCAGCAGAAAACCGATCTGTTAAAGGAACCATGTGCGCGACTAATCTAAACGTGTTGAACTGTGACAAAACTATTATAGATTGTAGAGAATCAAGTCACGAAGACGTCACAACAAGAATCATGAAAATCCGTTGAGAGAAACTCAAGTTACGATCGAAAGATCGAACAAAGGTCAATCTGTCCTACGCGAGAAAAACAGTTCTGGAATACTGCAAAGAAACTCGTGTAGATCAGAAACCACAAATTCAATGACCGTGAAATTTTCACATATTATAGATAATCAAGTTTTGAAGACAACCCAAAAAGAATCACGTCAATTGGATCTGTAAAACTCGCGTTATGATAAAACCACCGAAGCAAGGTAGTGCTGAACAGAAACTCGACGAGAAAAACTTGTCTGAAACAAGTCGGACGAACAAGGCGCAAAACTTGTGCTCTCCACGAGCCTTGGCATCCCCTGCTTATGTAACCAGCTCTATGGCCAATCCAATTCAAACTAGGACTCCTACTCCTAATTGGATTCAAACTGTAACTTTCCAATACTGCTCAAGACTCTTCTATACGCAGATAGAAGCAATCTTAAGACTTCCAAACACCTTAGGAACGTCCCAAACATTCCTGAAACAACTCAAATTCGTGACCCACATGAAATGCTATCATAACCAACTCAAAACTTTCCATATTTGAGTCAAACACGACTCAGCCGCAGCCTGAGTCCATAACCTAGTCGGTTGGACCTTTCTGACCAATTCTTTACGTCCACATATCTTCATCACGCCTTGGAACCATGCAGCCACGTCCCTGCACTCCTTGCACACGTGCAAACACCTTCCAAAAACGTCCACGATACCTTCATATGCATTGTTCTTGATCCAAACATGTTGCGCGACCTCCCGATCAACTCAACCATAATTCCTCCCGAACTTGGTTGTTGAACCTCATCTTCTCCCTAAGACTAGTTCAATGGATCCCGTTACCAGCCACGTATTAAACTCAAGCAACACCTGCACATGAATAAACAACCAATACTTGCGAGCACAAGTCCTCGACTTGACTCTCGTTAGTTCCGAAACTACAACATCTTACGTGAGCACCTCACATAAGCATGTTGTAAACCATAGCAAAATGATATCAGCCATAACCACCAAAACATGCAAAAAACTTATTAAAATAATACTAAGTAAACTTTCCATAAGAGTAAAGTAAGTTCGAAATATTGCATGTTAAAAGCAGAACCATTGCAATCAAGCTCCGAACCTTACCAAAGCTAACCGGACCTTGAACCGGAGCTTAACAAAGCTAGTCAGACCCAGCGCCGGAGCTTACTAAAGCTTATTCGGACCTAGCACGGAACTTACCAAAGCTAGTCGGACCTAGCACCGGAGCTAATAAAAACAAGTCAGACCTAGCCAAAATAAGTCAGACCTAGACAAAGCAAGTCAGACCTTACGTCGGACCTTGACGGAGCTACCCAAAACAAGTCGGACCTATTGTCGGACCTTGCAGGAGCTAGGACCTAGAGTCGGACCTTGTTAAAAAGGTGTTTTGGTAGTATTCAAAACTTTTATCGTCAAAGCCAATGTATTCAGCACACATAGGTCTCACAATGGACCGAAGCGTGTGCAGCCCCGCTGAGCAAGTATTGAGTTGTGTACCGGATGCTTACTGCTATATGGGACCCAGGAAACTGATGTACCAGGTTAACTAGATTGTAGAGGCATACCACATCGTCTCGTTAGACTTATGAGCCTGAGACGGCACGACCGGTTCTACAGTCAAGTGCCCTGCGAAAGATTGCCACATACGACGTAATGAAGGACGCCAGATTTGGGTCTTCAGAGGTGGGCGTATGTGTCGAGTTATCTGGGCAGTGTTTGATTTGAATCATCGTCCCTCACGGTTATTGAATACCACTTGCTCATTGTGTTGTGACGTAGTAAGCAAGTTGCGTGAGAACAGTTTACAAGTATTATTTGCTGCTATGATAATTGGAATTGCATGAAAACCATGTATGAAGTAGTGATAGAGCGAATTAAAGTTATTTTCCACCTTGGAACAAGTAACATTGGAATGAAGCGTTTCTTGTTTGATTGTGGAGTTCCAATGTTGCTGGGCGCAAGGGCACTACTGTGATGGCTAAAATCTGAAAGTTAAGGATCAACTTGTAGGCGAGTCTTTTTGCAAATTACATGTTTAGTTCTTAAGTTACTTTCATGTAGAGTTGCATGCTTTAGGAGAGACAGTTATGTCTTGCTGAGCCTTTGTTCTCACTCTTGCTATATGAGTGGTTTTTTAGGTTAACATCAACGCTATAAAGAAGGTTGTCCGCTGAGACTCGGAAACTTCCGAGTCGGGTAACACATGGAGAACCTAGTCGCTGCCATGTATTCGTGTTGCTAGTGAGAGGAATTCGCGGCTGGACCTCCTCTTGAGTGCTCATTAGTTATTCGACGTGAGTTGTTTGTAGTCTTCCGCTGTAGCTAATTTATGTAAATTATTTACAAACAACATTTGTAAGCTTCCGCTTTTGATTTATGTAATACAGTTTTCCTTATATGTGTGCTGTTGGGTGCCGCATAACATGGCACCACCCAATGCGATTCCCGGGCGAGTGGCATGGCCCCGTGACACGGGTCGGGGTCCCCCTCAGTTCATGTCGTCACTACTTATACATATACTGCTGTCGACATGACATCTCACCGATTACAAAAGTTTTTATACACCACCCTCGCTGCCCTACTTGGCAACGGTAACCCACTACTCAGAGAAGAACTCGACCTCCTGCGGGTCGTCCTCGTCCGCTACCTCTACTGGTGGCTCCGGGTCCATGACTTCCTCTTCTGGTTCAGGTTCCCACATTGCCGGGATACCCAAAACCACGGGTATGGCACCTACCATAGGTAGGACCACTGCCGGAGGTACGAGGTCTTGCAACGCATGGACCTCGTCCATGGCTTGGTTGTAGTCCTCTTCCCAGCCCTGGCTCTCCTCGATGGTGTCATCACGCTCTCGAATGAGGACCTCATTTTACTGGGTCAAGGCCTGCACTTGCTGTTGTAAAGCCGTAATGTCGACACGGCTTTTCTTTTCCGCCTTCTTCAGACGATGCAACTGATTATGTTGTTCGTTCAGTTGCTTTATCATCGGAAGAAGAACCTTGCAGAGTGCGCTGCGAGCACTCTCAAAATGGACTCCACGGCTGGTGCTCTCCTTGAGCTTCACGGCAAGACAATCTGTATGGACAGCTTGGCTGTCCATCACGGTCTTCCCTGCCCTCAACTGGAGGCTGAGGTTTGCCTCCGCGGGGTTGTACCTTGGGCGACCCGGATCTGTTGCCTCCATGTACCTTTCCCTCCACACGTGATTAGCTCACACCTCCACTGGGACCAGCGCCTATGGAGTGCCCTCCATAGCTCTCACGTGTAGTTGGCAGAAACGCGACATGGTGTCGCGGGCTGCCACTTGCCACATTTCCTCCGGCTGTCTACCACTCACCGTGACGGTGAACAGTGCCCAACCGGGTGGCGTAGGTCCTGCAGGAACTTCGACATGGATGGTCCATGTCTTGCTCCCCTCCTCGCGTTCCTCCTTGGTGAGGTACTGCGGCATTTCCACGTACCCGAAATATTGAAGCATTTGCTTCAACACTTCCGGATAACCACTGCGTTGAGAACAGTGGGAGACTACCCACCTGTTCTCCAATTATTTGTCCACTGTCATCTGTAGAAACATATTTGAAAAAGGTCAAATATTCATTTCAACAGTAAATCATTGAGTTATAACATTAGAACATGTCATTGAACTCATAAAACTTGGAAACACCATTCAAACTTAGAACAAATTTGATTGCTGGTCTGCTGCCCAAACTGACGGCCTTGACCAGTTTCCATTTCAACCTGATTTAGACCATGCTAAAAGAAAAACAAATTCTGGAGCTTAACATCAAAGTTAAAGCTAACTTTAGTATCTTTCCAGAAAGTATTTGCTTGGCCTCAGATCTGTCCTGGTTCAAAAGTTATGAGATGTCAAGTGGACAGAATTTCTGGAGGGAATTGGATAGCACCTCCCTGCTTGAGGTACTAATTTGATCCAAGAATTCCAGTTAATTATACATCGAATTTGATAAAACTTTCTGTTACAAAGTTGTAACCTATATCATGAAATTTTCAGAACTATCTCCTTTTCTATTTTTGGATTTTTATGCAGTTAGTTATGCTCAATTTACAGAGAGTTACAGAGAGTGCTCGCTCTGCCCTGTTTTCTGGACAGTTTCAACTCTACTGCATTTTTCGGCTGGTTAAAGGATGAAACACCTCTGGATATCAACAGAAAAGTTGTAAATATTTTCCAAATCTTTCCATAAATGTATCCTACGACCCGAACCTCGAAAGACTCAACCTCTAACCTCTGTTTAAATTCAGCCTTATGTCAGCTGAAAACAGGGAACTCTGTCCTTAGTATCCTATAAGTTGAAAAATTATTTACTTTGAATATACTGATTAAGGGAAGAAGTTAAGTCACACTTTTAGTGCTCTGGTTCAAAACATTCAGATTTTACAATGATGTAAAACATTTAGTGGGGTGTGACGTCGAAGCGTCACCAGTTCATGTCGGCACTATGTTCCTCACAAAGAAAAACCTATACCAGACTTAGCCGGCTTCGTTAGTTCAGTGGCACTAAATGTCTCTCGCACACGTGTGCTACTCGTCTACCGATTCGTGGTTAGACTACCTGAAAATAACTCACACAATCGTCGGGCTTGGCTGCACACCGAACCCGGTCCCAATACAGTTCATACAACCGTCCGTCATCACTCGCACGGTTATTCTGAAGCCAAACACGCCTTGAGCTACGTGTTCACGTTACTAACCACATGATGGGGTCTCCCAAACTTGTCCGTAGCATGCCAGGGAAGGGCGTTTCTCGAATACTCCAAACGACATGAAGAGTCGTAGAGGATATTAAAGTGGGCCGGGTTACCTGCCACTCATGAGGCTCCACCCTTTAGCTTGTGCGCACTGGTGGACAGCGCTTACATGCACCCCCCAAAACATATGACGTCCCGAGATGCATGATTTTCCGACATAAGCACATAGGTTAGATTTCCCACTTTCTATACACTAATAACATCCTTATATGGGCTACTAACTCGTTCCTCACCGTGTTTCTGAAAAAGATTACCTTTTTAGTGTGTTAAACCTCAAGCGAGCTCTGATATCACGCTGTGAGGGCCTCACGGCCTCGACGAGCCAGGATCACGCTGAGGGGTGCTGCGTTGCACAGCACCAGATAGCACACATAAAAGGTACAAAGCGGAAGCAAAGTTTTATTACATAAAAGAGTTTATGAACTTGTTTACAACAAAATATGTTCAGTCCACACTCATGGGCGTAGACTACGCACAGAGTTCACGTTCAGCCCGTGAACGTGTTCCCTCTAGCACACACGCACACTAACATGTCGGCGTGCACGACTCCCACTCGACGGGGTTTCCCCCTTGGGGGTCCGTCTCCTCCTCGGGAGTCTCCTCCTCATAACACCCTGCAAAATCTTCAAACACAAGCAGTGAGCACGATGGCTCAGCAAGTCTGACCCGTATTTCCTATACATGAAACTTCTACATGCTGGATTACAGTGTAAATAGGAAAGTAAGTTGCAAATGACTCGCCTCAGTAGTTGAATCTTACTTTCAAGTTTTAGCAGTAAGTTGTGGAGAACCTCATGCTAAGGCACATAAGAGAGCCGCAATCAAACAAGAAACGCATTTCTCTCATGTGCTCTTGCCCAATAGTTGAAAAGAACTTTAATTAGCTTAAACTATAGCACTTCATTAGCAATCAAGGTCCATCCTTTAAATCAGCAAACTTTTAACATGTATCTATCCTGTTCTTTCTACGTCACAGTACAGTGAACAAGTGGTACTCACTGACCGCGTGGGACGGCAATTATAATCAATTTACACTTGCAGGGTTACCCGAATAACCCGTCACGTATGTCTGTACTCGATGTTGCCTACAGCACCCATCAAGGACGTCGTACACAACCACCTTTCACCCATCAGCCAAATGTTGAACCGGTCCTATCGTCTCGAGCAAGAGGTCTCTGCGCGTGCATCCACAGTACCGCCAGCCGATTTACACCTCAAGCTCTCAACCTACCCTCTGGACGACAAGCAATGCCTCAACACCCAGCTACCCAAATTACATCAGTCTCCCGGTTCCCTTATATCCGGTAGGCCTTCGGTACTGTTATAGCTTTTTCAACAGGCCTGCACACGCCTCGGTCCTCATCCGACACAAGCGGAGCTATGGCACCCAGGCCCCAATGTCCTGCTGCCCTTACTCTCTGCTCGGTCTCATCTTTATTGCCATGTGTTCCATTTGCTATCTTTACCTGAGTAGTGTGCCTCTAGTCTATTCTCGCGAGCAGTTCCAACTACTCGACTTGTACCGAATCCTACACTAACTTAGCATTGCAGTGGCTAATCGAGGTTTACAAACCTAAGCAAAAACCAGGGTTTTCTTAGCTATGCATTTGGGTTTTCAAACAAGACTCTAATGAAGAAATAAAGTGGATACGCAATGTAAGTTCTCAAAACAATAAAGTTTATAAAAGGCTAATGCAAACCGGAGCTTGCCTTGCTGCTGTTGGTCCTAGGCTAGCATTTCCTCCGAAGTTATGAAGTCTAAGAATTCGGGCTCCTCCTCAACCTTAGCGACTACATGAGAGAAATACATGTATGTATCAGTTTGAATGCATTTGAATTTGAAGTTGAACTTGTTAAGACTATAAGTATTGCTAGACAGGCCCAATGACTCTGAAATTTTTACTGTGTTTTGGATACAACCTAAACAGAGACTTGGCCAAGTTTCATTTGCATAAAAGCTAATTTTGAGCCCTCCACAAATAATTGTGTATTTGGCCTTAATTGGAGCTCTTAGGGTGTTCTAGGGATTTTCATGGACCAAACCATGACTTTATGAAAACTAGATTTTCAGAGAGTTCTAATGGAGTTGGTTTCACTTAATTTGAAGCCACCTAACCAAAGATATGAGCTAGACAATTTCAGAGAAAATCTGAAAATGTTTCTGGACATTTTCCATTTTCTCTGGAACAGTTTTATTAATCACACCATTAGGTGGATCAAATTAGCTAAAATGGCTCTGAAATTTTTATGGTAGCTCAAAGATATTATGGTGAACATCCTGGTCAATTTTCAGAATTTTCCTCCAAAGGGTTCTACAGTTAAAATTCTAAATACTTTAAATTTTGAAGAATTAATTCTTGAGAAATAAGGATTTTCATAAAGTGAAACTTGATTTTTTGGAAAGTAATAAGTGATCTGAATCCAACAAAATTTGGTTCACTCGATTTGGAGTTTCCTAGCCAAAGTTATGTGGGTTTGAAGTTTGAACTAAATCTGAAAATCGGGGAAAAGTTTAAACTTATGCCGGTGGTTCCCACGACGCAGAGCTTCTTCAACATCGTGCCAACAGAGTCCCCCGGCGGCGCCCTCCGGCAAGACTCACCGGAACCGAGTTCCCGGAAACCCATCAGGCCGAAACTCGCCGCCTCCCCGTTTTCCGATCTTGTGAACTCATCTGCGGGCTCGCCGACCGCCGGCGATCACCGGAAACACGTGTGCACCGGTGACAGAAGAACCTAGGGTTCTGGCGAGGTCATTCTGACGCTACATGGCACCAAACCGGTCGGAAATTGCTCGGAGAGCATTAGTGGAGCATGAGGAACATGAAACGAGACCTTTTGGAAGCTAGAAACACCGGCAAACCTACTCTCGATGGTGAGCCGAGGTGTTTTGCATCGGCGGCGAGGAAAATAGCCATATCACTGCCGATCCTCAACGGTTTCCCTTGTTTCTTCCTCGAGTGTGTGCACTAGCATGTGTAGAACCTACTGGCCAACAGGCTCAACTAACATGAGTGAGTGGAATTCGAATTTCAGTTTCAGGTGAGCTCGGGCCACATGAAGTAGCTTTCAGTATATTTGGAAATTCTTGTGCCATGATTGATCATATGCCAAACGGTTTTTGGCTACACCTTTTACACACGGTGACACACCTTTCTTGTGTTGAGAAGTGGAGGCGAGGATGGCTGTAGCATGCTGTCCACGGCGAGCCGCTTCGGATTCCACCGGTTGGCTTCGGACGTGCGGCGCTGTTACTCAATTGGTGGCTAACAGCAGCTCACAACGTCGGAGTGGTGGTGATAGCACGGTAGAGCACGTGTGGGCGAAGCTTTTTCGTGTAAACAGCTCGAGCAACTGAGTCTTAGCTAGCGTGAGCGATCGGGAATGGAGAATGGCGGTGTTTGGGTTTGTTTTCGCGGGAGCTGACGATCGAGCTTGTGAGCGGCGATGACAGGGTGAAGAACTCAGACTGTGGCGCTAGGCTGCGGAGATAATGTAAGGGTCTCAGTTTTTCACATACATTTGCAGTGTCCATCACCACACCACACACCTCATTTGAGGAAGGATGATGAACACAATTGAAGAGCAAGTAACAATTATCAACATACTCATTAGAGAACAAACTCACACATTGCCCAAGTGGTATTTCACACATGTGATATAAGCGGGGGCTGGACATATGAAAACTCCTACATTTCGCTAAGGATGTCCATGCCAAGTTTCACCCAAATTCCAAACCTTTTGGAGGTCATTTTGGGTATAATTAGGAAGAGGGCAGATTGAAACCATATTCAAATTCAAACTATTTTTATCCCATGAATTTAAAAGTGGGAGGCATATTCTTACTCAGCACATTTTTGTGAGCCCACACACCAATTTTCACTCCATTTGGAGTTGATCTTGACGTGAACTAAGTGGGGCAAATTCAAACTTCATTTGAATTCAAAACTGCACTTGTGCTGAAATTCACTCAAACCAAACCCAATTCGAATCCTATTCAATTCGAAGGGCTCAAGGGTGAATAATCTGAATCACCAGGGGTATTATGGGGTTCACTGTTCACTACAGTGATCAGGAGTAAATTTCAGAGGTTAAAACCCCGGGCGGGACCCACATGTCATAGAGGGAAGAAGGAGAAACTTGCACCCAAAGTCAGAGTCTCGGTGGGAAATTCCACCGAGCAGCTGTTGGCTGTGCCACCGAGCAGCTACCGGCGCCACCAGCTGCTTCCCCCTCCGCACGCTGGCGCCCAGGGCGGCTTGCTCGCGCCCCCACGCGACCGGCACTGCCTCAGCCGAGCAGGAGTCGGCCGGCTTTATCTTCTCGCGGGCAGACCCGAGCAGCGGCATTGTCTCTCGCCGCAGCTCTCTGCTCAATCGGGAAAACCAGCAAAACAATCTCCTCCTTCGTTCTTGAGCTGCTAGACAGCCACCTGAGGTCGCACTTCACCTTTCCAACACCAGAAACCCCGAGTTCCGACCTCCTTTGCCCAAGAGCGATCGCCACTGCGGCAACCTAGCCTCAGCCGAGAGTCGGGCGCCCGTGGACAGCGTTCCACAGGCGTTTATACGGTCCAGCAAGAGAGGCAACAGGAGCGCGCGACCACCGTGCTGCTCTCCTCCAAGTTTGGAAGCCAACCGTGAAGAATCCGCAGAGAATTTCCAGTTTTTGCTCCGGCGACCGTAAACCGAGCTTCCGGTACGGCTTCTTTAAATTCTCACTCTATGATCTTTCGGAGGTCATTAAATATTGCACATAGACGCTGGACTAGCTGGCGATCAAGTTCTTTTCTGCATCCGTAGCGTGAAACTGTCTAGGAGTGACAAATTTCGAGCTCGATCGAGGGCGGTCATGGCAGGCACGATCGGTCACACGGTGCCGACCAACTTGCCGCCATCCCTGGACCTTTTTAACACCTTGTCGAGTTTCCTAGAGGTACACTGATGCTGTAGGGCCGTTTGTTCGAGGTGTTGGCGGGTTTAGAAACCACGGTCGATGGTGCCGAACCTCAACCGAGGCCGCGGCACGTCGTCGAGCTATTTCCTGTCACCCCCAGCCCGACCTGACACCACCGACGTGTTCCTCGACGTCGACAACCCCCTGCCGGCGAGTTTCAGACCATGGGAGGTCCGGCAGCGGCGAGCCGGCGAGCCCCGAGTCTGCTCCGGCGAGGTCGGCGGCGCGGGCGCGAGAGAACGGCGGGAGGAAGACGAAGCCGGCTGGCCCACGTGTCAGAGGCTGAAGAATTTAAATCGGGATCGGGTGTGGCCGGGGATCGGCTGTGCTGGCGCGCAAATACCTTGTGAGCTCCGGTGTGCCGGACACCTCCGCGCTCGACACGTGTGGTATCCCCGGTGTGCTGGACACCTCCGCGCTCGACGCGTGTCCCCACAGGCCCCGAGAGTTTAAACTTTTCCCCGATTTTCCAGAATTCTTCCAAACTTCAAATCCTCATAACTTTGGCTGGAAAGCTCCAAATTGAGTGAACCAAATTTTGTTGGATTCAGCTCTCTGAGTACTTTCCAGCAAATCAAGTTTTACTTCATGAAATTCCTTAATTCTCCAGAATTAAATCCTCAAAATTTAAACTGTTTGGAATTTTAACTGGAGAATCCTTTGGAGGAAAATCCTGAAATTTTGCTGGGATATTCACCAAAATATCACTAAACTACCGTAAAGATTTCAGATCCATTTGAGCTCATTTAATCCACCTAATGGTGTGATTAGTGAAACTGTTCCAGAGAAAATAGAAAATGTTCAGAAACATTTTCAGAATTTTCACGGAAATCGTTTAGCTCATATATTTAGTTAGGAACTTCCAAATTAAGTGAGACCAACTCCATTAGAACCCTCTGAAAAACTAGTTTTCAGAAAGTCATAGTTTGTTTCATGAAAATTCCTAGAACACCCTAAGAGTACCAATTAAGGTCAAGGACATAATTAATTGTGGAGGGCTCAAATGAGCTTTGCTGTAACAAAAACTTGACCAAGTCTCTGTTTAGGTTGTAACCAAGCCACAGTAAAAGTTTCACAGTCATTAAGTCTGTCTAGCAAGGGTTATAGACTTCACAACTTCAAAGTTAATACAAATGCTTTTAAATTGATACATATATTGCTCTTATCATGTAGTCGCTAAGGTCGAGGAGAAACCCGAAGTCCTAGACTTCGTTACTCCGGAGGAACAGCTAGCCTACGACCAAGAGCAGCAAGGCAAGCCCCGGTTTGCATTAACCGTTTTTACAAATTTTTATTGTTTTGAGCACATACTTGTTTCCTTTATTCTGTGCATTACAGTCTTGTTTGGAAGCCCCACTGCATAGCCAAGAGGACCATGGGTTGGGTTTAGGATTGCAAACCCCGTGAGCTACTGCATTGCTAGGATAGAGTAGGATTCGGTACAAGTCGAGTAGTTGGAACTACTCGCGAGCATAGGCTAAAGGCACTCGACTCGGTTAGTGATAGCACATGAAACACATGGCAAGAAAATGAGACCAAGCGGAGGGTAAGGGCAGCAGGACTTTGGGGCCTGTGTGCTGTAGCTCCGCTTGTGTCGATTGAGGACCGAGCCGTGTGTGGGCCTGTTGAACAAGCTAGAACAGTACCGAAGACCTACCGGCTATATGGGAACCGGGAAACTGATGTAACTCGGGTAGCTGGGTATTGAGGCATTGCCCGTCGTTCAGAGGGTAGGTTGAGAGCTCGAGGTGTAAATCGGCTGGCGGCATAGAGATGCGCGTGCAGAGACCTCTTGCTAGGGACGATGGGACCGGTTCAATATTTGGCTGACGGATGAAAGGTAGTTGCGTACCGTGACGTAGAAAGAACAGGCTAGTTACATGTTAAAATGTTGCTGATTGAAAGCTGGACATTGATTGTTCATGATATGCTGTAGCTTAGAGCTAACTAAAGTTCTTTTCAACTTTGGGCAAAGTACATGAGAGAAATGCGTTTCTTGTTTGATTGCGGCTCTCTCATGTGCCTTAGCGTAAGGTTCTCCACAACCTGCTGCTAAAACTTGAAAGTAAGGTTCCACTAATTAGGCGAGTCCTTTGCAAATGATTTTTACCTCATGCAACCCATTACCCTCATGTAGAAGTTCCATGTTCAGGTGAGACGGGTCAGACTTGCTGAGCCTTTGTGCTCACTGCTTGTGTTTGAAGCTTTTGCAGGGTTCTATGAGGAAGGGACTCCCGAAGAGGAGACGGAACCCCACGAGGGGAACCCTATCGAGTGGGAGTCGTGCACGCCGCAGAGTTAGTGTGCGTGTGCGCTAGCAAGGACACGTTCGAGGGCTGAACGTGCAATTGATGCTTAGTCTACGCCCGCGAGTGTAGACTGAACTCATTTTGATGTAAACATGTTCATAAACTTGTTTATGTAATAAAATTTCCGCTTCCGCTTTGTACCTTTGACGTGTGTTATACGGTGCTGTGCAACGCAGCACCCCTCAGCGTGATCCTGGCTTGACAGGACCATTGGGGTCGTGTCAGTGCTGGTATCAGAGCTCGCTTGAGGTTTAACACAGTACAAAGGTCTTCTTTTTCAAAAATCCAGTGAGGAACGAGATAGTAGCACGTATAAGGATGTTATTAGCCTATAGAAAGTGGCATATTAACCTATTTGTTATGTCGGAAAATCATGTATCTCGGGACGTTTATGTCTTGGGGGGTACACGTAAGCGCTGTCCACCAGTGCGCACAAGCTGAAGGGTGGAGCCCCATGGGTGGCAGGTAACCCGACCCGCTTTGATATCCTCTACGACTCTTCATGTCGTTTGGGGTATTCGAGCAACGTCTGTCCCTGGCGTGCGTGGTGCAACTTGGGAGACCCCGTCACGTGGTTTGAAACGTGAACACGCAACTCAAGGCGTGTTTGGCTTGAGAACATCCGGGCGAGTGATGACGGCCGGGTGTACGAACTGTATGGATTCCGGGCTCGGTGTGTAGCCGAGTCTGATGATTGTTTGAGTTTCTGCAGGTAGCCTGACCACGAAACAGTAGACGTGTAGCATCCGTGTGCGAGTGACGTTTAGTGCCACTGAAATAACGAAGCCGGCTAAGTCCGGTATAGGTTTTTCCTTTGTGAGGACGTAGTACCGACATAATCTGGTGACGCATCGATGTCACACCCCATTAAATGAACAACTTCATCTAAAAACTTGAAGGTTTTGATCCAATTTAGCTTTGTAACTCCTTCCCTTGAACAGGATATTCAAAGTTAACAAGTTTTCAACTAATAGGTTGTTAAGGACAGAGCACTCTGTTTTCAGCTGAATCAAGGCTGAAGTTAATCAGAGGTTAGAGGTTGAGTTCTTTCGTGGTTGGGGTCGTATGATACACTTCTGGAAAGCGTTGGAAGAGCTTTACAACTCTTCTGTTGAGGTCCAGAGGTGTTTCATCCCTTAACCAATCGAAAAATGCAGTAGAGTTGAAACTGTCCAGAAAACAGGGCAGAGCAAAGACTCTCTGTAGACTCTCTGTAAATTAAGCATAACTTCCTGCATAAAAATCCAAAAATAGAAAATGAGGTAGTTCTGGAAAGCTTATGAGATAGGTTACAACTTTGTAACAAGAAGTTTTGTCATATTAGGAACAGAAGTAACTGGGATTCTTGGATCAAATCAGTACCTAAGGCAGGGAGGTGCTGTCCAATTGTTTCCAGAAATTCTGTTAACTTTGACATCTCATAACTTTTGAACCAGGACAGATCTTAGGCCAAGCAAACACTTTATGGAAAGCTATTGAAGTTAGCTTTAACTTTGATGTTGAGCTCCAGAATTGTTTTTGCATTCAACATAGCCTAAATCAGGTTGAAATGGAAACTGGTCAGGGCTGTCATGGGAACAGCAGATCAGCAGTCAGATTTGTTTAAAATTTGAACTATCTTTCCAAGTTTTGTGGGTTCAATGACATGTTTTATGTTATAACTCAGAGGTTTACTGTTTAAATAAATATTTTACAATTCTCAAATATATTTTTACAGATGGCAGCAGATAAACAGTTGGAGAACGGGTGGGTGGTTTCCCACTGTTCTGACTGTAGCGGCTACCCGGAAGCATTGGGGCAAATGCTCCAATATTTCGGGTACAACCAGATGCCGGAATACTTCGCCAAGGAAGAAGGCGAAGAGGGGAACAAGACATGGACGATCCATGTCGAGGTTCCTGCAGGACCTACGCCACCCGGTTGGGTGCCATTCACCGTCACGGTGAGAGGAAGACAACCGGGAGGGATGTGGCAAGTGGCAGCCCGTGACACTATGTCACGTTTCTGCCAACTACACGTGCAGGCTATGGAGGGCACTCCATACGCACTCGTTTCGGTGGAGGGACGAGCCCAGCATGTGTGGGAAGAGAGGTACCTGGAGACAACGGACCCGAGTTGCCCAAGGTACAACCCCGCGGAGGCAAATCTCAGCCTCCAGATGAGGGCGGGAAACGCCGTGATGGACAGCCAAGCTGTTCATACGGAGCATCTCGCCACAAAGCTCAAGGAGAGCACAAGCCGTGGAGATCATTTCGAGAGTGCTCACAGCGCACTCCGCAATGTGCTCCTTCCGACGATCAAGCGACTGAATGAACAACACAATCAGTTGCGTCGTCTGAAGAAGGCAAAGAAGAAGAGCCGTGTTGACATCGCGGCATTGCAAGAGCTGGTGCAGACCCTAACCCAGCAGAATGAGGACCTTACTCAAGAGCGGGACGACGCTATCGAGGAAGGACAAGGCTGGGAAGAGGACTACAACCAAGCTATGGACGAGGTGCATGCTTTGCAGGACCTCGTGCCCCCCGGTGTTAGGCGTACCGGTGGTCTTGGGTCTTCCAGCAATGGGAGAACCCGGAATGGGAGAAGAGGTGGTAGATCCAGAACCACCAGCAGAGGTACCGGAGGAGGACGACCCACAGGAGGTCGAGTTCTACTCCGAGTAGAGGGTTACAGTTGCCATGTAGGGCAGCCAGGGTAGCGTAACCCAACTTTTGTAATCGGTGACATGTCGCATAGACAGTAGCGTATGTATAGGTAGTGACGACATGAGCACGACTTCGCGGAGATCCGAGAATAATGTATCTTGTATAAAGTTTATACTTTATCAATATATGTGAATGTTGTGCAAATTAATCATGTGTCACTTCAATACCTACTGTTGCTTATGGAATTTTAAGTAAGACATGTGCTAATCGCTGCTGTTTTGAATTTCAGAATGACGCGTACTCGTGCCAACCCTGATGTTGGGGGTACCAGTCAAGGGGGAGAGACCTCCCAACCACCTCCCGAGGACTCCTCGGGACAGCAGCAGCAACAGCAACAGCAAACACCGCCACCGCCACTGCCAACGGTTACATTGGCCGACATCGTCGCGGCAATGGTGGGCTCGCATCAGCAGCACACGGAGTTGCTGCGGACTCTTATTGCGAATACGTCTCGCCCAGAGAGACGTGAAGACCGTGAGGAGCATCAACAGAGCTCCTACTCCGACTTCCTGGCAACTCATCCCCCGGTATTCTCAAGGGCGGATGAACCACTTGACACGGACAACTGGCTCTGCGCCATAGAGATGAAGTTCGGGCTGCTCCAAATCAGCGAGCAGCGCAAGACTCAGTTCGCGGTCCAGCAGCTCCAAGGATCCGCGAGCGCGTGGTGGGCCAACTTCTGTGCTTCACAGCCCACCGACCGAGTGATGACCTGGACGGAGTTCCGGACGGCCTTCAGGGCCTATCATATACCGCCAGGTTTAATGATGAGGAAGATGGAGGAGTTCTTACACCTGCAGCAAGGGAGCCGGAACGCGCTGGAATACTCCAGAGCGTTCAACGATCTCGCGCTTTACGCGTCATATCACGCAGATACTGACGAGAAGCGGCGGGACCATTTTTACCAGGGGCTTAACCCGCTCCTGAAGGACAAGTTCGCGATGTTCAATCGCGGCAGCCTCAACGACATCATTGATGCTGCGATTGTTCAGGAGGACTCCGGCAAGGAGTTGGCGGCGGCAGAGCGAAAGCGAAGCGCGCCGCAGAGCAGTGGAGAAGGAGGCGGTCCTTCTCAGAAGTTTCGGATGGTGAATCGCCCACCATCAGGTCCACGCTGGCAACCACCACAGCGGTCGATGCCGTTCTGCAGTCGGCCGTACTCTTCACCGGCATTCCGGCCGGCACTGCCAGCACCACCGCAACCACAACAGCAGCAGCGGGCGATGCCGCGTGCATTTGCACCTCAGCAACGCATGCCGGGCTTTCGTCCACCGAGCACTCCACCAGCAGCGGCCACATGTTACAAGTGTGGTCGTCCAGGACACTTCGCGAGCAGTTGCCCGGAGAGGCAAGGCGGCGGAGTGGCACCACAGTTTCCGGGGAGGAATCAACCCCGGAACCCTACTAATGCGTGGCGGACAAACCCTAGGCCCGGCACTGTCCACCAACTTGCCATTGAGGACGTGCCGGAGGGCGAGCCAATCCTTGCGGGTATGTTCCAACTCCACCAGCATCCCGCTATAGTACTGTTTGATTCAGGCGCCACGCATAGTTTTATTAGCCAAGCTTTCATTGCTAAACACAGTTTGCCAATACTACCCACCGATAGTCCATATTTAATTTGTTCACCGGGTGGGAAGATTTCAGCAAGCGTAATGGTCTCCAAAGCACCATTATGCTTAGCGGGTAGAGTGTACCCCACGTCTCTCATTATCTTAGAGGGACAGAAGGTCGATGTCATCCTAGGGATGTCGTGGTTAACCCGCCACGGTGCTGTTTTAGACACCGTCCTTCGAGTCGTGCACTTAAACTCAGAGGTGCACGGTTCTCACTCATTATTTCTGGACAGTCCAGAAATAAAGCTTCCAAGTGCCTATCAAGCCACAACCATCAGATTGGAAGATATTCCGGTGGTCCGAGAGTTCCCTGATGTATTCCCGGACGATTTGCCGGGGATGCCGCCGGATAGAGAGGTGGAGTTCAAGATTGAACTTGCACCGGGAACCATGCCAATATCCCGAAGGCAGTACAAGATGGCGCCCAAGGAGTTGGCTGAACTGAAGACTCAGCTCACGGACCTTCTGGAGAAGGGTTTTATTAGGCCGAGCTCCTCGCCATGGGGCTGTTCGGCATTATTTGTCAAGAAGAAGGATGAGACGTTGCGGCTTTGTGTGGACTATCGTCCATTAAATTCCGTAACCATCAAGAACAAGTACCCGTTGCCACGGATCGACATGTTGTTTGATCAGTTGGTCGAAGCAAAGATCTTTTCCAAAATGTACTTAAGATCCGGGTACCATCAGATTAAGATAAGGGCTGAGGACATTCTGAAGACGGCTTTCTCGATGAGGTACGGACTTTATGAGTACCTGGTCATGTCCTTCGGCCTCACCAATGCTCCAGCTCACTTCATGTACTTAATGAACTCGGTATTCATGCCGGAGCTGGACAAGTTTGTCGTGGTCTTCATCGACGACATCCTGGTATATTCCAAGTCGGAGGAAGATCACAAGAAACATCTGTGTATAGTCTTGCAACGGCTGCGGGATCACAAGTTATACGCAAAATTCAGCAAATGCGAGTTTTGGATATCGCAAGTGCCTTTCCTCGGGCACATCATCTCAGCGGAGGGTATCGCTGTGGACCCGAGCAAGATCACGCAAGTGCTGAATTGGAAATCCCCGAGAACTGTTCACGAGGTACCGAGTTTCCTCGGACTCGCGGGATATTATCGGAGGTTCATTCCGAACTTCTCAAAGATTGCCAAGCCAATGACAGAGCTGCTGAAGAAGGCTACCAAATATGTTTGCAGTCCAGCATGTGAAGCAGCATTCAAGTCTTTAGTCAAGCACCTGACATCAGCACCGGTTTTGGCACAGCCAGACACAACAAAACCGTTCAATGTGTACTGCGATGCATCCGGCATTGGGCTCGGATGTGTGCTGATGAAAGACCAAAGAGTGGTCGCGTATGGATCACGGCAGCTTAGGAACCATGAGCAGAATTATCCAACTCACGACTTGGAGCTCGCTGCCGTGGTACTTGCACTGAAGATGTGGAGGCACTACCTACTCGGTAACCTCGTGCATTTGTATACCGACCACAAAAGCCTCAAGTACATATTCACTCAGAAGGAGCTGAACATGGGGCAACGAAGATGGTTAGAATTGATAAAGGATTACGAGATAGAGATCCATTATCATCCGGGCAAGGCAAACGTAGTGGCAGATGCGCTGAGCCGCAAGTCACACGTCAATAATCTGACCATCACACCGTTGGAAGAGAGCGAACCACCACTACATGTGATTCCACACGGAGCTCTCTACAACCTAGCTTTAATCCCCACCATCCGTGAAGAGATAGCGGCAGCCCAGAAGAATGACAAGGGCATGTCACATTTGCGGAGACGTGTAGACAGTGGGGAGTTGAAATGTTTCCGGAAGGACGGAGACGGCGTCCTATGGTTCAAGGACCGGATCGTCGTACCCCGAAACCCGGAGTTACGGAAGAAAATCTTTGATGAGGCTTACTTATCAAAGTTTTCTATTCACCCCGGCAGCAACAAAATGTATCAAGCACTCAGAAGCAAGTTTAGGTGGACACGGATGAAGCGCGAGGTTGCAAAATACGTGTCCGAGTGCGATACATGTCGAAGGGTGAAGGCAGATCATATGCGGAAACCGGGACTGCTGCAACCACTGGGCATTCCTGCCTGGAAGTGGGAGGATGTGAGCATGGACTTCATCGTCGGTTTACCCACCACCTTGCAGAAACATGATTCTGTGTGGGTGATCGTCGATCCGCTCACAAAAGTTGCCCATTTCATCCCGGTCAACACAAATTACAACGCCCAGAAGTACGCTGAACTGTACATCTCACGGATCTTATGCTTATACGGCGTACCCCGTACCATCATATCGGACCGGGGCACTTTATTTGTGTCCCGTTTTTGGGAGCAGCTGCACGCTGCCTTGGGGACGAAGCTGATCCGTAGTTCAGCCTACCACCCGCAGACGGATGGGCAAACAGAGCGGGTAAATCAAATCTTAGAAGACATGCTACGAGCTTGCGCTATCAACCCCGGCAAGAATTGGGATGATCACTTGCCGTTAGCTGAGTTCTCGTACAACAATGGGTACCAAGCCAGCATCAAGATGGCGCCCTACGAGGCGCTATACGGCAGGAAGTGCCGCACACCATTGAACTGGTGTGAGTCTGGCGAAAGGGTTACCTTCGGGATTGACCTTGTCAACAACGCAGAAGAAAAGGTTCGACTAATTCAAGCGAACCTAAAAGCCGCTCAATCCCATCAGAAGCAGTATGCGGACCGGAGAAGGCGCCCATTACAATTCGAAGTTGGAGATCACGTATACCTACGGGTGTCTCCAATGAAGGGCGTAAACAGATTTGGAGTGAGAGGAAAGTTGGCACCCCGATTCACCGGTCCATTCCAGATTACCGAAAGGTGTGGATCAGTGGCATAGAGGCTGAAGTTACCAGAAGCACTTTCCGGTGTGCACGACGTCTTTCACATTTCCCAGCTGAGGAAGTGTCTCAAGCTAGCAACTACCGTTCAGCTGGAGGACATTGAAGAACTGCAACCGGATCTCACCTATCGGGAGGAACCGGTGCAGATTATTGATGAAAAGGCCCGAACCACACGCAACCGTACGTTGTGGTTCTACAAGGTTCTATGGAGTAATCACTCCATGGACGAAGCGACATGGGAGAGCGAAGAATTCCTTCGCACTAACTACCCCGAATTTTTCACGTCGCATATCCGGTAATTTTCCACCGTCCTCTCTCTCATTTCCACCTTATAATCTCAGGACGAGATTCTTTTAAGGGGGGAGGAATGTAAGGGACTCATTTTTTCACACACATTTGCAGTGTTCATCACCACACCACACACCTCATTTGAGGAAGGATGATGAACACAATTGAAGAGCAAGTAACAATTATCAACATGCTCATTAGAGAACAAACTCACACATTGCCCAAGTGGTATTTCACACATGTGATATAAGGGGGGGGGGGCTGTACATATGAAAACTCCTACATTTCGCTAAGGATGTCCATGCCAAGTTTCACCCAAATTCCAAACCTTTTGGAGGTCATTTTGGGTATAATTACGAAGAGGGCAGTTTGAAACCATATTCAAATTCAAACTGTTTTTATCCCATGAATTTAAAAGTGGGAGGCATATTCTTACTCAGCAAATTTTTGTGAGCCCACACACCAATTTTCACTCCATTTGGAGTTGATCTTGACGTGAACTAAGTGGGGCAAATTCAAACTTCATTTGAATTCAAAACTGCACTTGTGCTGAAATTCACTCAAACCAAACCCAATTCGAATCCTATTCAATTCGAAGGGCTCATGGGTGAATAATCTGAATCACCAGGGGTATTATGGGGTTCACTGTTCACTACAGTGATCAGGAGTAAATTTCAGAGGTTAAAACCCCGGGCGGGACCCACATGTCATAGAGGGAAGAAGGAGAAACTTGCAACCAAAGTCAGAGTCTCGGTGGGAAATTCCACCGAGCAGCTGTCGGCTGTGCCACCGAGCAGCTACCGGCGCCACCAGCTGCTTCCCCCTCTGCACGCTGGCGCCCAGGGCGGCTTGCTCGCGCCCCCACGCGACCGGCACCGCCTCAGCCGAGCAGGAGTCGGCCGGCTTTGTCTTCTCGCGGGCAGACCCGAGCAGCGGCATTGTCTCTCGCCGCAGCTCTCTGCTCAATCGGGAAAACCAGCAAAACAATCTCCTCCTTCGTTCTTGAGCTTCTAGACAGCCACCTGGGGTCGCACTTCACCTTCCCAACACCAGAAACCCCGAGTTCCGACCTCCTTTGCCCAAGAGCGATCGCCACCGCGGCGACCTAGCCTCAGCCGAGAGTCGGGCGCCCGTGGACAGCATTCCACAGGCGTTTACACGGTCCAGCAAGAGAGGCAACAGGAGCGCGTGACCACCGTGCTGCTCTCCTCCAAGTTTGGAAGCCAACCATGAAGAATCCGCTGAGAATTTCCAGTTTTTGCTCCGGCGACCGTAAACCGGGCTTCCGGTACGGCTTCTTTAAATTCTCACTCTATGATCTTTCAGAGGTCATTAAATCTTGCACATAGACGCTGGACTAGCCGGCGATCAAGTTCTTTTCTGCATCCGTAGCGTGAAACTGTCTAGGAGTGACAAATTTCGAGCTCGATCGAGGGCGGTCATGGCAGGCACGATCGGTCACACGGTGCCGACCAACTTGCCGCCATACCTGGACCTTTTTAACACCTTGTCGAGTTTCCTAGAGGTACACTGATGCTGTAGGGCCATTTGTTCGAGGTGTTGGCGGGTTTAGAAACCACGGTCGACGGTGCCGAACCTCAACCGAGGCCGCGGCACGTCGCCGAGCTATTTCCGGTCACCCCCAGCCCGACCTGACACCACCGACGTGTTCCTCGACGTCGACAACCCCCTGGCGGCGAGTTTCAGACCATGGGAGGTCCGGCAGCGGCGAGCCGGCGAGCCCCGAGTCTGCTCCGGCGAGGTCGGCGGCGCGGGCGCGACTGAACGGCGGGAGGAAGACGAAGCCGGCTGGCCCACGTGTCAGCGGCTGAAGAATTTAAACCGGGATCGGGTGTGGCCGGGGATCGGCTGTGCTGGCGCGCAAATACCCTGTGAGCTCCGGTGTCCCGGACACCTCCGCGCTCGACACGTGTGGTATCCCCGGTGTGACGGACACCTCCGCGCTCGACGCGTGTCCCCACAGGCCCCGAGAGTTTAAACTTTTCCCCGATTTTCCAGAATTCTTCCAAACTTCAAATCCTCATAAATTTGGCTAGAAAGCTCCAAATTGAGTGAACCAAATTTTGCTGGATTCAGCTCTCTGAGTACTTTCCAGCAAATCAAGTTTTACTTCATGAAATTCCTTAATTCTCCAGAATTAAATCCTCAAAGTTTAAACTGTTTGGAATTTTAACTGGAGAATCCTTTGGAGGAAAATCCTGAAATTTTGCTGGGATGTTCACCAAAATATCCCTGAACTACCGTAAAGATTTCAGATCCATTTGAGCTCATTTAATCCACCTAATCGTGTGATTAGTGAAACTGTTCCAGAGAAAATAGAAAATGTTCAGAAACATTTTCAGAATTTTCTCGGAAATTGTTTAGCTCATATGTTTAGTTAGGAACTTCCAAATTAAGTGAGACCAACTCCATTAGAACCCTCTGAAAATCTAGTTTTCAGAAAGTCATAGTTTGTTTCATGAAAATGCCTAGAACACCCTAAGAGTTCCAATTAAGGTCAGGGACATAATTAATTGTGGAGGGCTCAAATGAGCTTTGGTGCAACAAAAACTTGACCAAGTCTCTGTTTAGGTTGTAACCAAGCCACAGTAAAAGTTTCACAGTCATTAGGTCTGTCTAGCAAGGGTTATAGACTTCACAACTTCAAAGTTAATACAAATGCATTTAAATTGATACATATATTGCTCTTATCATGTAGTCGCTAAGGTCGAGGAGGAACCCGAAGTCCTAGACTTCGTTACTCCGGAGGAACAGCTAGCCTACGACCAAGAGCAGCAAGGCAAGCCCCGGTTTGCATTAACCGTTTTTACAAATTTTTATTGTTTTGAGCACATACTTGTTTCCTTTATTCTGTGCATTAGAGTCTTGTTTGAAAGCCCACTGCATAGCCAAGAGGACCAAGGGTTGGGTTTAGGATTGCAAACCCCGTTAGCTACTGCATTGCTAGGATAGAGTAGGATTCGGTACAAGTCGAGTAGTTGGAACTACTCGCGAGCATAGGCTAAAGGCACTCGACTCGGGTAGTGATAGCACATGAAACACATGGCAAGAAAATGAGACCAAGCGGAGGGTAAGGGCAGCAGGACTTTGGGGCCTGTGTGCTGTAGCTCCGCTTGTGTTGATTGAGGACCGAGCCGTGTGCGGGCCTGTTGAACAAGCTAGAACAGTACCGAAGACCTACCGGCTATATGGGAACCGGGAAACTGATGTAACTCGGGTAGCTTGGTATTGAGGCATTGCCCGTCGTTCAGAGGGTAGGTTGAGAGCTCGAGGTGTAAATCGGCTGGCGGCACAGAGATGCGCGTGCAGAGACCTCTTGCTCGGGACGATGGGACCGGTTCAATATTTGGTTGACGGGTGAAAGGTAGTTGCGTACGGCGTCCGTGATGGTTGTTGTAGGCAACATCGAGTACAGGCGTACGTGATGGGTTGTTCGGGTAACCCTGCAGGTGTAAATCGATTATAATCACCGTCCCTCGCGGTCAGTGAGTACCACTTGTTCACTGTACCGTGACGTAGAAAGAACAGGCTAGTTACATGTTAAAATGTTTCTGATTGAAAGCTGGACATTGATTGTTAATGATATGCTGTAGTTTAGAGCTAATTAAAGTTCTTTTCAACTTTGGGCAAAGTACATGAGAGAAATGCGTTTCTTGTTTGATTGCGCCTCTCTCATGTGCCTTAGCGTAAGGTTCTCCACAACCTTCTGCTAAAACTTGAAAGTAAGGTTCCCTAATTAGGCGAGTCCTTTGCAAATGATTTTTACCTCATGCAACCCATTACCCTCATGTAGAAGTTCCATGTTCAGGTGAGACGGGTCAGACTTGCTGAGCCTTCATGCTCACTGCTTGTGTTTGAAGCTTTTGCAGGGTTCTATGAGGAAGGGACTCCCGAAGAGGAGACGGAACCCCAGGAGGGGAACCCCGTCGAGTGGGAGTCGTGCACGCCGCAGAGTTAGTGTGCGTGTGTGCTAGCAAGGACACGTTCGAGGGCTGAACGTGCACTTGATGCTTAGTCTACGCCCGCGAGTGTAGACTGAACTCATTTTGATGTAAATATGTTCATAAACTTGTTTATGTAATAAAATTTCCGCTTCCGCTTTGTACCTTTGACGTGTGTTATACGGTGCTGTGCAACGCAGCACCCCTCAGCGTGATCCTGGCTCGACAGGACCATTGGGGTCGTGTCAGATAAGGGCCAGGCGACCGTGCCAGCGCGGGAAACGGAAGCAGATGGTGGCGCGCTTGCTCCCTCCGTGGCGTCCGTAGCTGCGGCCCGAAGAAACAGAGCACCGGTTGAAACTTGTTCCCTCTCGGTTGTGTTACTGCCACTCGGTCCCACTGCCCCTTTTAACCTCTAAAATTCAATTTTCCCCACTGGTCATAACAGTAGAGACCTTCCTACCCCTTTTAAGTTGATCAAACTTCAAAATGTCCAATTGACTTTGAATAATTCAAAGTGTGAGTTGATTTGATCAAATTTGCAGCAAATGTGAATCCGAAATTCAAATTTGATTTGAATTTAGCCACAATAGCTCATGTCAAGATTAACTCCAAATGGAGTGAAAATTGGTGTGTGAGCTCACAAAAATGTGCTGAGTGTGAATATGAATCCCACTTTTGAATTCACAGGATGAAAGGAGTTTGAATTTGAATTTGAGTTCAAACTATCCTCTTTCTAATTATGCCCAAAAATACCTCAAAAAGGTTTTGGATTTGGGTGAAATTTGGCATGAGCATTCCTAGCAAAGTGTATGAGTTTTTCATATGCTCAGACCCTATAAGATGCATGTGGGAGTTGCCACCTTTGCATTTTGTGAGTTTATCCTCTAATGACCATGTTGATGGTGTTTACTTGCTCCTCAAAGGTGTTCATAAGTTTTCCTCAAATGAGGTGTGTGTGGTGTGACGAACACTTTGAATGTATGCAAAAACTTAGGCCCTTACACTACGCACACAAAACTTCCTCTTGCTGCATCCTAGCCCCTGCCTAGTCTCATTTTCTTACTAAAGTGATGTCACATCTCGAACCAATCCCATATGTGGCGAACCCTATACCCGCGAGTAGATTCCAACTATTCGACTTGTACCAAAGTCTATAAACATTAAACCAAGCATGATCTACTCGAGGACTTAGACACTACCACCACTCCCTTTGGAATAATCTGCTTATGCATTTGGGGTTTCAATCATCCTACACCTAATGCACATACATACTCCAAGCTAAGTGAATATAAAGCAAAACTTCATAAAACTTGTTAAATGCAAACTGGGGCTTGCCTTGTTGCTGTTGGTCAGGTGTTAGTGTTTCCTCCAGAGGTATGAAGTCGAGTATCTCTGGGGTCTCCTCACGTTCAGCGACTACACGTAAGCAATTTAACGGTATGTCAACTTAAATGCAAATGTGTTGAATTTCGTATATAAAGACCATAACTCTATCTATACATCCCATTTGAGATGGTTCTAATGGTGTTGGTTTCATGTAATTTGAAGGATCCTAACGAAAGTTATGCTATAATTAAGATTTGAGAAAATTTTGAAAATGTTTCTGTACATTTTTCTATTTTCTCAGGGCAGTTCACCTAATCACACCATTAGGGGGACTCAATGAACTCGGATGGGTCTGAAAATTTTCATGTGACTCAAGGATTTTTAAATGAACAACCTAGCCAAATTTCAGAAATTTCCATAAAGGAATTCTCCAGATACAATTCCAAACATTTTAAATTTTAGGGAATTAATTCTTGAAAAATAGTAAGTTTCATGAAACTAAACTTTTTTTTAGATATTACTCGTAGAGCTGAATCCAACAAAATTTGGTTCACTCAATTTGGACCATCCTAGCAAAAGTTATGGACATTTGAAGTTTGAACTAAATCTGAAATTGTTGGAAATGTTTAAACTCTGGTTGTGGGCCCCACTATTTAAACAGGCCCACTGAGCTCGCGGCCACACCGCAGCACATGGGGTTTCACCCGCGCTGCTGCACCGGATCACAGCCGCATTCCGATCCCCATTGGAACACAGTGGCTGACCGATGGACCCGGCCCCCGCCCCTTCGTCTTCCTCGCGACACCCGCGCAACCCGCAGCGGAGCACTCCGGCAAGGCTCACCGGAATGACTTTCCTGGCCAACTTCCGAGTCGAGACTCGCCACCTGGGGGTTTCGGGGTGGCGGAACTCGTTGGTGGGGTCCTCTCGGGCTACCGGTAGCCGGAAACATGCCGGCGGCGTGCGGCGGCCTCAGGAAGCCTCTGCGACGTCAGCCCGTGGTTCTAGCTGTCCAAAAGTTCAGTTAAACGGCTCTACAGCACCAGTGAACCTCAGGAAAGATCGTCGTATACACAAAATAGCTTGGAAAAGCCTCCAAATGGTTTGTCACTGTGCACCCTAGAGGTGCCGCGGCGGCGTTTGAGCTCGGGAAACCTCAAAATAGCTCGAGCACAGTCGGTTCCAAGCTAGGTTTGAAAATAGAATTTGGTCGCCGATTACCCTAGTTCCTGTGTGCAAGATTTGGTGACCTAAGTATGAAAGTTGAACGAGAATTTGGAGATTTTGTGCCTGTTACTCGGTTTTCAACCGCCGGAGAAAGAATCGAAAATTCTTCGTTGGTGAGCCACGGTTCGAGTTAAGACTTGGAGGAGAGCAGCACGGGGTCTTGGCGTGCCCAAGGGTGCCATTGCTTGGCCGTGACAAACTCTAGGTTGAGCTGTCCACAGAAGAACCTCTCCCCGATGGTTTTTGGCCGACGGGTGAATACGGTGTGCTCGCGTGCGGGAGGCCGAACCTTGCTGGTTTTCGCACCGAGGAAGAGTGCAGTGATCAACCGGTGCCATTTTGTGGCTTGGAGGTGGGTTGGGCGTGAGGTTTGGCTATCTCCCGACAATCACCGAAATGGCGGTGGTCGTTCTCGGTTCATGCTCGCGAGGAGGAAATGAAAGACGGATTGAGTCGGTGCCCTAGCAAAAGATTTGCTGAAGTCTAAGCAGGCGCCTGAGCTGGTGGCCAGCGTGATGAAACTATGGGAGCCAGCTGTCGCATGGAGGCTCGGTAGCTCTCGAAGAATGTCGGCTGACCCGAGTGGAACAGAGCACTAAAGACTTCGTTTGCAAGTCTATAGGGTCACTTACCAGTGGTCCTACCTCCAATAATCTTCAATTTTTTATCACCAATATTTCCCTCGACTACTCACACTTAAATGTTAGACTTCATCCCCAAGTCATGACTTATATTTGAATTCCTCAAATTTGATCTGGGATAGCCAAATTTGGTTCACACCCGAATTTGAATTTCAAATTCAGTTTTGAATTACTTCAAATGTAGCTCCCGACAAGAGCAACTCCAATGACGATGAAAATTGGTGAACTAACTCAAAAAAATGTGCTGAGTTTGAATATGAAGTCAACTTTTGAATCAAAGTGATGGAAGTAACTGAAATTTGAATTTGCATTCAAATTAGCCCTTTTTACAAAAGTATCCAAAAGTGCCTCAAAAGGATTTGAACTCGCATGAAACGTGGCATGAGCACTGCTAAGAATGTTTAGGTCCTAATGGTGAGCTCAGCCTCTCATTTTTATATGTGTGAGATCCTACTTTTGGATTTGTGAGTTCTTTCTCTAATCATCCTCTTGATGGTGGTTACTTGCTCTTCACATGTGTTCATGAGATATCCACAAAATGAGCTGGTTTTTGTTGATGTGATGAACACTCTAGAAAGTAAAATCTTGGGCTTTTACAGTTTTTACTTAATTAGTTTATAATTAGTTGTATGTTTAGTTTGTAATTTAGTAATTTTATTTGATACTTAATTAATTTAGGTCATTAAGTTGTATTTTATGTACTTAGTTTAATATTCTTAGGTAAATTGTTAACTATCAATTTCATTTGAAAAAAGATTTATTGGTATAATTATTTGATTATTTAGTTTGTGGCATTAGTTAATGTCATAGTATTAATTTGTTGCTCATGACGGTTAGCTATATACAACGTTGAGAGAGCATATATAATATATTAATTACGACGGCTCCGGAGTGGGCTGTCGCAAGTAGTAGGACCATGAGTAGGTCGAGTTGGGCATGAAGGCGAACGGTTCCGGTGAGGATGCCAAGCTCGCGTGTGGACGGGCAGAACACAGGGGGTGTACACAAACACGGCGAATCAGCGCCTAAACCCATAGAAGAAGAGGAAGAGGATGTTTATAGCATGGGTGTTGATAGGATGGACGAGTTGCTTGAATCTATACAACCAAACTTTAACGAAGACTCTCTGTGACACCCGGTTCCAAAAATGAACCAAGTGAATGCATATGTGTGCCCAGGATGTTCATCCCACATACACATGTATTCCACAAACTGAAACTCAGAATATAACCACGTACAAATAATGTTTATGTACTTTATTACATTGACTAAATATCTCACTCATGAATATCTAACTTATTCTCGCAGCGGAAGACTCTAAACAACAGCGGAAAATGGCTAAGGCAGCAGGCTCCAACTTCAAATCCACAGGCATGTTGACGGTAGTGCGCACGCCTAGTACTCCACATGTTACTCGAAATATTATTCTCCTGTAGCTGATAAATATGTGGGAATGCAAGGGTGAGTACATGTTGTAGTCAGCAAGTGCGGGAAAAGTATGACATGTAGCTTATAAGAAGGTAGGCAATAAAAAGGCTCATTGCAGCAAGCAAATTTTATTTCACGAACATGGTTAAAATAGCAACTAAGTCTAGATGAGTTAAGTCCCAATACATCCACGTAAATCAGTAATATTATTTCATCATAATCTACCATTTATCAAGTCTCAACCAGCCAATGATTTTTCTCAAGTTTCATCTCATGCTCATAGATAATCATAACCATCTCATATTCATATAACCGAAACCTAACTCATTTTCATGACTCAAAACAGTCCCAAAACCAATTCCAATACCATTCCGAAATATCCATCCCATGTTTTGCCTCTAATCATGGAAGTTGGCCAGGCGCTTGTAACCGGAAGCACGGCTATCATCATAGTTTTACACTCTGCAGAGGTGGCACCACTTTACCCACAAGTTTGTGATTTCGTCACCCGTTGGCGACTAGAAAGAACCTCCATTATACCTGTACACAACCATCAGTGTATGGCCAAGTGATCACAAAATAGCCTTTACAAAGGGGCTACTAGGATGTACGGACCCACTGAGGCTTTCACCGGCAGGCTCGAATCTCCAATTCTCCCACCCACGGGCCCCCTCTTGTGCCATGCAGTTCCCAGGGCAGTCCTTACTCGACTCCCATTCCCCGCGCCTTCCATAGTCCATATCATCCTAGCAACTTACCTAATTACTCAGCTAAGCCGCACCCATATTTGGCCTTGTGGTGGCACTGTTTTCCTGGCATGTGCTCGCATGAACCGGTCCTTAGATATATGGCAAGTAAACCACCATATCATTCAGCAAAATCCATGAACCAAGCTAGCCTAAGTCTCCCCGATTCCATGCTCATCAACATCATAAAGTTCTCATCATCTTTATTCATATGAGTGCAGTAGCTAATAAGTTTTATTTCAGCTTCCCGTATCCCGTAGATTGAGCGAAGCAAAAAGGAAAAATGACCATACCCGACTCATCAACTTTCCTGGCAACAAGGATGGTTAACCATACTAGTAAACTTCTATAAAACGGGTGTCCCATCATGTTGACACAAGCATACAAGTTTTCGCAAGAAAAACAGTTTCAAAACATAGGATCAATATGGTCAAGGGGCAATTGCCTTACTCCCGTGGTTCATTTTGCTGAAGCGTCTCGAAGTCTTGGTGCTGTAGCTCCTCGTAGAGGGCCTCTTGAGCGTGTCCTTATTTTCACGACCACGCACATACAAAATTTACAGCAATCAATCATCATGCACAAACTTTACTCACGAAGCAATGGTGTAGATGAATGCAAATCCTATAGTGCAGTTTTATAGAACCAGTTTGTACGTGTTCTTGCATGTTTTAATGGTATTTTCATGGGGTTTTATGATGAACAAGGGTGCTGGAATAAAGTATGGACGTGGTGATGATCTTGAAATAAGATGTAGATCGATTCCACCATCAAAAATCGACCAAAACATGATCTGTCCACACGCAAAAGTTTCTGCTCGAAGGGGGTGAAGAAAACGGATGTGTAGAGACAGCGGCGACGTCGTAAGAGGGGTACTGAAGACCTACCTCACTTCTCCCTTGCGGCGGGGCCTCCCTCCTAACAATGGCAGCAGCTGAGGATTTTCTGTGGAGAATTATGGCTAGGGTAGAACGTCGGGCTTCTTCTCCGGCGACGGTGATGCGTGATAGGGCTCGACGGCGGCCAAACTCTGGCAAGAGGGAGAACTCGGCGACTTGGGGCAGAGGGGTGGGGCAACTCGGTAACTTGGGGCAGAAGCGGGGGCGTCCAAAAGGAATAGGGGGTGTGGCCAAGGGGGTTGTATTTATAAGGGGAAAAAAGAGAGTCCTAGGGGTGGAAACAAAGAGTCCTAGCAAGATGGGACTCAACAAAAGAGTCCTACGGGTGGAAACAAAGAGTCCTAGCAGTATGGGACTCAACCAAAGAGTCCTAGGGGTGGAAACAAAGAGTCCTAGAGGTGGGGGACTTAACCAAAGAGTCCTAAAGGTGGGGGATAGGATTCCCCCTCAAGGGCTGCGGCCAAGGGCTCTCCCCCCTAATTGGTGCGGCCAATTTGGGGGAAAATTCTCCCCAAATGTGGGGGAAATTCCCCCTAGATAAATTTTGGGGAAAATTTGGAATGGCTCAATTTAGATATTTTATTTTCATTACTCTCCATTTCTATATTCCTTTCTCCATTTCTATATTCCTTTCTCCATTTCTATATGCCTTTCTCCATTTCTTCTTCTTTTTAAATGCTTCTCTACATGAAAAATGTATGCAATGCATGGTAGTAAAATTAAGGGTGTTACAAACCTACCCCTCTTAAAATGAATCTCGCCCTCGAGATTCTATAGAGTGGAGAAAAGATGAGGGAATTCTGCCTTGAGATCTTCCTCACGTTCCCATGTAGTTTCAGCTTCCGTGTGATGGCTCCACTTTACCTTGCACCAATGGATTACTTTGTTTCTCGTGACCCTTTCCTTCACGTCCAAGATTTTGACAAGGTGTTCAGCGTAGGTCAGATCCTCTTGAAGTACTAGCTCATCCATCGGTACTTGTTCTTTCGTTACTCATAGGCACTTCTTGAGTTGGGATATGTGAAACACGTTGTGCACGTCGGAGAGGTGCATTGGCAGCTCTAGTTGATAGGCTACTTCTCTTCGCTTGCCCAAAATCTTGAATGGCCCGATGTAGCGAGGTGCTAACTTGCCTTTGACGTTGAACCGTCTTTGGCATCAGATTGGCGGCACCTTAAGATACACGAAGTCTCCCACTTCGAAGGTCAATCTTCTTTGCCTATTTTCCGCATAACCCTTTTGTCGTGACTGAGCGGCCTTCAAGTTTTCACGTATCGTTTGGACATGCTTTTCGGTGTCTTGCAGCACTTCGGGTCCGAATACTTGGCTTTCTATGGTCTCATTCTAGAACAGCGGTGTTCTACACCATATACCATACAATACTTCGAAAGGTGACATCTTTAAGCTGGCTTGGTAGCTGTTGTTGTATGAGAATTCAGCATACGGCAAGTTCCAATCCCAGCTACATCCATGTTTCAAGGTGCAAGCTCTTAACATGTCTTCCAAAATCTGATCTGTTCTCTCAGTTTGCCCATCGGTTTGCGGATAATATGATGAGCTGAAATTCAACCGTGTACCCATGGCTTCACGCAGCTTCTTCCAGAACCTAGAGGTAAATGTAGAACCTCGATCTGAAACTATCCTCTTCGTAACTTCATGGTGACACACGATTTGCTCCATATACAGCTCGGCTAGTTGTGCGATGGTGTACTTGGTTCTAACAGGAAGGAAGTGGGCTGTTTCCATCAATCGGTCCATGATAACCCAAATAGAGTCATAACCCGACTGAGTACGTGGCAGTCCGACTATGAAATTCATGCTGATGTCTTCCCACTTCCACTCGGGTACTTTCAACGGTTGCAACAGTCCTGCGGGTCTTTGATGTTCGGCCTTCACTCGTTGGCACGTGTTGCATAGGGCGACATATTCAGCAATATCCCTTTTCATGCCATCCCACCAAAAGCATGTTTTCAGGTCCTTGTACATCTTTGTACAGCCGGGATGTATGGAATAAGGAAAGTCATGTGCCTCCTTTAGTATCGTGTCGCAGATGTGCTTCATGAATGTTAGGCTCACAAATCCTTTTCCCAAACCAAAGCGTGCCATTCTCGTCTTCCTTAAAATCCTTCTCTATGCCGTGTCGGATTCTTTGCTTGATTTCCTTTATTTCTTCAGCCGTTGCTTGGCCATCTCGTATCTCTTGTTCCAGCGTTGAGTTCAGTTCGATCACCTCCATCTCGTTCAAGAACTGGAGATGTAACCGTTTGAAATCCTTACATAGCTCTGGTTGTAGCTCCCGAACCGTGAGCTGGTGACATGTTCCTTTTTGTCTCAATGCATCGGCTACTACATTGGCCTTTCCAGGCTGATAGGTAATTCCAACAGCATAATCATTGATGAGTTCCAACCATTGACGCTGCCTCAAATTCAGATCCGTTTGCGTGAATATATACTTGAGGGTTTTGTGATCCGTATAGATTCACAACAATAGCCAAGGATATAATGCCTCCAAGTCTTCAAGGCGTGTACCACGGCTGCAAGTTCCAGGTCATGTATAAGGTAGTTAAGCTCATGTATCTTTAGTTGTCTCGATGCATAGGCTACCACTTGTCCTCCTTGCATGAGCATACATCCAAGCCCTTGTCTTGATGCATCACAATATATATTGAAACTCTTGCTCACATCCGGCAATACCAAAATGGCGCTGTTGTTAATCTCTTCTTTAGCTCCTCAAAGCTTTCTTGACACGCTGGTGTCCACTGAAATGCTTTCCCCTTCATCAACAATTCCGCCATAGGCTTCCCTATTTTGGAGAAATCCTTGATGAACCAGCGGTAGTATCCAGCCATCCCAAGGAAATCCGAATATCCCTCACATTCTGTGGTTGGTTCCACTTCAAAACATCTCTCACTTTTTCGGGATCAACCGATACTCCTCCTTCAGAGATAATGTGGCCTATGAACGATATCTCCTTTTGCCAAAACTGACACTTGTTGAACTTGGCATACAATTCATGCTCTCGCAGTTTCTGCAATGTTATTCTCAAGTGTTCTTCGAGTTCTTCCTGGCTCTTTGAATACACCATGATATCGTCGATGAAAACCACGACGAACTTGTCCACGTACTCCATGAAGACCTTATTCATGAGGTACATAAAGTATGCAGGTGCATTCATCAACCCAGATGACATAATGGTATATTCATACAAACCATACCGTGTATGAAAAGCAGTCTTGGGTATGTCGGAGGGCTTAATCTTCAGCTGGAAGTATCCCGACCAAAGATCAATCTAGGAGAAAATTCGGTTACCTTTCATTTGATCGAATAGGTCCTCTATACGGGGCAGCGGGTATTTATTCTTGACCGTCACTTCGTTGAGATACCTATAGTCCACACACATCATTTGTGTTCCATCTTTCTTGTCCATGAAGAGCACAGGGACTCCCCACGGTGATGAGCTTGGGCATATAAAACTCTTATCTAGCTGCTCCTGAATTTGTTTCTTGATCTCCACTAATTCATTAGCAGGCATCCTATATGGCCTCTTCGCTATAGATGCAGTTCCGGGTACTAAATCAATGGCAAATTCAATGTCCCGGTCAGGTGGCATACCTCGAAGTTCTTCCGGGAACACATCTGAAAATTCTTGAACCACCCGAATGCTTTCCAATGTCGCTTCTTCGATGTGGTTCAACACTGCTTTCTCTGTTGTAGGTTGGGCTGCCTCGAACTCAATACGAGTACCGTGCTCACTCAGCAACTGCACGATCCTTTGAGAACATTGATCGGGTATTTATAAGGGGAAAAAGAGAGTCCTAGGGGTGGAAACAAAGAGTCCAAGCAAGATGGGACTCAACAAAAGAGTCCTAGGGATGGAAACAAAGAGCCCTAGCAGTATGGGACTCAACCAAAGAGTTCTAGGGGTGGAAACAAAGAGTACTAGAGGTGGGGGACTTAACTAAAAAGTCCTAAAGGTGGGGGATAAGATTCCCCCCTCAAGGGCTGCGGCCAAGGGGTCTCCCCCCTAATTGGTGCGGCCAATTTGGGGGAAAATTCTCCCCAAATGTGGGGGAAATTCACCCTAGGTAAATTTTGGGGAATTTGGAGAAAATTTGGAATGGCTCAATTTAGCTATTTTATTTTCATTACTCTCCATTTCTATATTCCTTTCTCCATTTCTATATTCCTTTCTCCATTTCTATATGCCTTTCTCCATTTCTTCTTCTTTTTAAATGCTTCTCTACATGAAAAATGTATGTAATGCAATGTAGTAAAATTTAGGGTGTTACAAACCTACCCCTCTTAAAATGAATCTCGCCCTCGAGATTCTATAGAGTGGACAAAAGATGATGGAATTCTGCCTTAAGATCTTCCTCACGTTCCCATGTAGTTACAGCTTCCGTGTGATGGCTCCACTGTACCTTGCACCAATGGATTACTTTGTTTCTCATGACCCTTTCCTTCACGTCCAAGATTTTGACAAGGTGTTCAGCGTAGGTCAGATCCTCTTGAAGTACTAGCTCATCCATCGGTACTTGTTCTTTCATTACTCATAGGCACTTCTTGAGTTGGGATACGTGAAACACGTCGTGCATGTCGGAGAGGTGCGTTGGCAGCTCTATTTGATAGGCTACTTCTCCTCGCTTGCTGAAAATCTTGAATGGCCCGATGTAGCGAGGTGCTAACTTTCCTTTGACGTTGAACCGTCTTTGGCATCGGATAGGCGACACCTTAAGATACACGAAGTCTCCAAATTTGAAGGTCAATCTTCTTCACCTATTTTCCGCATAACCCTTTTGTCGTGACTGAGCGGCCTTCAAGTTTTCACGTATCGTTTGGACTTGCTTTTCGGTGTCTTGCAGCACTTCGGGTCCGAATACTTGGCTTTCTATGGTCTCATTCTAGAACAGCAGTGTTCTACACCGTCTATCATACAATGCTTCGAAGGGTAACATCTTCAAGCTGGCTTGGTAGCTGTTGTTGTATGAGAATTCAGCATACGGCAAACTCCAATCCCAACTACACCCATGTTTCAAGGTGCAAGCTCTTAACATGTCTTCCAAAATATGATTTGTTCTCTCAGTTTGCCCGTCGGTTTGCGGGTAATATGATGAGCTGAAATTCAACCGTGTACCCATGGCTTCATGCAGCTTCTTCCAGAATCTAGAGGTAAATTGAGAACCTCGGTCTGAAACTATCCTCTTCGGAACTTCATGGTGACACACGATTTGCTCCATATACAGCTCGGCTAGTTGTGCGACGGTGTACTTGGTTCTAACAGGAAGGAAGTGGGCTGTTTTCGTCAATCGGTCCACGATAACCCAAATATAGTCATAACCCGACTGAGTACGTGGCAGTCCGACTATGAAATCCATGCTGATGTCTTCCCACTTCCACTCGGGTACTTTCAACGGTTGCAACAGTCCTGCGGGTCTTTGATGTTCGGCCTTCACTCGTTGGCACGTGTTGCATAGGGCGACATATTCAGCAATATCCCTTTTCATGTCATCCCACCAATAGCATGTTTTCAGGTCCTTGTACATCTTTGTACAGCCAGGATGTTTGGAATAAGCAAGTCATGTGCCTCCTTTAGTATCGTGTCGCGGATGTGCTTCATGTTAGGCTCACAAATCCTTTCCCCAAACCAAAGCGTGCCATTCTCGTCTTCCTTGAAATCCTTCTCTATGCCTTGTCGGATTCTTTGCTTGATTTCCTTTATTTCTTCATCCGTTGCTTGGCCATCTCGTATCTCTTGTTCCAGCGTTGAGTTCAGTTCAATCACCTCCATCTCGTTCAAGAACCCTTGATGTAACCGTTTGAACTCCTTACGTAGCTCTGGTGGTAGCTCCCAATCCGTGAGCTGGTGACATGTTCCTTTTTGGCTCAATGCATCGGCTACTACATTGTCCTTTCCAGGGTGATAGTTGATATCCAACATCATAATCCTTGATGAGTTCCAACCATTGACGCTGCCTCAAATTCAGATCCATTTGTGTGAATATATACTTGAGGCTTTTATGATCCGTATAGATCTCACAACGATGGCCAAGGATATAATTCCTCCAAATCTTCAAGGCGTGTACCACGGCTGCAAGTTCCAGGTCATGTGTAGGGTAGTTCAGCTCATGTATCTTTAGTTGTCTCGATGCATAGGCTACCACTTGTCCTCCTTGCATGAGCATACATCCAAGCCCTTGTCTTGATGCATCACAATATATATCGAAACTCTTGCTCACGTCCTGCAATACCAAAACGGCGCAGATGTTAATCTCTTCTTTAGCTCCTCAAAGCTTTCTTGACACGCTGGTGTCCTCTGAAATGCTTTCCCCTTCATCAACAATTCCGTCATAGGCTTCGCTATTTTGGAGAAATCCTTGATGAACCGGCGGTAGTATCCAGTCATCCCAAGGAAACTCCGAATATCCCACACATTCTGTGGTTGGTTTCACTTCAAAACATCTCTCACTTTTCCGGGATCAACCGATACTCCTCCTTCGGAGATAATGTGGCCTAGGAACGATATCTCCTTTTGCCAAAACTGACACTTGCTGAACTTGGCATACAATTTATGCTCTCGCAGTTTCTGCAATGTTAATCTCAAGTGTTCTTCGAGTTCTTCTTGGCTCTTTGAATACACCATGATATCGCCGATGAAAACCACGACGAACTTGTCCAAGTACTCCATGAAGACCTTATTCATGAGGTACATAAAGTATGCAGGTGCATTCGTCAACCCAAATGACATAACGGTGTATTCATACAAACCATACCGTGTATGAAAAGCAGTCTTGGGTATGTCAGAGAGCTTAATCTTCAGCTGGAAGTATCCCGACCAAAGATCAATCTAGGAGAAAATTCGGGTACCTTTCATTTGATCGAATAGGTCCTCTATACAGAGCAGCGGGTATTTATCTTGACCATCACTTCGTTGAGATACCTATAGTCCACACACATCCTTTGCGTTCCATCTTTCTTATCCATGAAGAGCACGGGGGCTCCCCATGGTGATGAGCTTGGGCATATAAAATCCTTATCTATCTGCTCCTGAATTTGTTTCTTGATCTCCACTAATTCATTAGTAGGCATCCTATATGGCCTCATCACTATAGATGCAGTTCCGGGTACTAAATCAATGGCAAATTCAATGTCCCGGTCAGGTGGCATACCTAGAAGTTCTTCTGGAAACACATCTGAATATTCTTGAACCACCTGAATGCTTTCCAAAGTCGCTTCTTTGATGTGGTTCAGCACTGCTTTCTCCGTTGTAGGTTGGGCTGCCTCGAACTCAATACGAGTACCGTGCTCACTCAGCAACTGCACGATCCTCTGAGCACTCTGTTGTGTTTGCTTAGCCAATCCATTCCAAGTATTATGTCAATCCCTTAGGAATGCAAGACAATAAGGTTGGCAAGAAAGTCTACCCCCCTTATTTTAAGGCTTACTTTCAGACAATTAACCAACATAGTTTGTTTTGTATAAGATATGGGCAGGTTATACCTGGCAATATACTTCGATGAGATGAATGAATGCGATGCTCCGGAATCAAATAAAATAGTGGCTGGGTCAGAGTTGGCAAGAAACGTACCAATCACGAGATCCTCAGCTTGTTGTGCTTCCTCAGCGGAGACGTGATTCACATTGCCATGAGCATAGTTCTGCTGTCCGCGGTTACCTTGCATAGCTCCTCCATTCGGCCATTGGTTCTGCTTAGGTGCATTGCTTGGCTGTCCAAGGCCTTTCTTAGGGCACTGACTTGCAAAGTGTCCCGCCTCTCCCCATGAAAAACATGCCTTGTTTCCCATAACAGCAGGAATGTTGGGGCGAGGCTGGTTTTGAGCATAGGCGCCCATGTTGGGACGGGGCACAGGAGGCATAGGCATATGAGGTGCTTGCATAACAGGACGTTGCTGCGGTGGCTGATTAGAGTGAGGTGGATTTGCTGGGCGGAAAGTAGAAGCGGACGAGCTATAGTGTGGTGCAGCTGGTGGCATAAAGCGGGGACGTGCATTGCTCCCTTGTGGCTGTCCTTGATATGACATCTTCCTCTTGCCCTCTTGCTCAATCTCACGGATCTTGCTCTCAACCACTATAGCTTTGTCAATGAGCTTCTGTAAGTTTGCATAATCATTGTTGAGCATCTGAACTTGAATCTCATTGTTCAATCCTCTCAGGAACAAGTATTGCTTTCTTTGATCCGAGTTGACATCTTCTAGAGCATACCTTGACAGCTGCATGAACTTGTTGAGGTACTCATTCACGCTCTTCCTTCCTTGGCGGAGACCTTCAAACTCTTGCCTTTTAAGCATCATGACTCCTGCAGGGACATAGTGAGAGCAGAAACTCTCCTTGAATTCAGCCCAAGTGATAGTCTCCTGGTTGACATGAGCATTGCAAAGAGTGTCCCACCAATCAGCGGCTGCTCCCATGAGTTGGTGTGATGCGAAGAGAACTTTCTTCCGATCATTGCACTGAACAATAGCAAGCTTCTTTTCCATAGACTTCAGCCAATCATCAGCCTCCATAGAATCATTGGCTTGTGCAAAAGTAGGCGGCCTAGTCCTCATGAACTCTCCCAATCTGTTGTGAGCCGGCGGTGGTGGCGGTGGCGGCGGTGGGGGTGCAGGTACAGGCTAGGATTGTAGTTGTTGTTGCCCTGCAGCTATCCCAACGTTTGTATCATAGTTTGCATGAGCTGGTTCTGCATAGCCATCAACCGTTCAAGGTTGCTTGCATCAGCCCCGGGGTTGGCATTTTCAGGAACTTCAACATTGCCATCCAGTTGTGGTTCGTTGTTACCACGTGCGTTCCTCCTTTGGCGGTTGGAGTTTTCCCTCACCATCTGTGAGAGAGAGTAGAGTAGGAAATAGAAATTTAGATTGGTCCCCCTAACTATATGCATCAAGGTGTATGAACTAAGTATCTTCTTTTATTAATTTCAGCCTATATGAGGATGTGAAGACGTGCTGAAGCATCTCACATCTCTACTATGTGTGGATGTGGACATTTGCTGAAGCGTCCCACAACTCACATAAGCAAACAAACAAAGCAGTCGTCACAAAAAAAATTCAGCACACTACTCCTATTCAAGCTACTATGATCTAAACGTTCCTATTACAGCTTTATTCAATGGAAACCTAAACATAATCGTGAGAATCGGTGTTGTTCTCGCCGTGTGATGGGGATGGTCCATACATGGGCGCGCGCCATGGTGAGTCAGCAGTCCATGTAGGAATTGATGACGCTAGTGCTCTATTTGCTCCCGTGTTGGCATGAGTCTCCTCCTGTTTTTCCAGCAAGTACAGCATCTTGCGGAGGTAATGGATCTCTTCTTGTGCTCTTGCATAGCGGTTTCCTAACTCCATGAGCAACATCTGAGACTTATCAGCAGCTTGTGGGTTGGAAAGAGCTCCTTCATGGAGTCCAATGATCTCCCTTGTACCACTCTTCCAATATGGGTGCAGCCCAAAGGTAGTGTTCTCAAGCTTCTCGCGGAAGGTGTTACACAGTTTGGTGAGTGCATCCCATGCAGCATCATCAATAGCTTCTCCCCTTGTAGCTCTCCATGTGGGTACGAAGTGCCGAGTGACAATCCTACCATTAGATAGGATGGTTACTTCAGCCTTCCACTCTTCATGTCCGAGACGAGGGACTTTCTTGAGAAGATATTCCGGGTATAAGCTGCAGCAATCAAGAAATTCTTTGAGCTCCTTGGCTATGTGTCCTCCTTCCATTCCGTCGGACCAAAATTCTTGAACTGAACGGTTGGCCCGTTCATCACCTTCATTATTGGCCTCAGCAAGGGGTGGCTCCTCTTCAAATTCATCTCCTCCCGAAATAGCTTCATGAGGCTCCACGGGGTGTAAGCCCGCGTGAAAGTCCCCCTGAGGTGCGTACCAATGCTGTTCTTGTGTATCATCTTCCATGTCATGTTTGAATGGTTCCACCGCTTCCGGATCCTCTTCCTCATGCATAGAGGTACTGACTTCATTTTCATCATGAGGTTCCATCTTCACTTCCTCCCAATATGGTCCATCAGACACCACAATGGGGTTAAGTGCACTCCCAAGTAGTGGTGGACGAGTCCTTATGCATGATGTGCTCCTAGTCACTGGCATCTAGAATTAAGAAATTAGAAACTTTAGAGAAGAAGAAAATAACTCCAAAACTTCAGAAGTTATGAAGCAACAAAACAAAAGTGTTGCTGTCCAAAAGAAGAGAAAAAGAGGGGCTGAAAATAGCACTTTGCGGTGGCTAAGTTGACAAGTAAAGTGCAGAAGCAAGCAATTTTCGAAAATAACAGTTTAGAGGGGTGTTCCTATGTGTTTTAGAGTGTCCATTCTACCTAGTATTGCATCCGACGCTCAACGTGGCTCTGGATCCAATTTGTGACACCCGGTTCTTAAAATGAACCAAGTGAATGCATATGTGTGCCCAGGATGTTCATCACACATACACATGTATTCCACAGACTGAAACTCAGAATATAACCACGTACAAATAATGTTTAAATACTTTATTACATTGGCTCAATGTCTCACTCATGAATATCTAACTTATTCTCGCAGCGGAAGACTCTAAACGACAGCGGAAAATGGCAAAGACAGCAGGCTCCAACTTCAAATCCACTGGCATGTTGACGGTAGTGCGCACGCCTAGTACTCCACATGTTCCTCGAAATATTCTTCTCCTGTAGCTGATGTATCTGTGGGAATGCAAGGGTGAGTACATTTCGTACTCAGCAAGTGCAGGAAAAGTATGACATGTAGCTTACAACAAGGTAGACAATAAAAAGGCTCATTGCAGCAAGCAAATTTTATTTCAGAAACATGGTAAAAATAGCAACTAAGTCTAGATGAGTTAAATCCCAATATATCCAAGTAAATCAGAAATATTATTTCATCATAATTCACCATTTATCAAGTCTCAACCAGCCAATAATCTTTCTCAAGTTTCATCTCACGCTCATAAATAATCATAACCATCTCATATTCATATAACTGAAACCAAACTCTTTTTCATGACTCAAAACAGTCCCAAAACCAATCCCAATGACCATTCCCAAATATCCATCCCAAGATTTGCCTCTAATCATGGAAGTTGGCCAGGTGCTTGTAACCGGAAGCACTGCTATCATGATAGTTTTATACTCTGCAGAGGTGGCACCACTTTACCCACAAGTTTGTGATTTCGTCACCCGTCGGCGACTATAAAGAATCTCCATTATACCAGTACACAACCGTCGGTGTATGTCCAAGAGATCACAAAATAGCCTTTACAAAGGGGCTACTAGGATGTACGGACCCACTGAGGTTTCACCTGCAGGCTCGAATCTCCATTCTCCCACCCACAGGCCCCCTCCTGTGCCATGCAGTTCCCAGGGAAGTCCCTCTCGACTCCCATTCCCCGCGCCATCCAACGGTCCATAACAAGCTAGCAACATGCCTAATTAATCAGCTAAGCCGCACCCATATTTGGCCTTGTGGTGGCACTGTTTTCCTGGCATGTGCTCACATGAATCGGTCCTTAGATCTATGGAAAGTAAACCACCAACTCATTCAGCAACATCCACGAACCAAGCTTGCCTAGATCCCCCCCGATTCGATGGTCATCAACATCATCAAGTTCTCATCATATTTATTCATATGAGTGCAGTAGCTAACAAGTTTTATTTCAGCTTCCCATATCCCGTAGGTTGAGCGAAGGAAAAAGGAAAAACGACCATACCCGACTCATCAACTTTCCCGGCGACAAGGATGGTTAAAAAAATTAGTAAACTCCTATAAAAGGGGTGTCCCATCACGTTGATACAAGCATATGAGTTTTCGTAAGCAAAACAGTTTCAAAATATAGGATCAATATGGTCAAGGGGCACTTGCCTTGCTTCCCTGGTTCGTTTTACTCAAGCGTCTCGAAGTCTTGGTGCTGTAGCTCCTCGTAGACGGCCTCTTGAGCTTGTCCTTCATTTCACGACCACGCACATATAAAATTTACAGCAATCAATCATCATGCACAAACTTTACTCAAGATGCAATGGGGTAGATGAATGCAAATTCTATAATGCAGTTTTATAGAACCAGTTTGTACGTGTTCTTGCATGTTTTAATGGGCTTTCATGGGGTTTTATGATGAACAAGGGTGCTGGAATCAAGTGTGGACGCGGTGATGATGTTGACACAAGATGTAGATCGATTCCACCATAAAAAATCGACCAAAACAGGGTCTGCCAACATGCAAAAGTTTCTGCTCGAAGGGGACGAAGAAAACGGATGCGTAGAAACAGCGGCGACGTCGTAAGAGGGGTAATGAAGACCTACCTCACTTCTCCCTTGCGGCAAGGCCTCCCTCCTAACAATGGCAGCAGCAGAGGATTTTATGTGGAGAATTATGGCTAGGGCAGAATGTCAGGCTTCTTCTCCGGTGACGGCGAGGCGTGACGGGGCTCGACGGCGATCAAACTCCGGACGGGGGGGGGGGGGGACTCGACGACTTAGGGAAGAGGTGGGGGGCAACTCGGCGACTTGGGCCAGAAGGGGGGCAGCCAAAAGGAATAGGGGGCGCAGCCAGGGGGTTGTATTTATAAGGGGGGAAAAAGAGAGTCCTAGGGGTGGAAACAAAGAGTCCTAGCATGATGGGACAAAACCAAAGAGTCCTAGGGGTGGAAACAAAGAGTCCTAGCAGTATGGGACTCAACCAAAGAGTCTTAGGGGTGGAAACAAAGAGTCCTAGAGGTGGGGGACTTAACCAAAGAGTCCTAAAGGTGGGGGATAGGGTTCCCCCCTCAGGGGCTGCGGCCAAGGGGTCTCCCCCCTAATTGGTGCGGCCAATTTGTGGGAAAATTCCCCTAAATGTGGAGGAAATTCCCCCTAGGTGAATTTTGTAAATAAATTTGAATGGCTAAATTGAGCTATTTTATTTTCATGACTCTCCATTTCTATATTCCTTTCTCCATTTCTATATGCCTGTCTCCATTCCTTCTTCTTTTTAAATGCTTCTCTACATGAAAAATGTATGCAATGCATGGTAGTGAAATTGAGGGTGTTACACTCTCCTACACCGAAAGTTGAAGCATTCTTCAATCTTCTCAGAGCCTCAGAAGAGCCGCTACATGAGCACACAAAAGAGACACTACATTCTTTCATGACATGACTTATGGCAATTAAGTCTAAGTACTTTTTTCTCAAATAACAGCTACAACGATTTTGTCAAATTGATCAGCGATATTTTTCCAATGCCTCATAAAGTGCCTAAAGACATGTACTAGTCAAACAAAATGCTTTCTGGTCTAGATATGAAATATGAAAATATTGATGTCTGCCTAGACAACTGCATGTTTTTTCTGGAAAGAGCGCGGCAAAGAGAGTGAGTGCTTAAAGTGTGGTAAATCAAGGTTTCTTAAAGTTGTTAACGACGATGGTGACAAGGTGATGAAAGAAGTCGCACATAAGAAACTTCGTTACTTCCCCATCCCACTTCGGCTGAAACGATTGTTTCTCTCTAGAAGAACTACCATACACATGAGGTGGCACAAAGAAGGTGTGCGTGACAATGATCGAGTAATGGTGCACCCGTCCGATGGTGATGCATGGAAGGCGCTTGATAGATTCGATGCAGACTTTGCTAGTGATGTGAGAAATGTTCGCATCAAATTAGCGACATATGACTTCTTACATTTCAGTACAAATGCCACACCTTACTCATGTTGCCCGGTTTTTGCTATTCCGTACAACCTACCACCTGCTCTTTGTATGAAATATGAGTTCATGTTCCTTTGTCTCATTGTACCTAGACCGGATGTAACACCCTAGTTTTAAATTTGAAATTTAAAAAGAGGAAATTCATCCAAAATTCGCAAATTAAAACACTAGTTGGGTTGAAATCCGATTTTTCCTTCCTACTAGGCCAAACCCACAGCCCACCAGCGCCCAGCCCGGCTCCCCTCACCTCCTCCTCTCTCTGCCCAGCGAGACCCACCTGCCATCTCCATCCCCTTCCCTTCCCCTTCCTTCCCTAATCTTCCTCAAACGGGCGCGCGCAATCAATGTGGGGGAAACTGAAAACGACCACATTTATTCGGACCTTCACTGCTCGCCCACCACCCACAGCTGCCGCCGCCACCCCGTGCTATATATCCGCAGTGCGCCCTAGGGTTAACCTCACTCGCAAGAATCCGTCGTCGTCTAATTTTCTTGGGTAGCCGCTGATCCACCGAATTCCCCTCGCTCGTCCCCTAAATCGTCGAGCTAACCCATCAAGATCCTCTGCAGGATCGCCAGCGAGTGTTTCTCAGTCCTTCCCAATAAGGATCGCCGCTTGCAACCCTACGGCACCGGTCGTCGGTGAGTTTTCTGCCCCTCACCGATGTCCTTCCGTTTCTGTTCTGTTTTCCACCCTACTAACGGTGCCTACATTCACCTTTTATGGAACGCGTCGCAGACACGAAGACTTTGCGAGATCACCGCCGAGACGACGTAGCACCGAAGAACCTAGAGGATTTCCGCCATCTCCCGTCACGAGCCACTTCTGCCCCTCCTCCAGACCACCGAGACCCCTAGGTGAGCTCCCCGAGCGATCCTCCTCCTGTTACGGTCTTTAGCTACGCATAGAAGGGTTCATAGGCGTGGATCCGTAGCTCCGGCGACGTCTAGGGCCACGCCCATGGCGCCCCACCGCGCGCTGAGTCGCCGGCTGCCAGGAGTCGCCCGCATAAAACCCTCACCGACCGATCTCCCGCCAGCGGCTGAGATTAGAACGTGCGTACCCCTTCGTGGAATAAAATCACTACCGTTTGATTAAAATCCGAAGACCCAGAACGTGCCACTTCGTCGCGAGATCTGGGCGGTTGAAATAAAATCCAACAGTCCATGTTGATCCCCTCATTTCCCGTAGCAAAAGTTGCGCCCAGCCCGCTGGACCTTTCGGGTTTGAGCAAACAAGCCCCTGGGTTTTGTAGACAATACCCTTAGACTCTCTGGAATTTAGGGATTTTGTTGTAGAATGACTACTAGGCCCTTCTAACCCTCTGTTTTTATATTTTTACCCCTGGGTTGTCTGAAAAATTACCAAATGACCCCTGAGGCCTCTGATTTCGCACAAAAGCCCCTGAAATGCACTAAAATTGTGATCTAGCCCTTAGAGTGGCAAGAAATAGTGTTTTAGGCCCCTAAAATTTTCTGAATTCACATTTAGGATCCTGGGACAAGCTGTTATATTATTTTAAGACATGGAATGGATCTGTTTAATTACTGAAACACCCCTAGAACTTTTGGTAATTGCAAAACAACCCTTGGAGTATTCTATTTTTGCATTTTAAGCCATTATCCTTGCTGGAATATAACAAAATAGCCCCTGCCCATGCTGATAATTACCCCAAAACCCCTAAAGTTGGCTGAATTCATTTTATAACCCCTATATAGTGCTGTTTCCACCCATTTGGCCCCACAACATGCTGATTTTACACTTAGGGCCCTAGTGATTGCAGATTTTACATAGAATACCTTCATAAATGTCTACATTAACTTTTAATGCTGATTTTAACATCATAAGTAATTCTCTAGGCCATTACAACATAGTTGCCACCTAAAGTAATTAAATAAAATGTATTTTTAACAAAGTAAATATGTAGGATTTGTGGTATGAATATGTATTATTTATGTTGGACAATTTGCACTATGTCTCATTACTTTCTTGTTATTTGACTACGCTTACGATGAATTGGATAGCCCCGATCCCAGAGCTGGCCTTTAATTTGCAAGATCAAGACTATGACGTCAGAGAGCGGCAGCTACTTTCCGGAGGCGAGTGCCCTTGACCACATTGCCCCTATTTTAGAATTTTAGTTACAAATTTGCATGCGTGTCTTAATATGAATTCCCATGATAGGAAGTTTACTAGAAATTCCATTTTATTCCTTGTAGCCTGGAAAAGGGATTTGGTTGGGATTTACTTTATGTCTTTTACTCATGCTTAGCCCTGCTTAGATGATGGGATGGGAGAACTCTACATTAATGTTATTACCATAATCTTTGAGATGTTGTTGTGGTACTATGTATGGTATATACATGGAGAGTAGGGATAGGAATCTTGCAGGCTGGTTGGTATACGGTTGGTGCGTATGCACGAGACTCGGGCTGGTGGTTAGCGCCTGCGTAGATTCTAAGGACCGGTTCGTGATATCCTAGGATCTAGCTATGTTGTGCCACCAGAAGACCAGTATGGAGCGGTTTGGCCAATTAAGTTGACTTCTACCTTATCTTGTGTACACCATTGAGATGTTTGTGTGGCGGGAGGGGGGGCTTTTGCAGCGGAGGTAAAATAGACTACAAGTATGCTGTTAGCGGTGAAACCTTAGCGGGTGTACAAGGATTTGATAGTGCAATGTAAAGGCCTCATAGTGATCCCCTGGTCACATACCATAGGAAGTGTTAGATGTGATTCACGATCACGGGCAATCAGGGAGACTTTAGTCAACTTGGTGACAAGGGACGAAATCACGACTTGTGGGTAAAGGGTACAAACTCTGCAAAGTCAAAACTGTCTAGACAGTCGTGCTCACGGTCAAGAGCGGGATAGTAACTCCTTCATGATTAGTTGGGTATGGGGGAGGTTGGTTGTATTTTGTTTGCAGTGGGACTGGATTTTGGTGACACATGGTGGGGTATTCACCTAGTAACTAGGATGCTAATACAACTTAGGGATAGGATGCTGCATAATGCTTTTAGCCGAGTGGGCTTTCCTTGGTTTTGCCTACATGTCATATATTTCCCTCACTCGTTGAGTACTCTATGTACTCATGCGTCTTTGTTGCCTCTTTTTGGAAATAACTTTTTCTCAGGCTATGTAGATGGAGTGGAGTATGATGAAGAAGATGGCTTCAACCTCGGTGCGCAGTACTAGGCGGGCGTGCCCCCGGACAACCCCTGTGATGGAGCTCTACACTTAGATTATCCGCTGCTATGTATATTTCCTTTTTACACTATGAGTTCACTATGAGATTGTAATAAACTTGGCTTTTATATAAGATACATCATTTATGTTAACACATGTATGGTTTTCTGATCCTGGCATACATGTGTAGTGTGTCTAGTTTGTTTTACAGGAACCAGGCGTGAGAGAATGTTATCAGAGCCAGGTTGTCCATAGGACACAAACATAGTTAGAAAACGGTTGCGAATTTAGAAGTATATTCCCATATAGGGGTCACCTTGTCGTAAAAATGTAAAATTTGACATCTTTTGCCCCGTAATGATATGGGATGCTTTGTTTGATAAATTGATAGTAATGTGTTGACTTGCTATATTTCAAATATATATGAGAGCTTTTATTTAATTATTCTTCTCAATTGTCTAATCCTAACCCTTGTTCTCACTATCTGGCACTATATATACATCAGATGGCAGGCAGACAACGTGGACGAGGTCGTGGCCGCGAAATGCCCGAGGAGGGTAATGCTCCTCCAGCGTTCTAGATTCCACCCTGGAATGGTTGAGGTGCTTGCGGGGGAGCTGTTCCGCTGGATATGCAGCAGATGATGGCTATGCAGAATCAGCTTCTACAAAATCTGAGTCAAGTGGTGGCCAATATGAATCAAGCTCCTCCACCTCCACCACCGCTAGTGCCTAAACTCCGGTCCAATCTGAGGGACCTTCAGAGTACTCATCCACCAGTGTTCTTGAACTCCGTGGAGCCACTAGATGCTGATGATTGGATGAAGTCGATTGAAAGCAAGCTGCAGTTAGTTCAGTGTCAGGGTCGGGAGATGGTTCTGCTTGCCTCCCACCAGCTTTCAGGTCCTGCAGCAGATTGATGGACAGCTTACACGTCCGCCCATGAGGAGCCACAGAGTATCACTTGGGAGGAGTTCACACAGATCTTTCACAGTCACTATGTGCCAGCTGGGGCAATAAAGATCAAGCGGAAGGAGTTCGAGTCTGAGGTAGGGTGTAACACTCTCAAATTCATTTCCATACATTGCATACATTTTTCATGTATAGAAGCATTATAAAAGAAGTAGAAATGGAGAAAGAACCCTAGCAATGGAGAAAGAACTATAGAAATGGAGAAAGAACCATAGAAATGGAGAAAGAACCATAGAAATCGAGGAAGGAACCATAGAAATGGAGGAAAGACCACAGAAATGGAGAAGGGAATATAGAAATGGAGAATGGGGCATAGAAATGAAGAAGGGAAATATATAAATCGAGAATGGGGCATAGAAATGGAGAGGGGAATGTAGAAATGGAGAATGGGACATAGAAATGATGTGGAATGGGAAAAAGATAGCTGAAATGAGCCATTCCCAAATTTCCCCAAAATTTCCTAATTCCCCAATTCTACAAAAGGGGAATTTTCCCCACATTTGGGGGGATAAAATCCCCAAGGCTGCCGCACCTAACTAAGGGGATAAGTTGGTTGAGGTCCAAATTAACTAGGACTCTTATTTGAGTTCCAATTAGAGCAGGAATCCTCTTTTCCCCCTTATAAATATAACCCCCACCCCCTGGCCGCACCCCTCTCTATTTTTGACGTCCCCCTGCTGCCAAGCCCCTTCCCTGCTGCCAAGTCGCCAAGTTCCCCCTTACTGGAATTTGGCTGCCGTCGAGCCCCGTCACGCCCCACCGTCACCGGGGAAGAAGCCTGACGATCTGACCTACCCTAATGTTCCATAGAAAAATTCCCCACTGTTGACATTGCTAGGATAAAGGCCCTGTCACAAGGAGGATGTGAGGTAGGTCTTCATTACCCATCTTACGACATTGCCGCTGTTTCTACGCATCCGTTTTCTTTGCCCCCTTCGAGCAGAAACTTTTGCGAGTGGACAGATCACGTTTTGATCGATTTTTTACGGTGGAATTGATCTAGATCTTGAGTCAAGATCATCACCGCATCCACACTTGATCTCTACACCCTTGTTCATCATAAAACCCCATAAAATCCCATTAAAACATGCAAGAACACGTACAAACTGGTTTAATAGAACAGCACCATAGGATTTGCATTCATCTACCCCATTCATCTTGAGTAAAGATTCTGCATGATGATTGATTGCTGTGAATTTTGTGTATGTGTGATCTTGAATAGAAGGACAAGCTCAAGAGGCCATCTACGAGAAACTACAGCACCAAGACTTTGAGATGCTTGAACAACAAGAACCACGGGAGCAAGGCAAGTGCCCCTTGACCATATTGATCCCATGTTTTGAAAATGTTTTGTTTGCAAAAGCTCGTATGCTTGAGTCAACTTGATGGGACAACCTTTTATAGGAGTTTACTAGTTTTGTTAACCATAATTGTCACCGGTAAAGTTGATGAGTCGGGTATGGTCGTTTTCCCTTTTTGTTTCGCTTAATTAACAAGATACGGAAAGCTGAATTAAAACATGGTTAGCTACTGCACTCATATGAAAAATGATGATGAGAACGTGATGATGTTAAGTAGCATGGAATCGGGGAGATCTAGGAAAGCTTGATTCGTGGATGTTGCTGAATGAGATGGTGGTTTACTTGCCGTAGATCTATGGACCGGTTCATGCCAGCACATGCCAGGAAAACAGTGCCACCACAAGGCCAAATATGTGTGCAGCTTAGCTGACTAATTAGATGTGTTGCTAGCTTGTTTTGGACCGTGGATGGCGCGGGGAATTGGAGTCAAGGAGGACTGCCCTGGTAACTACATGGCACAAGCGGGGGCCCGTGGGGTGGCAGAAGGGTGATTCTAGCCTGCCGGTGAAACCTCAGTGGGTCCGTACATCTAGTAGCCCCTTTGTAAAGGCTGTTTTGTGATATCTTGGCCATACACCGACGGTTGTGTACTGGTATAATGGAGGTTCTGCAGTCGCCGATTGGTGACGAAATCATGAACTTGTGGGTAAATTGGTGCCACCTCTGCAGAGTATAAAACAATCATGATAGCCGTGCTTCCGGTCACAAGCACCTAGCCAACTTACATGATTAGAGGCAAACATGGGATGTTTATTCGGTTATGGGTATGGTATGGTCATTGGGATTGGTTTTGGGACTGTTTTGAATCATGAAAATGAATTTGGTTTCGGTTATATGAATATGAGATGGTTATGAATATTTATGAGTATGAGATGAACTTGAGAAAGATTATTGGCTGGTTAATACTTGATAAATGGTGAATTATGATGAAAGAATGTTGCTGTTTTACTTGGTTATATTGGGATTAAATTCATCTAGACTTAGTAGCTGTTTTTACCATGTTTGTGAAATAAAATTTGCTTGCTGCAATGAGCCTTTTTATTTCCTACCTTGTTGTAAGCTACATGTCATACTTTTCCCGCACTTGCTGATTACGACATGTACTCACACTTGCATTACCACATAAACATCAGCTACAGGAGATGAGTATTTTGAGGACCATGTGGAGTACTAGGCGTGCGAACTACCGTCAACATGCCTGTGGAGTTGAAGTTGGAGCCTGCTGTCTTTAGTCACTTTCCGGTCGTTTATAATCTTCCGCTGCAAGAATAAGATAGACATTTATGTGTGAGACATTGAGTCATTGTAATAAAGTACTTAAACACTATTTATTCGTGGTTATATTCTGAATTCAGTTTGTGGATTACATGTGTATATGTGATGAACATTCTGGGCACACATATGCATTCACTTGATATTATTTTTGGAACCGGGTGTCACAGATTGGTATTAGAGCCATGTTGACCGTAGGACGCAAGCCTAGGTAGAATGGACATCCTAAAACACATAGGAACACCCCTCTAAACTGCTATTTTCAAAAATTGCTTGCTGCTGCACTTTATTTGTCAATTCGGCCACCGCAAAGTGCTATTTTCAACCCCTCTTTTTCTCTTCTTTTGGACAGCAACACTTTTGCTTTTTTGCTTCATAGCTTCTGAAGTTTTGGAGTATTTTCTTCTTCTGTAAAGCTTATTATGTCTTATTTATAGATGCCGGTGATTAGTAGCACAGCACGCATAAGGTGTCTGATGGACCATATTGGCAGGAGGTCAAGATGGAACCTCATAATGAAGAGGAAGTCAATATCTCTATGCATGAGGAAGAATATCCGGAAGAGGTGGAACCATTCAAAGACGATATGGAGGATAATCCACAAGAACGACATTGGTACGCACCTCAGGAGGAATTTCATGCGGGCTTACACACCGTGGAGCCTCATGAAGCTATGTAGGAAGGAGATGAATCCGAAGAGGAGCCACCCCATTCTGAGGCCAATAATGAAGGTGATGAATGGGCCAACCGTTCAGTTAAAGAATTCCGGTCCGACGGAATGGAAGGAGGACACATATCCAAAGAGCTCAAAGAATTTCTGGATTGCTGCAGCCTATATCCGGAATATCTTCTCAAGAAAGTCCCTCGTCTTGGACATGAAGAGTGGAAGGCTGAAGTAACCATCCTATCTAAAGGTAGGGTTGTAACTCGGCACTTTCCACCCACATGGAGAGCTACAAGGGAAGAAGCTATCGATGATTCTGCATGGGATGCACTCACCGGACTGTGCTACGCCTTTCGTGAGCAGCTTGAGAACACTACTTTTGAGCTGCACCCGTATCGGAAGAGTGGTACAAGGGAGATCATGGTACCCCATAAAGGAGCTCTTTCCAACCCACAAGCTGCTGACAAGTCTAAGGGGTTGCTCCTGGAGTTAGGAAACCGCTATGTAAGCGCACAAGAAGAGATTCGTTACCTCCGCAAGAAGTTGTACATGCTGGAAAAACAGGAGGAGACTCGTGCCAACGCGGGAGCAAATGGAGCACCAGCGTCATCTATCCCTACATGGACTGCCGACTCACCGTGGCGTGCGCCCATGTATGGACCACCCCCGTTACACGGCGAGAACAGCACCGGTTCTCACGATTAAGTTTAGGTTTCCCATTGAATAAGCTGTAATAGGATCGTTTAGATCGTAGTAGGATGAAATAAGACTGGTGTGCAGAATTTAATGATGATTGACTGTGTTTGTGTACTGGTGTGAGTTGTGGGATGCTTCGGTGAATGTCCACATCAATAAATAGTGGAGAGATGTGAGATGCTTCAGCACGTGTTCACATCCTCATATAGGCTGATATTAATAAAAGAAGTTGCTTAGTTAATACACCTTGATGCATATAGTTGGGGAATCACTTCTTTCAATTCTAAATTCTATTCCGAGAGTAAGCCTTGAAGTAAGGGGGGTAGACTTTCTTGCCAACCTTATTGTCTTGGATTCCCAAGGAATTGACATAATACTTGGAACGAACTGGTTAAGCAAGCACAACGGAGTGATTCAATGTGCTCAGAGGATCGTGGAGTTGACGAGTGAGAACGGTACTCGTATTGAGTTTGAAGCAGCCCAACCTACAATCAAGAAGGCAGTGCTGAACCACATCGAAGAAGCAACATTGGAAAGCATTCCGGTGGTTCGACAATATTCAGATGTGTTCCCAGAAGAACTTCCAGGTATGCCACCTGACCAGGACATTGAATTTGCCATTGATTTAGTGCCGGAACTGCACCTATAGCGAAGAGGCCGTATAGGATGCCTGCTAATGAATTAGTGGAGCTCAATAAACAAATTCAGGAGCAGCTAGAAAAGGGTTTTATACGCCCAAGCTCGTCACCATGGGTAGCCCCCATGCTCTTCGTAGACAAGAAGGATGAGACCTGAAAGATGTGTGTGGATTATAGGTCTCTCAACAAAGTGACGATCAAGAATAAATACCCGCTGCCCCGCGTAGGGGACCTGTTCGATCAAATGAAAGGTGCTTGAATTTTCTCCAAGATTGATCTTCGGTTGGGGTATTTCAAGCTGAAGATTAAGCCTTCCGACATACCCAAGACTGCATTTCGAACACAGTATGGTTCATATGAATATACCGTTATGTCTTTTTGGTTGACGAATGCACCCGCATACTTTATGTACCTCATGAATAGGGTCTTCATGGAGTACTTGGACAAGTTCGTCGTGGTTTTCATTGATGACATCATGGTGTGTTCATAAAGCGAGGAAGGACATGAAGAACACTTAAGGTTAACATTGCAGAAAATGTGAGAGCATCAATTGTAGGCTATGTTCAGAAAGTGTCAATTTTGGCTAAAGGAGATATCGTTTCTAGGCCACATCATCTCCGAGGGAGGAGTATTGGTTGATCCTGGAAAAGTGGGAGATGTTCTGAAGTGGAACCAACCGCAATGAGAGATATTCGGAGTTTCCTTGGGATGGCTGGATACTACCACCGGTTCATCAAGGATTTCTCCAAAATAGTGAAGCCTATGACTGAATTGCTAATGAAGGGGAAAGCATTTCAGTGGACATCAGCGTGTCAAAAAACCTTTGAGGAGCTAAAGAAGAGATTAACCACAGCGCCGGTTTTGGTATTGCCGGACGTGAGTAAGAGCTTCGACATATATTGTGAGGCATCAAGACAAGGGCTTAGATGTGTGCTCATGCAAGGAGGACAAGTGGTAGCCTATGCATCGAGACAACTAAAGAAACATGAGCTGAATTATCCCATACATGACATGGAACTTGCAGCCGTGGTACATGCTTTGAAGATTTGGAGTCATTATATCCTCGGCCACTGATGTGAGATCTATACGGATGACAAAAGCCTCAAGTATATATTCACGCAAACAGATCTGAATTTGAGTCAATGTCGATGGTTCGAACTCATCAAGGATTATGATGTTGGAATCAACTATCACCCCGGAAAGGCCAATGTAGTAGCTGATGCGTTGAGCCGAAAGGGAGCATGTCACCAACTCACAGTTCGGGAGCTGCCACCCGAGCTACGCAAGGAGTTCGAACGGTTACATCTCAGGTTCTTGAACGAGATGGAGGTGATAGAAATGAACTCCTGGCTGGAACAAGAGATACGAGATGGCCAAGAAACGGATGAGGAAATCAAGGAAATCAAGGAAAGAATCCAACAAGGCATAGAGAAGGATTTCAAGGAAGACGAGAAAGGCACGCTTTGCTTAGAGAAAAGGATTTGTGTGCCTAACGTGAAGCACATCCGCGATACGATATTAAAGGAGGCACATGACTCACCTTATTCCATAGATCCCAGCTGTACAAAGATGTACAAGGACTTGAAAACTTGCTATTGGTGGGATGGTATGAAAAGGGACATAGCTGAATATGTTGCCTTATGCGACATGTGCCAACGAGTGAAGGCCAAACATCAAAGACCCGCTGGACTGTTGCAGCCATTGAAAGTACCCGAGTGGAAGTGGAAAGACATCAGCATGGATTTCATTGTCGGACTGCCATGTACTCAGTCAGGTTACGACTCTATTTGGGTTATTGTGGACAGGTTGACGAAAACAGCCCATTTCCTTCCTGTTAGAACCAAGTACCACGTTGCACAACTAGCCGAGCTGTATATGGAGCAAATCGTGTGTCGCCATGGAGTTCCGAAGAGGATAGTTTCAGATCGAGGTTCTCAATTTACCTCTAGGTTCAGGAAGAAGCTGCATGAAGCCATGGGTACACGACTGAATTTCAGCTCCGCTTATTACCCGCAAACCGACGGGCAAACTGAGAGGACAAAACAAATTTTGGAAGACACGTTGAGAGCTTGCGCCTTGAAACATGGGCCTAGCTGGGATAGGAGCTTGCCGTATGCTGAATTCTCATACAACAACAGCTACCAAGCCAGCTTGAAGATGTCACCTTTCAAAGCATTGTATGGTAGACGGTGTAGAACGTTGCTGTTCTGGAATGAGACCGGAGAAAGACAAGTGTTTGGACCCGAAGTGCTGCAAGATGTTGAAAAACAAGTCCAAACGATATGAGAAAACTTGAAGGCTGCTCAGTCACGACAAAAAGGTTATGCGGACAATAGGCGAAGAAGATTGACCTTTGATGTGGGAGACTTCGTGTATCTTAAAGTATCGCCTATCCGAGGCCAACGACGGTTCAACGTCAAATGCATGTTAGCACCTCGCTACATCGGGTCATTCAAGATTTTGGGCAAGCAAGGAGAGGTAGCATATCAACTAGAGCTGCCAACGCACCTCTCCGACGTGCACAACATGTTTCACGTATCCCAACTCAAGAAGTGCTTGAGAGTACTGGAAGAACAAGTACTGATGGATGAGCTCGAACTTCAAGAGGATCTGACTTACGCGGAGCACCCCATCAAAATTTTGGACTTGAAGGAAAGGGTCACGAGGAACAAAGTTATCCGTTGGTGCAAGGTACAATGGAGCCATCACACGGAAGCCGAAACCACATGGGGGCATGAGGAAGATCTCAAGGCAGAATTTCCTCATCAATTCTCCACTATCGAATCTCGAGGGCGAGATTCGGTTTAAGGGGGATAGGTTTGTAACACCCTCAAATTCATTTCCATACATTGCATACATTTTTCATGTAGAGAAGCATTATAAAAGAAGTAGAAATGGAGAAAGAACCCTAGAAATAGTGAAAGAACTATAGAAATGGAGAAAGAACCATATAAATGGAGAAAAACCATAGAAATGTGTAAGGGCCTCAGTTTTTGACACACATTTGCAGTGTTCATCACCACACACCTCATTTGAGGAAGGATGATGAACACAAATGAAGAGCAAGTAACAATTATCAACATGCTCATTAGAGAACAAACTCACACATTGCAAAAGTGGTATTCCCCACATGTGATATATATGGGCTGGACATATGAAAACTCCTACACTTTACTAAGGATGTCCATGCCAAGTTTCACCCAAATTCAAAACCTTTTTGAGGTCATTTTGGGTATAGTTAGGAAGAGGGCAGTTTGAAACCATATTCAAATTCAAACTGTTTTTATCCCATGAATTCAAAAGTGGGAGGCATATTCTTACTCAGCACATTTTTGTGAGCTCACACACCAATTTTCACTCCATTTGGAGTTGATCTTGACATGAGCTAAGTGGAAGAAATTCAAACTTTATTTGAATTTCAAACTGAACTTGTGCTGAAATTCATTCAAACCAAACCTCATTTGAACTTTGATCAATTCAAATGGCTCATGGGTGAATAATTTGAATTGCCAAGGGTAGTATGGGGTTCACTGTTTACAACAGTGATTAGGAGTAAATTTCAGAGGTTAAAACTGGAAGTGGGACCCACATGTCAGCCACTGCTCAGATCAAACCGACTGAGACTTTTTCACTCGGGTCGCCGAGCCGCAGCGGTGATCGCCACCGAGGGCAGCCGCCGCGCCAGCAGCTGCTTGCCCACGCGCGGGCGTGAGGCGGTGCAGAGCCTTCTTAAGGCGCGTGCCTCCTCCTCGGCCGAGGCACCGCCGTTCTTCCCCGCAAGAACTCAGCGCCGGCCGAAAACTTCCGCAGCTCGGACTCGATCAGAGAACGCCGATCGCAGCTCCCTCGGTCCACTCCAGAGCCCCAGCAAGGTACTAGAGACCTTCCTCTGTCCTCCCCGTTGCTAGAACTCAGTCGAAACCGATTGATATCGGCTGTGCCGAAAGATCAAATTCGGGACTTGGAACCGCCGCACCCCGGGCTCTCATGGACAGCCCAACCAGGGCGCTGTCACGCCCGAGCCAAGGCACCCTTGGACGCGCTGGTGAACGGTGCTGCTCATCCCCGAGCCACAGCTCGAGTGGTTGCTCACCGGCGGCGAATTTCCACTTTTTCCCTTTCTGTGTGCAGAACGACCTTCAGGTATGATTCTGTTTAATTCGTGCTCTAAAATGGATTAGAGGGCCTCAAGCCGCTCTCACACGAGCTAGACACGGTAACGCACAAGTTGCCTTCACAACTCTGGGCCGGAGAACCTCTGTACCCGGCGTAATTTGAGGTCTACCAATGGCGGAATGAACGGGCGGCATCGGGGGCACGGTGAGGACCTATTTCGGGCCTTCCCCGAGCTGTCTCGAGCTCATGTCGACCTTCTCTGAGGTCCACTGATGCTCCCCGACCGATTTCCCAAGTAGTTGAGGTGCTAGGGAATTCAGCCGACATGGCCGAAGTCGTTCCGAGGTGGCGGCTCGTCGCCGACCATGCTCCGGCCATTGTCATGATCAGCTGACCCTAGAATCCTGTTCCCCGAGTAAAAGTAGGCAGGGGCGGCCAGAATCGAGAAGTTTGGAGCTGTACAGAAGCCGGCGGCGAGCTCTCCGGCTAGGTCCCTCGGCGGCGGAGCGCGGGCGTCGCGAGGTTGAAGAAGGGGGTGGACCCCAGCTGTCAGCGGGAGATATTTTGAATCGGGATCCGGCTGCGGCCGGGATCGGGTGTGCTGACGCGCAAAATCATTGTGGGCCGCGGTGTGCTGTCGCCTCGGCGTGCGACGCGTGTCCCCTGGACCCACGCGCGAGTTTAAACTTTTTCCCGATTTTCAAATTTCCTTCAAACTTCAAAACCTTATAACTTTGGCTAGAAAGCTCCAAATCGAGTGAACCAAATTTTGTTGGATTCAGCTACCTGAGCACTTTCTAGCAAACCAAGGTTCACTTTTTGAAAACTCTTATTTCTCCAGAATTAATTCCTCAAAATTTAAACTGTTAGGAATTTTAACTGGAGAATCCTTTGGAGGAAGATCCTGAAATTTTGCTGGGATGTTCACCAAAATATTCCTGAACTACCATAAAAATTTCAGATCCATTCGAGCTCATTTGATCCACCTAATTGTGTGATTAGTGAAACTGTTCCAGAGAAAATAGAAAATGTTCAGAAATATTTTCAGAATTTTCTCTGAAATTGTTTAGCTCATATCTTTAGCTAAGAACTTCCAAATTAAGTGAGACCAACTCCATTAGAACCCTCTGAAAATCTAGTTTTCAGAAAGTCATAGTTTGTTTCATGAAAATTTCTAGAACACCCTAAGAGTTCCAATTAAGGTCAAGGACATAATTAATTGTGGAGGGCTCAAATGGGCTTTGCTGCAATTAAAACTTGACCAAGTCTCTGTTTAAGTTGTAACCAAGCCACAGTAAAAGTTTCACAGTCATTAGGTCAGTCTAGCAAGGGTTATAGACTTCACAACTTCAAAGTTAATACAAATGCATTTAAATTGATACATATATTGCTCTTATCATGTAGTCGCTAAGGTCGAGGAGGAACCCGAAGTCCTAGACTTTGTTACTCCGGAGGAACAGCTAGCCTACGACCAAGAGCAGCAAGGCAAGCTCCGGTTTGCATTAACCTTTTTACAAATGTTTATTGTTTTGAGCACATCTTTGAATATTGTTGTGATTCTTTGCATTAGAGTCTTGATTGGAAACCCAACTGCATAGCCAAGAAAACCATGGGTTGGGTTTAGGATTGAAAACCTCGTTAGCCACTGCATTGCTAAGATAGAGTAGGATTCGGTACAAGTCGAGTAGTTGGAACTACTCGCGAGCATAGGCTAGAGGCACTCGACTCGGGTAGTGATAGCACATGAAACACATGGCAAGAAAATGAGACCAAGCGGAGGTTAAGGGCAGCAGGACTTTGGGGCCTGTGTGCTGTAGCTCCACTTGTGTCGATTGAGGACCGAGCCGTGTGCGGGCCTGTTGAACAAGCTAGAACAGTACCGAAGACCTACCGGCTATATGGGAACTGGGAAACTGATGTAACTCAGGTAGTTGGGTGTTGAGGCATAGCTGATCGTTCAGAGGGTAGGTTGAGAGCTCGAAGTGTAAATCGGCTGGCGGCACTGAGATGCGCGTGCAGAGACCTCTTGCTCGGGACGATTGGACTGGTTCAACATTTGGCTAACGGGTGAAAGGTAGTCGCGTACGGCGTCCGTGATGGTTGTTGTAGGCAACCTCGAGTACGGGCGTACGTGACGGGTTGTTCGGGTAACCCTGCAGGTGTAAATCGATTATAATCGCCGTCCCTCACGGTCAGTGAGTACCACTTGTTCACTGTACCATGACGTAGAAAGAACAGGCTAGTCACATGTTAAAATGTTGCTGATTGAAAGCTGGACATTGATTGTTAATGATATGCTGTAGCTTAGAGCTAACTAAAGTTCTTTTCAACTTTGGGCAAAGTACATGAGAGAAATGCGTTTCTTGTTTGATTGCGGCTCTCTCATGTGCCTTAGCGTAAGGTTCTCCACAACCTGCTGCTAAAACTTGAAAGTAAGGTTCTACTAATTAGGCGAGTCCTTGCAAATGATTTTTACCTCATGTAACCCATTACCCTCATGTAGAAGTTCCATGTTTAGGTGAGACGGGTCAGACTTGCTGAGCCTTCGTGCTCACTGCTTGTGTTTGAAGCTTTTGCAGGGTTCTATGAGGAAGGGACTCCCGAAGAGGAGACGGAACCCCAGGAGGGGAACCCCGTCGAGTGGGAGTCGTGCACGCCGCAGAGTTAGTGTGCGTGTGTGCTAGCAAGGACACGTTCGAGGGCTGAACGTGCACTTGATGCTTAGTCTACGCCCGCGAGTGTAGACTGAACTTATTTTGCTGTGAACATGTTCATAAACTTGTTTATGTAATAAAATTTTTGCTTCTGCTTTGTACCTTTGACGTGTGTTATCCGGTGCTGTGCAACGCAGCACCCCTCAGCGTGATCCTGGCTCGACAGGACCAATGGGGTCGTGTCAGCGTTGGTATCAGAGCTCGCTTGAGGTTTAACACAGTACAAAGGTCTTCTTTTTCAAAAATCCAGTGAGGAACGAGTTAGTAGCCCGTATAAGGATGTTATTAGTATATAGAAAGTGGCATATTAACCTATTTGTTATGTCGGAAAAATCGTGCATCTCGGGACGTTCATGTCTTGGGGGGTGCACGTAAGCGCTGTCCACCAGTGCGCACAAGCTGAAGGGTGGAGCCCCACGGGTGGCAGGTAACCCAACCCGCTTTAGTATCCTTTATGACTCTTCATGTCGTCTGGGGTATTCGAGCAACGTCTGTCCCTGGCGTGCGTGGTGCAACATGGGAGACCCCGTCACGTGGTCTGAAACGTGAACACGTAACTCAAGGCGTGGTTGGCTTGAAAACATCCGGGCGAGTGATGACGGCCGGGTGTATGAACTGTATGGATTCCGGGCTCGGTGTGCAGCCGAGTCTGATGATTGTTTGAGTTTATGCAGGTAGCCTGAACACGAAACGGTAGACGTGTAGCATCCGTGTGCGAGTGACCTTTAGTGCCACTGAAATAACGAAGCCGGCTAAGTCCGGTATAGGTTTTTCTTTGTGAGGACGTAGTACCGACATAATCTGGTGACGCATCGACGTCACACCCAACTAAATGAACATCTTCATTGTAAAAACTGGAAGGTTTTGATCCAAAGTAGTAAAACTTGATGTAACTCCTTCCCTTGAACAGGATATTCAAAGTTAATAAGTTTTCAACTTATAGGTTGTTAAGGACAGAGCACTCTGTTTTCAGCTGAAATTAAGGCTGAAGTTAACCAGAGGTTAGAGGTTGAGTTCTTTCGAGGTTGGGGTCATATGATACATTTCTGGAAAAGCTTTGGAAGAGTTTTACCACTTTTCTGTTGAGGTCCAGAGGTGTTTCATCCCTTAACCACTCGAAAAATACAGTAGAGTTGAAACTGTCCAGAAAACAGGACAGAGCAATGACTCTCTGTAGACTCTCTGTAAATTAAGCATAACTTCCTGCATAAAAATCCAAAAATAGAAAATGAGGTAGTTATGGAAAGCTTATGAGATAGGTTACAACTTTGTAACAGAAAGTTTTGTCAGATTAGGAACAGAAGTAACTGGGATTCTTGGATCAAATCAGTACCTAAGGCAGGGAGGTGCTGTCCAATTGTTTCCAGAAATTCTGTTAACTTTGACATCTCATAACTTTTGAACCAGGACAGATATTAGGCCAAGCAAATACTTTCTGGAAAGCTATTGAAGTTAAATTTAACTTTTATGTTGAGCTCCATAGTTAGTTTTTCCTTTAACATGGCCCAAATCAGGTTGAAATGGAAACAGGTCAGGGCTGTCATGGGAACAGCAGATCAGCAGTCAAATTTGTTTAAAATTTGAACAATGTTTCCAAGTTTTGTGGGTTCAATGACATGTCTTATGTTATAACTCAATGGTTTACTGTTTAAATAAATATTTGATATTTCTCAAATATATTTTTACAGATGACAGCAGATAAACAGTTGGAGAACGGGTGGGTGGTTTCCCACTGTTCTGACCGTAGCGGCTACCCGGAAGCATTGTGGCAAATGCTCCAATGTTTCGGGTACAACCAGATGCCGCAATACTTCGCCAAGGAAGAAGGCGAAGAGGGGAACAAGATGTGACGATCCATGTCGAGGTTCCTGCAGGACCTACGCCACCCGGTTGGGTGCCATTCACCGTCACGGTGAGAGGAAGACAACCGGAAGGGATGTGGCAAGTGGCAGCCCGTGACACTATGTCATGTTTCTGCCAACTACACGTGCAGGCTATGGAGGGCACTCCATACGCACTCGTTCCGGTGGAGGGACGAGCTCAGCATGTGTGGGAAGAGAGGTACCTGGAAGCAGTGGACCCGAGTTGCCCAAGGTACAATCCCGCGGAGGCAAATCTCAGCCTCCAGATGAGGGCGGGAAACGCCGTGATGGACAGCCGAGCTGTTCATACGGAGCATCTCGCCACAAAGCTCAAGGAGAGCACAAGCCGTGGAGATCATTTCGAGAGTGCTCACAGCGCACTCCGCAATGTGCTCCTTCCGACGATCAAGCGACTGAATGAACAGCACCATCAGTTGCATCGTCTGAAGAAGGCGAAGAGAAAAAGCCGTGTCGACATCGCGGCGTTACAAGAACTGGTGCAGACCCTAACCCAGCAGAATGAGGACCTTACTCAAGAGCGGGACGACGCTATCGAGGAAGGACAAGGCTGGGAAGAGGACTACAACCAAGCTATGGACGAGGCGCATGCTTTGCAGGACCTCGTGCCCCCGGTGTTAGGCGTACCGGTGGTCTTGAGTCTTCCAGCAATGGGAGAACCCGGAATGGGAGAAGAGGTGGTAGATCCCGAGCCACCAGCAGAGGTACCGGAGGAGTACGACCCACAGGAGGTCGAGTTCTACTCCGAGTAGGGGGTTACGGTTGCCAAGTAGGGCAGCTAGGGTAGTGTAACCCAACTTTTGTAATCGGTGACATGTCATGTAGGCAGTAGCGTATGTACAGGTAGTGATAACATGAGCACGACTTCTCGGAGACCCGAGAATAACGTATCTTGTATAAAGTTTATGATTTATCAATATATGTGAATGTTGTGCAAATTAATCATGCGTCGCTTCAATACCTACTGTTGCTTATGGAAATTTTAAGTAAGACATGTGCTAATCGCTGCTGTTTTGAATTTCAGAATGACGCGTACTCGTGCCAACCCTGACGTTGGGGGTACCAGTCAAGGGGGAGAGACCTCCCAACCACCTCCTGAGGACTCCTCGGGACAACAACAGCAACAGCAGCAACAGCAACAGCAAACACCGCCACCGCCACTGCCAACGGTTACATTGGCCGACATCGTCGCGGAAATGGCGGGTTCACATCAGCAGCACACGGAGCTGCTGCAAACTTTAATTGCGAATACGTCTCGCCCAGAGAGACGTCAAGATCGTGAGGAGCGCCAACAGAGCTCCTACTCTGACTTCCTGGCGACTCATCCCCCTGTATTCTCAAGGGCGGATGAACCACTTGACGAGGACAACTGGCTCCGCGCCATAGAGATAAAGTTCGGGCTGCTCCAAATCAGCGAGCAGCGCAAGACTCAGTTCGCGGTCCAGCAGCTCCAAGGATCCGCGAGCGCGTGGTGGGCCAACTTCTGTGCTTCACAGCCCACCGACCGAGTGATGACCTGGATGGAGTTCCGGACGGCCGTCAGGGCCTATCATATACCGCCAGGTCTGATGAAGAGGAAGACGCAGGAGTTCTTACACCTGCAACAAGGGAGCCGGAACGCGCTGGAATACACCAGGGCGTTTAATAATCTCGCGCTGTATGCGTCGTATCATGCTGATACCGACGAGAAGCGGCGGGACCATTTTTACCAGGGGCTTAACCCGCTCCTGAAGGACAAGTTGGTGATGTTCAATCGCGGCAGCCTCAACGACATCATTGATGCTGCGATTGTTCAGGAGGACTCCGGCAAGGAGTTGGCGGCGGCAGAGCGAAAGCGAAGCGCGCCGCAGAGCAGCGGAGAAGGAGGCGGTCCTTCTTAGAAGTTTCGGATGGTGAATCACCCACCATCAGGTCCACGCTGGCAGCCACCACAGCGGTCGATGCCGTTCCGCAGTCGGCCGTACTCTTCACCGGCATTCCGGCCGGCACTGCCAGTACCACCGCAACAACAATAGCAGCAGCGGACGATGCCGCGTGCGTTTGCACCTCAGCAACGCATGCCGGGCTTTCATCCACCGAGCACTCCACCAGCAGCGGCCACATGTTACAAGTGTGGTCGTCCAGGGCACTTCGCGAGCAGTTGCCCGGAGAGGCAAGGCGGCGGAGTGGCACCACAGTTTCCGGGGAGGAATTAACCAAGGAACCCTACTAATGCGCGGCGGGCAAACCCTAGGCCTGGCACCGTCCACCAGCTTGCCATTGAGGACGTGCCGGAGGGCGAGCCAATCCTTGCGGGTATGTTCCAACTCCACCAGCATCCCGCTATAGTACTATTTGATTCAGGCGCCACGCATAGCTTCATTAGCCAAGCTTTCATTGATAAATATAGCTTGCAAATACTACCCACCGATAGTCCTTATGTGATCTGTTCACCGGGTGGGAAAATTTCAGCAAGCATGATGGTCCCAAAAGCGCCATTGTGCTTAGAGGGTAGAGTTTACCCTACATCTCTCATAATCTTAGAGGGACAAAAGGTCGATGTCATCTTAGGGATGGCGTGGTTAAACCGCCACGGCGCTGTTTTAGACACCGTCCTCCGGATCGTGCACTTGAACTCAGAAGTGCACGAGTCTCACTCATTATTTCTGGACAGTCCAGAAATAAAACTTCCAAGTGTCTAACAAGCCACAACCATCAGATTGGAAGATATTCCGGTGGTCCGAGAGTTCCCTGATGTATTCCGGGACGATTTGCCGGGGATGCCACCCGATAGAGAGGTGGAGTTCAAGATTGAACTTGCACCGGGAACCATGCCAATATCCCGAAGGCCGTACAAGATGGCGCCCAAGGAGTTGGCTGAACTGAAGACTCAGCTCACGGACCTTCTGGAGAATGGTTTTATTAGGCCGAGCTCCTCGCCATGGGGTTGTTCGGCATTATTTGTCAAGAAGAAGGATGAGTGGTTGCGGCTGTGCATGGACTATCGTCCATTAAATGCCGTAACCATCAAGAACAAGTACCCGTTGCCACGGATCGACATGTTGTTTGATCAGTTGGTCGAAGCAAAGGTCTTTTCCAAAATGGACTTAAGATCCGGGTACCATCAGATTAAAATCAGGGCTGAGGACATTCCGAAGACGGCTTTCTCGACGAGGTACGGACTTTATGAGTACCTGGTCATGTCCTTCGGCCTCACCAATTCTCCAGCTCACTTCATGTACTTAATGAACTCGGTATTCATGCCGGAGCTGGACAAGTTTGTCGTGGTTTTCATCGACGACATCCTGGTATATTCCAAGTCGGAGGAAGATCACAAGAAACATCTGCGTATAGTCTTGCAACGGCTGCGGGATCACAAGTTATACGCAAAATTCAGCAAATGCGAGTTTTGGATATCGCAAGTGCCTTTCCTCGGGCATATTATCTCAGCGGAGGGTATCGCTGTGGACCCGAGCAAGATCACTCAAGTGCTGAATTGGAAATCCCCGAGAACTGTTCACGAGGTACGGAGTTTCCTCGGACTCGCGGGATATTATCGGAGGTTCATCCCGAACTTCTCGAAGATTGCCAAGCCAATGACAGAGCTGCTGAAGAAGGCTACCAAATATGTTTGGAGTCCAGCATGTGAAGCAGCATTCAAGGCTTTAGTCAAGCATCTGACATCAGCACCGGTTTTGGCGCAGCCAGACACAACAAAACCGTTTGATGTGTACTGCGATGCATCCGGCATTTGGCTCGGATGTGTGCTGATGCAAGACCGAAGGGTGGTCACGTATGGATCACGGCAGCTTAAGAACCATGAGCAGAATTATCCAACTCACGACTTGGAGCTCGCTGCCGTGGTACTTGCACTGAAGATGTGGAGGCACTACCTACTCGGTAACCTCGTACATTTATATACCGACCACAAAAGCCTCAAGTACATATTCACTCAGAAGGAGCTGAACATGAGGCAACGAAGATGGTTAGAATTGATAAAGGATTACGAGTGTCGGTACCCGCGATATGGGGTACCCCCGCGCACAGGGGAAAATGCCTAAGGGTCTCGCCCTTCTCCGCAGGGAAAGCTCCGAAGGCGCCATGTGTCCAGTGGGGCCGGACCTCCCTCCCCTCAGAGGAGAGCTCCGGGCTCGCCACGTGGCCTACAGCAGCCAGACCTCCCCCCTCCGTGGGGAGAGCTCCGAAGGTGCCACATGTCCTGCGGGGCCGGACCTCCCCCTCCTTAGAGGAGAGCTCCGGACCCTCCACGTGGCCGACAGAAACCGGACCTCCCCCCTCCGCGGGGGAGAGGTCCGAAGGCTCCACGTGTCCTGCGGGGCCGGACCTCCCCCACCTCAGAGGAGAGCTCCGGGCCCGCCACGTGTCCAGCAGAACAGCGCTGCCTGCCCCTGAGCGGTAGGCAGCGGGTGTAAAGACGCCCCATACCTTGTCCGTACAAGGTATTCAAGGCCCGCGCCTTCCCAAGACGCGGAGACGCGGAGCACACCTCTGTCAGGTGCCGTTGCGCCCAGTCGCATCACAGACTGGCGCGCGGTGTCAGGGCCTGCCGGCCAATAAACACAGCGACAAGACATCCCATGCCGCCCCCGCCGTCATCAACCACTATGACTAGCATGCGGCATGGGCAGGGCTGCAAGACGAAGACTCAGAAGTCTTCGTCAGAGACAACTACCGGCATAACTGCAGATACGGTAGATAATAGACAATCTCCCTGGGACCACCTATCGGGTCCCGCCCCTCCCCCCTTGTAAGCCACCCGAGTCTTGGACTATAAAAGGCTCGGGTAGGCAACGTTAGAAAGGGTTCGAACCCTGTTGGTTCGCACTTTGCAACTCATACGCTAGCCATACACTCTCAAGCTGTAACTCACCCCCAAGCTCAGGCCTCCGGCCCCGAGCAGCAAGCAATACAGCGAGCTCCATAGCTCGCCGTGGACGTAGGGTTTTACGCTCCGGCGGCCTGAACCACGTAAAACTCGCCGTGTCAAGCTCTCACTAACTCGTCCATCTGCGCAAGCTCTCCGCTAGAGACTAGCCCCACCGAAAAAAGAACCTCCGCGGGCTGCCCAGTGCAGGCCCGGGGGAAGTGTCGACTGAACACTTCGACATTTGGCGCACCAGGTAGGGGCTTTTCCCCTTGCGCGACGAGTTTCCGCCGACGAAGATGACCAAGCTTCCTTCAGCGGCAAACTCTCCCCCCCCCCCTGCGTCCGCGGCAAACCGTGACCAGGGGAGAGTACATGATGACACACTCAGGACGGAGTGTGTCAGGGCAAGCTGGGAGCCAGCAACCGGCTCTGGCGGCGCCGACCCCAGCAATGCAGGCTCCAACCAGCGTCAGGCCTTCAGTAGCGCCGGGCGTACCCGGTAGGGGTGCGCTAGCAGCAGCAAGGGCGCTACTGCACAATCCGCCTGCTGGGGACGCGCCTCAGGCAGCAACCCAGCAGTGGATTCGCGAGGTAGACCGTCTCGTTGTCACCGCCGCAAACCCTCGACTTCGGCGGGGATGACACTCCGGCGAACCGGCTGTGTCGCTGACGCGCACGCCAACGGTTGACGGGCAGACGGCGGGTTCCAGCTCCACCAAACTTCCGTCGACGGACCTGAGGATAGAGCTGGAACGGTGCCACTTGGGCCAAGATGCCCGAGTGTTCCTCGAGCGACGTCGAGAAAGGTGTCGCACTCAAGAGGCTGGCGACAACATGACGTCGGCCTCGACCCAGCCTGGAGGGCAGACCTTCGCTACGCGAGCTCTGCCCCAGGCGTACGCCGCACAGCATAAGCCACAACCATGTGCTCTGCAAGCGGCGTCCCCGGCCTATGGCGCAACCTTGCCCCTACCGGGGTATACTGTGCCAGGCGCAACCAAGCGTTCGCGGCACCAGTACCTGCACTGGGAGCCAGCAACCGGCTCTGGCAGCGCCGACCCCAGCAATGCAGGCTCCAACCAGCGTCAGGTCTTCAGTAGCACTGGGCGTACCCGGCGGGGGTGCGCTAGCCGCAACAAGAGCGCTACTGCACAATCCGCCTGCTGGGGACGCGCCTCAGGCAGCGACCCAGCAGTGGATTCGCAAGGTAGACCGTCTTGTCGTCGCCGCTGCAAACCCTTAAATTCGGTGGGGACGACGCTCCGGCCAACCGGCTGTGTCGCTGACGCGCACGCCAACGGTTGACGGACAGACGGCGGATTCCAGCTCCACCAGGCTTCCGTCGACGGACCTGAGGACTGAGCTGGAACGATTCCACCTGGGCCAAGACGCCCGAATGTTCCTCGAGCGGCGACGAGAAAGGCGTCGCAGCCAAGAGGCCGGCGTCAGCATGACGATTGCCTCAACCCTGCCTGAGGCGCAGAGTTTCGCCACACGAACTCTGCCCCAGACATATGCCACGCAGCATATGCCACAGCCATATGTCCTCCAAACGGCGCCCCCGGTCTAGGGCGCAACCTTGCCCATACCGGGGTACACTGTGCCAGCAGCGAACCAAGCGTTCGCGGCACCAACATCTGCAGCAACAGGGGCAGGATGTATGGCCCTGGAGCCCCACCTCCGCTTCACGAGGTGGCCGCGTAAGTTTCGGCCGCACCTGCCCGAGAAGTACGACGGCAGCGTCAATCCGGCAGGGTTCCTCCAGATCTACTCCACCGCCGTACTTGCCGCAGGAGGGGATCAGGCCGTCATGGCCAAACTACTTCCCCGTCGCCTTGACCGGCCCTGCCCGGTCTTAGCTAATGAACCTCCCTCGGGGTTCCATAACTTGCTGGGGAGAGCTCTGCCGGCAGTTCATCGCCAACTTCGGCAGCTCCTACACCCGTCCCGGCACGGAGCTTGATCTCCAAGCCATCAAGCAACAACCTGGGGAGTCGCTGCGCTCCTTCATCCAGCGGTTCTCCCAGGTACGCAACACCATTCCACATATTCAAAGTGCTTCTGTGGTGGCGGCACTTCGACAGTGTCCAGGACAAGTAGATGCTTGAGAGGCTTGCAACCAGAGAGGTCTGCGATGCCTCCGAGCCCTTCAGCCTGGCGGACAAGTGCGCCAGAGCAGCCGGAGGGCGGAGCTGGCACTCACTGCCAGCTTCCGAAGCCGGAAGACAGCCCGAAGACGGCGGAGTTCAAGCTGAGCTCCCGACCACGTCAGACAGCCAAGAGCCAAGCACTGGCTGACTTCGTGGCTGAGTGGACGCCAACGAAGGCTGACCCAGGGGGCCGCGAAGACGGTGAACCAAAGTACCGAGCTCCGGTCTTCACCGGGCCTCATTGGACGCTCTTCTTCAACGGCTCCTCGCAAAAGCAGGGGGCCGGTGCCGGCGTACTGCTTCTCATGCCATCGGGGGAGCAGTCTGGGTACATGGTGCGTCTCAATTCCAAGGCAACCAACAACTTGGCAGAGTATGAAGCACTCATCTTTGGCCTAAAAGACAATCCTGTCTCTGGGCGCTCGCCAGTTGTTGGCGCAGGGCGACTCCCAGCTAGTTATCAAGCAAGTTAAAGGTGAATGCCCCTGCAATGACCCACAGCTAGCTGCTTATCTGCTTCACGTGCGGATGTTGGAGAAAGAATTCCTCGCCTTGGACCTGCGCCATGTACCGCGCGCTTGCACGGCTGCAGCTGACGTCCTCTCAACGAAAGCCTCCATCGGAGCCCCTGCGCACGAAGGAGTCTTCGACAGGACGTTGCTGCGGTCCACAGCCCGGCCCGCCGAGCCGGGCGAAGGGGTCTGAACCAGTGCCTCGAAGCTAGGCAGTCCAGGTGGCCCTGGATGCCGCCAAAGGATCGTAAGAGTCACTGGGGACTCCGTGCAACCCAGCGCTGAAGATCCAGAAGCTCAAGTAGTCCCGATGCATGGACCACGGAGGTCCGGGACTCCTTGAAGGACATCCTTCCTGATGAACGTGCATCCGCTGAACGGGTGGTGCGGATGGCTAAGTGCTACGCACTGGTATCTTTACTGGTGTGGCGCCACGACATCCTATTGTGGTGCATAACCCAGGAGGAAGGCTGCGATTAGCTCGCAGTAGTCCAAGGAGGCGAGTGCTGGGAACGCTCATCGTCCCGCACGTTGGTCAGTTAAGCCACCCAGCATGGCTCCTACTGACCGAGAGCCACCTGGACGCCGTCAAACCGGTTAGGGATGCAATGCGTGCCAGGTCCACGCCAAGCAGACCCACACAACCGGTGCAGACGCGCACCCAGAGCCGTCGGGGGATACCGGCTCCTCCATGTCGAGGGCCAGCTGGACTTCTCAGGGCCGGGTCACGGGAACTACCCTTCCACATGGTATGCGGGGCCGAAGCCATGCTTCCCCCTGAGATCGCCATGGGGGTCCCCCCGTGTCCGGCGTACGACGAAGCCATGCATGACCCGCTCTGCGTGAAGACAGGCGCTCCGACGCTACCCCAGTAAGTTCACCATGCTTACTTAGGTGTTCATTTAAATTACGCATTAATTTATATGAACACCTCCCCACGCTCTAGAAAGTTTGCGTCCATTGTACACTTGGTTCCTCTTTCCTGCTCTGATGCATAGTCGATATTTGTCGTCCTGCCGAAAATGGTAGTGCTTGGGGTACCTGCCAAAGGCCCGGTGGCCTTTTGGATCTCCCCCTGTGAGGGTACTGTAACGCCAGTTGGTCTCCTCCGAGAAAAGACCTACGCTAGACCGGGGGGTCAGGAGCCTTGCTTTGCCCGGTCTTGCACCCAAAGCATGCGCACTCTGCCCCCCAGCGCTACGGTCTGAGTACCAGGGGGCCGGACGGTTACACCCTGACTGGGGCTGGGGCCAGACCTCCGGGACCAAGTGCACTAGATTACCCGAGCCCCGTATTCCGGCCTGGGACAGTAAGCCAAATGAGACTAAGGGACAGGAAAGGGGGACCACTGAGCAGTGCCGGACATCGCCCCCACAGCTGGGCCGAGCTCTGATGCCAGCATTCGCCCTCCTTTCAGAGGCGAGCGCTGATGCCAGGTCTCACGCCCTTCGCTGGCCTGAGTTCCGATGACTTTCGGACTCCACCTCCACAGCCAGGTAGAGCTCCGAGGCCAGCCCTCGCCCTCCTTTCAGAGGCGAGCGCTGATGCCGGACCTCACGCCCTTCGCTGGCCTGAGCTCCGATGACTTCCGGACTCTGCCTCCACAGCCACGCCGAGCTCCGAGGCCAACCCTCGCCCTCCTTTCCGAGGCGAGCGCGGATGCCGGACCTCACGCCCTTTGCTGGCATGAGCTCCGATGACTTCCGGACCTCTGCCCCCGCAGCTGGGCCGAGCTCCGAGGTCAGCCCTCGCCCTCCTTTCAGAGGCGAGCGCTGATGCCGGACCAAATGCCCTTCATTGGCCTGAGCTCCGATGACTTCCGGACTCCGCCTCCACAGCCAGGCCGAGCTCCGAGGCCAGCCCTCGCCCTCCTTTCAGAAGCGAGCGCTGATGCCGGATCTCACGCCCTTCGCTGGCCTGAGCTCCGATGACTTCCGGACCTTCGCCCCCACGGCTGGGCCAAGTTCCGAGGCCAGCCCTCACCCTCCTTTCAGAGGCGAGCACTGATGCCAGACCTCACGCACTTCGCTGGCCTGAGCTCCGATGACCTCCGGACCTCACGCCCCTCGCTGGCCTGAGCTCCGACGACTTCCGGACCTCCGCCCCCGCAGCTGGGCCAAGCTCCGATGCCAGCCCTTGCCCTCCTTTCAGAGGCGAGCCCTGATGCCGGACCTCACGCCCTTCGTGGACCTGTGCTCCGATGACTTCCGGACCTCCGCCCCCACAGCCGGGCCGAGCTCCGATGCCAGGCTTCACCCTCTCCTAAGAGGCTGAACTCCGAAGCCGTCAAGACCCTGCCAGCACAGGGAGTACTCAAGACAAGAAAGTGCGCGGGTAGGAGAAGGCCTCACCTCGGGCTCGTTACCTCCCCCGAGGTGAGCCCGGGGGCCACTGTCGGTACCCGCGATATGGGGTACCCCCACGCACAGGGGAAAATGCCTAAGGGTCTCGCCTTCTCCGCAGGGAAAGCTCCGAAGGCGCCACGTGTCCAGTGGGGCCGGACCTCCCTCCCCTCAGAGGAGAGATCCGGGCTCGCCACGTGGCCTACAGCAGCCAGACCTCCCCCCTCCGTGGGGAGAGCTCCGAAGGTGCCACATGTCCCGCAGGGCCGGACCTCCCCCTCCTTAGAGGAGAGCTCCGGACCCTCCACGTGGCCGACAGAAGCCGGACCTCCTACCTCCGCGGGGGAGAGGTCCGAAGGCTCCACGTGTCCTGCGGGGCCGGACCTGCCCCTCCTCAGAGGAGAGCTCCGGGCCCGCCACGTGTCCAGCAGAACAGCGCTGCCTGCCCCCGAGCGGTAGGCAGCGGGTGTGAAGACGCCCCATACCTTGCCCGTACAAGGTATTCAAGGCCCGCGCCTTCCCAAGACGCGGAGACGCGGAGCACACCTCTGTCAGGTGCCGTTGCGCCCAGTCGCATCACAGACTGGCGCGCGGTGTCAGGGCCTGCCAGCCAATAAACACAGCGACAAGACATCCCATGCCGCCCCCACCGTCATCAACCACTACGACTAGCATGCGGCATGGGCAGGGCTGCAAGACGAAGACTCAGAAGCCTTCGTCAGAGACAACTACCGGCATAACTGTAGATACGGTAGATAATAGACAATCTCCCCGGGACCACCTGTCGGGTCCCGGCCCCCCCCCCCCTTGTAAGCCACCCGAGTCTTGGACTATAAAAAGCTCGGGTAGGCAACGTTAGCAAGGGTTCGAACCCTGTTGGTTCGCACTTTGCAACTCATACGCTAGCCATACACTCTCAAGCTGTAACTCACCCCCAAGCTCAGGCCTCCAGCCCCGAGGAGCAAGCAATACAGCGAGCTCCATAGCTCGCCGTGGACGTAGGGTTTTACGCTCCGGCGGCCTGAACCACGTAAAACTCGCCGTGTCAAGCTCTCACTAACTCGTCCATTTGCGCAAGCTCTCAGCTAGAGACTAGCCCCACCGAAAAAAGAACCTCTGCGGGCTGCCCAGTGCAGGCCCGGGGGAAGTTTCGACTTAACACTTCGACAACGAGATAGAGATCCATTATCATCCGGGCAAGGCAAACGTAGTGGCAGATGCGCTGAGCCGCAAGTCACACGTCAATAATCTGACCATCACACCGTTGGAAGAGAGCGAACCACCACTACATGTGATTCCACACGGAGCTCTCTACAACCTAGCTTTAATCCCCACCATCCGTGAAGAGATAGCGGCAGCCCAGAAGAATGACAAGGGCATGTCACATTTGCGGAGACGTGTAGACAGTGGGGAGTTGAAATGTTTCCGGAAGGACGGAGACGGCGTCCTATGGTTCAAGGACCGGATCGTCGTACCCCGAAACCCGGAGTTACGGAAGAAAATCTTTGATGAGGCTCACTTATCAAAGTTTTCTATTCACCCCGGCAGCATCAAAATGTATCAAGAACTCAGAAGCAAGTTTTGGTGGACACGGATGAAGCGCGAGGTTGCAAAATACGTGTCCGAGTGTGATACATGTCGAAGGGTGAAGGCAGATCATATGTGGAAACCGGGACTGCTGCGACCACTGGGCATTCCTGCCTGGAAGTGGGAGGACGTGAGCATGGATTTCATCGTCGGTTTACCCACCACCTTGCAGAAACATGATTCTGTGTGGGTGATCGTCGATCGGCTCACCAAAGTTGCCCATTTCATCCCGGTCAACACTAACTACAACGCCAAGAAGTACGCTGAACTGTACATCTCACGGATCCTATGCTTGTACGGCGTACCCCGTACTATCATTTCGGATCGGGGCACTTTATTTGTGTCCCGTTTTTGGGAACAGCTGCACGCTGCCTTGGGGACGAAGCTGATCCGTAGTTCAGCCTACCACCCGCAGACGGATGGGCAAACGGAGCGGGTAAATCAAATCTTAGAAGACATGTTACGAGCTTGCGCTATCAACCACGGCAAGAATTGGGATGATCACTTGCCGTTAGCCGAGTTCTCGTACAATAGTGGGTACCAAGCCAGCATCAAGATGGCACCTTACGAGGCGCTATACGGGCTGAAATGCCGCACACCACTGAATTGGTGTGAATCTGGCGAAAGGGTGACCTTCGGGATTGACCTCATCAACAACGCGGAAGAAAAGGTTCGACTAATTCAAGTGAACCTAAAAGCCGCTCAATCCCGTCAGAAACAGTATGCGGACCGGAGAAGGCGCCCATTACAATTCAAAGTTGGAGATCACGTATACCTACGGGTGTCTCCAATGAAGGGCGTAAACAGATTTGGGGTGAGAGGAAAGTTGGCACCCCGATTCATCGGTCCATTTCAGATTACCGAGAGATGTGGATCAGTGGCATACCGGCTGAAGTTACCAGAAGCACTTTCCGGTGTGCACGACGTCTTTCACGTTTCCCAGCTGAGGAAGTGTCTCAAGCTATCACCTACCGTTTAGCAGGAAGACATTGTAGAACTGCAACCAGATCTCACCTATCGGGAGGAACCGGTGCAGATTATTGATGAAAAGGCCCGAACCACACGCAACCGTACGTTGTGGTTCTACAAGGTTCTATGGAGTAATCACTCCATGGATGAAGCGACATGGGAGAGCGAAGAATTTCTTCGCGCTAACTACCTCGATTTCTTCACGTCGCATATCCGGTAATTTTCCACCGTCCTCTCTCTCACTTTCACCATATAATCTCGGGACGAGATTCTTTTAAGGGGGGAGGAATGTAAGGGCCTCTGTTTTTTACACACATTTGCAGTGTTCATCACCACACCACACACCTCATTTGAGGAAGGATGATGAACACAAATAAAGAGCAAGTAACAATTATCAACATGCTCATTAGAGAACAAACTCACACATTGCAAAAGTGGTATTTCCCACATGTGATATAGATGGGCTGGACATATGAAAACTCCTACACTTTACTAAGGATGTCCATGCCAAGTTTCACCCAAATTCAAAACCTTTTTGAGGTCATTTTGGGTATAGTTAGGAAGAGGGCAGTTTGAAACCATATTCAAATTCAAACTGTTTTTATCCCATGAATTCAAAAGTGGGAGGCATATTCTTACTCAGCACATTTTTGTGAGCTCACACACCAATTTTCACTCCATTTGGAGTTGATCTTGACATGAGCTAAGTGGAAGAAATTCAAACTTTATTTGAATTTCAAACTGAACTTGTGCTGAAATTCAATCAAACCAAACCTCATTTGAACGTTGATCAATTCAAATGGCTCATGGGTGAATAATTTGAATTGCCAAGGGTAGTATGGGGTTCACTGTTTACAACAGTGATTAGGAGTAAATTTCAGAGGTTAAAACTGGAAGTGGGACCCACATGTCAGCCACTGCTCAGATCAAACCGACTGAGACTTTTTCACTCGGGTCGCCGAGCCGCAGCGGTGATCGCCACAGAGGGCAGCCGCCGCGCCAGCAGCTGCTTGCCCACGCGCGGGCGTGAGGCGGTGCAGAGGCTTCTTAAGGCGCCTGCCCCCTCCTCGGCCGAGGCACCGCCGTTCTTCCCCGCAAGAACTCAGCGCCGGCCGAAAACTTCCGCAGCTCGGACTCAATCGGAGAACGCCGATCGCAGCTCCCTCCGTCCACTCCAGAGCCCCAGCAAGGTACTAGAGACCTTCCTCCGTCCTCCCCGTTGCTAGAACTCAGTCGAAACCGATTGATATCGGCTGTGCCGAAAGATCAAATTCGGGACTTGGAACCGCCGCACCCCGGGCTCTCGTGGACAGCCCAACCAGGGCGCTGTCACGCCCGAGCCAAGGCACCCTTGGATGCGCTGGTGACCGGTGCTGCTCATCCCCGAGCTACAGCTCGAGTGGTTGCTCACCGGCGGCGAATTTCCACTTTTCCCCTTTCTGTGTGCAGAACGACCTTCGGGTACGATTCTGTTTAATTCGTGCTCTAAAAAGGATTAGAGGGCCTCAAGCCGCTCTCACACGAGCTAGACACGGTAACGCACAAGTTGCCTTCACAACTCTGGGCCGGAGAACCTCTGTACCCGGCGTAATTTGTGGTCTACCAATTGCGGAATGAACGGGCGGCATCGGGCGCACGGTGAGGACCTATTTCGGGCCTTCCCCGAGCTGTCTCGAGCTCATGTCGACCTTCTCTGAGGTCCACTGATGCTCCCCGACCGATTTCCCAAGTAGTTGAGGTGCTAGGGAACTCAGCCGACATGGCCGAAGTCGTTCCGAGGTGGCGGCTCGTCGCCGACCATGCTCCGGCCATTGTCATGAGCAGCTGACCCTAGAATCCTGTTCCCCGAGTAAAAGTAGGCAGGGGCGGCCAGAATCGAGAAGTTTGGAGCTGTACAGAAGCCGACGGCGAGCTCTCTGGCGAGGTCCCTCGGCGGCGGAGCGCGGGCGTCGCGAGGTTGAAGAAGGGGGTGGACCCCAGCTGTCAGCGGGAGATATTTTGAATCGGGATCCGGCTGTGGCTGGGATCGGGTGTGCTGGTGCGCAAAATCATTGTGGGCCGCGGTGTGCTGTCGCCTCGGCATGCGACGCGTGTCCCCTGGGCCCACGCGCGAGTTTAAACTTTTTTCCGATTTTCAGATTTCCTTCAAACTTCAAAACCTTATAACTTTGGCTAGAAAGCTCCAAATCGAGTGAACCAAATTTTGTTGGATTCAGCTATCTGAGCACTTTCTAGCAAACCAAGGTTCACTTTATGAAAACCCTTATTTCTCCAGAATTAATTCCTCAAAGTTTAAACTGTTAGGAATTTTAACTGGAGAATCCTTTGGAGGAAGATCCTGAAATATCCCTGAACTACCATAAAAATTTCAGATCCATTGGAGCTCATTTGATCCACCTAATGGTGTGATTAGTGAAACTGTTCCAGAGAAAATAGAAAATGTTCAGAAATATTTTCAGAATTTTCTCTGAAATTGTTTAGCTCATATCTTTAGCTAAGAACTTCCAAATTAAGTGAGACCAACTCCACTAGAACCCTCTGAAAATCATAGTTTGTTTCATGAAAATTTCTAGAACACCCTAAGAGTTCCAATTAAGGTCAAGGACATAATTAATTGTGGAGGGCTCAAATGAGCTTTGCTGCAATTAAAACTTGACCAAGTCTCTGTTTAAGTTGTAACCAAGCCACAGTAAAAGTTCCACAGTCATTAGGTCTGTCTAGCAAGGGTTATAGACTTCACAACTTCAAAGTTAATACAAATGCATTTAAATTGATACATATATTGCTGTTATCATGTAGTCGCTAAGGTCGAGGAGGAACCCGAAGTCCTAGACTTCGTTACTCCGGAGGAACAGCTAGCCTACGACCAAGAGCAGCAAGGCAAGCTCCGGTTTGCATTAACCTTTTTACAAATGTTTATTGTTTTGAGCACATCTTTGAATATTGTTGTGATTCTTTGCATTAGAGTCTTGATTGGAAACACAACTGCATAGCCAAGAAAACCATGGGTTGGGTTTAGGATTGAAAACCTCGTTAGCCACTGCATTGCTAAGATAGAGTAGGATTCGGTACAAGTCGAATAGTTGGAACTACTCGCGAGCATAGGCTAGAGGCACTCGACTCGGGTAGTGATAGCACATGAAACACATGGCAAGAAAATGAGACAAAGCGGAGGTTAAGGGCAGCAGGACTTTGGGGCCTGTGTGCTGTAGCTCCACTTGTGTCGATTGAGGACCGAGCCGTGTGCGGGCCTGTTGAACAAGCTAGAACAGTACCGAAGACCTACCGGCTATATGGGATCCGGGAAACTGATGTAACTCGGGTAGCTAGGTGTTGAGGCATAGCTGGTCGTTCAGAGGGTAGGTTGAGAGCTCGAGGTGTAAATCGGCTGGCGGCACTGAGATGCGCGTGCAGAGACCTCTTGCTCGGGACGATTGGACCGGTTCAACATTTGGCTAACGGGTGAAAGGTAGTCGCGTACGGCGTCCGTGATGGTTGTTGTAGGCAACCTCGAGTACGGGCGTACGTGACGGGTTGTTCGGGTAACCCTGCAGGTGTAAATCGATTATAATCGCCGTCCCTCGCGGTCAGTGAGTACCACTTGTTCACTGTACCGTGACGTAGAAAGAACAGGCTAGTCACATGTTAAAATGTTGCTGATTGAAAGCTGGACATTGATTGTTAATGATATGCTGTAGCTTAGAGCTAACTAAAGTTCTTTTCAACTTTGGGCAAAGTACATGAGAGAAATGCGTTTCTTGTTTGATTGCGGCTCTCTCATGTGCCTTAGCGTAAGGTTCTCCACAACCTGCTGCTAAAACTTGAAAGTAAGGTTCTACTAATTAGGCGAGTCCTTGCAAATGATTTTTACCTCATGTAACCCATTACCCTCATGTAGAAGTTCCATGTTTAGGTGAGACGGGTCAGACTTGCTGAGCCTTCGTGCTCACTGCTTGTGTTTGAAGCTTTTGCAGGGTTCTATGAGGAAGGGACTCCCGAAGAGGAGACGGAACCCCAGGAGGGGAACCCCGTCGAGTGGGAGTCGTGCACGCCTCAGAGTTAGTGTGCGTGTGTGCTATCAAGGACACGTTCGAGGGCTGAACGTGCACTTGATGCTTAGTCTACGCCCGAGAGTGTAGACTGAACTTATTTTGCTGTAAACATGTTATAAACTTGTTTATGTAATAAAATTTTCGCTTCCGCTTTGTACCTTTGACGTGTGTTATCCGGTGCTGTGCAACGCAGCACCCCTCAGCGTGATCCTGGCTCGACAGGACCAATGGGGTCGTGTCAAAATGGAGGAAGGAACCATAGAAATGGAGGAAAAACCATAGAAATGGAGAAGGGAATATAGAAATGAAGAATGTGGCATAGAAATGGAGAAGGGAAATATAGAAACGGAGAATGGGTCATAGAAATGGAGAGGGGAATGTAGAAATGGAGAATGGGACATAGAAATGGAGAGGGGAATGTAGGAATGGAGAATGGGACATAGAAATGGAGAGGAGAATGTAAAAATGGAACAAGTGACATAGAAATGGCGATGAATGGGAAAAAGATAGCTGAAATGAGCCATTCCCAAATTTCCCCAAAATTTCCAAATTCCCCTGTTCCACAAAAGGGGAATTTTCCCCACATTTGGGGGGATAAAATCCCCAAGGCTGCCGCACCTAACTAAGGGGATAAGTTAGTTGAGCTCCAAATTGACTAGGACTCTTATTTTTGAGTTCCAACTGGAGTAGGACTCCTCTTTTTCCCCCTTATAAATATAACCCCCACCCCCTGGCCGCACACCTCTCTATTTTGGACGCCCCCCCTGCTGCCAAGCCCCCTTCCTTGCTGTCAAGTCACCAAGTCCCCCCCCTTGCCGGAATTTGGCCGCCGTCGAGCCCCGTCACGCCCCGCCGTCGCCGGAGAAGAAGCCTAATGATCTGTCCTGCCCTAACCTTCCATAGAAAAATTCCTCGCTGCTGACATTGCTAGGAAAAAGGTCCTGCCACATGGAGGAAGTGAGGTAGGTCTTCATTACCCATCTTACGACGTCGCCACTGTTTCTTGTGATATCCTGACTCCCGGCTTAATAGGATTGATAGAGTACTCATACCACCAAGGTATACCTTCTTTTCCGGAAGCCCACCTGCAAAGGACTCCGGGGTTAAGCGTCCTTGGCCTGAAGGAATTTGGGGATGGGTGACCGACCGGGAAGTTTTCCCGGGTGCGGACGAGTGAGGACAAAGTGCGCAGAAAAGACGAGTGGTGGTGTATTTGAGGACAGTCTATGGTCCTAGAGAGCCATCAAAAATGGTATCAGAGCCGACCCTCGCAGTTTCACGGGTGTGTACGGGTCAGTGAGAAGGATACGGTAGCGTACGGGTCAGGGACGTGGGTACGTACGCATGATGAGTGGGTCCTCTATGTGGGACATGGTATGGTACGTATGCTGCTAACCGGCGTACGGTATGCGTATGCCAGTACTGAACGTACGGACGTGGCTAAGAGGGGACATTCCTGTCTTGGCGTTGACCGACGAGGACGTCGGTCTTCTAAGGGGGGTGGATTGTGTGATATCCTGACTCTCGGCTTAATAGGATTGATAGAGTACTCATACCACCAAGGTATACCTTCTTTTCCGGAAGCCCACCTGCAAAGGACTCCGGGGTTAAGCGTGCTTGGCCCGAAGGAATTTGGGGATGGGTGACCGATCGGGAAGTTTTCCCGGGTGCGCACGAGTGAGGACAAAGTGCGCAGAAAAGACGAGTGGTGGTATGTGAGGACAGTCTATGGTCCTAGAGAGCCATCACATTTCTACGCATCCGTTTTCTTCGCTCCCTCCGAGAAGAAACTTTTGCGTGTGGATAGATCACGTTTTGATCTATTTTTGACGGTGGAATTGATCTAGATCTTAGGTCAAGATCATCACCACGTACACACTTGATCCCTACACCCTTGTTCATCACAAAACCCCATGAAAGCTCGTTAAAACATGAAAGAACACATACAAACTGGTTTAATATAACAGCACCATAGGATTTGCATTCATTTACACCATTCATCTTGAGTAAAGTTTGTGCATGATGATTGACTGCTGTGAATTTTGTATGTGCGTGATCATGAGTAGAAGGACAAGATCAGGAGGCCATCTACGAGAAACTACAGCACCAAGACTTCGAGACGCTTGAACAACAAGAACAACGGGAGCAAGGCAAGTGCCCCTTGACCATATTGATCCCATGTTTTGAAACTGTTTTGTTTGCGAAAACTCGTATGCTTGAGTCAACTTTATGGCACACCCTTTTATTAGAGATTACTAGTTTTGTTAACCATCCTTGTTACCAGGAAAGTTGATGAGTCGGGTATGGTCGTTTTTTCCTTTTTGCTTCGCTTAATTAATGGGATACGGAAAGCTGAATTAAAACATGGTTAGCTACTGCACTCATATGAATAATGATGATGAGAACTTGATGATGTTAATGAGCAAGGAATCAGGGAGATCTAGGCAAGCTTAGTTCCTGGATGTTGCTGAATGAGATGGTGGTTTACTTGCCGTAGATCTAAGGACCGGTTCATGCCAGCACATGCCAAGAAAACAGTGCCACCACAAGGCCAAATATGGTTACGGCTTAGCTGACTAATTAGGTGTGTTGCTAGCTTGTTATGGACCGTGGATGGCGTGGGGAATGGAAGTCGAGGAGGACTGCCTTGGGAACTGTATGGCACAAGAGGGGGCTCGTGGGTGGGAGAAAGGTTATTCGAGCCTGCCTGTGAAACCTCAGTGGGTCCGTACATCTAGTAGCCCCTTTGTAAAGGCTATTTTGTGATCTCTTAGCCATACACCGACGGTTGTGTACTGGTATAATGGAGGTTCTGCAGCCGACGGGTGACAAAATCATGAACTTGTGAGTGAAGTGGTGCCACCTCTGCAGAGTGTAAAACTATCATGATAGCCGTGCTTCCGGTCACAAGCACCTAGTGAACTTACATGATTAGAGGCGAACTTGGGATGCTTATTCGGTTATGGGTATGGTATGGTCATTGGGATTGGTTTCGGGACTGTTTTGAGTCATGACAATGAATTTGGTTTCGGTTATATGAATATGAGATGGTTATGAATATTTATGGGTATGAGATGAACTTGAGAAAGATTATTGGCTGGTTAAGACTTGATAAATGGTGAATTATGATGAAAGAATGTTGCTGTTTTACTTGGTTATATTGGGATTAAATTCATCTAGACTTAGTTGCTGTTTTTCCATGTTTGTGAAATAAAATTTACTTGCTGCAATGAGCCTTTTTATTTACTACCTTGTTGTAAGCTACATGTCATACTTTTCCCACACTTGCTGAGTACGACATGTACTCACCCTTGCATTACCACATAAACATCAGCTACAGGAGATGAGTATTTCGAGGACCATGTGGAGTACTAGGCGTACGAACAACCGTCAACAAGCCTGTGGAGTTGAAGTTGGAGCCTGCTGTCTATAGTCACTTTCCGCTGTCGTTTAGAGTCTTCCGCTGCAAGAATAAGATAGACATTCATGAGCGAGACATTGAGTAATTGTAATAAAGTACTTGAACACTATTTATTCATGGTTATATTCTGAATTCAGTTTGTGGATTACATGTGTATGTGTGATGAACATCCTGGGCACACATATGCATTCACTTGGTTCTATTTTCAGAACCGGGTGCCACACAGGGTAACATGACTGTTCATGAGTAGCTTCAGAAATTCACGCAGCTGTCTCGTTACGCGCCCAAAGATGTCAACACTGATGACAAGAAGGAAGACTACTTTATACAGGGGCTAGATGAAGAACTGAAGAATGCACTCTCATCCAGCTACTGCAAGACCTTTCAAAAGATGATTGATAAAGCTTTTGTCATGGAGAACAAAGGCCCGAGTTAGAAGCACACAGGAAGTGGAAAACATCTTGGCAGAGTCAGTCTTCTGGTAGCAGCAGTCGCATCCGCTTTACGCTGATGCCTGTAGGGCAGGTGAGCCGTACCATGGTCTCGTATCAGGCGCCGAGGTACCCTACCCTAGCTTTCAGGCAGTCAGCGCCGCACCCTCAGCAGCAGCATCCACAGTTTCAGCAGACACAGACACGTCCTGCTTTTCCACCCCGTCCAGCTGGTCATTTTCAGCAGAGTCAGCAGCAGGGCAGCAAGACTGAGTGGTAGGATGATTGGGCCGTGTTACACTTGAGGTGAGAGTGGGCACCTCTCCAACCGTTGCTCGAAGAAGAAGCAGCCACAACAGCAGCAACAGAATGTCATGCATGGTCATGTGAGCCATGTAGCATTGGAGGAGGCTCAGGATGCTCCAGATGTGGTGATTGGTATGTTCTCCGTCGATACTCACCCCGCTACAGTCTTATTTGATTCGGGTGCTACTCATTCTTTCATTGCTAAGAACTTCGTACAGAAGCATAATATGAGGACTACATCTATGACCCGTATGTTAGTGGTCAACTCTCCTGGGGGAGAACTCAAGACAAACGTAGTGTGCTCAAAAGTCAGTCCTGACATAATGGGGGTGGTCTTCTCTGCAAACCTTCTTGTATTGGTGTCACGAGGCCTAGATATCATATTGGGGATGGATTGGCTGGCAAAATATAATGGTGTGATACATTGTGCATCGAAGACTGTCAGGTTGACTCACACCGACGGTAGCAATGTGGAGTTCAAGTCTGTCCGAGTGCCAGATGAGAAGATTTAGCTTAATCAACTTGAGACAACAGAGGGAATCCAGGGTTAGTGAGTTTACAAATGTTTTTCCTGAGGTGTTACCAGCTATGCCAACAGATTGTGACATTGAGTTCATCATCGATTTAGTACCTGGCACCGCTCCTATATATAAGAGGTCGTATAGGATGGATGCTAATCAGTTAGCAGAGCTCAAGGAGAATATCCAAGAGCTGCTAGATAAGGGGTATGTTGGACCTAGTTCCTTACCTTGGGGAGCCCCGGTTATATTCGTGCCAAAGAATGATAGGACTCAAAGGTTATGTGTTGACTATCAAGCTCTTAATGCAGTGACCATCAAGAACAAGTACCCGTTGCCACATATAGAGGATTTGTTTGATCAGTTGAGGGGAGCAAGTGTATTCTCCAAAATTGATCTTCGCTCAGGGTATCATCAATTGAAGATCCGAGCCGCAGATATTCCGATGATGTCGTTTGTGACTCGATATGGTCTATAGGAGTACACTGTCAAGTGCTTCAGATTGACTAACACCCCAGCCTACTTCATGTACCTTATGAATAAGGTGTTTATGGAGTATTTGGATAGATTTGTGGTGGTATTCATTGACGACATCCTGGTTTTCTCAAGAAATGAAGAAGAGCATGAGAAACATTTGAGGCTGGTGTTGCAGAAGCTTCGGGAGAACCGGTTGTATGGCAAACTCAGCAAGTGTGAGTTCTGGTTAAAGGAAGTGGCTTTCTTGGGGCATGTCATATCAGCAGGAGGGATATCTGTCGATCCAGGCAAGGTAGCCACTGTAATGTAGTGGAATGCGCCAGAGAATGTGGGGGAGATCAGAAGCTTCTTGGGTATGGCAGGGTATTACCGTCGCTTCATTGAGGGATTCTCAAAGATTGCCAGACCACTCACTAAGATGCTTGAGAAGGGGACAGTTTTCAGATGGATGCTCGAGTGCGAAACAATATTTTAGGAGTTGAAGAAGAGGCTGTCCTACGCTCCCAAGTTTATCATGTCAGACATGCAGAAGGAGTTCTCAGTTTACTGCGATGCTTCTAGGCAGGGTCCGGGATGTGTCCTTATGCAGGAGGAACATGTCGTGGCCTACGCTTCTAGGCAGCTTCGGAAGCATGAGAGGTATTATCCGACGCATGACTTGGAACTATCAGCTGTTGTCCATGGATTAAAGATTTGGAGGCATTACTTAATGGGAAAGAGGACAGAGATCTACACAGATCATAAGAGCCTCAAGTTACATATTCACGCAGCCAGATCTTAATCTCAGACAGCGCAGATGGTTGGAGCTTATTAATGACTTTGATGTGGGGATTAACTACCACCCATGGAAGTCCAATGTGGTAGCCAATGCCATGAGCCGAAAGGTGCATTGCAATATTTTAATGTTGCAACCCCAGTTCTGTGATGAGTTTGCAAAGCTTAATCTTAGCTTGGTGTCCAGCACAGAGGCCGTGGTCATGGAAGTGGATTCCATGCTGCAGCGCGAGATTCGAGAGGGACAGAAGAATGATGAGAAGCTTCAAGAGATCAGGCAACTAATGAAAGAAAACAAGGCCCCCGGTTACCGAAAAAATGAGCAAGATACACTATGGTTTGGAAAGAGGATATGTGTATCGGATAATAAGATCATACGACAGACGATACTGCAAGAGGCTCATGACTCAGAGTACTCCATTCACCCTGGATGTACTCAGATGTATCAAGGTTTAAAAGATCGTTATTAGTGGCATGGTATGAAGCGAGATGTTGCAGAGTATGTGGCTTTGTGTGACACGTGTCAGCTCGTGAAAGCAGAACACCAGAGACCTGCAGGGTTGCTACAGCCACTAAAGGTGCCAGAGTGGAAGTGGGAAGAAATCAGCATGAACTTTATCGTTGGGTTACCCAAGACCCGGTCGGGATATGACTCCATATGGGTAATTGTGGATCCGTTGACTAAAGTGGCTCCTTTCATTCCAGTCAAGGTAAAATATAATGGATCACAACTGGCAGAGCTGTACATGTCAAGGATTGTTTGCTTGCATGGGGTCCCTAAGAAGATTGTGTCTGATCGGGGTACACAGTTCACTTCAAGGTTCTGGCAGAAGTTGCACGAGCATATGGGTACCCATCTTAATTTCAGTTCGACCTATCACCCTCAGACGGACGGCCAGACTGAACGCACTAATCAGATCCTAGAGGACATGTTGAGGGCTTGTGCTTTGAAGAATAGTAGGAGCTGGGACAGGAATCTATGCTATGCGGAATTTTCCTACAACAACAGCTATCAGGCTAATTTGAAGATGTCACAGTTTGAGGCATTGTATGGGAGGAAATGAAGGACACCACTATTTTGGAATCAAACTGGAGAGAGTCAGGAATTTGGGCCAGAAGCATTGAGAGAAGCTGAAAGGCAGGTGCACGAGATTCGGAAGAACCTGAGAATAGCTCAGTCCAGTCAGAAGAGCTATGCTGAAACGAGACGACGAGAGTTGACTTGTGAGGTCGGAGACTTTGTGTACCTAAAAGTGTCACCCGTCAGAGGGCTTCAACAATTCAAGGTAATGGGAAAGATTGCACCTAGGTACATTGGGCCGTTCAAGGTGCTAAGTAGAAGAGGAGATGTTGCATATCAGTTGGAGTTTCCACCTGACCTGTCAGACGTGCACAACGTGTTTCAAGTGTCACAGTTGAGGAAGTGTCTCAGGGCACCGGAGGAACAGTTGTCGATGGGTGATCTCAAAGTGGAGGAAGACCTATCTTATGCTGAGTACCCTGTCAAGTTTCTCGAGAGGACGGAGCGTGTCACCAGAAACAAGAGGGTTCCCATGTGCAAGGTTCAATGGAAGCACCATTCTGAGTAGGAAGCTACTTGGGACAGAGAAGAAGATCTCAAGGCAGAATTTCCTCACCTCTTTTCGTAAGTCTACTAATCTCAGGTCGAGATTCTTTATTAGGGGGTAGAATTGTAACACACTAGTTTTAAATTGAAATTTAAAAGAGGAAGTTCACCCAAAATTCGCAAATTAAAACACTAGTTGGGCTGAATGCCCATTTTTCCTTCCTACTGGGCCGAACCCGCAGCCCACCAGCACCCAGCTCGGTTCCCCTCACCTCCTTCTCTCTCTTCCCAGCGGGACCCACCTATCTGCTCCATCCCCTTCCCTTCCCCTTCCTTCAGTGATCTTCCTCAAACGGGCACATGCAATCAAAGCCGGGGAAACTGAAAACGGCCAAATTTATTTGGGCCTTCATTGCTCGCCCACCACCCGCAGCTTCCACCGCCGCCCCGTGCTATATACCCGTGATGCGCCCTAGGATAAACCCTGCTCGCAAGAATCCGCCACCGTCGAATTTTCTCGGGTAGCCGCCAATCCACCGAATTCCCCTCGCCTGTCCCCTAAATCGTCAAGCTAACCCGTCAAGATCCTCTACAGGATCACCGGCGAGTGTTTCCCAGTCCTTCCTGAAGAGGATCGCCGCTCACAACCCTACCGCACAGGTCACTAGTGAGTTTTCCTCCCCTCGCTGATGTCCTTCCGTTTTCGTTCAGTTTTCCACCGCACTAACGGTGCCTACACCTTCACCTTGTACTGGAACGCGTTGCGAACACGAAAACTTCACGAGATCACCGCCGAGATGCCGTAGCACCGAAGAACCGAGAGGATTTCTGCCAGCTGCCATCGCGAGCTACTTCCGCCCCTCCTCCGGACCACCGAGACCCATAGGTGAGCTCTCGAGCGATCCTCCTCCTGTTACGGTCTTTAGCTACGCATAGAATGGTTTGTAGGCGTGGATCCGTAGCTCCGGCGACGTCTAGGGCCGTGTAAAAGCCCAAAAAATGGACTTGCAAAAGTGTTCATTTCATCACATCACCCCACCACAGTTCATTTGGTGGATAGCTCTTGAACTTTTGAGAAGAGCAAGTAAACACCATCAAGAGGGTGATTAGAGGGGAAAGCCCTAAACATCAAAAAAAAAGTAGGGGTCATACACATTAACATGAAAGGTTGAGATCACCCTAGACCTTAAATGCTCTTAGGAAGGCTCAGACCAAGTTGCATGCAAATCCAAGACTTTTTGAGGCATTTTTGGAGACATTTGAAAAAGGGGCCAATTTGAATGCAAATTCAAGTTGCAGCCACTTCCATCACTTGAATTCAAAAGTTGACTTCATATTCAAACTCAGCACATTTTTCTGAGTTAGTCCACCAATTTTCATCCTCATTGGAGTTCATCTTGTCGGGAGCTAAATTTGCATTAATTCAAAACTGAATTTGAATTTCAAATTCAAATGGGCAGCAAATTTAGCCAAACCAATTTCAGTTATGGAAATCAAATTCAAACCATAACTTCATGGCTCTGTCTTTCATTAAATTGTGAGTGGCTGGGATCTTTTCAGTGAAGACAGAAATGAAAAACAGAAAAGAATTAGAGGGGAGAGGCCTACTAGTCAGTAGACTTAAACCTGAAGCTTAACCGGTTTTCACTCGGCAGCAGCGCGCCACCTCCCGAGCGCCGGCGCCCGACCGCCTCTGCTGTTGCCACCTCCTGCTCGAGGGAAACGCCGAGTGCAGCAAGTAATCAGCACGCTGGGCCACATGAATCTTCACTTCCTTCTCCACTGTCTCCCTCGCACACCAAAGCCAAAACTCGCACCAGCGCCGAACCCCTCTGCTCTCTGGCGTCCGAGAGCTAGAAGCCGTTTCGTGCCCGACGAGCTACATGAAAAAGGTCCGCTCCAAGGTGCTTAACATGCTCGTGCCAACCGCTCCTCCTCTCATGCTTCGCCGGGGTAGAAATTGTCCGGTTATCCATTCGGTGTTCAAAGAACCGAATAATTCAAAACTCCAAAATTCGTAATTGTTAGTCCACCACAGAGGATTCTGAGTTACACATACGTTCTGCACTTGTCCACGGCCACCTGGGATCAAAAACCGGCGAAAACCATAGACTAGGGTTGCTGTTCTTTGAAATTTTCTGAGTCACCGCCGTTTTAGCCCTAGGTCAACGGTGAGGTCCTAGTTGCGGCCGTTTTCACGAGGATCAGTGCTCAAATCCGAGAAAATTGCGTCGAAAAAGGTCTAGAGAACACCGAGTTTGACGTCGCCGATGAGCTCCCAGCCGCTGTCACCGTCGCAAGCACTGTTCCGGCCATCGCCGAGCTCCGGTGAGTGCACCAACGTGTTCCTCAGGCGGAAACGTGCACAGGCGACGAGTTTCATCGAAGGTAGGGAAGCAGAACGCCCAGCGGCGAGCTCTCCGGTGAAGGTGGCGGCGGTGAGCCGCGGGAGTGCGAGGTAGACGAAGCTCAGCGGGCCCCACATTTCGGCTTCTGTTAAAACAGCACTGGATCTATTGTGGCACTGGGATTTTGTGTGACTATGCAGGAGACTCTGCGGACCCCGGTGTGGTGTGGCTGTGGTGCTGACACGTAGCCTGGGACCCCACCAGCCGGTTTAAACTTTTATTTGAATTTCAGAATTTGGTTCAAACTTCAACTAGCTATACCTTTTGCTAGGAAGCTCCAAATTCAGTGAACCAAATTTTGTTGGATTCACCTCTTAGAGTACTATCCAGCAAAACAAGTTTCAGCTTATGACTTTTTCCAGAATTAATTCCCTAAATTTTAAAATATTGGGAATTTTATCTGGAGAATTCATTTATGGAGAATTCTGAAATTTGGCTAGGATGTTCATTTGAAAATCCTTGAGTCACAGTAAAAATTTCAGATCCATCCAAGTTAATTTAGTCCTCCTTTTGGTGTGATTAAGTGAACTGCCTTGAGAAAATAGAAAAATGTACAGAAACATTTTTCAGATTTTCTCAAATCTTGTTTAGGGCATAACTTCATCTATAATGATTCAAATGAAATTAAACCACTTCCATTAGAACCATTTCAACTTCTATTTTCCAGAAAGTAATGGTTAGAGCCATGAAAATCCTTGGAAATCCTTAGAGGCTCTACTAATGACCAAATAGGTTTTTATTTGTACAGAGCTCAAATGAACTGTGTTTCAAATGAAACTTGGTCAAGACTCTGGTTAGGACCCTACCAAGCCACCATAAAAATTTCAGAGCCAAAGGGGAGGGCTAGCTAGAGTTATGGTCTTTACATATTCAATTTAAAACATTGCATTTAAATTGACATGTAGTATATTGCTTACATGTAGTCGCAGAAGGCGAAGAAACTCCGGAAGTGCTGGACTTTCTTCTTTCGGACGAAGCCCTAACCTCTGACCAGATGCAACAAGGCAAGCCCCGGTTTGGATTAACAAATTTTACAAAGTTTTGTTTTATATATACTTAGTATGAGGTATGTATGTGCATTATGTGTAGGATGGATGAAACCCAAGTGCATAACCGGAATTTTCCTACAAGAGTGAGGGTAGTATCTAAGTCCTCGAGTAGACAGGCTATGCTTAATGTTTATAGAACTTCGGTACAAGTCAAGTAGTTGGAATCTACTCACGAGTATAGGAGTCGGGACACACGGGATTGGTTCGAGTGATGTGAGATCACTTTAGTGAGAAAATGAGACTTGGCAGGGGCTAGGGCGCAGCAAGAGGAAGTCTTGTAGGCGCAGCCCTGTCCATGTCGATTGAGGACCAATCCGTGTGTGGCCCCACTGAACAAATATTGAACGTACCGAAGGCATATCGGATATATGGGCCCCGATAAACCGATGTAACCTAAACCTCCGGGCGTCGAGGCATATAGCACCGATTTATAGGTGTAGGTTGAGGGCAGCAAGGTGGAAATCTTCTAACGGGCATAGAGAGATGCTCCGTGTAGTGAAAGGTTGTCCCGTACGACATCGAGTGAGCGTGCTGTGCAGCTCCACGGGTGGGCGTACGTGATGTGCTATTCGGGTACCACTACAGGTGTATATCGAGTCGATTCACCGTCCCTCACGGTGATGAGTACCGCTTGTTCACTGAGTCGTGACGTAGGTTAGTATATGAAATGGTATGGTTCAATATTGCTGATATGATTAAATTGTATTGCTACATGTGTGCCACCAAATACTGTTCACTAAATTTCAGATCTCATGAACTGTTAACTTGTGGCTAAAAGATGAATTAAGGATGAACTTGTAGGCGCGTCTTTTTCTGCAACATGCCATCCTATATTTGTTATAAGCTGCATATAGAGTTTAATGTGTAGGTGAGTCGGTTAAGTCTTGTTAAGCCATCGTGCTCACGGTTGCTGCTATAAGTGTTTTTCAGGTGAGGAGTATCCCACGGACTCCGGGTACGAGTTCACCGGCGAGGGCTACCCTCTGTCGGGGACCACGGCTGAGTGGGAGCCGTACATGCCGCGCTGAGCTGAGGAGTGCAGCTAGTGTGGGTTGCCCCTAGGTCAGGGCGACCGACTTTTGCTACGTAGATGGGCGTGAGTCGTATAAACTTAGCTTCCACTGTTGTTAATCCAAATACTAGTTTGTAACTGAAGTCTTGTACTACTTTGTACATTTCAGTTGGTTTCCTATGTAACGCAATGGTTCCTTATGATGTGTCCTATCGGGTGTCGCATCGTGCGGTATCACCCTCTGAGATCCTGGACGTGCGGATTCCGGTCCGCCATAGGCCGCGCCCATGGCGCTCCGCCGCGCGCTGAGTCGCCGGAGCCCGGGAGTCACCCACATAAAACCCCTGCAGTCGGACCTCCCGCCAGCGGCTGAGATTAGAGCGTGCGTACCCCTTCGTGGAATAAAATCACCGCCGTTTATTTAGGATCCAAAACCCGGAACGTGCCACGTTGTCGCGATATCTGGGCAGTTGAAATAAAATCTGATGGTCCATGTTGAATCCCTCATTTCCCCTGGCAAAAATTGTGCCCAGCCCCTTGGACCTTTCAGGTTTGAGCAAACAAGCCCCTGGGTTTTGCAGACAACATCTTTAGACTCTCTGGATTTAGGGATTTTGTTGTACAATGACTACTAGGCCCTTCTAACCATCTGTTTTTATATTTTTATTCCTCGGTTGGTGTTAAAAATTACCAAATGATCCCTAAGGCCTCTGATTTCGCACAAAGCCCCTGAAATGCACTAAAGATTGTGTTCTAGCCCCTAGAGTTGCAGAAAATAGTGTTTTAGGCCCCTGAAATTTTCTGAATTCACATTTAGGACCCTGGGACAAGTTGTTATATTATTTTATGACTTGGAATGGATCTGTTTAATTACTGAAACACCCCATGGAACTTTTGGTAATTGCAAAATAACCCCTGGAATATTCTGTTTTAGCATTTGAAGCCATGATCCTTGCTAGAATATAACAAAATAGAACCTGCCCATGCTGATAATTACCCAAAACCCCCCTAAAGTTCATTTTCTAACCCCTATATAGTACTGTTTCCACCCATTTGGCCCCCACAACATGCTGATTTTACACATAGGCCCCTAGTGATTGCTGATTTTACATAGAATACCTTCATAAATGTCTATATTAACTTTTAATGCTGATTTTAACATCATAAGTAATTCTCTAGGCCATTACAACATAGTTGCCACTTAAAGTAATTAAATAAAATGTATTTTTAACAAAGTAGTTGTGTAGGATTTGTGGTATGAATATGTATTATTTATGTTGGACAATTTGCATTATGTCTCATTACTATCCTGTTGTTTGACTATGGTTATGACAAATTGGATAGCCCCAATCCAGGAGCCAGCCTTTAATTTGTAAGATCAAGACTTTGACGTCGGAGAGCAGCAGCTACTTCCCGGAGGCGAGTGTCCTTGACCACATTGCTCCTATTTTAGGAATTTAGTTAGAAATTTGCATGCATGTCTTAATATGAATTCCCATGATAAGAAGTTTACTAGAAATTCCATATTATTCCTTGTATCCTAGAAAAGGGATTTGGTTGGGATTTACTTTATGTCTTTTACTCATGCTTAGCCCTGAATAGATGATGGGATGGGTGAACTCTACATTAATGTTATTATCATAATCTTTGAGATGTTGTTGTGGTACTATGTATGGTATATACATGGAGAGTAGAGATAGGAATCTAGCAGGCTGGTTGGTATACGGTTGGTGCGTATGCACGAGACTCGGGCTGGTGGTTAGTGCCTGCGTAGATTCTACGGACCGGTTCGTGATATCCTGGGATCTAGCTATGTCGTGCCAACACAAGACCGGTATGGAACGATTTGGCCAATTAAGTTGACTTCTACCTTATCTTGTGTACACCATTGAGATGTCTCTGTGGCGCAAGAGGGGGCTTCTGCAGAGGAGGTAAAATAGACTCAAAGTATGATGTTATCGGTGAAACCTTAGCGGGTGTACAATGATTTGATATTGCGATGTAAAGACCTCATAGTGATCCCCTAGCCACGCACCATAGGAAGTGTGAGATGTGATTCGCGATCACGGGCAATCAGGGAGGCTTTAGTCCACATGTTGACAAGGGATGAAATCACGACTTATGGGTAAAGGGTACAAACTCTGTAGAGTAAAAACTGTCTAGACGGCCGTGCTCACGGTCAAGAGAGGGCTAGTAACTCCTTCATGATCAGTTCTGTATGGGGGAGGTTGATTGTATTTGGTTTGCAGTGGGACTGGATTTTGATGACATAAGGCAGAGATTTGTAATCGTCCAACGCTCGAACTCTCTGAAAGTGGTGGTAAGCAACATGCTTTCTGTCTTAAACCAAAACAGAAGAAAGAAGTTATGAATTAGTTGAAAGGGTTGAAATTTCCCGATGGCTATGCTGCTATATTGAGACGAGCCATTAATGTCAATATGGGAAAACTAACTGGGTTAAAGAGTCAAGATTATCACATGATCATGGAAATACTCCTGCCCGTTATGTTTCGGGGCTACCTTGGGGATGCAATTTGGAAAGTCTTAGCCAAGCTTAGCTATTTTATAGGCACCTCTATGCTAAAGAAATCATGATAGAGATGATGGAGAAGTTGGAGAAGGAGATACCAGTTCTTTTACGTTAGATGGAAAAATATTTCCTCTAGGGTTTTTCAATCCAATGCAACACCTCCTTATCCATCTGCCGTATGAAGCTAAAGTGGGCGGCCCTGTGAAATATTGTAAGGGCCTCAGTTTTTGACACATATTTGAAGTGTTCATCACCACACCACACACCTCATTTGAGGAAAGATGATGAACACAAATGAAGAGCAAGTAACCACCATCAACATGCTCATTAGAGAACAAACTCACATATTGCAAAAGTGGTATTTCTCACATGTGATATAGGTGGGCTGGACATATGAAAACTCCTACACATTGCTAAGAATGTCCATGACAAGTTTCACCCAAATTCACAACCTTTTTGCGGTCATTTTGGGTATAGTTAGAAAGAGGGCAGTTTGAAACCATATTCAAATTCAAACTGTTTTTATCCCATGAATTTAAAAGTGGGAGGCATATTCTTACTCAGCACATTTTTCTGAGCTCACACACCAATTTTCACTCCATTTGGAGTTGATCTTGACATGAGCTAAGTGGGGGAAATTCGAACTTTATTTGAATTTCAAACTGAACTTGTGCTGAAATTCATTCAAACCAAACCTCATTTGAACTTTGATCAATTCAAATGGCTCATGGGTGTATAATTTAAATTACCAGGGGTACTATGGAGCTCACTGTTTACAACAGTGATTAGGAGTAAATTTCAGAGGTTAAAACTGGAAGTGGGACACACATGTCAGCCACCACTTCAACTCGAACCGACTGAAATTCTATCACTCGGTTAACCGAGCCGCCGCTGCGATCGCCACCGAGGGCAGCCGCCGCGCCAGCAGCTGCTTGCCCATGCGCGGGCGTGAGGCGGTGCAGAGCCTTCTTAAGGCGCCTGCCCCCCTCCTCGGCTGAGGCATCGCCGTTTCTGCCCCGCAAGAACTCAGCGCCGGCCGAAGTTTTCCGCAGCTTGGAATCGATCGGAGAGCGCCGATCACAGCTTCCTCCGTCCCCTCCAGAGACCCAGCAAGGTACTAGAGACCTTCCTCCGTCTTCCCCGCTGCTAGAATTCAGTAGAAACCGATTGATATCGGCTGTGCCGAAAGATCAATTCGGTGACTTAGAACTGCCGCACCTCGGGCTTCCATGGACAGCCCAGCCAGGACGTTGACACGCCCGAACCAAGGCACCCTTGGATGCGCTGGTGACCGGTGCTGCTCACCCCCGAGCCACAGCTCGAGTGGTTGCTCACTGGCGGCGAATTTCCAATTTTCCCCTTTCTGTGTGCAGCACGACCCTCGGGTGCGATTCTATCGAATTCGTGCTCTAGAAAGGATTAGAGGGCCTCAATCCGCTCTCACACAAACTAGACACGGTAACACACAAGTTGCCTTCACAACCCTTGGCCGGAGAACCTCTGTACCCGGCGTAATTCGAGGTTTACCAATGGCGGAATAAACGGGAGGCATCGGGCGCACGGTGAAGACCTACTTCGGGCCTTCCCCGAGCTGCCTCGAGCTCATGTCGACCTTCCCTGAGGTCCACTGATGCTTTCCGACCGGTTCCTCGAGTAGTTGAGGTGCTAGGGTAGTCAGCCGACATGGCCGAAGTCCTTCCGAGGTGGCGGCTCGTCGCCGACCATGCACCGGCCGTTGTCATGAAGAGCTGACCCCAGAACCATGTTCCCCGAGTAAAAGTAGGCAGGGGAGGCCAAAATCGTGAAGTTTGGAGGTGTACAGAAGCCGGCGGCGAGCTCTCCGGCAAGGTCCCTCGGCGGTGGAGCGCGGGCATCGCGAGGTTGAAGAAGGGGGTGGACCCCAGCTGTCAGCAGCCGATATTTTGAATCGGGAACGGGCTGCGGCCGGGATCGGGTGTGCTGGCGCGCAAAATCCTTGTGGGCCGCGGTGTGCTGTCGCCTCGGCACGCGACGCGTGTCCCCTGGGCCCATACGCGAGTTTAAACTTTTCCCCGATTTTCAGATTTCCTTCAAACTTCAAATCCTCATAACTTTGGCTAGAAAGCTCCAAATCGAGTGAAACAAATTTTGCTGGATTCATCTCTCTGAGAACTTTCCAGCAAATCAAGTTTCACTTCATGAAATTCCTTAATTCTCCAGAATTAATTCCTCAAAGTTTAAACTGTTTGGAATTTTAACTGGAGAATGCTTTGGAGGAAAATTCTGAAATTTTGCTAGGATGTCCAACAAAATATCCTTGAACTACCATAAAAATTTCAGACCCATTGGAGCTCATTTAATCCACCTAATGATGTGATTAGTGAAACTGTTCCAGAGAAAATAGAAAATGTTCAGAAACATTTTCAGGATTTTCTCTGAAATTGTTTAGCCCATATCTTTAGTTAGGAACTTCCAAATTAAGTGAGACCAACTCCATTAGAACCCTCTGAAAATCTAATTTTCAGAAAGCCATAGTTGTTTCATGAAAATTCTTAGAACACCCTAAAAGCCTTCAATTAAGGTCAAGTACATAATTAATTATGGAGGGCTCAAATGAGCTTGACTGCAACAAAAACTTGACCAAGTTTCTATTTAGGTTGTAACCAAGCCACAGTAAAAGATTCACAGTCATTAGGCTTGTCTAGTAAGAGTTATAGACTTCACAAGATTAAAAGTAAATACAACTGCATTTAAATTAATACATATATTGTTTCTATCATGTAGTCGCTAAGGTCGAGGAGGAACCCGAAGTCCTAGACTTCGTAACTCCGGAGGAACAGCTAGCCTACGACCAAGAGCAGCAAGGCAAGCTCCGGTTTGCATTAACCCTTTTACAAGTTTTATTGTTTTGAGCACATACTTGATTACTTTATGCCTTGCATTAGTCTCGTTTGGAAACCCAATTGCATAGCCAAGAAAACCATGGGTTGGGTTTAAGATTGCAAAACCCCGTTAGCTACTGCAATGCTAAGATAGAGTACGATTCGGTACAAGTCGAGTAGTTGAAACTACTCGCGAGCATAGGCTAGAGGCACTCGACTCGGGTAGTGATAGCACATGAAACACATGGCAAGAAACTGAGACCAAGCGGAGGGTAAGGGCAGCAGGACTTTGGGGCCTGTGTGCTATAGCTCCGCTTGTGTCAATTGAGGACCGAGCCGTGTGCGGGCCTGTTGAACAAGCTAGAACAGTACCGAAGGCCTACCGGCTATATGGGAACCGGGAAACTGATGTAACTCGGGTAGCTGGGTATTGAGGCATTGCCCGTCGTTCAGAGGGTATGTTGAGAGCTCGAGGTGTAATTCGGCTAGCAGCACGGAGATGTGCGTGCAGAGACCTCTTGCTCAGGACGATGGGACCGGTTCAATATTTGGCTGACGGGCGAAAGGTGGTTGCGTACGGCGTCCGTGATGGTTGTTGTAGGCAACATCCAGTACGGGCGTACGTGACGGGTTGTTCGGGTAACCCTGCAGGTGTAAATCGATTATAATCGCCGTCCCTCGCGGTCAGTGAGTACCACTTGTTCACTGTACCATGACGTAGAAAGAACAGGCTAGTTACATGTTAAAATGCTGCTGATTGAAAGATGGACTTTGCTTGTTAATGGTTTGTTGTAGTTTAGAGCTAATTAAAGTTATTTTCAACTTTGGGCAAAGTACATGAGAGAAATGCGTTTCTTGTTTGATTGCGGCTCTCTCATGTGCCTTAGCGTAAGGTTCTCCACAACCTGCTGCTAAAACTTGAAAGTAAGGTTCTACTAATTAGGCGAGTCCTTTGCAAATGATTTTACCTCATGTACCCATCACCCCTCATGTAGAAGTTCCATGTTTAGGTGAGACGGGTCAGACTTGCTGAGCCTTCGTGCTCACTGCTTGTGTTTGAAGCTTTTGTAGGGTTCTATGAGGAAGGGACTCCCGAGGAGGAGACGGAACCCGAGGAGGGGAACCCCGTCGAGTGGGAGTCGTGCACGCCGCAGAGTTAGTGTGCGTGTGTGCTAGCAAGGACACGTTCAAGGGCTGAACGTGGACTTGATGCGTAGTCTACGCCCGCGAGTGTAGACTAAACTTATTTTGATGTAAACATGTTCATAAACCTGTTTATGTAATTAAATTTTGCTTCCGCTTTGTACCTTTGACGTGTGTTATCCGGTGCTGTGCAACGCAGCACCCCTCAGTGTGATCCTGGCTCGACAAGACCGTGGGGTTGTGTCAGCGTTGGTATCAGAGCTCGCTTGAGGTTTAACACAGTACAAAGGTCATCTTTTTCCAAAAATCCTGTGAGGAACGAGTTAGTAGCCCGTATAAGGATGTTATTAGCATATAGAAAGTGGCATATTAACCTATTTGCTTATGTCGGAAAAATCGTGTATCTCGGGACGTTTATGTCTTGGGGGGTACACGTAAGCGCTGTCCACCAGTGCGCACAAGCTGAAGGGTGGAGCCCCACGGGTGGCAGGTAACCCGACCCGCTTTGATATCCTCTATGACTCTTCATGTCGTTTGGGGTATTCGAGCAACGTCTGTCCCTGGCGTGCGTGGTGCAACTTGGGAGACCCCGTCACGTGGTCTGAAACGTGAACACGTAACTCAAGGCGTGTTTGGCTTGAGAACATCCGGGCGAGTGATGATGGCCGGTTGTACTAACTGTATGGATTCCGGGCTCGGTGTGCAGCCGAGTCTGATGATTGTTTGAGTTTCTGCAGGTATCCTGACCACGAAACGGTAGACGTGTAGCATCCGTGTGCGAGTGACGAGTAGTGCCACTGAACTAACGAAGCTGGCTAAGTCCGGTATAGGTTTTTCCTTTGTGAGGACGTAGTACCGACATAATCTGGTGACGCATTGACGTCACACCCCATTAAATGAACAACTTAATTTAAAAACTTGAAGGTTTTGATACAAAGTAGTAAAACTTGATGTAACTCCTTCCCTTGAACAGGATATTCAAAGTTAACAAGTTTTCAACTTATAGGTTGTTAACGACAGAGCACTCTGTTTTCAGCTGAATCAAGGCTGAAGTTAATCAGAGGTTAGAGGTTGAGTTCTTTCGAGGTTGGGGCCGTATGATACATTTCTGGAAATCTTTGGAAGAGCTTTACAACTTTTCTGTTGAGGTCCAGAGGTGTTTCATCCCTTAACCACTCGAAAAATGCAGTAGAGTTGAAACTGTCCAGAAAACAGGACAGAGTAAAGACTCTCTGTAGACTCTCTGTAAATTAAGCATAACTTACTGCATAAAAATCCAAAAATAGAAAATGAGGTAGTTCTGGAAAGCTTATGAGATGGGTTACAACTGTGTAACAGAAATTTTTATCAGATTTGGAACAGAATTAACTGGAATTCTTGGATTAAATCAGTACCTAAAGCAGGGAGGTGCTGTCCAATTGTTTCCAGAAATTCTGCTAACTTTGACATCTCATAACTTTTGAACCAGGACAGATCTTAGGCCAAGCAAATACTTTCTGGAAATCTATTGAAGTCAGCTTTAACTTTGATGTTGAGCTCCAGAACTGGTTTTGCCTTTAACATGGCCTAAATCAGGTTGAAATGGAAACTGGTCAGGGCTGTCACGGGAACAGCAGATCAGCAGTCAAATTTGTTTAAAATTTGAACTATGTTTCCAAGTTTTATGGTTTCAATGACATGTCTTATGTTATAGATCAGAAGTTTACTGTTTAAATAAATATTTGACATTTCTCAAATATATTTTTACAGATGACAGCAGATAAACAGTTGGAGAACGGTTGGGTGGTTTCCCACTGTTCTCACTGTAGCGGCTACCCGGAAGCATTGTGGCAAATGCTACAATATTTTGGGTACAACCAAAGGCTGCAGTACTTCGCCAAGGAAGAAGGCGAAGAGAAGAACAAGACATGGACGATCCATGTCGAAGTCCCCGCAGGACCTACGCCACCCGGTTGGGTGCCGTTCACCGTCACGGTGAGAGGGAGACAACCGGAAGGAATGTGGCAAGTGGCAGCCCGTGACACTATGTCACGTTTCTGCCAACTACATGTGCAGGGTATGGAGGGCACTCCATACGCGCTCATTCCGGTGGAGGGACGGGCTCAGCATGTGTGGGAAGAGAGGTACTGGGAGGCAACAGATCCGAGTTGTCCAAGGTACAACCCCGCGGAGGCAAATCTCAGCCTCCAGATGAGGGCGGGAAAAGCTGTGATGGACAGCCAAGCTGTTCATACGGAGCATCTCCCACCAAGATCAAGGAGAGCACAAGCCGTGGAGACCATTTTGAGAGTGCTCACTGCGCACTCCGCAATGTGCTCCTTCCGACGATCAAGCGACTGAATGAACAACACAATCAGTTGCATCGTCTGAAGAAGGCGAAGAGGAAAAGCCGTGTCGACATAGCGGCATTACAAGAACTGGTACAAACTCTGACCCAGCAGAACGAGGAACTTACTCAAGAGCGGGACGACGCTATTGAGGAAGGGCAAGGCTGGGAAGAAGATTACAACCAGGCTATGGACGAGGTGCATGCTTTACAGGACCTCATACCTCCGGTATTAGGTATACCGGTGGTCTTGGGTCTTCCAGCAATGGGAGAACCCAGGATGGGAGAAGAGGTGGTAGATCCAGAGCCACCAGCAGAGCTACCGGAGGAGGACGATCCGCAGGAGGTCGAGTTCTACTTCGAGTAGGGGGTTACAGTTGCCATGTAGAGCAGCCAGGGTAGTGTAACCCGACTTTTGTAATCGGTGACATGTCGTGTAGACAGTAGCGTATGTATAGGTTGTGACGACATGAGCACGACTTCTCGGAGACCCGAGAATAATGTATCTTTTATAAAGTTTATGCTTTATCAATATATGTGAATGTTGTGCAAATTAATCATGTGTCACTTCAATACCTACTGTTGCTTATGGAATCTTAAGACATGTGCTAATTGCTGCTGTTTTGAATTTCAGAATGACGCGTACTCGTGCCAACCCTGATGTTGGGGGTACCAGTCAAGGGGGAGAGACCTCCCAACAGCCTCCCGAGGACTCCTCGGGACAACAACAGCAACAGCAGCAACAACAACAGCAAACACCGCCTTCGCCACTACCGACAGTGACATTGGCCGACATCGTCGCGGCAATGGCGGGCTCGCATCAGAAGCACACAGAGTTGCTGCAGACTCTCATTGCCAATACGTCTCGCCCAGAGAGACATCAAGACCGGGAGGAGCGTCAACAAAGCTCCTACTCCGATTTCCTGGCGACTCATCCCCCTGTATTCTCAAGGGCGGATCAACCACTTGACGCGGACAACTGTCTCTGCGCCATAGAGATGAAGTTCGGGCTGCTCCAGATCAGCGAGCAGCGCAAGACTCAGTTCGCGGTCCAGAAGCTCCAAGGATCCGCGAGCGCGTGGTGGGCCAACTTCTGTGCTTCACAGCCCACCGACCGAGTGATGACCTGGACTGAGTTCCGGACGGCCTTCAGGGCCTATCATATACCGCCCGGTCTGATGAAAAGAAAGACGCAGGAGTTCTTACACCTGCAACAAGGGAGCAGAAACGCGCTGGAATACTCCAGAGCGTTCAACGATCTCGCGCTCTACGCGTCGTATCACGCAGATACTGACGAGAAGCGGCGGGACTACTTTTACCAGGGGCTTAACCCGCTCCTGAAGGACAAGTTGGCGATGTTCAATCGCGGCAGCCTCAACGACATCATCAATGCTATGATTGTTCAGGAGGACTCCGGCAAGGAGTTGGCGGCAGCAGAGCGAAAGCGAAGCGCACCACAAAGCAGCGTAGAAGGGAGCGGTCCTTCTCAGAAGTTTCGGATGGTGAATCGCCCACCATCAGGTCCACGGTGGCAGCCACCACAGCGGTCGATGCCGTTCCGCAGTCGACCGTACTCTTCACCGGCATTCAGGCCGGCACTGCCAGTACCACCGCAACAACAACAGCAGCAGCGGGCGATGCCGCGTGCGTTTGCACCTCAGCAACGCATGCCGGGCTTTCGTCCCCCGAGCACTACACCAGCAGCGGCCACATGTTACAAGTGTGGTCGTCCAGGACACTTCGCGAGCAGTTGCCCGGAGAGGCAAGGCGGCGGAGTGGCACCGCAGTTTCCGGGGAGGAATCAACCCCGGAACCCTACTAATGTGCGGTGGGCAAACCCTAGGCCCGGCACCGTCCACCAGCTTGCCATTGAGGACATGCCGGAGGGCGAGCCAATCCTTGCGGGTATGTTCCAACTCCACCAGCATCCCGCTATAGTACTGTTTGATTCAGGCGCCACGCATAATTTTATTAGCCAAGCTTTCATTGCTAAACACAGCTTGCCAATACTACCCACTGATAGTCCATATTTAATTTGTTCACCGGGTGGGAAGATTTCAGCAAGCGTAATGGTTTCCAAAGCACCATTATGCTTAGCGGGTAGAGTGTACCCCACGTCTCTCATTATCTTAGAGGGACAGAAGGTCGATGTCATCCTAGGGATGTCGTGGTTAACCCGCCACGGCGCTGTTTTAGACACCGTCCTTCGAGTCGTGCACTTAAACTCAGAGGTGCACGGTTCTCACTCATTATTTCTGGACAGTCCAGAAATAAAACTTCCAAGTGTTTATCAAGCCACAACTATCAGATTGGAAGATATTCCAGTAGTCCGAGAGTTCCCTGATGTATTCCCATATGATTTACCGGGAATGCCACCCGATAGAGAGGTGGATTTCAAGATTGAACTGGCACCGGGAACCATGCCAATATCCCGAAGGCCGTACAAGATGGCACCCAAGGAGTTGGCTGAGCTGAAGACTCAGCTCACGGACCTTCTGGAGAAGGGTTTTATTAGGCCGAGCTCCTCGCCATGGGGCCGTTCGGCATTATTTGTCAAGAAGAAGGATGAGACGTTGCGGCTTTGCGTGGACTATCGTCCATTAAATGCCGTAACCATCAAGAACAAGTACCCGTTGCCACGGATCAACATGTTGTTTGATCAGTTGGTCGAAGCAAAGATCTTTTCCAAAATAGACTTAAGATCCGGGTACCATCAGATTAAGATAAGGGCTGAGGACATTCCGAAGACAGCTTTCTCGATGAGGTACGGACTTTATGAATACCTAGTCATGTCCTTCGGCCTCACCAATGCTCCAGCTCACTTCATGTACTTGATGAACTCGGTATTCATGCCGGAGCTGGACAAGTTTGTCGTGGTCTTCATCGACGACATTCTGGTATATTCCAAGTCGGGGGAGGATCACAAGAAGCATCTGCGTATAGTCTTGCAACGGCTGCGGGATCACAAGTTATACGCAAAATTCAGCAAATGCGAGTTTTGGATATCGCAAGTGCCTTTTCTTGGGCATATCATCTCAGCGGAGGGTATCGCTGTGGACCCGAGCAAGATCACTCAAGTGCTGAATTGGAAATCCCCGAGAACTGTTCACGAGGTACGGAGTTTCCTCGTGCTCGCGGGATATTATCGGAGGTTCATTCCGAACATCTCGAAGATTGCCAAGCCAATGACAGAGCTGCTGAAGAAGGCTACCAAATATGTTTGGAGTCCAGCATGTGAAGCAGCATTCAAGGCTTTAGTCAAGCACCTGACATCAGCACCGGTTTTGGCGCAGCCAGACACACCAAAACCGTTCGATGTGTACTGCGATGCATCCGGTATTGGGCTCGGATGTGTGCTGATGCAAGACAAAAGAGTGGTCGCGTATGGATCACGGCAGCTTAGAAACCATGAGCAGAATTATCCAACTCACGATTTGGAGCTCGCTGCCGTGATACTTGCACTGAAAATGTGGAGGCACTACCTACTCGGTAACCTCGTACATTTATATACCGATCACAAAAGCCTCAAGTACATATTCACTCAGAAAGAGCTGAACATGAGGCAACGAAGATGGTTAGAATTGATAAAGGATTACGAAATAGAGATCCATTATCATCCGGGCAAGGCAAACATAGTGGCAGATGCGCTGAGCCGCAAGTCACACGTCAATAATCTGACCATCACACCGTTGGAAGAGAGCGGACCACCACTACATGTGATTCCACACGGAGCTCTCTACAACCTAGCTTTGATCCCCACCATCCGTGAAGAGATAGCGGCAGCCCAGAGGAATGACAAGGGCATGTCACATTTGCGGAGACGTGTAGACAGTGGGGAGTTGAAATGTTTCCGGAAGGACGGAGACGGCGTCCTATGGTTCAAGGACCGGATCGTCGTACCCCGAAACCCGGAGTTACGGAAGAAAATTTTTGATGAGGCTCACTTATCAAAATTTTCTATTCACCCCGGCAGCAACAAGATGTATCAAGAACTCAGAAGCAAGTTTTGGTGGACACGGATGAAGCGAGAGACTGCAAAATACGTGTTCGAGTGTGATACATGTCGAAGGGTGAAGGCAGATCATATGCGGAAACAGGGACTGCTGCAACCACTGGGCATTCCTGCCTGGAAATGGGAGGATGTGAGCATGGACTTCATCGTCGGTTTACCCACCACCTTGCAGAAACATGATTCTGTGTGGGTGATCGTCGATCGGCTCACCAAAGTTGCCCATTTCATCCCGGTCAACACCAACTACAACACCAAGAAGTACGCTGAACTGACATCTCACGGATCCTATGCTTGTACGGCATACCCCGTACCATCATATCGGATCGGGGCACTTTATTTTTGTCCCGTTATTGGGAGCAGCTGCACGCTGCCTTGGGGACGAAGCTGATCCATAGTTCAGCATACCACCCGCAGACGGACGGGCAAACCGAGAGGGTAAATCAGATCCTAGAAGACATGCTATGAGCTTGCGCTATCAACCACGGCAAGAATTGGGATGATCACTTGCCGTTAGCTGAGTTCTCGTACAATAATGGGTACCAAGCCAGCATCAAGATGGCACCTTACGAGGCGCTATACGGGCGGAAATGCCGCACACCACTGAATTGGTGTGAATCTGGCGAAAGGGTTACCTTCGGGATTGACCTTGTCAACAACGCGGAAGAAAAGGTTCGACTGATTCAAGCAAACCTAAAAGCCGCTCAATCCCGTCAGAAACAGTATGCGGACCGGAGAACACGCCCATTACAATTCGAAGTCGGGGATCACGTGTATCTACGTGTGTCTCCAATGAAGGGCGTAAACAGATTTGGGGTGAGAGGAAAGTTGGCACCCCGATTCATCGGTCCATTTCAGATTACCGAAAGATGTGGATCAGTGGCATACTGGCTGAAATTACCAGAAGCACTTTCCGGTGTGCACGACGTCTTTCACATTTCCCAGCTGAGGAAGTGTCTCGAGCTATCAACTACCGTTCAGCTGGAAGACATTGAAGAACTGCAACCGGATCTCACCTATCGGGAGGAACCGGTGCAGATTATTGATGAAAAGTCCCGAAATACACGCAACCGTATGTTGTGGTTCTACAAGGTTCTATGGAGTAATCACTCCGTGGACGAAGCGACATGGGAGAGCGAAGAATTTCTTCGCGCTAACTACCCCGACTTTTTCACGTCGCATATCCGGTAATTTTCCACCGTCCTCTCTCTCATTTTTCACCTTATAATCTCGGGACGAGATTCTTTTAAGGAGGGAGGAATGTAAGGTCCTCAGTTTTTGACACATATTTGAAGTGTTCATCACCACACCACACATCTCATTTGAGGAAAGATGATGAACACAAATGAAGAGCAAGTAACCACCATCAACATGCTCATTAGAGAACAAACTCACATATTGCAAAAGTGGTATTTCCCACATGTGATATAGGTGGGCTGGACATATGTAAACTCCTACACATTGCTAAGAATGTCCATGCCAAGTTTCACCCAAATTCACAACCTTTTTGAGGTCATTTTGGGTATAGTTAGAAAGAGGGCAGTTTGAAACCATATTCAAATTCAAACTGTTTTATCCCATGAATTTAAAAGTGGGAGGCATATTCTTACTCAGCACATTTTTGTGAGCTCACACACCAATTTTCACTCCATTTGGAGTTGATCTTGACATGAGCTAAGTGGGGGAAATTCAAACTTTATTTGAATTTCAAACTGAACTTATGCTGAAATTCATTCAAACCAAACCTCATTTGAACTTTGATCAATTCAAATGGCTCATGGGTTTATAATTTGAATTACCAGGGGTACTATGGGGCTCACTGTTTACAACAGTGATTAGGAGTAAATTTCAGAGGTTAAAACTGGAAGTGGGACCCACATGTCAGCCACCACTTCAACTCAAACCGACTGAAATTCTCTCACTCGGTTAACCGAGCCGCCGCTGCGATCGCCACCGAGGGCAGCCGCCTCGCCAGCAGCTGCTTGCCCACGCGCGGGCGTGAGGTGGTGCAGAGCCTTCTTAAGGCACCTGCCCCCCTCCTCGGCGAGGCATCGCCGTTTCTGCCCCGCAAGAACTCAGCGCCGGCCAAAGTTTTCCGCAGCTCGGAATCGATCGGAGAGCGCCGATCACAGCTTCCTCCGTCCCCTCCAGAGCCCCAGCAAGGTACTAGAGACCTTCCTCCGTCTTCCCCGCTGCTAGAATTCAGTAGAAACCGATTGATATCGGCTGTGCCGAAAGATCAATTCGGTGACTTATAACCGCCGCACCTCGGGCTTCCGTGGACAGCCCAGCCAGGGCGTTGACACGCCCGAACCAAGGCACCCTTGGACGCGCTGGTGACTGGTGCTGCTCACACCCGAGCCACAGCTCGAGTGGTTGCTCACCGGCGGCGAATTTCCAATTTTCCCCTTTCTGTGTGCAGCACGACCCTCGGGTGCGATTCTGTCGAATTCGTGCTCTAGAAAGGATTAGAGGGCCTCAATCCGCTCTCACACAAACTAGACACGGTAACGCACAAGTTGCCTTACCAACCCTTGGCCGGAGAACCTCTGTACCCGGCGTAATTCGAGGTTTACCAATGGCGGAATAAACGGGAGGCATCGGGCGGATGGTGAGGACCTACTTCGGGCCTTCCCCGAGCTGCCTCGAGCTCATGTCGACCTTCCCTGAGGTCCACTGATGCTTCCCGACCGGTTCCTCGAGTAGTTGAGGTGCTAGGGTAGTCAGCCGACATGGCCGAAGTCCTTCCGAGGTGGCGGCTCGTTGCCGACCATGCACCGGCCGTTGTCATGAAGAGCTGACTCCAGAACCATGTTCCCCGAGTAAAAGTAGGCAGGGGCGGCCAAAATCGTGAAGTTTGGAGGTGTACAGAAGCCGGCGGCGAGCTCTCTGGCGAGGTCCCTCAGCGGTGGAGCGCGGGCGTCGCGAGGTTGAAGAAGGGGGTGGACCCCAGCTGTCAGCGGCCGATATTTTGAATCAGGATCGGGCTGCGGCCGGGATCGGGTGTGCTGGCGCCCAAAATCCTTGTGGGCCGCGGTGTGCTGTCGCCTCGGCGCGCGACGCGTGTCCCCTGGGCCCATGCGCGAGTTTAAACTTTTCCCCGATTTTCAGATTTCCTTCAAACTTCAAATCCTCACAACTTTGGCTAGAAAGCTCTAAATCGAGTGAACCAAATTTTGCTGGATTCAGCTCTCTGATCACTTTCCAGCAAATCAAGTTTCACTTCATGAAATTCCTTAATTCTTCAGAATTAATTCCTCAATGTTTAAACTGTTTGGAATTTTAACTGGAGAATACTTTGGAGGAAAATTCTGAAATTTTGCTAGGATGTTCACCAAAATATCCTTGAACTACCATAAAAATTTCAGACCCATTGGAGCTCATTTAATCCACCTAATGATGTGATTAGTGAAACTGTTCCAGAGAAAATAGAAAATGTTCAGAAACATTTTAAGGATTTTCTCTGAAATTGTTTAGCCCATATCTTTAGTTAGGAACTTCCAAATTAAGTGAGACCAACTCCATTAGAACCCTCTGAAAATCTAATTTTCAGAAAGTCATAGTTTGTTTCATGAAAATCCTTAGAACACCCTAAAAGCCTTCAATTAAGGTCAAGTACATAATTAATTATGGAGGGCTCAAATGAGCTTGACTGCAACAAAAACTTGACCAAGTTTCTATTTAGGTTGTAACCAAGCCACAGTAAAAGTTTCACAGTCATTAGGCTTGTCTAGTAAGAGTTATAGACTTCACAAGATTAAAAGTAAATACAACTGCATTTAAATTAATACATATATTGTTTCTATCATGTAGTCGCTAAGGTCGAGGAGGAACCCGAAGTCCTAGACGTCGTAACTCCGGAGGAACAGCTAGCCTACGACCAAGAGCAACAAGGCAAGCTCCGGTTTGCATTAACCCTTTTACAAGTTTTATTGTTTTGAGCACATAATTGATAACTTTATGCCTTGCATTAGTCTCGTTTGGAAACCCAATTGCATAGACAAGAAAACCATGGGTTGGGTTTAAGATTGCAAAACCCCGTTAGCTACTGCAATGCTAAGATAGAGTAGGATTCGGTACAAGTCGAGTAGTTGAAACTACTCATGAGCATAGGCTAGAGGCACTCGACTCGGGTAGTGATAGCACATGAAACACATGGCAAGAAAATGAGACCAAGCGGAGGGTAAGGGCAGCAGGACTTTGGGGCCTGTGTGCTGTAGCTCCGCTTGTGTCGATTGAGGACCGAGCCGTGTGCGGGCCTGTTGAACAAGCTAGAACAGTACCGAAGACCTACCGGCTATATGGGAACCGGGAAACTGATCTAACTCGGGTAGCTGGGTATTGAGGCATTGCCCGTCGTTCAGAGGGTAGGTTGAGAGCTCGAGGTGTAAATCGGCTGGCAGCACGGAGATGCGCGTGCAGAGACCTCTTGCTCGGGACGATGGGACCGGTTCAATATTTGGCTGATGGGCGAAAGGTGGTTGCGTACGGCGTCCGTGATGGTTGTTGTAGGCAACATTGAGTACGGGCGTACGTGACGGGTTGTTCGGGTAACCCTGCAGGTGTAATTCGATTATAATCGCTGTCCCTCGCGGTCAGTGAGTACCACTTGTTCACTGTACCATGACGTAGAAAGAACAGGCTAGTTACATGTTAAAATGCTGCTGATTGAAAGATGGACTTTGCTTGTTAATGGTTTGTTGTAGTTTAGAGCTAATTAAAGTTATTTTCAACTTTGGGCAAAGTACATGAGAGAAATGCGTTTCTTGTTTGATTGCGGCTCTCTCATGTGCCTTAGAGTAAGGTTCTCCACAACCTGCTGCTAAAACTTGAAAGTAAGGTTCTACTAATTAGGCGAGTCCTTTGCAAATGATTTTACCTCATGTACCCATCACCCCTAATGTAGAAGTTCCATGTTTAGGTGAGACGGGTCAGACTTGCTGAGCCTTCGTGCTCACTGCTTGTGTTTGAAGCTTTTGCAAGGTTCTATGAGGAAGGGACTCCCGAGGAGGAGACGGAACCCCAGGAGGGGAACCCCGTCGAGTCAGAGTCGTGCACGCCGCAGAGTTAGTGTGCGTGTGTGCTAGAAAGGACACGTTCAATGGCTGAACGTGGACTTGATGCGTAGTCTATGCCCGCGAGTGTAGACTAAACTTATTTTGATGTAAACATGTTCATAAACCTGTTTATGTAATAAAATTTCGCTTCCGCTTTGTACCTTTGACGTGTTTTATCCGGTGCTGTGCAACGCAGCACCCCTCAACGTGATCCTGGCTCGACAAGACCGTGGGGTTGTGTCAAATATAGGTGGATGTATAGCATTGAAAGAGCTCTAAGATATCTTAAACCAATGGTTGGCAATAGAGCTAGAGTTGAAGGGTGCATCGCTGAAGCATTTACTCTTAAAGAGGTAGAATACTTTTCAAGTGCTTATTTTACAGAAGAAAACAATATCAATGCTTCTTTGATGTGGTACAATGTGGATGAAAATCCTCATTGTACATTTTTGCAATGAGGGGCAACCCTGTTGATAGTTGCACGAGCTACAATTGTATCGCGGAAGAAAGGAAGGCAACTTTGTTGTACATGTATGCTAATACAGATGGGATGGACAAATATTTTGAGTAAGTATTTGTTCTACATTTATACTATGTAGCATTGTTTACTATACCTCAATACTTATATTCTTGTTTCTCGGACAACGCGTTTTATAAGCAAAATTAGAGACCTGAACATCAACGTACGAGCAAGCAGGTGGAAATGATGCGACGAGATGGAATTAATGGAGGACCTAATTTTATATCTTGGTTTCGAGATCAAGTAAAATTTACTTTTCATTTCTCTATCCTGAATTATAGTAGTATGTAAAAAATATTCTTATAAGTTTATATTGTGGACGGTGTGTAAAAGATATTGACGCCCATCAAGACTTGCGACAACTATCTTACGGAATATTCAAAGTTAGAATCTATGATCGGTACGATATCAATGACTTCTGTTTCCGTTCGACTCAATTTGAAGCTCTTCGTCCTCTTGCGGCAACGACTAATACCGGAGTTATGAAGAGAGCAATCGATGTTGAAGGACGGAAAACAAATTACTATCGGATCATTAACAAAATCCACGAATTCAATTTTGCCAGGAATAAGGAACTTAAAGTAGTTTTCTTTGATTGTGACTTGTTTGGGAACCCGTGAAAACCAAATTTGCATGGTTGAAGTGAAACACAATGAAAGGCTACGAGGGTACGACTCTTTTGTCCTTGCAGATCAAGTTGAGCAATGTATTATCTACCTTATCCATGCCAGAAGATGAGTGCTTGGTGGGTCGTACACAAGATCAATCCTCGTGAATGGTTATGTACCCTAAGCTATGTTGGGTACCATGATACTCCGACGTCCATTGGTGAGTTCAATGATGTTTACCAAGAAGAAGATCTGCCAGCCGCATTTATCGTTAAGCCTGGTCAAGAGCTCAATGACTTAGATGGAGACGCCGATGATGTACAGACTCGTGAGAAGCGCAAACGGAAACCAGTCACTAAAATAGTTTGATGGTTTGGTTTAAGCAATAGTAAATTAGTGATATTCTGATGACATTAAAATGAATACAAGTAATGTTTTTTCATTTATTGTTTCATGTTGTATATTTTATAATAATTATACTTATCAAAGCATCATTGAAATAGGATGTTGCTGGACAAGGGTAAGGGGATCAAGAGGATCGTGACGACTCGCACACGGGACGTGGTGGACACACTTTTTCAGGGTAGTAGCTCTGAGAGAGCAGAAGGTCTAAGTTGTTGAGACATGTGCCCCCAGAGCTGTCAGGCGGACTGTTGCCTATTAGTGGACCGAGATAATTTGACTTACCAATTGTATTCCATTACATTATTAATTAATCTATTTATATTTTTAAAACTATTATAATATTACAGGATGAATCAGAGTTAGAGTTCGAGGCCAAGGCGCCTCCTGAGCCACAGTCGACTGACCACCCGTCCGGATCAGCTGACCACCATTCCAGGTCGGTGGACCATCCTTCCGGGTCATCTGAGGACATGGAGGCGTAGAGAAGGCGATGGACTAGAAGGATCCATTATGTGGCGCCTCCTCCAGTTCATAGAGAAGAAGCAACGTTGCCGGCTATTCACCTTGTTGGCAATAGGTAAGAAGCCCTTACGTTGTAGATTTAGAAAATTACGTGGTGCTAAAACTCTTTCATGCCCAATTGTTCTTGCAGCGGATGGAAGGACACTACCTTCGAGTGCAGAGGACATCAGAGACACATCAATGCTGTCTTAGGGAACCTCGTGCGTTTGCACTACCCTGTTGAGGTCCCTTGCAGCGGTGACGAGGGTATCCCTGCCAAGTCATGGGATGATTACGCTCGTGCTACTGACCTGATGTACGGGACTGCTCAGGGTGCAGTGTGGGCCAACTCCTGGGTAAGTATGTTCAATACATGTTTTAAATTTAGTTCATCAATAACTAGAATGATTAATAACACTTATGTTTCTATCTTCTTATAGAGACGATACCGTTTGGCAGATCAAGCAGATGCCGAGCAAGTGAGAGCCATCTTCAACAAGAACGCCAGGAAGCTTGTTACACAGACAATCTCCTATGCCTGGATTCAAGCAACAAATAATTACTAGAAGAGGAATCAAGGGCAGGAGCTTGTGGCGTTCAGAGACCGCTCTGACACGTACTTGACGGAGGAGCAGTACGCGGAGCTAAACTAGTACTGTTTTAATTATGACTTTTATTTTTAATGCCAGTGTTATTTCAATCAATTACTAAATGCATGCAGGTGGGGATTTCTTGGTTGGAGGACCGTCCGGAGGCTTATCGGGCCCTCTGTCGACTGTGGTCCAGCGTGGACTTTGTCGCCAAGTCTAAGAGGGCCCGACAGTGTAGAGGCTCTACTGGAGGCCATATGTATGGTCCGGATGACCATCTACATCTGGCTAGACGAATGGTAACGAAAATACCTATGAAACTATATTGATAGTATATTTATGCTACTGACTAGTACTCACAGGAAAACGAGCTCGGTGAATGACCGAGCAATGTTCAGGTGTGGAAGAGAGGTCACAGGGCAAGTGACCCTTAACAGCCCGACCAGCTGTGCACTCTGGTGGTGACAGCTCGACTGGTGACTCCTCGCGTTGCTTTACTTGTAACTAACATTGCCACTGATGCATTTTTATGTATTACATGTATTTGTAGGAGAAGTATGGGGAGGAGATGGTGAAGATTCACGGTGAAGACTACGATTGGCAGAACGCACCAATTGATGTCAGCGCCGTGTATGCGAGCGCTGGCAGTAAAGCGCATGGACGGTGAGATTCTACCTATTTTTCTTCCTGTCAATTTGACCTACATTATTTTACTCTTAATCTTTTTTAAAGTTTTGACATTTTTGATGGAGTGGTTGACTCGAGGTAGGCAAGGCCTTCAAGAGGCTTCTCCTTGCAGCCTTTGTCTGCTAGACCTAGCCGGCGGATGTCAGCGAGGGAGCTGGAGCTTCATAGTGTCCAGGAGGAGCTACGCCTAACACAGGAGAAGCTCCAGGAGCAAGCAGATTTATTAAATGCCACACAAGGCTATCAAGCCACCTACAACACACAGATACAAGCGGAGATACAAGTAATAGCTTAAAATACAAACCAATTATATCATTTTATTACTATTCATGTGCTAATGATTTTCTATCACATGCCTTGGCCCAGCAGCACCGGCAGCAGATTGCCGTCCCCACATGGCTGCCGTTGATGCACCCACAGATGCCGGCGTAGCCACAAGTGCCTTCTTCTGTGGCACAGGTAAGTAACATTTCTTCAAATTAGTATAAATTAGATTATTATAGAAAACTGAGACAAAATTAGTCAAACATAGACAAACTTAGCCATAATTGCTCAAACATGGTCATAGTTGCTCAAACATAACAAAACTTAGACATAATTGTTCAAACATAGCCAAACATAGCTATAATTGCTCAAACATAGACAAACTTAACAATAATTACTCAAACACAGTCATAATTGCTCTAACTATCATAAGGATAGGCAGCGAAAGCTCATACTCCAACGCTGCAGCTACCGGGATCTAGAGCACGATGCGAGGACGACATTTAGGGCTTCAGAGGTGGGGTACATGGAAGTGTCTATTGTAGTATCTTGTATTTGATATTATTGTAGTATAAACTGTCTGTGATGTTATATATTTTTTCTGTTTTTTAAAAATATTAAATCGCTTATTTACGAGGCCTAGAGGTGGCCGTCGTAAATAAGCCTGTTATTTACGACGGCCAGCTCCAGACCATCATAAATAAGCTTGTGTTATATATGAAGGACTTTACTGGCCGTCATAAATAAACTTCTAGAGGGTGCTAGCTGGCACCCTCTACATAATTCATGACGGCCGGTTTAGGCCGTCGTTGTCAAAGTGTTCTCTATGACACATCCCACTGTACTGCTACTGGAGCAGTCTGCGGAGGTTCATTGTTTGAAGGGCCTTAGTCTCTAGATTGATCGAGCTTGAAGAATACAGGATGAACTTCAGGTTTACGTGGTTCAGGCCGCCAGAGCGTAGAACACTACGTCCATAGGAGTGTGTGTTTTATTGCTTGTAAGTGTATAAGAGTCTACGGGTCGGAACCAGAATTGGATCCCCTCTCTAGAAGGCTACCCGGTAATTTTATGTCTCAAGGCAGGGCAGTTACACTGAAACCCAGGGCCCGAAAGGTTACCCCGCGGTGGCCCGTACCTTGTACATGATCTAGGGTGTTAATGGCTACTTGTAGTGTCCACCGTCGATGGAGTTAAGACGCACCACCTGACACGCCAGGCGTCTCAGACCGAGAGAGGTTATGATGGTGGGAGAAGGCCCCGTCTTGTCATCGTGTCCTACTCGGTCAGCTGTGTATCCCAGTACCGTTACTTCCGTTGTCACGCCTCCGTCCTGTCCTATAACTGTAATGACTGCCAGGAGTGGGTAGAGGCGTACGCTGCACGCCTTGCTTATAGGGAACGTTTGAGTCTTGAATGCTTGACTAGACTGCACTTGTCTTCCTTGACTCTTGAGGCCCATGGCCCATGACTGGTCGTGGGACACATGGCACCGCCTGACCTCGCCTCAGCGAGGAGGCCAGGTCCAAGGCTGGCAGACACGTGGCAGCTCCTGACCCCTCCTCATCAGGGAGGCCAGGCCCGGAGCCAGAGAACACGTGGAAGCACTGGACCTTGCCTCAGCAGTAGCAGCTTGTCTTCAGTCGAGTCTAGCACAGGGAGCACTTGGCTCACCTACTGTACTGGACCTCCCAAGCACAAGGGGCTGAAGCCAAAGCACTCCAACACCGTATCCACACGGCCCTGGAAGTCCCAGACCTTCTCTGCCTTGACAGCACGGGAAGCCCGGAGCTCCTCCAGCGTCTTGCAAGTGGCGGCCAGCTCCCGGACCAGGTCCTGGTTCGCCAGATCCCTATCCCTTGCAGCCAGCTTCGCAGCACGGTGCTCCATGGAGGCCTCCTTGGATGAGGTGGCGAGATCATGCTCGTGGACGTCATGGAGCTGCTTTCCCATGCGCTCCTGCTCCTCATCCTGGGCTGCCTCATGGAAGACAAGGTCCCTCTCCCTCTCCTGCAGCTCCAGCTCCCGCCGGACGAAGTCCTCCATTGCCTCCAAGAGAGCTTCGGCACGAGCGTCAGCTTCAGCATGGAGCCTTCTAGCTTTGGACAGGAGCTCCCGGGTCATCCTACCAAGTCTCGCGACCGCGGCTCGTTCCTGGTCGACTGCCTCCTCTGCATGGTCTCCAGCAGCTCCGTCTGCTCTCTCGCCCACTGCTTGGCCGCCTGGGTCCGTTCCTTCAGCAAGCTGCCCCAGTCCCTGAGGCGCTCCCACTCTGCCTTCATCTCGTACCACTCCTGGCCAAGCGCCTCCTGCACCAGTTCCAGGCCAGAGTATGCCACCCTGATGGCCTTGGGGAGAGGGACCGTTTCTGGCATCAGTAGGCGGGGGCACCCCATAACCTCCATCGGCTCACCGTCTTCCAGCGGAGCTGCCCCTACATTCGCCAGTGTAGAAGAAGGGGGTGGCCCTGCAGGTTGGCCTGGAGTGGCCGCGCTGCCGCAAGGGACGTCCACGTCTGTTGGCAGGCCGGCCTTGGGCACCCGAGAGTGGGTGTCCCGGGATGGTCCAGGCACTTGCTCCATCGCTGGCGCCGGCGCAGAACCTCCGGAACCCTGAGCAGCAAAGGGGCTAAGGCCCGTGGGCTGCTGCGAGGGAGGTGTCGCGTCCTGCTTCGACACCCTGGGAGGAGCAAAGGCTGGTCGCCATTGGAGCAGTTGGTGGCTGGATCTGGTCGAAGGCGGAAGTTTTCAAGTGCAATGGAGGAAGATGAAGGGCACAAGGCGCAAGGAAGCAAGTAAGAAAACGATCGCGTTTCACAGCAAAGTTTCCTTTACTACTCCTACGACCCTGGGGAGGATTTCGTGCGTGGCGCCTGGCCTAGCACCACCCCGTGCTACCCGGGTTGCCAATGATGAGTGGGACCCAGGTCCACCTGTCAGACAGTGGGGGCAAGATGGGCAGCATCTCTAGAAAAAGGCTCCGGTAGTTCTCGAGAAAATTGGAACAGCCGAACTGCAGCTGTCGTCTCGGGAACAGACATAGTCAATGCCATGAACCGATCCTTGACCACGTCGCCATGACCCTCCAATCAAGCACGGCCACGCGTCCACTACGCCAGGGCCGTGCTGCTGCTTCAACTTCCAAGCATGGCCAGTCGCCCACTACAGCAGAGACATGCTGCCACTTCAACTGCCAAGATACAAGTTCAAAGAAGCCACGCGGGAGGGAAAGATAGAGGCGGGCCCGGGGGCCACTATCGGTGCTCTGCAGACCGGGTACCCCGCATACAGGCAGAAATTGGCTCCAGACTCCGCCTCCTTGCTAAGGCGGGCTTTGGCGCTGCCACGTGTCCCTTGGCTCCTGGCCTGGCCTCCCCACAGAGGAGGGCATTGGAGCTGCCACATGTCCTCCGACCCCCAACCCGGCCTCCCCGCTGAGGTGAGGTCCAGCATGCCACATGTTCTCAGGCTCCAGGCGTGGCCTGCCTGCTGACGAGGGCCACGGAGCTACCACGTGTCCTCCGTCCCTGGACGTGGCCTCCCCGCTGAGGTGAGGTCCAGCGCTGCCACGTGTCCTCTAACTTCGGGCCTGGCCTCCCCGCTGAGGTGGACTCCAGAGCTGCCACGTGTCCTCCAGCCATGGACCTGGCCTCCCAGCTGAGGTGGGGTACAGTGCTGTCACGTGTCCCACAACAAGTCATGGGCCATGGGCCTCAGGAGTCATGGAAGACATGGCCAGTCCAATCACGCATTCAATACTCGCGCGTTCCACAGAAGCATGGTGCACAACGCCCGCCTCCACCCACTCCTGGCAGTCATTACAGAGACAGGACAGGACGGTGAGGCGTGACAATGACAGTAATGGTACTGGGCTGCACAACTGACAGAGTAGGACGCGGCGACAAGACGGGGCCTTCTCCCACCATCATCAACCGCTACTCGGTCTGAGCCGCCAGGCGTGTCAAGCGGCGCACCTTAAATCCATCGATAGTGGACACTACAAGTAGACATTAACACCCTAGATCGTGTATAGGGTACGGGCCACCGCGAGGCCAACTGTCAGGCCCCGTGTCTTAGTGAAACTGCCCGGACATGAGACATAAAACAGTGATGAAGGAACATCACAGATGGCTCGCAAAGGCAAACCGCCTGTGTAAATATATCAATTTTCACAGGCTGACCGTGGAGTAGGAGTCACCTACAATATTGGCCATTAATACAGCTGGCCGAAAGCGACCGAGTGTGTGCAACCTTTGCGGTTACTGAGGGGAATGCGCCTTTGAATTCAATTCGAAGCCACCAAACGATACAGGCGAACCGTGGAGTAGGAACCGCCTGCAATATTGGCCATTAATATAGGCGACTGAAGCGGCCGGGCTTGCACGCCTTTTCGGTTACCAAGGGGAACACGCGCGGTACATGCGTCGTTTGAATTCAGTTCAACGCGGCCAAACGATGATCGATATAAATACACACTCGCGCGATCGTCTTCTCCGCACAAACATAGTACTTCTTTTTCTCTTCTTTCTCTGCCACACCCAATCGACCTCCACACAAAATGGCAGACAACCAAACGCTGCCTTCAAGCCTGCCAAGGGAACCATCGGCTAAGCTGTCTCGATCCTCCCCTCCCCCTCGAGCTCCCGGAAAATAGAGGATGTGCGTCATGACATGGTGTGAGATGTATTTAACAGTACATACCACTCCATGAAGCACCTGGGCCTCGGTACCCTTCCAGAACATACTGGAATGGACATCATTGGCCACTACTTGTTCGGGCTCACACATGTGGCCGGTCGTCTTGACGCTCTATGGCAGATGATGTCTCAGGAGCTCAGGGTTCACGACCGCATGAACCTGGTGGCGGCGACGGCCAGGAGACTGGATTTCCCGGTTCCGCTGCCAGAGGCGCCCCAGGAGCTCCAGGAGCCCTTGCAGCCTGAGGAGGACGAGGAAGAGGAGGAGGAGGAATAGAATTAGTAGAATTAGTTGTTTTTCTTTTCTTGTTTTTAGTTGATGTTGTGTTTTCTTTTCTTGTTCTATAATGTTGTTTTTATTTCCTAATCATAATAGATATCGCATGTATGCATCTTGTGCACTCAAAAGCAATCACATTGCTTCACTTCACTTCATTCTTGGCCTCATACACGCCTCGTGATCACCACCACCTCCTCCTCCAACTTCTCTTCCTTTGCAATATGTACAACCTTCTACTTGAAACCGTAATGTTGCAGGTATCTTTTCCTCTGGTGACTTTTCTTGTTCTGAAAGTGTTGTGCTGCAATGTTGTGTTACACATTATCGCATGAAAGTTGATATCATAATGGCATAAGTTTTCAAAGGCGGTCCTTAACCAATAGACGCCTGCGAAAATTGTATTTACCATTTATTTAAAATGTTTTCACATGTGGTCTTTACTTGAAGAAAAAACAGAGGAAAATTATATACACACACGAACAAAAGAAAAACAGAGCTCACACGTACACATAGAGATGAAGCAGCACTCAGCCGGCCATGGCTTCAAGCGCAGTGTATTTCACTGTTGAAGTCTACGACCAACTCAAAGCCAATATTTCAGTGTAAGAATTTTGTTAATTTTTTAAAGCATTCCAACATGTCAAAATTCAAATATTAAAAGACAAAAAATTGTCAAATTAAAATATTAAAGCTTCATTACAATATTACAAATATATAAAATATATGTCATATATTTTTTCTAGCATTGACATGTTCTCGCATATAGGGTTTCAAATCATTTTTAATGCTTCTTTCTACACGCTTGATGTTTCCTGGGTCGGTGAAAAGGTACATATATTTATATTGATTATATTCCTCTTCATTATCTCCCACTTTCTCAAACCCCAATAATATTTTGCTTTCCAGAAAATCCTACGTGCATCTTCTCAGTTCCTAGATCCTGTACATAAAAAACTTGTGCAACACGATCGGCGAGAACCCACGTGTCATCTTTATAACCCACTTTGTTCAAGTCTACCAGTGTCAGCCCGTAGTTGTCCACTTTCACACCATCAGGATGTTTGACCCATTGACACTTAAACATGGAAATTTGCATTCTTTCACCATAATCAAGTTCCCATATTTCCTATATGAACCGAAGTATTTGGTCTTCTGCCCTTGTGGATCATAAGCCTCTATACGAACACCACTATTTTGTGCAACACTCTTACCGTTTTTTCTTTAGTGTAAAATGTGTAACCATTGATGTCATATGCTTGCCATGATGTCACTAAATCAGATGGGCCAGAAGCTAACTTCTTCATTGTTGCCTCTTCTATTGAGTCTCCGTATGGTATAATTTTGTCCATTAACCATTCAGTGAAACGTCTTCTGTGCACTTTCATGATCCAGTCCTCTCTGTGACCTTGGTTTCTTCTGTGCACAGTGTACTAATTTGTAATACAGAATGATAAAAGTTTTCTTACCCACTTTGCCTCTCCCACATAGTCTACCCTGATGTACTTGTATAGGCACACCCGTCCGCTTTCCATCTTTGATGTAATCAGTGCAACCCGCAAGCACTTCTTCAGTAGTGTATCCTTCCATAATTGAACCCTCTAGGTGAGCACGGTTCTGCACATAACCCTTTAATACTCCTAAATATATCTCCAACGGAAGCATATGATGTAAATATAGTGGCCCCAATGCTTTTATCTGATCAACAAGATGTATGATTGGGTGTACTTGCATATCAAAAAAGGATGGTGGGAAACACATCTCAAGCTTGCACATAGTCTCGACGATGTATATTTTCAAATAGTCTAAGTCTCCACAGGCTATCACCTTTTGCGATACTGCATTGAAGAATTAACACAAACGTGTGATGACAACTTTTACATGCTCAGATTTGATGACCCTTATTGCAATGGCAAGAAACACTGTCATCATCATGTGACAGCCGTGAGAATTATAGCCGAATAAAGACAAGTCTTTCATCGAGACTAGTTTGATGATATTGAACGAAAAAATCGTGGGCACTCTAACCCCACACAAGCATTCACAAATTGCCTTTTTCTCCTATAGTGTCAAGTTGTAGCTGGCTGGTGAAGGTAATGCTTCCTGTTGGCCTTTTCTACCGGGTATATCTCTTGTCTCATATCAAGATTTACTAGGTACATACGTGATTCTAATATGTCCTTAGTTTTCCTCGACATGTCCAGGAAGGTTCCAATGATGCTGTCAAATACATTCTTTGTAACGTGCATCAAATCAATATATGGCAAATTTCCAGGTTCTTCCAGTACGGAAGATACTTGAAAAAAATCATTTTTTCTTGAAAGTCGTGTTAGTTGTATCACCCGAAGATGTATTTTTCTTTCTATTTGTTCCTTTACATTTTAGCCCTTACCAAAAGCAGCCTGAATGTTCTTTGACCATTTCGAACACGAGTTTTCCACTGTAAGGTTTTTGTGTAGTTTCTTTTTCTATTTTGTTATAAAATTGTTCTTTCATCTTGATGTACTTGTGTGTATCTGTCAAGAACCGTCGGTGTCTCATGTACATCGTCTTTCTAGATGAAGTGAGGTACAAAAATCCAGTTCCATCCACGCACCTTGCACAACCTTTCTTCCCTTTCATTTGTCCCGATAATGTAAACAGTCCGGGATAATCATGCACGTAACGAATATCGTTGCTCTTAGCGTGAAATACTCCCACTTGTACTCATCCCATGTACGTACCCCTTCATTCCACAGTTTCACCATATCTTCTATTAGTGGTCCAAAAACACATCAATTTCGATGCCGGGTTGTTTCAGACCTTGTATAAGAATAGATAACAAAATATATTTCCTTTTGTGGCACAACCACGTCGGTAGGTTGTACATCGTTAAGACCACGGGCCACGTGCTGTGTATGCTCCTTTTTTCACCAAACAGATTTATTTCATCTGTACCCAAGGCGAAACTTACATTTCTAGTTTCCTTTGCAAACTCTGGATACTGAATATCAAAAAAATTTCCACTGGGTTGCATCACCATGGTGTCTAATATGTTTTTCATTCTTCCTACGCTGCTCAGAATGCCAATGCATAAGTTCAGCCTCCCTAGGGTTTGAGAACAAACGCTTCAAGCGATCAATTACTAAAAGGTATCACATCACCAAGGCAGGATTTTTTCTCATATTCTTCCCGCCTGCATCGTCGGAAGTATCGTCATTGTCACCTTCAGGGCCAATAATATTCTTCTTATTCTTCTGGTCTTATTCATGTTGGTAACATACTGGTTGATTGTAGTCCTTCTTGTATCTACTGACACCGCAGATGGGGCATCTAGTTGCGAGCTCATGCTCTTTGCAATACAGAATACAATGGTTCACACAACCGTGTATCTTTGTCACACCTAGTGACATCGAGCAAAGAAGTTTCTTCGCTTTATAAGTGCTTCTTGGCAGTTTATTGGGATTTGGAAGAATTTCTGCCAAAAGATTCAAAAGATTAGAGAAACTACAATCGGACCATCCGTGTGTGGCTTTCAAATTTTGTAGTTCTAGGACTGCACGCAATGTAGTAAACTCTTTATCACAACCCTTTGATTCATCATATAAGTGCTCCATCGCGGCATTCTGAAATGTATCCATTTTACTTAAACCTTTACTTGCTCCAATAGAAATCAATAGATGTTGTTCGATGTGATGCAACATCTCCTCGCAATCGAACTCATCATCATCACTATCATCATCCTGATTGTCAATACCATAATTGATATGAGCATTATTGTCGTCAGAACCTCTCTCATCATCTTTATCGACCTCATGTGTATCCAACTCACCATGCTATGTCCATATTGTGTAGTTTTTTTGAAACCCCTTTTCACCAAATGAGATTGGATTACTATAGTATCTATCCAAGCAATCTTATTTTCACATTCGATACATGGACATAACATGTCATCTATCTTTTCCATCTTCGCATGTCTCTTGGATGCCTCAATAAAGTTTGCAACATTTTGAATGTACATAGGATCAGGTCTTGGCATGTTGTACATCCACGCTCGGCGGTCCATCTTCTATATCAAACTGTAAAAATAAAAATATGATAGTAACCATTTCTTGAGCAAGTTCATACAAACAAATATGAGAAACAAATAATATTGCTTATGTGACACCTTATTCAGTAAAATCAAGCACACCATTAGTGTCATTAGTATTGCTTATCAAACACATCCTTGTCACCCAGACAAATTAAATATCTACTGAGCATTAATTAATTTAAATAACCCCTGATGCAAGTTAAGGCCGAAAGTTAAACACAAGGTTCATAAAGCTAGCGTACAGTGATGGCACTTAAAGGCGAGGACGACGACGTGCGCACGCTTGGAGGCAAGGGCGAGGACGGAGACATGGCTTGGTAGCGACGGAGAGGACGGCGGCAGCCGTGACGGGCAGGATGGCGGCGGCGGTGGCTGCGAGGGGCAAATGTATTTTTTGCAGCCTGACGACGTCGATGTGAAATCTCCCAAGTTAGGTTTTTGCGGTGCCCGAGCGGTGCTTTATATAGTCGTCCATTATCACAGGTGAGTTTTAAGGTGGTCCATTAAAAAACTGCCCGTGATAATTGCCTCTTCATAGGTCTGATCTTCAGTTTTTTCTTCCTTTGCTTCATTTTTTATTTAGATTCCAATGTAAATACATAAACATGTATAGATTCTGCAAATTAAGTTAAAACACAATGATTCTTTTTTCTATATTCTTCAAAAATTAAAATATACCAGATGGAACAAAAAGTTTAAAACTTATATAGGTAACATTGTTATGTTTTGGTAAATATAGAATGAATTTATATGCACATATTATTCAGATTTTCATATCTCCTAAAAAATGGATCTTCCACTGTAAGGTGGTTTGTATAAACATATTGTCTTATTTATACACGTATGAATTTTGTTAATTTTTTAAATAAATCCAACATGTCAAAATTTAAATTATCCATCATTCTAATGAAAGGCTCCTATTTATATGAGGCATTCTTCAAATTTTGAACACACATTGATTCAAACAAATCTTTAAAAATTTGAAAAAATCATAGAGTTTGGTATGATAACTAAAAAGTCCCATAGAAAAATTCACTCACAAAATCATTGTACTATGCAAGATACAAAAATGATAAATAACCTATTTATTTGTTTTTTATGTTCTGACCAATTTCAAAGTTTTTCAAGTGAAATTTAATGGACACCTGTAATACCAAATCATATTACAAGAACTTAGAATTTGGCCTTTTAAAAGGCCCCACATTTTGATCAAGAATATTAATTAATCCTAAACTTAGTAAATATTTTTCACAGATGGTTCTATATTGAAAAACCGCCTGTGATAATTGCCAATTCATAGGTCTGCTCTTCAGTTTCTTCTTCCTTTGCTTCATTTTTTATTTTGATTCCAATATAAATACTCAAACATGTATAGATTCAGCAAATTAAGTACAAACTCGATGATTCTTTTTTCTATATTATTCAAAAGTTAATATATACCAGATGGAACAAAAATTTGAAAACTTATATAGGTAACATTGTTATGTTTTGGTAAATAAAGAATTAATTTATATGCACATATTATTCAGATTTTCATATCTCCTAAAAATGGATCTTCCACTAAAAGTTGGTTTGTATGAACATATTATCTTATTTATAAATGTATGAATTTTGTCAAATTTTTTAAAGTATTCTGACACGACCCCACTGGTCCTGTCGAGCCAGGATCACGCTGAGGGGTGCTGCGTTGCACAACACCGTATAACACACGCCAAAGGTACAAAGCGGAAGCGGAAGCTTTATTACATAAACAAGTTTATTAACATGTTTACATCAAAATGAGTTTAGTCCACACTCGCGGGCGTAGACTAAGCATCAAGTGCACGTTCAGCCCTCGAACGTGTCCTTGCTAGCACACTCGCACACTAACTCTGCGGCGTGCACGACTCCCACTCGACGGGGTTCCCCTCCTGGGGTTCCGTCTCCTCTTCGGGAGTCCCTTCCTCATAGAACCCTGCAAAAGCTTCAAACACAAGCAGTGAGCACGAAGGCTCAGCAAGTCTGACCCGTCTCACCTAAACATGAAACTTCTACATGAGGGTGATGGGTTGCATGAGGTAAAAAAAATCATTTGCAAGGACTCGCCTAATTAGTAGAACCTTACTTTCAAGTTTTAGCAGCAGGTTGTGGAGAACTTTACGCTAAGGCACATGAGAGAGCCGCAATCAAACAAGAAACGCATTTCTCTCATGTACTTTGCCCAAAGTTGAAAAGAACTTTAGTTAGCACTAAGCTACAACATATCATTAACAATCAATATCCAACTTTCAATCAGCAACATTTTAACATGTAACTAGCCTGTTCTTTCTACGTCACGGTACAGTGAACAAGTGGTACTCACTGACCGCGAGGGACGGCGATTATAATCGATTTACACCTGCAGGGTTACCCGAACAACCCGTCACGTACGCCCGTACTCGATGTTGCCTACAACAACCATCACGGACGCCGTACGCGACTACCTTTCACCCGTTAGCCAAATATTGAACCGGTCCCATCGTCCCGAGCAAGAGGTCCCTGCACGCGCATCTCTGTGCCGCCAGCTGATTTACACCTCGAGCTCTCAACCTACCCTCTGAACGACGGGCAATGCCTCAATACCCAGCTACCCGAGTTACATCAGTTTCCCGGTTCCCATATAGCCGGTAGGTCTTCGGTACTGTTCTAGCTTGTTCAACAGGCCCGCACACGGCTCGGTCCTCAATCGACACAAGCGGAGCTACAGCACACAGGCCCCAAAGTCCTGCTGCCCTTACTCTCCGCTCGGTCTCATTTTCTTGCCATGTGTATCATGTGCTATCTCTACCCGAGCAATGTGCCTCTAGCCTATTCTCGCGAGTAGTTCCAACTACTCGACTTGTACCGAATCCTACTCTATCCTAGCAATGCAGTGGCTAACGGGGTTTGCAATCCTAAACCCCAACCCATGGTTTTCTTGGCTATGCAGTGGGGTTTCCAAACAAGACTCTGATGCACAACATAAAGAAAACAAGTATGTGCTCAAAACAATAAAAATTTATAAAATGGTTAATGCAAACCGGGGCTTGCCTTGCTGCTCTTGGTCGTAGGCTAGCTGTTCCTCCGGAGTAACGAAGTCTAGGACTTCGGGTTCCTCCTCGACCTTAGCGACTACATGATAAGAACAATGTATGTATTGATTAAATGCTTTTGTATTAACTTTGAAGTTGTGAAGTCTATAACCTTTACTAGATAGACCTAATGACTGTGAAACTTTTACTGTGGCTTGGTTACAACCTAAACAGAGACTTGGTCAAGTTTTAGTTGCAGCAAAGCTCATTTGAGCCCTCCACAAATAATTATGTCCTTGACCTTAATTAAAGGCTTTTAGGGTGTTCTAGGTATTTTCATGAAACAAACTATGACTTTCTGAAAACTAGATTTTCAGAGGGTTCTAATGGAATTGGTCTCACTTAATTTGGAAGTCTCTAACTAAAGATATGAGCTAAACAATTTCAGAGAAAATTCTGAAAATGTTTCTGAACATTTTCTATTTTCTCTGGAACAGTTTTACTAATCACACCATTAGGTGGACTAAATGAGCTCAAATGGATCTGAAATTTTTATGGTAGTTCAAGGATATTTTGGTGAACATCTCAGCAAAATTTCAGGATTTTCCTCCAAATGATTCTCCAGTTAAAATTCCTAACAGTTTAAACTTTAAGGAATTAATTCTGGAGAATTAAGGAATCTCATGAAGTGACCCTTGATTTTCTGGAAAGTACTCAAAGAGCTGAATCCAGCAAAATTTGGTTCACTCAATTTGGAGCTTTCTAGCCAAAGTTATAAGGATTTGAAGTTTGAAGGAAATCTGAAAATCGGGGAAAAGTTTAAACTCGCGCGTGGGCCCAGGAGACACGCGTCGCACGCCGAAGCGACAGCACACCGCGGCCCACAAGGCTTTTGCGCGCCAGCACACCCGATCCCGGCCGCAGCCGGATCCCGATTCAAAATATCGGCCGCTGACAGCTGGGGTCCACCCCCTTCTTCAACCTCGCGACACCCGCGCTCCGCCGCCGAGGGACCTCGCCGGAGAGCTCGCCGCCGGCTGCTGTACAGCTTCAAACTTCTTGATTCTGGCCGCCCCTGCCTACTTTTACTTGGGGAACATGATCCGAGGGTCAGCTGCTCATGACAACGGCCGGAGCATGGTCGGCGACGAGCCGCCATATCGGAACGACTTCGGCCATGTCGGCTGATGCTCCTAGTGCCTCAGCTACTTGGGAAACCGGTCGGGGAGCATCAGTGGACCTCAGAGAAGGTCGACATGAACTCGGGGCAGCTCGGGGAAGGCCCGAAATAGGTCCTCACCGTGCGCCCGATACCCCCCCGTGCGTTCCGCCATTAGTAGACCTTGAATTACGCCGGGCACAGAAGTTCTCCGGCCCAGAGTTGTGAAGGCAACTTGTGCGTCACCGTGTCTAGTTCGTGTGGGAGTGGCCTGAGGCCCTCTAATCCTTTCTAGAGCACGAATTAAACAGAATCGTACCCGAGGGTCGTTCTGCACACAGAAAGGGGAAAAGTGGAAATTCGCCGCCGGTGAGCAACCACTCGAGCTGTGGCTCGGGGATGAGCAGCACCGGTCACCTGCGCGTCCAAGGGTGCCTTGGCTCGGGCGTGACAACGCCCAGGTTGGGCTGTCCACGAGAGCCCGAGGTGCGGCGGTTTCCAGTTCCGAGTTTGATCTTTCGGCACAGCCGATATCACTCGGTTTCAATCGACTTCTAGCAATGGGGAGGATGGAGGATGGTCGCTAGTACCTGGCTGGGACCCTGGAGTGGAAAGAGGAAGCTGCGATCAGCTCGATCCAGCAGGAACTCGAGCGCCGGTGATGGCAGTGGAGAAATGGATCGTGCACGTCGGCAGCTCGGGGAAATGGTGACTGAGGCACGCCGGGGAGGGAATAAATAGCTCGGCGGTCTGGTCTCCGGCTTGGGGCACGCAGCAGGAGCTGGCGCCGGCTGCCCCCTTCGGTGGCGCGCGCGCACAACAGCCGGGAACCGACTGAACTGTGGTTCAGTCGGTTTGCTTTGAGGCTGAGGCTGACATGTGGGTCCCACTCCTCTTTTAACCTCTGAAATTTATTCCTAACAGCTGTGGTAAACAGTGAACCCTATTCTACCCTTGGCAACTCAAATTATTCACCCAAGAGCCATTTGAATTGATCAAAGTCCAAATGAGGTTTGGTTTGAATGAATTTCAGCACAAGTGCAGTTTGAAATTCAAATAAAGTTTGAATTTCTCCCCCTTAGCTCATGTCAAGATCAACTCCAAATGGAGTGAAAATTGGTGTGTGAGCTCACAAAAATGTGCTGAGCAAGAATATGCCTTCCACTTTTAAATTCAGTGGGTGAAAACAGTTTGAATTTGAATATGTTTTCAAACTGCCCCTTTCCTATCTACACCCAAGATGACCTCAAAAATGTTTTGAATTTGGGTGAAACTTGGCATGGACATCCTTGGCAAAGTGTAGGAGTTTTCATATGTCCAGCCCATCTATATCACATGTGGGAAGTACCACTTTTGTAATGTGTGAGTTTGTTCCCTAATGAGCATGTTGATAATTGTTACTTGCTCTTTATTTGTGTTCATCATTTTTCCTCAAATGAGGTGTGTGGTGTGGTGATGAACACTGCAAATGAGTGTCAAAAACTGAGGCCCTTACATTCCTCCCCCCTTAAAAGAATCTCGTCCCGAGATTATAATGTGAAATGAGAGAGAGGACGGTGGAAATTTTACCGAATATGCGACGTGAGAAAGTCGGGGTAGTTAGTGCGAAGGAATTCTTCGCTCTCCCATGTCGCTTCATCCATGGAGTGATTACTCCACAGAACCTTGTAGAACCACAACGTACGGTTGCGTGTGGTTCGGGCCTTTTCATCAATAATCTGCACCGGTTCCTCCCGATAGGTGAGATCCGGTTGCAGTTCTTCAATGTCTTCCAGCTGAACGGTAGTTGATAGCTTGAGACACTTCCTCAGCTGGGAAATGTGAAAGACGTCGTGCACACCGGAAAGTGCTTCTGGTAATCTTAGCCGGTATGCCACCGATCCACATCTTTCGGTAATCTGGAATGGACCGATGAATCGGGGTGCTAACTTTCCTCTCACCCCAAATCTGTTTACGCCCTTCATTGGAGACACTCGTAGATATACGTGGTCTCCAGCTTCGAATTGTAACGGACGCCTTCTCCGGTCCGCATACTGTTTCTGTCGGGATTGAGCGGCTTTTAGGTTCGCTTGAATTAATCGAACCTTTTCTTCCGCGTTGTTGACAAGATCAATCCCGAAGGTAACCCTCTCGCCAGATTCACACCAGTTCAGTGGTGTGCGGCATTTCCTGCCGTATAGCGCCTCGTAGGGCGCCATCTTGATGCTGGCTTGGTACCCATTGTTGTACGAGAACTCGGCTAATGGCAAGTGATCATCCCAATTCTTGCCGTGGTCGATAGCGCAAGCTCGTAGCATGTCTTCTAGGATTTGATTTACCCGCTCCGTTTGCCCATCCGTCTGCGGGTGGTAGGCTGAACTACGGATCAGCTTCGTCCCCAGGGCAGCGTGTAGCTGCTCCCAAAAACGGGACACAAATAAAGTGCCCCGGTCCGATACGATGGTACGGGGTACGCCGTATAAGCATAGGATCCGTGAGATGTACAGTTCAGCGTACTTCTTGGCGTTGTAGTTGGTGTTGACCGGGATGAAATGGGCAACTTTGGTGAGCCGATCGACGATCACCCACACAGAATCATGTTTCTGTAAGGTGGTGGGTAAACCGACGACGAAATCCATGCTCACGTCCTCCCACTTCCAGGCAGGAATGCCCAGTGGTTGCAGCAGTCCCGGTTTCCGCATGTGGTCTGCCTTCACCCGTCGACATGTATCACACTCGGACACGTATTTTGCAGTCTCTCGCTTCATCCGTGTCCACCAAAACTTTCTCCTGAGTTCTTGATACATTTTGTTGCTGCCGGGGTGAATAGAAAACTTTGATAAGTGAGCCTCATCAAAGATTTTCTTCCGTAACTCCGGGTTTCGGGGTACGACGATCCGGTCCTTGAACCATAGGACGCCGTCTCCGTCCTTCCGGAAACATTTCAACTCCCCACTGTCTACTCGTCTCCGTAAATGTGACATGCCCTTATCATTCTTCTGGGCTGCCGCTATCTCTTCACGGATGGTGGGGATCAAAGCTAGGTTGTAGAGAGCTCCATGTGGAATCACATGTAGTGGTGGTTCGCTCTCTTCCAACGGTGTGATGGTCAGATTATTGACGTGTGACTTGCGGCTTAGCGCGTCTGCCACAACGTTTGCCTTGCCCGGATGATAATGGATCTCTATCTCGTAATCCTTTATCAGTTCTAACCATCTTCGTTGCCTCATGTTCAGCTCCTTCTGAGTGAATATGTACTTGAGGCTTTTGTGGTCGGTATATAAATGTACGAGGTTACCGAGTAGGTAGTGCCTCCACATTTTCAGTGCAAGTACCACGGCAGCGAGCTCCAAGTCGTGAGTTGGATAATTTTGCTCATGATTCCTAAGCTGCCGTGACCCATACGCGACCACCCTTCGGTCTTGCATCAACACACATCCGAGCCCAATGCCGGATGCATCGCAGTACACATCGAACGGTTTTGTTGTGTCTGGCTGCGCCAAAACCGGTGCTGATGTCAGGTGCTTGACTAAAGCCTTGAATGCTGCTTCACATGCTGGACTCCAAACATATTTGGTAGCCTTCTTCAGCAGCTCTGTCATTGGCTTGGCAATCTTCGAGAAGTTCGGAATGAACCTCCGATAATATCCCGCGAGTCCGAGGAAACTCCGTACCTCATGAACAGTTCTCGGGGATTTCCAATTCAGCACTTGCGTGATTTTGCTCGGGTCCACAGCGATACCCTCCGCTGAGATGATATGCCCGAGGAAAGGCACTTGCGATATCCAAAACTCGCATTTGCTGAACTTTGCGTATAACTTGTGATCCCGCAGCCGTTGCAAGACTATACGCAGATGTTTCTTGTGATCTTCCTCCGACTTGGAATATACCAGGATGTCGTCGATGAAGACCACGACAAACTTGTCCAGCTCCGGCATGAACACCGAGTTCATTAAGTACATGAAGTGAGCTGGAGCATTGGTGAGGCCAAAGGACATGACCAGGTACTCATAAAGTCCGTACCTTGTCGAAAAAGCTGTCTTTGGAATGTCCTCAGCCCTGATCTTAATCTGATGGTACCCGGATCTTAAATCCATCTTGGAAAAGACCTTTGCTTCGACCAACTGATCAAACAACATGTCGATCCGTGGCAACGGGTACTTGTTCTTGATGGTTACGGCATTTAATGGACGGTAGTCCACGCAAAGCCGCAACGTTTCATCCTTCTTTTTGACAAATAATGCCGAACAGCCCCATGGCGAGGAGCTCGGCCTAATAAAACCCTTCTCCAGAAGGTCCGTGAGCTGAGTCTTCAGTTCAGCCAACTCCTTGGGCGCCATCTTGTACGGCCTTCGGGATATTGGCATGGTTCCCGGTGCAAGTTCAATCTTGAACTCCACCTCTCTATCGGGTGGCATCCCCGGCAAATCATCCGGGAATACATCAGGGAATTCTCGGACCACTGGAATGTCTTCCAATCTGATGGTTGTGGCTTGATAGACACTTGGAAGTTTTATTTCTGGACTGTCCAGAAATAATGAGTGAGAACCGTGCACTCCTGAGTTTAAGTGCACGACTCGGAGGACGGTGTCTAAAACAGCGCCGTGGCGGTTTAACCACGACATCCCTAGGATGACATCGACCTTCTGTCCCTCTAAGATAATGAGAGACGTGGGGTACACTCTACCCGCTAAGCATAATGGTGCTTTGGAGACCATTACGCTTGCTGAAATCTTCCCACCCGGTGAACAAATTAAATATGGACTATCGGTGGGTAGTATTGGCAAGCTGTGTTTAGCAATGAAAGCTTGGCTAATAAAATTATGCGTGGCGCCTGAATCAAATAGTACTATAGCGGGATGCTGGTGGAGTTGGAACATACCCGCAAGGATTGGCTCGCCCTCCGGCACGTCCTCAATGGCAAGCTGGTGGACAGTACCGGGCCTAGGGTTTGCCCGCCGCGCATTAGTAGGGTTCCGGGGTTGATTCCTCCCCGGAAACTGTGGTACCACTCCGCCGCCTTGCCTCTCCGGGCAACTGCTCGCGAAGTGTCCTGGACGACCACACTTGTAACATGTGGCCGCTGCTGGTGGAGTACTTGGTGGACGAAAGCCCGGCATGCGTTGCGGAGGTGCAAACGCACGCGGCATCGCCCGCTGCTGCTGTTGTTGTTGCGGTGGTGCTGGCAGTGCCGGCCGGAATGCCGGTGAAGAATACGGCCGACCGCGGAACGGCATCGACCGCTGTGGTGGCTGCCAGCGCGGACCTGATGGTGGGCGATTCACCATCCGAAACTTCTGAGAAGGACTGCCTCCTTCTCCGCTGCTCTACGGCGCGCTTCGCTTTCGCTCTGCCGCCGCTAACTCCTTGCCGGAGTCCTCCTGAACAATCGCAGCATCAATTATGTCGTTGAGGCTGCCGCGATTGAACATCGCCAGCTTGTCCTTCAGGAGCGGGTTAAGCCCCTGGTAAAAATGGTCCCGCCGCTTCTCGTCCGTATCTGCGTGATACGACGCGTAGAGCGCGAGATCGTTGAACGCCCTGGAATATTCCAGCGCGTTCCGGCTCCCTTGTTGCAGGTGTAGGAATTCCTGCGTCTTCCTCTTCATCAGACCTGGCGGTATATGATAGGCCCTGAAGGCCGTCCGGAACTCCGCCCAGGTCATCGCTCGGTCGGTGGGCTGTGAAGCACAGAAGTTGGCCCACCACGCGCTCGCGGATCCTTGGAGTTGCTGGACCGCGAACTGAGTCTTGCGCTGCTCGCTAATTTGGAGCAGCCCGAACTTCATCTCTATGGCGCGGAGCCAGTTGTCCGCGTCAAGTGGTTCATCCGCCCTTGAGAATACAGGGGGATGAGTCGCCAGGAAGTCAGAGTAGGAGCTCTGTTGGCGCTCCTCACGATCTTGACGTCTCTCTGGGCGAGACGTATTCGCAATTAACGTTTGCAGCAGCTCTGTATGCTGCTGATGTGAACCCGCCATTGCCGCGACAATGTCGGCCAATGTAACCGTTGGCAGTGGCGGTGGCGGTGTTTGCTGTTGCTGTTGCTGCTGCTGTCCCGAGGAGTCCTCGGGAGGTGGTTGGGAGGTCTCTCCCCCTTGGCTAGTACCTCCAACATCGGGGTTGGCACGAGTACGCGTCATTCTGAAATTCAACACAGCAGCAATTAGCACATGTCTTACTCAAAATTCCATAAACAGGAGTAAGTATTGAAGCGACGCATGATTAACTTGCACAACATTCACATATATTGATAAAGCATAAACTTTATACAAGATACATTATTCTCGGATCTCCGAGAAGTCGTGCTCATGTCGTCACTACCTATACATACGCTACTGTCTACACGACATGTCACCGATTACAAAAGTTGGGTTACGCTACCCTAGCTGCCCTACTTGGCAACCGTAACCCCCTACTCGGAGTAGAACTCGACCTCCTGTGGGTCGTCCTCCTCCGGTACCTCTGCTGGTGGCTCGGGGTCTACCACCTCTTCTCCCATTCCAGGTTCTCCCATGGCTGGAAGACCCAAGACTACCGGTACGCCCAATACCGGGGGCACGAGGTCCTGCAATGCATGCACCTCGTCCATAGCCTGGTTGTAGTCCTCTTCCCAGCCTTGTCCTTCCTCAATAGCGTCGTCCCGCTCTTGAGCAAGGTCCTCATTCTGCTGGGTTAGGGTCTGCACCAACTCTTGCAACGCCGCAATGTCAACACGGCTCTTCTTCTTTGCCTTCTTCAGACGACGCAACTGATTGTGTTGTTCATTCAGTCGCTTGATCGTCGGAAGGAGCACATTGCGGAGTGCACTGTGAGCACTCTCAAAATGATCTCCACGGCTTGTGCTCTCCTTGAGCTTGGTGGCGAGATGCTCCGTATGAACAGCTTGGCTGTCCATCACAGCGTTTCCCGCCCTCATTTGGAGGCTGAGATTTGCCTCCGCGGGGTTGTACCTTGGGCAACTCGGGTTTGTTGCCTCTAGGTACCTCTCTTCCCACACATGCTGAGCTCGTCCCTCCACCGGAACGAGTGCGTATGGAGTTCCCTCCATAGCCTGTACGTGTAGTTGGCAGAAACGTGACATAGTGTCACGGGCTGCCACTTGCCACATCCCTTCCGGTTGTCTTCCTCTCACCGTGACGGTGAATGGCACCCAACCGGGTGGCGTAGGCCCTGCAGAAACCTCGACATGGATCGTCCACGTCTTGTTCCCCTCTTCGCCTTCTTCCTTGGCGAAGTATTGCGGCATCTGGTTGTACCCGAAATATCGGAGCATTTGCCACAATGCTTCCGGGTAGCCGCTACGGTCAGAGCAGTGGGAAACTACCCACCCGTTCTCCAACCGTTTATCTGCTGCCATCTGTAAAAATATATTTGAGAAATGTCAAATATTTATTTAAACAGTAAACCATTGAGTTATAACATAAGATATGTCATTGAACCCTTAACACTTGGAAACATAGTTCAAATTTTTAAACAAATTTGACTGCTGATCTGCTGTTCCCATGACAGCCCTGACCAGTTTCCATATCAATCTGATTTAGGCCAGGTTAAAAGCAAAACCAGTCCTGGAGCTCAACATCAAAGTTAAAGTTAACTTCAATAGCTTTCCAGAAAGTATTTGGTTGGCCTAAGATCTGCTCTGGTTCAAAAGTTATGAGATGTCAAAGTTAACAGAATTTCTGGGAACAATTGGACAGCACCTCCCTGCCTTAGGTACTGATTTGATCCAAGAATTCCAGTTAATTCTGTTCCTAATCTGACAAAACTTTCTGTTACAAAGTTGTAACCCATCTCATAAGCTTCCCAGAACCACCTCATTTTCTATTTTTGGATTTTTATGCAGGAAGTTATGCTTAATTTACAGAGAGTCTACAGAGAGTCTTTGCTCCGTCCTGTTTTCTGGACAGTTTCAACTCTACTGCATTTTTCGAGTGGTTAAGGGATGAAACACCTCTGGAACTCAACAGAAAAGTTGTAAAGCTCCTCCAAAGCTTTCCAGAAATGTATCATACGACCCCAACCTCGAAAGAACTCAACCTCTAACCTCTGATTAACTTCAGCCGTGATTTAGCTGAAAACAGAGTGCTCTGTCCTTAACATCCTATAAGTTGAAAATTTATTAACTTTGAATATCCTGTTCAAGGGAAGGAGTTACATCAAGTTTTACTACTTTGGATCAAAACCTTCAAGTTTTTAAATGAAGTTGTTCATTTAGTTGGGTGTGACGTCGAGGCGTCACCAGATTATGTCGGTACTACGTCCTCACAAAGGAAAAACCTATACCGGATTTAGCCGGCTTCGTTAGTTCAGTGGCACTACTCGTCACTCGCACACGGATGCTACACGTCTACCGTTTCGTGGTAAGGCTACCTGCAGAAACTCAAACAATCATCAGACTCGGCTGCACACCGAGCCCGGAATCCATACAGTTTGTACACCCGGCCGTCATCACTCGCCCGGATGTTCTCAAGCCAAACACGCCTTGAGTTACGTGTTCACGTTTCAGACCACGTGACGGGGTCTCCCATGTTGCACCACGCACGCCAGGGACAGACGTTGCTCGAATACCCCAAACGACATGAAGAGTCGTAGAGGATATCAAAGCAGGTCGGGTTACCTGCCACCCGTGGGGCTCCACCCTTCAGCTTGTGCGCACTGGTGGACAGCGCTTACGTGCACCCCCCAAGACATGAACGTCCCGAGATGCACGATTTTCCGACATAACAAATAAGTTAATAAGCCACTTTCTATATACTAATAACATCCTTATACGGGCTACTAACTCGTTCCTCACTGGATTTTTGAAAAAGAAGACCTTTGTACTGTGTTAAACCTCAAGCGAGCTCTGATACCACGCTGACACGACCCCACTGGTCCTGTCGAGCCAGGATCACGCTGAGGGGTGCTGCGTTGCACAACACCGTATAACACACGCCAAAGGTACAAAGCGGAAGCGGAAGCTTTATTACATAAACAAGTTTATTAACATGTTTACATCAAAATGAGTTTAGTCCACACTCGCGGGCGTAGACTAAGCATCAAGTGCACGTTCAGCCCTCGAACGTGTCCTTGCTAGCACACTCGCACACTAACTCTGCGGCGTGCACGACTCCCACTCGACGGGGTTCCCCTCCTGGGGTTCCGTCTCCTCTTCGGGAGTCCCTTCCTCATAGAACCCTGCAAAAGCTTCAAACACAAGCAGTGAGCACGAAGGCTCAGCAAGTCTGACCCGTCTCACCTAAACATGAAACTTCTACATGAGGGTGATGGGTTGCATGAGGTAAAAAAAATCATTTGCAAGGACTCGCCTAATTAGTAGAACCTTACTTTCAAGTTTTAGCAGCAGGTTGTGGAGAACTTTACGCTAAGGCACATGAGAGAGCCGCAATCAAACAAGAAACGCATTTCTCTCATGTACTTTGCCCAAAGTTGAAAAGAACTTTAGTTAGCACTAAGCTACAACATATCATTAACAATCAATATCCAACTTTCAATCAGCAACATTTTAACATGTAACTAGCCTGTTCTTTCTACGTCACGGTACAGTGAACAAGTGGTACTCACTGACCGCGAGGGACGGCGATTATAATCGATTTACACCTGCAGGGTTACCCGAACAACCCGTCACGTACGCCCGTACTCGATGTTGCCTACAACAACCATCACGGACGCCGTACGCGACTACCTTTCACCCGTTAGCCAAATATTGAACCGGTCCCATCGTCCCGAGCAAGAGGTCCCTGCACGCGCATCTCTGTGCCGCCAGCTGATTTACACCTCGAGCTCTCAACCTACCCTCTGAACGACGGGCAATGCCTCAATACCCAGCTACCCGAGTTACATCAGTTTCCCGGTTCCCATATAGCCGGTAGGTCTTCGGTACTGTTCTAGCTTGTTCAACAGGCCCGCACACGGCTCGGTCCTCAATCGACACAAGCGGAGCTACAGCACACAGGCCCCAAAGTCCTGCTGCCCTTACTCTCCGCTCGGTCTCATTTTCTTGCCATGTGTATCATGTGCTATCTCTACCCGAGCAATGTGCCTCTAGCCTATTCTCGCGAGTAGTTCCAACTACTCGACTTGTACCGAATCCTACTCTATCCTAGCAATGCAGTGGCTAACGGGGTTTGCAATCCTAAACCCCAACCCATGGTTTTCTTGGCTATGCAGTGGGGTTTCCAAACAAGACTCTGATGCACAACATAAAGAAAACAAGTATGTGCTCAAAACAATAAAAATTTATAAAATGGTTAATGCAAACCGGGGCTTGCCTTGCTGCTCTTGGTCGTAGGCTAGCTGTTCCTCCGGAGTAACGAAGTCTAGGACTTCGGGTTCCTCCTCGACCTTAGCGACTACATGATAAGAACAATGTATGTATTGATTAAATGCTTTTGTATTAACTTTGAAGTTGTGAAGTCTATAACCTTTACTAGATAGACCTAATGACTGTGAAACTTTTACTGTGGCTTGGTTACAACCTAAACAGAGACTTGGTCAAGTTTTAGTTGCAGCAAAGCTCATTTGAGCCCTCCACAAATAATTATGTCCTTGACCTTAATTAAAGGCTTTTAGGGTGTTCTAGGTATTTTCATGAAACAAACTATGACTTTCTGAAAACTAGATTTTCAGAGGGTTCTAATGGAATTGGTCTCACTTAATTTGGAAGTCTCTAACTAAAGATATGAGCTAAACAATTTCAGAGAAAATTCTGAAAATGTTTCTGAACATTTTCTATTTTCTCTGGAACAGTTTTACTAATCACACCATTAGGTGGACTAAATGAGCTCAAATGGATCTGAAATTTTTATGGTAGTTCAAGGATATTTTGGTGAACATCTCAGCAAAATTTCAGGATTTTCCTCCAAATGATTCTCCAGTTAAAATTCCTAACAGTTTAAACTTTAAGGAATTAATTCTGGAGAATTAAGGAATCTCATGAAGTGACCCTTGATTTTCTGGAAAGTACTCAAAGAGCTGAATCCAGCAAAATTTGGTTCACTCAATTTGGAGCTTTCTAGCCAAAGTTATAAGGATTTGAAGTTTGAAGGAAATCTGAAAATCGGGGAAAAGTTTAAACTCGCGCGTGGGCCCAGGAGACACGCGTCGCACGCCGAAGCGACAGCACACCGCGGCCCACAAGGCTTTTGCGCGCCAGCACACCCGATCCCGGCCGCAGCCGGATCCCGATTCAAAATATCGGCCGCTGACAGCTGGGGTCCACCCCCTTCTTCAACCTCGCGACACCCGCGCTCCGCCGCCGAGGGACCTCGCCGGAGAGCTCGCCGCCGGCTGCTGTACAGCTTCAAACTTCTTGATTCTGGCCGCCCCTGCCTACTTTTACTTGGGGAACATGATCCGAGGGTCAGCTGCTCATGACAACGGCCGGAGCATGGTCGGCGACGAGCCGCCATATCGGAACGACTTCGGCCATGTCGGCTGATGCTCCTAGTGCCTCAGCTACTTGGGAAACCGGTCGGGGAGCATCAGTGGACCTCAGAGAAGGTCGACATGAACTCGGGGCAGCTCGGGGAAGGCCCGAAATAGGTCCTCACCGTGCGCCCGATACCCCCCCGTGCGTTCCGCCATTAGTAGACCTTGAATTACGCCGGGCACAGAAGTTCTCCGGCCCAGAGTTGTGAAGGCAACTTGTGCGTCACCGTGTCTAGTTCGTGTGGGAGTGGCCTGAGGCCCTCTAATCCTTTCTAGAGCACGAATTAAACAGAATCGTACCCGAGGGTCGTTCTGCACACAGAAAGGGGAAAAGTGGAAATTCGCCGCCGGTGAGCAACCACTCGAGCTGTGGCTCGGGGATGAGCAGCACCGGTCACCTGCGCGTCCAAGGGTGCCTTGGCTCGGGCGTGACAACGCCCAGGTTGGGCTGTCCACGAGAGCCCGAGGTGCGGCGGTTTCCAGTTCCGAGTTTGATCTTTCGGCACAGCCGATATCACTCGGTTTCAATCGACTTCTAGCAATGGGGAGGATGGAGGATGGTCGCTAGTACCTGGCTGGGACCCTGGAGTGGAAAGAGGAAGCTGCGATCAGCTCGATCCAGCAGGAACTCGAGCGCCGGTGATGGCAGTGGAGAAATGGATCGTGCACGTCGGCAGCTCGGGGAAATGGTGACTGAGGCACGCCGGGGAGGGAATAAATAGCTCGGCGGTCTGGTCTCCGGCTTGGGGCACGCAGCAGGAGCTGGCGCCGGCTGCCCCCTTCGGTGGCGCGCGCGCACAACAGCCGGGAACCGACTGAACTGTGGTTCAGTCGGTTTGCTTTGAGGCTGAGGCTGACATGTGGGTCCCACTCCTCTTTTAACCTCTGAAATTTATTCCTAACAGCTGTGGTAAACAGTGAACCCTATTCTACCCTTGGCAACTCAAATTATTCACCCAAGAGCCATTTGAATTGATCAAAGTCCAAATGAGGTTTGGTTTGAATGAATTTCAGCACAAGTGCAGTTTGAAATTCAAATAAAGTTTGAATTTCTCCCCCTTAGCTCATGTCAAGATCAACTCCAAATGGAGTGAAAATTGGTGTGTGAGCTCACAAAAATGTGCTGAGCAAGAATATGCCTTCCACTTTTAAATTCAGTGGGTGAAAACAGTTTGAATTTGAATATGTTTTCAAACTGCCCCTTTCCTATCTACACCCAAGATGACCTCAAAAATGTTTTGAATTTGGGTGAAACTTGGCATGGACATCCTTGGCAAAGTGTAGGAGTTTTCATATGTCCAGCCCATCTATATCACATGTGGGAAGTACCACTTTTGTAATGTGTGAGTTTGTTCCCTAATGAGCATGTTGATAATTGTTACTTGCTCTTTATTTGTGTTCATCATTTTTCCTCAAATGAGGTGTGTGGTGTGGTGATGAACACTGCAAATGAGTGTCAAAAACTGAGGCCCTTACATATTCCAACATATCAAAATTCAAATTATCCATCATTCTAATGAAATCCACAAATACATATGAGGTATTCTTCGAATTTTGAACACACATTGATCCAAACAATTTTGTAAAAATCTAAAACAATCATAGAGGTTGGTATGATGACTAAGAAGTCCTACAGAAAAATTCACTCACAAAATCATTGTACTATGCAAGATACAAAAATGACAAATAACCTGTTTATTTAATTTTTATGTTCTGACAAATTTCAAAGGTTTTTCCAAGTGAAATTTAATGGGCACCTGTAATACTAAATTATATTACAAGAACTTATAATTTGGGCTTTTAGAAGCCCCATCATTTTGATCAAGAATGTGGCGGACCGGAATCCGCTCATCCAGGATCGCAGAGGGTGGTGCCGCACGATGCGACACCCGACAGCACACGTCATAAGAACATATTATATTACATGGGAAAAACAAACTGAACGTACAAAGTAGTACACTTCTCAGTTACAAACTAGGGTCTTTTATTACACAGCGGAAGTTTCTTTTGTACAACTCACGCCCGCCTATCTAGCAAAAGTCGGTTGTCCAGCCCTAGGGCAACCAACACTAGCTGCACGTCTCAGCTCAACGCGGCGTGTACGGCTCCCACTCAGCCGTGGTCCCTGACGGAGGGTAACCCTCGCCGGTGGACTCGTACTCCGAGTCCGTGGGTGGCTCCTCACCTGAAAAACACTTAAGCAGCAACCGTGAGCACGATGGCTCAACAAGGCTTAACCGACTCACCAAAGCATGAAACTCTACATGAGGTGTACCATGACATAGGATAGCAATGTTGCAGCAAATGGACACGCCTACAAGTTCATCCTTAGTTCACCTTTTAGCAACAAGTTAACAGTTCATGAAGCTGAAATTTAGTGAGCAATATTTAGTGGCAAACATGTAGCAATACAGTGTTATATCATATCAGCAGTATTGAATCACCATATTTCATATATTAGTCTACGTCATGACTCAGTGACCAAGTGGTACTCTTCACCGCGAGGGACGGTGAATTGACTCAATAGACACCTGCAGGGAAACCCAAAGAGCACGTCACGTACGCCCACCCGTGGAGCTGCACAGCACGCTCACTCGATGTCGTACGGGACAACCTTTCACTCAACAGCACAAACGTCGAACCAGTCGCACTGAAACGAGCAGGAGATTCCCCACACGGAGCATCTCTCTATGCCCGTTGGCAGATTTCCACCTTGCTGCCCTCAGCCTACACCTATAAATCGGTGCGTTATGCCTCGACGCCCGGAGGTTTAGGCTACATCGGTTTATCGGGGCCCATATATCCGATATGCCTTCGGTACGTTCAAACTTGATCAGCGTGGGCCGCACACGGATCGGTCCTCAATCGACACAGACAGGGCTGCGCACACAAGACTCCCTCTTGCTGCGCCCTAGCTCCTGCCTAGTCTCATTTTCATTACTAAAGTGATCTCACATCACTCAACCGAACCCGTGTGTCCCAAGCCTAAACTCGCGAGTAGATTCCAACTACTCGACTTGTACCGAAGTCCTATGAAACATTAAGCATAGCATGTCTACTCGAGGTCTTAGACACTACCCTCACTCTTATGGACAATTTCTGGTCATGCAAGTGGGGTTTCATTCAGCCTATACCTAATGCACATTCATACATCACCCTACGTATGTAAACAAAGTAAAAACTTTATAAAAGAGTTAATGCAAACCGGGGCTTGCCTTGTTGCTGCTGGTCAGTAGTTAGCTCTTCTTCCGGAAGGAGGAAGTCCAGCACTTCCAGAGTCTCTTCTTCAGTGACTACACGTTTAATGAAATACGACATGTAAATTTAAATGCAATGTGTAAACTTCAATACTTAACTATTAATAACTCTAGCTAGCCCTCCCCTTTGGTTCTGAAATTTTTATTGTGGCTTGGTAGGGATCTAACCAGAGTCTTGACCAAGTTTCATTTGAAACAAAGTTCATATGAACCTTGTACAAATAAAAGCCCATTTGGTCAATATTTGATCCTCTGAATAATTCCAGGAGTTTTCATGGCTCCAACCATTACTTTCTGGAAACTAGACTTTAAGATGGTTCTAATGGAGTTGGTTTCATGTCATTTGAAGAATTCTACAGAAAGTTATGCCCTAATTAAGATTTGAGAAAATCTGAAAAATGTTTCTGTACATTTTTCTATTTTCTCTTGGCAGTTCTCTTAATCACCCCATTAGGGTAAATAATGAACTTGGATGAGTCTGAAAATTTTACTGGGATTCAGGGATTTTCCAAGGAACCTCTCAGCCAAATTTCGGAATTTTTCATAAAGTAGTTCTCCAGATAAAATTCCCAACAGTTTAAATTTTAGGGATTTAATTCTGGAAAACTATTCACTTTCATGAGCTGAATTTGGTATTGCTGGAAAGTACTCAGAATTCTGAGTTCAGCAAAATTTGGTTCATCAAATTTGGAGTTTCCTAGCCAAAGTTCTATGCATTTGAAGTTTGAACTAAAACTGGAAATTCCAAAAATGTTTAAATCCTGCAGGTGGGTCCCACTCTTCGAGCCGGCCCACTCAGAATGCGGACACACCGCGGCCCACGGGGTTTTTCCCGCGCTGCCGCACCAAATCCCGGCCGCAAACCGATCCCCGCGCGAGATCAGAGGCTGACCGGTGGACCCGGCGCCCCCTTCGTCTACCTCGCCGCCGGGCATTTCACTGCCCGAACTTCGACGGAAATTGCTGCCTGTGCCTAACTTGACTCGGAGAACACGCTGGTGCCCTCACCGGAGCTTGACAACGGTCGGAACAGTGCTCCCGACGGCAACAGCGGCCGGAAGCTTACCGGCGACGTCAAACTCAGCATCCCCTGCACCTTTTTCGATGCGGTTTGCTCGGGGAGCTCCGCTGACACCTGCTGATCATGGATATGGGCACCGATCCCCGTGAAAACGGCTGCAGCTATGACCTCATCGGTGACCTAGGCCGGATATCGGCTGTTGCTCGAAAAACTTGGATAACCGCAACCCTAGCCCATGATTCTTGCTTGTTTTCGATCCTAGGTGGTCGTGGCAGGGTGTAGATCGTGTGTTTAGCTCGGTACGCCCAGTGATAAGCCAACACCGGTGAATTTTGGGATTTGGTGGAGCTCGGCCTTAAGAACACCGAAGCGTTCCCGGAAGAAATTCTCCCCCGACGGTGCATGAAATGCCGAACGGTAAGGACAAGCAGAACCAGCACCTTGTGGCGGTCGTTTCTTGTGTTGAGCATCAGGCACGAGGAAGCCTGTGCTGTCCAGGCGCCAGTGATCAGAGGGCGGCAACTCCGGGTGTGCTTCTTCGGATGTAGGCGTGTGGAACCGAGAGAATGGGGAGCGAATTCACGCCGACCAGGGTGCGATCGCGTGTTTTGTAGCCGGCGCCCTCATCCCCCCGAGCAGGAGGTGGTGCGGTGGCCGCGTTGGGACGGGGTCGACCCCGTGCGCTGTCGGCCGCAGGGTGTTCGACCGCGTGCCCGAGTCGATTTGCTCCCCAGGGTGGCTGACCAGTGGGCCCTCTTCTCCCCTCTAATTCTTTCTCCCTCTTTCTTTTGTAAATATCCCAGCTACTGAACATTGAATGGGAGACTTAGCCCCCAAGTATTGGTTTGAATTTGAGTTCTCAAATTTAAATTTGTTGGGTTAAATTTGCTTCATGTTTAAACTGAAATTCAAATTCAGTTTTGAATTATTGCAAATTTAGCTCCCGACAAGATGAACTCCAATAGGGATGAAAATTGGTGGGCTAACTCATAAAAATGTGCTGAGTTTGAATATGAAGCTAACTTTTGAATTTGAGGGATGAAAGTTGCTGCAATTTGAATTTACATTCAAATTGGCCTCTTTTTCAAATACCTCCAAAAGTACCTCAAAAGTGTTGGATTTACATGAATTTTGGCCTGAACCTTCCCAAGATTTTTAAAGTTCTAGGGGTGAGCTCAACCTCTCATGTTCATGTTTAAAATTCCCACTTTATGAAAGTGTAGGCTTTCCCCTCTAATCACTCTTTTGATGGAGGTTACTTGCTCTTCACACTTTTTCACAATCTATCCACAACAAAACTGTGGTGTTGTGAGGTGATAAAAAGTTTTTGCAAGTCCCTTTTCTTGGGCTTTTACATCCCTTCCCCCTTAAAAGAATCTCGTCCCGAGATTACAAAAGACGAGACAGTGATATAATAGGGACTTACCCGTGTTGAGAAGCCATGAACTCCGGGTAATTTGAGCGAAGGAACAACTCGCTCTCCCACGTCGCTTCTTCGGCCGTGTGGTTGCTCCAGAGTATTTTGTAGAACCACAACGTTCTGCTGCGCGTGGTCCTGGCTTTTTCATCAAGAATGGCCACCGGATACTCATCATATGTTAAATCGGGTTTCAGCTCATCGATGTCTTCGGTAGGAACAGCAGCTGTATGCTTCAAACATTTTCGCAGTTGCGAAACATGGAAAACATCATGGACACCAGCAAGGGATGCCGGTAGCTCCAATCGATACGCCGCTGGTCCACACTTTTCGGTGATAGCATAGGGTCCAATAATGCGGGGAGCGAGCTTCCCCTTCACACCGAACCAGTGCACGCCCTTCATCGGAGACACACGGAGGTACACGTATTCACCGATGTCAAAGTGCAACGGTCTACGCTTCTTATCAGCGTAGCTCTTCTGCCGGGATTAAGCGGCTTTCAAATTAGCTTGAATCGCCCGAACGCGCTCTTCGGCGTCGTTCACTACATCAACCGCGAATATGACCCTTTCACCGGACTCGCACCAATTTAATGGGGTGCGGCATTTTCGACCGTAGAGAGCTTCGTAGGGTGCCATCTTGATACTCGCCTGATAGCCATTGTTGTACGAGAATTCCGCCAGTGGTAGGTGATCATCCCAATTCCTACCATGGTGGATGGCACATGCTCTCAACATGTCTTCGAGAACTTGATTCACCCTCTCTGTCTGGCTGTCTGTTTGAGGGTGGTAAGCGGAGCTTCTAATCAGTTTAGTACCCAAAGCAGCATGTAACTGCTCCCAAAAGCGAGATACAAACAATGCACCTCAGTCTGAGACTATGGTCTTGGGTACACCATGCAGGCATATAATCCTGGCAATATATAACTCCGCATATCTGTTGGCATGGAAATGGGTATGCATGGGGATGAAGTGAGCTGACTTGGTAAGTCGGTCAACGATGACCCAAATGGAATCATGTTTGTTGGATGTTATGGGTAATCCCACAATGAAATCCATGCTCACATCTTCCCATTTCCATGCTGGAATTTTCAGGGGTTGCAACAGCCCTGACTTCCTCATATGATCCGCCTTCACTCGTCTACACGTATCGCACTCAGATACGTACTTAGCTACCTCCCACTTAATCCGTGTCCACCAAAATTTTTTTTTTCAAATCTTGGTACATTTTGTTGCTTCCCGGATGAATGGAGTATTTGGACAAGTGAGCTTCATCGAGGATCTTCCTCCTCAGTTCCGTATCTCGGGGTACGATTATTCGATCATTGAACCAAAGCGTCCCCTCATCATCTTTCCGGAAACACTTGATCTCTCCATTGTCTATCCGTCTCCGGAGATGTGCCATGCCTTTATCCGTCTTCTGAGCTGCAATGATGTCTTCCCTAATGGTAGGGATGAGGGCAAGGTTGTACAGTGATCCATATGGAACCAAGTATAAACTTGGCTCTTCCTCCTCCACCGGTGTGATGGTGAGGTGATGGACATGTGACTTCCGACTCAGCGCGTCGGCGACCACATTCGCCTTGCCGGGGTGGTAGTGAATCTCAATTTCATAGTCCTTGATTAATTCTAACCACCTCCTTTGCCTCATATTCAGCTCCTTCTGGGTAAAGATGTACTTCAAGCTCTTGTGGTCGGTGTAGAGATGCACCAGATTCTCCAGGAGATAGTGCCTCCACATTTTTAGCGCCAACACCACGGCAGCAAGCTCAAGATCATGAGTCGGATAATGCTGCTCATGGTTCCGAAGTTGGCGTGAGCCATATGCGACCACACGTCCTTCCTGCATCAACACGCAGCCGAGCCCAATACCGGACGCGTCACAATATACGTCGAAGGGCTTTGTTGTATTCGGCTGAGCTAAGACCGGGGCTGTGGTGAGATGCTTCACCAATGTTTGGAATGCTCCTTCACACGCCATGTTCCAAACATATTTCGTCCCTTTCTTCAGCAATTCTGTCATCGGCTTCGCGAGCTTGGAGGAGCTTGGAATGAATCTCCGATAGTATCCCGCTAACCCGAGGAAGCTTCTGACTTCATGAACTGAAGTGGGAGCTTTCCATTTCAGCACTTGCTCTATTTTGCTTGGGTCAACCGCAATGCCTTCAGCTGAGATGATATGTCCCAAGAATGGCACTTGGCTGATCCAAAACTCGCATTTACTGAACTTGGCGTAGAGCTTGTGGTCTCGCAATTGTTGAAGAACGATCCGCAAGTGTTCGGCATGTTCGGCTTCTGTCTTGGAGTAAACCAAGATATCATCGATAAACACTACCACGAACTTGTCCAGCTCCGGCATGAACACCGAGTTCATGAGATACATGAAATGGGCTGGAGCGTTTGTGAGACCAAAGAACATGAAGAGATATTCATATAGTCCATATCTCATCGAGAAGGCCGTCTTCGGAATATCCTCCGCCCGGATCTTTATCTGGTGATATCCAGAGCCAAGGTCCATCTTTGAGAACACACTTGCACCCACAAGTTGATCAAACAATATGTCGATGCGGGGCAGTGGGTACTTATTCTTGATGGTGACGGCATTGAGCGGCCGGTAATCCACACACAGCCTCAGGGTTTCGTCCTTCTTCTTTACAAACAGCGCCGAGCATCCCCAAGGCGAGGAACTCGGCCTAATGAAACCCTTGCTCAATAGATCATTGAGCTGTTCTTTCAGTTCAGCCAGCTCATTTGGAGCCATTTTGTAAGGTCTCCGTGATATAGGCTGTAAAAGCCCAAGAAAAGGGACTTGCAAAAACTTTTCTTCACCTCACAACACCACAGTTTTCGTTGTGGATATCTTAGGAAATATTGTGAAGAGCAAGTAACCTTCATCAAAAGAGTGATTAGAGGGGAAAGTCTTCCTTTTCACAAAGTGGGATTTGGACATAGGAACATGAGAGGTTAAGCTCACCCCTAGAACTTAAAAAGTCTTGGGAAGGTTCAGTCCAAGTTTCATAGAAATCCAACACTTTTTGAGGCACTTTTTGGGTTATTTGAAAAAAGAGGCCAATTTGATGTAAATTCAAATTGCAGCAACTTTCATCACCCAAATTCAAAACTTAGCTTCATATTCTTATTCAGCACATTTTTGTGAGCTCACACACAAATTTTCACTCCATTTGGAGTTGATCTTGACATGAGCTAAGTTGGACGAATTCAAACTTTATTTGAATTCAAAACTAAACTTGTGCTGAAATTCACCCAAGCCGAACCCAATTTGAATTCTATTCAATTCAAATGGCTCAGGGGTGAATAATTTGAATCACCAGGGGTATTATGGGGCTCACTGTTTACAACAGTGATTAGCAGTAAATTCCAGAGGTTAAAACCCTGGGTGGGACCCACGTGTCATAGAGGGGAGAAGGAGAAACTTGCACCCAAAGTCAGAGTCTCGGTGGGAAATTCCGCCGAGCAGCTGTCGGCTATGCCACCGAGCAGCTACCGGCGCCACCAGCTGCTTCCCTCTCCGCGCGCTGCCGCCCAGGGCGGCTGGCTCGCGCCCCCACGCGACCGGCACAGCCTCAGCCGAGCAGGAGTCGGCCGGCTGTATCTTCTCGCGGGCAAACCCGAGCAGCGGCATTGTTTCTCGCCGCAGCTCTCTGCTCAATCGGGAAAACCAGCAAAACCATCTCCTCCTTCGTCCCTGAGCTGCTAGACAGCCACCTGAGCTCGCACTCCACCTCTCCAACGCCAGAAACCTCGAGCTCCGACCTCCTTTGCCCGAGAGCGATCGCCACAGCGGCGACTCAACCTCAGCCGAGAGTCAGGTGCCCGTGGACAGCGTTCCACAGGCGTTTTCATGGTCCAGCGAGAGAGGAAACAGGAGAGCGCGACCACCGTGCTACTCTCCTCCAAGTTTCGAAGCCAACCGTGAAGAATCCACAGAGAAGTTCCAGTTTTTGCTCCGGCGACCGTAAACCAAACTTCCGGTACGGTTTCTTTAAATTCTCGCTCTATGATCTTTCGGAGGTCATCAAATCTTGCACATAGACGCTGGGCTAGCCGGCGATCAAGTTCTTTTCTGCATCCGTAGCGTGAAACTGTCTAGGAGTGACGAATTTCGAGCTCGATCGAGAGCGGTCATGGCGGGCACGATCGGTCACACGGTGCCGACCGACTTGCCGCCATCCCTGAACCCTTTTGACACCTTGTCGAGCTTCCTAAGGGTACACTGATGCTGTAGGGCCGTTTGTTTGAGGTGTTGGCGGGTTTAGAAACCACGGTCGACGGTGTCGAACCTCAACCGAGGCCGCGGCACGTCGCCGAGCTACTTCCCTTCACCCCCAGACCGACCTGTCACCACCGACGTGTTCCTCGACGTCGACAAACCCCCTGACGGCGATTTTCAGACCATGGGAGGCCCGGCAGCGGCGAGCCGGCGAGCCCCGAGTCTGCTCCGGCGAGGTCGGCGGCGCGGGCGCGAGAGAACGGCGGGAGGAAGACGAAGCCTGCTGGCCCACGTGTCAGCGGCTGAAGAATTTAAATCGGGATCGGGTGAGGCCAGGGATCGGCTGTGCTGGCGCGCGAATACCCTGTGAGCTCCGTTGTGCCGGACACCTCCCCGCTCGACACGTGTGGTATCCCCTGTGTGCCGGACACCTCCGCGCTCGACACGTGTCCCCGCAGGCCCCAAGAGTTTAAACTTTTCCCCCGATTTTCAGAATCCTTCCAAACTTCAAATCCTCAGAACTTTGGCTAGAGAGCTCCAAATTCAGTGAACAAAATTTTGCTGAACTCAGGATTCTGAGTACTTTCCAGCAATACCAAATTCAGCTCATGAAAGTGAATAGTTTTCCAGAATTAAATCCCTAAAGTTTAAAGTGTTGGGAATTTTATCTGGAGAACTACTTTATGAAAAATTCTGAAATTGGGCTGAAAGGTTCATTGGAGAATCCCGGAATACCAGTAAAATTTTCAGACTCATCCAAGTTCATTTAGATTCCCTAATTGGGTGATTAAGTGGACTGCCCAGAGAAAATAGAAAAAATGTACAGAAACATTTTTCAGATTTTCTCCAATCTTAATTAGGACATTACTTTCTGTAGGATTCTTCAAATGACATGAAACCAATTCTATTAGAACCGTCCTAAATTCTAGTTGCCAGAAAGTAATGGTGGGAGCCATGAAAAAAACCCTGGAATTACTTAGGGGCTCAATTATTGACCAAAGAGGCTTTTATTTGTACAAGGTTCAATTGAACTTTGTTTCAAATAAAACTTGGTCACAACTCGGGTTAGGCCCCTACCAATCCACCATAAAAATTTCAGAACCAAAGGGGAGGGCTAGCTAGAGTTATTAGCAATTATGTATTTAAGTTCACACATTGCATTTAAATTTACATGTAGTATTGTTTTCAACGTGTAGCCATTGAAGAAGAGACCCTGGAAGTGCTGGATTTCCTCCTTCCGGAAGAGGAACTAACCCCTTACCAGCAGCAACAAGGCAAGCCCGGTTTGCATTAACCCTTTTATAAGTTTTCTTTTGTTTACATGTGTCATATGAAGTAAGATTGTGCATTAGGTGTAGGATGAATGGAACCCCACTTGCATAACCAAAGGTTCCTAAAAGAGTGAGGGTAGTGTCTAAGACCTCGAGTAGACAGGCTATGCTTAATGAGTCATAGGACTTCGGTACAAGTCGAGTAGTTGGAATCTACTCGCGAGATAGGCATGGGGACACACGGGTTCGGTTGAGTGACGTGAGATCACCTTAGTAATGAAAATGAGACTAGGCAGGGGCTAGAGCGCAGCAAGAGAGAGTCTTGTGTGCGCAGCCCTGCCCGTGTCGATTGAGGACCGATCCATGTGTGGCCCTGCTGAACAAGTATTGAACGTACCGAAGGCATATCGGATATATGGGCCCCGATAAACCGATGTAGCCTAAACCTCCGGGCGTCGAGGCATAGCACACCGATTTATAGGTGTAGGTTGAGGGCAGCAAGGTGGAAATCTGCCAACGGGCATAGAGAGATGCTCCGTGTGGGGAACCTCCTGCTCGTTTCGGTGCGACCGGTTCAACGTTTGGGCTGTTGGGTGAAAGGTTGTCCCGTACGACATCGAGTGAGCATGCTGTGCAGCTCCACGGGTGGGCGTACGGGACGTGCTCTTTGGGTTTCCCTGCAGGTGTATATCGAGTCGATTCGCCGTCCCTCGCGGTGACGAGTACCGCTTGTTCACTGCGTCGTAACGTAGACTAATGGATGAAATATGTTGATTCAATGATGCTGGTTGATATAATTGTATTGCTACATGTGTGCCACCAAATACTGCTTACTAAATTTCAGATTTCATGAACTGTTAACTTGTTGCTAAAAGATGAACTAAGGATGAACTTGTAGGCGTGTCGTTTTGCTGAAATGTTACTAACCTATGTCTTGGTATACCTCATGTAGAGTTTCATGCTTAGGTGAGTCGGTTAAGCCTTGCTGAGCCTTCGTGCTCACGGTTGCTGCTTAAGTGTTTTTCAGGTGAGGAGCCACCCACGGACTCGGAGTACAAGTCCACCGGCGAGGGTTACCCCTCGTCGGGGACCACGGCTGAGTGGGAGCCGTACACGCCGCGCTGAGCTGAGGAGTGCAGCTAGTGTGGGTTGCCCTAGGGCTGGGCAACCACTTTTGCTAGATAGGCGGGCGTGAGTTGTATAGTGTAGACTTCTGCTGTGTAATATAAACAATAGTTGTAACTGAAGTTTGTACCTGTTTGTACAGTTTCAGTTGTTTTTTCCCATGTAATATATTGTGTTCTTATGACGTGTGCTGTCGGGTGTCGCATCGTGTGGCACCACCCTCTGCGATCCTGGATGAGCGGATTCCGGTCCGCCACAGCCTGGTATCAGAGCTGCATTGGGGATAGCACAGTACTTAAGGAATGCATTATGGGGAAAACTTAGGTATACGGTGAGGATTCGGTAGCTGCCCAAGTAAGGACTATACTAGCGTAGTTACTTAAAGTGGCAAAGACTAACTTATGTGTTATAATTCTGAATTTTAATTATGTAACGACGCACCTACGTTCTAGTAAGTATGGTAAGGAACGCCACCGAAAGCGGTTCAATTTCGGTTAGCTCCCCTGACGAGGAACGTGGTTCAGGGATTGATCTCACAGCTTGGTGTGAGACGTCAATATGAAACTCTTGGACTCTTCATGTTCCTGAGTTCATATGAAACGCTGATCCCTAGCGTGCATTAGGCAAGTAAGTGGAGACCCCATCGCGTGGTCAGTAACGCGAGAGTGTGTTTGTCTGGAAATAGCCCAGGAGGACATACGCAGCGCTTGCCATCGGCGTGCCCTGCAGGGCAGTAGGTGGTATCTGTTGGGTGGATAACATTCCCAACCGTGACGACCCGTTCATGACATACTCGGGTTCCCGTCGTGTGGTGTTGAAACACGATCACGTGCCTTGAGACGTGACTTAGCTCAAGGACGGCCGTATGGAAATGATACGGGCGTTTGTATTTACTTTTAAATATGGAACTGCCTGAAATGAATAACCATTGAGTGCACCATTATTGTGTGGTCTTCTGCAGGTACTAACCACGTATGTATCCGTGTAGAAAATGTGTGCGAGAGACTGTTTAGTGCCACACTTGAGACGTATATGCCGGTATGATCCGGTTAGGATTTTCTTTTGTGAGGAACGTAGTACCGAGTTATTGTAGGCATATGCATGCAAAATAATGAGAACAAAGAGTTAAAATCTATAGGTTCAACATTTAGGACCCTGGTTGGGTATAAGAATGAGATAGTGATGAGTGTAGTTCCAAAAAGACTGAAAAACAGAGTGCTCTGTTTTGGACAGCAAGTTTGCTGATCTTCAACAGGGCATAACTCACAGGTCTTTTAGCCAGAGAGATGTGCGATATAGTTCTGGAAAGGTATTTACGTACTCTACAACTTTGTTGTAGACTTCCAGAGCTGAAACACACCTTAAGATGGCTTAAACTCCAGAGGAATGTAAACTGTCCAGAACCAGGACAGAGTAAAACATTCTCGGAGCTGTTTTGTTTTTCAAACGTAACTCCCAGGTGAAAAATCAAAATTAGTATATAATACATCCTTAGAAAGAGTAGAAGATGTGTGACATCTTTGCAATTCAAAGATTCTGGAATTTCAGAACAGAATTTAATGGAAATCAGGGTTGAAAATAGCCACTTCCAAGGGAGGTGCTGTTAAAATTCTTCCAGAAATTCTGCTGTCTTTGAATTAGCATCACTTTTTAACCAAAGCTGATCTGGGGGCAAATGAGTACTCTTTAGAAAAATACTGAAGTTAACTTTAACTTTGGGGTTCAGCTTGAGTCATGGAAATGCCCAGAACCAGATCAAAACTTGGAATAGGTAGAAACTGATCATTCTGACAGAAGAATGACAGATGAACTCATTGGAGAGGGTGTTGTACCCTAAGGGTGGTATACGTGATGACAACACGATAGTAATGTCTCGTAGGGACCAAACCTAGTTATGGTGAGCTTCCAAAGTGGAGGTTCATCAAGTTGGATTAACTAGCTTGAGTTTGGTCTGGTAATGGTGTAACTTGAGCAAAGTTATTACATTATCTACTTACGAGATATATCGCATGTTTTTGTTGTCATAATATTTTTACGCCCATTTTAATTGAACTGCATGCAAGTGTTTCGGGACTGATGTTATTGTCGTATGGTTGCAGATGGTTCGCACTAGGACCACGCACGAGGTAGGTGGCTCTAGCCAAGGGGGAGGCGATGACTCCCAGCCACCGGCCTACGACAGCACCCCGCAGCAGCAGCCACCACCGCCGCCTCCTCTTACTCTAGCGGATGTGATAGCGGCACTGGTGGGAGGTCGTGAGGAGCAGACCGACCTGCTCCGCGCGATCGTGCAGAATACGTCCCAGGCGGGGGAATGTCAAGACAGAGGGCCTCGTGAGCCCCGTGAAGTGTCGTACTCGGATTTCATGAGTACGCACCCTCCAGTGTTCACCGAAGCCGAGGAACCACTGGAGGCGGACAACTGGCTGCGGACCATCGAGTCCAAGTTCGGGCTGCTCCCATGTACGGAGCGGCAGAAGACCCTGTTCGCAGAACAGCAGCTCCACGGTGCCGCTGGTGCGTGGTGGGCCAATTATGTCGCCTCACGTCCGGCTGGCCATGCCGTGGAATGGCAAGAGTTCCGGGAGGCATTCCGCGCCTATCATATTCCTCCCGGGATCATGAAGAGGAAGTTCCAAGAATTCTTGGAACTGAAGCAGGGCAGGAGGAGTGCCCACGACTACTCCCGTGCCTTCAACCATCTGGCGCAGTATGCGTCAGACTACATCTCCACGGAGGAGAAGAAGAGGGAGCACTTCTATCGGGGGTTACACCCCGAAATGAAGACCCATCTCATACAGTGGAACCGCGGCACATTCAACGACCTAGTCAATGCCGCAATCATGCAAGAGGACGCTCAGCGGGAGTTAGCAGCTGAGCAGAGGAAGCGCAGCGCTCCACCTAGCAGCGGTGCTGGCGCGCCCCAGAAGTACCGCATGGTGTATCGGACACCATCCGGGCAGCAGTGGCATCCACCGGTGCGACCTCAATGGTTCGGGGGACGTCCTTTCCAGTCACCCCCGTTCCGTCCGCCGATGCAACCACCAAGACAGCAGCAGCAGCAGACGGTACCCCGGGCGTTTCAACCACCCCAACGCGCCCCGGGTTTCCGTCCACCGGTCAGCGGGGGACCGCCCCGTTTCACCTGCTTCACGTGTGGCCAGGCGGGCCATTTCGCGAAGGACTGTCCCCAGGGGCAGCAGAGCAGCGGGCAAGCCCAGTTCCAGGGCGGTGCTCGAGGCCGACCTCCGGTGAAGAAGGTCGGTCAGCGGACTGGAGGCGTCCGCAACCTCGACAATGAGGACGCCCCAGAGGGAGACAACGTGCTGGCGGGTACGTTTACTCTCAACAATCAAGCCATCGTCATATTATTTGATTCTGGTGCAACCCACAGCTTTATAAGTGCATCCTATGTGGCTAAACATCAATTGCAAGTCTTCCCAACCGACTGCATTTATATGATCTGCTCACCGAGAGGGAAGATTTCAGCTAATATGATGATTCCAAAGGCACCTCTGTGCTTAGGTGGGAAACTATATCCCACCACCTTGATAATCCTTATGGGACAAAAGATTGATGCAATCTTAGGGATGTCATGGCTACAATACCATGGCGCTGTCCTAGAGGCTCGGACACGGACGGTTCACTTAAATTCTCCATTCCACCGTCCACATTCCATGGTGTTAGACACGCCAGTCCGGGAAGTTTTAGCAATTAATAACGCTGAAGCTCTCAAGATAGAAGACATCCCCGTAGTCCGGGAGTATCCTGATGTGTTCCCAGATGATCTTCCGGGCATGCCACCTGAGCGGGATGTCGAGTTCAAGATTGAACTTGCACCCGGGACTACGCCCATATCACGGAGACCATACAAGATGGCTCCAAATGAGCTGGCTGAACTGAAAGAACAGCTCAATGACCTGTTGAGCAAGGGTTTCATTAGGCCGAGTTCCTCGCCTTGGGGATGCTCGGCGCTATTCGTGAAGAAGAAGGATGAGACCCTGAGGCTGTGTGTGGATTACCGGCCGCTCAACACCGTCACCATCAAGAATAAGTACCCACTGCCCCGTATTGACATCTTGTTTGATCAAGTTGTGGGGGCAAGTGTCTTCTCAAAGATGGATCTTCGCTCTGGATATCATCAGATAAAGATCCGGGCGGAGGATATCCCGAAGACGGTGTTCTCGACGAGATACGGCTTATACGAATATCTCGTCATGTCCTTTGGTCTCACGAACGCTCCAGCCCATTTCATGTATCTCATGAACTCGGTGTTCATGCCGGAGCTGGATAAGTTCGTGGTAGTGTTCATCGACGATATCTTGGTTTACTCCAAGACAGAAGCCGAACATGCCGAACACTTGCGGATCGTTCTTCAACGATTGCGAGACCACAAGCTTTACGCCAAGTTCAGCAAATGCAAATTTTGGATCAGCCAAGTGCCATTCTTGGGACATATCATCTCAGCTGAAGGCATTGCAGTTGACCCAAGTAAAATAGAGCAAGTGTTGAAATGGAAAGCTCCCACTTCAGTTCATGAAGTCAGAAGCTTCCTCGGGTTAGCGGGATACTACCGGAGATTCATTCCAAGCTTCTCCAAGCTCGCTAAGCCGATGACAGAGTTGCTGAAGAAAGGGACGAAATATGTTTGGAACACGGCGTGTGAAGGAGCGTTCCGAACATTGGTGAAGCATCTCACAACAGCCCCGGTGTTAGCTCAGCCGGATACAACAAAGCCCTTCGACGTGTATTGTGACGCGTCCGGTATTGGGCTCGGCTGCGTGTTGATGCAGGAAGGACGTGTGGTCGCTTATGGCTCACGCCAACTTCGGAACCATGAGCAGCATTATCCCACTCGTGACCTTGAGCTTGCTGCAGTGGTTTTGGCGCTGAAAATGTGGAGGCACTATCTCCTAGGGAATTTGGTGCATCTCTACACCGACCACAAGAGCTTGAAATACATTTTCACCCAGAAGGAGCTGAACATGAGGCAGAGGAGGTGGTTAGAACTGATCAAAGATTATGAGATTGAGATCCATTACCACCCCGGCAAGGCGAATGTAGTTGCCGACGCGCTGAGTCGGAAATCACATGTCCATCACCTCACCATTTCACCGGTGGAGGAGGGAGAGCCAAGTTTATACTTGGTTCCTTATGGATCGCTGTACAACCTTGCCCTCATCCCTACTATTAGGGAGGACATCATTGCAGCTCAGAAGGATGATAAAGGCATGGCACATCTCCGGAGACAGATAGACAACAGGGAAATCAAATGTTTCCAGAAGGATGATGAGGGGACGCTGTGGTTCAATGACCGCATAGTCGTGCCCCGAGATATGGAGTTGAGGAAAAAGATCCTCGATGAAGCTCACTTGTCTAAATACTCCATTCATCCGGGCAGCAACAAGATGTACCAAGATTTGAAACAGAAATTTTGGTGGACACGGATGAAGCAGGAGGTAGCGAAGTACGTATCCGAGTGTGATACGTGCCGACGAGTGAAGGCTGATCACATGAAGAAATCAGGGCTGCTACAACCCCTGAAGATCCCGGCATGGAAATGGGAAGATGTGAGCATGGATTTCATTGTGGGATTACCCCTAACAGCCAACAAGCATGATTCCGTATGGGTAATCGTTGATCGGTTAACCAAGACGGCTCACTTCATTCCGGTGAATACACGTTACAATGCCGGTAAATATGCGGAGCTATACATAGCGAAGATTCTATGCCTATACGGGGTAACCAAGACCATTGTCTCAGATCGAGGTGCATTATTTGTATCTCGCTTTTGGGAGCAGCTACACGCTGCATTGGGTACTAAGTTGATCAAGAGCTCCGCCTATCACCCTCAGACAGATGGCCAGACAGAGAGGGTGAATCAAGTCCTGGAAGACATGTTGAGAGCATGTGCCATCCACCATGGTAGGAACTGGGATGATCACCTACCATTGGCGGAATTCTCGTACAACAACGGCTATCAGGCGAGTATCAAAATGGCACCTTACGAAGCTCTCTACGGTCGTAAATGCCGCACCCCATTAAATTGGTGCGAGTCCGGTGAAAGGGTCACATTCGGGGTTGATGTGGTGAACGACGCCGAAGAGCGCGTTCGGACAATCCAAGCCAATTTGTAGGCCGCTCAATCCCGACAGAAGAGCTACGCTGATAAGAGGCGTAGGCCGTTGCACTTTGACGTTGGGGAACACGTGTACCTCCGCGTGTCTCCGATGAAGGGCGTGCACCGGTTCGGTGTGAAGGGGAAGCTCGCTCCCCGTCTTATTGGACCCTACGCTATCACCGAAAAGTGTGGACCAGCAGCGTATCGATTGGAGCTACCGGCATCCCTTGCTGGTGTCCATGATATCTTCCACGTTTCGCAACTGCGAAAATGTTTGAAGCATACAGCTGCTGTTCCTATCGAAGACATTGGCGAGTTGAAACCGGATTTAACATATGATGAGTATCCGGTGGAAATTCTTGATGTGAAAGCCCGAACCATGCGTAGCAGAACGTTGTGGTTCTACAAGATCCTCTGGAGTAACCACACCGCGGAAGAAGCGACGTGGGAGAGCGAGGAATTCCTTCGCTCAAATTACCCGGAGTTCATGGCTTCTCAACATGGGTAAGTCCCTATTACATCGCTATCTCTTCTTTTGTAATCTCGGGACGAGATTATTTTAAGGGGGGAGGGATGTAAAAGCCCAAGAAAAGGGACTTGCAAAAACTTTTCTTCACATCACAACACCACAGTTTTTGTTGTGGATATCTTAGGAAATATTGTGAAGAGCAAGTAACCTTCATCAAAAGAGTGATTAGAGGGGAAAGTCTTCCTTTTCACAAAGTGGGATTTGGACATAGGAACATGAGAGGTTGAGCTCACCCCTAGAACTTTTTGAGGCACTTTTTGGGTTATTTGAAAAAAGAGGCCAATTTGAATGTAAATTCAAATTGCAGCAACTTTCATCACCCAAATTCAAAAGTTAGCTTCATATTATTATTCAGCACATTTTTGTGAGCTCACACACCAATTTTTACTCCATTTGGAGTTGATCTTGACATGAGCTAAGTGGGACGAATTCAAACTTTATTTGAATTCAAAACTAAACTTGTGCTGAAATTCAGCCAAGCCGAACCCAATTTGAATTCTATTCAATTCAAATGGCTCAGGGGTGAATAATTTGAATCACCAGGGGTATTATGGGGCTCACTGTTTACAACAGTGATTAAGAGTAAATTTCAGAGGTTAAAACCCCGGCTGGGACCCACGTGTCATAGAGGGGAGAAGGAGAAACTTGCACCCAAAGTCAGAGTCTCGGAGGGAAATTCCGCCGAGCAGCTGTCGGCTATGCCACCGAGCAGCTACCGGGGCCACCAGCTGCTTCCCTCTCCGCGCGCTGGCGCCCAGGGCGGCTGGCTCGCGCCCCCACGCGACCGGCACTGCCTCAGCCGAGCAGGAGTCGGCCGGCTGTATCTTCTCGCGGGCAAACCCGAGCAGCGGCATTGTTTCTCGCCGCAGCTCTCTGCTCAATCGGGAAAACCAGCAAAACCATCTCCTCCTTCGTCCCTGAGCTGCTAGACAGCCACCTGAGCTCGCACTCCACCTCTCCAATGCCAGAAACCTCGAGCTCCGACCTCCTTTGCCCGAGAGTGATCGCCACAGCGGCGACTCAACCTCAGCCGAGAGTCAGGCGTTCGTGGACAGCGTTCCACAGGCGTTTTCACGGTCCAGCGAGAGAGGAAACAGGAGAGCGCGACCACCGTGCTACTCTCCTCCAAGTTTGGAAGCCAACCGTGAAGAATCCGCAGAGAATTTCCAGTTTTTGCTCCGGCGACCGTAAACCAAACTTCCGGTACGGTTTCTTTAAATTCTCGCTCTATGATCTTTCGGAGGTCATCAAATCTTGCACATAGACGCTGGGCTAGCCGGCGATCAAGTTCTTTTCTGCATCCGTAGCGTGAAACTGTCTAGGAGTGACGAATTTCGAGCTCGATCGAGAGCGGTCATGGCGGGCACGATCGGTCACACGGTGCCGACCGACTTGCCGCCATCCCTGAACCCTTTTGACACCTTGTCGAGCTTCCTAGGGGTACAATGATGATGTAGGGCCATTTGTTTGAGGTGTTGGCGGGTTTAGAAACCACGGTCGACGGTGTCGAACCTCAACCGAGGCCGCGGCACGTCACCGAGCTACTTCCGGTCACCCCCAGACCGACCTGTCACCACCGACGTATTCCTCGACGTCGACAACCCCCTGGCGGCGATTTTCAGACCATGGGAGGTCCAGCAGCGGCGAGCCGGCGAGCCCCGAGTCTGCTCCGGCGAGGTCGGCGGCGCGGGCGCGAGAGAACGGCGGGAGGAAGACGAAGCCTGCTAGCCCATGTGTCAGCGGCTGAAGAATTTAAATCGGGATCGGGTGAGGCCAGGGATCGGCTGTGCTGGCGCGCGAATACCCTGTGAGCTCCAGTTTGCCGGACACCTCCGTGCTCGACACGTGTGGTATCCCCTGTGTGCCAGACACCTCCGCGCTCGACACGTGTCCCCGCAGGCCCCGAGAGTTTAAACTTTTCCCCCGATTTTCAGAATCTTTCCAAACTTCAAATCCTCAGAACTTTGGCTAGAGAGCACCAAATTCAGTGAACAAAATTTTGCTGAACTCAGGATTCTGAGTACTTTCCAGCAATACCAAATTCAGCTCATGAAAGTGAATAGTTTTCCAGAATTAAATCCCTAAAGTTTAAAGTGTTGGGAATTTTATCTGGAGAACTACTTTATGAAAAAAATCTCAAATTGGGCTGAAAGGTTCATTGGAGAATCCCGGAATCCCAGTAAAATTTTCAGACTCATCCAAGTTCATTTAGTTACCCTAATTGGGTGATTAAGGGGACCGCCCAGAGAAAATAGAAAAAATGTACAGAAACATTTTTCAGATTTTCTCCAATCTTAATTAGGACATAACTTTCTGTAGGATTCTTCAAATGACATGAAACCAATTCTATTAGAACCGTCCTAAATTCTAGTTGCCAGAAAGTAGTGGTGGGAGCCATGAAAAAAACCCTGGAATTACTTAGGGGCTCAATTATTGACCAAAGAGGCTTTTATTTGTACAAGGTTCAATTGAACTTCGTTTCAAATAAAACTTGGTCACAACTCGGGTTAGGCCCCTACCAATCCACCATAAAAATTTCAGAACCAAAGGGGAGGGCTAGCTAGAGTTATTAGCAATTATGTATTTAAGTTCACACATTGCATTTAAATTTACATGTAGTATTGTTTTCAACGTGTAGCCATTGAAGAAGAGACCCCGGAAGTGCTGGATTTCCTCCTTCCGGAAGAGGAACTAACCCCTGACCAGCAGCAACAAGGCAAGCCCCGGTTTGCATTAACCCTTTTATAAGTTTTCTTTTGTTTACATGTGTCATATGAAGTAAGATTGTGCATTAGGTGTAGGATGAATGGAACCCCACTTGCATAACCAAAGGTTCCTAAAAGAGTGAGGGTAGTGTCTAAGACCTCGAGTAGACAGGCTATGCTTAATGAGTCATAGGACTTCGGTACAAGTCGAGTAGTTGGAATCTACTCGCGAGATAGGCATGGGGACACACGGGTTCGGTTGAGTGACGTGAGATCACCTTAGTAATGAAAATGAGACTAGGCAGGGGCTAGGGCGCAGCAAGAGAGAGTCTTGTGTGCGCAGCCCTGCCCGTGTCGATTGAGGACCGATCCGTGTGCGGCCCTGCTGAACAAGTATTGAACGTACCGAAGGCATATCGGATATATGGGCCCCGATAAACCGATGTAGCCTAAACCTCCGGGCATCGAGGCATAGCACACCGATTTATAGGTGTAGGTTGAGGGCAGTAAGGTGGAAATCTGCCAATGGGCATAGAGAGATGCTCCGTGTGGGGAACCTCCTGCTCGTTTCGGTGCGACCAGTTCGACGTTTGGGCTGTTGGGTGAAAGGTTGTCCCGTATGACATCGAGTGAGCGTGCTGTGCAGCTCCACGGGTGGGCGTACGCGACGTGCTCTTTGGGTTTCCCTGCAGGTGTATATCGAGTCGATTCGCTGTCCCTCGCGGTGACGAGTACCGCTTGTTCACTGCGTCGTAACATAGACTAATGGATGAAACATGTTGATTCAATGATGCTGATTGATATAATTGTATTGCTACATGTGTGCCACCAAATACTGCTTACCAAATTTCAGATTTCATGAACTGTTAACTTGTTACTAAAAGATGAACTAAGGATGAACTTGTATGCGTGTCGTTTTGCTGAAATGTTACTAACCTATGTCTTGGTATACCTCATGTAGAGTTTCATGCTTAGGTGAGTCGGTTAAGCCTTGCTGAGCCTTCGTACTCACGGTTGCTGCTTAAGTGTTTTTCAGGTGAGGAGCCACCCACGGACTCGGAGTACGAGTCCACCGGCGAGGGTTACCCTCCGTCGGGGACCACGGCTGAGTGGGAGCCGTACACGCCGCGCTGAGCTGAGGAGTGCAGCTAGTGTGGGTTGCCCTAGGGCTGGGCAACCACTTTTGCTAGATAGGCGGGCATGAGTTGTATAGTGTAGACTTCCGCTGTGTAATATAAACAATAGTTGTAACTGAAGTTTGTACCTGTTTGTACAGTTTCAGTTGTTTTTTCCCATGTAATATATTGTGTTCTTATGACGTGTGCTGTCGGGTGTCGCATCGTGCGGCACCACCCTCTGCGATCCTGGATGAGCGGATTCCGGTCCGCCACATAGGCGTAGTCCCGGGTGCGAGCTCAATCTTGAACTCGACATCCCGCTCAGGTGGCATGCCCGGAAGATCATCCGGAAACACGTCGGGATACTCCCGGACTACGGGGATGTCCTCCAACTTGAGAGCTTCAGTATCATGGATCACTGAAACTTCCCGGACTGGATTATCTAATAGGAGGGACTGCGGACGGTGTAATGGGGAGTTTAGGTGAACCGTCCGTTATAGGGTTTCCAGGACAGCGCCATGGTAACTTAGCCATGACATTCCTAAGATTGCATCAACCTTCTGCCCCTCAAGGATAATCATAGTGGTGGGATATATCTTCCCACCTAAGCACAGTGGTGCTTTTGGAACCATCATCGTTGCTGAAATCTTCCCTCCTGGTGAGCAGATCATATACGAACACTCGGTTGGAAAGACTTCCAGCTGATGCTTAACCACATATGATGCACTTATAAAGTTGTGGGTTGCACTAGAACCAAACAATATGACGATGGCTTGATGGTTGAGAGTAAACGTACCCGCCAGCACGTTGTCTCCCTCTGGGCGTCCTCATTGTCGAGGTTGCGGACACCCCTAGTCCACTGACCAACCTTCTTCACCGGAGGTCGGCCTCGAGCACCGCCCTGGAGCTGGGCTTGCCCGCTGCTCTGCTGCCCCTGGGGACAGTCCTTCGCGAAGTGGCCAGCCTGGCCACACGTGAAGCAGGTGAAGCGGGGCGGTCCCCCGCTGATCGGCGGACGGAATCCCGGGGCGCGTTGTGGCGGTGGAAACGCCCGGGGTACCGTCTGCTGCTGCTGCTGCTGCTGTCTTGGTGGTGGCATCGGCGGACGGAACGGAGGTGCCTGAAAGGGACGTCCCCCGAACCGTTGAGGTCGCGCCGGTGGTTGCCACTGCTGCCCGGATGGTGTCCGATACACCATACGGTACTTCTGGGGCACGCCACCACCGCTGCTAGGTGGAGCGCTGCGCTTCCTCTGCTCAGCTGCCAACTCCCGCTGAGCATCCTCTTGCATAATCGCGGCATTGACTAAGTCGTTGAATGTGCCGTGATTCCACTGCACGAGATGTGTCTTCATCTCGGGGTGTAACCCCCGATAGTAGTGCTCCCACTTCTTCTCCTCCATGGAGATATAGTCTGACGCATATTGTGCCAGATGGTTGAAGGCACGGGAGTAGTCGTGACACTCCTCCCACCCTGCTTCAGTTCCAAAAATTCTTGGAACTTCCTCTTCATGATCCCGGGAGGAATGTGATAGGAGCGGAACACCTCCCGGAACTCTTGCCATTCCACGGCATGGCCAGCCGGACGTGAGGCGACATAATTCGCCCACCACGCACCAGCGGCACAGTGGAGTCGCTGCGCTGCGAACAGAGTCTTCTGCCGCTCCGTACATTGGAGCAGCCCGAACTTGGACTCGATGGTCCGCAGCCAGTTGTCCGCCTCCAGTGGTTCTTCGGCTTCGGTGAACACTGGAGGGTGCGTACTCATGAAATACGAGTACGACACTTCACAGGACTCACGGGGCCCTCTGTCTTGACGTCCCCCCGCCTGGGACGTATTCTGTTCGATCGTGCGGAGCAGGTCGGTCTGCTCCTCATGACCACCCACCAGTGCCGCTATCACATCCACTAGCGTAAACGGAGGCGGCGGTGGTGGCTGCTGCTGCGGGGTGCTGTCGTAGGCCGGTGGCTGGGAGTCATCGCCTCCCCCTTGACTAGAGCCGCCAACCTCGTGCGTGGTCCTAGTGCGAACCATCTGCAACTATACGACAATAACATCAGTCCCGCAACAGATTGCATGCAGTCCAATAACAATAGGCGTAACAACATAATGACAATAAAACATGCGATACATCTCGTAAGTAGATAATGTAATAACTTTGCACAAGCTACATCATTACCAGACCAAACACAAGCTAGTTTAATCCAACTTGATGAACCTCCACTTTGGAAGCTCACCATAACTAGGTTTGGTCACTACGAGATATTACTATCGCTTTGTCATCACGTATACCACCCTTAGGGTACAACACCCTCTCCAATGAGTTCAACTGTCATTCTTCTGTCAGAATGACCAGTTCCTACCTACTCCCAGTTTTGATCTGGTTTTGGGCATTTTCATGACTCAAGCTGAATACCAAAGTTAAAGTTAACTTCAGTATATTTCCAACGAGTATTTATTTGCCCCCAGATCAGCTTTGGTTAAAACGTTATGCTAATTCAAATCAGCAGAATATCTAGAAGAATTTTAACAGCACCTCCCTTGGAAGTGGCTGATTTCCCTTCGAGTTTCCACTGAAATCTGTGCTGAAACTACAGAAACTTTGAATTGCAAAGATGTAACACATCTTCTACCCTTTCTAAGGATGTATTATATGAAAATTTTAAATTTTTCTACTGGGAGTTATGTTTGAAAAACAGAACAATTCAGAGAATGTTTTACTTTGTCCTGGTTCTGGACAGTTTACATTCCTCTGGGATTTCAGCCATCTTAAGGTGTGTTTCAGCTCTCGAAGTCTACAACAAAGTTGTAGAGTACTCAAGTACCTTCACAGAACCATATGCCACACCTCCCTCGGCTAAGAGACCTGTGAGATGTGCTCTGTTGAAGATCAGCAAACTTGCTGCCCAAAACAAAGCACTCTGTTTTTCAGTCTTTTGGAACTACACTCATCAATTATCACTTTTCTACCCAACCAGAGTCCAAGATGTTGGTCCTAGTGATTTTAATTCCTGGTTATCATTATTTTCATGCATATGCCTACAATATCTCGGTACTACGTTCCTCACAAAAGAAAATCCTAACCGGATCATACCGGTATATACGTCTCAAGTGTGGCACTAAATGGTCTCTCGCACATGTTTACTACACGGATACCTACGTGGTTAGTACCTGCAGAAGACCACACAATAATGGTGCACTCAATGGTTGGTTTCATTTCAGGCAGGATCATATTTAAAAGTAAATACAAACACCCGTATCATTGCCATACGGCCGTCCTTGAGCTAAGTCACGTCTCAAGGCACGTGATCGTGTTTCAACACCACACGACGGGGAACCCGAGTATGTCATAAACGGGTCGTCACGGTTGGGAATGTTATCAACCCAACAGATACCACCTACTGCCCTGCAGGGCACGCCGATGGCAAGCGCTGCGTATGTCCTCCTGGGCTATTTCCAGACGAACACACTCTCGTGTTACTGACCACGCGATGGGGTCTCCACTTACTTGCCTAATGCACGCTAGGGATCAGCGTTTCAGATGAACTCAGGGACATGAAGAGTCCAAGAGGTTCATATTGACGTCTCACACCAAGCTGTGAGACTTATCCCTGAACCACGTTCCTCGTCAGGGAGAGCTAACCGAAATTGAACCGCTTTCGGTGGCGTTCCTTACCAAACTTACCAGAGCGTAGGTGCGTCGTTACATAATTAAAATTCAGAATTATAACACATAGGTTAGTCTTTGCCACTTTAAGTAACTGTGCTATTATAGTCCTTGCTTGGGCAACTACCGAATCCTCACTGTAATCCTAAGTTTTCCCATCATACAGTCCTTAAGTACTTGTGCTATCCCCAATGCAGCTCTGATACCAGGCTGTCGCGGACCGGAATCCGCTCATCCAGGATCGCAGAGGGTGGTGCCGCACGATGCGACACCCGACAGCACACGTCATAAGAACACATCATATTACATGGGAAAAACAAACTGAATGTACAAAGTAGTACACTTCTCAGTTACAAACTAGGGTCTTTTATTACACAGCAGAAGTTTCTTTTGTACAACTCACGCCCTCCTATCTAGCAAAAGTCGGTTGCCCAGCCCTAGGGCAACCAACACTAGCTGCACGTCTGAGCTCAGCGCGGCGTGTACGGCTCCCACTCAGCCATGGTCCCCGACAGAGGTTAACCCTCGCCGGTGGACTCGTACTCCGAGTCCGTGGGTGGCTCCTCACGTGAAAAACACTTAAGCAGCAACCGTGAGCACGATGGCTCAACAAGGCTTAACCGACTCACCCAACAGCCAAAACGTCGAACCGGTCGCACCGAAACGAGCAGGAGGTTCCCCACACGGAGCATCTCTCTATGCCCGTTGGCAGATTTCCACCTTGCTGCCCTCAGGCTACACCTATAAATCGGTGCGTTATGCCTCGACGCCCGGAGGTTTAGGCTACATCGGTTTATCGGGGCCCATATATCCGATATGCCTTCGGTACGTTCAAACTTGATCAGCATGGGCCGCACACGGATCGGTCCTCAATCGACATGGACAGGGCTGCGCACACAAGACTCCATCTTGCTGCGCCCTAGCTCCTGCCTAGTCTCATTTTCATTACTAAAGTGATCGCACATCACTCAACCGAACCCGTGTGTCCCAAGCCTAAACTCGCGAGTAGATTCCAACTACTCGAGTTGTACCAAAGTCCTATGAAACATTAAGCATAGCATGTCTACTCGAGGTCTTAGACACTACCCTCACTCTTATGGACAATTTCTGGTCATGCAAGTGGGGTTTCATTCAGCCTATACCTAATGCACATTCATACATCACCCTACATATGTAAACAAAGTAAAAACTTTATAAAAGAGTTAATGCAAACCGGGGCTTGCCTTGTTGCTGCTGGTCAGTAGTTAGCTCCTCTTCCGGAAGGAGGAAGTCCAGCACTTCCGGAGTCTCTTCTTCAGTAACTACACGTTTAATGAAAAACGACATGTAAATTTAAATGCAATGTGTAAACTTGAATACTTAACTATTAATAACTCTAGCTAGCCCTCCCCTTTGGTTCTGAAATTTTTATTGTGGCTTGGTAGGGTTCTAACCATAGTCTTGACCAAGTTTCATTTGAAACAAAGTTCATTTGAACCTTGTACAAATAAAAACCCATTTGGTAAATATTTGAGCCTCTGAATAATTCCAGGGGTTTTCATGGCTCCAACCATTACTTTATGGAAACTAGACTTTAAGATGGTTCTAATGGAGTTGGTTTCATGTCATTTGAAGAATTCTACAGAAAGTTATGCCCTAATTAAGATTTGAGAAAATCTGAAAAATGTTTCTGTACATTTTTCTATTTTCTCTGGGCAGTTCTCTTAATCACCCCATTAGGGTAACTAAATGAACTTGGATGAGTCTGAAAATTTTACTGGGATTCAGGGAGTTTCCAAGGAACCTCTCAGCCAAGTTTCAGAATTTTTCATAAAGTAGTTCTCCAGATAAAATTCCCAACAGTTTAAATTTTAGGGATTTAATTCTGGAAAACTATTCACTTTCATGAGCTGAATTTGGTATTGCTGGAAAGTACTCAGAATTCTGAGTTCAGCAAAATTTGGTTCAATGAATTTGGAGTTTCGTAGCCAAAGTTCTATGCATTTGAAGTTTGAACTAAAACTGGAAATTCAAAAAATGTTTAAATCCTGCGGGTGGGTCCCACTCTTCGAGCCGGCCCACTCAGAATGCGGCCACACTGGGGCCCACGGGGTTTTACCCGCGCTGCCGCACCAAATCCCGGCCGCAAACCGATCCCCGCGCGAGTTCAGAGGCTGACCGGTGGACCCGACCCCCCCTTCGTCTACCTCGCGCTCTCCCGCAGCTCCCGCGGCGGCGCCTCGCCGGAGCGCTCGCCGCCGGGCATTTCACTGCCCAAACTTCGACGGAAATTGCTGCCCGTGCCTAACTCGACTCGGAGAACACGCTGGTGCCCTCACCGGAGCTTGATAACGGCCGGAACAGTGCTCCCGACGGCAACAGCGGCCGGGAGCTTACCGGCGACGTCAAACTCAGCATCCCCTGCACCTTTTTCGATGCGGTTTGCTCGGGGAGCTCCGCTGACACCTGCTGATCATGGATATGGGCACCGATCCCCGTGAAAACGGCTGCAACTATGACCTCATCGGTGACCTAGGCCGGATATCGGCTGTTGCTCGAAAAACTTGGATAACCGCAACCCTAGCCCATGATTCTTGCTGGTTTTCAATCCTAGGTGGTCGTGGCAGGGTTTAGATCGTGTGTTTAGCTCGGTACGCCCGGTGATAAGCCAACACCCGTGAATTTTGGGATTTGGTGGAGCTCGGCCTTAGGAACACCGAAGCGTACCCGGAAGAAATTCTCCACCGACGGTGCATGAAATGCCGAACGGTAAGGACAAGCAGAACCAGCACCTTGTGGCGGTCGTTTCTTGTGTTGAGCGTCGGGCACGAGGAAACCTGTGCCGTCCGGGTGCCGGCGATCAGAGGGCGGCGACTCCGGGTGCGGTGCTTCGGATGTAGGCGGGTGGAACCGAGAGAATGGGGAGCGAATTCACGCCGACCACGGTGCGATCGCGTGTTTTGTAGCCGGCGCCCTCATCCCCCCGAGCAGGAGGTGGCGCGGTGGCCGCATTGGGACGGGGTCGACCCCGTGCGCTGTCGGCCGCAGGGTGTTCGACCGCGTGCCCGAGTCGGTTTGCTCCCCAGGGTGGCTGACCAGTGGGCCCTCTTCTCCCCTCTAATTCTTTCTCCCTCTTTCTTTTGTAAATATCCCAGCTACTGAACATTGAATGGGAGACTTAGCCCTCATGTATTGGTTTGAATTTGAATTCTCAAATTTAACTTTGTTTGGTTAAATTTGCTTCGTGTTTAAACTTAAATTCAAATTCAGTTTTGAATTATTGCAAATTTAGCTCCCGACAAGATGAACTCCAATAGGGATGAAAATTGGTGGGCTAACTCATAAAAATGTGCTGAGTTTGAATATGAAGCTAACTTTTGAATTTGAGGGATGAAAGTTGCTGCAATTTGAATTTACATTCAAATTGGCCTCTTTTTCAAATACCTCCAAAAGTACCTCAAAAGTGTTAGATTTACATGAATTTTGGCCTGAACCTTGCCAAGATTTTTAATGTTCTAGGGGTGAGCTCAACCTCTCATGTTCATGTTTAAGATTCCCACTTTATGAAAGTGTAGGCTTTCCCCTCTAATCACTCTTTTGATGGAGGTTACTTGCTCTTCACACTTTTTCACAATCTATCCACAACAAAACTGTGGTGTTGTGAGGTGATAAAAAGTTTTTGCAAGTCCCTTTTCTTGGGATTTTACAAAGAATATTAATTAATCCTAAACTTAGTAAACTTTTTTCATGGGTGGTTTTAAATTACAAGCCGCCTACGCTAATACATCTTCACAAGCGGTGTTTAATACATCTTCGAGGAGGAGGAGGTCGTACGATGGTCGCACGTCTCTGCACCATCGGCAGCAATTAAGTTCTTCGCAGCTCTTACTCGTCGGGGCGCGCGTCTCCCTTTGTCAACAATGGAAGAAGCACGTTTATCTCGCCCATATCTACACCACCGACCACAATTAAGTTCTCCACACCTCCTCCTCTTCGATCCGTGCGTTTCCCTTCCGTCCAACTCCAGCCGCTCTCTCTTTGAACCCTTATTGATCGACCAGATCTAGTGCGACCGCCGCCTGCCGTCCACTGTTCGCCATCACCGTCGTCGTCGTCGCTGTTACTACTCCCTCCTATTCTATGCTACTTATATTCCACTTTTTATGTAGCTCATGGCTGGGAAATTTGTTATCGACTTGGCGCGTTGCTGACTCAAGGAGAAGCGCTTGGCGTGGCGCAGGAACCACCCCCATGTATGTACATATGGCACAAAGGTCACATGGTTGTATGTAGCTCTGCAATGGACTGATGAACTTAAACTCTGTAGTTTTTTTTCATCTTGTTTGTTTTTGGTATTTGCAATTTCGTGGCTCGCCATTTGCGTCTCTTGTTATCCAATTTCTCTGTATAGGGATTCTCTACGAAGCCTAAGTCGAGAGACTTAATGGATTGACAGTGCATCGTCCCCGGTAAAGAAGGGGTAAGTAATTAAGAATAAGCACAATATAGTATAACCATCATCCCCTTATTAACAAATTTCCTTTGTAGACAGACTGGGAAGATGGTTACTACCCAATGACAATCTCCCGCATGGAGGACTGTTCCTTGGTACCTCCAAGATGCGCTTTCCATTTTATTTCTTCCACCCGAATGTCCATCTCTCAGGAGCACTCTGCCTTCGGGTTCTTGATCAAGCGATTGGAAGATAGACTTATTTTCCTCAAGTAATTAGTAATTGTTGCCAAACTTATTTGAAGGGGTTTCTTATGTTGCTTAAATTTATATTTCGTAGGGGTGGTGTCCTGGTATTAGTGTCAAAATTTTACTACTTGAAGTTCAGCATTTGCTTCATCAGCCAAATGCGCCCGATGTTGAAAATGATTGCTATGATCTACTTATCAAGGTTAGTAACTTTGTGTTAGTGAGCAACCTAGGTTATATATCATTCCTCATTCGACATTTGTTAATTTAAAGAATGTCAATCTTATTTTTAGGATCCAGAGGAATATAAGAGACGTGTTTGGGAGCAAGTTCGATGGTACAGTTTAGATTGATCGAAGGAAGCTTCATAGGAATATAAGTCTGAAATGTATAGTTTAGAGGGCACGCAATGTGTATAAACTATGAAATGTTCATTGAGTTGCAAATGTTTATCTCTTAATTGGAATATGATTGTGGTTCTATATGTTCATTGTGGCAATGATGCACATTTATTATCTCTGCGCACGAAGTGGCAATGGACAAATATACTAGAAAGAACATAATTTAAACATTTTTATAGGTGGTGTTTAACTAAGAACCGCCTGTGAAAATCTACGCCTATATAAGGCTGCTCAGGCGGTTGTAAATTACAATTTACAAACCGTATGCACTAATACATATTCGTAGGTGGTGTTTAACTAAGAGCCGCCTGTGAAAATCTTCGCCTATATAAGGACGCTCGGTCTACTCGAATGAACCCAACCCTAGAGCTTTCCCTTAGACGCCATCAGGCTGTCAATATTTTTCCTTTGCCGCCAAAGCCCTAGCCGCTGAGCTTCTTTCACGCCGTCCATGTCGCCGAGCTTCGTCACCGTCGCTGTTGCCATCTATGTACGTCCGCCTCTTTCCTCCCTTCTCTCCCTCCTCCCTTCTCGGACCCCGCGCCGCCTCCCTCCCTTCCCCTCCCCGTGCCGCCTCCCTCCTCGCCCTCGCCGCTGGCCGAGTGTCATCCTCGCCCTCGCCGCCGCCTCCCTCCTCCCTTTTCTGTCCCCATTAGGCACCATCACAGCCGCACCCCGTGCCTTAATCCTCCCTGCGCCACATCCTCCTTCCCGGCATCTACCCCCACCGTGTGCTGCCCTCTCGCCACCGTCCCCCACCGCCGGCGCTCTCCCAATGCGCTGACCACCCCCCTCCCATTTTGGATCATTTAGATGTTTAGATTACTTGTTTAGAGACCTTGACAATTTCTTATATTAATTGTTTTGATTTTGTTTTAAGGTGGACCAGAGAGCAAATTGTTTAGAGAGCAAATTAATTGTTTGCATCATAAAGCAAAGCAAATTTAGCTCAATTGTTTCTTCTATATTTTCTTTGTGTGTTCATACCGACACCAACTAGTTGTTTAGAATAGTTGTTGTGTTAAAGTAGATAGTGTTGTTGTGCTAACAGGTAGTCCATGTTAACTTTATAATCACTGAGTATATAACAGGGATACATGTTGTCTTTGTAAATCCACCATGTTCACTCTATTTTATATATTAGAATGATATTTTACATATTAGGATATCTTTGTAATCGCTGAGTACTATAGAAAGAAACACCTTCTGTTGCTTTTCAAGTTCTAACATGGAAAGCCCTAAGAAGACTGGTGCTGGTAGTAACAATGAAGTCAACAATATAGATTTTAGTGACTCCAGCAGTTCAGGCTCGTATCACAGTCCATCGGATCCTTTTCAAAATATAAAAATTAAAAAGACTTTAGAGGATTTCGACCCGGAATACTATCCTGCCGGTGAGGTACGAATCACGAATCTTACCTCCAGCAGTTTAAGTTAATGTTGGTTGTCAAGTATATGAAGTCCTACAATTCTTTTCTACCTAGCTTAATTGTCAAGACAACGAGGTGACTTCAGCTCCCAAAACCGCAGAAGGTTCTCCAATGGTTGAATCCTCAAATTCAGTCAAGCAAAAACGAAAGCAACAAGGTCCCAATAAGGGTCCATTGAACCACATCATATACACAACAAGTGTCAGTCCAGGTGGGCTTCCCCAAGAACCACTGGTTTCAATTACAAAGTACCGAAAATGCATGTGGTTGTCTTGTTAGAGAGATCGTGCCGATCACAACCGAGAATTGGATAAAATTCCCTGAGGCATACAAGAATGAGTTGTGGGAGAAGTTAAAGAAACAATTCAAGTGCTCACAAGGCACGGAAGAAGATTTAAGGAAAGCAACATTGGTCTCTTGCAGCAAGAAGTTTCATGGCTGGAAGAGTGAAATTAATGCTTATGTTAAGGACAATAAGGTCCCTAGCCCAAAGAAGATGGGAAAAATCACACAAGCTCAGTGGCAAGAATTTATTCATCAAAACACCACACCTAATGCTAAATCCCTAAGTGAATCTAGGTCAGACCTTTCCAAAAAGAATAAATACCATCATCGCTTGGGGTCTGCCGGATATGCCTCCAAAGTTTAGAAATTGAATAAAATATTATAGGAAACTTTCAGTAAGGGGCAATCCTGACCCACTACAAGGCTACGATGAGAGAACTAAGCGGTGGGTCTTAGCTCGGTCAGGTTTGACCAGCGAGAGCAAACTTGAAAAGCCCAACTTTGTGAACCAAGTAGAGAAAAAAATGAAAGAAGCAATTGAAAAGCAACATAAGGGTCTCTTCAAGCCGAAGAGGAAGAATGACCAACTTACCACTATCCTAGGCAACCCTGAACATGGTGGACGGGTTCGAGCAATCTCTTCTCAGATGCCTTGGAGAGTTGGTTTCCCAAACGATAAAGAGTTTTATAGAAGACGTGACAAGTTCAAGAAGACAATTGAAGATACGATTGATCAAAAGGTCAAACAATATGGGAAAGAAATAATAGATGAACTTATAGAATCGGGACAATTAACGCCACAGAATAGAGTGATGGTTCCCATAGCAAAGGAGCATTTTATATCTCCATCTTGCTACCCTAGCAGCGTAGGTTCTTTGCTTGGCTCGAGGTCAAGCCATAAGTTCCCCATCGATGATATTGTTAAAGACACATCTTGTCGTCTTCTTGTCCCGATCGACAAAGCAGGGAACAATACAAAACAGGTTGCCACTTCCATGGCAAAGCCGAATCATGTCTTCAACAGCAATTCAATTCCGTTGTATTATGCTGTGGTGCAAGTTCTTTATATCATTGATAATGATTATGAAGATTATGAAATAGAGCACATCACACCTGAGAGGATCATGACTCTGGGGCAGGCCGTCAACCAGTTAATCCTATGGCACCGACGCGATATCATGTTGCACGATGAGCCGATGTCTAGCCCCGTCGCATCTCGAAAGACTGCAGCCCCGTCTTCTTCGCCGAAAGTCCAGGAAGATCCACTTCCGCTATGTCCTAGCAAGGATGATAGTAACCTTGCTAGTAAATATAATCAAGAGCAACCAGTGGAACAACAACTTGAAGCAGTACAAGAGCAAGCTGCTGATAGTAAAGAGCAATCAGTTGAACAACAGGTTCAACAACAGGCCAATGTCGAACTTCCAACGACTACTCCTCGGTCAGTGCCTATGAAGTTAGCTCATACGAAAATAAGGAACATTCTAAAGAAGTGTCAAAATATTTGGAAAAAATGGAGAAAAATATTATAAAATCTAATGCATCTCGTGCTTCACATGAGCCAACATTCAAAAATATTGAGGATTGGGAAGAAGACGGTGTGAAATATACTCAGGAAACGGCTTTAGTTAAACCAGGAGTTCCAATATACAAGATTCAAGACGTTCCTCCTGAATATGAGAATGGGAAGCCGTTCATGACATCGGCACAACTTAGCAAACACCATTTCTTGCTTAGAAGAATTCACGAGTGGTACATCACTGCCAGCACAGAATATGAACTTTGTTACGTCACATTTTGTATGCCAAAAGAAGCATTCTGGAGCATTATAGAAGATAAATGAGCCCCTCTCTTTGAAGATATGTGGAGCCTTTTCTGTCGAGGCATGCTCGAAATCAACCTGCTACTTGTCTGGTGATTGTAAGTTCCTCTAATATTTCGTATTTTCTTTTCTTACTACACGCATACACATGTCTTGAGATTATAACTATTCCAGACTTCTTCAATAGGATGCAATACATTAATAATGAAAAGTTGAACACCAAGACAGGTATCCTTGACACTACAATGATTGCAATGTCGAATTTCGACTTTCAGGTGCAACGGGACTTAGAACAGTACAAGCACCTGACAAAAAAAGAATTTGAAAAATCAATCACAAGCCAAAATAAGGATAAAAAGACAAAGGTTACAGCCTACATAGGACATGCCATGTTTAACTTTGTCAGAGATGGCAAGGACCTCGTAAAGGTTCCATACCACTTCGAGTAACTTCGACACATGGCATCGAAATAGCAATTATTGCTAATTTTTAAATTAACATGTGTGCTTGTACGTGTGCAATAAACACTACATAATGATGTTCATCAAGCCAACGCAGGGTTTGGCAACGGTCTTGGACTCAGCCGATAACTCACAAGACACTTACAAAGATTTCCTTGCCATTTTGGGAATGTACGGTTATTCGATACTTTTAATATACACGCATATATATAGGTTGGCAATTCTTATAAGACATTCCTTGTATAATAGCGCTTGGCGGTTTTATGCGAAACAGCTTGGCGGTCGTAGTCCTCCTAATAAGGATACATTGCAAATATTAACATATTATCCTTGTCTCAAGCAGCCTTGCAGGAGTGTCTTATGCGGGTATTATGTATGTGAGCATCTTCGGACCGCCTACAAATTTAGGGTGAATCGTGAGGATGTAAGTTATCCTTAATGTCCATATTGTATTTTCTTACTTTTGAGTTTTATTTTAATTGTAATTAGCGTATTTTAATACTATTATGTTATCATTGCACCCACACATTCTAAATCTTGTTATGTGTTTCATTGCAGCACAGGAATGTGGACGAAGAATGGCTGGTTTCTAGAGATATGCCTGGTGGAGGAGCCGATAAGATTGCAAGTGAAATGTGTCTCTTCATGCGTCGCAAAATTTTCCACCGAAAAGGGCAGTTCTTCGATGACACAGGTGTAATAGCTGATGTGTCAGAACTTTGCCAGTATGAGCATCAAAAGAGTTTTTAGTGAAAAACTTGTAAAATATGAATTGAGATGTATTGTACTGTACATATGTATATGATATGACTTTTTGTGATATTGTGTCGATAATGCTTGTCAGTATATATTGTTTCTACTATGTCAATGTGCATATGAAATTGACCTGGAAATTAGAAATAACAGCATGTAGTACCTAACAAACCGCCTGTGATAATATAATTTCACAGACGGCTTATCGTAGGTAAAGAACCGACTGTGAAAATATAGTTTAATAGACGGCTAGTCGTAGGTAAAGAACCGCTTGAGATAATGGAGTTACAAAGTTGGATAATCTTATGTTACAAATCGCATGTGATAAACATTCTTCAAAGGCGGACAGTCGTAGGTAAAGAACCGACTGAGATAATGGAGTTATCACAAGCGGATATTCTTACGTTACAAACCGCATATGATAAAGATTCTTCATGGGTGAATAGTCGTTGGTAAATAACCGCTTGCGATAATGGAGTTATCACAGGCGGATACTCTTACGTTACAAACCGCGTGTGATAAAGAGTCTTCGCATGCGGATTTATGAAGGTTAAGACCGCCTGTGATAACTTTTTTCACAGTTAGTTTAAGTTTCCGCCTATAAAAATTGCTGATTATCACAGGATCTTCATTTCAGATGGTTTTGAGCGTGTGATAATACGTTTAGAGCCACCTGAGATGAAGCTTGTTGTAGTAGTGTGTTAGGATGCACAAAATGTTCATATGTTTTACAGGTGTGAGATGCCAAAAAAGGTGCAAACGTCTCAGCGGAAGAAACTACTGGGACCCGAAGTTCAGCCTGCCGGAGGCGGTTTTACCTCAGAAAATAAAGATACGGGAGCTTGTGTGGAGATTTAGCCGGGAAGCCACATTTACCTCGCGGCCACGAGATAAAAGAGCTAAACCGCAAGATACAGCAGCCGAGGCAGGACTTAAAGATTCTCGGGCTGACTCTAATATTGTATCTTTTATATTTCGTCGTGTCATTTGTAATAAATGTTCTAGAAGGTGTCGGTACGATACGTTTGTGTATACATACCTTAGAGATAGATTTGAGTTTAGGTAGTCTTGAGTTTAAACTTAGAATTGTTGAGATTTCCAAGATTTGTAACCGGGTCTATATAAGGGCAGCCGTCTGCCGCGAATAACAGTGCCGAAATCTGATCAACACAATGCTTGTATTTATTTTTCTTTAATTTTGTCATAGTTCTTAGTAGTTGCTTCTAGATCGTAGTTCTTTGTTGCTTTACCGAGTAAAGCATCCGGGATAATTCCAAGTAAGTGATACTTACCACTTTCCTGCTTCAGGAACCACGATCACATCTAAGTTTCGGTGACTAATGCTGAAACAATCTACCACAGGTGACTTTGATGATCTGTTAGCCAACAGAATTTGTGACTCCACTAGGGAGCGACGTCAACTGCATCAACCAACGCATCTACTCGACGATCGGCACGTTTTCGTACCGATCAAACCATGAAGATCATGGCAGATGCATCTAGGAGGAAGGCCGACGGCAAAGACGTCGACGTGAGCAACGTCATCGACATCCAGCTCAAAGATCTGTTGCAAGAGGACCACAAGCGCATCGAAGAGGAGTTGGAGCGAGAGATCTAGGAAGAAAATATGGCACGTCTGTAATCCAAGATGGCGTGTTTCCAGAAGACGCGAGGAGGCATCGTCCAGAAGGCCGACACACGTGAGGCAACTTCACGTAAGGTAAGCGCACCGATATTCCTCGAACAATTGTTCAACTCGTAAATGTATCAATAGCTACCAAGTATAATGCAGACATAGAGCAGATGGCATCTGACATTAGAATGGGTCCCGATCTTCCGAGAGGTATAGTAAACTTGATTGGGTGGAGATCTCGACGTTGATGATCCAAGGCTCCTGTGATGGCTCTCTAGGATCATAGACTGTCCCCACATACAACCACTCGTCTTTTCTGCGCACTTTGTCCTCACTCGTGCGCACCGGGAAAACTTCCCGGTTGTTCACCCATCCCCAAATTCCTCCGGGACAAGCACGCTTAACCCTGGAGTTCTTTGCAGGTGGGCTTCCGGAAAAGAAGGTATAACTTGGTGGTATGAGTACTCTATCAATCCTATTAAGCCGGGAGTCAGGATATCACACAATCCACCCCCCTTAGAAGACCGACGTCCTCGTCGGTCAACGCCAAGACTGGAACGTCCCCTCTTAGCCACGTCCGTACATTCAGTACTGGCATATGCATACCGTACGTCCGGTTAGCAGCATACGTACCATACCGTGTCCCACACAGAGGACTCACGCGTCATGCGTACGTACCCACGTACCTGACCGTACGCTACCGTATCCTTCTCACTGACCCATACGCACCCGTGAAACTGCGAGGGTCGGCTCTGATACCATTTGTGATGGCTCTCTAGGATCATAGACTGTCCCCACATACCGCCACTCGTCTTTTATGCCCACTTTGTCCTCACTCGTGCGCACCCGGGAAAACTTCCCGGTCGGTCACCCATCCCCAAATTACTCCGGGCCAAGCACGCTTAACCCCGGAGTTCTTTGCAGGTGGGCTTCCAGAAAAGAAGATATACCTTGGTGGTATGAGTACTCTATCAATCCTATTAAGCCGGGAGTCAGGATATCATAGCTCTGAACAAACGGAACCCTACAATCACTATACCACTGCTCCGTTGGTTATCACCCATATCACACGAATGACCTCGCCACAAAGGCTTATCCATGCAAGCGCAATAAAGAACACAAGCAAGAACAGAGAAATGGCAATCAAAACTTAATTGATCACGAAGTGGGGTCTCACAAACCGATGAACAGTGTCACTGTTCAATGACAGATTGAAACTAAGAAAAACCCAACCCTAATGTGGTGACAGCTGCTGAATAAAAAGGAGTTCGGGGCGTGCAAGACCCCTGGACGCAACCCTAATGGGCTTCCACACGATACACAGGCCAGTGGCCCAAAGGACGGTGACGCAGCACCCTGACAGATTCTGGATGTCCACTTGTTTTGCTGATTCCTGTAAACTCAAAAGGAATTTTGAGGTGGGACCGGTTCCATTGGAAGCTTTATGTTATTCTGGTTCCAACAATATATAGAACGTCCAAATCCGACTCCGTATGTGTCTGGGGCGTTAATTTTGGTGAAGGCAGCTCCTAGAATACGAGGTGGAGTCGAAGTCAAGTTGGGCTTGGACTCCTCCTTGGTGTGGACGTCCTATCTCCTCCTCCTTGACTCCTTGGACTTCTCCAAGCCCTTGCTCGTCCTCCCTATTGTTCCTAATCAATAAAACATGCATGGAAACAAGCGTAAGTTCTGAAAAACAATTGACAAACTGTCGCACACGTGCTCTAGTGATCAGTCCTTGTATTGTATGCAAAGGAGAGATGTCCTCATCATCCTACCCCTCTTGAATTGGAGTTGTCCTCGACTCAAACTCATCTTCCTCACCCAAGTATGGTTTCAAATCTGAAATGTTAAATGTGGGACTAACCCAAACTCGGGAGGCAACTCAAGTTTTTTATATGCATTGTCATTTATCTTTTCAGGAACCTTAAAAGGTCCAGTAGCACGTGACATGAGCTTGGACTTTCTCAAATACGGGAACCTATCTTTTCTCAAATGAACCTACACCAAATCACCTGGTTCCAATTTTACCTCCTTCCCACCTTTACTAGCATCAATGCGATACTTTTCATTCATTTTTTCAATTTGCAACTTAGTAGCTTCAAGCAACTTAAGAATAAATTCAGAACGTTGTGTAGTATCTAAGTTCACAATTTCAGAATGTGGTAAAGGTCGAAAATCAATTGGAGCACGAGGACTGAAACCATATACTACCATAAATGGACTTAACTTGGTTGTGGAGTGAATAGACCTGTTATAAGCAAACTCAATATGTGGCAAACACTCCTCCCACAACCTCAAATTACCTTTCAAAACAGCCCGAAACATAGTAGATAAGGTACGATTAACTACCTCTGTTTGCCCATCAGTTTGTGGATGACAAGTAGTAGAAAACAGTAAATTTGTTCCCAATTTATACCATAAAGTTCTCCAAATGTGGCTCAAGAACTTAGTATCCCTATCAGAAACTATAGTATTGGGAACACCGTGCAAACGCACAACCTCAAAAAAGAACAAATCAGCAACATGTGAAGCATTATCGGTCTTGTGGCAGGGTATAAATGTGCCATTTTAGAAAAATGATCAACAACAACAAAGACACTATCTCTCCCCCTCTTTCTTCTCGGCAATACTAACACAAAGTCCATTGAAATATCCTCCCAAGGTGCACTAGGAACAGGAAGAGGCATATAAAGACCATGCGGGTGAAGTCAAGACTTAGCTTTGTTGCATGTCGTGCAACGTGAAACGTAGCGCTCCACATCACTGTAAGAGCCTAAGTTTTTTGCACACATGTAAGGGCCTGAGTTTTTGCACACATCCAAAGTGTTCATCACACCACACCCACCTCATTTGAGAAAAACATATGAACATCTTTGAAGAGCAAGTAACATGGTCATTAGAGAATAAACTCACAAATTGCAAAAGTGGCATTTCCCACATGCATCATATAAAGGCTGAGCATATGGAAAACTCCAACACCTTGCTAGGAATGCTCATGCCGAAATTCACGCAAATTCAAAACCTTTTTGAGGTATTTTTGGGTATAACTAGAAAGAGGCTAGTTTGAACTCAAATTCAAATTGAAACTACTTTTGTCCAATGAATTAAAAAGTGGGAGGCATATTCATACTCAGCACATTTTTGTGAGCTCACACACCAATTTTCACTCCATTTGTAGTTGATCTTGACATGAGCTAATTTTAGCAAATTAAAATTCAATTTGAATTTCAAACTGCATATGTGCTGAAATTATATTCAAACACTTCACAATTTGAATTCTATCAAGTTTAAATGAGCATTTGGTAGATAATTCAATTTTCAGAGGGTAGTATTGGGACTACTGTTTAGAGCAGTGGAAGAAAGTTCATTTCAGAAGTTAAAATGGAGGTGGGTCCCACCTGTCAGTCTCACTAGCTGTTTAACCGACTGAAGAACAGGGTACTCGGTTTCTCGGGCCAGGTCTGCGGTCGCCACCGAGCTGATCGCCGGTGCCAGCTCCTGCTCGGCCTGAGCTGTGTTCAACCGACGTTGCTCCCTCTTATCCCCGCAGCCAAGCCGGCCAGAGGCAGAGCCGATCAGTTCTTTGCTCCCCCGCGCAAGAAACCGACCATAGCCACCGCTACTCTTCCGATCCCTCGACCACGCGCCAAGCTTGCGTGTGAGCCTCGGCTGAGCAGCAAAACGGTACCACAGGACCCCCCACAACCTCCTCAAACCATCACCGAATGAGCTCGTGCTCCCTACACCGAGAAACAATCTCTCCCGCAGCGGCCGACACAAAACCGAGAGGAGGTTCTCTCGTGGACAGCCTCTCCCAGGGCTTGTCACAGCCAAGCAAAGTCTCCTCTGGACGTGCACGACATCCACACAGCTCACCTCCAAAGCTCAGGTCCGACCGCGGATCGTTGACGGCAAATTTTGAGATTCTCTTCCGATCGGTGCAAACCGACCTTCGCGTATGAATTCATGAAATTTCCGATTAATTCTTGTTTAGAGGCCAGAAAACTTCACACACGAGAGCTAGACTCGAGGACGCACCAGTTTGCTTTGCAAACCTAGCATGGAACTACGTGTAGCCGGTGTAGTTCGAGTTTTTCCAACGGCGGCAATATCGGGCAGCTTCGGGCACACGGTGAGAGTATAGTTAGAGCTATCCCCGGTCTATTTTGCCACCATGCCGAGCTTCTCCAGCTCTCACTGGTGCTGTAAGGTCCTTCCAGAGAGCTTTTGGCGGGCTACCACCGTGAGGCGACGTCACCGGAGTCGGATGAGTGGCGCTGCATGTCGCGAGCTACATTGGAGGCTCTGCCGGCTCGGGTAGACCCCACCAGTGTGTTCTTCGCATGTTTCTTAGGCATAGCGGCGAGAGGAAGCTCGAGAAAGGGCCGGGAAGTTGGAAACCGGCGAGCTCTGGCGAGCTCCGGCGGCGCTATTGCGTGGGGGCGAGAGGTAGACGAAGGAGTCACCGGGCCCGCATGTCAGGGGCTCTGGAGGGGGAGGCCAAATCGTCTGTGGACTCGGATCAGCTGTGACAGCGCGGGAATTAAATCTGTCGCCCCATGTGGCGCTGTCCCGACACTAGACACGTGTCCCCTGGACCCACCGTCAGTGTTTTCAATTTTCCACGATTAATTCAAATTCCATATTTTCTCCAAACTTTAGAAGAGCATAACTTTTGCTAGAAAACTCCACAACTGATTGAACCAAATTTTGTTGGATTCAGCTCTCTGAGTAATTTCCAACAAATCAAGTTTCACTTTAGGAAAATCTTTAATTCTCCAGAATTAATTCTTCAAAGTTTAAATTGTTTAGAACTTTAACTGGAGAACCCTTAGGAGGAAAATTCTGAAATTTGGCCAGGATGTTCACCGAAATATCCCTTAGCTACCACAAAAATTTCAGATCCATTTGAGCTCATTTAATCCACCTAATGGTGTGATTAATAAAACAGTTCCAGAGAAAATGGAAAATGTCCAGAAACATTTTCAGATTTTTCCTGAAATTGTTTAGCTCATATCTTTAGCTAGGAACCTTCAAATTAAGTGAAACCAACTCCATTAGAATCCTCTGAAAGTATAGATTCTAGGAAGTCATCGCTTGCTCCATGAAAATCCCTAGAACACCCTAGGAGCTCCAATTAAGTCCAAGTACATAATTATTTGTGGAGAGCTTAAATCAGCTTTTCTGCAAATGAAACTTGGCCAAGTATCTGTTTAGGTTGTATCCAAACCACAGTAAAAATTTCACAGTCATTGGGCCTTTATAGCAAGACTTATAGTCTTCAAAAATCCAACTTCTACTCAAATGCATTTAAATTAATACATATATGTATTATGTCATGTAGTTGCTAAGGTTGCGGAGGAGCCCAAAGTCTTAGACTTCATCACTTCAGAGGATCAGCTAGCCTAAGACCAAGAGCAGCAAGGCAAGCTCCGGTTTGCATTAGCCTTTTTATATATTTTACTGTTTTTATAACTTACTTTAAGCACTCACTTCAATTATGCATTAGAGTCTTGTTCGAAAACCCAAATGCATAGCCAAGAAAACACTGGGTTGGGCTTAGGTTTATAAACCTTGATTAGCTACTGCAATGCTAAGATAGTGTAGGATTCGGTACAAGTCAAGTAGTCGCAACTGCTCACGAGAATAGGCTAGAGGCACACTACTCGGGTAAAGGTAGCAAATGAAACACATGGCAAGAAAAATGAGACCGAGTGAAGAGTAAGGGCAGAAGGACGTTGGGGCATGGGTGCCATAGCTCCGCTTGTGTCGATTGAGGACCAAGCCGTGTGCGGTCCTGTTGAGCAAGCTAGAACAGTACTGAAAACCTACCGGATATATGGGTAACGGGAAACCGATGTAACTCGGGTAGATGGGTGTTGAGGCATAGCTGGTCGTTCAGAGGGTAGGTTGAGAGCTTGAGGTGTAAATCAGCTGGCGGCACTGCAGATGCGCGCGCAGAGACCTCTTGCTCGGGACGATTATACCAGTTCAACATTTGGCTGACGGGTGAAAGGTGGTTGCGTACGACGTCTGTGATGGTTGCTGTAGGCAACATCGAGTACGGGCGTACGTGACGTGTTATTCGGGTAACCCTACTGGTGTAAGTCAATTATAATCACCGTCCCTCACGGTCAGTGAGTATCACTTGTTCACTGTACCATGGCGTAGAAAGAACAGGCTACATACATGTTAAAAGTTTGCTTGTTGAAAGCTATACCTTGCTTGTTAATAACTTGCTGTAGTTTATAGCTAATTAAAGTTCTTTTCGACCTTGGGAAAAGTACATGAGAGAAATGCATTTCTTGTCTGATTGCGGCTCTCTCATGTGCCTTAGCGTGAGGTTCTCTACAACTTGCTGCTAAAACTTGAAAGTAAGGTTCAAATAATTAGGCGAGTCCTTTGCAACTTATTTACCTCATGTACCGTGAATCCCTCATGTAGAAGTTTCCTGTATAGGAGAGACGGGTCAGACTTTCTGAGCCATCATGCTCACTGCTTGTGTTTGAAGCTTTTGCAGGGTGTTATGAGGAAGGGACTCCTGAGGAGGAGACGGAACCCCAAGAGGGAAACCCTGTCGAGTGGGAGTCGTGCACGCCGCCGTGTTAGTTTGCGTGTGTGCTAGCGGGGACACGTTCACGGGCTCAACATGAACTCGGTGCGTAGTCTATGCCCATGAGTGTAGACTGAACGTATTTTGTTGTACAAATGTTCATAAACTTGTATCTTTGATGTGCGTTATCCGGTGCTGTGCAACGCAGCACCCCTCAGCGTGATCCTGGCTCGACCGTGCCGTGGGGCCCTCGAAGCGAGGTATCAGAGCTCGCTTGAGGTTTAATGCACTAAAAAGGTCATCTTTTTCAAAAACTCAGTGAGGAAAGAGTTAGTAGCCCATATAACGATGTTATTAGTGTATAGAAAGTGGCATACTAACCTCTCTGCTTATGTCAGAAAATCGTGCATTTCGGGACGTTCTATGTCTTGGGGGGTGCATGTAAGCACTGTCCACCAGTGCGCACAAGCTGAAGGGTGGAGCTTCATGGGTGGCAGGTAACCCAGCCCGCTTTAATATCCTCTACGACTCTTCATGTCGTTTGGGGTATTCGAGCAACGCCCTTCCCTGGCGTGCTATGGGCAAGTTTGGGAGACCCAGTCACGTGGTTTGTAACGTGAACACGTAGCTCAAGGCGTGTTTGGCTTGAGAACACCTGTGCGAGTGATGACGGACGGGTGGATGAACTGTATTGGGACCGGGTTTGGTGTAAAAGCCCAAGAAAAGGGACTTGCAAAAACTTTTCATCACCTCACAACACCACAGTTTTGTGGTGAATATTTTGTGAAGAATTGTGAAGAGCAAGTAACCTCCATCAAGAGGGTATTAGTTCAAACTTTCCACACATATGATAACACATGAGAGGGTGATTCATAACTGTTGCATTCAAATTCATGGTTGCAGCAGCTAACACAAGGATCAAAGTGCATATTTGAATTCATTAGGTCCAAATCAGTGGGGAGGCAAAGTTTAAATAATTTTTGAAAAGGTTTGCTACCCATTTTTCCAAAAAGGATCCAAATGTGCAAAGAATTCAAATATACATTTGAATTTGGGGGAAATTTGCCCAACCATACAAATGTAGGTCCGTTTGAAACTCCAAACATTTGAATTCATCCCTTGCCAAGTTTTGGAGATCTTTTGAGGGGTGGGGAAGCACTGACAAGTGGGACCCACTTGTCATTGGGGGAAAAATAAACAATTGCAAAAGTCCTCAGTGAACCACACGGTCGTTGATTGATTTCCTTCCACGCGAAGTTATCGAGCAGCCGACGCCGCTGCTGGTGACACCGATGAGCAGCCGGCAGCCACCAACTCTGAAAATTCCATGCGCTGGAGAGCTGCCTGGCGTCTTTGCCCCGCTGCCGCGCCTCTGTTATCCCACGGGACTGAAGAACGTCGCCTGTTCTTTCGCTTCGTGCAAGAAACCCCGAGCTCGCCGCCACCTCTGGGAAATCATCGGGAGCCAGCTCAAACTGTGCCACAGCGCCCTCCGACCTGCACAACAGAGCTACGCCCTCGTTCCTCGCCTTCCCAGCGCGAGAGCTAGCATGCTCCGGCAGTGTCCGAGCCCTGAATTCCGTTGTCCGCGGCAAGCCAAGACTAACCCGCGGCCGGGCGCAAGTGGACAGCCTACACCAGGCCCTTTCACGCCCAAGCGGGGACATCCCCGGATGCGCCGGTGAACACTGCTGCTTCCACCCAAACCACAGGACCGGCCGTGAATCACCGAGCAAGAATTTGGAGAAACTTCGCCGGCGACCACAGGACGACGTTCCGGTATGAGACCTCCGAATTCCCCCTCCCTTCTCGTTGTCAGTTCACTATACTGTGCTCACAGGAGCTAGACTCGACGGCGCCCAAGTTTGCTTTGCAACCCTAGGCGGGCGTGAGTTGTACAGAGTAAACTTCCGCTGTGTAAAATAAATACTAGTTTGTAACTGAAGTTGTACCTTTTTGTACAGTTCAGTTTGTTTTTCCCATGTAATATATTGTGTTCTTATGACGTGTGCTGAGCGGATTCCTGTCCGCCACAGCCTGGTATCACAGCTGCATTGGGGATAGCACAGTACTTAAGGACTGTATTATGGGAAAACTTAGGTTTACGGTGAGGAATCGGTAGTTTGCCCAAGTAAGGACTATATTAGCATAGTTACTTAAAGTGGCAAAGACTAACCTATGTGCTATAATTCTGAATTTTAATTATGTAACGACGCACCTACGCTCTGGTAAGAATGGTAAGGAACGCCACCGAAAGTGGTTCAATTTCGGTTAGCTCCCTGACGAGGAATGTGGTTCAGGGATAGGTCTCACAGCTTGGTGTGAGACGTCAATATGAAACTCTTGGACTCTTCATGTTCCTGAGTTCATATGAAATGCTGATTCCCTAGCGTGCATTAGGCAAGTAAGTGGAGACCCCATCGCGTGGTCAGTAACGCGAGAGTGTGTTCGTCTGGAAATAGCCCAGGACGACATACGCAACGCTTGCCATCGGCGTGCCCTACCGGGCAGTAGGTGGTATCTGTTGGGTTGATAACATTCCCAACCGTGACGACCCGTTCATGACATACTCAGGTTCCCCGTCGTGTGGTGTTGAAACACGATCACGTACCTTGAGACGTGACCTAACTCAAGGACGGCCCTATGGCAATGATACGGGCGTTTGTATTTACTTTTAAATATGATCCTGCCTGAAATAAAAACAACCATTGAGTGCACCATTATTGTGTGGTCTTCTGCAGGTACTAACCACGTATGTATCTGTGTAGTAAACGTGTGCGAGAGACCGTTTAGTGCCACACTTGAGGCGTATATACCGGTATGATGCGGTTAGGATTTTCTTTTGTGAGGAATGTAGTACCGAGATATTGTAGGCATATGCATGAAAATAATGATAAAAAGGAATTAAAATCACTAGGTTAAACATTTAGGACCCTGGTTGGGTAGAAAAATTGGAGGGTGTTGAGTGTAGTTCCAAAAGACTGAAAAACAGAGTGCTCTGTTTTGGGGCAGCAAGTTGCTGATCTTCAACAGGGCATAACTCACAGGTCCTTTAGCCCAGGGAGGTGTGGTATATAGTTCTGGAAATATATCTAAGTACTCTACAATTTTGTTGTAGATTTTCGGAGCTGAAACCCACCTTAAGATGGCTTAAAACCCAGAGAGATGTAGACTGTCCAGATTCAGGACAGAGTTAAACACTCTCTGGACTGTTCTGTTTTTCAAACATAACTCCTAGTAGAAAAATCAAAAATTTTCATAGGATACATCTTTAGAAAGGGTAGAAGATGTGTTACATCTTTGCAATTCAAAGTTTCTGAAATTTCAGCACAGATTTCAGTGGAAACCAGAGTTGAAAACAGCAACTTCTCTTGGAGGTGCTGTTAAAATTCTTCCAGAAATTCTGTTGACTTTGAATGACCATAACTTTTTAACCAGAGCTGATCTGTGGGCAAATAAGTACTCGTTGGAAAGACACTGAAGTTAACTTTAACTTTGGTTTTCAGATTGAGTCATGAAAATGCCCAGAATAAGATCAAAATGTGGAATAGGTAGAAACTGGTCATTCTGACAGAGGAGTGACAGTTGAACTTATTGGAGAGGGTGTTGTACCCTAAGGGTGGTATATGTGATGATAACGCGATAGTAATGTCTCGTAGTGACCAAACCTAGTTGTGGTGAGCTTCCAAAGAGGAGGTTCATCAAGTTGGATTAAACTAGCTTGTATTTGGTCTGGTAATGGTGTAGCTTGTGCAAAGTTATTACATTATCTACATACGAGATGTATCGCATGTTTTAGTGTCAATATGTTTTCCACACTTATTGTTATTGGGCTGCATGCAATATGTTGCGGGACTCATGTTTATTGTCGTATGGTTGCAGATGGTTCACACTAGGACCATGCACGAGGTTGGTGGGTCTAGCCTGCAGGGAGGCGATGACTCCCAGCCACCGGCCTACGACAGCACCCCGCAGCAGCAGCCACCACCGCCGCCTCCGCTTACCCTAGCGGATGTGATAGCGGCACTGGTGGGAGGTCGTGAGGAGCAGACCGACTTGCTCCGCAAGATCGTGCAGAATACGTCCCAGGCAGGGGACGTCAAGACAGAGGGCCTCGTGAGCCCCGTGAAGTGTCATACTCGGACTTCATGAGTACGCACCCTCCAGTGTTCACCGAAGCTGAAGAACCACTGGAGGCTGACAACTGGCTGCGAACCATCGAGTCCAAGTTCGGACTGCTCCAATGTACGGAGCGGCAGAAGACTCTGTTCGCAGTGCAGCAACTCCACGGTGCCGCTGGTGCGTGGTGGGTGAATTATGTCGCCTCACGTCCGGCTGGCCATGCCGTGGAATGGGAGGAGTTCCGGGAGGCGTTCCGCGCCTATCATATCCCTCCCAGGATCATGAAGAGGAAGTTCCAAGAATTCTTGGAGCTGAAGCAGGGCGGGAGGAGTGCCCATGACTACTCCCGTGCCTTCAACCATCTGGCGCAATACGCGTCAGACTATATCTCCACTGAGGAGAAGAAGCGGGAACACTTCTATTGGGGGTTACACCCCGAGATGAAGACACACCTCGTTCAGTGGAATCGCGGCACCTTCAATGAACTAGTCAATGCCGCGATCATGCAAGAGGATGCTCAGCGGGAGTTGGCAGCTGAGCAACAGAAGCGCAGCGCTCCACCTAGCAGTGGGGGTGGCGCTCCCCAGAAGTACCGCATGGTGTATCGGAAACCATCCGGGCAGCAGTGGCACCCACCCGCGCGACCTCAACGGTTCGGGGGACGTCCTTTCCAGTCACCTCCGTTCCGTCCGCCAATGCCACCACCAAGACAGCAGCAGCAGCAGCAGATGGCACCCCGGGCTTTTCAACCACCACAACGTGCCCCGGGATTCCACCCACCGATCAGCGGGGGACCACCCCGTTTCACGTGCTTCACGTGTGGCCAGGCGGGCCACTTCGCGAAGGACTGTCCCCAGGGGCAGCAGAACAGCGGGCAAGCCCAGTTCCAGGGTGGTGCTCGAGGCCGACCTCCGGTGAAGAAGGTTGGTCAGCGGACTGGGGGCGTCCGCAACCTCGACAATGAGGACGCCCCAGAGGGAGACAACATTCTGGCGGGTACGTTTACTCTCAACAATCAAGCCATCGTCATATTGTTTGATTCTGGTGCAACCCACAGCTTTATAAGTGCATCCTATGTGGCTAAGCATCAAATACAAGTCTTCCCAACCGACTGCACTTATATGATCTGCTCACCGGGAGGAAAGATTTCAGCTAATATGATGATTCCAAAAGCACCTCTGTGCTTAGGTGGGAAACTATATCCCACCACCTTGATAATCCTTATGGGACAAAAGATTGATGCAATCTTAGGGATGTCATGGCTACAATACCATGGCGCTGTCCTAGAGACTCGGACATGGACGGTTCATTTAAACTCTCCATTTCACCGTCCGCATTCCATGGTGTTAGACACTCCAGTTCGGGAGGTTTTATCGATCAACAATACTGAAGCTCTCAAATTAGAGGACGTCCCCGTGGTCCGGGAGTACCCCGACGTGTTCCCGGATGATCTTCCGGGCATGCCACCTGAGCGGGACGTCGAGTTCAAGATTGAACTAGCACCCGGGACTACGCCCATATCACGGAGACCATACAAAATGGCTCCAAATGAGCTGGCTGAACCAAAAGAACAGCTCAATGATCTGTTGAGCAAGGGTTTCATTAGGCCGAGTTCCTTGCCTTGGGGATGCTCGGCATTGTTCGTGAAGAAGAAGGATGAAACCTTGAGGCTGTGTGTGGACTACCGGCCGCTCAACGCCGTCACCATCAAGAATAAGTACCCACTGCCCCGCATCGACATATTGTTCGATCAACTTGTGGGTGCAAGTGTGTTCTCCAAGATGGACCTTCGCTCTGGATATCATCAGATCAAGATCCGGGCGGAGGATATCTCGAAGACGGCCTTCTCGACGAGATATGGACTATATGAATATCTTGTCATGTCCTTTGGTCTCACAAACGCTCCAGCCCATTTCATGTATATCATGAACTCGGTGTTCATGCCGGAGCTGGACAAGTTCGTGGTAGTGTTCATCGATGATATCTTGGTTTACTCCAAGACAGAAGCCGAACATGCCGAACACTTGCGGATCGTTCTGCAACGATTGCGAGACCACAAGCTCTATGCCAAGTTCAGCAAATGCGAGTTTTGGATCAGCCAAGTGCCATTCTTGGGACATATCATCTCAGCAGAAGGCATTGCAGTTGACCCAAGCAAGATAGAGCAGGTGCTGAAATGGAAAGCTCCCACTTCAGTTCATGAAGTCAGAAGCTTCCTCGGGTTAGCGGGATACTATCGGAGATTCATTCCAAGTTTCTCCAAGCTCGCTAAGCCGATGACAGAATTGCTGAAGAAAGGAACGAAATATGTTTGGAACACGGCGTGTGAAGCAGCGTTCCAAGCATTGGTGAAGCATCTCACCACAGCCCCGGTTTTAGCTCAGCCGGATACAACAAAGCCCTTTCACGTGTATTGTGACGCGTCCGGTATTGGGCTCGGCTGCGTGTTGATGCAGGAAGGACGTGTGGTCTCTTATGGCTCACGCCACCTTCGGAACCATGAGCAGCATTATCCCACTCATGATCTTGAGCTTGCTGCAGTGGTTTTGGCGCTAAAAATGTGGAGGCACTATCTCCTGGGGAATCTGGTGCATCTCTACACCGACCACAAGAGCTTGAAATACATTTTCACCCAGAAGGAGCTGAACATGAGGCAAAGGAGGTGGTTAGAATTGATCAAAGATTATGAAATTGAGATTCATTACCACCCAAGCAAGGCGAATGTGATTGCCGACGCGCTGAGTCAGAAATCACATGTCCACCACCTCACCATTACACCGGTGGAGGAGGAAGAGCCGAGTTTATACTTGGTTCCTTATTGATCGCTTTACAACCTTGCCCTCATCCATACTATTAGGGAGGACATCATTGCAGATCAGAAAGATGATAAAGGTATGGCACATCTCCGGAGACGGATAGACAATGGAGAGATCAAATGTTTCCGGAAAGATGATGAGGGGACGCTGTGGTTCAATGACCGCATAGTCGTACCCCGGGATATGGAACTGAGGAAGAAAATCCTCGATGAAGCTCACTTGTATAAGTACTCCTTTCATCCGGGCAGCAACAAAATGTACCAAGATTTGAAAAAGAAATTTTGGTGGACACGGATGAAGCGGGAGGTAGCGAAGTACGTATCCGAGTGCGATACGTGCCGACGAGTGAAAGCTGATCACATGAAGAAATCAGGGCTGTTGAAACCCCTGAAGATCCTGGCATGGAAATGGGAAGATGTGAGCATGGATTTCATTGTGGGATTGCCCCTAACTTCCAATAAACGTGATTCCATCTGGGTAATAGTTGACAGACTAACCAAGTCAGCTCACTTCATCCCCGTGCATACACATTTCCATGCCAACAGATATGTGGAGTTATATATCGCCAGGATCCTTTGCTTGCATGGCGTACCCAAGACCATAGTCTCAGACCGAGGGGCATTGTTTGTATCTCGCTTTTGGGAGCAGTTGCATGCAGCTTTGGGTACTAATCTGATTAGAAGCTCCGCCTACCACCCTCAGACAGATGGCCAGACAGAGAGGGTGAATCAAGTCCTAGAAGACATGTTGAGAGCATGTGCCATCCACCAAGGTAGAAACTGGGATGATCACCTACCGTTGGCGGAATTCTTGTACAACAATGGCTATCAGGCGAGTATCAAGATGGCACCCTACGAAGCTCTCTACGGTCGTAAATGCCGCACCCCATTAAACTGGTGTGAGTCCGGTGAAAGGGTCACATTCGGGGTTGATGTGGTGAATGACGCTGGAGAGCGCGTTTGGGCGATTCAAGCTAACTTGAAGGCCGCTCAATCCCGGCAGAAGAGCTACGCTGATAAGAGGCATATACCATTGCACTTTGACGTCGGTGAACATGTGTACCTCCACGTGTCTCCGATGAAAGGAGTGCACCGGTTCGGTGTGAAGGGGAAGCTCGCTCCCCGTTTCATTGGACCCTATGCTATCACCGAGAAGTGTGGACCAGCAGCGTATAGACAGGAGCTACCAGCATCCCTTGCTGGTGTCCATGATGTTTTCCATGTTTCGCAACTGCGAAAATGTTTAAATCATACAGCTGCTGTCCCTACCGAAGACATCGGCGAGCTGAAACCGGATTTGACATATGATGAGTATCCGGTGGCATATCTTGATGAGAAAGCCAGAACCACGCGTAGAAGAACGTTGTGGTTCTACAAGATCCTCTGGAGCAACCACACCGCCGAAGAAGCGACATGGGAGAGCGAGGAATTCCTTTGCTCAAATTACCCAGAGTTCATGGCGTCTCAACACGGGTAAGTCCCTATTACATCGCTATCTCTTCTTTTGTAATCTCGGGACGAGATTCTTTTAAGGGGGGGGATGTAAAAGCCCAAGAAAAGGGACATGCAAAAACTTTTCATCACCTCACAACACCACAGTTTTGTGGTGAATATCTTGTGAAGAATTGTGAAGAGCAAGTAACCTCCATCAAGAGGGTATTAGTTCAAACTTTCCACACATATGATAACACATGAGAGGGTGATTCAAAACTGTTGCATTCAAATTCATGGTTGCAGCAGCTAACACAAGGATCAAAGTGCATATTTGGATGACTTCAAGAAGGTGGCAAGCTCGTCCTGCCTTGACCCACTTCAAGAAGGCTACTGCCTCCTCCGCGAGGACGCCGCTGGTGTTGTCGTTGCCATTCTTGATGTCATTGTCAGTGTCAAAGGACGAGTGGTGGAGTGAGCCGAGCATAGCAGTAGCCTTTCCTGCGGTGGCCAGCAGGAGCTTCTTCACCGCGCGAGCCCGCAGCGGCGCCCGGAGACGGCGGTGGCGGCTGGGGATGAGCATGAGAGTGTAGAGAGGGAGGGTGTCATGCATCTCCCGGCAGGTTTAATAGGGGTGCATGTCAAACAGCAGCATCTGGTGTCGCCGTGGCATCCTTGGCAGGACATCTTCATCTGCAGGAAATACAGAGAGGTGTGCTTGTGCCTGTGAGAGAGACTGCTGCAGCTATACACTGTAGCTTGCCACTACCTACTCAGCCCATAGCCTAGCTAGTAGCTGCCACTAGATGTATTGTACAAACTCTCACACACACTCTAAGATAGAGAGAGAGAGAGAGGGAGGAGGCTCGTTTCTTTCTCTCTCTTAAGGGATGGGAGGGAGCGGAGGGGAAAGGTGATGGTGAGGAGAGGTGTATGTGGTGGTAGTTGTCCTCTATCCTGTGGAAGCTCCTGCTGGCGTATGAGATGTTGTCAACTTGTTCTGTGGGCGTATGAGATGTTGTCAACTTGTTCTGTGGGCGTCGGTTGCTGATTTGCTCATTTGCAATGTTCATTCTGGTTATTAATCGAGAAGGCTGGCAATGTTGAAACCAGTGATTTCAAGGCGTCGCCTAGGCGGCGCCTAGGCGTCCAGTCGCTGGCGGGGGACGCCAGGGCAGCTCCCCTCGACTGGCCGGGTGTCACCGCCGTCGGCACCGCCTCGCCAGGCCAGCTGGCGCTGCCGCCGAGGCCGAGACTTCGCGCGGACGTGCCATGGCCGCCGCCAGGCTCTCGTGCCGCCACCGCCGCCGCCTTGCCATCGTTTGACAGGATCTTCTGCCGCCGCCGCTTTGCAAAGGAGAGAGAGACGGGGTGAGGGAAAATGGGTAGGGTTAGGATTTTTATATGTATTCATCTAAAATGTGGACCGTCGGATAAGATCCGACGGCTCACACTAACTGGGCCGCTTCCTAACCTCCGCAGCCCGCCTCCTCAGCCCCCCTGGCCACCTCCACCCCAGCCTCCTCACTCCACCCCCGGCTCCTCCCGGCTCCGCCTCTGTGGCTGCCGCCTCCGCTGCCTCCCCTGCCGCCACCGCAGCGCCGCCGCCGCCCGCACCTGGCCGGACGCCTAGGCGGGCGCCTGGGCGTCCAGGCGCCCGGCAAGCACCTAGGTGCCTGGGCGCTCATTTGAAAGCCAGGTGGAATCTTGGTCCAACGATTTACTTTCCATTCATGTGCAGTCAGATGTGCACTTTGAAAGAGAGAGGCAAATTCCAAGTGACGAGAAACTTGTCAATTGGAATTTGGAGAGGATGAGGACTTGACTTCCTTCATGCTTGCAGTCGTATTTGGCACAGTATCTGCTAGCTGTGAGGTAAGTTCATGGCTGCCTGTTGCCAGGGAAATGGCTTCGATCCCTTTTTACTCTCATCCAGCGGCAGGTGACTCTTATCCTTGCTGCCATGTCTGGCCCAGCCTACTCCGACCCTTCCTCCAAGTGGGCAGGACGTATCGTTACAATGTCCGGGGACCATGCATCACTCTGCGTGCATGGCTCAGTGCTGTTTAAACCGGCCCAGGCTTTGCTACAAACAACCTGTGGAGTAACAAACTTCCTTACGAGATGATTCGAACGGAAGCAATGCTTGCCCGCGCCCCGGCTCCCCGTCCCTGATCTGTTTCCATCCATGCCGGCTTTTAAGCCACGTCAGTAGTCCCCAGCATGCATGTGTGCTCCATAGGCTCATCAAAAAGGCTATCTAGCTAGACATGAGATCAAATTTGTGCCATCTTTGTTGGACTGCGCTTTGTGCTTTAGGTTCCAAGGAGGAATAATTAGGTTTTCATGTGTGCTGGTGCGGAGGCTACTACAATTTGTCAAATACTAATCAGGGTCAAGTGGTAGCGTTAGCTGTTTTGTGCGACTATTTGTAGCAACTACTGGTAGCTAGGTACAAAAAATTAGTTATTTAAATCATTTAATTATTTGATTTCTTGTTTAATTTGTAGTTTTATGTATTAATTATTTGATTACTAGCGTAATTGTTTAAATATTACTTTGATTGATGAAGTGCTAAATTATTATATAAATAGTCGGGCTGGCCCATCCTGGCACAAGCTATTTAGTGTCCGGCTCGACACAGTTCGTTTAGGGCCAAGCCCGACATGATCGTTACATATGCGTCAAGACGAACACGGAAGCGAACGATGATTGTCAGGACGTCAATCACCCGCGCTTGAGTGGACGGTGGATCCGGACGTGGAATTGTCATCTAAGACCAACTTTCCAATCTCTCTTTCTCTCGTTCTTTCCTCTTTCGTAAATGACTTAAAAATGAAAATGAGCAACGTAACCTATAGCAATGTGTCACCTGTTTCAGATCTGCACGTCTCATATGCCATTGGCATGTGAGACGTGCAGGTTCAGAACTGTCCCTTTTTGGACAGCCTGGGAGTGACCGAGGGGGTGTGGCTTTTGACGAGACGTGGATCTGGATCTGGATGAGATTTCAACGGCATAACCCTGTTGTTCTCTGCTGCACCATTTTGGGCGTGCGGTGGAGAACAGCGGGGTTATGCTGCCGAAATTTTGTTCGGATCCAGACCATGCATGTTTTTATGAGCACGGTCCGTTCGGCCACTCTTGGGTGGGTTTAGGACCTATCTGCCTAGTTATAGGGTGGTGACAAAACATAATAATGAAACTAACAATGATTTGTCTCCTTTGAAGGTATACCTTGATATACGGCTGAAGACAGCACTTGGATGTATACTGGTTGGAAAAAGGATGGGAGTCACTTAGAGGAGTGGTTCACCAAGACAGATGCTTTCATACAACGAGCTTTTTTGTTGTCAAACAACAGTAAGGTGCGGTTCCCATGTACTAGATGTCAGAATGCAAAGTCTTTCGACAAAGTGACATTGAGATTCCACTTTTGTCGAAACAGTTCCATGCAACATTATGGGGTGTGGAACTTTCACGGCGAGACACCTTCTCAAGCCGTACAAGATGGAGATGTAGGATGACAGCACGGGGGGTCGATCGGATGGACGAGATGCTTGAAGCCATAAATCCTGAATTGACTGAGGATCCTCCTACAACAGAGGTTGAAGCGTTTTTCACGCTTCTCAAAGCTTCAGAAGAGCCGTTGAATGAACACACTGAAATGACACTCCTCACTTTCATGACTAGGTTTATGGCAATTAAGTCTAAATATTTCTTCTCGAATAACTGCTACAACGATATCATGAAGTTAATTAGCGATATCCTTCCACAACCCCATAAAGTGTCTAAAGATATGTATCAGTCTAAGAAGTTGAATTCTGGTCTTGGTATGAAATATGAGAAGATTGATATGTGCCCAAACAACTGTATGCTTTTCTGGAAAGAGCATGCCAACGAGAACAAGTGCTTAAAATGTGATAAAGCGAAATTTGTCGAAGTTGTTAATGACGACGGTGCAAAAGTAATGACTCAAGTCGCATAGAAGCAGCTTCGCTATTTGCCTGTCACACCTATGTTGAAGCGTTTGTTTCTCTTAAAGAAAACAGCCAGGCACATGAGGTGGCACAAATATGGTGTATGTGAGAATAATGGAATGATGGTGCACTCGTCCGATGGTGAGGCATGGAAGGTGTTTGACCGCTTCGATCCTGAATTTGACAATGATGTGAGAAATATCCGCATCGGGTTTGCGACATATGGTTTCTCACCGTTTAGTACAAACGTCACACCATACTTTTATTGGCTTGTGTTCGCTATTCCATACAACTTGCCGTCATCTCTTTGTATGAAGTATGAGTTCATCTTCCTTTGCCTTATAGTACCTGGACCAGATCATCCTGGCTCATGACTGAACGTGATGTTGAAACTGTTGATTGAAGAGTTGAAAATGTTCCGTTGTTTAGGTTAGCCATCTTCGTTGGAGTGGTCGACTTGAGGCAGGCACGGTCTTACTCGAGGGCCTCTTCATCGCAGCATGGTGGGTTCGGCAGCAGCCGTATGACCCAAGAGCTGGAGCTACAGAAAGTCCTGGAGGAGCTCCAGAGGAAGCAAGAAGCATTGAGGGCTCGGGACAAGATGCAGGCAGCGGCGCTCAGGGTTAGGGATGAGATGCAGGCAGCGGTGCTCACAGCTAGGGACGACTATCAAACCTCGTACATGCTCTAGTTGCAAGCTGCCATGCAGGTAAATTCTGACCGTTGTAATTAATATTTGTAATATATAAATGCTATGTGAAATGATTTGGTTCCTATTTGCAGGCTATGGGCGCGGGACAGCAGGTTGTCTTTCCGCAGTGGGCGCCGCCACCGTTGGAGCTGCCGCAGGTGTAGGTGCCGATGACAGGTGCACGGGTACAAAATGACTCAAAATAGCTAATAATAGTTAAACCTATTCAATTCTGTAAGATTTGATCAAACTTACTCAAATATAGCCAAACTAGTCGAAACTAGTTAAATATAGGCAAAACAAGTTAAACTTGCTCAAACTTAGTCGATCTTGCTCAAAATTACTAAAATATGAGCAAACTTACTCAAACATAGCAAAATCTAGTTAACTTGCTCAATTCAGCATTTTAATAAGCAAATTTAGTCAAATATGCATGTTTATACTTGTAACTTGTCTAACCACACTTACAAGTCACAAGGATCGGGGACGGAGGCTCGCACACCATCGCCCCAGCTTGCGCCAGTTGGACGACTGCAGGAGGATGACTTTCCAAACTCCGGTAGTGGACTGGGTAGCGTGTAATGTGGCGTTCGTCACGTGTTTCCTTTTCAAACTGTTTTGCAATGTTTCTTGTGATATATATATGCTTGTGCTTCTGTCTATTATTTTTTGTCTGTGTGATTTGGCCATCAAGCAAGGGCTGGCCTCGAAGCTAGGGCAGTATCTGTTTTTTTTTTAATGTGAGCCTTATAGACGACGGTTTCTGGTGCTTAGCCGTCGTCTATAAGCCATATTAATAGACGACGGTGGAGCAGTAGCCGTCGTCTATAAGCCATAATAAAAGACGACGGTCAGAGAAGAACCGATGTCTATAAGAGCCCCCTTATAGACGATGGCCACCGTACAACCGTCGTATATAAGCTCCACTAGGTGCCACGTGGCAGGAGTAACATATTGACGACGGCCAGGAGTGGTCGTAGTCAATTGTATTATAGACGACGGTTACCATCGTATATAACCTTATAGATGACTAATAATCGTATATGGCCGAAAACCGTCATCAATAAGAGATTACCGTCATCTATAAGTTACAGACGACGGTTTTGTCCTTATAGACGACAATTTCTGGCCGTCGTCTATTATACCATTTCCAGTAGTGACTCTAATCCTTTACGTAATTCCAAATTGCAGCACAATATTATGATCAAAGTCATCATGTAGCATACTGATGATTAGTTATTGTGGAATTATGGTGGCCTCTAATGCCTTACCTTTTTCCATATTCAGGCACATTAACCGAAATTTATGTCTGAGAGACGAATATCGCGAAACTGCTGGTTAAGTTGTCTTGATTTGTGGTTAAACGATTTGTAGAAAATTTAACCATATATATTGAGGGGGATTTTTAGCAGCAACTACTTAATTACTTACTATAGTGGTCTATTTCGTATGGAGTTTTTCCTTTGAAAAGGTTTGATTTACTCCCTTAAACTACGCCCAACATTCACATAACATCCTATACTAATTTTTGTTTCGCTTATCCTGCTGATCTATTGCACCAGTTCTTAATACACCTTTATTTGCTACTCTAATACAATTTTGATGACATGTGTAATTGTTTGACTGACTAATCCGCTATGTACGGTGTGCAACGTGGCAAGCTTTCCATGCTTGCAATTTTATAAAAGGGAAAGCTAGAAGGTGGTTGGTTCTGGGGCAATGGGCTAGGGTCATCAGATCGAAACGGCGCCACTAGGAAGAGACCTCGTGCCAGGCCAGCTTCACCGATAGAGTGGATGAGACAGCTGGGGTCCTTATGTTTTTCAAAGACAGGGGCTCTAGTGCAGATCTAGACTCTGATTAATATAATTAATCAGTGATTTATGTTTTAAAAATTTTTAGTTAATAAAATTAAGAGATTCCTATTGTGGGGATTTAGATGAATTTTGACCAAATTGCAATAATTTTTAAATTAACCCCAAAGTTTAAAATGCACACCTCTGATATCATAAGGAATTTAAATTTCAAATTCAAATATGAATGCAACTCAAATCAGTTAAAAGCCGTCCATATTTTGAAACTTTTGCCTGTAAAGTACATGAAATGAAATCCTCACCTGAAATGATATCAATTTAGGAATATATTACATTTCCCAATGAAAGTTTCTAAAATGTTTAGGTATTTTATTAATTAAATACATTGATCAATGTGAGAAATTACAATTCAAATTGAAATTTAAAGTTTTCTTCAGTAATATAAAATTTTTACAATGAAAGACCGCTCTGCAACTGTTTACCATTTTTGTGCTTCTTTGTATTTATTTTTGAATTTATAGAGTGAAGGCAGAAAGAAATTCAGGAAAATGAAAATCCTCATTGAGCCCACCTGTCAGTGACTGCCTTCATCTTCTTCTGCCCTGGGGCAGCCGCCTACCTGCCCACCATAGTGGCTGCCAGAGTGAGGCGAAGACCAAATATGAGACCCATCACTCGGTGAGCTCGTCTTTTTCTCGGTCGCACCATCCCCATCATTTTCTGGTGACACACAGCCAAACTCCTGAGCTCCACCATTGCCATAGGGCGCGGACCTCTTAGCACCATACCATTGCCACCCCCACAACAGCCGAGACCAAAGATGGACGCGCGCATCCTCGCTTGACCACCCAGAAGCGACTGAGTCCCATCTTCCTCTTCGAGTAGCGTGCATTCTAGTAGTGGGTATGAACTTAAATCACACCACCAATGTATTTTGTATCAGAAAATTTAATGGATACGTGCAAATTCTTGTACCACATAATACTCCAGATTGACAATAAAGAAAAGCATAACCACAGACTCCAATATACTATCCAGTGTAAGACCCATCAAAATAAGTTATTCTCTCTAATCTCATACAGGGCGGGAGTTGCAATACCATGGCTATTTACGCTGGTGGCGGGGTCGCTGTCATGGGAGCTTCCCTCAGAACAGTGAAGTCATCCGTGCGCGTGTAAGTCGATAAAGGTGGCGGCGGATCGCTGGTAATAGGGTCTTGTCCTGTAGGAACCTTCCTCAGCACCGAGAAATGCGGTGGATCGCTGGTAATAGGGTCTTGTCCTGTAGGAACCTTCCTCAGCACCGAGAAATCCCCCCTTGGAACATTGAAGTCATCCATACTCACATGAGTCGATGGAGGCAGCAGCAGATCTCTGGTAATAGGTTCTGGTCCTGTGGGAACCTTCCTCAGCACCGAGAAGGCCCCCTCAGGACAGCGAGGTCATCCGTACTCACATGACCCTGTGGAGGTGGCGGCGGATCGCTGGTAATAAGGTCTGGTCCATAGGGAACCTTCCTCAGCACTGAGAAAGGTCCCATGCTCAGCAGTGGTAGTTGTGGTGAGCGGCTAGCTGACGCCATGGATGGGAGCAAGCTGCAGCAGGATAAGTGTCAAGAGCACCGCAATAGTGTTTTTGTTTGCCTCCATAACAATTTTGGCTAGGTAAGGCTTTCTGTAGTGCTGCTACCATACCCTCCTGTTCTTCTATGGCCTATTGTGTCATTCAAGTGGTAGCATTTATAGAACCGCGCTCTGGTCATAAGGCACTGTGCGGGCTAACAAAATCATATATGGCAGTATATCACAACACTAAAGCTCATTACATGTAAGAAATAATATAGATGATCTAAGCCTTTATGTATTTCCAAATTGCAGCACAATATTGTGATCAAAGTGATCATGTAGCATACTGATGATAAATTATTGTGGAATTATGGTGGCATCTAATGCCTTACCTATTTCCATATTCTGGCACATTAACTGAAATTTATGTCTGAGAGACAGAATATCACGAAACTACTGGTTAAGTTGTCTTGATTTGTGGTTAAACGATTTCTAGAAAAATGTAATCATATATATTGAGGGGGATTTTTAGCAGCAACTATTTAATTACTTACTATAGTGGTCTATTTTGTATGGAGTATTTCCTTTGAAAAGGTTTGATTTAGTCCCTTAAACTATGCCCAACGTTCACATAACATCCTATACTAATTTTTGTTTCCCTAATTATCCTTATCTGTTACACCAGTTCTTAATACACCTTTATTTGCTACTCTAATACAATTTTGATGACATGTGTAATTGTTTGACTGAGAGGGCCCGACGCTGCCCATTCAGTCACGGGGCCGAGCCACTCTCCCGGGAATCGCATTGGGTGGTGCCATGTTATGTGGCACCCAACAGCACACATATAAGAAAAACTGTATTACATAAATCAAAAGTTGAAGCTCACAAATGTTCTTTGTAAATAATTTACATAAATTAGCTTCAGCGGAAGTGGATAAACAGCTCACGTTGAATGACTAAGGAGCACTCGAGAAGAGGTCCAGCCCGCGGACTCCTCTCGCTAACAACACGAAGACATTGCAGCGGCTGGGTTCTCCATGTGATACATGACTTGTAAGTCCCTGAGTCTCACCGGACAACCCTCTTTATAAGCGTCGAAGTTTACTTGCAAAACCACTCATATAGCAAGAGTGAGCACAAAGGCTCAGAAAGAGTTAACCGTCTATCCTAAGGCATGCAACTCTACATGAATGTAACTTAAGACCTAAATATGTAATTTGCAAAAAGACTCGCCTATGAGTTTATCCTTAACTTTCAGATTTTAGCCATCATAGTCGTACCCTTGCGCCCAGCCACATTGGAACTCCACAATCAAACAAGAAACACTTCATTCCAATGTTACTTGTCCCAAGGTGGAAATTAAGTTTAGTTTGCTCTATCTCTACTTTGAACAGGGTTTTCATGCAATTTACAATAATCATAGCAGCAACTAAAACTTTGCAAACTGTTCTCACACAACTTGATTACTACATCACAACACATTGAGAAAGCGGTACTCAATAACCGCGAGGGACGGTGATTCGAATCAAACACTACCCGAATAACTTGACACATGTGCCCGCCTCTGAAGACCCAAATATGGCGTCCTTCATTACGTCGTATGTGGCAACCTTTCACAGAACACTCGACTGTAGAACCGGTCGCGCCGTCTTTCGCTCATAGGTCTAACGAGACGATGTGGTATGCCTCTACAATCCAGTTAACCTGTTACATCGGTTTCCTGGTTCCCATAAAGCAACAAGCATCCGGTACACAACTCAATACTTGCTCATGGGTGCCGCACACGCATCGGTCCTTAACTGACACAGGCAGAGCTACTCGACCAAGACCTCGTCTTGTCGCTGCCTAACCCTCCTGCCGGGTCTCATCTTTAGAAATATAAACTTTAGTTTGCCTTATTCAGCTACACCCAAGTAATCCCGACTATCACTCGCGAATAGATTCCAACTACTCCACTTCTACCAGATGTCCTAAGCTATTTAGCACGGCATTATTCTACAGCGGTGACCCTTTCCTACCCTTAACTCCAGGGTTCATTTGATCATGCATTTGGAGCATAAAACATTCCTGACCTAATGCACATACAAACTTTGACCCATAGTAGTGAACAAAGGAAAACTTTATAAAACAACTTAGATGCAAACCAGAGCTTGCCTTGGTTTCTCATGTGACTAAAGTCAGAAAATTGTGAAGTTAGTTGCTGATGACTTGAAGCTTAATCACTGCCCTTCTTGTTCCTTGATCCAAGCTTCACTTCCTCTCCACTTTTCCACTTTTAATCACTACACGTTATGAATATATATATATATATATATATATATATATATATATATGTTTAATTGTAAAACTTTTGCTAACAAGTTCTAGAGACAATTTTAAAACTGGAACTCTGTTTAAGAATTTAAAATGACACTGTTACTAGTGGTTTAGGTTTGGGTTTAAGTACTATGATCAAGTGATAAGTTTGTTTCATCACTTGTGTGTTGATCAACTAATGAGGTTGAACAGAACAGTACTGATCCAGGGCTCCAATGGAGCTGAAACTTTTCATGTGAGTTCCTTGTCACAAGAAAGTCATCTGGACCCAAATTTAGAATTTTTCAATGAGTAGATCACTCAGAACAATTCCCTAAGCATTTAGGCAAAAAGGAATTAATTCTGAATAAATTTGCCCTTTCATGCAAATTCAACTGAACCACAATTTTAAACATAGCTCAGGGAGCATGCATGAATTTTCCTAGGATTTTTGGAACTAGGAATTGCCCAGAACTAAATTTCCATGTTTTGGAAATTCTCTGAAATTGTTTCTGTATTCATTTGAACACAGACACTTGAAATCAGAATTCTCCTAAGAAAACCAACTCCAAATGAGCTGAAATTTTTACAGGAGTTAACTAACATCCTAAAGAATATTCTGGAAAAATTTGAGGATTTCTGGATGAACAAAACTTCATTGCTGAAAAGCTTTAAAAAATTTTCTAGAATTTAATAATGATTTTCATGTAAAGGTCCCAAAATATGAATACAAAGAAACTCATGCTTGTACAAAGTTGGTTTCATATGTATGAAAAATGGTATTTGTTAAAACTTTTTCCACATACGATAACACACATGAGAGCTTTCTTCACACAAATTCAAATATTTATTTGAAGACTTGGAACCCAAGAGGGATCTAAAAACCAAGGTGGGAAGTTCCCATATGTGTGAGAAAGCTAGAATCAGATTTTTGAACAAATTTGTTCAACTCAAAAATTCAAATGAAAGTAACACAATGTTTTCAAACTGTTTTGTTAAAAGTCTCATTTGCAGCAGCCAAATCAAAGATCAGATTTCATATTTGGATTCCTTAGGTTCAAATTGGTGGGTAGGAAAAGTTTTATCAATTTTTGAAAAGATTTGCTATCCATTTTCCCAAAAGGACTTAAATGTGCAAAGAATTCAAATACACATTTGAATTTGGATGAAATTTGCTCAACTCTCCAAATGCAGCTCAATTTGCAACTTCAAACATTTGAATTGATTATTTGCCAAACTGTGGAGATCTTTTGGGAGGAAAGTTGAGTGGACCCCACATGTCATTGGGGAGGTTAAAATTGCAAAAAGATCTTCAAGTCTTCAGTCCTAAGTCTCCCACTCGGCAGAACAGAGGCTTCACCGTGTGCCACCACGGGAGCAGCTACCGAGCCACCTACTGCTCCTCTCACTGATCGCTGGCAACACGGGTGCGGCTGCCTCCCTCGACGTAATCCCTTCTCCACAGACCGAGCCGATCGTGCTTTTGCTTCCTTCTCACGAACAGCACCCGCACAGAGCTCTGCTTTCACCACCGGCGCCGCCTCTGCTTCTCTCGTTTGCAAACCGGCATTGCTCCTCCATTGCTCGAGTGGTTCACAGCAAAAGTGAGCGCCAACACGTGCTTGAGCTACTCCCCTCGCTACTTCGCAGCGTCGTCGCCTCGGTTGATCACAGTTCGACGATCGAGCCGAGAACCGAAGCTCACCGGCGGAAGCTCTATTCTGGACACCATGGGCAGCCCGAACCAGGAGTGATCACGCCCAAGCAAGGCACCCTATCGGTGCACCTACAAGTCTAGTTGCTCACCTCCAAAGATCTTCCCTAGCCATTGATCACAAAGGGAGAATTTCAGGATTTTCTCCTGGGCGGCAGAAACTGCCCTTGAGGTAAGGAATTGCAAAATTCGTCCTCAAATCATGTTTGTTGTGTTTCAAACTTCACACACAGGATCTTAACTGCCTAGCACACCTCCCCCATCGATTTTAGACAAAGAAATAGAGTGCAGAGCGAGCAATCCGAGTTCTGTTCGAGGGTATACCGCTGGACCATATAGGGCGCATGGTGCCGATAGGTTTGGAGCGCTCCCCGGCTTGTTTAGACCTCATGTAGGTCTTCTACATGATCCTATGGTGCTTTAGAGCCCAAGAACCGACCATTTGGTGGAGAATTCACTGTGCACGACCTCGCCGGAGCCCTTGGGTTTCCTGTTACCGGTGCACCCTGTTTTCCGGCGAGTTTCAGCCGCTCGCGACTGACACGACCCCAACGGCCTTGTCGAGCCAGGATCACGCTGAGGGGTGCTCCGTTGCACAGCACCGGATAACACACATCAAAGATACAAAGTGGAAGCAAAGTTTTATTACATAAACAGGTTTATGAACAATTTTACAACCAAATATGTTCAATCTACACACACGGGCGTAGACTACGCATCGAGTTCACGATCAGCCCATGAACGTGTCCCCGCTAGCACGCACATACACTAACACGGCGGCGTGCACGACTCCCACTCGACGGATTTCCCCTCCTGGGGTTCCGTCTCCTCCTCGGGAGTCCCTTCCTTATAGACCCCTGCAAAAGCTTCAAACACAAGCAGTGAGCATGATGGCTCAGCGAGTCTGACCCGTCTCTCCTATACATGAAACTTCTGCATGATGGGTATAGGTTACATGAGGTAAAATAAGTTGCAAAGGACTCGCCTAATTAATGGAACCTTACTTTCAAGTTTTAGCAGCAGGTTGTGGAGAACCTTACGCTAAGGCACTTGAGAGAGCCGCAATCAAACAAGAAACACATTTCTCTCATGTATTTTGCCCAAATTTGAAAAGAACTTTAATTAGCTCTAAACTACAACAAGACATTAACAAGCAAGGTACATCTTTCAAATCAGCAAACTTTTTACATGAATCTAGACTGTTCTTTCTATGTCACGGTACAGTGAACAAGTGGTACTCACTGACCGCGAGGGACGGCGATTATAATCGATTTACACCTGCAGGGTTACCCGAATAACCCATCACGTACGCCCGTACTCGTTGTTGCCTACAGCAACCATCACTGACGTCGTACGCAACCACCTTTCACCCGTCAGCCAAATATTGAACCGGTCCTATCGTCCCGAGCAAGAGGTCTCTCACGTGTTGATCTGCGTATGGAGTACCCTCCATAGCTCTCACGTGTAGTTGGCAGAAACGCGACATGGTGTTGCGGGCTGCCACTTGCCACATTTCCTCCGGCTGTCTGGTTCTCACCGTGACGGTAAACGGCACCCAACTGGGTGGCTAGGCCCTGCAGGAACTTCGACATGGATCGTCCACGTCTTGTTCCCCTCCTCGCCCTCTTCTATGGTGAAGTACTGCGACATCTTGTTGTATCCAAAATATTGAAGCATTTGCCTCAAAGCTTCGGGATAGCAGCTGTGGTGAGAACAGTGAGATTCCACCCAACCGTTCTCCAACTGTCTATTCGCTGTCATCTGTAGAAACATATTTGAGAAATGTCAAATATTTATTTGAACAGTAAACCATTGAGTTATAACATAAAACATGTCATTGAACTCATAAAACTTGGAAACATAGTTCAAACTTAAACAAATTTGACTGTTGATCTGCTGTCCAATATGACAGCCCTGACCAGTTTCCATTTCAACCTGATTTAGACCATGCTAAAGGCAAAACCAATTCTTGAGCTCAACATCAAAGTTAAAGCTAACTCCAATATATTTTCAGAAAGTATTTGCTTGGCCTAATATCTGTCCTGGTTCAAAAGTTATGGGATGTCGAATTTGATAGAATTTCTGGACAAAATTGGACAGTACCTCCCTGCTTTAGGTACTGATTTGATCCAAGAATTCCAGTTAATTCTACTCCCAATATGACAGAACTTTCCGTTACAAAATTGTAACCCGTCTCTTAAACTTTTCATAACTACCTCATTTTCTATTTTTTGATTTTTATGCAGGAAGTTATGCTCAATTTACCGAGAGTTACAGAGAGTGTTTGCTCTGCCCTGTTTTCTGGACAGTTTCAACTCTACTGCATTTTTCGATTGGTTAAGGGATGAAACACCTCTGGACCTCAACAGAAAAGTTGTAAAGCTCTTCCAAAGATTTCCATAAATGTATCATATGACCCCAACCTCGAAATAACTCAACCTCTAACCTCTGATTAATTTCAGCCTTATTTCAGCTGAAAACAGAAGACTCTGTCCTTAGTATCCTATAAGTTGAAAACTTGTTAACTTTGAATATCCTGTTTAAGGGAAGGAGTTACATCAAGTTTTAGTGCTCTGGATTAAAACTTTCTAGTTTCACAATGAAGTTGCTCATTTAGTGGGGTGTGACGTCGATGCGTCACCAGATCATGTCGGTACTACGTCCTCACAAAGAAAAACCTATACCGGACTTAGCCAGTTTCGTTAGTTCAGTGGCGTTTTGTGGTTAGACTACCTGCAGATAACTCAAACAATCGTCAGACTCTGCTGCACACTAAGCCTGGTATCCATACAGTTCTTACACCTGGCCGTCATCACTCGGCCAGATGTTCTCAAGACAAACATGCCTTGAGCTACGTGTTCACGTTACTGACCACGTGACGGGGTCTCCCAAATTGCCCAAAGCACGCCAGGGACAGACGTTGCTCGAATACCCCAAACGACATGAAGAGTCGTAGAGGATATTAAAGCGGGTCGGGTTACCTGCCACCCGTGGGGCTCCACCCTTCAGCTTGTGCGCACTGGTGGACAGCGCTTACGTGCACCCCCCAAGACATAAAGCGTCCCGAGATGCATGATTTTCTGACATAAGCAAATAGGTTAGTATGCCACTTTCTATACACTAATAACATTCTTATATGGGTTACTAACTCATTCCTCACTGGATTTTTGAAAAAGATGACCTTTGTAGTGTGTTAAACCTCAAGCGAGCTCTGATACCACGCTGACACGACCCCAACGGCCTTGTCGAGCCAGGATCACGCTGAGGGGGCTGCTTTGCACAACACCGGATAACGCACATCAAAGATACAAAGCGGAAGCAAAGTTTTATTACATAAACAGGTTTATGAACACTTTTACAACAAAATATGTTCAGTCTACACTCACGGGCATAGACTACGCATCGAGTTCACGTTCAGCCTGTGAACGTGTCCCCGCTAGCACGCACACTCACTAACACGGCGGCGTGCACGACTCCCACTCGACGGGGTTCCCCTTCTGGGGTTCCGTCTCCTCCTCCGGAGTCCCTTCCTCATAGACCCCTGCAAAAGCTTCAAACACAATCAGTGAGCATGATGGCTCAGCAAGTCTGACCCGTCTCTCCTATACATGAAACTTCTACATGATGGGTATAGGTTACATGAGGTAAAATAAATTGCAAAGGGCTCGCCTAATTAATGGAACCTTACTGTCAAGTTTTAGCAGCAGGTTGTGGAGAACCTTACGCTAAGGAACATGAGAGAGCCGCAATAAAACAAGAAACACATTTCTCTCATGTACTTTGCCCAAAGTTGAAAAGAACTTTAATTAGCTCTAAACTACAACAAGACATTAACAAGCTAGGTATATCTTTCAAATCAGCAAACTTTTAACACGAATCTAGCCTGTTCTTTCTACATCACGGTACGGTCAACAAGTGGTACTCACTGACCGCGAGGGACGGTGATTATAATCGATTTACACCTTCAGGGTTACCTGAATAACCCGTCACGTACGCCCGTACTCGATGTTGCCTACAGCAATCATTACTGACGTCGAACGCAACCACCTTTGACTCGTCAGCCAAATATTGAACCGGTCCTATCGTCCCGAGCAAGAGGTCTCTGCACGCGCATCTACAGTGCTGCCAGCCGATTTACACCTCGAGCTCTCAACCTACCCTCTGAACGATAGGCAATGCCTCAATACCCAGCTACCCGAGTAACATCAGTTTCCCGGTTCCCATATAGCCGGTAGGTCTTCGGTACAATTCTAGCTTGTTCAACAGGCCGGCACACGGCTCGGTCCTCAATCGACACAAGCGGAGCTATAGCACCCAGGCCCCAAAGTACTGCTGCCCTTACTCTCCGCTCAGTCTCCTTTTTCTTGCCATGTGTTTCATTTGCTATCATTACCCGAGTCGAGTGCCTCTAGCCTATCCTCGCGAGTAGTTCCAACTACTCTACTTGTACCGAATCCTACACTATCTTAGCATTGCAGTAGCTATACGGGGTTTTCAATCCTAATACCAACCCATGGTTTTCTTGGCTATGCATTTGGGTTTCAAACAAGACTCTAATGCAAGAAGTAAGTGGTACTCAAAGTAGGTTCTCAAAACAGTAAAAATTTATAAAAAGGTTAATGCAATCCGGAGCTTGCCTTGCTGCTCTTGGTCGTATGCTAGCTGCTCTTCCAGAGTGACAAAGTCTAAGACTTCAGTCTTCTCCTCAACCTTAGTGACTACATGAGATAACATGTAATGTATCAATCGAAATGCATTTGAATTGAATTTAAACTTGTGATGACTGTAAGTCTTACTAGACAGGCCCAATGACTCTGAAATTTTTACTGTGGTTTGGATACAACCTAAACAGAGACTTGGCCAAGTTTCATTTGCAGCAGAGCTCATTTGAGCTTTCCACAAATAATTATGTACTTGACCTTAATTAGAGCTCTTAGGGTGTTCTAGGGATTTTCATGGAGCAAGCCATGACTTTATGAAAACTAAATTTTCATAGGGTTCTAATGGAGTTGGTCTCACTTAATTTGAAGGTTCCTAGATAAAGATATGAGCTAAACAATTTCAGAGAAATTCTGAAAATGTTTCAGGACATTTTCTATTTTCTCTGGAACAGTTTTAGTAATCACACCATTAGGTGGATCATATGAGCTCAAATGGATCTGACATTTTTTTGGTAGCTCATGGATATTTTGGTGAACATCCTAGCAAAATTTCAGAATTTTCATCCAAAGGATTCTGCAGTTAAAATTCCAAACAATTTAAATTTTGCAGAATTAATTCTGGATAAATAAATATTTTCATAGGGTGAATCTTGATTTTCTGGAAAGTACTCAGAGAGCTGAATCCAACAAAATTTGGTTCACTCGACTTGGAGTTTCCTAGCCAAAGTTATGTGGGTTTGAAGTTTGAACTAAATCTGAAAATCGGGAAAAAGTTTAAACCGCTGCGCGTGGGACCAGGGCTACGTGTCAACTTCTTAGCTTTCGACACACGGGGCTACAGAATCATTCGCGCGCAGCCGCACCCGATCCGGTGCCACAGCGAATCCCAGTTTTAAAATATCTGCCGCTGACGTGTTGGACCGGGGGCTTCGTCTACCTCCGGCCTCCCACGCTCGGCCGCCGCGACCCCTCACCGGAGAGCTCGCCGGTGGCCTCTGCCGTGCACTAAACTCTATGATTTTGGCCACCTCTGCCTAAATCTATCCGGGGAACATGATGCTGGGCTCAGCTCTTCATGAAAATCACCGGCACATAATCGGCGACGAGTGGCGGCTTCGGAAGAACTTCAGCCGTGTCGACCGGCCCTCCTAGCATCCCAAACGATCGAGTAAAAGGTCGTCGAGCATCATTGGACCCTAGGAAAGATCGACATGAGTTCCATGGAGCTCGGAAATGGCTGTACTGGGCTGTCACCGTGCGACCTAAGCCGGAAATCGGGAATTCTCCTAAAACTCGAAGAACAGTGGTTTCCCCCAATGGTTCTTCATGGTTTCTGCTCCTTTAGACTCGTACAGACACCTAGAAGTGTTTCCCCCCATGAGAGGATGAGTGGTGCGGTGTGTACTATGAATTTTGCGGATCGGTCCGGGCATCCCTTTTGTATACCGTCGCAAAACTGTGAAATTCCGGTGTGAGTAGTTTATGTCACGTCGCCGTGACTTGCGGTAATGGAAGAGGAACTGAAGGCGAACCTTTTTGCTATTCACAGCTCGGAGAACGGCGGGCTGTGGTGGCCAGACGGGTCGTCCCCGTGACGGCGGCTCGAGCTGAACCGGGAAACGAAAGAACGTCGCAGTGGAGCTCGGGAAGTGTTGATCAGGGTCTGGAACTGGTGCTAGGGCGTCAAGGAAGACTCGGCGCACACGGTGATGGTCTCAGATCGCCGTGAAAACCACAGGATCGGCCGGGCGATAAGGGACCGAGAGCTCAGCCGAGCGGCGAGGTGTTTTGGTTTACTGGGTGAGAGCACGTTGGAGCTGCGGTGAGAAACACCGGGGACGGCTCGGGCGCCTAGATAAGGGCCCAGGAGGTGGCCTGGCGCGGTAGCGACCGCGGCGAGAGCCCGAGACCCCAGTACTCGGTGTCCTCAGAAGGTTCTTTGAACTGTGCAGCTGACATGTGGGTCCCACTCAAGTTTTAACCTCTGAAATTAACTTTCCTCTACTGCTCCAAACAGTAACCCCCTAATACCCTCGAGGATTTGAATTATCTACCACATGCCCATTTGGAATTGGTAGAATTGAAATTGTGGAGTGTTTGACTAAATTTCAGCACATATGCAGTTTGAAATTCAAATAAAGTTTGAATTTGCTAAACTTAGCTCATGTCAAGATCAACTCTAAATCGAGTGAAAATTGGTGTGTGAGCTCACAAAAATGTGCTGAGTAATAATATGCCTCCCACTTTTGAATTCATGGGATGGAAATAGTTTGAATTTAAATTTGAGTTCAAACCACCCTCTTTCTAGTTATACCCAAAAAGACTTCAAAAGGTTTCGAATTTGGGTGAAATTTGGCACGGACATTCCTAGCAAGGTGTAGGAGTTTTTCATATGCCCAGCCCCTATATGATGAATGTGGGGAAATACCATTTTTGCATTTTGTGAGTTTATTTCCTAATGGTCATGTTGATGGTGTTTACTTGCTCTTCAAATGTATTTGTCAAGTTTCTTCAAATGAGGTGTGTGTGTGGTGATGATCACTTTGAACATGTGCCTAAAAACATAGGCCCTTACAGTGACCTCACCAACAGGTTCAGCATGGCGGAAAATGGGGGGGCGGCCAGCAACTGGAGGTGGCCGGGAAGGTCCTTTCCAGCGACCCTCGCCGGAGGGAGCCGCCAATGCCCTGCTTGGCGCGAAGCTGAAGGTTAGGAATGACAGGTGAGACCCACGGGCAGGTTTTAAACATTTCAAGAATTTCCCATTTTAGTTCAAACTTTGGAGAGACATAACTTTGTGTAGGATTGTCCAAAAATTGTGTAACAATTTTTTTTTGGATTCCTATAAAAGAGTACTATCCATGGATGCAGCCCAATAGTTATGAAAATCTCTGTGTTTTGGCTCATTAATTCATATAAGGATAATCTTGTAGGAATTTTGCAGGAGTTATGTGTATTGGAAAATTCCCACTTTTGGGCAGGAGATTCTTCCAAAAACACTTGAACTCCAGTAAAAATTTCAGAGGCATTGGAACTCATTTTCTTGGCCAAATGTGGTGTTAATTACTTATGTCTCTGAAAATTGGAAAAATAGAACAGAGTTCATTTTCAGATTTTACCCAATTCTTGTAAAGATCATATCTTTGTGCAGGCACCTCCAAATTTAGTGATTCAAATTGGGTTAGATTAAAATTGAAATAGTCTATCCAAATATGCAACCCAATTTGTATAAATGTCAATAATTAATTCTTGAAAATTATTTGAAGCTTCTCAGTAAAAGAATTTTTGAGGGGGTTTGTTTTATCCAAAAATCCTCAAATTTTGCCAGAATAATCCTCAGGATGTTATTGAACTCCTGTAAAAATTTCAGCTCGTTTGGAGTTGAATGTTGTTGGAGAATTCAGATTTCAATGTACTGTATTCAAATGAATACAGAGACTTTTCAGAAATTGTCCCAGAGTTAGAAAAATAATTTCTGGGCAATTCTTAGCTCTAAAAATCCTAAGAAAATTCAAGCAGACTATATGAACTATAATTGAAATTTTAGTTCACTAAGTTTGGCATGAACATGTGAGTTACTTCAGAATTTATTCCTTTTTGCTTAATTGCTTAGAAAATTGTTCTGAATAAACCACCCAATGAAAAGTGTTCATTTTTGGTACTGAACACTTTCATGTGACCAGGAACTCACATGTATCAGCTCAAGTTGAGCAGTAGAGATCCCTGTCCTTGTTTCTCCATGCTTATGTATGAGGAAAAATACATAAGAGTATTGGAGGAATTTTAGAGAACACATATTGTTTCCACATTGGCTGCAATTTGGCAAGCTAAATATATGGTGAGAGTGGTACATGCTGTAAAAGGTTTTGAAGTCATTGGAGTTCTGTATCTTCAATTTCCTTCAAATCTTTTCAGCTCACCATATATGTTCATTAGTAGAGACTTGGTTAGTTTATAATCTAACTTCTAAGTAAGCCTTAGTTTCTCTTATTTTCCTTGCACAACAGAGGCAACCCATCATTCTTAGCACTTCCACACACCCCTATGTTCTTCACAAATTCAAGTATTTAATTATATGAATTGCATTATACGAACCTGTGCATATACATATCGATAGGACTTACTACGGAGGCAATCAACGGAGAAGTTTGACGGAGTGAATCCATTGAAATGGATCAGGTGATCAAGCCTCAAGGAGGACATTACTCTAACTGATTTATATATATTAGTCCCCTGCAAAACAAAGGCAAGCCCCGGTTTGCATCAAAACATACAAGTTTTTATTTGTATTCACTTTATATTGTCTAGTATTTTGTTTATTGCATTAAGTCTAGATGGTATGATGCTCCAAATGAATGATCCGGAATCCTGGAGTATAATGTAGAGTAGGTTATCAATTGATTATAACTGCTCATCTCAAGTTAACAAAAGTGGATTAAAAGAGGCATAACTCGAGTAGGCAGTTTCCTACTAGTGAACCAGGATTAAGAGGGATCAATCGTAAGAGTTGGAAATTGATCCTCATAGTTGGGAATGGAGACTGGGCAGTGGATGGAAGGCTCAAGGACGTGGTCCTGTTAACCTATTCTATGTATGAGTCGATTAAGGCCCGTTCTTGTGTGCGGCCTCGCTGGACAAGTTTGAGATGTGTACCGGATGCATACTGGCTATATGGGACCCATGAAACCGATGTAACATGTTAACCTAGGTGTCGAGGCATACCCCACCGTCTGATGCAGATGCTGAAAGGATAGAGAAGTCGGCTCTACGAGGGTTTTCCGTAGTGAGACTTAATCAAAGTCGGTGGGACCAGTTCGACATTTGGTCGTGTGAAAGGTTGCCACGTATGACGTCAGTGATGGTTGTTGTGTGCAACGTCGAGTACGGGTGTACGTGTCGTGTCAGCCGGGTGTTTTTGATTGCAATCACCGTCGCTCGCGGTACTGAGCATACTTGTACACTGAGTCGTGATGTAGTAATAAACTAGGAAAAATTTAGTATGCTTCATGAGTAATCCTCATGATGGAGATGAGGGATGACCAACACTTTCACTAAATTTATTTTCCACCTTGGGCTAGTAGCGTCGAGGCAAAGCGTTTCTTGTTTTATTGTGGAGTCTCGACGTCGATGGCGCAACGTCAGTATGGGTCTAGGGCAGTTCACTAAAGTTACTTTCGCCTCGGGCAAGTGACATCGAGATGAAGCGTTTCTTGTTTGATTGTGGAGTCTCGATGTAAATTGTGCGAGGGCTATAAAAGTTGCTTAAAACTTGAAGTAAGGACTTCCCTTTAGCTCAAGTTCATATTTTGTGCAAACTTCTATATTCAGCCCTCTATTTTCAGCATGTAGAGTTTCATGACTAGGGTGATGGTTAAGTCTTGCTGAGCTTCGTGCTCACAGATACTGCATGAGTTGTTTTGCAGGTAATAGCACTACACTAATATGTACGGGTGTCCGATGAGACTCGGAACTCTCCGAGTGGTGAACTCATGGCAACCCCTGCCGCTGCTATTGTGAGCGTGTTGCTAGCGAGAAGGGTCCGTGGTCTGGACATCTTCTCTGTTGCTTAGCATAGATATGAGACGTGAATTGTATCAGTCTTCCGCTGTAGATTATTTTGAGAAGTATTTGAAAAATTCAAACTTTGTAAGCTTCCGCTTGATTTATGTAATATGATGCTTTATTATTTGTGTTGTTGGGTGCCGCATCGCACGGCACCACCCAATATGATTCCTGGGCGAGCGGCACGGCCCCGTGATCAGGATCGGGGCCCTCACAGCGTGGTATCAGAGCAGCATTGGTAATAGCACATGGAATAAGGATCGTATTACGACAAAAACTTAGGATCCGGTGAGGAAACAGTTTTAGGCCCACATAAGGACTATAGTAGTATTGTTACTTAAAGTGGCATGACTAACCTACTTGTTATAATTCTGAATTTTGATTATGTAACCACGCACCTACGCTCAGGTAGGCATGGTAAGGAACGCCACCGAAAGTGGTTCAATTTTGGTTAACTCCCCTGACGAGGAAAGTGGTTCAGGGCTAGATCTCACAGCTTGGTGTGGGACGTTAATATGAAACTCTTGGACTCTTCATGTACCTGAGTTCATATGAAATGCTGGTCCCTCACGTGCATTAGGCAAGAAAGTGTAAACCCCATCTTGTGGTCAGTAACACGATAGTGTGTTCTTCTAGAAATTGCCTAGGAGGACATACGCAGCGCTTGGCAGTAGGTGGTATCTATTGAGTTGATACAATTCCCAACCGTGATGACCCGTTCGCTCTCTACTCGGGTTCCCCGTCGTGTGGTCTGAAAACGCGGCCATGTACCTTGAGACGTGACTTGACTCAAGGATGGCCCGTATGGAAATGATACGGGGCGTATGTTTTTAGTATGATATGGATCTGCCTGAAATGAGAAAATGTAACACTCATCTCTCACCGCCTAGTGGAGCCCAGGCGGCAGCTGCTTCCTCCCCAAAACCGCCGTAGCCCTCCTCCTCCCCCTCTCTCCACGCTATTATCACATGTGAGCGAATTTTCATCAGAAGCAACCGTTCTTCGAGTCTTTTCCCCAACGGGCGCCTCCACAACCGTCGCCGCCTCCCCCTCTACAAATATCACCTGACACGGGCCATTTTCCCCCACCGAAGTCGCCCTCATTCCTCCCGATCGGAAAAACTGCCCTAATCTCAATTCTTCCAAAAACACACGTCGAACTTCGGTTCTAGCAATCCCTACACCTTCCCTCGACCATCAGAAGGAAATCCCGACGAAATTCTCTGAAGGAACACGCCTGGGGAGCGATTTCGACGAAGATCGCAGGAATTCTTGACTGCCGCCGTCGACCACCACTCTCCGGCCAATTCTGGTCCTCGAGAACGCCCTAGGTGAGTTCCCCATCTTCCCCCCTTCCTTCTGGTGCAAAGAGATCAAGAAATGGTAGAGAAATCAAAGAAACCGAGGTATTCCGGCCACCGCCGCCGCTCGCCGGCGATCGCGCTGCAAAAGCCCAAGAAAAGGGACTTGCAAAAACTTTTCATCACCTCACAAAACCACAGTTTTTGTTGTGAATATCTTGTGAAGAATTGTGAAGAGCAAGTAACCTCCATCAAAAGGGGAGTGGTTCAAACTTTCTACACATATGATAACACATGAGGGGAGGACAAAATGGTGATTCAAAACTGTTATGTTCAAACTCTTGGTTGCAGCAACTAACACGAGAATCAAATTGCATATTTGGATTCCTTAGGTCCAAATTAGTGGGTAGGCAAAGTTTCAGAAATTTTTGAAAAGATTTGCTACCCATTTTTCTAAAAAGGGTTCAAATGTGCAAAGAATTCACATACACATTTGAATTTGGGGGAAATTTGTCCAACTATACAAATGTAGCACAAATTTTAGCTCCAAACATTTGTATTGGTCACTTGCCAAGTTTTTGGAGATCTTTTGAGGGATAGGGGAGCACTGAATGGTGGGACCCACATGTCATTGGAGAGGTTAAAAATGCATAAAGATCAGCAGCCTTCGAGGTTAAGTCTTGCTCACTCGAACAGAGCCGAGGAGTCCACAGGCGCAACCGAGACACCACCACAGCTCACCCAGGGGTCGGTTTCTTCACGCTGTCGAGCTCCTCGTGGGGGATAGTTACTCCCGGCCGTGCCCCGTTTTGCCACAGCACCGAAGGACACGTTCTACTCCTCTCGCGCGCAAGAACGGCACAGAGAAGCCGACGCCGTCGTCAATCGCTCGGGAGCTGTTGTCCCTCGCGTGGAAACACCCAGGCAGTAGCAAAACGCCCTGACAGTCTTCTCCACCGCCTCGTCGGGCCACAACCGAGAGCTTTCGGCCCTCACAACCCCGGTGTCACCGAGTCTTCACAGCGACCGAAAAGAACCGAGCAGAGGTGCTCGCGTGGACAGCTCATCAGAGAGCTTGTCACGGCCGAGCAAGAGCGGTTTTGGACGCGCCAAGACTCCACGCTACTCGACCCCAAAGCTCGGACAAAGTGACTGATCGTCGCCGGTGTATTTCACAAACTACTCTCAGCCGGTGCAGAACCACCTTCTGGTACGAAATCTGCAAATTCTCGACTTCTATTTGCTTAGAGCCCATCAAACTGCACTCACAGGAGCTAGACTTGACGACGCCCAAGTTTACCTCGCAACCCTAGCTTGATCATGGCTGTAGCCGACGTATTTTCCGTTTTTCCAACCGCGGCTATGGCGGGGAGGATCGGGCTCACGGTAACAACTAGGTTAGAGCCTTCCCCGAGCCTTTGCATGGCCCTGTCAACCCTCCCTGGGATCCCCCGGTGCTGTAGAGCCCTCTCACCGAGGTTTCGGCGGGCTAAAGGCGTCGGGTGACATAGCCGAAGTGATCCCGAGCCACTGCACCATCGCCGGCTAGGTTAGGGCCACCGCCGGCCGGGGGATCTGGTGCCATCGTGTTCAGCGCACGAATTTAGGCCCTGACGGTGAGGGAGAGAGGGAGAGCTGGCCGAACAGCAAAAATCAGCGCGGCTCCGGCGAGCCTGGCGGCGCGCGGGCGCGGGAGCGCGAGGAGGAAGACGAGTTGGCCAGGCCCGCTCGTCAGTCGCTCAGTAAATAGTGTGGGGATCTTCTGTTGCACCGGATCATCTGTGACAATGCGGAGAACAGTCCTGTGGCCCCTTGTGGTGTAGCCGAGGGGGTGACACGTGTGGGCCGGACCCGCTGTCAGGGATTTGAACTTTCCCGGTTAATTCAAATTCCAGAATTTCCCCAAACTTTAGAACCTCATAACTTTTGCTAGGAAGCTCCACAATTAGTGATTCAAATTGGGTTGGATTTATCTTGAATAGCTCTATCCAAATATCCAACCCAATTTGTACGAAACCCGTTATTTAATTCTGGAAAATTCGTTAAATATTTTCAGAAAAAGAATTTTAGAGGGAGTTTGGTTAATCCAAAAATCCTCAAATTTTGCCAGAATATTCCCTAGGATGTTAGTGGATGCATGTAAAAGTTTCAGACCATTTGGAACTGATTTGATCAGGGCAATTCAGATTTGAAGGTGCTGTGTTCAATTGAATACAGAAAAATTTTCAGAGAATTTCCAAAACTTGGAAATTCAGCTCTGGGCAAATCTTAGCTCCGAAAAATGCTAGGAAAATTCATGCAAACTCTATGAGCTATAATTGAAATTGTAGTTCACTAAGTTTGGCATGAACATGGGTGTTATCTCAGAATTAATTCTTCTTTGCTTAATTGCTTAGAAAATTGTTCTGAACAAACCACTCAATGAAAAGTGCTAATCTTTGGTCCAGAGGGTTTTCTTGTGACAAGGAACTCACCTGAAAATTCCCAGCTCCATTGGAGCTCTGGATCGCCTCTGTTCTGTTTAACCACTTATGGTGATCAATATAGAAGAGGGGGAAAACCACTTAGCACTTAATCATGTGCTTAGGTCCAAACCCAAACCAACAACACCAGTTTCATTTTAAATTATTAAACAGAGTTCCAGTTTTTGAAAACTTGTTATTAGAACTTATAGCAGAATCCTTACAATTGAACTTATGTGCATATTCATTAACGTGTAGTCGCTGAAGGCGAGGAGACTCCGGAAGTGCTTGACTTCCGCCTTCCAGACGAAGACCTAACCACTGACCAGCAGCAACAAGGCAAGCCCCAGTTTGCATTAAGCCTTTTATAAAGTTTTACTTGTTTACATACGTAGTGTGAAGGATTATGTGCATTAGGTGTAGGATGGATGAAAACCCAACTGCATAACCAGAATTTTTCGCCCAAGAGTGAGGGTAGTGTCTAGGGCCTCGAATAGACAGGCTATGCTTAATGATTCATAGGACTTCGGTACAAGTCGAGTAGTTGGAATCTACTGGCGAGTTAGGCTTGGGACACACGGGATTGGTTCGAGTGATGTGAGATCACCTTAGTAATTAAAATGAGACTTGGCAGGGGCTAGCGCACAGCAAGAGGAAGTCTTGTGTGCGCAGCCCTGTCCGTGTCGATTGAGGACCGATCCGTGTGCGGCCCACGCTGATCAAGTTTGAACGTACCGAAGGCATATCGGATATATGGGCCCCGATAAAGCGATGTAACCTAAACCTCCGGACGTCGAGGCATAGCACGCCGATTTATAGGTGTAGGTTGAGGGCAGCAAGGTGGAAATCTGTTAACGGACATAGAGAGATGTTCCGTGTAGAGAACCTCCTGTCCGTTTCGGTGCGACCGGTTCGACGTTTGGGCTGTTGGGTGAAAGGTTGTCCCGTACGGCATAGAGTGAGCGCGCTGTGCAGCTCCACGGGTGGGCGTACGTGACGTGCTCTTTGGGTGTCCCTGCAGGTGTATATCGAGTCAATTCGCCGTCCCTCGCGGTGAAGAGTACCACTTGGTCACTGAGTCGTGACGTAGGCTAATGTATGAAATGTGATGATTCAATATTGCTGTTATGACGTAATATTGTATTGCTACATGTGTGCCACCAAATATTGCTTACTAAATTTCAGATTCATAAACTGTTAACTGTGCATATAAAGAAAATCTTGTCGGAATTTTGCAGGAGTTATGTGTATTGGAAAATTTCCAAATTTGGGAAGGAGATTCTTCCAAAAACACTTGAACTCCAGTAAAAATTTCAGAGGCATTGGACTTCATTTGCTTGGCCAAATGTGGTGTTAATTCCTTATATCTCTGAAAATTGGAAAAATAGAACAGAGTTCATTTTCAGATTTTAACCAATTCTTGTAAAGATCATATCTTTGTGTAAGCACCTCCAAATTTAGTGATTCAAATTGGGTTAGATTCAAATTGAAATAGTCTATCCAAATATGCAACCCAATTTGTATAAAAATCAGTAATTAATTTGTAAAATTCTTTGAAGCTTCTCAGTAAAAGAATTTTTGAGGGAGTTTGGTTTATCCAAAAATCCTCAAATTTTTCCAGAATAATCCGTAGGATGTTATTGAACTCCTGTAAAAATTTCAGCTCGTTCCGAGTTGAATTGTGTTGGAGAATTCAGATTTCAATGTACTGTATTCAAATGACTACAGAGACTTTTCAGAAATTGTCCCAGAGTTAGAAAAAATCATTTCTGGGCAATTCGTAGCTCTAAAAATCCTAAGAAAATTCATGCAGACTCTATGATCTATAATTGAAATTGTAGTTCACTAAGTTTGGCATGAACATTTGAGTTACTTAAGAATTTATTCCTTTTTTGCTTAATTTCTTAGAGAAATGTTCTGAACAAACCACCCAATGAAAAGTGTTCATTTTTTGTACTGGACACTTTCATGTGACCAGGAAATCACATGTAAAGTTTCAGCTCAAGTTGAGCAGTAGAGCTCCCTGTCCTTTTTTGTCCATGCTTATGTATGAGGGAAAATACATAAGAGTATTGGAGGAGTTTTAGAGAACACATATTCTTTCCACATTGGCCGCAATTTGGCAAGCTAAATATCTGGTGAGAGTGGTACATGCTGTAAAAGGTTTTGAAGTCATTGGAGTTCTGTATCTTCAATTTCCTTCAAATCTTTTCAGCTCACCATATATGTTCATTAGTAGAGACTTGGTTAGTTTATAATCCAACTTCTAAGTAAGCCTTAGTTTCTCTTATTTTCCTTGCACAACAGAGGCAACCCATCATTCTTAGCACTTCCACACACCTCTCTGTTATTCACAAATTCAAATCTTTAATTATATGAATTGCATTATACGAACCTGTGCATATACATATCGATAGGACTTACGACGGAGGCAATCAACGGAGAAGTTTGACGGAGTGAATCCATTGAAATGGATCAGGTGATCAAGCCTCAAGGAGGACAAGACTCTAACTTATTTATATATATTAGTCCCCTGCAAAACAAAGGCAAGCCCCGGTTTGCATCGAAACTTACAAGTTTTTATTTGTATTCACTTTATATTGTCTAGTATTTTGTTTGTTGCATTAAGTCTAGATGGTATGAAGCTCCAAATGCATGATCCAGAAAACCCGGGAGTATGATGTAGAGTAGGTTAACAATTCATTATAACTGCTGATCTCAAGTTAACAAAAGTGGATTCAAAGAGCATAACTCGAGTAGATATTTTCCTACTCGTGAACCAGGATTAAGGGTGATCAATCGGAATAGTTGGGAATTGATCCTCATAGTTGGGAATGGAGACCGGGCAGTGGATGGAAGGCTTAAGGACGTGGTCCTATGAACCTAGTCTATGTCTGAGTCGATTAAGGCCCGTTCTCATGTGCGGCCCCACTGGACAAGTTTGAGATGTGTACCGGATGCATACTGGCTATATGGGACCTAGGAAACCGATGTAACATGTTAACCTGGGTGTCGAGGCATACCCCACCATCTGATGCAGATGCTGAAAGGATAGAGAAGTCGGCTCTTACGAGGGTTTGCCGTAGTGAGACTTAATCCCAGACGGTGGGACCAGTTCGACATTTGGGTGTCGTGTGAAAGGTTACCACGTACGACGTCAGTGATGGTTGCTGTGTGCAACGTCGAGTACAGGCGTACGTGTCGTGTCAGCCGGGTGTTTTTGATTGCAATAACCGTCGCTCACAGTAGTGAGCATACTTGTACACTGAGTCGTGACGTTGTAATAAACTGGGAAAAAATTAATATGCTTCGTGAGTAATCATAATGGAGATGAGGGATGACCAACACTTTCACTAAATTTATTTTCCACCTTGGGCTAGTAGCGTCGAGGCAAAGCGTTTCTTGTTTGATTGTGGAGTCTCGACGTTGATGGCGCAAGGTCTGTATGGGTCTAGGGTAGTTCACTAAAGTTACTTTCGCCTTAGGCAAGTGACATCGAGATGAAGCGTTTCTTGTTTGATTGTGGAGTCTCGATGTAAATTCTGCGAGGGCTATAAAAGTTGCTTAAAACTTGAAGTAAGGACTTCCCTTTACCTCAAGTTCATCTTTTGTGCAAACTTCTATATTCAGACCTCTATTTTCTGCATGTAGAGTTTCATGACTAGGGTGACGGTTAAGTCTTGCTGAGCTTCGTGCTCACAGATACTGCATGAGTTGTTTTGCAGGTAATAACACTACGCTGATATGTACGGGTGTCCGATGAGACTCAGAACTCTCCGAGTGGCGAACTCATGGCAACCCCTGCCGCTGCTATTGTGAGCATGTTGCTAGCAGGAAGGGTCCGCGGGCTGGACATCTTCTCTGTTGCTTAGCATAGATATGAGATGTGAGTTGTATCAGTCTTCCGCTGTAGATTATTTTGAGAAGTATTTGAAAAATTCACACTTTGTAAGCTTCTGCTTGATTTATGTAATATGATGCTTTATTATGTGTGTTGTTGGGTGCCGCATCGCACGGCACCAGCAAATGCGATTCCTGGGCGAGCGGCACGGCCCCGTGATCGGGACCGGGGCCCTCACATTTCATACAAATTGGGTTGCATATTTGGATAGTGTTTTTCAATCTGAATCCAACCCAATTTGAATCACTGAATTTGGAGCTTCCTGACAAATGTTATGCCCTCCCAAAGTTTGAATCAAATCTGGTGTTTGAAATAAACCGGGAAAAGTTTAAAAGTCTGACAGAGGGTCCGGGAGTGACGTGGCGCCTTCTCTTGCACCGGAAAACGAGGCTATAGAGTTCTCACCGCACAGTCACAAACTGATCCGGTACAACAGAAGATCAAATTCCCCCGCAACCGACACTGACACATGGGCCAGCCCCGGCTACATCTACCTCCAGCCACCCGTGCTCCCGCGCCGCCGAGCTCGCCGGAGCTCTCACCGGGAGGGGGTTCCCGTGCTCGGAACTCGCTAATTTTCCCTGCCACTACATATTCTCGTGCGAGGAACATGTTGCCGGCCTTACCTCGGGTCGAGGATGGCCGGAACCCTAGGTGCGACGGCGACAGTGGCTGCGACATCTCCGGCGACGTTGCTAGGGCGCTATTCTGCACCAAACACGTCGCCGTTTGCTCGTACAGCACCACTGCACCGAGAAGAACACGGATCCAACCGCTGATCTCACTGAAACTCGCCGGAAGTATGACCTCACCGTCGGGCTAGGTCAAAAATCTGGCGACAATCGAAAATCTCAATGAACAGTGGCTTTGCTCGACGGTTCTCGGTGATTCTTGCTCCTACAAACTTGCACAGAGGTATAGAAGGTGTATTCTACGTTGTGTGTGGTTTGGTTGATCATGCGGCACAAATTTCTGATTGAAGCCTCTTCGGTGTCCATCGCCTGCCGATGGAAAAACAGAAAAATTCCGGCAATACACGCTATGGCATTCTCTGTGGCGGCCAGGCGATGAATCCTTATCGCGGTGACTTTCCTCGGTGCTGTGGAGGTAAATGAACGCGACGCTGGGGTTTCCACGGGGCTAGCACCTGTTTCTCGCTTCCAGCACGCTGAGGGAGGTCCAGCGATGCTGTGGAGAGGCTCAGCTCGACGTGCAGCGGGGTGAAACAGCCGGCCGGCGGTGAACCGATTGTGCGCACAATGTCGGAGGAAGAAACGCTCGGGAGGCAGTAGTCGAGCGAGAGAGCGTGCTGCAGTTGCGAGGAACGTGTTACCGGGGCTGTGGCCAGGCAGGGATATTTTTGCCGATCGCAACCGAGGTGGTTCAATCGTGAGAGAAGCCGGGAATCATCGAGTGCGTGCGCTGTCGCCGCTGCACAGCTGCTGTCAACAGCTCGGGAGAGGCAAAACATAGCCCGTGGCTCATCTCACAGACAGCTGGGCCCCAGTGAACAGGCAGAGAAGACTTAGGGAGCAAGTCTATTTGGGTCAATGGCAAGTGGGGTCCACCCCTGCTCCTCTCCAAAAGATCTTCCAAATTTGACAGGTGCAAATTTCAACCATGAGGAACTCAAATTCAAAAGCCATTTGGCAAATTGATAAGTTTTACCTCAGTTTCAAATTTGAATCCAAATTTCAAAGAAATTCATAAGCCCCTTTGATATTCATATCAAAGCAACTCCAAACTTTCTCAAAATTTGCATTCTCACTAATTGAAACTTGATGAATTTGAATATGCCCTCTGATCTTTGAGTTGGCCACTGCAAATACAAATTTTTAAACAACAGTTTGAATTTCCTTTTTGGAAATGGCCTCCTTTTCCTTGAAGTGAACCCTTTATTTCAAACTGAATTTAAAGTCCTCTTGCACATGACAACAATTACATGTTTAAACAAAAGTTTTTGCAAGTCCCATTTCTTGGATTTAACTCAACTTTATTCACCACTAAAGTTTTCCATTTACAAGTTTTGGGACTTTTACATTCCTCCACCCTTAAAAAGAATCTCGTCCCGAGATTCATGATTAAGAACAATGTGGGGAGGACGACTATTGTACATAAGCCTCTAATAGCTCCGGATGATTGAGTTGTAAATATTCCTTGCTTTTCCGTGTAGCTTCGTCGGACGTATGATTTTTCCATAGCAACTTGAAAAATCGCAGCGTCCGGTTTCTGGTCTCGCGAGTCTTTTCATCAATTATCCGGGTTGGACGCTCAACATAAGTAAGGTCCGGCTTCAAATCTGCTATGCCTTCCGTGAGAATCCCCGTTGGAACTTTCAAACACTTCCACAACTGAGATATGTGGAAGACGTTATGAACTCCGGCTAAGGCTGCCGGCAATTCCACACGGTATGCCACGGGTCCACATCTTTCGATGATGACGAAGGGACCGATAAAACACGGAGCTAATTTTCCTTTTACTCTGAATCGGTGAATGCCCTTCATAGGAGATACGCGGAGATATACGTGGTCTCCAACTTAAAATTCCAGATGACGACGTCTCTTATCCGCATAGCTCTTTTAATTGGACTAAGCGGCTTTAAGAATTGCTTGAATAAGCCTTACCTGCTGTTCTGCTTCATTTACGAGATCAATCCCGTAAACAACTCTCTCGTCGAATTCACACCAATTCAAGGGTGTGCGGCACTTCCGGTCGTAGAGAGCTCCATAAGGTGCCATTTTGATGCTCGATTGATAACCGTTGTTATACGAGAACTCCACCAACGGTAAGTGATGATCCCAGCTCTTACCGTGGTGGATGGCACATGCTCTTAGCATATCTTCCAGTATTTGATTCACCCTCTCAGTTTGTACCCGTCGGTTTGAGGGTGATACGCGGAGCTTCGAGTCAATTTGGTTCCCAAGGATGTGTGTAGCTGCTCCCAGAAACGAGCAACGAACAACGCACCTTGATCAGAGATGATCGTCCGGGGAACTCCATGTAAGCACAAGATCCGTGCTATGTACAACTCCGCATACTGCGTGGCGGTGTATCTGTTATGCACGGGGATGAAGCGTGCTGATTTGGTTAACCGGTCCATGCTTACCCAAATCGAATCATGGTGGTGGGAGGTCATCGGCAACCCGACGATTTAATCCATACTCAAGTCTTCCCACTTCCATGCAGGTATTTGTAGTGGTTGCAGCAGGCCCGACTTCTTCACGTGGTCGGCCTTAACTCTTCGACACATATCACATTTTGAAACGTATTTTGCAACTTCACATTTCATACGTGTCCACCAAAACTTCTTCCGGAGGTCTTGGTACATTTTATTGCTGCCCGGATGAATAGAAAATTTGGATAAGTGAGCCTCATTCAAAATTTTCTTCCGCAGCCTCATATCACGGGGTATGACTATCCGGTCCTTGAACCATAAGGTATCTTCATCCTATAACCAGAAACATTTCATCTCCCCGTTCTTCAACCTCTTTTTAATATGAGCCATGCCCTTGTCTTGCTTTTGAGCTTTCATAACCTCCTCTTTCAATGTGGGTATGAGAGCTAGATTATGTAAAGCTTCATATGGAACCAAGTAGAGACTCGGTTCTTCCTCTTCTATCGGCGTAATGGTCAGATTATGAACATGAGACTTCCGTCTGAGTGCATCAGCAACCATATTTGCCTTGCCCGGATGATAATGAATTTCAATCTGATAGTCCTTGATCAGCTCCAACCATCGCCGTTGTCGCTTATTCAACTCTTTTTGAGTGAATATGTACTTGAAGCTTTTGTGGTCGGTGTAGAGGTGAACCAGATTTCCCAATAGGTAATGTCTCCACATCTTCAAAGCTAGCACCACGGCAGCAAGCTCGAGATCATGGTTAGATAATGTTATTCATGATTCCATAATTGCCGTGACCCATATGCGACCACGCGTCCTCCTTGCATGAGCACACAACCAAGTCCGATGCCGGACGCATCACAATAAACATCAAAGGGCTTTGTTGTATCTGGTTGAGCTAAAACCGGGGCTGTTGTGAGGTGTTTCACCAACGCTTGAAAATCTTCCTCACATGGCTTGCTCCAATCATATTTGATGCCCTTTTTCAGTAGCTCCGTCATAGGTTTAGAGATCTTTGAGAAGACTGGGATGAACCTCCGATAATATCCCACCAAACATAAGAAGCTACGAACTTCATGGACTGATGTTGGAGACTTCCATTGCAGAACTTGTTCAATCTTTCTTGGATCAACAGCAATGCCTTCCTCTTAAATAATATGTCCAAGAAATGGCACTTGGTTGATCCAGAATTCACATTTACTAAACTTTGCATAGAGCTTGTGATCTCTCAAGCGTTGGAGAACAATATGCAAATGTTTAGCGTGTTCCTCTTCTGATTTGGAATAGACCAAGATGTCGTCGATGAATACCACGACCAACTGATCCAGCTCCGGCATGAACACCGAGATCATAAGATACATAAAGTGAGCCAGAGCATTGGTCAACCCAAATGACATGACAAGATACTCATAGAGTCCATATCTTGTCGAGAATGCTGTTTTGGGATATCCTCCGTCCGAATCTTATTTTGATGATATCCCGACCTTAAGTCCATTTTGGTGCAGACTTTAGCACCACTAATCTATCAAAGAGAATATCAATTCTTGGTAGTGTATACTTGTTCTTTATGGTCACAGCATTTAACGGACGATAATCGATGCAGAGCCTCGGCGTCTCATCCTTCTTCTTCACAAATAGAGTCGAGCAACCCCATGGTGATGAACTTGGACGAATAAACCCCTTGTCCATCAGATCTTTGAGTTGCTCCTTCAGTTCAGCTAATTCATTCGGAGCCATTTTGTATGGTCTCCGAGAGATCGGCGTGGTTCCCGGTATCAACTCTATTTTGAAATCCACCTCGCGCTCAGGTGGTAAGCCTGGAAGATCTTCGGGAAACACATCCGTATATTCACAGGCTACCGGAATGTCTTCTAACTTGCAAGCTTCGGCATTACATACTTCCGGGTCTTTGGAAACCGCTTTGCCGAGATACAATGTTTGACGCTCGTGAAGTGGAGAGTCCAAATGAACACTCCTGTTCTCGATGTCCAGAACAGCCTTATGGATGGTCAACCATGATATTCCCATTATGGCATTGATTCCTTGATCTTCGAGAATAATGAGGGTGGTAGGATAAATTTTTCCACCCAAACAAAGTGGTGTTATAGAAACGACTTCATTAGTCGATATATCCCCACCTGGCGAATGAATAAGGTAAGAACCTTTTGTGCTAATCGTGGAGATCTGATCCTGGATCACCGTCACCTTGCTATGTGTTGCACCAGAGTCTAATAGAATGACAACCGGCTTGTCATTTAAGGTGAACCTGCCTGCAGGAACAGGTCCTCCCTATGGCAGATCATCGACTGACACATAATTAACAGTTCCCACTTTGGACATGGCTTTTATTTGCTGTCCAAAATCCCTTCTTGGAACTGGACCCGCAGACATAATGTTGCTACTTGGTTCAGTTGCTTCATTGACGTTGAGTTCATTGTCAATATAAAGTGGGACACTACTCGATTCAGCTGAGAAATCACCTTGATCATCTTCAATCTCTTGAGGAAAATAACATTCCGATGCACCTTGTTGATACTGAGGTGCACGAGAAATAGTTTGTTGCTGCGGTGGAGGTAAATAAAATCTCTGTGGAGTATACGAGTCATTGTACTCCAAGAATGACTGCACCTCTTGTGGAACCTCAGCACCGGAAGGTGAACGGATTACCCACTAATACTTCTGAGGCAGATGATTGCATTCATCCTGTGATGAGTCCCTCTCCCCAGCATACTAAATAACACTCATTTCTCCTTGTTTTAGATTCCATAATTCATCAAGACTTGTTTGCATTATGCCCGCAGGAACGAAACAAGCACGAAATGCATCCTGGAACTCCGCCCATGTGACACGATGTCCTGCTGGTTGGATAGCAAGTATTCTGCCCACCATGCTCCAGCAAAGCCGTGAAGCTGCTGAGCGGAAAATAGAGTCTTATGGAATTCATCACATTGAATCAATCCAAACTTGGACTCAATGACACGTAACCAGTGATTTGCTTCACAATGGTCAGCCGCTTCGGAGAATACCGGCGGTTGTGTTGCCCAGAAATCCAGATATGTGCTCAGGGTTGGCATGTGATGTTGAGCTTCTCTAGTTATTCCTTGTTGAACTAGAGTTTGGAGAGTTTCATTCATCTCTGCCATAATATCCGCCAATCCGTTGGCGATGGCTCTTGTGATGAAGTCGAGTCATTCCCACCTCGACCCGAACCTCCAATCTCCACTTGAGAATGTGCGCGTACCATACTGCACGAAACAAAATTTTGAGTTAATCAAAATTCTATCTCAGTACTGAGTAAATATAAGTAAAACATTAACATGTCATGAACTTTATGAAAGCATAACCACATTCATGTTTAAACAAATCTTAAGTACGCTAAACTGATCAGCTGGACCACCCGGACCAAATCACACGAATTCCAAAATTTACTCAAGTTAACTACAGATTCTTGACTTCAGTTCAATACCAAAGTTGTAGTAAACTTCAGTATCTTTCCAACGAGTATTCATATGCCTTCATACCAGCTGTGGATCAAAATTTATGATTGCTCAAATTTGACAGAATTCCTGGACAAAATTTGCCAGCATATACTTTGTATGTGGCTATCTTTATCACAGTTGTATATGCAAATACCATAAGAATCTGAACAAACTTTGAACTATAACAATGTTGAACATTTCATAAAATTTCCAACGGTGTATAATAGGCTCCTTAAGGATTTTTCTACAGGAAGTTATGGCTTAAAAACAGAAAGGTCCAGAGAGGTTTTGCTGCTGTCCTGGTTCAGAACAGTTTTCCATCAACTGTACTTTTCACCAACTTAACGTGTGATTTTGCTCTATAGGTCTACAAAGAAGTTGTAGAGAACTTGAAAATATTTCCAGAACTGTATTATTCACCTTAATTGGTTAAGTTTCCTCAGAGTTATGCTCTGTTAAAGTCCAGCAAGAATTCCTGCCAGAAACAGAGCACTCTGTTTTTGAAATCTTTGAAACCTATTCATTCTCTCATTTGAATCTTAGCTCAAAATAAGAGTTCAGTAACTAATTTTTTTTTCAAACTTCCATTTTTAGTTTGAAAGTTAGTTCATGAATCATTTCTTCATAGGGAAGAGGTTATTAAGTGTAGTACGGTGTCGATGCACTGTAAGAAACATGTTGGTCCTACGTAGCCTCACCAAAGAAAATCCTAAACTGGATTATACCGGCATATCCGTATTATCAGTGGCACTAAGACGGTCACTCGCAAGCGTGTGCTACTCGGTATACATACGTGATTAGTACCTGCAGAAAACACTCAATAGTGGTGCACCCAAGGTTTTGTTTTCATTTCAGGCAGGTCCATATTTGAAAGTAAATACACACGCCCGTATCATTGCCATACGGCCGTCCTTGAGTTAAGCCACGTCTCAAGGTACATGATCGTGTTTTTACACCACACGACGGGGAACCCGAGTAGACCGCAAACGGGTCGTCACGGTTGGGAATTTTATCAACCCAACAGATGCCACCTACTGCCCTGCAGGGCACGCCGATGGCAAGAGCTGCATATGTCCTCCTAGGCTAATTCCAGAAAAACACACTATTGCGTTACTGACCACACGATGGGGTATCCACTTGCTTGCCTAATGCACGCTAGGGATTACTGCTTCATATGAACTCAGGAACATGAAGAGTCCAAGAGTTTCATATTAACGTCTCACACAAAGCTGTGAGACCTATACTTGAACCACTTTCCTCGTCAGGGAAGCTAACCGAAGTTGACCCCCTTTCGGTGGCGTTCCTTACCATGCTTACCTGAATGTAGGTGCATCATTACGTAATCAAAGTTCAGAATTATAACACATATGTTAGTCATGCCACTTTAAGTAACTTTACTACTATAGTCCTTATGTGGGCCTAATACCGTTTCCTCACCGTATCCTAAATTTTTGTCGTAATACGATCCTTATTTCGTGCGCTATTACCAATGCAGCTCTGATACCACACCGAGAGGGCCCGACACCGCCCACTCAGTCATGGGGCCGAGCCACTCGCCTGGAAATCGCATTGGGTGGTGCCGTGTTATGCGGCACCCAACAGCACACATATAAGGAAAACTGTATTACATAAATCAAAAGTGGAAGCTTACAAATGTTCTTTGTAAATAATTTACATAAATTAGCTACAGCGGAAGTCGATAAACAGCTCACATCGAATAACTAAGGAGCACTCGAGAAGAGGTCCAGCCCACAGACTCCTCTCGCTAGCAACACGAAGACATTGCAACGCCTGGGTTCTCCATGTGATACATGACTCATAAGTCCCCGAGTCTCACCGGACAACCCTCTTTGTAAGCATCGAAGTTTACCTGCAAAACTACTCATATAGCAAGAGTGAGCACAAAGGCGCAACAAGGCTTAACCGTCTCTCCTAAGGCATGCAACTCTACATGAATGTAACTTAAGACCTAAACATGTAATTTGCGAGAAAACTCACCTATTAGTTTATCCTTAACTTTCATATTTTAGCCATCATAGTCATACCCTTGCGCCCAGCCACATTGGAACTCCACAATCAAACAAGAAACGCTTTATTCCAATGTTACTTGTCCCAAGGTGGAAATTAACTTTAGTTTGCTCTATCTCTACTTAAACAGGGTTTTCATGCAATTTACAATAATCATAGCAGCTATTAAAACTTTGCAAACTGTTCTCACACAACTTGATTACTACGTCACAACACAGTAAGCAAGCGGTACTCAATAACCGCGAGGGACGGTGATTCAAATCAAACACTACCCGGATAACTCGACACATACGCCCGCCTCTGAAGACCCAAATTTGGCGTCCTTCATTACGTCGTATGTGGCAACCTTTCACAGGACACTCGACTGTAGAACCGGTCATGCCGTCTCGGGCTCATAGGTCTAACGAGACGATGTGGTATGACTCTACAATCCAGTTAACCTGTTACATCAGTTTCCAGGTTCCCATAAAGCAGTAAGCATCCGGTGCACAACTTATACTTGCTCATGGGTGCCGCACACGAATCGGTCCTTAACAGACACAGGCAGAGCTACTCGACCAAGACCTTATCTTGTCGCTCCCTAACCCTCCTGGCCGGTCTCATCTTTAGAAATATAAACTTTAGTTTGCCTTCTTCATCTACACCCATGTAATCCCGACTATCACTCGTGAGTAGATTCCAACTACTCGACTTCTACCGGATGTCCTAAGCTATTTAGCACGACATTATTCTACAGCGGTGACCCTTTTCTACCCTTAACTCCAGGGTTCATTTGGTCATACATTTGGAGTATATAAAACAATCCTGACCTAATGCACATACAAACTTTGGCCCATAGTAGTGAACAAAGGAAAAACTTTATAAAACAACTTAAATGCAAACCGGAGCTTGCCTTGGTTTTGCAGGTGACTAAAGTCAGACAATTGTGAAGTTAGTTGCTGGTGACTTGAAGCTTAATCACTGCCCTTCTTGCTCCTTGATCCAAGCTTCACTTCTTCTCCTCTTTTCCACGTTTAATCACTACATGTTATGAATATGCATATATGTTTAATTGTAAAACTTTTGCTAACAAGTTCTAAATACAAGTTTAAAACTGGAACCTTGTTTAAGAATTTAAAATGACACTGGTGCTAGTGGTTTAGGTTTGTGTTTAAGTACTATGATCAAGTGATAAGTTTGTTTCATCACTTGTGTGTTGATCAACTAATGAGGTTGAACAGAACAGTACTGATCCAGGGCTCCAATGGAGCTGAAACTTTTCATGTGAGTTCCTTGTCACAAGAAAGTCGTCTGGACCAAAATTTAGAATTTTTCAATGAGTAGATCACTCAGAACAATTCCCTAAGCATTTAGGCAAAAAGAAATTAATTCTGAAAAAAAATTGCACTTTCATGCAAATTCAAGTGAACCACAATTTCAAACATAGCTCAGGGAGCATGCATGAATTTTCCTAGGATGTTTGGAACTAGGAATTGCCCAGAACTAAATTTCCAAGTTTTGGAAATTCTCTGAAATTGTTTCTGTATTCATTTGAACACAGAAACTTGAAATCAGAATTATCCTAAGAAAAACAACTACAAATGATCTGAAATGTTTACAGGAGTTAACTAACATCCTAAAGAATATTCTGGAAAAATTTAAGCATTTTTGGAAGAACCAAACTCCCTCTAAAATTCTTTTGCTGAAAAGCTTTAAAGAATTTTCCAGAATTTAATATTGGTTTTCTAACAAATTGAGTTGCTTATTTGGATAGAGTTTTTCAATCTTAATCCAACCCAATTTGAATCACTAAATTTGGAGCTTGCTAGAAAAAGTTATGCGCTCCCAAAGTTTGAATTAAATCTAGTATTTGAAATAAACCGAGAAAAGTTTAACAGCCTGACAGCGGGTCCGGGGTGATGTGGCGCCTTCTAATGCGCTGGCACACGAGGCTATAGAGTTCTCCCCGCACAGTCACAAACTGATCCGGTGCAACAGAAGATCAAATTTCCCCGCAACCGACACTGACATATGAACTCGCTGATTTTCACCGCCACTACGTATAATTATGCGAGGAACATGTTGCCGGCCTTACCTCGGGTAGAGGATGGCTGGAACACTAGGTGTGACAGTGACAGTGGCTGTGGAATCTCCGGCGACGTTGCTAGGGTGCTATGCTGCACCAAACATGTCGCCGTTTGCTCCTACAGCACCACTGCACCGAGGAGAACACGGATCCAACCGCCGATCTCGCTGAAACTCACCGGAAGTACGACCTCACCATCGGGCTAGGTCAAAAATCTGGCAACAATAGAAAAACTCGATGAACAGTGGCTTTGCTCGACAGTTCTCGGTGGTTCTTGCTCCTATGAACTCGCACAGAGGTATAGAAGGTGTATTCTATGTTGTGTGTGGTTTGGTTGATCATGCGGTGTGAATTTCTGATCGAAGCCGCTTCGGTGTCCATCGCCTGCCGATGGAAAAACAGAAAAAATACGGCAATACATGCTATGGCATGCTGCCGGAGTTGGGAGGGGGGGTAGTTGAAGGTTTCTAAACGGACCTTTTTGCTTTTGCAGCTCGGTGGGAGAAGCTCTGTGGTGGCCAGGCGACGAATCCTTGTTGCGTCGACTTTCCTCGGCGCTGTGGAGGTAAATAAATGTGACGCCAGGGTTTCCACGGGACTAGCGCCTGTTTCTCGCTTCCAGCATGCTGAGGGAGGTCCGGCGATGCTGTGGAGAGGCTCAGCTCGACGTGCAGCGGGGTGAAACAGACGGCCGGCGGTGAACTGATTGTGTGCACACTGTCAGAGGAAGAAACGCTCGGGGAGGTAGTAGTCGAGCGAGAGAGCATGCTGCAGTTGCGTGGAACATGATACCGGGGCTGTGGCCAGGCAGGGATATTTTTGCCGATCGCAACCGAGTCGGTTCAATCGTGAGAGCAGCCGGGAATTGTCGAGTGCGTGCGCTGTCACCGCTGCACAGCTGCTGTCAACAGCTCGGGGGAGGCAAAACAGAGCCTGTGGCTCATCTCACAGACAGCTGGGCCCCAGTGAACAGGCAGAGAAGACTTAGGGAGCAAGTCTATTTGGCTCAATGGCAAGTGGGGTCCACCCCTGCTCCTCCCCAAAAGATCCTCCAAATTTGATAGGTGCAAATTTCAACCATGAGGAACTCAAATTCAAAAGCCATTTGGCAAATTGATAAGTTTTACCTCAGTTTCAAATTTGAATCCAAATGTCAAAGAAATTCATAAGCCCCTTTGATATTCATATCAAAGCAACTCCAAACTTTCTCAAAATTTGCATTCTCACTAATTCAAACTTGAAGAATTTGAATATGCCCTTTGATCTTTGAGTTGGTTACTGCAAATACAAATTTTGAAACAACAGTTTGAATTTCCTTTTTGGAAATGGTCTCCTTTTCCTTGAAGTGAACCCTTTATTTCAAACTGAATTTAAAGTCCCCTTGCACATGACAACAATTACATGTTTAAACAAAAGTTTTTGCAAGTCCCATTTCTTGGATTTAACTCAACTTTATTCACCACTAAAGTTTTTCATTTAGAAGTTTTGGGACTTTTACAGCATTCCGTGCTTGCAATTTGATAAAAGGGAAAGCTACGAGGTGGTTGGTTCTGGGGCAATGGGCTAGGGTCATCAGACCAAAACGGCGCCACTAGGCAGAGACCTCGTGCCAGGCCAGCTTCATCGGTAGAGTGGATGAGACCGCTGAGGTCCTTAAGTTTTTCACAGATCGGGGCTCTCCTGCAGAGTCCGAAATTTAAAATGCAGACCGCTGATATCATAAGGAATTTAAATTTCAAATTCAAATATGAATGTAACTCAAGTCAGTTAAAAGCTGTCGATATTCTGAAACTTTTGCATGTAAAGTACATGAAATGAAAACCTCACCTGAAACGATATCAATATAGAAATTTATTACATTTCCCAGTGAAAGTTTCTAAATTGTTTAGGTATTTTCTTAATTAAATACATTGATCAATGGGAGAAATAACAATTCAAATTTAAATTTAAAGTTTGCTTCAGTAATATAAAATTTTTACAATGAAAGACCGCTCTGCAAATGTTTACCATTTTTCGTGGTTCTTTGTATTTATTTTTGAATTTAGAAAGCGGAGGCAGAAATAAATTCAGGAAAATGAAAATCCTCATTGAGCCCACCGGTCAGTGACTGCCTTCACCTTCTTCTTCCCGGGGGCAGCCGCCTACCCTTCCACCATAGTGTCTGCCAGAGTGAGGCGAAGACCAAAGATAAGACTTGTCACTCGGCGAGCTCGTCTTTTTCTCAGTCGCTCCATCCCCATCATTTTCTGGTGACACACAGCTAAACTCCTGAGCGCCACCATTGCCGCAGGGCGCGGACTACTTAGCACCATACCATTGCCACCCCCACCACAGCCGAGACCAAAGATGGGCGCGCACATCCTCGCTTGGCCACCCAGAAGCGACCGAGCCCCATTTTCCTCTTCGAGTAGTGTGCATTCTAGTAGTGGGTATGAACTTAAACCACACCACCAATGTATTTTGTATCAGAAAATTTGTTGGATAGGTGCAAATTCCTGTACCACATAACACTCCATATTGACAATAAAGACAGGCATAACCGCAGGCTCCAATATACTATCCAGTGTAAGACCCATCAACATATGTCATTCTCTCTAATCTCATACAGGCCGGGAGTTGCAATTCCATTGCTATTTACGCCGGTGGCGGGGTCGCTGTCATGGGAGCTTCCCTCAGAACAGTGAAGTCGTCTGTGCTCGTGTAAGTCGATGGAGGTGGTGGCGGGTCGCTGGTAATAGGGTCTGGTCCTGTAGGAACCTTCCTCAGCACCGAGAAATTCCCACTTGGAACATTGAAGTCTTCCATACTCACATGAGTCGATGGAGGCGGCGGCGGATCGCTGGTAATAGGGTCTGGTCCTGTGGGAAGCTTCCTCAGCACCAAGAAGGCCCCCCTCAGGACAGCCAGGTCATCCGTACTCACATGACCCGGTGGAGGTGGCGGCGGATCGCTGGTAATAGGGTCTGGTTCATTGGGAACCATCCAAAGCACTGAGAAGGCCCCCATGCTCAGCAGTGGTTGTGGTGAGCGGCGAGCTGACGCCATGTATGGGAGCATAAGCTGCAGCAGGAACATAGCCAAGAGCACTGCAATAGTGTTTTTGTTTGACTCCATGACAATTTTGGCTAGCTAAGGCTCTCTGTAGTGCTGCTACCACACTCTCCTGTTCTTCTATGGCCTATTATGTCATTCAAGTGGTAGCATTTATAGGACAGCGCTCTGGCCCTAAGGCGCAGTGCGGGCTAACAAAATCATATATGGGAGTATATCCCAAACTAAGGCTCATTATATGTAATAAATAATATAGATGCTCTAATCCTTTACGTATTTCAAAAATTGCAGCACAATATTATGATCACAGTTATCACGCAGCATACTGATGATTAGTTATTCTGGAATTATGGTGGCTTCTAATGCCTTACCTATTTCCATATTCAGGAACATTAACCAAATTTTTTTTCTGAGAGATGAATATCGCGAAACTGCTGGTTAAGTTGTCTTTATTTGTGGTTACACGATTTCTAGAAAATGTAATTATATATATTGAGGGGGATTTTTAGCAGCAACTATTTAATTACTTACTATAGTGGAATTTTTCGTATTTAGTTTTTCCTTTGAAAAAGTTTGATTTACTCCCTTAAACTATGTCCAACGTTCACATTACATCCTATACATTACATTACATTACATTACATTACATTTCCCCATGAATGTTTCTAAATTGTTTAGGTATTTTCTTAATTAAATACATTGATCAATTCGATAAATTACAATTCAGAAAACTCAAATTTAAATTTAAAGTTTTCTTTACTAATATCAAATTTTTATTACGGAAGACCGCTCTTCAAATGTTTACCATTTTTCGTGTTTCTTAGTATTTGTTTTTGAACTAAGAAATTGAAGGCAGAAATAAATTCAGGAAAATGAAAATCCGAATTGATCAGCCCACCTGTGACTGCCTTCACCTTCTTCTTCCCTGGGGCAGCCGCCTACCTGCCCACCATAGTGGCTGCCCGAGTGAGGCGAAGACCGAAGATAAGACCCATCACTCGGCGAGCTCGTCTTTTTCACGGTCGCTCCATCCACATCATTTTCATGTGACACACAGCCGAGCTCCTGAGCGCCACCATTTCCGCAAGGTGCCGACCTCTTCGCACCATACCATTGTCACCCCCACCGCAGCAGAGACCAAAGATGGACACGCACTCATCCTTGCTTTGCCACCGAGAAGTGACCGAGCCCCATTTTCCCCTTCGAGTAGCGTGCATTCTGGTAGTGGGTATGAATTTAAATCACACCACCAATGTATTTTGTATCAGAAAATTTATTGGATACGTGCAAAGAGAACAATAAATAAATACATGCAAAGTAAACACTCTATTTTGACAATAGATAAGCTTAGGTAATAAATGAACAAGAGAACAATAAATAAATAACACACTAACACAAAAATCTTTTTGTAAAATAGTTTTTAGGAAGATAATGTCGTTAATGCATCCATTTCTAACTAGGTTCACGTTCTTACGTGCATCCTGGATCTGATGCCACTTTTGTCACACCTGGTTTTTCTTGAAGACGAAGCGAGTGAATTCCCACATGTATGCTATGATCATTTATTCGTACATGTGATGACAAATAGTGATAACATCATATATTACTTGCCAAATTAATTGTGTATATAAAGTTTTACATAAATGTCTTTAAATACAAATAAAGAGTTAGATACATCAATGACAATGCAGCGGAATTATTCTTGTGGAGCTCCATCACAAGTGTTGCTCGGATGATTCGGCAAGCCTAGTAGAGATCTTCTCGGTCGACGTCGTCTTCGTTGTATTCAACACCATCTCCGTAGCCTAAGCAGCAATTAAATCCAACAAAAGTAAGCTTGAGTACCTAAGGTACTAAGCAAGTGTGGGAAAGAAATGACATGGAGGCCAATACAAGGAAAGGCTTACATCATAGTTTTAGCACTAGCATTTATCCTAACACCTTAGCTTGAATTAGCACCTACATTACTACATAAATGAATTCATCCCATTCCCATAACCACATCGTCAATATTAAATTTCCACTTAACATTCCCAACCATTTAACTTCACAGTCCACTAATCATGAAGAAGTCCGAGCCGCTCTTTACTGTCATGACAGTTCCCAACTCTGCGGAGTGTGTGCCGCTTTACCCACAAGTAGTGATTTCATCTCCCATTTTCGTGTAGACTAAAAGAACCACCATTTTGCCCGTGGCAGCAACCACATTCATACTTCTAGGGTGTGCGGCCAGGAGATCACTACGAGGCCTTTACAAAAGGATTGCCGACTAGCATGAGCCCACTGAGATTTCACCCCTAACAGCATCCAGGAGGCTACAACCTCTGCTGCAGTGGCCCCCTCTTGAGCATTGTGGTTCCGTAGATAGTCCGACTGACTCCAATTCCCCGCACCTTCCAAACACCTGTACTATGTCAGAAATGCACCTAATAACTTGGCCAAGCTGCCCCATCTCAGCATGTGGTGGCTTGGTAAAGCTTGACTAAATGCTCCATGAACCGGTCCTTAAAATCTAGACATCACCATTCATTAGCTCAAGTTCTCGTGCACAAAGCACCAACCAAAGTCGTTCCAACAAGTCTAGATTCCTAACTATACAACAATTCATCATGTATCATCAAGTTTCATAGAATCAAGTTATACTCTATATTTTGGATTTTCCATAAATCCAACATGACTTAGCATAAACATTCATATACCAATGAGAACCCCCACCATGGCTACAAGGGTTAAATCTTAGAAAACTAGGAAAGAACATCCTACCATTTGGTTTCACAATTTATGACATATGCAATTAATCGCTAGTTAATATCCTAAAGTAGGTGCAAGGTGATCAAGGACACTTGCCTTTCTTCTTGTGAATGCTTAGGGATGTTGAAGTCTTGCTCTTGGAGATTTAGAACCCGCTCTGGGCTGGTTCTACCCATGCAACAATACACCATAAGAACTCATCCAACATGAACAATTCAAGCAAGTCAACATGCATAGGACATAGCTCATTAATAATCTGGCCTAAAGTCACTAAATTTACAATATATATATATATATATATATATATATATATATATATATATATATATATCTACTTTTGGTTCCTTTTGGTAAACACCCACTTTTGACATCATATCATCCTTATACTAAATTTTGGTGTGTATATGTGGATATATATTGCATTTTAACTTTACTTTAAGCCAAAATTTACACTATATGTGTTGTACATATGCATACATACGCATTTTGAAAGTATTTATTGCTTCTAGATTTAATTTCAGGCTTGAAACTTACATGTAAACTGATATTTTAGTTCAAATCAGATTTCTATAATTTTTACTAAAGTTTTCATCAACAAGATTTGCACAAAAATGCATTTTCAGCCTAAAACCAACATTTTATAGCTCTTAATTAAATGTCCTAGTTTTCAAACTGCAGACAAATCATTTATACCTTCTTTCTACATTATATATACTTTTTATATGAATGCAAAAGTTAATTTTGTGCCTAAAATGCAATCTCAGCATTAAAACAGATATTAAATTGTGTTTTCAGCATTTATTTATTGTCTAAAATACAAATACAGATTATTCCATGGGTTTCCTGAAGGTTAAACTAACTTATAGTCAATTTTTATGATTATTTTTTTGTAGTGAGTTTCAATGAATTTCAAACTTCCAAATACAAAAATTCAGTTTTCTACAGGGGTTAAATCACAAATATGCATTGCTGCAGGGTCAAAACATTCCACAATTATCAGGGGCCTAGACATATAATACAGTGCACTTTCCTAATTTACAAAGTTTCCAGGGGCTAAAACAACTATTTAAATATGTTTCCACAATTTATGGAAAGTCCAGGGGGTAGCTCAGAAGATTTCAGGGTTTGAATCCAATTTCCTAAAGTCCCAGGAGGTAGGTAATAAAAATCCTGGCGGTAAAAGAGTGGGTTCAATTTGGGCCGTCAGGTTTAAAGAGGAGGGTTCAGACTAAAAGAAACAAAGGGGTATGGCTGATCTATTCATGGCCGTACGACTTAAAATGAACGCTCCAGGGCCACGTCACAGCATCGGTTGCGGGCGGCGCGATCCGGCGACGCACTCGGTGGGAGGTGGCGAGCTCTCCGGATTTTTGTGAAAACCTGTCTACATGACCGAAACCTTTACTTTCTTTGCACATTTCGAAGGAGGGGAGGTAGTAGAACACACCAGGGGCGTTTTTGAAGATCCGAAAAGCTTGGAAGGTGCTCGGCGTTGGCGTTTGGCAGCCGGGTTCACCAACGATCGTCGAGAGGACGTTCGACTGTGGGATCTCCCGAGTTTTGTTGGCCGAGAGCTGCTCTACGACACATCAAAACCCATAGGACGTTCAGAGAGGAGGAAGGAAGGAAATTTTGTCGGGGCGACGGCGAGGGGCGGAGGTTCTCACCGGCGCACGTCGACTTCGTGTTTTACGGTGCCAATTCATCGTGGGGTGGCTGCCAACGGGTTGAGCACGATCCTGTGAAGCAGTATGGATTGTTAAACCAAACAAAACGGCAATGATTGTGGCTAATTTCAGAGGGCAGCAGCGATACTCACCGGTGAAGGAAATCCGCGAGCAGGGGAGGAAAATGGGAGGGGTTTCGGGAGTTTACACCGTGACCGATGTTGGGGGAGGTTGCGGGCGTACATAACGAGCGCGAGTAGGGCGGAACTTGCGGCTAAGTGGAATTCGGATGCGGGGGCGGGCGCTCGGCCGCCGGAAGAGCGGCGGCGGTTGGAGGAAGGAGGAGCTGACGGCTGGGTCCTGCGTGTCAGCGACAGGGAGAGGGGCTGGGCTACGAGCTGGGTGGGCCGGCTGCTGTAGTTTCGGCCGAAGGTAAGTTTTCCTTTTTCTTTTGTCTTTTCTTTTATGTTTCTTCTTTCAAATTCAAATTATGTTCTGAATTTTTAAATTTTTTCACATGCACGACATCACTTCTTCATGATTTTAAAATTTAAATATCGAGGAGCCTGGACCCGGATCATTCACGGGGCCGTGCCGCTCGCCCGAGGACCGCGTCGGGTGGTGCCGTGCGACGGGGCACCTAACAGCTCATGGGTCAATGACAATATGATATTACACAAATCTGTTTTGTGGAAGAGTACAAGAGTATTTTACAGATACATATCTCAAAATAAACTACAGCGGAAGACTATAACTCTCACGACTCATTTCTAACTTAGTAACAAAGAAACAGTCCAGGCCACTGACGTTTCTTACTATCAACACGAAGCACAAACCGCAGCGGCGAGGATGCTCTTGAGTAACCACTCGGAGGTTTCTGAGTCTCATCGGCATCCCTTCTCATAAGCATGAAGTCAATACCTGCAAAACAACTCGGATAGCATCCGTGAGCATAACGCTCAGAAAAACTTAACCGTCACACTAGTCATGAAACTCTACATGAGGGTATATCATAAAGTGGGATGGCATAATGCATAATAAACTCGCCTAAATGTGAATCCTTACTTTCAAGTGTTATTTGCAGCAATTTAAAAGTAACCTTGGGCACGCCACATTGGGAGTCCACAATCAAACAAGAAAAGCTTTCCTCAGATGTAATTTGCTCACGGTGGAAATGAATCGAGTTTGCTCTAACTATACATAAAGGATCCATTACAAAGCTAGTATGAAACTTCAAACCATAATGATTAGTTCCTTTCTCATGCAAGTTCTTACTACGTCACGACTGTGAGAACAAGTATGCTCGGTCCTTTTCTGCGAGCGACGGTGATTCAAATCAATAACAGCCGGACTACATAACACGTACACCCGTACTCGACGTTGCCTACAGCAACCATCACTGACGTTGTACGTGGCAGCCTTTCCCCCGTTTCACCCACGTTGAATCGATCAAATCGACCCGTACAATAGCCACTCTCATGGTGCACCTACCGACATGAGATGTCATGAGAATGTTACCAACATACTGCACACCTGCCGTCTCGCCTGAGGCGACCTCAAGCTTCCCGAGGTACATCAGTTTACTGGGTCCATATAGCCAGCATGAGTCCCGTACACAACTAACACTTGCTCAACATGGCTGCATACGGATCAGTCCTTGACCGACACGGACAGGTCTATAGCACCTAGGCCCCTATGTCCTGCTACCCCTACAACCTGCCAGTCTCAACTTTAACTTGCTAACAATTTTATGAACCAATCCCCTATGCCCCTGTTGTTCCTGATCATGCGAGTAGCATCTCACCAATGGACTTCTACCGAAACTTACATAAGTATGGCAGTCCTACACGGTGAAATACACCTACCCAATACTCCATGGGTTCATTTGGTCATGCAAGAGGACTATCAAAGCACTAGACCTAATGCACATTTCATATCTTAAGCGAAAGAGTGAATACAAAGTAAAAAACTTAAAAGCTGTTAAATACAAACCGGAGCTTACCTGTTTTGCAGGGTAGTCGTATATAATCAGTTAGTGATCCTCGCTGAACAACCCTTGATTCTCTGGAGTCTGATTCACTTCAATGAATCGCTCCTTCGAATCCCCTTCGTTGTGATTCCTATTGAAATGCATATGTACAATTTTTATATCAAAATGGAAAGCATTTAAAGACTGGATTTTTTAAGAACTGATACGGTGTGGAAATGCCAAGAATGGCCTGGTTTGCCTCTGTTGTGCAAAGAAATATGAATGAACTAAATTTGTCTTATTGTTATAGTTTCTAACTAACTAAGTTTCCTAATGACCATAAGAAGTGTGCTGAAAAGAATTGAATGCAACTGAAGAACAAGAACTCCAATGGCTTCAAAACTTTTACAGCATGTTCTATACTAATCTGAGATTTAGCTTGCCAAATTGCAGCTAATGTGGAAGCAAATTATGTCTACCATAATTCCCACAAGAGTCTTCTGTATTTTCCCACATACATAAGTATGGTAGAACAAGAACAGGGAGTTCTAGCACTCAACTTGAGCTGATAATTTACATGTGAGTTCCTGGTCACATGAAAGTAATTTGATCTAAAATTCAGACCTTTTACTTGAGCAGTTCCTCCAGAACAATTCCTTAAGCATTTCCACTAAGAAGAAATATTTCTGGAGTAATTTGCATTTTCATACCCAATTAAGTGAACTACAATTTCAAGTAGGTCTCCTAGAGTATGTCTGAATTTTCCTTTGCTTTTTGGAGCTATGAATTGCCTAGAATAGATTTTACAAGTGGGCAACATTTTTTGAATATGTTTCTGGACCCTTATGAACCCAGCAGCTTGTATTTAGAAAATTCCTACTCAAATGCTCTTAAAATGAGATGAAAATTTGCTAGAAATTCAACAATATCCTAAAGAATATCCTGGCAAAATTTGAGGATTTTTGGATGAACCAAACTCCCTAAATAATTCTTTTTCATAAAATCTTCAATGAATTTTCCAGAATTTAGTATTGACTTTCATACAAATGAGGTTCTTATTTGGATAGATCATTGCAAAATGAATCCAACCCAATTTGAATCACACAATTTGGAGATACCTACACAAATATATGATTTTCCAAAGTTGGAACACAATCTAGAATTGTTTTTCCTATTGAAATTCGACTGGGCCCATGTGTTTAAACTCCAGCCACTGGAATTGAAGCCACACCGGGCCACGGGGTTCCAGCGCACAGCCACAGGAGATCCCCAAGCCACAGCCGATCAGACATTTAAATTTTCAGTCGCTGACAGCTGGGACCATCGGCTTTCTTCTTCCTCCCGCCGCCCCTTCGCGCGCGCGCTGCTCAGCTCGCCGGCCCGACTCCGGAGTTTGACGGTTTGCCGTTTTCGGCCGCCGCCTTGGCTGAGGCTTGCCGCCAGTGAGTTTGGGATGTCGAGGAACACACCGGTGGTGTTTGCTAGGGCTGCCGGTGCTCGGAAAATGGCCGGCGACGTGTGGCGGCCTCGGGTGCACTTCGGCGCCGTCGGCCGGCTGACCTAGCCCGCCAAACAAGCGACCAATACGCTCTATGTGGCGGACCGGAATCCGCTCACCCAAGATTGCTGAGGGTGGTGCCGCACAATGCGACACCCGACAGCACACATCATAAGAACACAGTGTATTACATAGAAAGCCAACTGAAATGTACCAAGTAGTACAATACTCAGTTACAAACTAGTGTTCATATTACACAGCGGAAACTAAATTTGTACAACTCACGGCCGTCTACCTAGCAAAAGTCGGTTGCCCAGCCCTAGGGCAACCCACACTAGCTGCACCTCTCCAGCTCAGCGTGGCGTGTACGGCTCCCATTCAGCCGGGGTCCCCGCCGGAGGGTAACCCTCGCCGGTGGACTTGTAACCCGAGTCCGTGGGATGCTCCTCACCTGAAAAACACTTAAGCAGCAACCATGAGCACGATGGCTCAACAAGACTTAACCGACTAGCCTAGGCATGAAACTCTACATGTAGTGTACAACGAACATGAGACGGTAGAATTGCAGCAAACGGACACGCCTTGACACGACCCCATCGGCCTTGTCGAGCCAGGATCACGCTGAGGGGTGCTGCGTTGCACAACACCGGATAACACACATCAAAGGTACAAAGCGGAAGCAAAGTTTTATTACATAAACCAGTGTATCAACATTTTTACAACAAAATATGTTCAGTCTACACTGACGGGCGTAGACTACACATCGAGTTCACGTTCAGCCCGTGAACGTGTCCCCGCTAGCACGCACACACACTAACACGGCGGCGTGCACGACTCCCACTCAACGGGGTTCCCCTCCTGGGGTTCCGTCTCCTCCTCGGGAGTCCCTTCCTCATAGAACCATGCAAAAGCTTCAAACACAAGCAGTGAGCACGAAGGCTCAGCAAGACTGACCTGTCTCTCCTGTACATGGAACTTTTCCATGATGGATGATAGGTTACATGAGGTAAAATAAGTTCCAAAGGACTCGCCTAATTAGTGGAACCTTACTTTCAAGTTTTAGCAACAGGTTGTGGAGATTTTACGCTAAGGCACATGAGAGAGCCGCAATCAAACAAGAAACACATTTCTCTCATGTACTTTGCCCAAAGTGGAAAAAAACTTTAGTTAGCTCTAGACTACAGCAAATCATTAACAATCAAAGTCCATCTTTCAATCAGCAACATTTTAACATGTATCTAGCCTGTTCTTTCTATGTCACGGTACAGTGAACAAGTGGTACTCACTGACCGTGAGGTACGGCGATTATAATCAATTTACACCTGCAGGGTTACCCGAATAACCCGTCACGTACGCCCGTACTCGATGTTGCCTACAGCAACCATCACGGATGCCGTACGCAACCACCTTTCACCCGTTAGCCAAATGTTGAACCGGTCGAATCGTACTGAGCAAGAGGTCTCTGCGCGCGCATCCACAGTGCCGCCGGCCGATTTATACCTCGAGCTCTCAACCTACCCTCTGAACGAACAGCTATGCCACAACACCCAGCTACCCGAGTTACATCGGTTTCCCGGTTCCCATATAGCCGGTAGGTCTTCGGTACTCTTCTAGCTTGTTCAACAGGCTTGCACACAGCTCGGTCCTCAATCGATACAAGCGGAGCTATAGCACCCAGGCCCCAAAGTCCTGCTGCCCTTACTCTCCGCTAGGTCTCATTTTTCTTTCCATGTGTTTCATTTGCTATCTCTACCCGAGTCGAGTGCCTCTAGCCTATCCTCACGAGTAGTTCCAACTACTCGACTTGTACCGAATCCTACCCTACCCTAGCATTGCGGTAGCTAAACGGGGTTTCAATCCTAATCCCAACCCATGGTTTTCTTGGCTATGCATTTGAGTTTTCAAACAAGACTCTAATGCAAAAGTAATGGTACTCGAAGTAAGTGCTCAAAACAGTAAAATTTAAAAAAGGGTTAATGCAAAACAGAGCTTGCCTTGCTGCTCTTGGTCGTAGGCTATCTGCTCCTCCGGAGTGACGAAGTCTAAGACTTCGGGTTCCTCCTCAACCTTAGCGACTACATGAGATAACATGTATATGTATTAATTTAAATGCATTTGAATTGAATTTAAATTGGTGAAGACTACAAGTCTCACTAGACTGACCCAATGACTCTGAAATTTTTATTGTGGTTTGGATACAACCTAAACAGAGACTTGGCCAATTTTTAGTTGCAGTAAAGCTGTTGAGCTCTCCACAATTAATTATGTACTTGACCTTAATTGGAGCTTCTAGGGTGTTCTAGGGATTTTCATGGAGCAAGCCATGACTTTCTGAAAACTAGATTTTTAGAAGGTTCTAATGGAGTTGGTCTCACTTAATTTGAAGGTTCCTAGCTAAAGATATGAGCTAAAAAATATCAGAGAAATTCTGAAAAATGTTTCTGGACATTTTTCATATTCTCTGGAACAGTTTCATTAATTACCCAATTAGGTGGATCAAATGAGCTTAAATGGATCTGAAATTATTATGGTACCTCATGGATATTTTGGTGAATATCCCAGCAAAATTTCAGAATTTTCCTCCAAAGGGTTCTCCAGTTAAAATTCTAAACAGTTTAAACTTTGAAGAATTAATTCTGGAGAAATAAGGGGTTTCATGAAGTGAAACTTGATTTGCTGGAAAGTACTCAGAGAGCTGAATCCAACAAAATTTGGTTCAATCGATTTTGAGTTTCCTAGCCAAAGTAATGTGGGTTTGAAGTTTGAACTAAATCTGAAAATCGGGGAAATGTTTAAATCTGCCGGTGGGTCCACGGATACACGTGTCGGGCGCCGAGGCGACGGCACACCGGGCTACAGGTTTAATTCCCGCGCTGCCACAGTCGATCCGTGCGCACAAAAGATCAAACCGCTCGGTTTCCTCCCACTGACAGCGGGCCTGGCTCGGTCGTCTTCCACCTCGCGCCTCCCGCGCGGTAGCGCCGCCGGGGTCGCCGGAGCACCGCCGAACTCGACCGTCCGGTCATCTCCCGAGCTCCAACTCGCCACTAGCCCCTAATTTGGTGCGCTGAACATGTTGGTAGGGTTTCCCCTCGTCGACGTTGGCTCTAACCAAGCTCGGGATGGCGTAGCAGCTCGGGAAGGATCCGTTGATGTTGTCCCGGCGTACTAGCCTGCAAACGCCTGGTGAAGCTGCTCTACAGCACCAGTGGTGGCTCGGGAAGCTCGACATGGCGATGGGTAGGCTCGGGGAGGTCCCCAAGTGGGTCTCACCGTGCGCCCGATGCTGCCCGAATAAGCCGCCGTTGGCAAGCTCGGAATTTCACCATGTACAAGGGTTCTTACGCTATGTGTTGTGAAGCCAACTTGTGCTCCCCTAAGTTTAGCTCCTGTGTGCGAAGTTTGAGGGGATTTAAACGAGCATCAAACGGGAATTTCAACGTTTCTTACCCGAAGGTGACTTGCACCGGCTGGAAGCAAACTGCAAAATTCACCGTCGACGCTCAACCTCTTGGCTCAGGCTTCGGAGATGAGTTGCAGGAGGTGCTTGCGCGCCCCAAAACATCTTGCCTTGATCGTGACAGGCCCGGGATGAGGCTGCCCATGAGAGCATCTCTTCACGGTTTGGTGGCGATTGCCACGGATCATTGTGATTCTCGGGGTGGAGAGCATGAGATCACTGGATGATGGTTTGAGGGGGGTAGTGGAGAGTGCTATGGTGCCGTTTTGCTGCTCAGCTGAGGCTTGTGCGTGAAATTTGTGGGTGCCCGACGCTCGGAGGAGCAGCGGCTGCTCTGATCAGTTTCTTGCGCGAGGAGGCGAGGGACTGATCGGTTCTGCCCCCGGCTGGCTCGGCTGCGGGGATAAGAAGACCGTGAGGCGGTTCAGCGGGTCGGAGTGGCAAGCAGCTGCTGTCCCAATCGCTCTCTCGCCATGGAGGCTGCTGGCTTGCGCGCGAGTAACCGAGCCTGGTGACTTCAGTCGGTTGAATTGCTATAGAGGCTGACATGTGGGTCCCACCTCCTTTTTAACCTCTGAAATTAACTTCCTTTCACTGTTACAAACAGTAATTCCCCTAACACCCCTTAGGATTTGAATTATCTACCACATTCCCATTTGGAATTTGTAGAATTCAAATTGTGAAGTGTTTGACCAAATTTCAGCACATATGCAGTTTGAAATTCAAATAAGGTTTGAATTTGCTAAACTTAGCTTATGTCAAGATCAACTCCAAATGGAGTGAAAATTTGTGTGTGAGCTTACAAAAATGTGCTGAGTAATAACATGCCTCCCACTTTTGAATTCATGGGATGGAGACAGTTTGAATTTGAATTTTAGTTCAAACCACCTCTTTTCTAGCTATACCCAAAAGGACTTCAAAAAGGTTTTGAATTTTTGGGTGACACTTGGCATGGACATCCCTAGCAAAGTGTAGGAGTTTTGTCCAGCCCCTATATGATGCATGTGGGAAATGCCACTTTTGCATTTTGTATGTTTATTCTCTAATGATCAGGTTGATGGTGGTTACTTGCTCTTCAAACGTGTTCATCAAATTTCTTCATATGAAGGTTGTGTGTGGTGATGAACACTTTGAATATGTGCCAAAAACTTAGGCCCTTACACGCCTACAAGTTCATCCTTAGTTCATCTTTTAGCCACAAGTTAACAGTTCATAAATCTGAAATTTAGTAAACAATATTTGGTGGCACACATGTAGCAATACAATTATACATATCAGCAGCATTGCATCATCACATTCCATAATTTATCTACTTTACGACGCAGTGAACAAGCGGTACTCGTCACTGCGAGGGACGGCGAATCGACTTGATATACACCTGCAGGAATACCCGAAGAGCACGACACGTACGCCCACCCGTGGAGCTGCACAGAACGCTCACTCGATGTCGTACGAGACAACCTTTCACCCAACAGCCCAAACGTCGAACTGGTCACACCGAAACGGACAGGAGGTTCCCTACACGGAGCATCTCTCTATGCCCGTTAGCAGATTTCCACTTTGCTGCTCTCAACCTACACCTATAAATCGGTGTGCTATGCCTCGACGCCCGGATGTTTAGGTTACATCGGTTTATCGGGGCCCATATATCCGATATGCCTTCGGTACGTTCAATACTTGTTCAGCAGGGCCGCACACGGATCGGTCCTCAATCGACACGGACAGGTCTGCGCACACAAGACTTCCTCTTGCTGTGCCCTAGCCCCTGCATAGTCTCATTTTCATTTCTAAAGTTATCTCACATCACTCGTACCAATCCTGTGTGTCCCAAGCCTAACTCGCGAGTAGATTCCAACTACTCGACTTGTACCGAAGTTCTATGAATCATTAAGCATGGCCTGTCTACTCGAGGACTTAGACACTACCCTCACTCTTATAGGGAACATCTGGTCATGCATTTGGGGTTCCATCCATCCTACACCTAATGCACATATGTATATCTCATACTACGTATGTAAATAAAGCAAAACTTGTAAAATGGCTTAATGCAAACCGGGGCTTGCCTTGTTGCTGCTGGTATAATAGTATATAATGCAGTTAGAGTCTTGTCTCCCTTGAGGCTTGATCACTGATCCACTTCAATGGGATCACTCTGTCGAACTTCTCCATTGATTGTCTCCGTTGTAAGTCCTATTGATATGTATATGCACATGTTCTTATAATGCAATTTAAGGAAGTAAAGACTCGACTCATGAATAAAAGTGAACTGTGTGAGAGTACTAAGAATGAAGTGCTTGTCCCTGTTGTGCATAGGAATTAGAGGGAAACCACACATCCATAAGAAGTTCCATTAACATGTTCTATGGTTCCTAATGGACATGTGACATGAGTTGAAATGGGTTGAAAAGAACCAAAGGTCCTGATCTCCTATGACTTCGAAATTTTTACATGAAGTCATAAACTACACAGAGACTTAGCTTGCCAAATTGCAGCTAATGTGGGTGTAAATTGTGTCTTCCATAATTCCCACCGTAATTCTCTATGTGTTGCTCATATATATATGCATGGAGAACAAGAATAGGTAGATCTAAAGTTCAATATGAGCTGAAACTTTACAAGTGAGTTCCTGGTCACATGAAAGTAATTGGGTCCAAAATTCAGGACTTTTTATTGAGTAGTTCCTCTAGAATAATTCTATAAGCAATTATGCTACAAGGAATTAATTCTGAAGTAATGTGCATTTTCATTCCCAATCAAGTGAACTACCATTTCAGATATGGCTCATAGAGCATGTATGAATTTTTCTTTGATTTTTGGAGCTAAGGATTGCCCAGAACTGATTTTACAAGGAAAACTATTTTCTGAAAAAGTTTCTGGACAATTTTGAGCACAGCAGATTGTACTGTCGAAATTCCTACTCAAATCAACTTAAATTGATCTGAACATGTACTGAAAGTTCAATAATATCCTAAAGAATATTCTGGCAAAATTTGAGGATTTTTGGATAAACCAAACTCCCTCAATAATTCTTTTTCAGAAAACGTTATAAGAATTATCCAGAATTTAATATTGACTTTTATACAAATTGGGGTTCATATTTGGATAGATCTTTGCAAAAGGAATCCAACCCAATTTGAATAACCCAATTTGGATTTTCCTACACCAAGTTATGAATTTTCAAAGTTAGAGCTGAAACTGGAATTGTTTTGCTATTGGAAAAGGACTTGGGCCACGTTTTAATTCTCAGCCAATGAAATTCCAGCCACACCGGGCCACACCCTTTTGGCGCGCAGCCACACTGAATCACAGAGCCACAGCGGATCCAAATTTTAAACTGCGGTCACTGACGACTGGGCCCGGCCCCTTTCTTCTTCCTCCTGCCCGCGCTCTCGCTTGCGCCGCCGCCCCCTCGCCAGGCTGAGGCGGTGCCTCGCCGGAGGGTCGTTCCAGGCTGCCATCCTGCCGGAGGGTCGCTGCCTGTGGGTTTACAGTTACGGGAAATCGATTGGGGTGGTCGGCGTGGGCGCTAGAAAACCGGAAACATGCCGGCGACGTGCAGCAACCTCGGGAGAAGTCCGGCACCATCAACCGGTGATCCTAGCGCTCCAAAAGCTTGGGTGATTGGCTCTAGAGCATCCTTGGCTGCTAGGGAAGCTCGGCATAGCCTTGAAACTGCTCGGCAACAGCGGCAAATGGGTTTTCACCGTGCACCCGAGACACCCTCCATGTTTGAGCTCGGAAAACCTAGAATTTGTGCGATCTACGTGCGTTTCCAAGCTAGGGTTGTGAAGAGCAAATGTTTGCCTACTAGTTTCAGTCCTTTGTGCAAGATTCGGAGAACTAAGAACGAAAATTGAGGTCGAATTTGGGAGTGCCATACCAGAAGGTCGGTTTATGCCCGCCGAAGAAATTTTCTCGAATTCGCGCTCTGTCGTCCATGTCACGGCTTTAGCTTCGGATGTGAGCATCACCGAGTACTAGCGCGTCCGAGAATGTTCTTGCTCAGGCATGAGAAGCTCTCTGTAGAGCTGTCCACGCCGCCCGATCGCCGGCTTGTTTTAGGTCGCCGCGTGAAAAGCTGTGTTCTCGGTGCAGGGAAGCTTGGCTAGCCCGTTGTTGAGTGGAGAAGGTAGGGGAGGACCCCTCAGCGCTGCTTGTGCAGCTCTGGGAGCTCGGTGGCCCGAGTTTGGCCGTCTCCTGATCGAGTTTTCAGAGATGGCGGCAAGCGGCTGTGTTCGTTTCTTTTGCCGTGCGAGAGAATGAACTGAGCCCGAGTGGAGTCGGTTGATGGCAAAAGATCACGCTGAGCAATCCATGGAGGAGCTTCAGCTGCTGAGGAGGTGTCCCGATCACCCCTTGGTGTCGCCCGGAGCTCGCTCGGCTCGGTTGCTTCGAGCGTGATACGAGCAAGGGGAAACAGCACACAGTTGGCTCGGCAGTGGTCGAGTGGATTGTGCCGAGCGTGAGGGAACAGTGAAGCTGGTCGCCAGCGTGAAGAGAAAACAAGGCAGTGGTCTCGGGGCTGCATGCGGTGGCGCCCGAAGAGGAGCCCCGGTTGGTTTCGTGTCTGAACAGAGACGAAGAATTTCCCTCGGTTGCTTCAAGTGAACAGGAAGAGGTGACTTAGGGTGCAAGTCAAATCTCATTGACATGTGGGCCCCACTGTCCCCTTATCTCCTCAATTTTCCTCAAGGTTGGAAACTGACTCCATTCAATTGTGGGAAATTTGAATCCTCCCCGAATTTGAAGAGTTGGACAGGTTCCCTCCAAATTCATATTTGAATTTGAAATGCAATTTAAATTCCATTCGAAAAATGGGTAGCAATTCATTTCCAAAATTCATGAACTTTGTCTACCCACTTATTTGGACCTAAGGAATTCAAATATGAACTCGGATTTTTGTTTTGGCTGCGGCAAATGAGGTTTTGAGCGCAACAGATTGCATTCCTATTGTAAAAGCCCCAAAAACGTGAATGCAAAGAAACGGGTGATTGAACGTCATTGTATTTCTGGTTCATGGGAAATGGGACTTACAAAAACTTTTTCACAGGTGATGGTATACATGAGGTGTAACCACATGGGTTCAAGCTTTCCTTTGAATGTGTTGGACCAAGGTGGAGTTAAAACCATGTGCAGATCATACATGTGCATGAGGAAGAATTAAAAGTAGGTCTTTAGACTCAAAAGGCTCAGCTCAAATTGCCGCCAAACTTTTGTATACACATGGAACCTCGTGCACTTGAAATTGAGGAGATAATGGTGGCAACCTTCTGATTTGATGGTGAGCTAAAAAGGAATGGATTATGATCATGTTGAGTTCATGCTGAATTCAAAACATGTTAAGGCAAGAGAATGATTTGAGTTAGGTCACATGAGATGATAAACTCGAATGTGGACATGTGGGGAGAGCAAAAATGTTCTTAGCTCCTGCTGAACACATGTAACCCGGAAAAGAATTTCACTCCAAAAAATCTAACTCATATGCACATTCTCTATGAGTAGAGGGGAGGGAAGTTTAAACCCCATTTTTGAACCCTTGCAAAGGATTCATGTTCAAATGGTCCAAAGACCTATATGTGAGATGGCCATTGCAGTCCTCAGTTATAAAAGAGCTTAAGTTCTAAATTTGGAGAAATTTGGAGCTCATATACCCTGGATTCAAAGCATTATTTGAGATCACCTTCAAACTCAAATTTGAGGGGCATATTCAAACTGAACTTGTGAAGTTCAGATTAGGGCCAAGGCTGATCAAGCATGGGCTAGGAGCAAACCAAAGTTTTTCACCCAAATTCAGATGGGTCATCACGAAAGAGGACTTAAATATTCAGTTTGAATTAAATGGTTCACTTCAAGGAAAAGAAGGCCCTTCCCAAAAAGGAAATTCAAACTGTAGTTTGAAAAGTTGTATTTGCAATGACCCACTCAAAAATCAGAGGACATATTTGAACTCCTCAGGTCCAAATAATGAGGGAGCCAAATTTTGAGGAAATTTAGAGGTGCTTTGATATGAGTATCAAAGGGGCCTTTGAATTTCTTTGAAATTTGAATTTAAATTTGAACTGAAGAACACCATGTCAAAATTCCAAACAGCTTTTGAATCAGAGCTCTTCAGGATTTAAATTTGCTTTGTAACAAATTTGGAAGATCTTTTGGGGCAGGGGTGGACCCACTTGCCATTGAGCCATATAGACTTGCTCCTTAAGTCTTCTTTACCTGCTCACTGGGGCCCAGTTATCTGTGAGAGGAAATCCGGTCTCTGTTTCTCCTCTGCCGAGCGCGTGACAGCAGCAGCACCCCGGCGCCAGAGCACGGGCGCGTGACAATTCTACCGAGCGCCGGTCGAACCGCCTCAGCACGCCGATATTACCCCGCGGACGCTACCTCGCTCGAAAACCGCTTGTGCTTCCTCTCCCCCGTAGCTCCCTCCGGTGGGCACTGTTTCTCCCGCCACTACTGCCTCTCCTCGGAGCAACGCCGCCCGGATGCCTCGGCAAGGTTCACGCTGAGCTGAGCTCATCCCCGGCGTCGCCCACGCTCACTCGACGTGCCCACAGCGAGGACAAGGTGCTAACCCACGAGAAACCCGATGCCGAGTTCATTTTCCCTCAACCGCGCCGTGTGAGGCCGCCGTAGCAAGAATCCGTCGCCAGGCCACCACAAGGCTTGTCCCCTCGAGCTGCAAAAACAAAAAGGTTCGCCGATGTCCCTACTCGCTTCACCGCAACCCCGGCTGCCTGTCACAGACGGTGCTCGCCAGAATTTTGTTTTTGCCGTCGACATGCAATAATAACCGAGGGGAGAAACTTGGCAAATCTGCCTCACACATCGAACCACTCCTCACCAGACTTGGAAACATAGCTGTAGACGTTCATGCGAGCACGTGGGCTCAAGAACTAGGGAGAACCGTTGAGGAAACCCTCAGTTCTTCGAGTTTTTCGAGCTTTCACCGAAATTGACCTAGGTCGCACAGTGAGCCCCTAGTTGCCGACGGTTCTCGCGAGATCAGAGCCCTAGACGTTGCTCCCTAGGTCGTGGGGATGCTGTAGGAGCGAACCGGAGAAAGCTTGGAGCATTATAGTGCCCTAGTGACGTTGCCGAAGTTGCCGAAGCTACTGTCGCCGTCGCACCTAGGGTTCCGGCCATCCTCGATCTGAGATGAGACTGGCAACGTGTTCCTCGCATGGAAATATGCAAGGGCGGCAAAAACTAGCAAGTTCCGAGGACCAGAACCCCTTTCCGGCGAGGGCTCCGGCGAGCTTGGCGGCGGGGGTCGCGTGGGAGCCGGAGGAAGACAAAGGGGGTCGGCCCCACTCGTCAGCGACTGGAATTAAACGTGCAGGATTTTCTGTGGTCCAGGATCCAGTGTGGCTGCGCGGGAAAGGGTCTGTGGCCCCGTGTGGCTCGGCTCCAGCAGTTGACACGTGTGCGATGGACACACCTGCAGGATTTAAACATTTCCCAATTTATTTGGAGTTCCAGATTTAGTTCAAACTTTAGAACCACATAACTTTGGCTAGGAAGCTCCAAATTTAGTGATTCAAATTGGGTTGGATTCAGGATGAAGAGTCCAATCCAAATATGCAACCCAATGTTTATGAAAAGCATTAAAAAATTCAGGAAAATTCTTTAAAACTTTTCAACAAAAGAATTTTAGAGGGAGTTTGGTTCATCCAAAAATCATCAAATGTTGCCGGAATATTCTTTATAATGTTAGGAAACTCCTATAAAAGTTTCAACTCATTTGGAGTTGATTTAGTTAGGGTAATTCTAATTTTAAACTTCTGTGTTCAAATGAATACAGAAACATTTTCAGAGAATTTCCAAAACTTGGAAATTCAGTTCTGGGAATTCCTTAGCTCCGAAAATCCTAGAAAAATTCAGGAATACTCTCTGAGCTCGATATGAAATTGTAATTCACTTGAATTTGCATTAAAGTGCAAATTTATTCAGAATTAATTTCTTTTTGCCAAAATGCTTAGGGAATTGTTCTGAGTGATCTACTTATGGAAATATTCCAAATTTTGGTCCAGATGAGTTTCTTGTGACAAGGAACTCATAAGAAAATTTCCAGCTCCATTGGAGCCCTGGATCAGTACTGTTCTGTTCAACCACATTAGAAAATCAACCCACAAGTGAGGAAACACCCATTTCACTTGAGCATAGTGCTAACCCAAACCCAAACCACTAGCACCAGTGTCATTTTAAATTCTTAAACAGAGTTCCAGTTTTAAACTTGTCCTTAGAACTTGTTAGCAAAAGTTTTATAATTAAACAGGTATACATATTCATAACGTGTAGTGATAAAACGTGGAAAGTGAAGAAGGAGAAATTAAGCTTGGATCAAGGAGCAAGAATGGTAGGAGTTGAACTTCAAGACATCAGCAACTAACCTCATATTATCTGACTTTAGTCACCTGCAAAACCAAGGCAAGCCCCGGTTTGCATTTAAGTTGTTTTCTAAAGTTTTTACTTTGTTCACTACCATGGGTCAAAGTTTGTATGTGCATTAGGTCAAGGATGTTTTGTACTCCACTTGCATGACCAAAAAGAACCCTGGGATCAAGGGTAGAATGGTTTCATCGCTGTAGAATAAGGCCGTGCTAAATAGGCTAGGACATCCAGTAGAAGACGAGTAGTTGGAATCTACTCGCGAGTTATAGTTCAGGATTTCATAAGGATGGTTGGAAGAGAGAGGCAAACTAAAGTTTACATTTCTAAATATGAGACCGGGCAGAGGGGTTAGGCAGCGACAAGACGAGGTCTTGGTCGAGTAGCTCTGCCTGTGTCGGTTAAGGACCGATGCGTGTGCCGCGTCCAGGAGTAAGTATTGAGTTGTGTACCGGATGCTTACTGATATATGGGAACCAGGAAACCAATGTACCAGGTTCACTGGGTTGTAGAGGCATACCACATCGTCTCGTTAGACCTATGATCCAGAGACAGCGTGACCGGTTCTATAGTCTAGTGTCCTGAGAATGGTTGCCACATACGACGTAATGAAGGACGCCAGATTTGGGTCTTCAGAGGTGGGCGCATGTGTCGAGTTATCCTGGTAGTGTTTGATTCGAATCACCATCCCTCGCGGTTATTGAGTACCGCTTGCTCCCATGTTGTGACGTAGTAATCAACTTGTGTGGAAACAGTTTGCAAAGTTTAATTGCTGCTATGATTACTGTAAATTGCATGAAAACCTTGTTTGAAGTAGAGATAGAGCAAACTGAAGTTATTTTCCACCTTCGGACAAGTAACATATGAATGAAGCGTTTCTTGTTTGATTGTGGAGTTTCAATGTTGCTGGACGCAAGGTCACTACTATTATGGCTAAAATCTGAAAGTTAAGGATGAACTCGTAGGCGAGTCTTTTTGCAAATGACAGGCTTAAGTCTTAGGTTACTTTCATGTAGAGTTTCATGTCTTAGGAGAGACGGTTAAGTCTTGCTGAGCCTTTGTGCTCACTCCTGCTATATGAGTGGTTTTGCAGGTTAATACAACGCTATAAAGAAGGTTGTCCGGTGAGACTCGGAAACATCCGAGTCATGTTACACATGGAGGACCTAGCCGCTGCCATGTCTTCGTGTTGCTAGCAAGAGGAGTCCACGGGCTGGACCTCTTCCCGAGTTCTTCTTAGATATACGACGTGAGCTGTTTATAGACTTCCGCTGTAGCTAATTTATGAAAATTATTTACAAAGAACATTTGTAAGCTTCCGCTTTGATTTATGTAATACAGTTTTCCTTATATGTCTGCTGTTGGGTGCCGCATAACACGGCACCACCCAATGCGATCCCCAGGTGAGGCGACACGGCCCCGTGATCGAGGTCGGGCCCCGTCACCTATTTGTTGCCCTCATTTGAAATTTGAAATGAACAAATTGAGTTCACACTCTGAATTTTTTTAATTCCTCCTTGCACATGAGAGCTTACACATGGGTTTTATTTTAACTTTGTCCCCCGAACACTAACTTGATCCGAGGCTAAAGTGGTGGGACACTCATGTGTATCATCACATGTGGAAAAAAATTTAAACAAGTCCCAATTTTTACAAACTTGAAACCAAAGGGTGTTCCCACTTCAGTTCTTTTGTATTCAAAATTTTGGGACCTTTAACCTCTACAGCACCAGGGAAGCTTAGGGAAGATCGACATGGCCTCGATCTAGCTCGGAAATGGCGGCAAAGAAGGTTTCACCATGTGCCCGCGGGGTTCCACCGAAGAAGCGCTCGGACACACTCAAAATCCACCGCTCCGAGGTGATTTCATGCTAGGGTTGCTAGAGAAAATGACCGCCGGCTAGTCCAGCTCATGTGTGCAACGTTTGACGATCTACAGAGGATCGACGAGTAAGAATTTTGGAGGTTATTACCGGAACGTTGGTTTGAATCCGCCGCGGCAAAATTCTCGAATTCGACAGTGAGAGCTCACGGCGTGGCTTGAGCTACGGGTGGAAGCAGAGTGGAGTCCGTGCGCTCCTTTTTCCACCCTTGCTCGGCTGTGAAACACGCTGTGGCGAGCTGCCCACGAGCGCCAGATCACCGGTTCACTTTAGGTCACCCCGGATGAAGCCATTCATGGGAAAAGGGGGCTGGAGCTCGCTAGCTTTTGGGTCGGGGAGGTGAGGAACGGGTGCGCCGTGCTGTTTTGCAGCTCGGGGGCAGTGGGCGCGAGTGTTTTCCTGGTTTCCCGGTTGCTCCCAAGGCGCGGCGGTTAGAGAGGAGCTCTGTTCGTGTTCTGCTCATGAGGAGGTAGCGAAGAGCACTTTGCTCCGGTCAGGGAAGATGAGATCACGTTGAGCCGAAGGGAACCACTCACACGGTGCCAGCGATTGGGAGAGGGGAGCAGGAGGTGGTGACAGCTGTTCTCTCTATGGCACACGATGAGGTCCTGACACGAGCCCACGGTCTTGTCGAGCGAGGATCACGCTGAGGGATGCTGCGTTGCACAGCACCGGATAACACTCATCAAAGGTACAAAGCGGAAGCAAAACTTTTATTACATAAAGTGGTTTATGAACATTTGTACATCAAAATAAGTCCAGTCTACACTCACGGGCGTAGACTACGCATCAAATTCACGTTCAGCCCGTGAACGTGTCCTTGCTAGCACACACGCACACTAACACAGCGGCGTGCACGACTCCCACTCGACGGGGTTCCCCTCCTGGGGTTCCGTCTCCTCCTCGGGAGTCCCTTCCTCATAGATCCCTGCAAAAGCTTCAAACACAAGCAGTGAGCACGAAGGCTCAGCAAGACTGACCCGTCTCTCCTAAACATGGAACTTCTACATGAGGGGCAATGGGTACATGAGATAAAAACAAGTTGCAAAGGGCTCGCCTAATTAGTGGAACCTTACTTTAATGTTTTAGCAGCAGGTTGTGGAGAACCTTACGCTAAGGCACATGAGAGAGCCGCAATCAAACAAGAAACACATTTCTCTCATGTACTTTGCCAAAAGTTGAAAGGAACTTTAATTAGCTCTAAACTACATCAATCATTAACAATCAAGTCCATCTTTCAATCAGCAACATTTTAACATCTAACAAGCCTGTTCTTTCTACGTCACGGTACAGTGAACAAGTGGTACTCACTGACCGTGATGGACAGCGATTATAATCGATTTACGCCTGCAGGGTTACCCGAACAACCCGTCACGTACGCCCGTACTCGATGTTACCTAGAGCAACCATCACGGACGCCGTACGCAACCACCTTTCGCCCGTCAGCCAAATATTGAACCGGTCCCATCGTCCCGAGCAAAAGGTCTCTGCATGCGCATCTCAGTGCCGCCAGCCGATTTATACCTCAAGCTCTCAATCTACCCTCTGAACGACGGGCAATGCCTCAATACCCAGCTACCTGAGTTACATCAGTTTCCCGGTTCCCATATAGCCGGTAGGTCTTCGGTACTGTTCTAGCTTGTTCAACAGGCCCGCAGACGGCTCGGTCCTCAATCGACACAAGCGGAGCTATAGCACACAGGCCCCATAGTCCTGCTGCCCTTACTCTCTGCTCGGTCTCATTTTTCTTGCCATGTGTATCATGTTCTATATCTACCCGAGTCGAGTGCCTCTAGCCTATGCTCACGAGTAGTTCCAACTACTCGACTTGTACCGAATCCTACTCTATCTTAGCTTGGCAGTAGCTAACGGGGTTTGCACTCCTAAACCCAACCCATGGTTTTCTTGGCTATGCATTTGGATTTCCAAACAAGACTCTAATGCAAGGAAAAAGAAAGTGATAATCAAAGAAAATGCTCAAAACAATAAAAATTTGTAAAAAGGTTAATGCAAACCGGAGCTTGACTTGCTGCTCTTGGTCGTAGGCTAGCTGCTCCTCCGGAGTAACAAAGTCTAGGAATTCAGGTTCCTCCTCGACCTTAGCGACTACATGATATAAGAAGTATATGTATTAATTTAAATGCATTTGTATTAAGTTTGAACTTGTGAAGTTTATAAGTCCCAATAGAAAGACACAATGACTCTGAAATTTTTACTGTGGCTTGGTTACAAACTAAACAGAGACTTGGTCAAGTTTTAGATGCAGCACAGCTAAATTGAGCCCTGCACAAATAATTAGGTCCTTAACCTTGATTGGAACTCTTAGGGTGTTCTAGGGATTTTAATGGAACAAGCCATGACTTTCTGAAAACTAGATTTTCAGAGGGTTCTAATGGAGTTGGTCTCACCTAACTTGAAGGTTCCTAACTAAAGATATGAGCTACACAATTTCAGAGAAAATTCTGAAAATGTTTCTGAACATTTTCTATTTTCTCTGGAACAGTTTCACTGATCACACCATTAGGTTGAGCAAATGAGCTCAAATGGATCTGAAATTTTTATGGTAGTTCTGGGATATTTTGGTGAACACCCCCAGAAAAAATTCAGAATTTTCCTCCAAGGGATTCTCCAGTTAAAATTCCAAACAGTTTAAATTTGAGGAATTAATTCTGGAGCAATAAGTATTTTCATGAAGTGAAACTTGATTTATTGGAAAGTACTCAGAGAGCTGAATCCAAAAAAATTTGGTTCACTCGATTTGGAGTTCCCTAGCCCAAGTTATGAGGATTTGAAGTTTGAATGAAATCTGAAAATCAGGGAAAAGTTTAAACTTGCGGGTGGGCCACGGGGACACGTGTTGCGCACTGAGGCGTCGGCACACCGGGGTCTACGGGGTTCCTGCGCGCCAGCACAACGGATCCCAGCCGCACCTGATCCCGATTTGAATTTTTAAGTCGCTGATGGCCGGGCCCCGCGTCTTCTTCTTCCTCCCGACGCTCCCTCGCGCCCGCGCCGCCTCCCTCGCCGGAGCAGACCCGCAGCTCGCCGGATTGCCGCTGCCGGCTATCTCACGGTCTGAAACTCGCCGCCAGGGGGTTATCGACGTTAAGGAACATGCCTGTGGGGTCAGTTCGAGCTGGCGGCGACCGGAAATAACCCGGCGACGTGCGGCAGCCTCGGTTGAGGTTCGGCGCCGTCGGCCATGGGTTCTAACCCGCCAAGACCTCGAACAATTAGTTCTACAGCATCAGTACACCTCTAGGAAGCTCGACAAGGTTTAAAAGGTGTTCAAAGATGGCGGCAAGTTGGTCGGCACCGTGTGACCGATCGTGCCCGCCATGAACGTCCTCGATCGAGCTCAAAATTCGTCACTCCTAGTCGGTTTCATAACACCGGATGCAGAAAGTAAATTGATCGCCGGCTAGTCCAGCGCCTATGTGCAAGATTTGATAACTTAAGAAGGATCATAGAGTGGGAATTCGAAGGCTCCGTACCGGAAGGTCGGTTTAAGACCGCCGGAGCAAAATCTGGAAATTCGTAGCGGATTCTTCACGGTTTACTTCAAGGCTTGGAGGAGAAAAACACGGTGGTCGCGCGCTCCTGTTGCCGCTCTTGCTGGACCGTGAAAGCCCATGTGGAACGCTGTCCACGTGAGACCGATCGCCGTTCTTCAGCTCAGTCGCGGCGGTCGTCATTGATCACGGGAACGGGAGCCGAAACCCGGTTCTTCAGGCGTTGGGAGGGTGGTGCTTGAGCTCAGCGTGCTGCCTAGCAACTCAGGGGAACGAGGGTGCGATTGTTTTCTTCGTTTTCCCGATCGGCCGAGAGCTCAGAGGAAGAAAAATGGCGCTGCTCGATGTCGCCCGCGAGGAGATAAAAGCAACCGGTTTTCGCTCGGGCTGAGGCGGTGACGGTCGCGTGGGGGCACGAGAAGGCCGCCCTGGGCGCCAGCGCGTGAAGGGGGAAGCAGCGGGTGGCGCCGGTTCCTTCTCGGTGGCACACCCGGCAGCTGCTCGGTGGAATTTCCCACCGAGGCTGTGACTTTGTGTGCAAGTCTTCCCTCTTAGCTCTATGACATGTGGGTCCCACCTTCAATTTTAACCTCTGAACTTAACTCCAATTTAGTGTTGTAAACAGTAGTTCCCACAAAGGCCCTGGTGATTTGAATTATCAACCTTTGAGCCATTTGAATTGGTTAGAATTCAAATTAAGTTTGGTTTGGATAAATTTCAGCACATGTTCAGTTTGAAATTCAAATAAAGTTTGAATTTGCCCCACTTAGCTCATGTCAAGATCAGCTCCAAGTGGAGTGAAAATTGATGTGTGAGCAAACAAAAATGTGCTGAGTAAGAATATGTCTCCCACTTTTGAATTCATAGGATAAAAACTGTTTGAATTTAAATGTAGTTTCAAACTGCCCTCTTTCTAGCTATGCCCAAATTGACCTCAAAAGGTTTTGAACTTGGGTGAAACATGGCATGGACATTACTAGTAATGTGTAGGAGTTTTTCATATGTCCAGCCCCTATATATTACATGTGCGAAATACCACTTTTGCAATATTTGAGTTTGTTCTCTAATGAGTATGTTGATGGTGGTTACTTGCTCTTAAAATGTGTTCATCAACATGCTTCAAATGAGGTGTGTGTGTGTGGTGATGAACACTTCAAGCATGTGTCAAAACTGAGGCCCTTACATTCCTCCCCCTTGAAAGAATCTCGTCCCGAGATTATAAGGTGAAAATGAGAGAGAGGGCGGTGGAAAATTACCGGATATGCGACGTGAAAAAGTTGGGGTAGTTAGCGCGAAGAAATCCTTCGCCCTCCCATGTCGCTTCGTCCACGGAGTGATTACTCCATAGAACTTTGTAGAACCACAACGTGCGGTTGCGTGTGGCTCGGGCCTTCTCGTCAATGATCTGAACCGGTTCCTCCAGATAGGTGAGATCCGGTTGCAGTTCTTCAATGTCCTCCAGCTGAACGGTTGTAGATAGCTTAAGACACTTCCTCAGCTGGGAAATGTGAAAGACGTCGTGCACACCGGAAAGTGCTTCCGGTAATTTCAGCCGGTATGCTACTGATCCACATCTTTCGGTAATCTGGAATGGACCGATGAATCGGGGTGCTAACTTTCCTCTCACCCCAAATCTGTTTACGCCCTTCATTGGAGACACACGTAGGTATACGTGATCCCCGACTTCGAATTGTAATGGGCGTCTTCTCCAGTCCGCATACTGTTTCTGCCGGGATTGGGCGGCTTTTAGGTTCGGTTGAATCAGTCGAACCTTTTCTTCCGCATTGTTGACCAGGTCAATCCCGAAGGTAACCCTTTCGCCAGACTCACACCAATTCAGTGGTGTGCGGCATTTCCTCCCGTATAGCGCCTCATAAGGCGCCATCTTAATGCTGGCTTGGTACCCATTGTTGTACGAGAACTCGGCTAACGGCAAGTGATCATCCCAATTCTTGCCGTGGTTGATAGCGCAAGCTCGTAGCATGTATTCTAAGATCTGATTCACCCGCTCGGTTTGCCCATCCGTCTGTGGGTGGTACGCTGAACTACGGATCAGCTTCGTCCCCAAGGCAGCGTGTAGCTGCTCCCAAAAATGGGACACAAATAAAGTGCCCCGATCCGATATGATGGTACGGGGTACGCCGTACAAGCATAGGATCCGTGAGATGTACAGTTCAGCGTACTTGTTGGCGTTGTAGTTGGTGTTGACTGGGATGAAATGGGCAACTTTGGTGAGCCGGTCGACGATCACCCACACAGAATCATGTTTCTAAAAGGTGGTGGGTAAACCGACGATGAAGTCTATGCTCACATCTTCCCACTTCCAGGCAGGAACGCCCAGTGCAAGTACCACGGCAGCGAGCTCCAAGTTGTGAGTTGGATAATTCTGCTTATGGTTTCTAAGCTGCCGTGACCCATACACGACCACCTTTCGGTCTTGCATCAGCACACATCCGAGCCCAATGCCGGATGCATCGCAGTACACATCGAACGGTTTTGTTGTGTCTGGCTGCGCCAAAACCGGTGCTGATGTTAGGTGCTTGACTAAAGCCTTGAATGCTGCTTCACATGCCGGACTCCAAACATATTTGGTAGCCTTCTTCAGCAGCTCCGTCATCGGCTTGGCAATCTTTGAGAAATTTTGTATGAACCTCCGATAATATCCCGCGAGTCCGAGGAAACTCCGTACCTCATGAACAGTTCTCGGGGATTTCAAATTCAGCACTTGAGTGATCTTGCTCGGGTCTACAGCGATACCCTCCGCTGAGATGATATACCCGAGGAAAGGCACTTGCGATATCCAAAACTCGCATTTGCTGAATTTTGCGTATAACTTGTGATCCCGCAGCCGTTGCAAGACTATATGCAGATGTTTCTTGTGATCTTCCTCCGACTTGGAATATACTAGGATGTCGTCGATGAAGACCACGACAAACTTGTCCAGCTCCGGCATGAATACCGAGTTCATTAAGTACATGAAGTGAGCTGGAGCATTGGTGAGGCCGAAGGACATGACCAGGTACTCATAAAGTCCGTACCTCATCGAGAAAGCCGTCTTCGGAATGTCCTCAGCCCTGATTTTAGTCTGATGGTACCCGGATCTTAAATCCATCTTGGAAAAGATCTTTGCTTCGACCAACTGATCAAACAACATGTCGATCCGTGGCTTGCCTGTTTTGCAGGGTAGCCGTATATAATCAGTTAGTGATCCTTGCTGATCGACCCTTGATTCTCCAGAGTCTGATCCACTTCAATGAATCGCTCCTTCGAATCCCCTTCGTTGTGATTCCTATTGAAATGCATATGCACAATTTTTATATTGAAATGGAAAGAAATTAAAGACTGGATTTTTTAAGAACAGAGACGGTGTGGAAATGCCAAGAATGGCTTGGTTTGCCTCTGTTGTGCAAAGAAATATGAATGAACTAAACTTGTCTTAGTGTTTTAGTTTCTAACTAACTAAGTTTCCTAATGACCATAAGAGGTGTGCTGAAAAGAATTGAATGCAACTGAAGAACAAGAACTCCAATGGCTTCAAAACTTTTACGGAATGTTCTATACTAGCCCGAAATTTAGCTCGCCAAATTGCAGCTAATGTTGATGCAAATTATGTCTACCATAATTCCCACAAGAGTCTTATATATTTTCTCACATACATAAGTATGGTAGAACAAGAACAGGGACTTCTAGGACTCAACTTGAGCTGATAATTTACATGTGAGTTCCTGGTCACATGAAAGTGATTTGATCCAAAATTCAGACCTTTTACTTGAGCAGTTCCTCCAGAACAATTCCTTAAGCATTTCCACTAAGAAGAATTAATTCTGAAGTAATGTACATTTTCATGCCCAATTAAGTGAACTAAAATTAAAGTAGGTCTCCTAGAGTATGTCTGAATATTCCTATGATTTTTGGAGCTATGAATTGCCTAGAATAGATTTTACAAGTGGGCAATATTTTCTGAAAATGTTTCTGGACACTTATGAACACAGCAGCTTGTATTTAGAAACTTTCTACTCAAATGATCTTCAAGTGAGCTGAAAATTTGCTAGAAGGTCAACAATATCCTAAAGAATATCCTGGAAAAAATTTGAGGATTTTTGGATGAACCAAACTCCCTCAATAATTCTTTTTCAGAAAACCTTCAAAGAATTTTCGAGCATTTAATTTTGGCTTTCATACAAATTGGGGATCATATTTGGATATATCTTTGCAAAATGAATTCAACTAAATTTTAATGACTCAATTTGGAGATTCCTACACAAAGATATGATTTTCCAAAGTTGGAACACAATCTGGAATTGTTTTCCTATTGAAATTCGACTGGGCCCACGTGTTTAAACTCCAGCCACTGGAATTGAAGCCACAACGGGCCACCGGGTTCCAGCGCACAGCAGCAGGAGATCCCCGAGCCACAGCCGATCAGACATTTAAATTTTCGGTCGCTGACAGCTGGAACCATCAGCTTTCTTCTTCCTCCTGCCGCCCCTTCGCGCGCGCGCTGCTCAGCTCGCTGTCCCGACTCCGGAGTTCGTAGGTTCACTGTTTCCGGCCGCCTTCCGGGCTGAGGCTTGCCACCAGTGAGTTTGGGACGTCGAGGAACACACCGGTGGGGTTTGCTAGGGCTGCAGGTGCTCGGAAAACAGTCGGTGACGTGCGGCGTCCTCGGGTGCACTTCAGCGCCGTCGGCCGGCCGACCTAGCCCGCCAAACAAGCGACCAACACGCTCTACAGCACCAGGGAAGCTTAGGGAAGATCGACAAGGCCTCGAACTAGCTCGGAAAATGGCGGCAAAGAAGGTTTCACCGTGTGCCCACGTTGTTGCGCTGAAGAAGCACTCGGAAACATTCAAAATCCACCGCCCTGAGGTGATTTCATGCTAGGGTTTCTGAAGATAAAATGACCGCCGGCTAGTCCAGCTCGTGTGTGCAACGTTTGACGATCTACAGAGGATCGACGAGTAAGAATTTCGGAGGTTATTACCGGAACATCGGTTTGAAGCCTTCGGGACAAAATTCCTGAATTCACCTGCGAGATCTCACGACGTGGCTTGAGCTTCGGGTGAAAGCAGAGTGGAGTTCGTGTCCTCCTTTTGCCGCCCTTGCTCGTCTGTGAAACACGCTGTGGCGAACTGGCCACGAGCGCCCGATCACCTGTTCACTTTAGGTCGCCGTGGATGAAGCCGTTCACGGGGAAAGGAGGCCGGAGCTCGCTAGCTTTTGGGTCGGGGAGGTGAGCAACGGGTGTGCCGTGCTGTTATGCAGCTCATGAGCAGTGGGCGCGAGTGTTTTCCCGGTTTCCTGGTTGCTCCCGAGGCACGGCGGTGAGAGAGGAGCTCTGTTCGTGTTCTGCTCACGAGGAGGTAGCGAAGAGCACTTTGCTTTGGTCAGGGAGGAGGAGATCACGTTGAGCCGAAGGGAACCACTCAGACGGTGCCAGCGATTAGGAGAGGGGAGCGGGAGGTGGAGGCAGCTGTTCTCTTGGTGGCACACGATGAGGTCCCGGTTGTTCGAGTGAAAGTACAGAGAGTCTCGGTTGCTTTATTCAAGTCTCAATTTTCTGCTCAATGACATGTGAGTCCCCCACTTTCCTCCTCTCCAAAAGATCTCCTCATGTCAATCTGTTCCATTCAAAAGTTTTGAATTTGAAAAGTGGGCTAGCAATTGAATTCATCAAATTCAGTTTGAATTTGAATAGGAACTTTGAATTCGGTTGGAATTTGAAAATGCTTCCATTTAATTCCTTTTTGAGCGGACCCTACAATGACAAGTTTATCACCCTAGTTTCCTCCATTCAAAACTATATGGCTGCATGAATATTCAAAGTTTTTGGCCACAATTTGTGTGAACTCTGAATTTGAAATCTGATTTTTAATCTTTCATGCGAAGAGGTATTTAAATCCTTGTTGGTTCAGCACCTTTAAATGAAAACGTGAGCCTCTTTTTGGATGAACATCCATGTAGCACTTTGCATAAGAAAAGTTTTAGCAAGTCCTATTTTTCAAGAATTTGCCACACATATGAATTCAAACTTCGATTTTATTCATATACATTTTTGGGACTTTTACATTAAAAAATTTGGGTGTTACAACTCTACCCCCTTAAAATGAATCTCGACCACGGGATTCAAAAACTCAAAGGGGAATAGATTCGGAAACTATGACTTGAGTTCGTCTTCTCTTTCCCAAGTGGCTTCTTCCTCTAAATGATGTTTCCACTACACTTTGCACATACGAATCCTCTTGTTCCTCGTGATGTGTTCCATTGTCTCAAGAATTTTAACCGGGGTACTATGTATACGAAAGGTCTTCTTGTACGTCCAACTCATTCATCGGCAACTTTTCCTCTGTTGTTCTCAAAAATTTCTTGAGTCGTGATACATGTAACACGTCATGCACATATGATAGACGAGGGGGTAATTAAAAACGATATGCAACTTTTCCCTTTCGCTGTAGAATCTGGAAGGGTCCGATGTACCGAGGTGCTAGTTTTATGTTCATTAAGTCGACGAAGTCCTCTAATAGGAGACACTTTGTGGTATACATAGTCTCCTACTTCAAAGGTTAATTCTCGTCGTCTTGTAACCGCATAGCTTTTCTGTCGGATCTTAGCTACTTTCAAATTGTTGTGGATTTCTTTTACTTTTCTCTCAGCATCTCGTAACACATCTGGCCCAAACACCTGACTCTCTCTTGTTTGATCCTAGAAAAGAGGAGTCCAACATTTTCTCCCATATAACGCCTCAAAAGGAGACATCTTCATGCTAGCCCGGTAATTGTTGTTATAGGAGAACTCTACATAGGGTAAATTTTTGTCCCAACTTCTGTTAGTCTTGAGTGCACATGCTCTTAGCATGTCCTCGATGATTTGATTTGTTATTTCCGTCTGCCCGTTAGTCTGTGGGTGATATGCTGAACTGAAATTGAGACGGGTCCCCATGGATTCATGTAATTTCTGCCAGAATCTTCAGGTAAATTGTGTTCCTCGATCTGACACTATCTTCTTAGGCATCCCGTGGAAACACACGATTCTGGACATGTACAATTCAACCAATTTGGAGCCTTGGTTAATTGATCGACTAGTAACCATATCAAATCATATCCCTATTGGGTTCTAGGCATCTCGGCCTACTATGAAATCCATGCTTATCTGTTCCCATTTCCATTCAGGAACTTTGAGTGGCTGCAATAATCCTGCAGGCCGTTGATGCTCTGCTTTTACTAATTACATGTGTCACATAAAGCCACATGTTCAGCGACATCTCGCTTCATGCCATACCACCAGTACCTATTTTTAAGATCCTGATACATCTTAGTACTCCCAGGATGAATAGAGTAGTTAGAATCATGAGCTTCTCTCAAGATCAATTCAGGAATTTTCTTCACATCATCTGGCACAATCTCCTGTAGTTTCATCGTAGTTCTTAGGAGTAGCTCGTAGTTTGTAGTTCTTTGTTGCTTTGCCGAGTAAAGCATCTGGGATCTCTCCACGTAAGTAAGACTTACCATGTTCCTGCCTCAGGAACCACGGTTTCATCTAAGTTTCAGTGAATAACGCCAAAACCATCTACCAAAGGCCACTACGAAGATCTGTTAGCCAACAGGAGGCGTCGGTTTCTGGGCAATGGGCCATGCCATCAGGCCAAATCAGCGCCACTAGGCAGAAACCGCATGCCAGGGCCAGCTACATCGAAGTGCATGAGACCGCTGAGGTCCTGCAGTTTTTCACAAACAGTGGCTCTCCTGCAGATCTAGAATCTGATTAGTCTAATTAATCATTGATTTATGTTTCGATAATTTTTATAGTCAATCAAATTAATAGATTTCTGTTGTGGGGATTTAGATGAATTTTGGCAAAATTGCAAGAATTTTGAAATTAATAGATGTCGTTTTTTATGTTTAGTGTAACACTCCAAAACTTAAAATGCACACCTCTGAAATTTTGAGGAATGTAAATTTCCAATTCAAACGTGAATGTAACTCAAATCAGTGAAAAGCCATCCAAATTTTGAAACTTTTGCATGTAAACTAAATGAAATAAAAACCTCACCTGAAATGATGTCAATTTACGGATTTATTGCATTTCCTCATGAAAGTTTCTAATTTGGTTAGGTATTTACTTAATTAAATACATTGATCAATGAGAGATTACAATTAAAAAATTCAATTTAAATTTAAAGTTTTCTTCAGTAATATAAAATCTTTTAATGGATGACCGCTATGCAAATGTTTGCCATTTTTCATGCTTCTTAGTATTTATTTTTGAACGTAGAAAATGAAGGCAGAAATAAATTCAGGAAAATGAAAATCCTCATTGAGCCCACCAGTCAGTGACTTCCTTCACCTCTTTCTTCCCTGGGGCAGCCGCCTACCTGCCCACCATACTGGCTTCCCGAGTGAGGCGAACACCAAAGATAAGACCCATCACTCGGCGATGTCGTCTTTTTCTCGGTCACTCCACCCCCTCATTTTCTCATCACACACAGCCGAACTCCTGAGTGCCACCATTGCCGTAGGGCGCCGACCTTTTTGCACCATACCAATGCAACCCCCACCGCAGCCTAGACCAAAGACGGGTGCGCGTGCATCCTTGCTTTGCCAGCCAGAAGCGACCGAGTCCCATTTTCTCCTTCAAGTAGCGTGCATTCTAGTAGTGGGTATGAACTTAAAATCATGCCACCAATGTATTTTTATCAGAAAATTTATTGGATACGTGCAATGTCTTGTACCACATAACATTCCAGATTGACAATAAAGACGTGCATAATCATAGATTCCAATATACTATCCTGTGTAAGACCAATCAAAATATGTTATTCTCTCTAATCTCATACAGGCTAGGAGTTGCAATTCCAACGCTATTTACGCCGGTGGCGGGTCGCTGTCATGGGAGCTTCCCTCAAAACAGTGAAGTAATCCGTGCTCATGTAGGTCCGTGGAGGTGGCGGCGGATCGCTGGTAATAAGGTCTGGTCCTGTAGGAACCTTCCTCAGCACCGAGAAATCCCCCCTTGGAACATTGAAGTCATCCGTACTCACATGAGTCAATGGAGGCGGCGGCGGATCGCTGGTAATAGGGTCTGGTCCTGTAGGAACCTGCCTTAGCACCGAGAAGGCCCCCCTCAGGATAGCGAGGTCATCCGTACTCACATGACCCGTGGACAGTGGCAGCGGATCGCTGGTAATGGGGTCTGGTCATTTGGGAACCTTCCTCAGCACTTAGAAGGCCCCAATGCTCAGCAGTGGTGGTGGTGAGCGGCGAGCTGACGGCATGGATGGGAGCATGAGCTGCAGCAGGAACGGAGCCAAGAGTAACGCAATAGTGTTTTTGTTTGACCCCAAAACAATTATGGCTAGGTTAGGCTTTTTATACTGCTGCTACCACACTCTCCTGTTCTTCTCTGGCCTATTGTGTCGTTCAAGTGGTAGCATTTATAGGACCACGCTCTGGCCATAAGGCATTGTGCGGGCTAATAAAATCATATATAGCAGTATATCCCAACACCATAGATACTCTAATCCTTTACGTATTTCCAAATTGCAGCACAATATTGTGATCAAAGTCATTATGTAGCATACTGATGATTAGTTATTGTGGAATTATGGTGGCCTCTAATGCCTTACCTATTTCCATATTCAGACACATTAACCGAAATTTATGTCCGAGAGATGAATATCGCGAAACTGCTGGTTAAGTTGTTTTGATTTGTGGTTACACGATTTCTAGAAAATGTAATCATATATATTGAGGGGGATTCTTAGCAGCAACTATTTAATTACTTACTATAGTTGTCTATTTCGTATGGAGTTTTTCCTTTGAAAAAGTTTGATATATACTCCCTTAAACTACGCCCAACGTTCACATAACATCCTATACTAATTTTGTTTCAGTTATACTACTGATCTATTGCACCAGTTCTTAATACACCTTTATTTGCTACTCTAGCTAATAAAATTTTGATGACATGTGTAATTGTTTGACTGACTAATCCGCTATGTACGGTGTGCAACGTGGCAAGCATTCCATGCTTGCAATTTGATAAAAGGGAAAGCTAGGAGGTGTTTGGTATTGGGGCAATCGGCTTGGGTCATCAGACTGAAACGGCACCACTAGGCAGAGACCGCGTGCAAGGCAAGCTTCATCGATAGAGTGGATGAGACCGCTGAGGTCCTTCAGTTTTTCACAGACAGGGGCTCTCCTGCAGATCTAGACTCTGATTAATATAATTAACCAGTAGTTTATGATTCAAGAATTTTTGTAGTTAATAAAAATAAGGGATTCCTGTTTTGGGGATTTCTATTAATTTTCAGCAAATTGCAAGAATTTTTAAATTAACCAAGGTCTTTTTTATGTTTAATGTAACACTACAAAATTTAAAATGCACATATCTAATATCATGAGGAATTTAAATTTCAAATTAAAATATGAATGTAACTCAAATTAGTTAAAAGCCGTCCATATTTCGAAACTTTTGCATGTGAAGTACATGAAATGAAAACCTCAACTGAAATCATATCAATTTAGTGATTTATTACATTTCCCCATAAAAATTTCTAAATTGTTTAGGTATTTTCTTAAATACATTGATCAATGAGAGAAATTACAATTCAAAAATTTCAAATTTAAATTTAATGTTTTCTTCAGTAATATAATTTTTTTATAATGGAAGACCGCTCTGCAAATGTTTACCACTTTTCGTGCTTCTTAGTATTTATTTTTGAATTTAGAAAGTGAAGGCATAAATAAATTTAGTAAAATGAAAATCCTCATTGAGCCGACCTGGCTGTGACTGACTTCACCTTCTACTTCCTGGGGGCAGCCGCCTACCAGTCGACCATAGTGGCTGCCAGAGTGAGGCGAAGACCAAAGATAAGACCCATCACTCGGCGAACTCGTCTTTTTCTCGGTCGTTCCATCCCCATCATTTTCTTGTGACACACAGCCAAACTCCTGAGAGCCACCATTACTGCAGGGCGCTGACCTCTTCGCACCATACTATTGCCACCCCCACCACATCCAAGACCAAAGATGGATGCGTGCATCCTCGCTTGGCTACCCAGAAGCGACCAAGTCCCATTTTCTTCTTCGTGTAGTGTGCATCCTAGTAGTGGGTATGAACTTAAATCACACCGCCAATGTAGTTTCTATCAGAAAATTTATTGGATACGTCCAAATTCTTGTACCACATAAAACTCCAGATTGACAATAAAGACAGGCATAACCGCAGACTCCAATATACTATCCAGTGTAAGGCCCATCAAAATATGTTATTCTCCCTAATTTCATACAGGCCGGGAGTTGCAATTTCATGGCTATTTACGCTGGGGGTGGGGTCGCTGTTATGGGAGCTTCCCTCGCAACAGTGAACTCGTCTGTGCTAGTGTAAGTCAATGGAGGTGGCGGTGGATCGCTGGTAATAAGGTCTGGTCCTGTAGGAACCTTCCTCAGCACCGAGAGATCCCCCCTTGGAACATTGAAGTCATCCATACTCACATTAGTCGATGGAGGCGGTGGCGGATCACTGGTAATAGGGTCTGGTCCTGTGGGAACCTTCCTCAGCACCGAGAAGGCCCCCCTCAGGACAGCGAGATCATCCGTACTCACATGACCCGGTGGAGGTGCCGGCGGATCGCTGGTAATAGGGTCTGGTCCGGTGGAAACCTTCCTCAGAACTGAGAAGGCCCCCATGCTTATCAGTGGTGGTGGTGAGCGGCGAGCTGACGCGATGGATGGGAGCATGAGCTGCAGCAGGAACAGAGCCAAGAGCACCGCAATAGTGTTTTTGTTTGACTCCATAACAATTCTGGCAAGGTAAGGCTTTTCTATAGTGCTGCAACCACACTCTCCTGTTCTTCTATGGCCTATTGTGTCATTCAATTTGTAGCATTTATAGGACCGCGCTCTGGCCATAAGGCACTGTGCGGGCTAACAAAATCATATATGGCAGTATATCCCAACACTAAGGCTCATTTGATGTAAGAAATAATATAGATACTCTAATCCTTTACGTATTTCCAAATTGCAGCACAATATTGTGATTAGAGTCATCATGTAGCATAATGATGATTAGTTATTGAGGAATTATGGTGGCCTCTAATGCCTTACCTATTTCCATATTCAGGCACATTAACTGAAATTTATGTCTGAGAGATGAAATCGCGAAACTGCTGGTTAAGTTGTCTTGATTTGTGGTTACACGATTTCTAGAAAATGTAATCATATATATTGAGGGGGTTTTTAGCAGCAACTATTTAATTACTTACTATAGTGGTCTATTTCATATGGAGTTTTTTCCTTTGAAAAAGTTTGTTTTACTCTCTTAAACTACGCCCAACGTTCACATAACATCCTATACTAATTTTTGTTTCGCTTATCCTCCTGATCGGTTGCACCAGTTCTTCTAATACCATTTTGATGACATGTGTGATTGTTTGACTGACTAATCCGCTATGTACGGTGTGCAACGTGCAAGCATTCCGTGCTTGCAATTTGATAAAAGGGAAAGATACGAGGTGCTTGCCATTTGATAAAAGGGAAAGATACGAGGTGGTTTGTTTTGGGGCAATGGGCTCGGGTCATCAGACGGAAACGGCGGCACTAGGCAGAGACCGCGTGCCAGGCCAGCTTCATCGGTAGAGTGGATGAGACCGCTGAGGTCCTTAAGTTTTTCACAGATAGGGGCTGTTCTGCATATCTAGACTCTGATTAATGTAATTAATCAGTGGTTTATGTTCCAAGAATTTTTGTAGTCAATAAAATTAAGGGACTTCTGTTGTGGGGTTTAGATGAATTTTGACAAAATTGCAAGAATATTTAAATTAACCGAGGTTGTTTTTTTATGTTTAGTGTAACACTCCAAAATTTAAAATGCACACCTCTGATATCATGAGAAATTTAAATTTCAAATTCAAATATGAATGTAACTCACATAAGTTAAAAGCCGTCCAAATTTTGAAACTTTTGCATGTAAAGTACATGAAATGAAAACATAACCTGAAATGATATCAATTAAGGGATTTATTACATTTCCCCATGAAAGTTTCTAAATTGTTTAGGTATTTTCTTAATTAAATACATTGATCAATGAGAAAAATTACAATTCAAAAAATTCAAATTTAAATTTAGTGTTTTCTTCAGTAATATAATAAATTTTTAATGGAAGACCGCTTTGCAAATGTTACCTTTTTTCGTGCTTCTTAGTATTTGTTTTTGAACTCAGAAAGTGAAGGCAGAAATAAATTCAGGAAAATGAAAATCCTCATTGAGCCCACATGTGAGTTCCTTCACCTTCTTCCCTGGGGCAGCCGCCTACCCGCCCACCATAGTGGCTGCCCGAGTGAGGCGAAGACCAAAGATAAGATCCATCACTCAGTGAGGTCATCTTTTTCTCGGTCACTCCATCCCCCTCATTTTCTCGTGACACACAGCCGAACGCCGGAGCACCACCATTGCCAAAGGGCGCCGACCTCTTCGCACCATACCACCATTGCCACCACCACCGCAGCCGAGACCAAAGCTGGGCACGAGCGCATCCTTGGTTTGTCACCTAGAAGTGACCGAGTCCAATGTTCCCCTTCGAGTAGCGTGCATTCAAGTAGTGGGTATGACTTTAAACCACACCACCAATGTATTTTGTATCAGAAAATATATTGGATACATGCAAAGTCTTGTACCACATAACATTCCAGATTAACAATTAAAGACAGGCATAACCATAGATTCCAATATACTATCCAGTGTAAGACCCATCAAAATATGTTATTCTCTCAACTCATACAGGCTGGGCCATGGCTATTTACGCCGGTGGCGGGCTCGCTGTCATCGGAGCTTCCCTCAGAACATTGAAGTCATCCGTGCTCGTGTAAATCGATGGAGGTGACGGAGGATGGATCGCTGGTAATAGGGTCTGGTCCTGTAGGAACCTTTCTCAGCACCGAGAAATCCCCCCTTTGAACATTGAAGTCATCCGTACTCACATGAGTCGATGGAGGCGGCGGCGAATCACTGGTAATAGGGTCTGTTCCTGTGGGAACCTTTCTCAGCACCGAGAAGGCCCCCTTCGGACAGCAAGGTCATCCGTACTCACATGACCCGGTGGAGGTGGTGGCGGATCGCTGGTAATAGGGTCTGGTCCAGTGGGAACCTTCCTAAGCATTGAGAAGGCCCCCATGCTCAGCAGTAGTGGTGGTGAGCGGCGAGCTGACGCCATGTATGGGAGCATGAGCTACAGCAGGAACAGAGCCAACGGCACCGCAATAGTGTTTTTGTTTCACTCCATAAAAATTCTGGCCAGGTAAGGCTTTCTATAGTGCTGCAACCACACTCTTCTGTTTCTTCTATGGCCTATTGTGTCATTCAAGTGGTAGCATTTATAGGACCGTGCTCTAGCCATATGGCACTGTGCGGGCTAACAAAATCATATATGACAGTGTATACCAACACTAAGGCTCATTACATGTAAGAAATAATATAGATACTCTAATCGTTTACGTATTTCCAAATTGCAGCACAATATTGTTATCAAAGTCATCATGTAGCATACTGATGATTAGTTATTGTGGAATTATGGTGGCCTCTAATGCCTTACCTATTTCCATATTCAGGCACATTAACCGAAATATATGTCTGAGAGATGAATATCGCAAATTGTTGGTTCAGTTGTTTTGATTTGTGGTTACATGATCTCTAGAAAATGTAATCATATATATTGAGGGGGATTTTTAGCAGCAACTATTTAATTACTTATTATAGTGATTTATTTCATATGGAGTTTTTCCTTTCAAAAAGTTTGATTTACTCCCTTAAACTACGCCCAACGTTCACATAACATCCTATACTAATTTTTGTTTCGCTTACCTTCCTGATCTGTTACACCAGTTCTTAATACACCTTTATTTACTACTCTAATACCATTTTGATGACATGTGTAATTGTTTGACTGACTAATCCGCTATGTACGTTGTGCAACGTGGCAAGCATTCTGTGCTTGCAATTTGATAAAAGGGAAAGCTAGTTGGTGGTGGGTTTTGGGGCAATGGGCTAGGGTTATCAGACCGAAATGGCGCCATTAGGCAGATACCGCGTGCCAGGCCAGCTTCATCGATAGAGTGGATGAGACCGCTGAGGTCCTTAAGTTTTTCACAGACAGGGGCTCTCCTGCAGATCTAGACTCTGATTAATATAATTAATCAGTGCTTTATGTTTCAAGAATTCCTGTAGTCAATAAAATTAAGAGATTCCGCTGTGGGGATTTAGATGAATTTCGACCATATTAAAAAAGGGCATACCCAGTGCTGAAAGCTCCCACACGTTTTGGGGTCTGGGGAATGGACTTTCGACCATATTGCAAGAAATTTTAAATTAACAAAGGTCGTTTATATGTTTAGTGTAACACTCCAAAATTTAAAATGCACGCCTCTAATATCATGAGGAATTTAAATTTCAAATTTAAATATGAATGTAACTCAAGTCGGTGAAAAGCCGTTGATATTTTGAAACGTTTGCATGTAAAGTACATGAAATGAAATTCTCACCTGAAATGATATCTATTTAGGGATTTATTACATTTCCCAATTAAAGTTTCTAAATTGTTTAGGTATTTTCTTAATTAAATATATTGTTCAATGTGAGACATTACTGTTCAATAAATTCAAATTTAAATTTAAAGTTTTCTTCAGTAATATACAAATTTTACAATGAAAGACCGCTCTGCAAATGTTTACCATTTTTAGTGCTTCTTTGTATTTATTTTTGAATTTAGAAAGTGAATGCAGAAATAAATTCAGGAAAATGGAAATCCTCAATGAGCCCACCTGTCAGTGACTGCCTTCACCTTCTTCTTCCTAGGGCAGCCGCCTACCCGTCCACCATAGTGGCTGCCAGAGTGAGGTGAAGACCAAAGATAAGACCCATCACTCGGCGAGCTCGACTTTTTCTCGGTCGCTCCATCCCCATCATTTTCTCGTGACACACAGCCAGACTCCTGAGCGCCACCATTGCCGCAGGGCGCGGACCTCTTCGCACCATACTATTGCCACCCCCACCACAGCCGAGACCAAGATGGATGCGCGCATCCTCGCTTGGCCCCCCAGAAGTGACTTCGTCTTCTAGTAGCGTGCATTCTAGTAGTGAGTATGAACTTAAGTCACACCACCAAAATGTATTTTGTATCAGAAAATTTATTGGATACGTACAAATTCTTGTACCACATAACACTCTAGGTTGACAATAAAGACAGGCATAACCGCAGACTACAATATACTATCAAGTGTAAAACCCATCAAAATATGTTATTCTCTCTAATCTCATACAGCTCGGGAGTTGCAATTCCATGGCTATTTAAGCTGGTTGTGTGGTCGCAGTCATGGGAGCTTCCCGTAGAAGAGTGATGTCGTCCGTGCTCATGTAAGTCGATGGAGGTGGAGGCGGATCGCTCGTAATAGGGTCTGGTCCTGTAGGAACCTACCTAAGCACCATGAAATCCCCCCTTGGAACATTGGAGTCATCCGTACTCACATGAGTCGTTGGAGGCGGCGGTGGATCACTGGTAACAGGGTCTGGTCCTGTGGGAACCTTCCTCAGCACCGAGAAGGCCCCCCTCAGGACAGCGAGGTCATCCATACTCACATGACCCGGTGGAGGTGGCGGTGGCTAGCTGGTAATATGGTCTGGTCCAGTGGAAACCTTTCTCAGCACTGAGAAGGCCCCCATGCTTAGCAGTGGTGGTGGTGAGCGGCGAGCTGACGCCATGAATGGGAGCATGAGCTGCAGCAGGAACAGAGCCAAGAGCACCGCAATAGTGTTTTTGTTTAACTCCATAACAATTCTAGCTAGGTAAGGCTTTCTATGGTGTTGCAACCATACTCTCCTGTTCTTCTATGGCCTATTGTGTCATTCAAGTGGTAGCATTTATAGACCGCGCTCTGGCAATAAGGCACTGTGCGGTCTAACAAAATCATATATGGCAGTATATCCCAACACTAATGCTCATTACATTTAAGAAATAATATAGATACCCTAATCCTTCACATATTTCCAAATTGCAGCGCAATATTGTGATCAGAGTCATCATGTAGCATACTGATGTTTAGTTATTGTGGAATTATGGTAGTCTCTAATGCCTTACCTATTTCCATATTCAGGCACATTAACCGAATTTATGTCTGAGAGATGAATATCGCGAAACTGCTGGTTAAGTTATCTTGATTTGCGGTTACACGATTTCTAGAGAATGTAATCATATATATTGAGGGGTATTTTTAGCAGCAACTATTTAATGACTTACTATAGTGGTCTATTTCATATGGAGTTTTTCCTTTGAAAAAGTTTGATTTACTCTCTTAAACTACGCCCAACGTTCACATAACATCCAATACTAATTTTTGTTTCGCTTATCCTCCTGATCGGTTGCACCAATTCTTCTAATACCATTTTGATGACATGTGTGATTGTTTAACTGACTAATCCGCTATGTACGGTGGGCAACGTGGCAAGCATTCCGTGCTTGCAATTTGATAAAAGGGAAAGATACGAGGTGGTTTGTTTTGGGGCAATGGGCTAGGGTCATCAGACCAAAACGGCGCCACTAGGCAGAGACCGCGTGCCAGGCCAGCTTCATCGGTAGAGTGGATGAGACCGCTGAGGTCCTTAAGTTTTTCACAGACAGGGGCAGTTCTGCATATCTAGACTCTGATTAATGTAATTAATCAGTGGTTTATGTTTCAAGAATTTTTGTAGTCAATAAAATTAAGGGACTCCTGTTGTTGGGGTTTAGATGAATTTTGACAAAATTGCAAGAATTTTAAATTAACCAAGGTTTTTTTATGTTTAGTGTAACACACCAAAATTTAAAATGCACACCTCTGATATCATGAGGAATTTAAATTTCAAATTCAAATATGAATGTAACTCACATAAGTTAAAAGCCGTCCAAATTTTGAAACTTTTGCATGTAAAGTACATGAAAAGAAAACTTAACCTGAAATGATATCAATTAAGGGATTTATTACATTTCCCCATATTTTCTTAATTAAATACATTGATCAATGAGAAAAATTACAATTCAAAAAATTCAAATTTAAATTTAGTGTTTTCTTCAGTAATATAATAAATTTTTAATGAAAGACCGCTCTGCAAATGTTTACCTTTTTTCGTGCTTCTTAGTATTTGTTTTTGAACTAAGAAAGTGAAGGCAGAAATAAATTCAGGAAAATGAAAATCCTCATTGAGTCCACCTGTGAGTTCCTTCACCTTCTTCCCTGGGGCAGCCGCCTACCCGCCCACCATAGTGGCTGCCCGAGTGAGGCGAAGACCAAAGATAAGATCCATCACTCAGCGAGGTCATCTCTTTCTCGGTCACTCCATCCCCCTCATTTTCTCGTGACATACAGCCGAACACCAGAGCGCCATCATTGCCACAGGGCGCCGACCTCTTCGCACCATACCGCCATTGCCACCACCACCGCAGCCGAGACCAAAGCTGGGCTCGCGCGCATCCTTGGTTTGTCACCCAGAAGTGACCGAGTCCAATGTTCCCCTTCGAGTAGCGTGCATTCTAGTAGTGGGCATGACTTTAAATCACACCACCGATGTATTTTGTATCAGAAAATATATTGGATACATGCAAAGTCTTGTACCACATAACATCCAGATTAACAATTAAAGACAGGCATAACCATAGATTCCAATATACTATCCAGTGTAAGACCCATCAAAATATGTTATTCTCTCTAAACTCATACAGGCTGGGCAATGGCTATTTACGCCGGTGGCAGGGTCGCTGTCATCGGATCTTCCCTCAGAACATTGAAGTCATCCGTGCTCGTGTATGTCGATGGAGCTGGCAGAGGATGGATCGCTGGTAATACGGTCTGGTCCTGTAGGAACCTTCCTCAGCACCGAGAAATCCCCCCTTGGAATATTGAAGACATCCGTACTCACATGAGTCGATGGAGGCGGTGAATCACTGGTAATAGGGTCTGTTCCTGTGGGAACCTTTCTCAGCACCGAGAAGGCCCCCCATTCGGACAGCAAGGTCATCCGTACTCACATGACCCAGTGGAGGTGGTGGTGGATCGCTGGTAATAGGGTCTAATCCAGTGGGAACCTTCCTAAGCATTGAGAAGGCCCCCATGATCAGCAGTGGTGGTGGTGAGAGGTGAGCAGACGCCATGTATGGGAGCATGAGCTACAGCACGAACAAAGCCAGGGGCACCGCAATAGTGTTTTTGTTTGACTCCATAAAAATTATGGCTAGGTAAGGCTTTCTATAGTGCTGCAACCACACTCTTCTGTTTCTTCTATGGCCTATTGTGTCATTCAAGTGGTAGCATTTATAGGACCGCGCTCTGGCCATAAGGCACTGTGCGGGCTAACAAAATCATATATGACAGTGTATACCAACACTAAGGCTCATTACATGTAAGAAATAATATAGATACTCTAATCCTTTACGTATTTCCAAATTGCAGCACAATATTGTTATCAAAGTCATCATGTAGCATATTGATGATTAGTTATTGTGGAATTATGGTGGCCTCTAATGCCTTACCTATTTCCATATTCAGGCACATTAACCGAAATATATGTCTGAGATGAATATCGCGAAATTGTGGGTTCAGTTGTTTTGATTTGTGGTTACATGATTTCTAGAAAATGTAATCATATATATTGAGGGGGATTTTTAGCAGCAACTATTTAATTACTTATTATAGTGATTTATTTCATATGGAGTTTTTCCTTTCAAAAAGTTTGATTTACTCCCTTAAACTACGCCCAAAGTTCACATAACATCCTATACTAATTTTTGTTTCGCTTATCTTCCTGATCTGTTACACCAGTTCTTAATACACCTTTATTTGCTACTCTAATACCATTTTGATGACATGTGTAATTGTTTGACTGACTAATCCGCTATGTAGTGCTTGCAATTTGATAAAAGGGAAAGATAGTTGGTGGTTGGTTTTGGAGCAATGGGCTAGGGTTATCAGACCGAAATGGCGCCACTAGGCAGATACCGCGTGCCAGGCCAGCTTCATCGATAGAGTGGATGAGACCGCTGAGGTCCTTAAGTTTTTCACAGACAGGGGCTCTCCTGCAGATCTAGACTCTGATTAATATAATTAATCCGTGCTTTACATTTCAAGAATTCTTTTAGTCAATAAAATTAAGAGATTCCGCTGTTGGGATTTAGATGAATTTTGACCAAATTGCAAGAAATTTTAAATTAACAAAAGTCGTTTTTATGTTTAGTGTAACACTCCAAAATTTAAAATGCACGCCTCTAGTATCATGAGGAATTTAAATTTCAAATTTAAATATGAATGTAACTCAAGTTGGTTAAAAGCCGTCGATATTTTGAAACGTTTGCATGTAAAGTACATGAAATGAATATCTCACCTGAAATGATATCTATTTAGGGATTTATTACATTTCCCAATTAAAGTTTCTAAATTGTTTAGGTATTTTCTTAATTAAATACATTGTTCAAAGAGAGACATTACTATTCAAGAAATTCAAATTTAAATTTAAAGTTTTCTTCAGTAATATAAAAATTTTACAATGAAAGGCCGCTCTGCAAATTTTTACCATTTTTAGTGCTTCGTTGTATTTATTTTTGAATTTAGAAAGTGAAGGCAGAAATAAATTCAGGAAAATGAAGATCCTCATTGAGCCCACCTGTCAGTGACTGCCTTCACCTTTTTCTTCCTAGGGCAGCCGCCTACCCATCCACCATAGTGGCTGCCAGTGTGAGGCGGAGACCAAAGATAAGACCCATCACTCGGCGAGCTCGACTTTCTCTCGGTCGCTCCATCCCCATCATTTTCTCGTGACACACAGCCAAACTCCTGAGCGCCACCATTGCCGCAGGGCGCGGACCTCTTCGCACCATACTATTGCCACCCCCACCACAGCCGAGACCAAGATGGATGCCCAGAAGCGACTTCCTCTTCTAGTAGCGTGCATTCTAGTAGTGGGTATGAACTTAAGTCACACCTCCAATGTATTTTGTATCAGAAAATTTATTGGATGCGTACAAATTCTTGTACCACGTAACACTCTAGGTTGACAATAAAGACAGGCATAACCACAGACTCCAATATACTATCTAGTGTAAAACCCATCAAAATATGTTATTCTCTCTAATCTCATACAGGCCGGGAGTGGCAATTCCATGGCTATTTAAGCTGGTGGTGGGGTCGCAGTCTTGGGAGCTTCCCTTAGAAGAGTGATGTCGTCCGTGCTCGTGTAAGTCGATGGAGGTGGAGGCGGATCACTCGTAACAGGGTCTGGTTCTGTAGGAACCTACCTAAGCACCATGAAATCCCCCCTTGGAACATTGGAGTCATCCGTACTCACATGAGTTGATGGAGGCGGCGTTGGATCACTGGTAACAGGGTCTGGTCCTGTGGGAACCTTCCTCAGCACCGAGAAGGCTCCCCTCAGGACAGCGAGGTCATCCATACTCACATGACCCGGTGGAGGTGGCGGCGGATCGCTGGTAATAGGGTCTGGTCCAGTGGGAACTTTTCTCAGCACTGAGAAGGCCCACATGCTTAGCAGTGGTGGTGGTGAGCGGCGAGCTGACGCCATGAATGGGAGCATGAGCTGCAGCAGGAACAGAGCTAAGAGCACCGCAATAGTGTTTTTGTTTGACTCCATAATACTTCTAGCTAGGTAAGGCTTTTTATAGTGCTGCAACCACACTCTCCTGTTCTTCTATGGCCTATTGTGTCATTCAAGTGGTAGCATTTATAGACCGCGCTATGGCAATAAGGCATTGTGCGGACTAACAAAATCATATATGGCAGTATATCCCAACACTAATGCTCATTACATTTAAGAAATAATATAGATACTCTAATCCTTTACATATTTCTAAATTGCAGCGCAATATTTTGATCAGAGTCATCATGTAGCATACTGATGTTTAGTTATTGTGGAATTATGGTGGTCTCTAATGCCTTACCTATTTCCATATTCAGGCACATTAACCGAATTTATGTCTGAGAGATGAATATCGTGAAACTGCTGGTTAAGTTTTCTTGATTTGTGGTTACACGATTTCTAGAAAATGTAATCATATATATTGAGGGGGATTTTAGCAGCAACTATTTAATTACTTACTATAGTGGTCTATTTTGTATAGAGTTTTTCTTTTAAAAAAGTTTGATTTACTCCCTTAAACTACGACCAACGTTCACATAACGGGAACATCTAGAATGCAAACAGACATTTGGTGCAATCGTGCAAAAATCTCTTCTAAACCACACGATCTACATCCTGCGGTGAGTGTATTTTTACACTTAAACCCTCCCACCTGCACACTTCAATTCTTTCAACTTATATTGCCAGGTGGGAGGGTTTAAGTGTAAAAATACACTCACCGCAGGATGTAGATCGTGTGGTTTAGAAGGGATTTTTGCACGATTGCACCAAATGACTGTTTGCATTCTAGTCGTTCCCTCACATAACATCCTATACTAATTTTTGTTTTGCTTATCCTCCTGATCTGTTGCACCAGTTCTTAATACACCTTTATTTGCTACTCTAATACCATTTTGATATATGTGTAGTTGTTTGATTGACTAATCCGCTATGTATGGTGTGCAACGTGGCAAGCATTCCGTGCTTGCAATTTGATAAAAGGGAAAGATAGGAGGTGGTTTGTTTTGGGGCAATGGGCTAGGATCATCAGACCGAAATGGCGCCACTAGGCAGAGACCGCGTTCCTGGTCAGCTTTATCGGTAGAGTGGATGAGACAGCGGAGGTCCTTAAGTTTTTGATAGACAGGGGCTCTCCTGCAGATCTAGACTCTGATTAATATAATTAATCAGTGGTTTATGTTTCAAGAATTTTTTGTCAATAAAATTAAGTGACTCCTGTTGTGGGGATTTAGATGAATTTTGACCAAATTGCAAGAATTTTTAAATTAACCAAGGTTGTTTTTTATGTTTAGTAACACTCCAAAATTTAAAATGCAGACCTCTGATATCATGAGGAATTTTAATTTCAAATTCAAATATGAATGTAACACAAATCAGTTAAAAGCCGTCCGAATTTTGAAACTTTTTCATGTAAAGTACATGAAATGAAAACTTCACCTGAAATGATATCAATTTAGTGATTTATTACATTTCCCCATGAATGTCTCTAAATTGTTTAGGTATCTTCTTAATTAAATACATTGATCAATGAGAGAAATTACAATTCAAAAATTCAAATTTAAATTTAATGTTTTCTTCAGTAATATAAAATTTAATGCAATTAAGTTAAATGCATCAAAGATGAGACTGACCGTATTCTAATGAAGGATGAAGAGATTAAGAATAGATGGCGGGGTTACTTTAATGGGCTATTTAATGATGGGAATGGGAGCACTATGGTTGAGTTGGATGACTCCTTTGATGACTCCAATAGGCGGTTCGTGCGGAGAATACAAGAGTTTGAGATTAAGGAGGCCTTAAAAATAATGAAAGAAGGAAAGGCCCTCGGCCCTGATGATGTCCCTATTGAGGTGTGGAGATGACTTGGGGACGTGGAAATAGTATGGCTCACAAAGCTATTCAACCATATTTTTCAGGCAAACAAGATGCCCAAAGAATGGAGGAAAAGTATATTAGTACATATCTTCAAAAATAAAGGAGATATTCAAAGTTGTACTAATTATTGAGGGACTAAGCTTATGAGTCATACTATGAAGCTTTGGGAGAGAATGATTGAACACCGCCTGAGGAAAGTGACCAATGTCACTAAAAACCAGTTTGATTTTATGCCTGGGAGGTCTACAATGGAAGTGATTTTCTTGCTTCGTCAGCTTATGGAGAGATATAGGGAGTAGAAGAAGGACTTGCATATGGTGTTCATTGACTTGGACAAGTCGTACGGCATGATACGAAGGTCAGTCATGTGGTGGGCACTAGAGAAACATAAAGTGCCAACAAAGTACATTACCCTTATCAAGGATATGTACAATAATGTTAGGACAAGTGTGCGCGTAAGTGATAGTGAGACTGATGCATTTCCTATCACGGTAGGACTACATCAAGGATCAAATTTGAGCCCATACATCTTTTCCTTGGTGATGGATGAGGTGTCGAAGGATATACAAGAGGATGTCCCTTGGTGCATGCTCTTTTCTGATGATGTAGTGCTGGTAGATGAAACTAGGGATGGTGTTGATAAGAAATTAGAGTTACGAAGACAAACCTTAGAGTCCAAGGGGTTCAGACTTAGTAGGACCAAGACCGAGTATATGAGTTGTGACTTTAGTGGTGTTGGTCGTGAAGAGGGAAATGTTAGTCTACAAGGACAAATAGTACCTAGAAGGGACTCTTTCCGATACTTAGGATCATTGTTAAGAAGGAATGGCGATATTGATGAGGAAGTTTGCCACAAGATCAAGGTACGGTGGATGAAATGGCGACAAGCCTCTGGAATCCTATGGGATAGGAAGGTCCACAAAATATAAAAGGTAAGTTCTATAGGACGGTGATTAGACCCGCGATGCTTTATGGGGCAGAATGTTGTCCAACTAAACGGCAACATGTCCAACAAATGAGTGTCGCAGAGATACGCATGCTACAGTGGATGTGCGGGCACACGGGAAGAGACCGAATAAGGATTGAGGCGATTCGTGATAGGGTAGGGGTGGCGTGGATTGAAGAGAAGTTATTCCAACATCGACTTAGGTGGTTTGGACATATCCAGCAGAGACCTCCAGAAGCACCACTTAACAGTGGGATTTTGAGAGGTAGAGAAAATATTAGGAGGGGTAGAGGACGACCAAAGTTGACCTGGGAGGAGGCGGTAAAACGAGATTTGAGAGATTGGAATGTATCCAGAGTCTTAACTCATGATAGGACCGCATGGAAAGTAGCAATTCATATGCCAGAATCTTAGTCTTGTTTTTTTCTTTTTTCCTTGTTGTTCTTATATCTCTTCCTCTCTTTTACTTCATTGATATTGGGTTTCATGTCTAGCCGACCCCAACATGCTTGGGATAAAGGCTTGGTTGTTGTTGTTGTTGTGGAAGACCGCTCTGCAAATGTTTACCTTTTTTCGTGCTTCATAGTATTTGTTTTTGAACAAAGAAAGTGAAGGCAGAAATAAATTCAGGAAAATGAAAATCCTCATTGAACCCACCTGTGACTTCCTTCTCCTTCTTCCCTTGGGCAGCCACCTACTCACCCACCATAGTGGCTGCCAGAGTGAGGCGAAGACCAAAAATAAGATCCATCACTCAGCGAGGTCATCCTTTTCTCGGTCAATCCATCCCCCTCATTTTCTCGTGACACACAGCCGAACACCGTAGTGCCACCATTGTCACAGGGCGCCGACCTCTTCGCACCATACCTCCATTGCCACCACCACCGCAGCCGAGACCTAAGCTAGGCACGCGCGCATCCTAGCTTTTCCACCCACAAGTGACCGAGTCCAATGTTCCCCTTCGAGTAGAGTGCATTATAGTAGTGGGTATGACTTTAAATCACACCACCAATGTATTTTGTATCAGAAAATATATTGGATACGTGCAAAGTGTTGTACCACATAACATTCCAGATTCACAATTAAAGACAGGCATAACCATAAACTCCAATATACTATCCAGTGTAAGACCCATCAAAATATGTTATTTTCTCTAATCTCATACAGGCCAGGAGTTGCAATTCCATGGCTATTTACGCCGGTGGTGGGGTCGCTGTCATGGGAGCTTCCCTCAGAACATTGAAGTCGTCCGTGCTCGTGTAAGTCGATGGAGGTGGTGGAGGATCGCTGGTAATAGGGTCTGGTCCTGTAGGAACCTTCCTCAGCACCGAGAAATCCCCCCTTGGAATATTGAAGTCATCCGTACTCACATGAGTCGATGGAGGTGGCGGCGAATCGCTGGTATTAGGGTCTGGTCCTGTGGGAACCTTTCTCTGTACCAAGAAGGCCCCCCTCAGGACAGCGAGGTCATCCGTACTCACATGACCCTGTGGAGGTGGTGGCGGATCGCTGGTAATAGGGTCTGGTCCAGTGGGAACCTTCCTCAGCACTAAGAAGGTCCCCATGCTCAGCAGTGGTGGTGGTAAGCGGCGAGCTGACACCATGGATGGGAGCATGAGCTGCAGCAGGAACAGAGCCAAGAGCACCGCAATAGTGTTTTTGTTTGACTCCATAACAATTCTGGCTAGGTAAGGCTTTCTATAGTGCTGCAACCACACTCTTCTGTTTCTTCTATGGTCTATTGTGTCATTCAAGTGGTAGCATTTATAGGACCGCGCTCTGGCCATAAGGTACTGTGCGGGCTAACAAAATCATATATGGCAGTATATCCCAACACTAAGGCTCATTACATGTAAGAAATAATATAGATACTCTAATTCTTTATGTATTTCATAATTGCAGTACAATATTATTATCAAAGTCATCATGTAGCATACTGATGATTAGTTATTGTGGAATTATGGTGGCCTCTAATGCCTTACCGATTTCCATATTCAGGCACATTAACCGAAATCTATGTCTGAGAGATGAATATCGTGAAATTGCTGGTTAAGTTGTCTTGATTTGTGGTTACACTATTTCTCGAAAATGTAATCATATATATTGAGGGGGATTTTTATCGGCAACTGTTTAATTACTTACTATAGTGGTCTGTTTCGTATAGGGTTTTTCCTTTGAAAAAGTTTGATTTACTCCCTCAAACTATGCCCAACGTTCACATAACATCCTATGCTAATTTTTGTTTCACTTATCCTCCTGATGTATTGCACCAGTTCTTAATACACCTTTATTTGCTACTCTAATACCATTTTGATGACATGTGTAGTTGTTTGACTGACTAATCCGCTATGTACGATGTGCAACGTGGCAAGCATTCTGTGCTAGCAATTTGATAAAAGGGAAAAATAGTTAGTGGTTGGTTTTGGGACAATGGGCTAGGATTATCAGACCGAAACGACGCCACTAGTCAGAGACCGCATGCCAGACCAGCTTCATCGGTAGAGTGGATGAGACTGCTGAGGTCCTTCAGTTTTTCACAGACAGGGGCTCTCCTGCAGATCTAGACTTATTAATATAATTAATCAGTGCTTTATGTTTCAAGAATTTTTGTAGTCAATAAAATTAAGTGATTCCGTTGTGGGGATTTCGATGAATTTTGTCCAAATTGCAAGAATTTATAAATTAACCAAGGTCATTTTTTTTGTTTAGTGTAACACTAAGAGATTTAAAATGCACACCTCTAATATCAGGAGGAATTTAAGTTTCAAATTTAAATATGAATATAATTCAAGTCGGTTAAAAGCCGTCGACATTTTGAAACGTTTGCATGTAAAGTACATAAAATGAAAACCTCACCTGAAATGATATCTATTTAGGGATTTATTACATTTCCCAATTAAAGTTTCTAAATTGTTTTGGTATTTTATTAACTAAATACATTGTTCAATAAGAGAAATTACTATTCAAGAAATGCAAATTTAAATTTAAATTTTTCTTCAGTAATATAAAATTTTTACAATGACCGACCGCTCTGCAAATGTTTACCATTTTTCGTGCTTCTTTGTATTTATTTTCAAATTTAGAAAGTGAAGTCAGAAATAATTTCAGGAAAACGAAAATCCTCATTGAGCCCACCTGTCAGTGACTGCCTTCACCTTCTTGTTCCCTAGGGCAGCCGCCTACCCGACCACCATAGTGGCTGCCAGAGTGAGGCGAAGACCAAAGATAAGAACCATCATTCGGCGAGCTCGTCTTTTTCTCGGTCGCTCCATCCCCATCATTTTCTCGTGACACACAGCCAAACTCCTGAGCACCACCATTGCCGCAGGGCGCGCACCTCTTCGCACCATACCATTGCCACCCCCACCACAGCTGAGACAAAAGAAGGATGCACGCATCCTCGCTTGGCCACCCAGAGTGACTGAATCCCATTTTCCTCTTCGAGTAGTGTGCATTCTAGTAGTGGGTATGAACTAAAGTCACACCACCAATGTATTTTGTATCAGAAATTTTATTGGATACGTACAAATTCTTGTACCACATAACACTCCAGATTGACAATAAAGACAGGCATAACTGCAGACTCCAATATACTATGCGGTGTAAAACCCATCAAAATATATTATTCTCTCTAATCTCATACAGGCCGGGAGTTGCAATTCCATGGCTATTTAAGCTGGTGGTGGGGTCGCTGTCATGGGAGCTTCCCTCAGAAGAGTGAAGTCGTCCGTGCACGTGTAAGTCGATGGAGGTGGCGGCGGATCGCTGGTAATAGGGTGTGGTTCTATAGGAACCTTCCTCAGCACCGAGAAATCCCCCCTTGGAACATTGAAGTCATCCGTACTCACATGAGTCGGTGGAGGCGGCGGCGGATCGCTGGTAATAGGGTCTGGTCCTGTGGGAACCTTCATCAGCACCTAGAAGGCCCCCCTCAGGACAGCGAGGTCATCCATACTCACATGACCCGGTGGAGGTGGTCGCGGATCGCTGGTAATAGGATCTGGTCCAGTGGGAACCTTCCTCAGCACTGAGAAGGCCCCATGCTCAGCAGTGGTTGTGGTGAGCGGCGAGCTGACGCCATGGATTGGAGCATGAGCTGCAGCAGGAAAAGAGCCAAGAGCACCGCAATAGTTCTTTTGTTTGACTCATAACAATTCTGGCTAGGTAAGGCTTTCTATAGTGCTGCAACCACAGTCTCCTGTTCTTCTGTGGCCTATTGTGTCATTCAAGTGGTAGCATTTATAGGACCGTGATCTGGCCATAAGGCACTGTGCGGGCTGACAAAATCATATATGGCAGTATAACCCAACACTAAGGCTCATTACATTTAAGAAATAATATAGATACCCTAATCATTTACGTATTTCCAAATTGCAGCACAATATTGTGATCAGAGTCATTATGTAGCATACTAATGATTAGTTATTATGGAATTATTGTAGCCTCTAATGCCTTACCTATTTCCGTATTCAGGCACATTAACCGAAATTTATGTCTGAGAGATGAATATCGCGAGACTGCTGGTTAAGTTGTCTTGATTTGTGGTTACACGATTTCTAAAAAATGTAATCATATATATTGAGGGGGATTTTTAGCAGCAACTATTTAATTACTTACTATAGTGGTCTATTTCATATGGAGTTTTTCCTTTGAAAAGTTTTATTTACTCCCTTAAATTACGCCCAACGTTCACATAACACTGTACTAATTTTTGTTTCCCTTATCCTCCTGATCTGTTGCACCAGTTCTTAATACACCTTTATTTGCTACTCTAATACCATTTTGATAATATGTGTAATTGTTTGACTGACTTATCCGCTATGTATGTTGTGCAACGTGGCAAGCATTCTGTGCTTGCAATTTGATAAAAGGGAAAGACAGTAGGTGGTTGGTTTTGGAGCAATAGGCTAGGGTCCTCAGACCGAAACGGCGGCGCCACTAGGAAGAGACCGCATGCCAGGCCAGCTTCATCGGTAGAGTGGATGAGACCGCAGAGGACCTTAAGTTTTCACAGATAGGGGCTCTCCTGCAGATCTAGGCTCTGATTAATATAATTAATCAGTTCTTTATGTTTATAGAATTTTTGTAGTCAATAAAATTTAGAGATTCCTGTTGTGGGGATTTAGATGAATTTTGACCAAATTGTAAGAATTTTTAAATTAACCAAAGTCGTTTTTTATGTTGAGTGTAACACTCTTTTAAAATTCACACCTCTAATATCATGAGGAATTTAAACTTCAAATTCGAATATGAATGTAACTCAAGTCAGTTAAAAGCCGTCGATATTTTGAAACGTTTGCATGTAAAGTACATGAAATGAAAACCTCACCTGAAATGATATCAATTTAGGGATTTATTACATTTCCCAATTAAATTTTCTTAATTGTTTAGGTATTTTCTTAATTAAATAAATTCTTCAATGAGAGAAATTATGTAAGGGCCTAAGTTTTTGGCACATATTCAAAGTGTTCATCACCACACACAACCTTCATTTGAAGAAACTTGATGAACACATTTGAAGAGCAAGTAACCACCATCAACATGCTCATTAGAGAATAAACTCACAAAATGCAAAAGTGGCATTTCCCACATGCATCATCTAGGGGCTGAGCATATGAAGAACTCCAACACCTTGCTAGGAAGGCTCATGCCAAAATTCACTCAAATTCAAAACCTTTTTGAAGTCCTTTTGGGTATAGCTAGAAAGAGGGTGGTTTGAACTAAAATTCAAATTCAAACTGTTTTCATCCCATGAATTCAAAAGTGGGAGGCATATTCTTACTCAGCACATTTTTGTGAGCTTACACACCAATTTTCACTCCATTTGGAGTTGATCTTGACATGAGCTAAGTTTAGCAAATTCAATCCTTATTTGAATTTCAAACTGCTTACGTGCTGAAATTTAGTCAAACACAAACCAATTTGAATTCTATCCCATTCAAATGGCTCAGGGGTAGATAATTCAAATCACCATGGGTATAAGGGGGATTACTGTTTATAACAGTGAGAGGGAGTTAATTTCAGAGGTTAAAAAGGAGGTGGGACCCACATGTCATGCAATGAAGCAAATTCAACCGACTGAAACTTCAGCACTCGGGTTACCGGGCTTCCTCCGAGGGCGCCACCGAGGGAAGCCGGGCGCCACCAGCTGCTTGCTCCCACACGCGAGCGCCGGGGTCGGTTATGATCCCCTTTTTAAGGCGCTCCACGCTCTCTGCCGAGGCAACCCTCGTCTGCTTTCTTCTCGCGTGCAAACACCGAGCGGCGCCCTCCGCTACCTCGGCTCGATCGGGAATCCAGCTGAATCGACCGCGCCATCGCTCCCCAAGCTGCTAAACCACACCCTGAAATCTGCACACACCTCCCTGACCCGGAAACAAGCGATATCCTGCCTTCCTTGCCCGAGAACGACCGCCACAGCGGCGACAAAGCTTCAGCCGACGATCGGGTGATCGGGGACAGCCCTCCACCGGGGTTCTCACGGTCAAGCGATCCAGGCCACGGGAGCGCACTGTGTTGGTGCTGCTCTCAACCAAGTCTCAAGCCACGCCGTGAAGCATCGGCGGTGAATTTCAAGTTTTTCACTCCGGAGAGTTCTACCAATTGGCCAGTACAGTTTCTTCAAATTGTTCCTCTCTGATCCTCCGTAGGTCGTCAAACTCTGCACATAAGCGCTGGACTAGACGGCGATCATCTTTGCTTTAGGATCCGTCGCATGAAAACACCTCGGAGCAACGTATTCCGAGCTTTACCGAGCGTGTTCTTCGTGGAACCAATCGGGCGCACGATGCCGAGCTAGTTGCCGTAGTTTCCGAGCTAATCCATGGCCTTGCCGAGCTTTGCGATCACCCACTGGTGCTGTAGAGCTAGTCGATCAAGGTTTTGGCAGGCTAGGGACCCCGGCCAACGCTGCCGAACTTCAACCGAGGCCGCCACACGTCGCCGGCCATCTTCCGATCATCGGCAGCCCCAGAACACCTCACCATCATGTTCCTCGATGTCGCATATGCCCTAGCGGTGAGTTTTAGCCTATACGGTGGCCGGAACCAGCGAACCGGCGAGCAACAGTCAGCTCCGGCGAGCTGGGGGCGCGGGCGCGCGAAAAACGGACGGAGGAAGAAGATGCTGGTGGGTCCTGGCTGTCAGCAGCGAAAAGATTTAAAACTGGGATCTGCTGTGGCCCGGATCGGGTGTGGCTGCGTGCAAAGGACTCAGTTGCCGCGTGTGTCAACCGATGAGGAGCTGACACGTAGCCCCGGGTCCCACGCGCAGTGATTTGAACTTTTCCCGATTTTCAGATTTCATTCAAACTTCAAATCCTCATAACTTTGGCTAGAAAACTCCAAATCGAGTGAACCAATTTTTTTTGATTCAGCTCTCTGAGTACTTTCCAGCAAATCAAGTTTCACTTCATGAAAATCCTTATTTCTCCAGAATTAATTCCTCAAAGTTTAAATTGTTTAGAATTTTAACTGGAGAACCCTCTAGAGGAATATTCTGAAATTCTGCTAGGATGTTCACCAAAATATCCCTGAGCTACCATAAAAATTTCAGATCCATTTGAGCTCATTTGATCCACCTAATGGTGTGATTAATAAAACTGTTGCAGAGAAAGTAGAAAATGTCCAGAAACATTTTCAGAATTTCTCTGAAATTGTTTAGCTCATATCTTTATTTAGGAACCTTAAAATTAAGTGAAACCAACTCCATTAGAACCCTCTGAAAATCTAGTTTTCAGAAAGTCATGGGTTGCTCCATGAAAATCCCTAGAACACCATAAGAGCTGCAATTAAGGTCAAGTACATAACTAAAACTTGGCCAAGTCTCTGCTTAGGTTGTATCCAAACCGCAGTAAAAGTTTTTAAGTCATTGGATCTGTTTAGTGAGACTTATAAACTTCACAAGTTTAAATTCAATTCAAATGCATTTAAATTAATACATATACCTGTTATCTCATGTAGTCGCTAAGGTTGAGGAACCCGAAGTCTTAGACTTCGTTACTCCGAAAGAGCAGCTAGCCTACGACCAAGAGCAGCAAGGCAAGCTCCGATTTGCATTAACCTTTTTACAAATTTTTACTGTTTTGAGAACTTTCTTTGAGTACTTATTACTTCTTGCATTAGAGTATTGATTGAAACCCAAATGCATAGCCAAGAAAGCCATGGGTTGGGAATAGGATTGAAAACCCCGTTTAGCTACTGAAATGCTAAGATAGTGTAGGATTCGCTACAAGTCGAGTAGTTGGAACTACTCGCGAGGACAGGCTAGAGGCACTCGACTCGGGTAGAGATAGCAAATGAAACACATGGCAATAAAAATGAGACCGAGCGGAGAGTAAGGGCAGCAGGACTTTGGGGCCTGGGTGCTATAGCTCCGCTTGTGTCAATTGAGGACCGAGCTGTGCCGGCCTGTTGAATAAGCTAGAACAGTACCGAAGACCTACCGGCTATATGGGAACCGGGAAACCGATGTAACTCGGGTAGCTGGGTATTGAGGCATTGCCTGTCATTCAGAGGGTAGGTTGAGAGCTCGAGGTGTAAATCGGCTGGCGGCACTGAGATGCGCGTGCAGAGACCTCTTGCTCGGGACGATAGGACCGGTTCAATATTTGGCTGACGGGTGAAAGGTGGTTGCATACAGCGTCCGTGATGGTTGCTGTAGGAAACATCGAGTACGGGCGTATGTGACAGGTTATTCGAGTAACCCTGCTGGTGTAAATCGATTATAATCACCGTCCCTCGCGGTCAGTGAGTACCACTTGTTTACTGTACCGTGACGTAGGAAGAACAGGCTAGTTGCATGTTAAAATGTTGTTGATTGAAAGATGGACTTGATTGTTAATGTTTTGCTATAGTTTAAAGCTAATTAAAGTTTATTTCAACTTTTGGCAAAGTACATGAGAGAAATGTGTTTCTTGTTTGATTGCGGCTCTCCCATGTGCCTTAGCGTAAGGTTCTCCACAACCTGCATCTAAAACTTGAAAGTAAGGTTCAATTAATTAGGTGAGTCCTTTGCAACTTATTTCATCTCATGTACCCTAAAACCATTCATGTAGAAGTTTCATGTATAGGAGAGACGGGTCAGTCTTGCTGAGCCATCGTGCTCACCGCTTGTGTTTGAAGCTTTTGCAGGGTTTTATGAGGAAGGGACTCCCGAAGTGGAGACGGAACCCCAGGAGGGGAACCCCGTCGAGTGGGAGTCATGCACGCCGCCGTGTTAGTGTGTGTGCGTGCTAGCGGGGACACGTTCACGGGCTGAACGTGTACTCGATGCGTAGTCTATGCCCGTGAGTGTAGACTGAACATATTTTGTTGTAAAAATGTTCATAAATCTATTACGTAATAAAACTTTGCTTCCGCTTTGTACCTTTGATGTGTGTTATCTGGTGCTGTGCAACGCAGCACCCCTCAGCATGATCCTGGCTCGACAAGACCGTGGGGTCGTGTCAAATTACAATTCAAAAAATTCAAATTTAAATTTAATTTTTCTTCAGTAATATAAAATTTCTACAATGAAAGACCGCTCTGCAAATGTTTACCATTTTTCATGTTTCTTTGTATTTATTTTTGAATTTAGAAAGGGAAGGCAGAAATAAATTTAGGAAAATGAAAATCCACATTGAGCCCACCTGTCAGTGACTGCCTTCACCTTCTTCTTCCCTGGGGCAGCCGCCTACCCGTCGACCATAGTGGCTGCCAGAGTGAGGCGAAGACCAAAGATAAGACCCATCACTCGGCGAACTCGTCTTTTTCTCGGTCGCTGCATCCCCATCATTTTCTCGTGACACACAACCAAACTCCTGAGCGCCACCATTGCTGCAGGGCATGGACCTCTTCGCACCATCCCATTGCCACCCCACCACAGCCGAGACCAAAGATGCATGCGCGCATCGTAGCTTGGCCACCCAGAAACGACCGAGTCCTATTTTTCTCTACGAGTAGCACGCATTCTAGTATTCGGTATGAACTTAAATCACACCACCAACGTATTTTGTATCAGAAAATTTATTGGATATGTACAAATTTTTGTACCACACAACACTTCAGATTGACAATAAAGACAGGCATAACCGCAGACTCCAATATACTATCCAGTGTAAGACCCATCAAAATATGTTATTCTCTCTAATCTCATACTGGCCGGGAGTTGCAATTCCAAGGCTATTTACGCTGGTGGTGGGGTCGCTGTCATGGGAGCTTCCCTTAGAACAGTGAAGTCGTCCGGGCTCGTGTAAGTCGATGAAGGTGGCGGCGGATCACGTGTAACAGGGTCTGGTCCTGTAGGAACCTTCCACAGCACCGAGAAATCCCACCTTGGAACATTAAAGTCATCCGTACTCACATAAGTCGATGGAGGCGGCGGCGGATCGCTGATAATAGGGTCTGTTCCTGTGGGAACCTTCCTCAGCACCTAGAAGGCCCCCGTCAGGAAAGCGAGGTCATCCGTACTCACATGACCCGGTGGAGGTGGCGGCGGATCGCTGGTAATAGGGTCTGGTCCAGTGGGAACCTTCCTCAGCACTGAAAAGGGCCCCATGCTCAGCAGTGGTGGTGGTGAGCGGCGAGCTGACACCATGGATGGGAGCATGAGCTGCAGCAGGAACAGAGCCAAGAGCACCGCAATAGTGTTTTTGTTTGACTCCATAACAATTCAGGCTAGGTAAGGCTTTCTATAGTGCTGCAACCACATTCTCCTATTCTTCTATGGCCTATTGTGTCATTCAAGTGGTAGCATTTATAGGACCGCGCTCTGGCCATAAGGAAAGTACTGTGCGGGCTAACAAAATCATATATGGCAGTATATCCCAACACTAAGGCTCATTACATGTAAGAAATAATAAAGATACTCTAACCCTTTACATATTTCCAAATTGCAGCACAATATTGTGATCAAAGTCATCATGTAGCATACTGATGATTAGTTATTGTGGAATCATGGTGGCCTCTAATGCCTTACCAATTTTCATATTCAGGCACATTAACCGAAATTTATGTCTGAGAGATGAATATCGCGAAACTGGTAGTTAAGTTGTCTTAATTTGTGGTTACACGATTTCTAGAAATTGTAATCATATATATTGAGGGGGATTTTTAGCAGCAACTATTTAATTACTTACTATAGTGGTCTATTTCGTATGGAGTTTTTCCTTTGAAAAAGTTTGATTTACTCCCTTAAACTACGCCCAACGTTCACATAACATCCTATACTAATTTTTGTTTCGCTTATCCTCCTGATCTGTTGCAGCAGTTCTTAATACACCTTTATTTGCTACTCTAATGCCATTTTGATGACATGTGTAATTTTTAACTGACTAATCCTCTATGTACGGTGTGCAACGTGGCAAGCATTCCGTGCTTACAATTTGATAAAAGGGAAAGATAAAGGTGGTTTGTTTTGGGGCAATGGGCTAGGGTCTTCAGACTTAAACGGCGCCACTAGACAGAGACCGCGTGCCAGGCCAGCTTCATCAGTAGAGTGGATGAGACCGCTGAGGTCCTTAAGTTTTTCACAGACAGGGGCTCTCCTGCAGATCTAGACTCTAATTAATACAATTAATCAGTGCTTTATGTTTCAAGAATTTTTGTAGTCAATAAAACTAAGAGATTCTTGTTGTGGGGATTTAGATGAATTTTGACCAAATTGCAAGAATTTTTAAATTAACCAAGGTCATTTTTTATGTTTAGTGTAACACTCTGAAATTTAAAATGCACACCTCTAATATCATGTGGAATTTAAATTTCAAATTCAAATATCAATGTAACTCAAGTCAGTTAAAAGCCGTCGATATTTTGAAACGTTTGCATGTAAAGTACATGAAATGAAAACCTCACCTGAAATGATATCAATTTAGGGATTTATTACATTTCCCAATTAAAGTTTCTGAATTGTTTAGGTATTTTCTTAATTAAATACATTGTTCAATGAGAGAAATTACAATTCAAAAAATTCAAATTTAAATTAAAGTTTTCTTCAGTAATATAAATTTTTTACATTGAAAGACCGCTCTTCAAATGTTTACCATTTTTCGTGCTTCTTTGTATTTATTTTTGAATTTAGAAAGTGAAGGCAGAAATAAATTCAGGAAAATGAAAATCCTCATTGAGCCCACCTGTCAGTGACTGCCTTCACCTTCTTCTTCCCTGGGGCAGCCGCCTACCCGTCGACCATAGTGGCTGCCAGAGTGAGGCGAAGACCAAAGATAAGACCCATCAGTCGGCGAACTCGTCTTTTTCTCGGTCGCTGCATCCCCATCATTTTCTCGTGACACACAGCCAAACTCCTGAGGGCCACCATTGTCGCAGAGTGCGGACCTCTTCGCACCATACCATTGCCATCCCCACCACAGCCAAGACTAAAGATGGATGCGCGCATCCTCGCTTGGCCGACCACAAGCGACCGAGTCCCATTTTCATCTTCGAGTAGCATGCATTCTAGTAGTGGGTATGAACTTAAGTCACACCACCAATGTAATTTGTATCATAAAATTTATTGGATACGTACAAATTCATGTACCACATAACACTCCGGATTGACAATAAAAACAGGCATAACCGCAGACTCCAATATACTATCCAGTGTAAGACCCATCAAAATATATTATTCTCTCTAATCTCGTACAGGCCGGAAGTTGTCATTCCATGGCTATTTACGCCGGTGGCGGGGTCGCTGACATGGGAGCTTCCCTCAGAACATTGAAGTCGTCTGTGCTCGTGTAAGTAAATGGAGGTGGCGGCGGATCGCTGGTAATAGGGTCTGGTTCTGTAGGAACCTTCCTCAGCACTGAGAAATCCCCCCTTGGAACATTGAAGTCATTCGTACTCACATGAGTCGATGGAGGTGGCGGCGAATCGCTGGTAATAGGGTCTGGTCCTGTGGGAACCTTCCTAAGAACCGAGAAGGCCCCCCTCAGGACAGCGAGGTCATCCGTACTCACATGACCCGGTGGAGGTGGCGGCGGATCGCTGGTAATAGGGTCTGGTCCAGTGGGAACCTTCCTCAGCACTGAGAAGGCTCCCATGCTCAGCAGTTGTGGTGGTGAGCGGCGAGCTGACGCCATGGATGAGAGCATGAGCTGCAGCAGGAACAGAGCCAAGAGCACCACAATAGTGTTTTTGTTTAACTCCATAACAATTCTGGCTAGGTAAGGCTTTCTATAGTGCTGCAAACACACTCTCCTGTTCTTCTATGGCCTATTGTGTCATTCAAGTGGTATTTATAGGACCGCGCTCTGGCCATAAGGAATTTTACGGGCTATCAAAATCATATATGGCAGTATATCCCAACACTAAGACTCATTACATGTAAGAAATAATATAGATACTCTAATCCTTTACGTATTTCCAAATTATAGCTCAATATTGTGATCAGAGTCATCATGTAGCATACTGATGATTAGTTATTGTGGAATTATGGTGGCCTCTAATGCCTTACCTATTTTCATATTCAGACACGTTAACCAAAATTTATGTCTGAGATATGAATATCGCGAAACTGGTAGTTAAGTTGTCTTGATTTGTGGTTACACGATTTCTAGAAATTTAAATCATATATATTGAGGGGGATTTTTAGCAGCAACTATTTAATTACTTACTATAGTAGTCTATTTCGTATGGAGTTTTTCATTTGAAAAAGTTTGATTTACTCCCTTAAACTACGCCCAACGTTCACATAACATCCTATACTAATTTTTGTTTCGCTTATCCTCCTGATCTGTTGCACCAGTTCTTAATACACTTTTATTTGCTACTCTAATACCATTTTGATGACATGTGTGATTGTTTGACTGACTAATCCACTATGTATGGTGTGCAATGTGGCAAGCATTCCGTGCTTGCAATTTGATAAAAGGGAAAGATAAAGGTGGTTTGTTTTGGGGCAATGGGCTGGGGTCGTCAGACTTAAACGGCGCCAGTAGGCAGAGACCTCGTGCCAGGCCAGCTTCATCAGTAGAGTGGATGAGACCGCTGAGGTCCTTATGTTTTTCACAGACAGGGGCTCTCCTGCAGATCTATACTCTGATTAATATAATTAATCAGTAGTTTATGTTTCAAGAATTTTTTAGTCAATAAAATTAAGGGACTCCATATTGGCTGCCCGAGTGAGGCGACGACTGAAGATAAGACCCATCACTCTGCGAGCTCGTCTTTTTCTGGTCGCTCCATCCACATCATTTTCTTGTGACACACAGCCGAACTCCTGAGCGCCACCACTGCTGCAGGGCGCCGACCTCTTTGCACCATACCATTGCCACCCCCACCGCAGCTGGGACCAAAGATGGGCGCGCGCGCATCCTTGCTTTGCCAATCAGAAGTGATCGAGCCCCATTTTCCCTTTCCAGTAGCGTGTGTGCTAGCAAGGACACGTTCACGGGCTGAACGTGAACTTGATGTGTAGTCTACACCGTGAGTGTAGACTGGACCTATTTTGATGTAAAAATGTTCATAAACCACTTTATGCAATAAAAGTTTTGCTTCCGCTTTGTACCTTTGATGTGTGTTATCCGGTGCTGTGCAACGCAGCACCCCTCGGCGTGATTCTGGCTCGACAAGACCGTGGGGTCGTGTCAGTGTTGGTATCAGAGCTTGTTTGAGGTTTAACACACTAAAAAGGTCATCCTTTTCAAAAATCCCGTGAGGAATGAGTTAGTAGCCCATATAAGGATGTTATTAGTGTATAGAAAGTGGCTTTCAAACCTATTTGATTATGTTGGAAAATCGTGCATCTCGGGACATTTATGTCTTGGGGGGTGCACGTAAGCGCTGTCCACCAGTGCGCACAAGCTGAAGGATGGAGCCCACGGGTGGCAGGTAACCCGACCGCTTTAATATCCTCTATGACTCTTCATGTCGCTTGGGGTATTCGAGCAACATCTGTCCCTGGCGTGCGTGGTGCAATTTGGGAGACCCCGTCACGTGGTCTGAAACGTGAACACGTAACTTAAGGCGTGTTTGGCTTGAGAACATCCGGGCGAGTGGTGACGGCCGGGTGTACGGACTGTATGGATACCAGGCTCGGTGTGCAGCCCAGTCTGACAATTGTTTGAGCTTTCTGCAGGTAGTCTGACCACGAAACGGTAGACATATAGCATCCGTGTGCGAGTGACGTTTAGTGCCACTGAACTAATGAAGCCGGCTAAGTCCGGTATAGGTTCTTTTTTGTGAGGACGTAGTACCGACATGAGCTGGTGACGCATCGATGTCACACCCCATTAAATGAACGATTTCATTTAAAACTTGAAGGTTTTGATCCAAAGTAGTAAAAACTGATGTAACTCCTTCCCTTAATCAGGATATTCAAAGTTAACAAGTTTTAACTTATAGGTTGCTAAGGACAGAGCACTCTGTTTTCAGCTGAATTTAGGCTGAAGTTAATCAGAGGTTAGAGATTGATTTATTTCGAGGTTGTGGTCATATGATACATTTCTGGAAACCTTTGGAAGAGATTTACAACTCTTCTGTTGAGGTCCAGAGGTGTTTCATCCCTTAACCAATCGGAAAATGCAGTAGAGTTGAAACTATCGAGAAAACAGGGCAGAGCAAAGACTCTCTGTAAATTCTCTGTAAATTGAGCATAACTTCCTGCATAAAAATCTAAAAATAGAAAATGAGGCATATTTGAAAATGTTATGAGATGGGTTACAACTTTGTAACAGAAAGTTTTGTCAGATTGGGAGCAGAATTAACTGGAATTCTTGGATCAAATCAGTACCTAAAGCAGGGAGGTGCTGTCCAATTTGCTCCAGAAATTCTGTTAATTTTGACATCTAATAACTTTTGAACCAGAACAGATCTTAGGCCAAGCAAATACGTTATGGAAAGCTATTGAAGGTAGCTTCAACTTTGATGTTGAGCTCCAGAATTGGTTTTGCTTTTAGGGTGGCCTAAATAAGGTTGAAATGGAAACTGGTCAGGGCTGTCAGGTTGGACAGCAGATCAGTAGTCAAATTTGTTTAAATTTGAACTATATTTCCAAGTTTCATGGGTTCAATGACATGTCTTATGTTGTAACTCAATGGTTTACTGTTTAAATAAATATTTTACATTTCTCAAATATATTTTTACAGATGACAACGGATAAACAGTTCGAGAACAGGTTGGTGGAATCTCACTGTTCTCACCACAGCGGCTATCCGGAAGCATTGAGGCAGATGCTTCAATATTTCGGGTACAACAGATGCTGCAGTACTTCGCCAATGAAAAAGGTGAGGAGGGGAACAAGACGTGGACAATCCATGTCGAGGTTCCTGCAGGACCTACGCCACCCGGTTGGGCGCCGTTCACCATCACGGTGAGAGGTAGACAACCGGAGGGGATGTGGCAAGTGGCAGCCCGTGACACCATGTCACGTTTCTGCCAGATACACATGAGAGCGATGGAGGTAACTCCATACACGCTCGTCCCGGTAGAGGGACGGGCTCATCATGTGTTGGAAGGGAGGTACCGGGAGGCAACAGACCCGAGTTGCCCAAGGTACAACCCCGCGGAGGCAAACCTCAGCCTCCAGATGAGGGCGGGAAATGCCGTGATGGACAACCAAGCTGTTTATACGGAGCATCTCGCCGCAAGGATCAAGGAGAGCACAAGCCGTGGGGACCATTTCGAGAGTGCCCACAGCGCACTCCGCAATGTGCTCCTTCCGATGATCAAGCGACTGAATGAACAGCATAATCAGTTGCGTCGTCTGAAGAAGGCGAAGAAGAAAAGCCGTGCCGACATCGCGGCGTTACAAGAGCTGGTGCTGACTTTAACCCAGCAGAATGAGGAGCTTACTCAAGAGCGAGACGATGCGATTGAGGAAGGGCAAGGCTGGGAACAAGACTACAACCAGGCCATGGACGAGGTTCACGCGTTGCAGGACCTCGTACCTCCGGTATTGGGCATACCGGTGGTCTTGGGTCTTCCGGCAATGGGAGAGCCCGAGATGGGAGAAGAGGTGGTAGATCCGGAGCAACTACCAGAGGTACCGGAGGAGGACGACCCGCAGGAGGTCGAGTTCTACTCCGAGCAGGGGGTTACAGTTGCCAACTAGGGAAGCTAGGGTAGGGTAACCCAAACTTTTGTAATCGGTGACATGTCGTGTAGGCAGTAGCGTATGTATAGGTAGTGACGACATGAGCACGACTTCTCGGAGACCCGAGAATAATGTATCTTGTATAAAGTTTATACTTTATCAATATATGTGAATGTTGTGCAAATTATTCATGTGTCACTTCAATACCTACTGTTGCATATGGAATTTTAATTATGACATGTGCTAATCGCTGCTGATTTGAATTTCAGAATGACTCGTACTCGTGCCAACCTGGACGTTGGGGGTACTAGCCAAGGGGGAGAGACCTCCCAACCGCCTCCCGAGGAATCCTCGGGACAGCAGCAACAACAGCAGCAACAGCAACACCAAACACCGCCACCGCCACTGCCAACGGTTACATTGGCCGACATCGTCGCGGCAATGGCGGGTTCTCATCAGCAGCACATGGAGTTGCTGCAAACTCTCATTGCCAATACGTCTCACCCAGAGAGACGTCAAGACCGTGAGGAGCGTCAACAGAGCTCCTACTCCGACTTCCTAGCGACTCATCCCCCGGTATTCTCAAGGGCGGATGAACATCTCGACGCCGACAACTGGCTCCGCACGATAGAGATGAAGTTTGGGCTGCTCCAAATAAGTGAGCAGCGCAAGACTCAGTTCGCGGTCCAACAGCTCCAGGGATCCGCGAGCGCGTGGTGGGCAAACTTCTGTGCTTCACAGCCCAACAACCGAGTTATGACCTGGGCGGAGTTCCGGACGGCCTTCAGGGCCTATCACATACCGCCAGGTCTGATGAAGAGGAAGATGCAGGAATTCCTACACCTGCAGCAAGGGAGCCGGAACGCGCTGGAATACTCCAGGGCGTTCAACGATCCCGCGCTCTATGCGTCATATCACGCCGATACTGACGAGAAGCGGCGGGACCACTTTTACCAGGGGCTTAACCCGTTCCTGAAGGACAAGCTGACGATGATCAATCGCGGCAGCCTCAACGACATCATTGATGCTGCGATTGTTCAGGAGGACTCCAGCAAGGAGTTAGCTGCGGCGGAGAGAAAGCGAAGTGCGCCGCAAAGCAGCGGAGAAGGAGGCGGTCCTTCTCAGAAGTTTCGGATGGTGAATCGCCCACCATTAGGTCCACGCTGGCAGGCACCACAGAGGTCGATGCCGTTCCGCAGTCGGCTGTACTCTTCACCGGCATTCAGGCCGGCACTGCCAGCACCACCTCCGCAACAACAACAGCAGCAGCGGGCGATGCCGCGTGCGTATGCACCTCAGCAGCGCATGGTGGGCTTTCATCCCCCGAGCACCGCACAAGCAGCGGCCACATGTTACATGTGTGGTCGTCCATGACACTTCGCCAGCAGTTGCCCGGAGAGGCAAGGCGGCGGAGTTGCACCGCAGTTTCCGGGGAGGAATCAACCCCGGAACCCTACTAATGCGCGGCGGGCAAAAACTAGGCCCGGCACTGTCCACCAGCTTGCCATAGAGGATGTGCCAGAGGGTGAGCCAATCCTTGCGGGTATGTTCCAACTCCACCAGCATCCCGCCATAGTATTGTTTGATTCAGGCGCCACACCTAGCTTCATTAGCCAAGATTTCATTGATAGATATAGCTTGCAAATACTACCCACCAATAGTCCTTATGTGATCTGTTCACCGGGTGAGAAAATTTCAGCAAGCATGATGGTTCCAAAAGCGCCATTATGCTTAGAGGGTAGAGTATACCCTACGTCTCTCATCATTTTAGAGGGACAAAAGGTCGATGTCATCTTAGGGATGTCGTGGTTAACCCGCCATGGCGCTGTTTTAGACACCGTCCTCCGAGTTGTGCACTTAAACTCAGAAGTGCACGAATCTCACTCCTTATTTCTAGACAGTCCAGAAATAAAACTTCCAAGTGTCTATCAAGCCACAACCATCAGATTGGAAGATATTCCAGTGGTTCGAGAGTTCCCTGATGTATTCCCGGACGATTTGCCGGAAATGCCGTAACCATCAAGTACAAGTACCTGTTGCCATGGTCGACATGTTGTTTGATCAGTTGGTCGAAGCAAAGATCTTTTCCAAGATGGACTTAAGATCCGGGTACCATCAGATTAATATAAGGGCTAAGGATATTCCGAAGACGGCTTTCTCAACAAGGTACGGACTTTATGAGTAACTGGTCATATCCTTCGGCCTCACCAATGCTCCAGCTCACTTCATGTACTTGATGAACTCGGTATTTATGCCGGAGTTGGAAAAGTTTGTCGTGGTCTTCATCGACGACATACTAGTATACTCCAAGTCGGAGGAAGATCACAAGAAGCATCTGCGTATAGTCTTGCAACGGCTGCGGAATCACAAGCTATACGCAAAATTCAGAAAGTGCAAATTCTGGATATCGCAAGTGCCTTTTCTCGGGCATATAATCTCAGCGGAAGGTACTGCTGTAGACCAGAGCAAGATCACTCAAGTGCTGAATTGGAAATCCCCGAGAACTGTTCATGAGGTACGGAGTTTCCTCGGACTCGCGGGATATTATCGGAGGTTCATTCCGAACTTCTCAGAGATTGCCAAGCCTATGACGGAGCTGCTGAAGAAGGCTATCAAATATGTTTGGAGTCCAGCGTGTGAAGCAGCATTCAAGGCTTTAGTCAAGCACCTAACATCAGCACCGGTTTTGGCGCAGCCAGACACAACAAAGCCGTTCGATGTGTACTGTGATGCATCCGGCATTGGGCTCGGGTGTCTGCTGATGCAAGACCGAAGAGTGGTCGCGTATGGATCACGGCAGCTTAGAAACCATGAGCAGAATTATCCATCCCACGACTTGGAGCTCACTGCCATGGTACTTGCACTGAAGATGTGGAGGCACTACCTACTCGGTAACCTCGTACATTTATATACCGACCACAAGAGTCTCAAGTACATATTCACTCAAAAGGAGTTGAACATGAGGCAGCGAAGATGGTTAGAATTGATAAAGCATTATGAAATAGAGATCCATTATCATCCGGGCAAGGCAAACGTAGTGGCAGATGCGCTGAGTCGCAAGTCACAGGTCAACTACCTGACCATCACACCGTTGGAAGAGAGCGAACCACCACTACATGTGATTCCACACGGGGCTCTCTACAACCTAGCTTTCATCCCCACCATTCATGAAGAAATAGCGGCAGCTCAGAAACAGGACAAGGGCATGTCACATTTGCGGAGACGTGTAGATAGTGGGGAGCTTAAATGTTTCCGGAAGGATGGAGACGGCGTTCTATGGTTCAAGGACCGGATCGTCGTACCCCGTAACCCGGAGTTACGTAAGAAATTTTTTGATGAGGCTCACTTATCGAAATTTTCTATTCACCCCGGCAGCAACAAAATGTATCAAGAACTCAGAAGCAAGTTTTGGTGGACACGGATGAAGCGGGAAATCGCAAAGTACGTGTCCGAGTGCAATACATGTTGAAGGGTGAAGGCAGATCATATGCGGAAACCGGGACTGCTACAACCACTGGGCGTTCCTGCCTGGAAGTTGGAGGATGTGAGCATGGACTTCATCGTCGGTTTACCCACCACCTTTCAGAAACATGATTCTGTGTGGGTGATCGTCGACCGGCTCACCAAAGTTGCCCATTTCATTCCGGTCAACACCAACTACAACGCCAAGAAGTACGCTGAACTGTACATCTCATGGATCCTATGCTTGTACGGCATACCCCGTACCATCATATCGGATCGGTGCACTTTATTTGTGTCCCGTTTTTGGGAGCAGCTGCACGCTGCATTGGAGACGAAGCTGATCCGTAGTTCAGCATACCACCCGCAGACGGACGGGCAAACCGAGCGGGTCAATCAGACCCTAGAAGACATGCTACGAGCTTGCGCTATCAACCACGGCAAGAATTGGGATGATCACTTGCCATTAGCCGAGTTCTCGTACAACATGGGTACCAAGCCAGCATCAAGATGGCGCCTTACGAGGCGCTATAAGGGAGGAAACGCCACACACCACTGAATTGGTGTGAGTCTGGCGAAAAGGTTAGCTTCGGGATTGACCTTGTCAACAACGTGGAAGAAAAGGTTCGACTGATTCAAGCAAACCTAAAAGCCGCCCAATCCCGTCAGAAACAGTATGCGGACCGGAGAAGACGCCCATTGCAGTTCGAAGTCGGGGATCACGTATACCTACGTGTGTCTCCAATGAAGGGCATAAACCGATTTGGGGTGACAGGAAAGATGGCACCCCGATTCATCGGTCCATTCCAGATTACCGAAAGATGTGGATCAGTAGCATACCGGCTGAAATTACCAGAAGCACTTTCCGGTGTGCACAACGTCTTTCACATTTCCCAGCTGAGGAAGTGTCTTAAGCTATCAACTACCGTTCAGCTGGAGGATATTGAAGAACTGCAACCGGATCTCACCTATCGAGAGGAACCGGTTCAGATTATTGATGAGAAGGCCCGAACCACACGCAACCGTACGTTGTGGTTCTACAAATTTCTATGGAGTAATCACTACATGGACGAGGCGACATGGGAGAGCGAAGGATTTCTTCACGCTAACTACCCCGACTTTTTCACGTCGCATATCCGGAAATTTTCAACCGTCCTCTCTCTCATTTTCACCTTATAATGTCGGGACAAGATTCTTTTAAGGGGGGAGGAATGTAAGGGCCTCAGTTTTTGACACATGCTTGAAGTGTTCATCACCACACACACACACCTCATTTGAAGCAAGTTGATGAACACATTTGAAGAGCAAGTAACCACCATCAACATGCTCATTAGAGAACAAACACACATATTGCAAAAGTGGTATGTCCCACACGTAATATAGGGGCTGGGCATATGATTAACTCCTACACATTGCTAGGAATGTCCATGCCAAGTTTCACCCAAATTTAAAACCTTTTGAGGTCATTTTGGGTATAGCTAGAAAGAGGGCAGTTTGAAACTACATTCAAATTCAAACTGTTTTTATCCCATGAATTCAAAAGTGGGAGGCATATTCTTACTCAGCAACTTTTTGTGAGCTCACACCCCAATTTTCCCTCCATTTGGAGTTGATCTTGACATGAGCTAAGTGGGGCAAATTCAAACTTTATTTGAATTTCAAACTGAACATGTGATGAAATTTATCCAAACCAAACCCAATTTGAATTCTAACCAATTCAAATGGCTCAAAGGTAGATAATTTAAGTCACCAGGGGCTTTGTGGGAACTACTGTTTACAACAGTGAATTTGAGTTAAGTTCAGAGGTTAAAATTGAGGGTGGGACCCACATGTCATAGAGCTAAGAGGGGTGACTTGCACACAAAGTCACAGCCTTGGTGGGAAATTCCACCGAGCAGCTGCCGGGTATGCCACCGAGAAGGAAACGGCGCCACCAACTGCTTCCTCCTTCGCGCGCTGGCGCCCAGGGCGGCCTTCTCGTGCCCCCACGCGACCCTCACCGCCTCAGCCGAGCGAAGACCCGGCTGCCTTCTTATCCTCGCGGGCGACATCGGGCAGCGGCATTCCTTCTCCCCGAGCCCTCCGTCGATCGGAGGAACGGAGCAAACAGCCACGCCCTCGTCCCCCCGAGCTGCTAGGCAGAACCCTGAGCTCAAGCACCACTCTCCCGATGCCTGAACCACCGGGTTTCGGCTTCTGTTCCCGTGATCAACGACGACCGCTGGGACTTAGCTCAAGAACGGCGATCGGTCTCACATGGGAAGCACACCACAGCCACTTCCACGGCCGAACAAGGGCGGCAAAAGGAGAGCACGGACTCCACGCTGCTTCCACCTGAAGCTCAAGCCACGCCGTGAGCTCTCGCCGGCGAATTCCGAGATTTTGCTCCGGCGACCTCAACCCAAGCTTCCGGTACAGTTCCTTAAAATTCTCCTTCTCTATTCCTCCTTGAGTCATCAAATTTTGCACATGTATGCTGGATTAGCCGGCGATCAATTCTCCTTTAGCATCTATCGCATGAAGACGCCTCGGAGCGGCGGGATTTAAGCTTTACTAGGAGTGTCCGCCGCGGACCCATTCGGTCGCACGGTGAAACCATATTTGCAGTAACTCCCGAGCTACTCTGGGGTCATGCCGAGGTTCCAAGAGCTGCGCTGGTGATGTAGAGCCCATCGGCGCAAGTGATGGCGGGTTAGAGATCTCGGGCGACGGCGCCGAACCACAACAGTAGCCGCCGCACGTCGCGTTGCTGGTTCCGGCCACCGGCAGCCCAAACAGAGCCCACCAACGTGTTCCTCGATGCCCTAAACCCTATGGCGGCGAGTCTCTGGCTGGGCGGCGGCCGGGAACGCCGGTCCGGCGAGCAGCTGTCTGCTCCGGCGAGGGGGGAGCGCGCTGGCCCGAAACAGAGTGCGGGAGGAAGAAGAAGACGCGGGCCCGGCTGTCAGCGGCTTAAAAATTCAAATCGGATTTGGGCTGTGGCTTGGATCCGGTGTGCTGGCACGCAGAAACTACGTAGACCCCGGTGTGCCGACGCCTCAGTACACAACACGTGTCCCTGTAGCCCACCGGCAGATTTAAACTTTTCCCTGATTTTCAAATTTCCTTCAAACTTCAAATCCTCATAACTTTGGCTAGAAAGCTCCAAATCGAGTGAACCAAATTTTGTTGGATTCAGATCTTTGAGCACTCTCCAGCAAATCAAGTTTCACTTCATGAAAATCCTTAATTCTCCAGAATTAATTCCTCAAAATTTAAAATGTTTGGAATTTTAACTGGAGAGTTCCTTGGAGGAAAATTCTGATATTTTTCTGTGATGTTCACTAAAATATCCCTGAACTACCATAAAAATTTCAAATCCATTTGAGCTCATTTGATCCACCTAATGGTGTGATTAGTGGAACTGTTCCAGAGAAAATAGAAAATGTTCAGAAACATTTTCAGAATTTTCTCTGAAATTGTTTAGCTCATATCTTTAGCTTGGAACCTTCAAATTAAGTGATACCAACTCCATTAGAACCCTCTAAAAATCTATTTTTCATAAAGTTATGGCTTGCTCCATGAAAGTCCCTAGAACACCCTAAGAGCTCCAGTTAAGGTCAAGGACATAATTAATTGTAGAGAGCTCAAATGAGTTTTGCTGCAACTAAAACTTTACCAAGTCTCTGTTTAGGTGGTAACCAAGCCACAGTAAAAGTTTCACAGTCTTTGGGTCTGTCTAGTGAGACTTAGAAGGTTCACAAGTTTAAAACTCAATTCAAATGCATTTAATTAATACATGTACTTCTTATATCATGTAGTCGCTAAGGTCGAGGAGGAACCCGAAGTCCTAGACTTTGTTACTCTGGAGGAGCAGCTAGCCTACGACCAAGAGCAGCAAGGCAAGCCCCGGTTTGCATTAACCTTTTTACAAAGATTTATTGTTTTGAGCACTTACTTAAGTATGATTACTTATTGCATTGGAGTCTTATTTGGAAACCCAATTGCATAGCCAAGAGAACCACGGACTGGGATTAGGATTACCAACCCCGTTAGCTACTGCAATGCTAAGATAGTGTAGGATTCGTTACAAGTCGAGTAGTTGGAACTACTAGCGAGCATAGGCTAGAGTCACTCGACTCGGGTAGAGATAGCACATGATACACATGGCAAGAAAAATGAGACCGAGCGGGGAGTAATGGCAGCAGGACTCTGGGGCCTGTGTGCTGTAGCTCCGCTTGTGTTGATTGAGGACCGAGTCATGTGTGGGCCTATTGAACAAGCTAGAACAGTACCGAAGACCTACCGGCTATATGGGAACCGGGAAACCGATGTAACTCGGGTAGCTGGGTGTTGAGGCATAGCTGGTCGTTCAAAGGGTAGGTTGAGAGCTCGAGGTGTAAATCGGCTGGCGGCACTGAGATGCGCGTGCAGAGACCTCTTGTTCGGGACGATTGGACCGGTTCAACATTTGGTTGACGGGTGAAAGGTGGTTGCGTACGGCGTCCGTGATGGTTGCTGTAGGCAACAATGAGTACGGGCGTATGTGACGGGTTATTCGGGTAACCCTGCAGGTGTAAATCGATTATAATCGCCGTCCCTCACGGTCAGTGAGTACCACTTGTTCACTACTGTGACGTAGGAAGAACAGGCTAGTTGCATGTTAAAATGATGCTGATTGAAAGATGGACATGATTGTTAATGTTTTGCTATAGTTTAGAAGTAATTAAAGTTTCTTTCAACTTTGGGAAAAGTACACGAGAGAAATGTGTTTCTTGTTTGATTGCGGCTCTCTCCTATGCCTTAGCGTATGGTTCTCCACAACCTGCTGCTAGAACTTGAAAGTAAGGTTCCAATAATTAGACGAGTCCTTTGCAAGTTGTTTTATCTCATGTACCCATCACCCCTCATGTAGAAGTTCCATGTTTAGGAGAGACGGGTCAGTCTTGCTGAGCCTTCGTGCTCACTGCTTGTGTTTGAAGCTTTTGCAGTGTTCTATGAGGAAGGGACTCCCGAGGAGGAGACGGAACCCAAGGAGGGGAACCCCGTCGAGTGGGAGTCGTGCACGCCGCCGTGTTAGTGTGCGTGTGTGCTAGCAAGGACACGTTCACGGGCTGAACATGAACTTGATGCGTAGTCTACGCCCGTGAGTGTAGACTGGACCTATTTTGATGTAAAAATGTTCATAAACCACTTTATGTAGTAAAATTTTTGTTTCCGCTTTGTACCTTTGATGTGTGTTATCCGGTGCTGTGCAACGCATCACCCCTCAGCGTGATCCTGGCTCGACAAGACCATGGGGTCGTGTCACGCTCCATCCCCATCATTTTCTCGTGACACACAACTGAACTCCTGAGCGCCACCATTGCCGCAGGACGCGGACCTCTTCGCACCATCCCATTGCCATCCCACCACAGCCGAGACCAAAGATGCATGCGCGCATCCTCGCTTGGCCACCTATTGGATACGTACAAATTCCTGTACCACATAACACTCCAGATTGACAATAAAGACAGGCATAACCGCAGACTCCAATATACTATCCAGTGTAAGACCCATCAAAATATGTTATTCTCTCTAATCTCATACAGGCCGGGAGTTGCAATTCTAAAGCTATTTACGCTGGTGGTGGGGTCGCTGTCGTGGGAGCTTCCCTTAGAACAGTGAAGTCGTCCAGGCTCGTGTAAGTCGATGGAGGTGGCGGCGGATCGCTGGTAACAGGGTCTGATCCTGTAGGAACCTTCCTCAGCACCGAGAAATCCCCCCTTGGAACACTAAAGTCATCCGTACTCACATAAGTCAATGGAGGAGACAGCGGATCGCTGGTAAGAGGGTCTGTTCCTGTGGGAACCTTCGTCAGCACCGAGAAGGCCCCCTCAGGACAGCGAGGTCATCCGTACTCACATGACCTGGTGGAGGTGGCGGTGGATCGCTGGTAATAGGTTCTGGTCCAGTGGGAACCTTCCTCAGCACTGAAAAGGGCCCCATGCTCAGCAGTGGTGGTGTTGAGCGGCGAGCTGACACCATGGATGGGAGCATGAGCTGCAGCAGGAACAGAGCCAAGAGCACCGCAATAGTGTTTTTGTTTGACTCCATAACAATTCTGGCTAGGTAAGGCCTTCTATAGTGCTGCAACCACACTCTCCTATTCTTCTATGGCCTATTGTGTCATTCAAGTGGTAGCATTTATAGGACCGCGGAAGGCATTGTGCGGGCTAAAAAAATCATATATGGCAGTATATTACAACACTAAGGCTCATTACATGTAAGAAATAATATAGATACTCTAAGCCTTTACGTATTTCCAAATTGCAGCACAATATTGTGATCAAAGTCATAATGTAGCATACTGATGATTAGTTATTGTGGAATTATGGTGGCCTCTAATGCCTTACCTATTTTCATATTCAGACACATTAACCAAAATTTATGTCTGAGAGATGAATATCGCGAAACTGGTAGTTAAGTTGTCTTGATTTGTGGTTACACGATTTCTAGAAATTTTAATCATATATATTGAGGGAGATTTTTAGCAGCAACTATTTAATTACTTACTATAGTGGTCTATTTCGTATGGAGTTCTTCCTTTGAAAAAGTTTGATTTACTCCCTTAAACTACGCCCAACGTTCACATAACATCCTATACTAATTTTTGTTTCGCTTATCCTCCTGATCTGTTGCACCAGTTCTTAATACATTTTTATTTGCTATCCTAATACCATATTGATGACATGTGTGATTGTTTGACTGACTAATCCACTATGTATGGTGTGCAACGTGGCAAGCATTCCGTGCTTGCAATTTGATAAAAGAGAAAGATAAAAGTGGTTTGTTTGGGGCAATGGGCTAGGGTCGTCAGACTTAAACGGCGCCACTAGGCAGAGACCTCGTGCCAGGCCAGCTTCATCGGTAGAGTGGATGAGACCGCTAAGGTCCTTAAGTTTTTCACAGAGAGGGGCTCTCCTGCAGATCTATACTCTGATTAATATAATTAATCAGTGGTTTATGTTTCAATAATTTTTTAGTCAATAAAATTAAGTGACTCCATATTGGCTGCCCGAGTGAGGCGAAGACCGAAGATAAGGCCCATCACTCGGCGAGCTCGTCTTTTTCTGGTCGCTCCATCCACATCATTTTCTTGTGACACACAGCCGAACTCCTGAGCGCCACCGTTGCTGCAGGGCGCCGACCTCTTCGCACCATACCATTGCCACCCCCACCGCAGCTGGGACCAAAGATGGGCGCGCGCGCATCCTTGCTTTGCCAACCAGAAGTGATCGAGCCCCATTTTCCCTTTCCAGTAGCGTGCATTCTAGTAGTGGGTATGAACTTAAATCACACCACTAATGTATTTTGTAGCAGAAAATTTATTGGATACGTGCAAAAAGAACAAGAAATAAATACGTGCAAAGTAAACACTCTATTTTGACAATAGATAAGGTTAGATAATAAATGAACAAGAGAACAATAAATAAATAACACACTAACACACAACGCTTTTTATAAAATAGTTTTTAGAAACATAATGTCTTTAATGCGTCCATTTCTAACTAGGTTCACATTCTGACGGGCAACCTGCCTCTGATGCCACTTTTGTCACACCCGGTTTTCTTGAAGACGAACCTAGTGAATTCCCACATGTATGCTAGGATCATTCATTCATACATGTAACAACAAATAGTGATAACATCATATATTACATGCCAAATTAATTGTGTACGTAAAGTTTTACATAAATATCTTTAAAGACTAATAAATAGTTAGATACATCAATGACAATGCAGACGAATTAATCTTGTGGAGCTCCATCTCAGGCGTTGCTTGGGGGATTCCGCAAGCCTAGTAAAGATCTTCCTGGTCGACGTCGTCTTCGTTGTACTCAACACCATCTCCGTAGCTTGAGCAGCAATTAAATGCAACAAAAGCAAGCTTGAATACCTAAGGTACTCAGCAAGTGTGGGAAGAAATCACATGGTGGCCAAGACAAGGAACGTCTTACATCATGGTTTTAGCACTACGCATTAATCCTAACACCTTAGCTTGAATCAGCACACACATTACTACATAAATGAATTTATCCCGTTCTCATAACCACATCATCAATGTTAAATTTTTCACTTAACATTCCCAACCATTTCACTTCATATTCCACTAATCATGTAGAAGTCTGATCCGGTCTTGACTGTGAGCACGGTTGTCATGACAGTTTCCCAACTCTGCAGAGTGTGTGCTGCTTTACCTACAAGTAGTGATTTCATTTCAAGTTTACGGGTAGATTAAAAGAACCTCTATTTTGCCCATGGCAACAACCAGATTCACACTTCCATTGTGTGCGGCTAGGAGATCACTACGAGGCCTTTACAAAGAGATTGCCGACTAGCATGAGCCCACTGAGGTTTCACCCCTAACAGCATCCAGGAGGCTATAACCTCCGCTGTAGTGGTCCCCTCTTGAGCCTTGCGGTTCCGTAGATTGTCCGACTGACTCCTATTCCCCGCACCTTCCAAACACCCATACTACGTCGGAAATGCACATAATTACTTGGCCAAGTTGCCCCGTCTCAGCATGTGGTGGCATGGTAAAACTTGGTAAAATGCTCCATGAACCGGTCCTTAGAATCTAGACAACACCATTCACTAGCCCAAGTTCTCGTGCACATAGCACCAACCAAATTTGTTCCAACATGTCTAGATTCCTAACTCTACAAAAATTCATCATGTATCATCAAGTTTCATAGAATCAAGTTATAGTCCATATTCTAGATTTTCCATAAATCCAGTATGACTAAGCATAAACATTCATATACCAATAAGAAACCCCACCATGGCTACAAGGGATTAATCATAGAAAACTAGGGAAGAACATCCTTGCATTTGGTTTCACAATTTATGACATATGCAATTAATCTCTAGCTAATATCCTCTAAAGTAGGTGCAAGGTGATTAAGGGACTCCTGTTGTGGGGATTTAGATGAATTTTGACCAAATTGCAAGAATTTTAAATTAACCCAGGTTTTTTATATTTAGTGTAACACTCCAAAATTTAAAATGCACACCTCTGATATCATGGGGAATTTAAATTTCAAATTCAAATATGAATGTAACTCAATCAGTTGAAAGCCATCAAAATTTTGAAACTTTTGTATGTACAATACATGAAATGAAAACTTCACCTGAAATGATATCAATTTAGGGATTTATTACATTTCGGCCCGAAAGTTTCTAAATTGTTTAGGTATTTTCTCAGTTAAATACATTGATCAATGAGAGAAATTACAATTCAAAAAATTCAAATTTAAATTTAATGTTTTCTTCAGTAATATAAAATTTTAATAATGGAAGACCGCTCTGCAAATGTTTATCATTTTTCGTGCTTCTTAGTATTAATTTATTTTTGAACTAAGAAAGTGAAGGAAGAAATAAATTCAGGAAAATGAAAATCCTCATTGAGCCCACCTGTTTCCTTCACCTTCTTCCCTGGGGCAGCCGTCTACCCGCCCACCATAGTGGCTGCCCGAGTGAGGCGAAGACCCAAGATAAGATCCATCACGCAGCAAGGTCATCTTTTTCTCGGTCACACCATCCCCTTATTTTCTCGTGACACAAAGCCGAACACCTGAGCGCCACCACTGCCACAGGGCGCCAACCTTTTCGCACCATACCGCCATTGCCACCACCACCGCAGCCGAGACAAAAGCTGCGCACGCGCGCATCCTTGCTTTGCCACCCAGAAGTGACCGAGTCCAATATTCCCCTTCGAGTAGCGTGCATTCTAGTAGTGGGTATGACTTTAAATCACACCACCAATGTATTTTGTATCAGAAAATTTATTGGATACGTGCAAAGTCTTGTACCACATAACGTTCCAGATTGACAAATAAAGACAGGCATAACCATAGACTCCAATATACTATCCAGTGTAAGACCCATCAAAATATGTTATTCTCTCTATTCTCATACAGGCCGGAAGTTGCAATTCCATGGCTATTTACGCCGGTGGCGGGGTCGCTGTCATGGGAGCTTCCCTCAGAACATTGACGTCGTCCGTGCTCGTGTATCGATGGAGGTGGCGGCGGATCGCTGGTAATAGGGTCTGGTTCTGTAGAAACCTCCCTCAGCACCGAGAAATCCCCCCTTGGAACATTGAAGTCATTCGTACTCACATGAGTCGATGGAGGAGAAGGTGAATCGCTGGTAATAGGGGTTTGATCCTGTGGGAACCTTCCTAATCACCGAGAAGGCCCCCCTCAAGATAGCGAGGTCATCCGTACTCACATGACCCTGTGGAGGTGGTGGCGGATCGCTGGTAATAGAGTCTGGTCCTGTGGGAACTTTCCTCAGCACTGAGAAGGCCCCCATGCTCAGCAGTGGTGGTGGTGAGCGGCGAGCTGACGCCATGGATGGGAGCACGAGCTGCAGCAGGAACAGAGCCAAGAGCACCACATTAGTGTTTTTGTTTGTCTCCATAACAATTCTGGCTAGGTAAGGCATATAGTGCTGCAACCACACTCTCCTGTTCTTCTATGGCCTATTGTGTCATTCAAGTGGTAGCATTTATAGGACGGCGCTATGGCCATAAGGCACTGTGCGGGCTAACAAAATAATATATGGCAGTATATCCCAACACTAAGGCTCATTACATGTAAGAAATAATATAGATACTCTAATCCTTTATGTATTTCCAAATCGCAGCATAATATTGTGATCAAGGTCATCCTGTAGCATACTGATGATTACTTATTGTGGAATTATGGTGGCCTCTAATGCCTTACCTATTTCCATATTCAGGCACATTAACTGAGATTTATGTCTGAGAGATGAATATTGCGAAACTGCTGGTTAAGTTGTCTTGATTTGTGGTTACACGATTTCTAGAAAACGTAATCATATATATTGAGTGGGGTTTTTAGCAGCAACTATTTAATTACTTACTATAGTGGTCTATATCGTATGGAGTTTTTTCCTTTGAAAAAGTTTGATTTACTCCCTTAAACTACGGCCAACGTTCACATAACATCCTATACTAATTTTTGTTTAGCTTATCCTTCTGATATGTTGAACCAGTTCTTAATACAACTTTGTTTGCTACTCTAATACAATTTTGATGCCATGTGTAATTGTTTGACTGACTAATCCACTATGTACGTTGTGCAATGTGGCAAGCATTCTGTGCTTGCAATTTAATAAAAGGGGAAGATAGTAGGTGGTTGGTTTTGGAGCAATGGGCTGTTGGCAAATCTTCTGTGTTTTTCGCTCACACACTCAGATCAGATCGGATCACAGGCGATGTGGAGATGAACAATGAACACACGTTTTCTGGCGGCGTGCAACTGCTCCCGTTATCCACTCGCCAGTTGACATAGACACACGAAAACAAACTTCGTGATCCGGCCATTCCGGACGTGCAACTCACGCCCAGGTCCCGCACCACATCTGCTGATGCACACGTAGTGCGTGCATGCACTCTCGCGCAGCTCAATCAGCCGATTTCCACGCACACGTTCTCCCATTCTGGTCTTCCAACGACGCAGCGTGGCAAGCCTGTTTTGGAGACAGCTTAATAACTAACACTCACGCTATGAACCAGACTAGATTACACAACAATTCTCCCCCTAATCTAGTCTTCAAGAACACTGACAACTCCAACTTTGGATTGAAGGGTCACAAACCAGACACGACCAAGTGGTTTAGCAAGAATATCTGCCAGTTGATCATCAGTGTGTATTTTCTTGATAATCACTCCACCTTCTTCAACACATTCTCTGATAAAGTGATATCTCATCTTAATGTGTTTACTTCGGCCATGAAACACTGTGTTATTGCACAGTTGGATTGCTGATTAGTTGTCAATATTAATTGTTGCCACACTTGCTGCTTTCCCATACAAATTGCCAAGCAGGTTTCCAAGCCATAGCCCTTGACATGCGGCAGTTGAGGCTGCAATGAATTCAGCCTCACACGATGACAGGGCAACCACAGATTGTTTTTGAGACTGCCACGTCACGGGTGCATCCCCAAAGCAAAACAAAATGCCTGTGGTACTCTTGCAATCATCCACATCACCAGCCATGTCAGCATCACTATAACCAATGAGTTGGATCTCACCTTGGCCCCTTTTGTAACATATTCCATGATGCAGTGTGCCAGCTACATACCTGAGAATATGTTTAACTGCTGCAAGGTGCTCCGTTATTGGGCATTCCATGAATCTACTAACATATCCAACCGCAAACCCAATATCAGGTCGGGTATGAGTCAAGTATCTTAGACTACCCACAATACTTCTGTAGTAGGTAGAATCAATAACCGGTCTAGAACTTTTCTTACTCAATTTCAGACGATTTTCCATTGGAGCTTGGGCAGGATTGCACTCGGTCATCCCGGTATTTTCCAACAGTTTAGCTGCATAAGCTACTTGGGACAATGAAATCTTCCCCAGTGTCTGCTTGACTTCAATACCAAGATAGTAGCTGAGGTACCCGAGGTCACTCATCTTGAATGAGTTCTTCATCTCTTCCTTGAACACCTTGATCTCATCTTGGTCGGTTCGTGTGACAACAAGGTCATCCACATACACTCCCAGAAGTATGCGCTTTGTTTTGTCACCTCGTGTGTATACTCCATGTTCCTCCACACACTTACAGAACCCATGCCGCACCAATGTACTATCAAGTTTCATGTTCCATGCACGTGGAGCTTGTCGAATTCCATAGAGTGCCTTCCGCAGTTTCAACACTTGTTTCTCGTGACCTGCCACAACAAAGCTAGGTGGTTGTGCAACGTATACCTCTTCCGCAAGTTCACCATTCAAGAAGGCCGACTTGATGTCAAGATGATGAACTTTCCAGCCCTCATGTGCTGCAATTCCCATTAGTGCTCGCACTGAGTTGAACCTTGCAACCGGAGCAAATGCTTCTTCATAATCAACTCCAGGCCGTTGCACATAACCTTTGGCCACAAGACGTGCTTTGTGTCAAATCACTTCACCACTTGCATCCTTCTTTAGATTAAACACCCATTTCAATCCAATGGGGCGATGACCTGCAGGAAGATCAGCCAATGACCATGTTCCATTCTCTGTGATTGCAGTCATGTCTTCTTTCATCGCAGCTCTCCATGGTAAATCTTTGTTTGCTTCCTCAAATGAACTTGGTTCCTCGGATGCCACAAACATCAGATTTTCTGAGTTTAGCTCACACGATTCAGACGTGTTGATGCAGTCCTCTGCGGTGCGATATCTTCTTGGCCCTGATATATCATCAAAGTCAGAAGAAATGTTTGTTGGTCGTGACACAAACTCCACTTCTCTGGGCTGTTCCACTTGTCCTGCTGGTGGTGGAATATTCTGACTCTCACCACCTGATGCAACCGGAAGGCTGGAGATTTGTGACTTAGATGGCAGTGGATTACCTTCAACCACACGAGTGCTTACGGTGTAGTCCACAACAAAAGTCTCAGGTATTGCCTCTCCATCTACAGGCCAGTCCCAAGCCTTACCTTCATCGAATATCACATCCCTTGTCACTTGAACTCGGCCACTCAGAGGGTCATAAACCCGATATCCTTTTGTGCCCGGTTCGTATCCAACAAACACCATCTTCACATTTCGATCATCAAGTTTCTTAGCATGTTGGACGAGTTACATTCACATGTACCATGCATCCAAACGTGCGCATGAAATGAACCGCAGGTTTCACCCCATGCCACGCTTCATACGGGGTTACACCTCGCAGCGCCTTCGTAGGTGATCTATTCAAAATTTCACCATTCTCCATCCTTCTCCGAATGTGCGACATTCCCATGTCTTTCTTCTGAGCTTCCATAATCTCCTCTCTTATTGTAGGGACGAGAGCAAGATTATATAGTGCCCCATGTGGAACCAAGTACAAACTCGGCTCCTCCTCTTCAAGTGGGGTGATGGATTGTTGACATGGGATCTGTGGCTTAAGGCATCGGCAACCACGTTTGCCTTTCCGGGATGGTAGTGTATCTCGATCTCATAGTCTTTGATCAGTTCTAGCCATCTCCGTTGCCGCATATTCAACTCCTTTTGAGTGAAGATATACTTCAAACTCTTGTGGTCAGTGTAGAGGTGCACTAAGTTCCCAAGCAAATAGTGCCTCCACATCTTCAAGGCCTATACCACAGCAGCAAGCTCGAGATCATGAGTCGGATAGTGTTGCTCGTGGTTACGGAGTTGACGTGAGCCATAGGCGACCACTCTTCCTCCTTGCATCAATACACAGCCAAGCCCGATACCGGACGCATCACAATATACGTCGAAGGGCTTGGTTGTATCCGGTTGAGCTAACACCGGAGCTGTTGTAAGATGCTTCACTAATGCCTGGAAAGCTTCTTCACAAGCTGAGCTCCAAACATATTTGATCCCCTTCTTCAACAGTTCAGTCATCGGCTTAGCAAGCTTGGAGAAGTTGGGTATGAATCTCCGATAATATCCTGCTAACCCGAGGAAACTTCTGACTTCGTGGACTGATGTGGGGGCCTTCAATTTCAGCACTTGTTCGATTTTGCTTGGATCAACTGCAATGCCTTCTGCAGAAATAATGTGACCAAGGAATGACACTTGGCTGATCCAAAACTCGCACTTGCTGAACTTGGCATAAAGCTTATGGTCTCGCAATCGTTGAAGTACGATATGCAAGTGTTTGGCGTGTTCTTCTTCAGACTTGGAGTAAACCAAGATGTCGTCTATGAACACCACCACAAACTTGTCCAACTCCGGCATGAACACTGAGTTCATGAGATACATGAAGTGTGCCGGGGCACTGGTGAGACCAAAGGACATGACGAGATATTCATACAACCCATATCTCGTCGAGAAGGCCGTCTTTGGAATATCTTCCACCCGGATCATGATTTGATGATATCTGGAGAGAAGATCCATCTTTGAAAATACACTTGCACTCACAAGTTGATCGAATAATATATCGATGTGGGGCAGTGGATATTTATTCTTGATGGTGACGGCGTTGAGAGGCCGGTAGTCCACACATATGGATAAAGTATAAACTTTATGCAACATATACATCCCTGGACCGTGTCACACGATCGAGTTCCAAAGTATTGAACTTTATGGGTTCAAGGTTCATTTCGACCATCGGGGTCACCACGGGATGTTAAGTGTGTTAGCACGCGTAATTCCTCGCTATTGTACTGGACCCAAACATGTCCTAACTCGAAGTGATATGTCAAATGCATAAACTCTTCGACTCCAACTCGCTGTTTTACAACAGCCACTGGACGTCGAACGGTGAAACTAAGTGTTTTGGTTGAAATACAGAAGATTCCAGAGAGCATTTGGTCTGCCCTGTTTCTGGACAGCACCTACTCATCTGAGATTTTCACCCCTTTGGAGGGAGATTTTGTTCTAGAACTCTACTGAAAAGTTGTAGAGGACATCAAAACCTTTCCAGAATGGTATCCCACACCTCCATTGGTTCAACCAATCCTAAGTTATGCCCTGTTCAAGTTCAGCAAAAGTTTCTGCCAAAAACAGGGGAGGTTATTCCTAAGCTTTTGAGATTGAATCTATACTCCCAATTGACTCTTAGTTCAATATAAGAGTTTACTAACCCCTAAATGAATTCCTAAACCTCATTGTAATTCTTTTCTTTGAAAATAAATTTTTATACAGTCGGTACTACGTTTCCTCACCAAAGAAAAATCCTAAACCGGTATTCCGGCATATACGTATCAAATGGTGGAACTAAAGTCGTCACTCACAAACGGTTTCTACACATCATGCACTAATGTGATTAATGTACCTGCAGAAGAACACACAATAATGGTGCACACAATGGTTTTTGGCATTTCAGGCAGTTCCATATTATAATAAAGACATACGGTCCGTATCATTTCCATACGGATCGTCCTTGAGTCAAGCCACGTCTCAAGGTACATGGTCGTGTTTTCACACCACACGATGGGGAACCCGAGTAGAGCGCGAACGGGTCGTCACGGTTGGGAATTTTATCAACCCAACGGATACCACCCACTGCCTCATGACCGTTAAGGCACGCCGATGGCGAGCGCTGCGTATGGCCCTTTGAACATTGAACGTTCAAGAGTTGCATACTATCGTGTTGCTTACCACACGATGGGGCATTCTCACTTTTGCCTAAAGCACACTGGAGATCAGCGTTTTCATATGCTCTCAGAACCATTGAGAGGTTCAGAGACTCATATTCACTACCGTGCCAAGCCACGGTATACCATTCCATACTATTGCTCGTATGGCGAGTTACCGCAATTGATCCGCCTGCGGTGGCGTACCTTACCTCTTACCTGACGTCGGAGCGTCGTTACAGAATGTATAACACATAAGTTAGCTTTTCCACCTTAGTATCTACTACTATCATATACCTTATGTGGGCTTAATGACTAATCCTCACTCGACTACTTCTAAGTTTTCAAAATAAGCTCTTTTCGAGCGTGCTATTCCCAATGCGGCTCTGATACCACGACTGTGGGGACCACCTCGTGGTTCACCCACTCCAGGATCGCATAGGGTGGTGCCGTGCGATGCGGCACCTAACAGCACACACGAAAAGATTAAGGAACAACATACAAACTTTTATTTGATATAAAACAGCGAAAGTAATATACATATATGGCCTCTCATCCTAGCTATGCAAAAGTGCAGCCGTCCAGCCCGGGGACGCTACACACTAGCAGCAAGTAACCGGAGATCATGGCGGTGTGCAGGGCTCCAGCTCGGTCGTGTACCCTGACGGGGGCATCGCCTCGTCCTTGGAGCCTTCCTCATAACTCTCACCTGCACACAACTCAAAATATTGCAACCGTGAGCACGATGGCTGTAAGGGCCTCAGTTTTTGACACATAATTGAAGTGTTCATCACCACACACACACACACACACCTCATTTGAGGAAAGATGATGAACACAAATGAAGAGCAAGTAACAATTATCAACATGCTCATTAGAAAACAAACTCACACATTGCAAAAGTGGTATTTCCCACATGTGATATAGATGGGCTGGACATATGAAAACTCCTACACTTTGCTAAGGATGTCCATGCCAAGTTTCACCCAAATTCAAAACCTTTTTGAGGTCAGTTTGGGTATAGTTAGGAAGAGGGAAGTTTGAAACCTTATTCAAATTCAAACTGTTTTTATCCCATGAATTTAAAAGTGGAAGGCATATTCTTACTCAGCACATTTTTGTGAGCTCACACACCAATTTTCACTCCATTTGGAGTTGATCTTGACATGAGCTAAGGGGGAGAAATTCAAACTTTATTTGAATTTCAAACTGAACTTGTGCTGAAATCCATTCAAACTAAACCTCATTTGAACTTTGATCAATTCAAATGGCTCATGGGTGAATAATTTGAATTGCCAAGGGTAGTATGGGGTTCACTGTTTACAACAGTGATTAGAAGTAAATTTCAGAGGTTAAAAGTAAGGGTGGGACCCACATGTCAGCCTCTACTTCAACACAAACCGACTGAGACTTTTCACTCGGGTCGCCGAGCCGCAGCGGTGATCGCCACCGAGGCCAGCCACCGCGCCACCAGCTGCTTGCCCACGCGCGGGAATGAGGCGGTGCAGAGCCTTCTTAAGGCGCCTGCCCCCCTCCTCGGCCGAGGTACCGACGTGTTTTCCCGCAAGAACCCAGCACTGGCCGAAAGTTTCCGCAGTTCGGACTTGATCGGAGGACGCCGATCGCAGCTCCCTCCTTCCACTCCAGAGTCCCAGCAAGGTACTAGAGACCATCCTCCATCCTCCCCATTGCTAGAATTCGGTTGAAACCGATTGATATCGGCTGTGCCGAAAGATCAAATTCGGAACTTGGAATCGCCGCACCTCGGGCTCTCGTGGACAGCCCAACCTGGGCGTTGTCACGCCCGAGCCAAGGCACCCTTGGACGCGCGGGTGACCGGTGCTGCTCATCCCCGAGCCACAGCTCGAGTGGTTGCTCACCGGCGGCGAATTTCCACTTTTCCCCTTTCTGTGTGCAGAACGACCTTCGGGTACGATTCTGTTTAATTCGTGCTCTAGAAAGGATTAGAGGGCCTCAGGCCACTCCCACACGAGCTAGACACGGTAACGCACCAGTTGCCTTCACAACTCTGGGCCGGAGAACCTCTGTGCCCGGCGTAATTTAAGGTCTACTAATGGCGGAACGAACGGGGGGTATCGGGCACACGGTGAGGACCTATTTCGGGCCTTCCCCGAGCTGCCTCGAGCTCATGTCGACCTTCTCTGAGGTCCACTGATGCTCCCCGACCGATTTCCCAAGTAGCTGAGGTGTTAGAAAAGTCAGCCGACATGGCCGAAGTCATTCCGAGGTGGCGGCTCGTCGCCGACCATGCTCCGGCCATTGTCATGAGCAGCTGACCCTAGAATCCGGTTCCCCAAGTAAAAGTAGGCAGGGGCGGCCAGAATCAAGAAGTTTGGAGCTGTACAGCAGCCGGCGGCGAGCTCTCCGGCGAGGTGCCTCGGCGGCGGAGCGCGGGTGTCGCGAGGTTGAAGAAGGGGGTGGACCCCAGCTGTCAGCGGCCGATATTTTGAATCGGGATCCGGCTGCGGCCGGGATCGGGTGTGCTGGCGCGCAAAATCCTTGTGGGCCGCGGTGTGCCATCGCCTAGGCGTGCGACGCGTGTCCCCCTGGGCCCACGCGCGAGTTTAAACTTTTCCCCGATTTTCAGATTTCCTTCAAACTTCAAATCCCCATAACTTTGGCTAGAAAGCTCCAAATTGAGTGAACCAAATTTTGCTGGATTCAGCTCTCTGAGTACTTTCCAGAAAATTAAGTTTCACTCCATGAAATTCCTTATTTCTCCAGAATTAATTCCTCAAAGTTTAAACTGTTAGGAATTTTAACTGGAGAATCCTTTGGAGGAAAATCCTGAAATTTTTCTGAGATGTTCACCAAAATATCCTTGAACTACCATAAAAATTTCAGATCCATTTGAGCTCATTTAATCCACCTAATGGTGTGATTAGTGAAACTGTTCTAGAGAAAATAGAAAATGTTCAGAAACATTTTCAGAATTTTCTCTGAAATTGTTTAGCTCATATCTTTAGTTAGAGACTTCCAAATTAAGTGAGACCAACTCCATTAGAACCCTCTGAAAATCTAGTTTTCAGAAAGTCATAGTTGTCTCATGAAAATTCCTAGAATACCCTAAGAGTTCCAATTAAGGTCAAGGACATAATTATTTGTGGAGGGCTCAAATGAGCTTTGCTGCAACTAAAACTTGACCAAGTCTCTGGTTAGGTTGTAACCAAGACACAGTAAAAGTGTCACAGTCATTAGGTCTATCTAGCAAAGGTTATAGACTTCAAAACTTCAAAGTTAATACAAATGCATTTAAATTGATACATATATTGCTCTTATCATGTAGTCGCTAAGGTCGAGGAAGAACCCGAAGTCCTAGACTTCGTTACTCCGGAGGAACAGCTAGCCTACGACCAAGAGCAGCAAGGCAAGCCCCGGTTTGCATTAACCTTTTTACAAATATTTATTGTTTTGAGCACATCTTTGAATATTGTTCTTTGCATTAGAGTCTTGATTGGAAACCCAACTGCACAGCCAAGAAAACCATGGGTTGGGTGTAGGATTGCAAACCCCGTTAGCTACTGCATTGCTAGGATAGAGTAGGATTCGGTACAAGTCGAGTAGTTGGAACTACTCGCGAGAATAGGCTAGAGGCACATTGCTCGGATAGAGATAGCACATGATACACATGGCAAGAAAATGAGACCGAGTGGAGAGTAAGGGCAGCAGGACTTTGGGGCCTGTGTGCTGTAGCTCCGCTTGTGTCGGTTGAGGACCGAGCCGTGTGCGGGCCTGTTGAACAAGCTAGAAAAGTACCGAAGACCTACCGGCTATATGGGAACCGGGAAACTGATGTAACTCGGGTAGCTGGGTATTGAGGCATTGCCCGTCGTTCAGAGGGTAGGTTGAGAGCTTGAGGTGTAAATCGGCTGGCGGCACGGAGATGCGCGTGCAGAGACCTCTTGCTCGGGACGATGGGACCGGTTCGATAGTTGGCTAACGGGTGAAAGGTAGTTGCGTACGGCGTCCGTGATGGTTGTTGTAGGCAACATCGAGTACGGGCGTACGTGACGGGTTGTTCGGGTAACCCTGCAGGTGTAAATCGATTATAATCGCCGTCCCTCGCGGTCAGTGAGTACCACTTGTTCACTGTACCGTGACGTAGAAAGAACAGGCTAGTTACATGTTAAAATGTTGCTGATTGAAAGCTGGACATTGATTGTTAATGGTATGCTGTAGCTTAGAGCTAATTAAAGTTCTTTTCAACTTTGGGCAAAGTACATGAGAGAAATGCGTTTCTTGTTTGATTGCGGATCTCTCATGTGCCTTAGCGTAAGGTTCTCCACAACCTGCTGCTAAAACTTGAAAGTAAGGTTCTACTAATTAGGCGAGTCCTTGCAAATGATTTTTACCTCATACAACCCACTACCTCATGTAGAAGTTCCATGTTTAGGTGAGACGGGTCAGACTTGCTGAGCCTTCGTGCTCACTGCTTGTGTTTGAAGCTTTTGCAGGGTTCTATGAGGAAGGGACTCCCGAAGAGGAGACGGAACCCCAGGAGGGGAACCCCGTCGAGTGGGAGTCGTGCACGCCGCAGAGTTAGTGTGCATGTGTGCTAGCAAGGACACGTTCAAGGGCTGAACGTGCACTTGATGCTTAGTCTACGCCCGCGAGTGTGGACTAAACTTATTTTGATGTAAACATGTTCATAAACTTGTTTATGTAATAAAATTTCCGCTTCCGCTTTGTACCTTTGACGTGTGTTATACGGTGCTGTGCAACGCAGCACCCCTCAGCGTGATCCTGGCTCGACAGGACCAATGGGGTCGTGTCAGCGTGGTATCAGAGCTCGCTTGAGGTTTAACACAGTACAAAGGTTTTCTTTTTCAAAAATCCAGTGAGGAACGAGTTAGTAGCCCGTATAAGGATGTTATTAGCATATAGAAAGTGGCATATTAACCTATTTGTTATGTCGGAAAATCGTGCATCTCGGGACGTTCATGTCTTGGGGGGTGCACGTGAGCGCTGTCCACCAGTGCGCACAAGCTGAAGGGTGGAGCCCCACGGGTGGCAGGTAACCCGACCCGCTTTAGTATCCTCTACGACTCTTCATGTCGTTTGGGGTATTCGAGCAACGTCTGTCCCTGGCGTGCGTGGTGCAATATGGGAGACCCCGTCACGTGGTCTGAAACGTGAACACGCAACTCAAGGCGTGGTTGGCTTGAGAACATCCGGGCGGGTGATGACGGCCGGGTGTACTAACTGTATGTATTCCGGGCTCGGTGTGCAGCCGAGTCTGATGATTGTTTGAGTTTCTACAGGTAGCCTTACCACGAAACGGTAGACGTGTAGTATCCGTGTGCGAGTGACGAGTAGTGCCACTGAGCTAACGAAGCCGGCTAAGTCCGGTATAGGTTTTTCCTTTGTGAGGACGTAGTACCGACATAAGCTGGTGACGCATCGACGTCGCACCCAACTAAATGAACAACTTCATCTAAAAATTTGAAGGTCTTGATCCAAAGTAGTAAAACTTGATGTAACTCCTTCCCTTGTACATGATATTCAAAGTTAACAAGTTTTCAACTTATAGGATGTTAAGGACAGAGCACTTTGTTTTCAGCTGAATCAAGGCTGGAGTTAATCAAAGGTTAGAGGTTGAGTTCTTTCGAGGTTGGGGTCGTATGATACATTTCTGGAAAGCGTTGGAAGAGCTTTACAACTCTTCTGTTGAGGTCCAGAGGTGTTTCATCCCTTAACCACTCGAAAAATGCAGTAGAGTGGAAACTGTCCAGAAAACAGGACAGAGCAAAGACTCTCTGTAAACTCTCTGTAAATTAAGCATAACTTCCTGCTTAAAAATCCAAAAATAGGAAATGAGGTAGTTCTGGAAATCTTATGAGATGGGTTACAACTTTGTAACAGAAAGTTTTGTCAGATTAGGAACAGAATTAACTGGGATTCTTGGATCAAATCAGTACCTAAGGCAGAGAGGTGCTGTCCAATTGTTCCCAGAAATTCTGATAACTTTGACATCTCATAATTTTTGAACCAGGACAGATCTTAGGCCAACCAAATACTTTCTGGAAAGCTATTGAAGTTAACTTTAACTTGGATGTTGAGCTCCAGAACTGGTTTTGCCTTTAACCTGGCCTAAATCAGATTGATATGGAAACTGGTCAGGGCTGTCATGGTAACAGCTGATCAGCAGTCAAATTTGTTTAAAAATTTGAACTATGTTTCCAAGTGTTATGGGTTCAATAACATATCTTATGTTATAACTCAATGGTTTACTGTTGAAATAAATATTTGACATTTCTCAAATATATTTTTACAGATGGCAGCAGATAAACGGTTGGAGAACGGGTGGGTAGTTTCCCACTGCTCTGACCGTAGCGGCTACCCGGAAGCATTGTGGCAAATGCTCCAATATTTCGGGTACAACCAGGTGCCGCAATACTTCGCCAAGGAAGAAGGCGAAGAGGGGAACAGGACGTGGACGATCCATGTCGAGGTTCCTGCAGGACCTACGCCACCCGGTTGGGTGCCATTCACCGTCACGGTGAGAGGAAGACAACCGGAAGGGATGTGGCAAGTGGCAGCCCGTGACACTATGTCACGTTTCTGCCAGCTACATGTGCAGGCTATGGAGGGTACTCCATACGCACTCATTCCGGTGGAGGGGCGAGCTCAACATGTGTGGGAAGAAAGGTACCTGGAGGAAACAGACCCGAGTTGCCCAAGGTACAACCCCGCGGAGGCAAACCTCAGCCTCCAAATGAGGGCGGGAAACGCTGTGATGGACAGCCAAGCTGTTCATACGGAGCATCTCGCCACCAAGCTCAAGGAGAGCACAAGCCGTGGAGATCATTTCGAGAGTGCTCACAGCGCACTCCGCAATGTGCTCCTTCCGACGATCAAGCGACTGAATGAACAACACAATCAGTTGCGTCGTCTGAAGAAGGCAAAGAAGAAGGGCCGTGTTGACATCGCGGCGTTGCAAGAGCTGGTGCAGACCCTAACCCAGCAGAATGAGGACCTTGCTCAAGAGCGGGACGACGCTATTGAGGAAGGACAAGGCTGGGAAGAGGACTACAACCAGGCTATGGACGAGGTGCATGCATTGCAGGACCTCGTGCCCCCGGTATTGGGCGTACCGGTAGTCTTGGGTCTTCCAGCAATGGGAGAACCCGGAATGGGAGAAGAGGTGGTAGATCCAGAGCCACCAGCAGAAGTACCGGAGGAGGACGACCCACAGGAGGTCGAGTTCTACTCCGAGTAGGGGGTTACGGTTGCCAAGTAGGGCAGCTAGGGTAGCGTAACCCAACTTTTGTAATCGGTGACATGTCGTGTAGACAGTAGCGTATGTATAGGTAGTGACGACATGAGCACGACTTCTCGGAGATCCGGGAATGATGTATCTTGTATAAAGTTTATGCTTTATCAATATATGTGAATGTTGTGCAAGTTAATCATGCGTCGCTTCAATACCTACTGCTGGTTATGGAATTTTGACTGAGACATGTGCTAATTACTGCGGTGTTGAATTTCAGAATGACGCGTACTCGTGCCAACCCTGATGTTGGAGATACTAGCCAAGGGGGAGAGACCTCCCAACCGCCTCCCGAGGACTCCTCGGGACAGCAGCAGCAACAGCAACAGCAAATACCGCCACCGCCACTGCCAACGGTTACATTGGCCGACATTGTCGCGGCAATGGCGGGTTCACATCAGCAGCACACAGAGCTGCTGCAAACGTTAATTGCGAATACGTCTCGCCCAGAGAGACGTCAAGATCGTGAGGAGCGCCAACAGAGCTCCTACTCTGATTTCCTAGCGACTCATCCCCCTGTATTCTCAAGGGTGGATGAACCATTTGACGCGGACAACTGGCTCCGCGCCATAGAGATGAAGTTCGGGCTGCTCCAAATCAGCGAGCAGCGCAAGACTCAGTTCGCGGTCCAGCAGCTCCAAGGATCCGCGAGCGCGTGGTGGGCCAACTTCTGTGCTTCCCAGCCCACCGACCGAGTGATGACCTGGGCGGAATTCTGGACGGCCTTCAGGGCCTATCATATACCGCCCGGTTTGATGAAGAGGAAGACGCAGGAGTTCCTACACCTGCAACAAGGGAGCCGGAACGCGCTGGAATATTCCAGGGCGTTTAACGATCTCGCGCTCTACGCGTCGTATCACGCAGATACGGACGAGAAGCGGCGCGACCATTTTTAACAGGGGCTTAACCCGCTCCTGAAGGATAAGCTGGCGATGTTCAATCGCGGCAGCCTCAACGACATAATTGATGCTGCGATTGTTCAGGAGGACTCCGGCAAGGAGTTGGCGGCGGCAGAGCGAAAGCGAAGCGCGCCACAGAGCAGCGGAGAAGGAGGCGGTCCTTCTCAGAAGTTTCGGATGGTGAATCGCCCACCAGCAGGCCCACGCTGGCAGCCACCACAGCGGTCGATGTCGTTCCGCGGTCGGCCGTACTCTTCACCAGCATTCCGGCCGGCACTGCCAGCACCACCACAACAACAACAGCAGCAGCGGGCGATGCCGCGTGCGTTTGCACCTCCGCAACGCATGCCGGGCTTTCGTCCCCCGAGTACTCCACCAGCAGCGGCCACGTGTTACAAGTGTGGTCGTCCAGGACACTTCGCGAACAGTTGCCCGGAGAGGCAAGGCGGCGGAGTGGCACCACAGTTTCCGGGGAGGAATCAACCCCGGAACCCTACTAATGCGCGGCGGGCAAACCCTAGGCCCGGTACTGTCCACCAGCTTGCCATTGAGGACGTGCCGGAGGGCGAGCCAATCCTTGCGGGTATGTTCCAACTCCACCAGCATCCCGCTATAGTACTATTTGATTCAGGCGCCACGCATAATTTTATTAGCCAAGCTTTCATTGCTAAACACAGTTTGCCAATACTACCCACCGATAGTCCCTATTTAATTTGTTCACCGGGTGAGAAGATTTCAGCAAGCGTAATGGTCTCCAAAGCACCATTATGCTTAGCGGGTAGAGTGTACCCCACATCTCTCATTATCTTAGAGGGACAGAAGGTCGATGTCATCCTAGGGATGTCGTGGTTAACCCGCCACGGCGCTGTTTTAGACACCGTCCTTCGAGTCGTGCACTTAAACTCAGAGGTGCACGGTTCTCACTCATTATTTCTGGACAGTCGAGAAATAAAACTTCCAAGTGTCTATCAAGCCACAACCATCAGATTGGAAGACATTCCAGTGGTCCTAGAGTTCCCTGATGTATTCCCGGATGATTTACCGGGGATGCCACCCGATAGGGAGGTGGAGTTCAAGATTGAACTCGCACCGGGAACCATGCCAATATCCCGACGGCCGTACAAGATGGCGCCCAAGGAGTTGGCTGAACTGAAGACTCAGCTCACGGACCTTCTGGAGAAGGGTTTTATTAGGCCGAGCTCCTCACCATGGGGATGTTCAGCATTATTTGTCAAGAAGAAGGATGAGACGCTGCGGCTTTGCGTGGACTACCGTCCCTTAAATGCCGTAACCATCAAGAACAAGTACCCGTTGCCACGGATCGACATGTTGTTTGATCAGTTGGTCGAAGCAAAGATCTTTTCCAAGATGGATTTAAGATCCGGGTACCATCAGATTAAGATAAGGGCGGAGGACATTCCAAAGACAGCTTTCTCGACAAGGTACGGACTTTATGAGTACCTGGTCATGTCCTTCGGCCTTACCAATGCTCCAGCTCACTTCATGTATTTAATGAACTCGGTGTTCATGCCGGAGCTGGACAAGTTTGTCGTGGTCTTCATCGACGACATCCTGGTATATTCCAAGTCGGAGGAAGATCACAAGAAACATCTGCGTATAGTCTTGCAACGGCTGCGGGATCACAAGTTATACGCAAAATTCAGCAAATGCGAGTTTTGGATATCGCAAGTGCCTTTCCTCGGGCATATCATCTCAGCAGAGGGTATCGCTGTGGACCCGAGCAAGATCACACAAGTGCTGAATTGGAAATCCCTGAGGACTGTTCATGAGGTACGGAGTTTCCTCGGACCCGCGGGATATTATCGGAGGTTCATCCCGAACTTCTCGAAGATTGCCAAGCCAATGACAGAGCTGCTGAAGAAGGCTACCAAATATGTTTGGAGTCCAGCATGTGAAGCAGCATTCAAGGCTTTAGTCAAGCACCTGACATCAGCACCGGTTTTGGCGCAGCCAGACACAACAAAACCGTTCGATGTGTACTGTGATGCATCCGGCATTGGGCTCGGATGTGTGCTGATGCAAGACCGAAGAGTGGTCGCGTATGGATCACGGCAGCTTAGAAACCATGAGCAAAATTATCCAACTCACGACTTGGAGCTCGCTGCCGTGGTACTTGCACTAAAAATGTGGAGGCACTACCTACTCGGTAACCTCGTACATTTATATACCGACCACAAAAGCCTCAAGTACATATTCACTCAGAAGGAGCTGAACATGAGGCAACGAAGATGGTTAGAACTGATAAAGGATTACGAGATAGAGATCCATTATCATCCGGGCAAGGCAAACGTTGTGGCAGATGCGCTGAGCCGCAAGTCACACGTCAATAATCTGACGACCATTACACCATTGGAAGAGAGCGAACCACCACTCCATGTGATTCCACACGGAGCTCTCTACAACCTAGCTTTGATCCCCACCATCCGTGAAGAGATAGCGGCAGCCCAGAAGAATGACAAGGGCATGTCAGATTTAAGGAGACGAGTAGACAGTGGGGAGTTGAAATGTTTCCGGAAGGACGGAGACGGCATCCTATGGTTCAAGGACCGGATCGTCGTACCCCGAGACCCGGAGTTACAGAAGAAAATCATTGATGAGGCTCACTTATCAAAGTTTTCTATTCACCCCGGCAGCAACAAAATGTATCAAGAACTCAGAAGAAAGTTTTGGTGGACACGGATGAAGCGAGAGACGGCAAAATACGTGTCCGAGTGTGATACATGTCGAAGGGTGAAGGCAGACCACATGCGGAAACCCGGACTGCTGCAACCACTGGGCATTCCTGCCTGGAAGTGGGAGGACGTGAGCATGGATTTCGTCGTCGGTTTACCCACCACCTCACAGAAACATGATTCTGTGTGGGTGATCGTCGATCGACTCACCAAAGTTGCCCATTTCATCCCGGTCAACACCAACTACAACGCCAAGAAGTACGCTGAACTGTACATCTCACGGATCCTATGCTTATACGGCGTACCCCGTACCATCATATCGGACCGGGGCACTTTATTTGTGTCCCGTTTTTGGGAGCAGCTACACGCTGCCTTGGGGACGAAGCTGATCCGTAGTTCAGCCTACCACCCGCAGACGGATGGACAAACCGAGCGGGTAAATCAGATTTTAGAAGACATGCTACGAGCTTGCGCTATCGACCATGGCAAAAATTGGGATGATCACTTGCCGTTAGCCGAGTTCTCGTACAACAATGGGTACCAAGCCAGCATCAAGATGGCGCCCTACGAGGCGCTATACGGAAGAAAATGCCGCACACCAATGAACTGGTGTGAGTCTGGCGAAAGGGTTACCTTCGGGATTGACCTTGTCAACAACGCGGAAGAAAAGGTTCGACTAATTCAAGCGAACCTAAAAGCCGCTCAATCCCGTCAGAAACAGTATGCGGACCGGAGAAGACGCCCATTACAATTCGAAGTTGGGGATCACGTATATCTACGGGTGTCTCCAATGAAGGGCGTAAACAGATTTGGGGTGAGAGGAAAGTTGGCACCCCGATTCATCGGTCCATTCCAGATTACCGAAAGATGTGGATCGGTGGCATACCGGCTGAAATTACCAGAAGCACTTTCCGGTGTGCACGACGTCTTTCACATTTCCCAGCTGAGGAAGTGTCTCAAGTTATCAACTACCGTTCAGCTGGAAGACATTGAAGAACTGCAACCGGATCTCACCTATCGGGAGGAACCGGTGCAGATTATTGATGAAAAGGCCCGAACCACATGCAACCGTACGTTGTGGTTCTACAAGGTTCTATGGAGTAATCACTACATGGACGAAGCGACATGGGAGAGCGAAGAATTCCTTCGCGCTAACTACCCCGACCTTTTCACGTCGCATATCCGGTAATTTTCCACCGTCCTCTCTCTCATTTTTACCTTATAATCTCGGGACGAGATTCTTTTAAGGGGGAGGAATGTAAGGGCCTCAGTTTTTGACACATAATTGAAGTGTTCATCACCACACACACACACACACACGCCTCATTTGAGGAAAGATGATGAACACAAATGAAGAGCAAGTAACAATTATCAACATGCTCATTAGAAAACAAACTCACACATTGCAAAAGTGGTATTTCCCACATGTGATATAGATGGGCTGGACATATGAAAACTCCTACACTTTGCTAAGGATGTCCATGCCAAGTTTCACCCAAATTCAAAACCTTTTTGAGGTCAGTTTGGGTATAGTTAGGAAGAGGGCAGTTTGAAACCTTATTCAAATTCAAACTGTTTTTATCCCATGAATTTAAAAGTGGAAGGCATATTCTTACTCAGCACATTTTTGTGAGCTCACACACCAATTTTCACTCCATTTGGAGTTGATCTTGACATGAGCTAAGGGGGAGAAATTCAAACTTTATTTGAATTTCAAACTGAACTTGTGCTGAAATCCATTCAAACTAAACCTCATTTGAACTTTGATCAATTCAAATGGCTCATGGGTGAATAATTTGAATTGCCAAGGGTAGTATGGGGTTCACTGTTTACAACAGTGATTAGAAGTAAATTTCAGAGGTTAAAAGTAAGGGTGGGACCCACATGTCAGCCTCTACTTCAACACAAACCGACTGAGACTTTTCACTCGGGTCGCCGAGCCGCAGCGGTGATCGCCACCGAGGCCAGCCACCGCGCCACCAGCTGCTTGCCCACGCGCGGGAATGAGGCGGTGCAGAGCCTTCTTAAGGCGCCTGCCCCCCTCCTCGGCCGAGGTACCGACGTGTTTTCCCGCAAGAACCCAGCACTGGCCGAAAGTTTCCGCAGTTCGGACTTGATCGGAGGACGCCGATCGCAGCTCCCTCCTTCCACTCCAGAGTCCCAGCAAGGTACTAGAGACCTTCCTCCATCCTCCCCATTGCTAGAATTCGGTTGAAACCGATTGATATCGGCTGTGCCGAAAGATCAAATTCGAAACTTGGAACCGCCGCACCTCGGGCTCTCGTGGACAGCCCAACCTGGGCGTTGTCACGCCCGAGCCAAGGCACCCTTGGACGCGCGGGTGACCGGTGCTGCTCATCCCGAGCCACAGCTCGAGTGGTTGCTCACCGGCGGCGAATTTCCACTTTTCCCCTTTCTGTGTGCAGAACGGCCTTCGGGTACGATTCTGTTTAATTCGTGCTCTAGAAAGGATTAGAGGGCCTCAGGCCACTCCCACACGAGCTAGACACGGTAACGCACCAGTTGCCTTCACAACTCTGGGCCGGAGAACCTCTGTGCCCGGCGTAATTTAAGGTCTACTAATGGCGGAACGAACGGGGGGTATCGGGCACACGGTGAGGACCTATTTCGGGCCTTCCCCGAGCTGCCTCGAGCTCATGTCGACCTTCTCTGAGGTCCACTGATGCTCCCCGACCGATTTCCCAAGTAGCTGAGGTGTTAGAAAAGTCAGCCGACATGGCCGAAGTCATTCCGAGGTGGCGGCTCGTCACCGACCATGCTCCGGCCATTGTCATGAGCAGCTGACCCTAGAATCCGGTTCCCCAAGTAAAAGTAGGCAGGAGCGGCCAGAATCAAGAAGTTTGGAGCTGTACAGCAGCCGGCGGCGAGCTCTCCGGCGAGGTCCCTCGGCGGCGGAGCGCGGGTGTCGCGAGGTTGAAGAAGGGGGTGGACCCCAGCTGTCAGCGGCCGATATTTTGAATCGGGATCCGGCTGCAGCCGGGATGGGTTGTGCTGGCGCGCAAAATCCTTGTGGGCCGCGGTGTGCCATCGCCTAGGCGTGCGACGCGTGTCCCCCTGGGCCCACGCGCGAGTTTAAACTTTTCCCCGATTTTCAGATTTCCTTCAAACTTCAAATCCCCATAACTTTGGCTAGAAAGCTCCAAATTGAGTGAACCAAATTTTGCTGGATTCAGCTCTCTGAGTACTTTCCAGAAAATTAAGTTTCACTCCATGAAATTCCTTATTTCTCCAGAATTAATTCCTCAAAATTTAAACTGTTAGGAATTTTAACTGGAGAATCCTTTGGAGGAAAATCCTGAAGTTTTGCTGAGATGTTCACCAAAATATCCTTGAACTACCATAAAAATTTCAGATCCATTTGAGCTCATTTAATCCACCTAATGGTGTGATTAGTGAAACTGTTCTAGAGAAAATAGAAAATGTTCAGAAACATTTTCAGAATTTTCTCTGAAATTGTTTAGCTCATATCTTTAGTTAGAGACTTCCAAATTAAGTGAGACCAACTCCATTAGAACCCTCTGAAAATCTAGTTTTCAGAAAGTCATAGTTGTCTCATGAAAATTCCTAGAATACCCTAAGAGTTCCAATTAAGGTCAAGGACATAATTACTTGTGGAGGGCTCAAATGAGCTTTGCTGCAACTAAAACTTGACCAAGTCTCTGGTTAGGTTGTAACCAAGCCACAGTAAAAGTGTCACAGTCATTAGGTCTATCTAGCAAAGGTTATAGACTTCAAAACTTCAAAGTTAATACAAATGCATTTAAATTGATACATATATTGCTCTTATCATGTAGTCGCTAAGGTCGAGGAGGAACCCGAAGTCCTAGACTTCGTTACTCCGGAGGAACAGCTAGCCTACGACCAAGAGCAGCAAGGCAAGCCCCGGTTTGCATTAACCTTTTTACAAATATTTATTGTTTTGAGCACATCTTTGAATATTGTTCTTTGCATTAGAGTCTTGATTGGAAACCCAACTGCACAGCCAAGAAAACCATGGGTTGGGTGTAGGATTGCAAACCCCGTTAGCTACTGCATTGCTAGGATAGAGTAGGATTCGGTACAAGTCGAGTAGTTGGAACTACTCGCGAGAATAGGCTAGAGGCACATTGCTCGGGTAGAGATAGCACATGATACACATGGCAAGAAAATGAGACCGAGCGGAGAGTAAGGGCAGCAGGACTTTGGGGCCTGTGTGCTGTAGCTCCGCTTGTGTCGGTTGAGGATCGAGCCGTGTGCAGGCCTGTTGAACAAGCTAGAACAGTACCGAAGACCTACCGGCTATATGGGAACCGGGAAACTGATGTAACTCGGGTAGCTGGGTATTGAGGCATTGCCCGTCGTTCAGAGGGTAGGTTGAGAGCTTGAGGTGTAAATCGGCTGGCGGCACGGAGATGCGCGTGCAGAGACCTCTTGCTCGGGACGATGGGACCGGTTCAATAGTTGGCTAACGGGTGAAAGGTAGTTGCGTACGGCGTCCGTGATGGTTGTTGTAGGCAACATCGAGTACGGGCGTACGTGACGGGTTGTTCGGGTAACCCTGCAGGTGTAAATCGATTATAATCGCCGTCCCTCGCGGTCAGTGAGTACCACTTGTTCACTGTACCGTGACGTAGAAAGAACAGGCTAGTTACATGTTAAAATGTTGCTGATTGAAAGCTGGACATTGATTGTTAATGGTATGCTGTAGCTTAGAGCTAATTAAAGTTCTTTTCAACTTTGGGCAAAGTACATGAGAGAAATGCGTTTCTTGTTTGATTGCGGATCTCTCATGTGCCTTAGCGTAAGGTTCTCCACAACCTGCTGCTAAAACTTGAAAGTAAGGTTCTACTAATTAGGCGAGTCCTTGCAAATGATTTTTACCTCATACAACCCACTACCTCATGTAGAAGTTCCATGTTTAGGTGAGACGGGTCAGACTTGCTGAGCCTTCGTGCTCACTGCTTGTGTTTGAAGCTTTTGCAGGGTTCTATGAGGAAGGGACTCCCGAAGAGGAGACGGAACCCCAGGAGGGGAACCCCGTCGAGTGGGAGTCGTGCACGCCGCAGAGTTAGTGTGCGTGTGTGCTAGCAAGGACACGTTCAAGGGCTGAACGTGCACTTGATGCTTAGTCTACGCCCGCGAGTGTGGACTAAACTTATTTTGATGTAAACATGTTCATAAACTTGTTTATGTAATAAAATTTCCGCTTCCGCTTTGTACCTTTGACGTGTGTTATACGGTGCTGTGCAACGCAGCACCCCTCAGCGTGATCCTGGCTCGACAGGACCAATGGGGTCGTGTCAATGGCTCAGCAAGTCTTAACCGTCAACCCTAGGCATGGAACTCTACGTGCAAGGATATGTAAGATGGGAAAAGGAATTTGTGACAAAGACACGCCTATAAGTTGATCCTTACTTTCAGTTTTATAGCAGCAGATTCATGTGCCTTAGGCAGCCCTCACATCGGAAGTCCACAATCAAACAGGAAATGCTTTCCTCCGATGTGGTGATTCCCAAAGTGGAATATAAACTTAATTAGCTCTATATCTACAGCAATCAAGGTATTCAAGACATTAAGAGTTCAATACAGCAATTCCAGTTGGCTTATTTCACTTCTTACTACGTCACAGCACAGTGAACATGCGGGTACTCAAATAACCGCGAGGGACGGTGATTGCATTCAAGACACACCCGGATAACATGTCACATACACCCACTTTCAGAAGCGTGATTCCACACCCCTTCCTACTCTATTGTATGCAACAACCTTTCAAAGGCAACCCAAATGCCGAACCGGTCCATCCGTAACGGGTAGGAGGTCCCGGCGTGGAGCGTGACTTTGCCCACCGGCATATTTACACCATGCTACCCTCAACCCACTCCTATTTACGGTTGGGTAAGCCTCGACACCCAGGTTAACCAATTACATCGGTTTCCTGATTCCCATATGCCAGTATGCATCCGGTACTGTTCGATACTTGTCCAGCAGGGCCGCACACGGACGGTCCTCAACCGACACCAACAGGGCTACGCACGTGAGACCTCTGCTCACTGCATCCTATCCCCCCTGCTGGGTGTAATTTTTTTTACAACTCAAGCCATTATCTACCTCTTTTCTTTCCGGGTGATAAGTACTATCTCCCGAGTAGCTTCCAACTACTCGACTTCTACTGAGATCCTAAACATTAGCATGTCATTATCTACTCGTCGAGTTTGTACACTACCCAACCCTTTATAGGATTTGAAATGCTATGTAAGTGGGGTTTCAATCACCCTAACTCTAATGCATACATTTAAACCTAGACATAAGTGATACAAATGAAAAACTTTATAAAAGGTACTTAAGTGCAAACCAGGGCTTGCCTGGTTGCGAGTTAAAGGGGAAGTCAGCTTCTGGTGAAAGGACGTCCAAAGGGTCGGGTGCGTCCTAAACTTCTGTCACTATTATGGAATGTAATAAAATACATGTGTAAGTATTAAGGAGTTATAAGAATTGGACTTCTATTTATAGCTACTGCTATTTAGAATCCTTAATTGGCTGTTAGATTTTTATAGAGGATACTAAACTCTCTAAGGATGATTTGAGCCAAATTTGGAGACATGTCATTGCACAATGTAGCCTTTAAAATTCCTACAAGTACAATGCTTTCTCTGAATTTTTGAGCCTAATTTAGGAGCTTTGACATAGCTAATAGTGAAAGATCTGATTAGGGTAAGTCTCCATGGTTCCAAAAAAATTTGTTTCACCATTTTTGGAGCTACCATCAGAGAGATATGAATTTTTGAACTTGGACAGGAGTTCTGAAAAAGCTTCTGTTTAAATTTGAATTTCCAAATAAAGGCTGAACTTGGGAAGGCAGTTTAGCCAAGCAAATGATCTTCAATGAAGCCCAAATTTTTACTGGAGATCAGTAACTATGAAAAGGATTTTCTGCCCAAATTTGGGACTATTTCATAAAAAGTTGCTCCTGCAATAAATCCCTAAAGGATTTATTAAAAACAATTCTACAGAAATTCCTGGGCATTTTCATAGCTTAAAATTGGTTTCTCTGTGAAGTACTCCTCATGAGGAATCCAACAAAATTGGTCTCACTCTTTTTGGAGTTTTCTACACAAAGTTATGGGCTTGTAAAGATCAGCTAATTCCTCGAAATATTTCTCTAATAGAAACTTCAAATAATTGGGCTGGGCCCACTGTTTTAAATCGGACAAGTGAGATTTCGGCAACACTGGGGGCTACGGGGTTATTCCAATGCAGCTGCACCGGATCCGGCGCCACAAACCGATCCCCGCGCGTATACGGAGGCTGACCGGTGGGACCCGGCCCTCCTTCGTCTTCCTCGCGCTGCCCGCGCCTCCCGCGGCGGCGCACGCCGGCGAGGCTTGCCGGGACGGGGTTACTGTGCTCCAAACTTCATCAAACTCTCCGCTCCCCCATATTTAACCGCGCTGAGCACTTTGGGTGGGTCGCTGGCGGCCGTAGTTCACCGTAAACAACCGCGCACCGGTGACAGCAATGTTTTGTACTCCGGTGAGATCGGGAGCCCTCATACCTCCACCAAATGGTCGGTTCTCGAGCTCTAGAGCACCAGTGGAGGGAGTAGAAGCTCGACATGGGGTCTAAATTTACCGAGGATCGCTGGAACCCTATCGGCACCGTGCGCCCGAGGCGATCCGGCGGTGCGCCATGATCAAGACATGGAAATTTTCCCTCTACACCCCATGTCTAGGTCTAAAATCGAGGGAGGAAGTGTGCCAAGTAGTTAGGAAGCTTCGTGCACAGTTTTAATCAATGAGAACATGAATTAACGAAGAATTTGGCAAATTCCTACCTCGGGGTTAGTTTGTACCGCCTGGGAGAAAACCCGAAATTCTTCTGCTGTGATCAACGTCCAGGGCTGAGCTTTGGGCTCGAGCAGCTGGGGTCGAGGATGCACCGAGGGGCTGACTTGTTTTGCCGTGATCTTGCTCGGTGTGAGCTGTCCACGGTGACCTCCCTCGGTTCTTCCACGTTCACCTGAGGACCAAGGCTAATTTGCCTATTTCTGGAGCAATCACGCTCGGGACAGGAAAGGAGAGGTGCTGGATGGCTAGAGCACTGGTTGGTGCAGCTCTTCGCTGTTGGGCGCTCGAGCAACCGAGCTCAGTAGCTGCGGCGTGATCGGGAGGAATGGGACCGGTGTTCTGGGCGGGAGAAACGACTGAGGCGCGAGTTATGGCTGGGGGAGAAGTGAAACAGATCCGGCGCACCCCTTGCCGTGATCCAACCGAGCAACCGAGGCAGCAGGAGGTGGCGCGGTTTCTCCCTCGGGCGCGGGTTCAACCGAGAGCTGGCGCGCTCTCGCTGTTCGACCGCCGTCGGCTGAGGCGGTAGCTCCAGTGGGTGGCTGACAATTGGGCCCCACCTCCCCCTTTTGTTTAGTCAAACTTTTCTGATATTTTTCCATCCAGCAACTCAACATTAAAGGCTTTACTTTATCCCAAAGTTAAGTTTGAATTTGCAGAATTCAAAAGGTTTGAATTCTGGTGTAGAATTTGAATGGGGTTTGATCATTTGAATTTGAAAGGAGTTTGAATTCTCCACTTTGTATTGCCTCAAAAATATAGCAAACCAGCTCCAAAGTTTCTAATTTTTGGCATGGCTGCTTATTAAAAGGTGGAGAACACATTTGTGAAACCCAATTTTCAAATTGAGAGAATTGGAATTTGAAACTGAATTTGAAATTCAGATTAGATGGCTTTTCTTTTTAATCCCAAACAAATATGAAAACTCCTCCAAATGAGATGAATTTTGGAAGGTTGCATATTTGGAATATGAAGATCCAAGCTGTGCATTTAGATCTCCATGTTTGGATGTTCTGGGAAGTCTAAACCCTCACTTTGAACTTACAATATTATAATTCAAAGTTTTAATTCCCCTCATTTTTCATAAGTGTTATGAGCTGAATTTTCTTGCTACCACTTTTGGGGATTTTACATTCGATATCCAGCGGCTGTTGTAAAACAGTGAGTTGGAGTAAAAAAGTTTATGCATTCAATATATCACATCGAGCGAGGACATGTTAGGGTCTAGTACAATAGCGAGGATTTACGCAGGCTAACACACTAAACATCCCCTGGCGACCCACGATGGTCAGAATGAACTTTTAATCAATAAAGTTCATTACTTTGGAACTCGATCATGTGACATGGTCCAGGGATGTATATGTTGTATAAACTTTATACTTTATCCATATGTGTGAATGTTATGCGTATTATTTGTTTCATTCTCGCGCTAATATTGTATAAACTGGATGAAATAAACCAACATGTGCTGATCGTTTAAATGGTATGAATGCAGAATGGTGCGTACACGGTCCACGCAAGAGGAGGGAGGTCCAAGTCAGGTTCGTGGTGATGAGTCTCCACCTCCGGAGTAAACACGACGCAGCAGCAACAACCTCCTCCACCGCCAGAACTTCCAAGAAACCTTGTGGAGGTTCTCGCTGCAGTGCTCGGCTCGCACGACGAGCAAACCGAGTTGCTGCGGATGCTAGTTCAACAGAATGTGTCCCATCAGGGAGGACTCCAAGACAATGGGCAAGGCCAGCCCCAACAAAGTTCATAATCAGACTTTCTGGAGACCCCTCCCCCGGACTTTACGGAGGCCGAAGAGCCTTTGGAGGCGGACAACTTCATCCGCACTCTTGAGGCAAAGTTCGGTTTACTACGGTGCACCGAACACCAGAAGGCGATGTACGTAGTGCAACAGCTTCAAGGGGAAGCCGGTACCTGGTTGGTGAACTAAACCGCCTCCTTACCGGCTGGCCATGCCGTCGCATGGATGGATTTCCGGGAGGCGTTCCGCGCCTACCATATACCTCCCGGTGTTATGGAGTGGAAGCTCCAGGAGTTCCTGGCGCTGAAACAAGGCGAGAGGAGTGCTCATGAGTACTCCAGGTCATTCAACTGGCTGGCGCAGTATGTGCAAGGATTTGTTGGAACGGAGCAAGATAAAAGAAACGTGTTCTTCTGGGGCCTGAATTCTAAAATGAAGGTCCATCTCGCCCAAAGCAATCACTGCAAATTCAATGACCTTGTTAATGCCGCAATTTTACAAGAAAATTCTCAGCGTGAGCGCGGTTCTGATAAGAGGAAACACAGCATGCTGACGAGCACCAGTGGTAGGGCGCCACAACAATACCGCGTGGTGTACCGATCACCATCCGGTCAAAGATGGCAGCCACCGGCGCGACCGCCTCAGTTTCACGGTCGACAGTATAATGCGCCAAGCTTCCGACCATCGTATCCACCACAGCAACATCAGCAGCAAAGGATGGTCCCGCGTACGCCTCAGTTTCAACCGCGTGCACCGGGATACCGTCCTCAAGTGGGAGGGACCCCGACACCCTACACGTGCTTCACGTGTGGCCGTGTCGGGCATATCGCGAGGGACTGCCCCGAGCAGAAACAGGGCAGGGGTGCAGCACCGTATCAAGGTGCAAATCAGCCCCGCAACCAGCCCAAGAAACCAGTTCAAAAACCCGGCAACGTCCACACTTAGCCATCGAAGACATGCCGGAAGGCGAACCCGTCCTCGCGGGTACATTTTCTTATTTAGATCATCACGTAGTCATACTTTTTGACTCTGGTGCCACCCATAATTTCATAAGTCAGTCTTATGTTTTTAAATATCAATTGCCTATCATTCCCACAAATAGTCCATACTTGATATGCTCTCCGGGTGGGAAAGTAACAGCTGATAGGATGGTCTATAGAGCACCATTACAATTGGGTGGGAATCTATACCCAACTTCTCTAATTATGTTAGAGAGTCAAAAACTTGATGTCATTTTAGGAATGTCATGGCTACATCGCCATAGTGCTGTTCTTGACACCATTCCACGTGTGGTTCGTTTAAACTCTCCACTTCATGAACCACTTATTCTTATTCTTGACCGTTCAGATCAAGAAGCTCCAGCCACATATAACACGGAAGCCACAAAACTTGAGGATATTCGTGTGGTCCATGAATATCCGGACGTATTTCGACGATCTCCCGGGCATGACACCTGAAAGGGATGTCGAGTTCAAGATCGAACTCGTACCCGGGACGACGCCGATATCACGGAGACCGTATAAGATGGTTCCGAATGAGCTAGCGGAACTGAAGGAGCAGCTCAATGATTTAATGAAGGAGGGTTTCATTCGACTGAGTTCCTCGCCATGGGGATGCTCGGCGCTGTTTGTGAAGAAGAAGGATGAAACCTTGAGGTTGTGTGTGGACTATCGACCTCTCAATGCCGTCACCATCAAGAATAAATATCCACTGCCCCACATCGATATCTTATTCGATCAACTTGTGGGTGCGAGTGTATTTTCAAAGATCGATCTTCGCTCCGGATATCACCAAATCAAGATCCGAGCGGAGGATATTCCGAAGATGGCCTTCTCGACGAGATATGGGTTGTATGAATATCTCGTCATGTCTTTTGGTCTCTCCAACGCCCCGGCACATTTCATGTATCTCATGAACTCAGTGTTGATGCCAGAGTTGGACAAGTTCGTGGCGGTGTTTATCAACGACATCTTGGTTTATTCCAAGTATGAGGAAGAACACACTGAACACTTGCATATCGTGCTTCAACGATTGCGAGACCATAAGCTTTATGCCAAGTTCAGCAAGTGCGAGTTTTGGATCAGCCAAGTGCCATTTCTTGGTCATATTATTTCTGCGGAAGGCATTGCAGTTGATCCAAGCAAAATCAAACAAGTGCTGAAATGGAAGACCCCCACATCAGTCCATGAAATCAGGAGTTTCCTCGGGTTAGCGGGATATTATCGGAGATTCATACCGAACTTCTCCAAGGTTGCTAAGCCGATGACTGAATTGTTGAAGAAGGGGATCAAATATATTTGGAGCTCAGCTTGTGAAGAAGCTTTCCAAGCATTAGTGAAGCATCTTACAACAGCCCCGGTGTTAGCTCAACCGGATACAACCAAGCCCTTCGACGTATATTGTGATGCGTCCGGTATCGGGCTTGGCTGTGTATTGATGCAAGGAGGAGGAGTGGTCTCCTATGGCTTACGTCAACTTCGTAACCACGAGCAGCACTATCCGACTCATGATCTTGAGCTTGCTGCCGTGGTGTTGGCACTGGAAATATGTAGACACTATTTACTTGGGAACTTAGTGCATCTCTACACCGACCACAAGAGTTTGAAATATATATTCACTCAGAAGGAGTTGAATATGCGGCAACGGAGATGGCTAGAACTGATCAAAGACTATGAGATCGAGATTCACTACCATCCCAGTAAGGCAAACATGGTTGCTGATGCCTTAAGCCGCAAATCTTACATCAACCATCTATCCATCACCCCACTTGAAGAGGAGGAGCCAGTTTGTACTTGGTTCCATATGGGGCATTATATAATCTTGCTCTCATCTCTACTATATAAGAGGAGATTATGGAAGCTCAGAAGAAAGACGTGGGAATGTCGCACATTCATAGAAGGATAATGAATGGCGAAATGAAATGCTTCCAAAGAGATGAACACGACACTCTATGGTTTAAAGACCGTATGGTGGTACCCCGTGACATGAAGCTTTGGAAGAAAATCTTGGACGAAGCTCATTTGTCCAAGTATTCTATTCATCCGGGCAGCAACAAGATGTACCATGATCTGAAAACCAGGTTTTGGTGGACGCGGATGAAAAGAGAAATCACAAAGTACGTATCCGAATGTGATATGTGTTGGCGGGTGAAAACCGACCATATGCGTAAAGCCGGACAGCTGTAACCATTGAACATTCCAGTGTGGAAGTGGGAGGATATCAGCATGGACTTCATAGTTGGTTTGCCTCTCACGTCTCACAAGCATGACTCGATTTGGGTAATAGTTGATCGACTAACCAAGTCAGCTCATTTGATCCCCGTACATACAAAGTACGTGGCCAAGCAATATGTGGAGTTGTATATCGCAAGGATCTCTTTCTTGCACGGTGTTCCCCGCTCCATTTTTTCAGATCACGGTGCGCTGTTCGTCGCTCGGTTTTGGGAACAGCTGCATGTGTCGTTGGGGACCAAACTGATCTGCAGCTCCGCCTATCACCCGCAGACGGATGGTCAAACCGAACGGGTGAATCAAGTGCTTGAAGACATGCTACGCGCTTGTGCCATCCACCACGGTAAAAATTGGGACGATCATTTGCCTTTGGCGGAGTTTTCTTACAACAGTGGATATCAAGCTAGCATCAAGATGGCGCCGTATGAAGCTCTCTACGGCCGGAAATGCTGCACACCTCTCAACTGGTGTGAGTCCGGCGAGCGGGTTATCTACGGCATTGAACATGTGAATGATGCTGAAGAACGAGTGCGAGTAATACAAGCCAACCTCAAGGCTGCTCAATCTCGTCAGAAGAGCTATGCGGATAAAAGACGCCGTCCTCTCCACTTCGACATCGGGGACCATGTTTATGTCCGTGAGTCTCTGATGAAGGGATTTCATCGTTTTGGAGTGAAGGGTAAACTTGCGCCGCGATTCATTGGTCCATTCGCCGTCATTGAAAAATGCAATCCCATGGCCTATCGCTTGGAGTTATTGGCGTCACTCGCAGGAATTCACAACGTCTTCCACATCTCTCAGCTGAGAAAGTGCCTCAAACCCTCGGCTGAAATCCGCACTGAAGATATAGAATTTCTTCGACCGGACCTCACGTATACGGAGTATCTGATCCAGATTATCGATCAAAAGACTCGCGCCACAAGAAACCGGACTTTATGGTTTTACAAGGTCTTGTGGAGTAACCATACCGCTGAGGAGGCGACATGGGAAAGCGAGGACTATCTACAAGCAAATTATCCCGAATTGCTATCATCGCATACCCAGTAAAATTTCCCCACTTTGCATTTCTTTTGGAATCTCGGGACGAGATTCTTTTTAAGGGGGGAGGGATGTAAAATCCTCAAAAGTGCTAACCAAGATTTCAGCACCTTTGCACTTAGGAAAAAATGTGGGGGGGGGGGGTTAAAACTTTGCATTATAACGGTGTAAATTCAAAGTGAGGATTCAAATTTCCAAAAAACTTCCAAATATAGAGATCTGAATTCATAACTTGGATCTTCATATGTCAAATATTAAAACTTCCAAATTTCAGCGCATTTGGAGGGGTTCTAATATTTGTTTGGTATTAAAAGAGGAAGCCCTCTAATCTGAATTTAAATTTCAGTTTTAAATCCCAATTTCCTCAATTTGCAAATTTGGTTCAACAAATGTGTTCTCCACATTTGAATTAGCAGCCATGCCAAAAGTCAGAGATATTGGAGCTGGTTTGTTATGTTTTGGGAACAATGCAAATGAATAATTCAAATTCTATTTCAAACTCAAATAACCAAACTCAATTCAAACTCCACACCAGAATTCAAATCATTTGAATTGAACATTTCAAAACATGACTTTGAGGCGAAGTAAAGCATTCAAGTTTGAGTAGATGTGGTAAAAAGATCTGTGGAAATTTGATTAAGAAATGAGGTGGTGGGACCCATCTGTCAGCCACACATCCAATACAACCGACTGTTTTGCTGCCCTCAGGTGATCACCGCGCGCCATCGAGCTGCACTTCTTCCACCGAGCTGCTTACCTCGCTTGCTCCCGAGGTCAGCTCGTGCGCAAGGGTGACCATAGCAGCAGCACCAGTGCATTTCTCCTCTTCTCCACGTTTCCCCGAAGCAACCTCAGCCTTTGCACGAGCGCTCACCAAGAACAGCGCCCTGCCGCTCTGTGATCGTCGTTCAGAACCCTCTAGACCCCCTAGCACCGGTTAATACCCCAAGGAGCTGCTCCAGAAACTCCTCGACGTGTTCCACTACTTCCTCAGCTCGTCCCCGGCCTCCCCTCGCAGTGCCCGAGCTGTTCTTCACCGGGAGAAAACAGAGCACCGGCGCCCTCACTGCTCCTCATCTTTCCAGCCGGTCCAGCGCCTCTCCCGCATGACCAACACCTCCCTAAGGTGCGCCAAGGTGTGTATATCATGATCCCGTAGTTCCCTTGCTCGTTTCCACTGCCGGCTCGCCGGAATTTGTGTTTTGGCGTCGGTACACGTGAAGAACCGATCATAACTAAATCGGGAAATTCTCTCCACACGCTTGATCATCCATTCTACAATTGAAACCTCAGCTACTAGAGCTCCTTGCACCATCCCATGCCGAAGACCGAAGGAAACCGTCCATCCCACGCCCCGGGCGACGAGAATTCGCCGCCGGCGGCAAAAACGGGTCGGTCCTCCGGTGAACCCCCTTTTCCCGCCGTTTTATGCAAGGTTTGGCATGCGTTCCATGTTCCCCGACCACTAAGGATGCTTTAGGGAAACTTATCTCGTCAGGAGAAGCTTGGGACATGCTGGAACATGTCGATGCCACGCTGCCGAGCGCCGCCGACGGTGCCGACCTGTTTCCAGCTGTTTTCATGAGGTGAGACCATGCCCGGCAGCTGTGCCACATTCCCACGGTCGTGTAGGGCGAAACATGAGCAAAAACGGTGGAGCATTGAGGGAGAACGAGCCGCGCCACGATCTGTGCCGGTGTGCACGCACGTTCTCTGGCGTGAGGTTGAAGAAACTTCTGACCTGTGGGCCCCCTTTGAGTTCTCTGTGTAAACTTTAAACAGAAAGTTATTCAAATTTGAAAAATCCATAACTTTGTGTAGAGAACTCCAAAAAGGGTGAGACCAATTTTGTTGGAATCCTCAAAAGATGTACTTCACAGAAGAACAGAATTCTTGCCATGAAAATGCCCAGGAATTTCTGTGTAATATTTTATACTAAATCTTTTAGAGATTTATTTCAGAAGTAATTCCTTATGAAACCTTCCCCAATTTGGGCAGCTAATCCTTTGCATAGTTACTGATCTCCAATAAAAATTTGAGCTTCATTGGAGTTCATTGTCTAGGCTAAATTACCTTCCGAAGTTCAGCCTTTATTTGGAATTTCAAATTCTAAACAGAAACTTTTCAGAACTCCTGTCCAACTTAAAAAATTCATATCTCTCTGTTGGTAGCTCCAAAAATGGTGAAACAAATTGTTTTAAAACCATGGAGACTTACTCTAATTAGATATTCCACTGATAGACATGTTAAAACTCCAGATTTGGGCTCAAAATTCAGAGAAGCCTTGTACTTGTGGGAATTTTGGAGACCACAAGGTGCAATTAAATTTCTCCCAATTTTGCTAAGATCATCCTTAGAGAGTCTAGTATCCACTGGAAAAATCCCAAAGCAAGTTAAGGAACCTAAATAGCAGTAGCTATGAATAGAAGAGTAATTCTTATACTTCAGTAGCACTTGCACATATATTTTGCTACATTTCATTTAGTGACCGAAGTTGAAGACACCCCGGAGCCGTTGGACGTTCTCCCACCCGATGCTAACTTCTCCTTTGAGTCCCAACCAGGCAAGCCCCGGTTTGCATTTAAGTACTTTTGCAAAGTTTTCATTTATATAACTTATGTTTAGGATGATTGAAACCCCACTTGCATAACCTTTAAATCCTATGGAGGGTTGGGTAGTTTACAAACTTTATGAGTAGTGAATGCCATGCTAATGTTCTTAGGATCTCGGTAGAAGAAGTCGAGTGGTTGGAATCTTCTCGCGAGATAGCTATTTATTCACACGGTATGGAAAGAGGTAGAGAATGGCTTAAGAATGTGAAACTGAGACCTAGCAGGGGGGATAGGATGCAGTGAGCGGAGGTCTCACGTGCGTAGCCCTGTTAGTATCGATTGAGGACAGAGCCGTGTAAAGCCCTGCTGGATATGTATCGAACAATACCGGATGCATACTGGCATATGGGAACTAGGAAACCGATGTAATTGGTTAACCTGGGTGCCGAGGCTTACCCAACCGTTTTATAGGAGTTGTTTGAGGGTAGCAAGGTGTAAATCTGCTGGTGGGCACAGACATGCTCCACGCGGGGACCTCCTGCCCGTTACGGATGGACCGGTTCGACATTTAAGTTGCCTTTGAAAGGTTGTTTCATACAACAGAGTAGGAAGGTGTGAAGCACCACACTTCTGAAAGTGGGTGTATGTGACGTGTTATCCGGGTGTCTCCTGATTGCAATCACCGTCCCTCGCGGTTATTTGAGTACCGCTTGTTCAATGTGCTGTGACGTAGTAAGAAGTGAAATAAGCCAACTGAATATGCTGCATTGAATTATTAATGTCTTGAAACCCTGTATGCTGTAGTTGTGGAGCTAATTAAGTTTATCTTCCACTATGGGCATCACCACATCGGAGGAAAGCGTTTCTTGTTTGATTTTGGACTTCCGATGTGAGGGCTGCTAAGGCACATGAAACTGTTGCTATAAAATTGAAAGTAAGGATCAACATGTAGGTGTGTCTTTATTGCAAAGTCTTTTTCCTATATTACACATCATTGCATGTAGAGTTCCATAATTAGGGTTGTTGGTTAAGCCTTGCTGAGCCATTGTGCTCATGGTTGCAATATTTGAGCTGTGTGCAGGTGAGAGTTATGAGGAAGGTTCCGAGGACGAGGTGATGGACCCGTCGGGGTACACGGCCGAGCTGGAGCCCTGCACGCCGCCGTGATCTCCGGTTCTTTGCTGCTAGTGTGTAGCGTCCCCGGGCTGGACGGCTGCACTTTTGCTTAGTTAGGATGAGAGACTAGCTATGTATAATACTTCCGCTGTATAAATAAGTTTGTAAAAGATTTCCACTGTATTTTTATGTCAAATAAAAGTTTGTATGTTGTTCATATTCTTTTCCTGTGTGCTGTTAGGTGCCGCATCGCACGGCACCACCCGTTGCGATCCTGGAGTTGGTGAACCACGGGGTGGTCCCCACATCGTAGTGGCCAAATCTAGTGAGATGAATTTCCAAAAGGAAAGTCCGTCAATTTGGATTTCACTAATTTATATTTGGTCTGGTAATGGTGTAGCTTGTGCAAAGTTATTACATTATCCATGTTCGAGATGTATCGCATGTTTACCGTCATTATGTTTTACTCCTATTTCATTGGACTGCATGGAGTATGCTGTGGGACTGATTTTATTGTCGTATGGTTGCAGATGGTTCGTACTCGGGCCACGCACGAGGTCAGGGGCTCTAGTAAGCAAGGGGGTGATGACTCCCAGCCACCTGCCTACGACAACACCTCGCAGCAACAACCACCACCGCCGCGTCCGCTTACACTAGCGGATGTGACCTCGGCGCTGGTGAGCTCTCTTGAGGAGCAGACCGACCAGCTCCGCACGATTGTTCAGGATACGTCCCAGGTGGGGGCGTCAGGAGAGGGGGCCTCGCGATCCCCACACCACGACGTACTCGGATTTCATGAGTACGCATCCTCCGGTGTTCACCGAAGCGGAGGAACCACTTGAGGCTGATAACTGGCTGCGGACAGTTGAGTCCAAGTTCAGGCTGCTCCAATGCATGGAGTGGCAGAAGACTCTCTTTCATGGCGTGGGAGATTCACGGTGCCGCCGGTGCGTGGTGGGCGAACTATGTCGCCTCACTACCTGCTGGTGACGCCGTCGAATGGCAGAAGTTCCGCGAGGAGTTCCGCACCTATCACATGCCTCCCGGGATGATGAAGACGAAATTCCAAGAGTTCTTAGAACTGAGGCAAGGCGGGAGGAGTGCCCATGACTACCCCCATGCGTTCAACCATCTGGTGCAGTATGCGTCGAATTATATCTCCACGGAGAAGAAGAAGCACGAGCAGTTGTATCAGGGTTTAAACCCCGAGATGAAGACTCACCTCGTGCAATTCAATCGCGGCACCTTCAACGATCTTGTCAATGCCGCGATTATGCAAGAGGATGCTCAGCGGGAATTGGCGGCTGAGCAGCGGAAGCGCAGCGCTCCACCGAGCAGCGGGGCTGGAGCTCCTCAAAAATATCGCATGGTGTATCGGACACCATCCAGTCAGCAGTGGCATCCACCGGCACGACCTCAACAGTTTGGGAGTCGTTCTTTTCAGCCACCCCCATTCCAACCGCCGATGCCACCACCTCGACCGCAACAGCAGCAGCAGCAGCAGCAGCAGATGGTACCCCGGGCGTTCCCACAGCCACAACGCGCCCTGGGATTCCGTCCACCGGTCAGTGGAGGACCGCCTCGCTACACATGTTATACGTGTGGCCAGGCGGGTCATTTCTCGAAGGACCATCCACAAGGGCAGCAAAGCAGCGGGCAAGCCCAATATCAAGGCGGTGCTTGAGGCTGACCACCAGTCAAGAAGGGAGGTCAGCGAACCGGGGGCGTTTGTTACCTCGATAATGAGGATGCCCCGGAAGGCGAGAATGTGCTGGCGGTTATGTTCACTCTTAACGATCAAACAATCATCATTTTATTTGATTCTGGTGCAACCCACAACTTCATAAGTGCATCATATGTGGTTAAGCATCAACTGGAAGTCTTTCCAACCATGTGCTCTTATATGATCTGCTCGCCGGGAGGGAAGATTTCAGCAAATGTGATGATTCCAAAATCACCACTGTGCTTAGGTGGCAAGATATATCCCACTACTATGATTATTCTTGAGGGGCAGAAGATTGATGCAATATTAGGAATGTCGTGGCTAAGTTACAATGGCGCTGTCCTAGAAACTTTAGCACGGACGGTTCACCTCAACTACCCACTCCACCGTCTGCATTCCCTCATACTAGACAATCCAGTCCCGGAAGTTTCAGCCGCCTATCATACTGAAGCTCCCAAGTTAGAGGACATCCCCGTAGTCCGGGAATGCCCCGACGTGTTCCCGGATGATCTCCCGGGCATTGCCACCGGAGCGGGATGTGGAGTTCAAGATTGAACTTGCACCCGGGACTACACCAATATCACGGTGGCCATACAAAATGGCTCCGACTGAGCTGGCTGAGTTGAAAGAACAGCTTAATGAATTTTTGAGCAAGAGTTTCATTAGGCCGAGTTCGTCGCATTGGGGATGCTCAGCGCTGTTCATCAAGAAGAAGGATGAAACCTTGAGGTTGTGTGTGGATTACCGACAGCTCAACGCCGTCACCATCAATAACAAATATCCACTGCCCCGCATTGACATCCTGTTTGATCAACTTGTGGGTGCAAGTATGTTCTCCAATATGGACTTCGCTCCGGGTATCATCAAATAAAAATCCGGGCGAGAATATCCCGAAGACGGCATTCTAGACGAGATATGGTCTATATGAATATCTCGTCATGTCTTTTGGTCTCACCAACGCTCTGGCACATTTCATGTACCTCATGAACTCGGTGTTCATGCCGGAGCTAGACAAGTTCGTGGTAGTGTTCATTGATGATATATTAGTTTACTCCAAGTCAGAAGAAGAACACGCCGAACACTTTAGAATCGTCTTTCAATGATTGCGGGACCATAAACTTTATGCAAAGTTCAGCAAATGCGAGTTTCGGATCAACCAAGTGCCATTTTTGGGACATATCATCTCAGCGGAAGACATTGCGGTTGACCCAAGAAAAATTGAACAAGTGCTCAAATGGAAAGCCCCTACTTCTATCCATGAAGTCAGAAGCTTCCTCGGTTTAGCGAGATATTACTGGAGATTCATCCTGAGCTTCTCCAACCTTGCTAAGCCGGTGATAGAATTATTGAAGAAGGGGACGAAATATGTTTGGAACTCAGCATGTGAAGGAGCGTTCCAAGCCTTGGTAAAGTGTAAAGGTGCCAAAATTTTGAATAAAAAGGGACTGAAGTTTGAACACCATTTGATTTCAAGTTATGAAAATTTGGACTTGTTTGAATTTTTCAACATGTGATGACACACATGAGTGTCCCACCACTCTCTCCTAGGATTAATTGAATGTTGGGGGACAAAACTATTTTAAAACCCATGTGTAAGCTCTCATGTGCAAGGGAAAGTGAAACTCAGATTTTAAACTCAAATTGTTCAAACTCAAATTTCAAATGAGGGCAACAATAGGAATGAAAACTGTTGTGATCAAAACCTCATTTGCAGCAGCCAAACCAAAAATCAGGTTTCATATTTGAATTATTTAGGTCCAAATTAAGGGTAGGCAAAGTCTCATGAATTTTTGAAGATATTTGCTACCCATTTTTCCAAATAGACCTAAATGTACAATGAATTCAAATACATATTTGAATTTGGATGAATTGTGCCCAATTATCCAAAGGCAGTTCAGTTTTCAACTCAACACAATTGAATATCATCATTTGCAAACTTTGGAGATATTTTGGAGAGTTTGATTTCAACTTACAAAACAAAGTTAAGGCAGAGGAATTGCTTGATCATGTGTCACATGAAATAATGAACCCCAAAATGGTCATGTGAGGGAGTTAAAAATTTTCTTTAGACCATGCTTAAAACAGGTTGACATGAGGAACACTACAGGAAACACGATCATTTGCGACAGCTAGAATTATTTGCAACGGCGTCCCGTAGCAAATAAAGTAAATTGCGACGGCTAACCCTAGGCCGTCGCAAATAACAAAGCCGTCGCAAATAGTACCCTATTTGCGATGGCTGCGACTGTAGCCGTTGCAAATAGCATTAATTTGTGACGGCCGGACCTTTTGCCGTCGCAAATAGCATTAATTTGGGACGGTCAGACCTGTGGCCGTCGCAAATTAAGCAGCCGTCGCAATTAAATGCTTGTTTGCGATGGCCGATGGAGATGTCGTCGTAATTAAGGGAGCCGTCGCAAATGATCGCGATATAGTCGACCGGGCACCTCCCGGTTCAGACAATTCTTGCCGCCGCCGCACGTCCGCATCCCGCGCCACCGACGCCGCCGCACAGCCGCCACCCCGCAGCCGCCGCGCCCCAGTGCCTCGGGGCCGGCAAACTCAGCTTCCAGTGGTCGCCTCCCTCACCGTTGGCCTGAGCGCTCGGGTCCCTCGCTGCCGGCAGCCTCCAGCTGGTCTCCGGCCGCGCCCCAGCGTGCCTCCACCCGCCGGCAGCCTCCAGCCGGTCGCCGGCCGCGCCCCAGCGCGCTACCGCCCGCCGCCCGCCTCCAGCCGACCGGCTGCACCTCCCTTCCCCACGTGCTCCTCCCTGCCCGCCGTCTGCTCCTCGAGGTGAGAAACAAAGACTTCAACATTATACTGCATGAATTACAACATATATTACTTGAAGATCACATTTGGTCAAAATTTGATAAAAAAAGTTTATGCTTTTTATCAGTTTTATTGTGGCGGACCGGAATCCGCCCATCCAGGATCGCAGAGGGTGGTGCCGCACGATGCGACACCCGACAGCACACGTCATAAGAACACAATATATTACATGGGAAAACAACTGAACTGTACAAACAGGTACAACACTCAGTTACAAACTATTGTCTTTATTACACAGCGGAAGTCTACTATTCTACAACTCACGCCCGCCTACCTAGATAAAGTCGGTTGCCCAGCCCTAGGGCAACCCACACTAGCTGCACTCCTCAGCTCAGCGCGGCGTGTACGGCTCCCACTCAGCCGTGGTCCCCCGACGGAGGGTAACCCTCGCCGGTGGACTCGTACTCCGAGTCCGTGGGTGGCTCCTCACCTGAAAAACACTTAAGCAGCAACCGTGAGCACGATGGCTCAACAAGACTTAACCGACTCACCTAAGCATGGAACTCTACATGTGGGATACAATGAACGTAGGAGAGTAACAATGCATCAATGGACACGCCTACAAGTTCATCCTTAGTTCGTCTTTTAGCCACAAGTTAACAGTTCGGTAATCTGAAATTTAGTAAGCAATATTTGGTGGCACACATGTAGCAATACAATTATATTATAACAGCAGTATTGAATCATAACATTCCATAATTTATCTACGTTACGATGCATTGAACAAACGATACTCGTCACCGCGAGGGACGGCAAATCGACTCGATATACACCTGCAGGGAAACCCAAAGAGCACGTCATGTACGCCCACCCGTGGAGCTGCACAGCATGCTCACTCGATGTCGTACGGGACAACCTTTCACCCAACAGCCCAAACGTCGAACCGGTCGCACCAAAACGAGCAGGAGGTTCCCCACACGGAGCATCTCTCTATGCCTGTTGGCATATTTCCACCTTGCTGCCCTCAACCTACACCTATAAATCGGTGTGCTATGCCTCGACGCCCGGAGGTTTAGGCTACATCGGTTTATCGGGGCCCATATATCCGATATGCCTTCGGTACGTTCAATACTTGTTCAGCAGGGCCGCACACGGATCGGTCCTAAATCGACACGGACAGGGCTGCGCACACAAGACTTCCTCTTGCTGCGCCCTAGCCCCTGCCTAGTCTCATTTTCATTACTAAAGTGATCTCACATCACTCAACCGCACCCGTGTGTCCCAAGCCTATCTCACGAGTAGATTCCAACTACTCGACTTGTACCGAAGTCCTATGAAACATTAAGCATAGCCTGTCTACTCGAGGTCTTAGACACTACCCTCACTCTTATGGAAAATTTCTGGTCATGCAAGTGGCGTTTTCATCCATCCTACACCTAATGCACATTCACACTTCATATGACACATGTAAACAAAGTAAAACTTATAAAAGGTTAATGCAAACCGGGACTTGCCTTGTTGCTGCTGGTCAGGGGTTAGTTCTTCTTCCGGAAGTAGGAAGTCGAGTACTTCCGGAGCCTCCTCGCCTTCAGCGACTACACGTTAATAAAATACTACATGTTAAGGAATATGCACATGAGTTTATTGTAATGCTTCTGCTATTAGTTCTGATAACCAGTCTCTAACAACTGGAACTTTGTTTAAGAATTTAAAGATGAACTTGGTGTTGGTGGTTTGGCTTAGACCTAAGCACATGGTTAAGTGCTAAGTGGTTTTCCCCCTTTTCCATATTAATCCCTCAAGTGGTTAAACAGGATAGGGGTGATCCAGAGCTCCAATGGAGCTGAGAATTTTTGTGTGAGTTCCTTGTCACAAGAAAACCCTCTGGACCAAACATTAGCACTCTTCATTGAGTGGTTTGCTCAGAATAATTCTCTTAGCAAATAAGTAAAGAAGAATTAATTCTGAGGTAACACCCCTGTTCATGCCCAACTTAATGACTACCATTTCAATTAGAGCTCATAGAGTTTGCAGGAATTTTCCTAGCATTTTTTTGGAGTTAAGATTTTCCCAGAACTGAATTTCCATGTTTTGGAAATTCTCTGAAAATGTTTCTGTATTCAAATGAACACAGCACCTTCAAATTTGAATTGCTCTGATCAAATAAACTCCAAATGGTCTGAAACTTTTACAGGGGTTCACTAACATCCTAAAGAACATTCTGGCAAAATTTGGGGATTTTTGGATGAACCAAACTCCTTCTAAAATTCTTTTGCTGAAAAGCTTTAAAGAATTTTCCAGAATTAAATATTGGGTTTCCTACTAATTGGGTTGCATATTTGGATAGATCTATGCAAGATGAATCCAACCCAATTTGAATCACTAAATTTGGAGCTTCCTAGCAAAAGTTATGGGGTTCTAAAGTTTGAACTAAATCTGGAAATTCCAAAAATGTTTAAATCCTGCGGGTGGGTCCATCGCACACGTGTCGACCGCTGGAGCCGAGCCACACGGGGCCACAGACTCCTCCCCATGCAGACACACTGGATCCTGGACCACAGAAAATCCCGCACGTTACTTCCAGCCGCTGACGAGTGGGGCCTCCCCCCCTTCGTCTTCCTCCAGCCACCCGTGTGACCCCGCCGCCGAGCTCGCCGGAGCTCTCGCCGGAGAGGGGTTCCAGCCCTCGGAACTTGCTGATTCTCACTGCCTGTGCCTATCTCGGCCTGGGGAACACGGTGGTGCCCTCACCAGAGCTTGACAACAGCCGGAACAGTGCTCCCGCCGGCAACAGCGGCCGGGAGCTCACCGGCGACGTCGAACTCGGCACCCCCTGCATCTTTTTCGATGCGGTTTGCTCGGGGAGCTCCACCGACATCCGCTGATCACGGATATGGGCACCGATCTCCGTGAAAACGGCTGCAACTACGACCTCACCGGTGACCTAGACCGGAAATTGGCACCGATGCAAAAAGCTCGAAGAACATCGTCCATACTCGATGAAACTCGATGGTTTCTGATCTCAGAGACACGTGGGCGAGTCTAGATCACGTCTTTATCTTGGTCTAAGGAGTGGTGGCTTACATGCTACGAATTTCCGGATTTCGCATAGCTCTGTTCTAAACACTCCGACGCGCTAATCCCCCAAATTCTTTGTTGACCGTGCGAGAGAGAGGGCGAGGTCAGTACGGTTGTGATCAGTACGTCTGGGCGGACCTTTCTTGTGTAGCTCATCGGGCATGAGAACGCCTGTGCTGGCCGGGCGCCGGTGATCAGCGAGGTTGGCCGGGCGGAAGGCTTCGATCGTGTGAGGAAGAAAAGGGGAGTGCGAGGACTGCACGTGGTCGCGGGTAACTCGGTCCAGGCGTCACCTCTGCGCCCTTAGCCGCTCCCCCGAGCAGGAGGTGGCACCGATTGAGTCGGTCGGCCGCCTGGCGATCGTGCTGGTGCGCGCGCAGGGCTTCGGCCGAGGGAAAAAAATGCAGCCGAGGAAACTTCAGTCTGAAGTCTGCTGACATGTGGGCCTCCCCCTCTTATTCTTTTTCCCCATTTTTCTCAATTCTGTTGTGCCAAATTATCCTCAGCTACTCACAATTTAATGTGAGACTTAGTCACCAAGTCTTAGTTTGAATCTGAACTCTCAAATTTGAACTGTGTTTGGCTAAATTTGCTGCATGTTTAAACTGAAATCCAAATTCAGTTTTGAATTCTTGCAAATTTAGTTCTTGACAAGATGACCTCCAATGAGGATGAAAATTGGTGGGCTTACTCAGAAAAATATGCTGAGTTTGAATATGAAGCTAACTTTTGAATTTGAGTGATGAAAGTTGCTGCAATTTGAATTTACATTCAAATTGGCCTCCTTTTCAAATACCTCCCAAAAGTGTCTCAAAAAGTGTTGGATTTACATGAAATTTGGCCTGAACCTTCTCAAGACCTTTCAAGTCCTAGGGGTGAGCTCAACCTCTCATGTTCATGTGTAGAAATCCTACTTTGTGAAAGTGAAGGCTTTCCCCTCTAATCACTCTTTTGATGGAGGTTACTTGCTCTTCACAATATTTTCTAAGATATCCACACCAAAAACTGTGGTGTTGTGAGGTGAAGAAAAGTTTTTTGCAAGTCCCTTTTCTTGGGCTTTTACATTTATGTTTGTCATATGTGCTGTGGATATTAGTTAGCATGATCTTTTGAATGTATGTGTTGAATGTTCATGTCTTCATGTTTTATAACTTGTAGCTATGAGTTGATTCATAGAAATTGAAATCTCAGGACATGGATGTATTTTCCATTGCCCAACTATAGCTGTCGCTTGCTGTTTTATTGTTGGCAGAAAGCATTTTTGATTAATGATGATTGCTTGTTAGGGATGTCAAACATGATTTGCAGTTTTAGTAAGATTGATGTTATTCGCGTACTAGAAAGATGTACCTACCGCCGTCGCGCCCGCCGTGACGCCTCCCGCCGCGCACGCTCCGCCTCCCACCACCGTGCCCCGCCACGGCCACCACCTCCCGCCGTCGCGCCCCGCCGCGTTGCCTCCCGCCACCACGCCCCGCCGCGGCGCCCCTCCGCGCCTGCCGTCTCCCGCTGCCCCGCCGCGCCCGCCACCTCCCGCGTGTGCCTATTTTGTGTTGAACATGTTATTTTATGTAGTGGCTATTGTCAGGAGCATATATACTAGGTCAATGCTCGTATAAAGTCTTATTTGCGACGGTCAAAGAAAGAGCCGTCGCTAGTAAAATAAATTGCGACGGTTTCCTGTAGTGCCTGTCTTCTTCCTCCTCGCGCCCCCGCGCCTCCCCGTGGCTGCCCTCGCCAGAACGGTGTTCCCGTGCCCCAGCCTTTGCCAAACTCACCGTCGTTCGTCAGCAGGATGTCATTAGTTACGACAAGATCCCGCGCATGGACCACGGGCCCTGACAGGTTGTTTTCTCCCGTTCATTCCTCCTCTTTCGTTATTTCCTCGTCTCCTCCCTTGTTGTTGGACAGTTGACCCCAAAGCTTGAAGAACTGCACCATTTTTGGGGGGTGAAGTGTAAAATAAGCGAGGTTATGCTGCTAAAATTTTGTTGGCCTTCAGATATTTTGTCTCGTCAGAAGCAGGATAAATCCTGCATATAGTAATGATAATTTCTTCGGCTTTAAACTGCAGAGTCAAACATGGGTGAAGACCGCAGTTGGATGTATACTGGCTAGATGAGCAGAACTGGTGGTCACTCGGATGAGTGGTACATCAAGTTAGATAAATTATTGGATCGAGCATTTTCATTGTCAACAGATAATAAGGTGAGGTGCCCATGTACGAAATGCCGGAACACCAAGTTTTTGTGCAGATTGGAACTTTCGTTCCACTTATGTAGAAATGGTTTCACACCAAGTTATGAGGAGTGGACCTTCCACGGCGAGACTAAATCTCGACACACAGTAGAAGTGGACGAGGATGATGATATAACAGGGGTTGATAGGATGGATGAGATTCTAGAAGCTCTGGAAGTGGAGGATCCTCTTACAAAGGAGGCAGACGATTTCTTCGAGGAGCTCAAGAAATCACAACAGCCGTTGCATGAACACACGGATGTGACTGTCCTCGCTTTCTTGACCAGATTTATGGCAATTAAGTCCAAGTACTTTTTTCCATCAACTGCTACAATGATATCATGAAATTGATATGTGATATCCTTTCACAACCTCACAAAGCGCCTAAAGATATGTATCAGTCGAAGATTCGGATATCTGGTCTCGGTATGAACTATGAGAAATCGATGTGTGCCCATACAACTGCATGCTATTCTGGAAAGAGCACGCCAACAAAAACATGTGCTTGAAATGTGGTAAACCGAGGTATGTCGAAGTTGTTAATGACGATGGCGATAATGTGATGACAGATGCCACACATAAGCAGCTTCGTTACTTGCTTGTGACACCTCGGTTGAAGCGGTTATTTCTTTCAAAAAGAACCGCAAGACACATGAGATGGCACAAAGAAGGTAAACGTGAGAACAAAGAATTCATGACGCATCCGTCGGACAGTGATGCAGGGAAGGCGCTAGACTGTTTTGATCTAGATTTTTCTCGTGATGCGAGAAATGTTCGCATCGGGTTAGCGACAGACGGATTCTCACTGTTCAGTACAAACGCCATGCCATACTTATGTTGGCCCGTCTTTGTCATTCCCTGCAACCTGCCACCGGCTTTGTGTATGAAAAACGAGTTCATGTTCCTCAACCTTATTGTACCTGGACCTGATCATCCTGAATCATGTCTCAACGTGATGTTGAAACCGCTTATCGAATAATTTAAAGTGTTGTGGACAGGAGTCGAAGCGTACGACAGTTACAAGAAGCAGAAATTCAATCTTCGAGCTGCTTATTTGTGGTCCGTCCATGATTTGCCAGTATACGACATGTTTTTGGGATGGAGCACTCACGGTCGTCTGACGTGTCCGATATGTACTTCGGACACGGATTGCTTTCGACTAACTCATGGAGGCAAGATATCTTACTTCGATTGTCACAGACGTTGGTTGCCTTTGAATCACATATTTAGGCAACAGAGAAATGTCTTTAGAAAGAACACCATTGTCACTAAAGGACCACCAAAACGTCTCAACAGTTCAGAAATTTCTGATATGTTGGACAAACTGGTGCTAGGTGAATGCCGTCCTGGATATTTCGTAGGTTATGGAGAGGAACACAATTGGGCTCGCATATGTGGACTTTGGGAGCTACCGTATGTGAAGTCGTTGATTCTAATGCACAACATTGATGTGATGCATCAGGAGCGTAACATGAGCGAAAGTATCATAAACACATGTATGGATATTTCTGGCAAAACAAAAGACAATATAAAAGCTAGACTAGATTTGGCAGACATTTGTCAGCGTCCAACTCTTGAAATCTCTGAAAGTGGTGGCAAGCCACGTGCTTCTTTTAGCTAGTAACATGAATTTTGTATATCTTATTTGCATATTTACTGATTATATATTAAAAGAGGATGACATCAAAAAAGAGTAAGAAGATGCATCCGACGAGGGGGTTCTTACCCTCTAGAGTTGAGGACGCTTTCGCTGGTGCCTTGTCGACCGGGAGCAGACGCTCTCAGCTGCTAGGGTATGTTTGGAGCAGCTCTAGGGCTTCGTCACAGCAGTTCACACAGGTAAATTTAACAATTCTTTGACAAAATTTTCAAATTCAATTTCCAATTAAACTTACTTATGAATCATTTGAATGTTGTAGTCCTCACCGACTGACTCAGTGGCTACGGAGCCAGTTGAGCTTGGCTATCCTTCGGTGAGACAGCCCTCGGCCAGCCAGCCCTTGGCTGGCGAGCCTTCGGTTTCTGAGCCGTTAAACTCGACTGGTGACGAGCCTTCTAGGTCACCAGACGTGGTGCCCCAGCAGACGCGGAGGACGAGGAGGATTCACTTTGTCAGTTCTCCTGTGTAAAAGTCCCAAAACTTGTAAATAGAAAAATTGAGCTATGAATAAAGTTGAGTTTGAATACAAGAAATGGGACTTACAAAAACTTTTGTGTTCCTCATGAAAGTGTTGGCATGTGCAATAAAACTTTGAATTCAGTTTGAATTAAGAGGTGCACTTCAAAAAGGAGAGCATGTTCAAAAGAGAAAATTTAAACTGTTGTTTGAAACAGTGTATTTGCAATAGCCAACTCAAAGATCAGAGGACATATTTGAATTCCTCAGATCCAAATTATGAGGGAGACCAATTTGGAGGAAATTTGGAGGTGCTTGGATATGAATATCAAGAGGACTTGTAAATTTCATCCAAATTTGAATTCAAATTTGAAACTGAGGCAAAACAGGTCAAATTGCCAAATGACTTTGGAATTTGAGTTCCTCAGAGTTGAATTTGTAAAGTGCCAAGAATTTTGGAGGTGTTTAGGAGAGAAGTGAGTGGGACCCACTTGTCAGTTAGAGGAGGAGACTTACTCCCGAAGGAAATTTCTTCTCTGTTCACACTCGAACCGGTGGCCGCCGAGCGGAGCGCGACACCGCGGCAGCACCGCTGCCACCTCCCGGCGCTGTCGATCAGCCTCAGCCGATATTACCCCGAACGGCGGTCGCACGTAGGAAAAAACTGATCATGCTTCCTCCCTCCTGTGTCTGCTGCCGTGAGCACCGTTTCTCCCGCAGCTATCACGCCCCATCGGAGCAGCGACGCCCGGCCGCCTCGGCAGCTCTCATGCTGACCTGAGCTATCCCTAGACGTCGCCGGTTCCTCCTCGAGGTGTTGGGCCCGAAGAACAGCCGTTTTCTTCCACGCGGACGCGGCGCAGAGCTCAGTTTCTCCAGCGACACCACTGCGAGCCGCCGGCCGGAAGAACTCGTCGCCCGGCCGCCACAGGGCTTCTCCCACCCAACTACAAAAGCAAAAAGGTGCGCCTGTAGACCTTCTCGCTTCACAACAACGCCGGCAGTGTGTCATGGACCGTGCTCGCCGGAATTTCAGTTTTGCCGACAACATACGATAATAGCCGAGAGGAGAAACTCGGCGAATTCGTTTCACACGTTGAACCACTCCCCACACGACGTAGCATACATCTTCTATATCCCGTGCGCTTTCATAGGATCAAGAACCACCGAGAACCATCGAGCAGAGCCGCTGTTCATCGAGTTTTTCGATCTTCGCCGGATTTTGACCTAGGCCGACGGTGAGGTCATATTTCCGGTAAGTTCCAGCGAGATCGGCGGTTGGGTCCATGTTCTCCTCGGTGCGGTGGTGCTGTACGCGCAGACGGTTACGTGTTTGGGGTAGTATAACGCCCTAGCGACATCGCCGGAGTAGCCACCGCCGCTGTCCCCGTAGCACCTAGGTTTCCGACCATCGTCGAGCTGAGATAAGCCCGGCAATGTGTTCATCGTACGAGAATACGTGGGGGCGGCGAGATCCAGCAAGTTCCGAGCACCGGAACCCACTCCCGGCGAGAGCTCCGGCGAGCTCGGCGGCGCGGGAGCGCGGGCAGCCGGAGGAAGACGAAGACGGGGGCTGGCCCACGCGTCAGTCGCTGTTGCGAGGGAGGGGGATTGTCTGTGGCCTCGGATCGGTCTGTGACAACATGGGAAATAGTCTGTGGCCCCGTGTGGCTTGAGTTCGGCAGCTGACACGTGGGGATGGGGCCACTGTCAGAGTTTAAACATTTCCCGAATTTAGTTTGAATTCCAGATTTAGTTCAAACTTTAGAACCTCATAACTTTTGCTAGGGAGCTCCAAAATTAGTGATTCAAATTGGGTTGGATTCAGGATGAAAATCTCTATCCAAATATACAACCCAATTTTCATGAAAACCAATAGAAAATTCTGGAAGATTCTTTAAAGCTTTTCAGCAAAAGAATTTTAGAGGGAGTTCGGTCCATCCAAAATTCCCCAAATTTTGCCAGGATATTCTTTAGGATAGTAGGAGACTCCTGTAAAAGTTTCAGCTCGTTTGGAGTGGATTCCAAATTTCTGTATTCAAATAAATACAGAAATATTTTCAGAGAATTTCCAAAACTTGGAAATTCAGTTCTAGCCATTCCTTAGCTCCAAATATCGTAGGAAAATTTATGCATACTCCCTGAGCTATGTATGAAATTATAGTTCACTTGAATTTGCATGAAAGTGCAACTTTAATGAGAATTAATTCCTTTTTGCTTAAATGCTTAGGGAATTGTTCTAGGTGATCCACTTAGTGAAATGTTCTGAATTTTGGTCCAGAGGACTTTCTTGTGACAAGGGACTCCCAAGAAAATTCCCAGATCCATTGGAGCCCTGGATCATTAGTGTTCTGTTCAACCATTAGTTGATCCCCCACCCAAGTGATGAACCTCACCTCTCACTTGATGATAGTGCTCAAACACACACCTAAACCACCACCCCAGTGTCATTTTAAATTCTTAAACAGAGTTCCAGTTTTAAACTTGGCTTTAGCATTTGTTAGCAAAAAAGTTTTATAATTGAACATGTATGCATATTCATAATGTGTAGTGAGTAAACGTGGAGAAGTAAAGAAGAAGTGGAGCTTGGATCAAGGAGCAAGAAGGCAGGGATTAAGCTTCAAGTCAGCATCAGCAACTAACTTCAAACTTATCTGACTTTAGTCACCTGCAAAACCAAGGCAAGCCCCGGTTTGCACTTAAGTTGTTTTTAAAGTTTTCTCTTTGTTCACTATTATTGGTCAAGGTTTGTATGTGCATTAGGTCAAGGATGTGTGATACTCCACTTGCATAACCAAACATGAACCCTGAGGTCAAGGGTAGAATTGTGTCATCGCTGTAGAAAAAGGCCGTGCTAAATAGGCTAGGACATCCAGTAGAAGACGAGTAGTTGGAATCTACTCGCGAGCTTTGTTCCAGGACCACATAAGTAGGGTTGGAAAGGGGAGCAAACTAAAGTTTACGTTTCTAAAGATGAGACCGGGCAGAGGGGTTAGACAGCGACAAGACGAGGTCTTGGTCGAGTAACTCTGCCCGTGTCGGTCAAGGACCGAAGCGTATGCGGCCCTGGGAGCAAGTATTGAGTTGTGTACCGGATGCTTACTGATATATGGGAACCAGGAAACCGATGTACCGGGTTCAATGGATTGTAGAGTCATACCACATCGTCTCGTTAGACCTATGAGCCCGACACGGCGTGACCGGTTCTACAGTTTAGTGGCCTGAGAAAGGTTGCCACATACGACGTAATGAAGGATGCCAGAGTTGGGTCTTCAGAGGCGGGCGTATGTGTCGAGTTATCCGGGTAGTGTTTGATTCGAATCACCGTCCCTCGCGGTTATGAGTACCGCTTGCTCACTGCGATGTGACGTAGTAATCAACTTGTGTGGAAACAGTTTGCAAAAGTATAATTGCTGCTATGATGATGTTAAGTTGCATGAAAACCATGTTTGAAGTAGAGATAGAGCTAACTAAAGTTATTTTCTACCTTGGGGTAAGTAACATTGGAATGAAGCGTTTCTTGTTTGATTGTGGAGTTCCAATGTTGCTGATCGCAAGGTCATTATTAAAATGGCTAAAAATGGAAAGTTAAGGATGAACTCGTAGGCAAGTCTTTTCGCAAATGACAGGCTTAGGTCTTAGGTTACTTTCATCTAGAGTTTCATGTCTTAGGGGAGACGGTTAAGTCTTGCTGAGCCCTTGTGCTCACTCTTGCTATATAAGTGGTTTTGCAGGTAAACATTGACGCTATAAAGAAGGTTGTCCGGTGAGACTCGGGAACTTCCGAGTCATGTCACCCTTGGAGAACCTAGCCGCTGCCATGTCTTCGTGTTGCTAGCGAGAGGAGTCCGCGGGCTGGATCTCTTCTCGAGTGCTTCTTAGATATTCATCGTGAGCTGTTTATAGACTTCCACTGTAGCTATTTTGTGTAAATTATCTACAAAGAATAATTGTAAGCTTCCGCTTTTGATTTATGTAATACTGTGTTCCTTATATGTGTGCTGTTGGATGCCGCATAACACGGCACCACCCAATGCGATTCCTCGGGCAAGGCGGCACGGCCCTGTGATCGGGGTCGGGCCCCCTCAGCATGGTATCAGAGCCGCATTGGTAATAGCGCGCGGAATAAGGATGGTATTACGACAAAATCTTAGGATACGGTGAGGAAACGATATTAGGCCCACATAAGGACTATAGTAGTATAGTTACATAAAGTGGCAATGTGTTTTAATTCTGAATTTTCATTATGTAACGGCGCACCTACGTTCAGGTAAGGATGGTAAGGAACGCCACCAAAAGCGATTCAATTTCGGTTAGCTCCCCTGACGAGGAAAGTGGTTCAGGGTTAGATCTCACAGCTTGGTGTGAGATGTTAATATGAAACTCTTGGACTCTTCATGTTCCTGAGTTCATATGAAACGCTGATCCCTAGCGTGCATTAGGCAAGTAAGTGGAGATCCCATCGCGTGGTCAGTAACGCGATAGTGTGTTCGTCTGGATGTAGCCCAGGAGGACATACGCAGCGCTTGCCATCGGCGTGCCCTGCAGGGCAGTAGGTGGTATCTGTTGGGTTGATAACATTCCAAACCGTGATGACCCGTTCATGACATACTCGGGTTCCCCATCGTGTGGTGTTGAAACACGATCACGTACCTTGAGACGTGACTTAACTCAAGGACGGCCGTATGACAATGATACGGGCGTTGGTATTTACTTTTAAATATGGAACTGCCTGAAATGAAACAAACCCTTGAGTGCACCACTATTTAGTGATCTTCTGCAGGTACTAACCACGTACGTATCCCGTGTAGTACACGTGTGCGAGAGACCGTCTTAGTGCCACTGATAGTACGTATATGCCGGTGTAATCCGGTTAGGATTTTTATTTGGTGAGGCTACGTAGTACCGACATGTTTCTTACGGTGCATCGACACCGTACTACACTTAATAACCTCTTCCCTATGAAGAAATGATTCATGAACTAACTTTAAACTAAAAATGGAAGTTTGAAACAAGTATTAGCTACTGAACTCTTATTTTGAGCTAAGATTCAAATGAGAGTATAATTAGGTGTCAAAGTTTTCAAAAAACAGAGTGCTCTGTTTCTGGCAGGAATTCTTGCTGGACTTTAACGGAGCATAACTCTGAGTAGCTTTAACCAATTATGGTGTATGATACAGTTCTGGGAAGATTTTCAAGTGCTCTACAATTTCTTTGTAGACCTCCAGAGCAAAATCACATTTTAAGTTGGTGAAAAGTCCAGTTGAAGGCAAACTGTTCAAGACCAGGACAGTAGCAAAAACCTCTCTGGACCTTTCTGTTTTTAAGCCATAACTTCCTGTAGAAAAATCTATGAGAAGCCTATAAGTACTCGTTGGAAAGATACTGAAGTTTACTAAAACTTTGGTGTTGAACTCAAGTAAAGAATCTGTTGATAACTTGAGCAAAATTTGGAGTTTGTGTGAGCTGGTCAGGGTAGTCCCGCTGATTAGCTTAGCGTACATAAGATTTGTTTAAACATGAATGTGGTTATGCTTTCATAAAGTTCATGACATGTTCATGTTTTACTTATCTTTACTTACTACTGAGATAGAATTTTGATTGACTCGAAATTTTGTTTCGTGCAGTAGGGTACGCACACATCCTCAAATGGAGATTGGAGGTTCCAGTCGAGGTGGGAATGACTCGACTTCATCACAAGAGCCATCGCCAACCGGATTGGTGGAAATTATGGCCAAAATGAATGAAACTCTCCAAACTCTAGTTCAGCAAGGCATAGATCGAGAAGCTCAACGTCACATGCCAACCCAGAGCACGTATCTGGATTTCTTGGTGACACAACCGCCGGTGTTCTCTGAGGCGGCTGACCATTGTGAAGCAAATCACTGGTTACGTGTCATCGAGTCCAAGTTTGGGTTGATCCGATGTGATGACTTCTCGAAGACGCTATATGCCGCTCAGCAGCTTCACGGCTTTGCTGGAGCATGGTGGACAGACTACCTTGCTGTCCAACCAGCAGGGCATCGTGTCACATGGGCGGAGTTCCAGGCTGCATTTCGTGCTCGTTTCATCCCTGCGGGCATAATGCAAACCAGTCTGGATGAGTTCTGGAGTCTGAAACCAGGGGACATGAGTGTTATTGAGTATGTGAAGGAATTCAATCGCTTAGCTCAATATGTCCCTGACTATGTGAAATCACCATCCATGAGGGGTTATCATTTTTATCGAGGGCTGACCGCTAGGCTGCGATGTGAATTGGCTCAAGTTAGCCAAGAGAATTTTGATGAGTTCGTGAGCTGTGCTATTGCTCAAGAATATTATTCCAACCTTTACCTCAAAGAAAAGAGGGAGAGGGACTCATCACAAGATGAAGACAATCGTCTACCTCAGAAGTATCGGTTGGTAATCCGTTCACCTTCCGGTCGAGAGATTCCACAAGAGGTGCAATCATTCTGGGAGTGTGACGACTCTTCTACTCCACAGAGGCCATATTCACCTCCACCGCAGCAGCAAATTATTTCCTATGCACCTCAGTATCAACAAGGTGCACCAGAATACTTTTTCTCTCAAGAGGTTGAAGATGATCAAGGTGATCTCTTAGCTGAACCAAGTGCTGTCCCACTTCATTTTGACAATGAGCCCAATGTCAATGAAGCAACTGAACCGAACAGCAACAACGTGTCTGCGGGTCCAGTTCCAAAAAGTGATCTTGGGCAGCCCAGAAAAGCTATGTCAAAAGTGGGGACAGTAAATTATGTGTCAGTCGATGATCTGCCAAAGGGAGGACCTGTTCTTTCCGGCAGGTTCACCTTAAGTGACAAGCCGGTTGTCATTTTATTCGACTCTGGTGCAACACATAACTTCATTAGCCGGGCAACGGTAATCCGAGATCAGATCTCCACCACTATCACCAAAGGTTCTTACCTTATTCATTCGCCAGGTAGAGACATATCAACGAATGAAGTCGTTCCACGAGCACCACTTTGTTTGGGTGGAAATATTTATCCTACCACCCTCATCATTCTCGAAGACCAAGGAATCAATGCCATATTGGGAATATCATGGTTGACCTTCCACAAGGCTGTTCTGGACATCGAGAACAGGAGTGTTCACTTGGACTCTCCACTTCACGAACGTCAAACATTGTACCTCGGCGAAGCGATTTCCAAAGACCCGGAAGTATGTAATGCCGAGGCGTGCAAGTTAGAAGACATTCCGGTAGTCCGTGAATACCCGGACGTGTTTCCCGAAGATCTTCCAGGCTTACCACCTGAGCGCGAGGTGGAGTTCAAAATAGAGTTGATACCGGGAACCACGCCGATCTCTCGGATACCATACAAAATGGCTCCGAATGAATTAGCGGAATTGAAGGAGCAACTCAAACATCTGATGGACAAGGGGTTTATTCGTCCAAGTTCATCACCATGGGGTTGCTCAGCTTTGTTTGTGAAGAAGAAGGATGAGACGCTGAGGCTATGCGTCGACTATCGTCCTTTAAATGCTGTGACCATAAAGAACAAGTATACACTACCAAGAATTGATATCCTCTTCGATCAACTAGTGGGTGCTAAAGTCTTCTCCAAGATGGACTTAAGGTCGGGATATCATCAAATCAAGATTCGAGCGGAAGATGTCCCGAAAACAGCATTCTCGACAAGATATGGGCTCTATGAATATCTTGTCATGTCATTTGGGTTGACCAATGCTCCGGCCCACTTTATGTACCTTATGAACTCAGTGTTCATGCCGGAGCTGGATCAGTTCGTCGTGGTCTTCATCGACGACATCTTGGTCTATTCCAAATCTGAAGAGGAACATGCTAAACATTTGCATATTGTGCTTCAACGCTTGAGAGATCACAAGCTCTATGCAAAGTTTAGTAAATGTGAATTCTGGATCAACCAAGTGCCATTTCTTGGACACATTATTTCAGCAGAAGGCATTGCTGTTGATCCAAGCAAGATTGAACAAGTGCTGAAGTGGAAGGCTCCAACATCAGTTCATGAAGTTCGCAGCTTCTTGGGTTTGGCGGGATATTATCGGAGGTTCATCCCGAGCTTCTCAAAAGTCTCCAAACCTATGACGGAGCTACTGAAGAAGGGCATCACATATGATTGGAGCAAGCCATGTGAGGAAGCTTTTCAAGCATTGGTAAAACACCTCACAACAGCCCCGGTTCTAGCTCAACCGGATACAACCAAGCCTTTTGATGTTTATTGTGATGCATCTGGCGTCGGGCTTGGTTGTGTACTCATGCAAGGAGAACGTGTGGTCGCATATGGATCACGGCAATTACAGAATCATGAGCAACATTATCCAACGCATGATCTCGAGCTTGCTGCCGTGGTACTAGCTTTAAAAATGTGGAGACATTACCTATTGGGAAATCTGGTTCATCTCTACACCGACCACAAAAGTTTGAAGTACATATTCACTCAAAAGGAGTTGAATATGTGGCAACGGCGATGGTTGGAGCTGATCAAGGACTATGAGATTGAAATTCATTATCATCCGGGCAAGGCAAATGTGGTTGCCGATGCACTCAGCCGGAAGTCTCATATTCATAACCTAACCATCACGGCGATAGAAGAGGAAGAACCAAGTCTTTACTTGGTTCCATTTGGAGCTCTGCATAACCTAGCCCTCATACCCACAATAAAAGAGGAGGTTATGGCAGCTCAAAAGGAAGACAAGGGCATGGCTCATATCAGAAGGAGATTGAAGAACGGGGAAATGAAATGATTCCGGTTAGATGATGAAGACACTCTATGGTTCAAGGACCGGATAGTCGTACCCCGTGATATGAGGCTGCGGAAGAAAATTTTGGATGAGGCTCACTTATCCAAATTTTCTATTCATCCAGGCAGCAACAAGATGTACCAAGAATTGAGGACTAAATTCTGGTGGACCCGGATGAAGAGAGAAGTTGCTAAATACGTATCAGAATGTGATACGTGTCGGCGAGTTAAAGGCGACCACATGAAGAAAGCGGGAACCTTACAACCGTTAAGCGTTCCGGCATGGAAGTGGGAGGATATTAGTATGGACTTCATCGTTGGACTACCTCTCACAGCTAATAAGCATGATTCGATTTGGGTAATCGTGGATCGGTTAACCAAATCAGCACGCTTCATTCCGGTGCGTACCAAATACAGTGCCAAAAAGTATGCGGAGTTGTACATAGCACGAATCTTTTGCTTGTATGGGGTTCCCCGTACCATTGTGTCCGACAGAGGATCGCTGTTCGTATCCCGCTTCTGGGAACAGCTGCACACATCCTTGGGAACTAAATTGATTCGAAGCTCCGCGTATCACCCTCAAACCGATGGGTAAACTGAGAGGGTGAATCAAATACTTGAAGATATGCTGAGAGCATGTGCCATTCATCACGGTAAGAGCTGGGATGATCACTTACCGTTGGCGGAGTTCTCATATAACAACGGGTATCAATCAAGTATCAAAATGGCGCCTTATGAAGCTCTCTACGGCCGGAAGTGCCGCACACCCTTGAACTGGTGTGAAGCCGGCGAGAGAGTTATTTACGGGATTGATCTCGTAAATGAAGCGGAAGAGCGGGTACGGCTTATTCAAGCAAATCCTAAAGCCGCTCATTCCAGAGAAAAGAGCTATGCGGATAAGAGACGTCGTCCTCTAGATTTCCATGTTGGGGACCACGTATACCTCCGCGTATCTCCTATGAAGGGCATTCACCGATTCGGAGTGAAAGGAAAATTAGCTCCGCGTTTTATCGGTCCCTTCGTCATCATTGAAAGATGTGGACCCGTAGCATACCGTTTTGAGTTGCCGGCAGCCTTAGCCGGAGTACATAACGTCTTCCACATATCTCAGTTGCGGAAGTGTTTGAAAGTTCCAACGGAAATGCTCACGGGAGACATAGCAGATTTGAAGCCGGACCTCACTTATGTTGAGCGACCAACCCGGATAATTGATGAAAAGACTCGCGAAACCAGAAATCGGACGCTGCGAGTTTTCAAGGTGCTATGGGAAATCACATGTCCGACGAAGCTACATGGGAAAGCGAGGAGTATTTGCAGCGCAATCATCCGGAGTTGTTAGAGGCTCATATGTAGTAGTTGTCCTCTCCACCTTGTCCTTAATCATGAATCTCGGGACGAGATTCTTTTTAAGGGGGGAGGAATGTAAAAGTCCCAAAACTTGTAAATAGAAAACTTGAGCTATGAATAAAGTTGAGTTTGAATACAAGAAATGGGACTTACAAAAACTTTTGTGTTCCTCATGAAAGTGTTGGCATGTGCAATAAAACTTTGAATTCAGTTTGAATTAAGAGGTGCACTTCAAAAAGAAGGAGGGCATGTTCAAAAGAGAAAATTCAAACTGTTGTTTGAAACAGTGTATTTGCAATAGCCAACTCAAAGATCAGAGGACATATTTGAATTCCTCAGATCCAAATTATGAGGGAGACCAATTTGGAGGAAATTTGGAGGTGCTTGGATATGAATATCAAGAGGACTTGTAAATTTCATCCAAATTTGAATTCAAATTTGAAACTGAGGCAAAACAGGTCAAATTGCCAAATGACTTTGGAATTTGAGTTCCTCAGAGTTGAATTTGTAAAGTGCCAAGAATTTTGGAGGTATTTAGGAGAGAAGTGAGTGGGACCCACTTGTCAGTTAGAGGAGGAGACTTACTCCCAAAGGAAATTTCTTCTCTGTTCACACTCGAACCGGTGGCCGCCGAGCGGAGCGCGACACCGCGGCAGCACTGCTGCCACCTCCCGGCACTGTCGATCAGCCTCAGCCGATATTACCCCGAACGGCGGTCGCACGTAGGAAAAAACTGATCATGCTTCCCCCCTCCTGTGTCTGCTGCCGTGAGCGCCGTTTCTCCCACAGCTATCGCGCCCCATCGGAGCAGTGACGCCCGGCCGCCTCGGCAGCTCTCACGCTGACCTGAGCTATCCCGCGACGTCGCCGCTTCCTCCTCGAGGTGTTGGGCCCGAAGAACAGCCGTTTTCTTCCACGCGGACGCGGCGCAGAGCTCGGTTTCTCCAGCGACACCACTGCGAGCCGCCGGCCAGAAGAACTCGTCGCCCGGCCGCCACAGGGCTTCTCCCACCCAACTACAAAAGCAACAAGGTGCGCCTGTTGACCTTCTCGCTTCACAACAACGCCGGCAGCGTGTCATGGACCGTGCTCGCCGGACTTTCAGTTTTGCCGACAACATACGATAATAGCCGAGAAAAGAAACTCGGCGAATTCGTTTCACACGTTGAACCACTCCCCACACGACGTAGCATACATCTTCTATACCCCCGTGCGCTTTCATAGGATCAAGAACCACCGAGAACCATCGAGCAGAGCCGCTGTTCATCGAGTTTTTTTATCTTCGCCGGATTTTGACCTAGGCCGACGGTGAGGTCATATTTCCGGCGAGTTCCAGCAAGATCGGCGGTTGGGTCCATGTTCTCCTCGGTGCGGTGGTGCTGTACGCGCAGACGGTTACGTGTTTGGGGTAGTATAACACCCTAGCGACATCGCCGGAGTAGCCACCGCCGCTGTCGCCGTAGCACCTAGGTTTCCGACCATCGTCGAGCTGAGATAAGCCCGGCAACGTGTTCCTCGTACGAGAATACGTGGGGGCAGCGAGATCCAGCAAGTTCCGAGCACCGGAACCCACTCCCGGCGAGAGCTCCGGGAGCTCGGCGGCGCGGGAGCGCGGGCAGCCGGAGGAAGACGAAGACGGGGGCTGGCCCACGCGTCAGTCGCTGTTGCGAGGGAGGGGGATTGTCTGTGGCCTCGGATCGGTCTGTGACAACATGGGAAATAGTCTGTGGCCCCGTGTGGCTTGAGTTCGGCAGCTGACACGTGGGGATGGGGCCACTGTCAGAGTTTAAACATTTCCCGAATTTAGTTTGAATTCCAGATTTAGTTCAAACTTTAGAACCTCATAACTTTTGCTAGGGAGCTCCAAAATTAGTGATTCAAATTGGGTTGGATTCGGGATGAAAATCTCTATCCAAATATACAACCCAATTTTCAGGAAAACCAATAGAAAATTCTGGAAAATTCTTTAAAGCTTTTCAGCAAAAGAATTTTAGAGGGAGTTTGGTCCATCCAAAATTCCCCAAATTTTGCCAGGATATTCTTTAGGATAGTAGGAGACACCTGTAAAAGTTTCAGCTCATTTAGAGTGGATTTAGTTAGAGTAATTCTAATTCCAAGTTTCTGTATTCTAATAAATACAGAAATATTTTCAGAGAATTTCCAAAACTTGGAAATTCAGTTCTAGCCATTCCTTAGCTCCAAAAATCCTAGGAAAATTTATGCATACTCCCTGAGCTATGTATGAAATTATAGTTCACTTGAATTTGTATGAAAGTGCAAATTTAATGAGAATTAATTCCTTTTTGCTTAAATGCTTAGGGAATTGTTCTAGGTGATCCACTTAGTGAAATGTTCTGAATTTTGGTCCAGAGGACTTTCTTGTGACAAGGGACTCCCAAGAAAATTCCCAGATCCATTGGAGCCCTGTATCATTAGTGTTCTGTTCAACCATTAGTTGATCCCCCACCAAAGTGATGAACCTCACTTCTCACTTGATGATAGTGCTCAAACACACACCTAAACCACCACCCCAGTGTCATTTTAAATTCTTAAACAGAGTTCCAGTTTTAAACTTGGCTTTAGCATTTGTTAGCAAAAAAGTTTTAAAATTGAACATGTATGCATATTCATAACGTGTAGTGAGTAAACGTGGAGAAGTAAAGAAGAAGTGGAGCTTGGATCAAGGAGCAAGAAGGCAGGGATTAAGCTTTAAGTCAGCATCAGCAACTAACTTCAAACTTATCTGACTTTAGTCACCTGCAAAACCAAGGCAAGCCCCGCTTTGCACTTAAGTTGTTTTTAAAGTTTTCTCTTTGTTCACTATTATTGGTCAAGGTTTGTATGTGCATTAGGTCAAGGATGTGTGATACTCCACTTGCATAACCAAACATGAACCCTGAGGTCAAGGGTAGAATTGTGTCATCGCTGTAGAAAAAGGCCATGCTAAATAGGCTAGGACATCCGGTAGAAGACGAGTAGTTGGAATCTACTTGTGAGCTTTGTTCCAGGACCACATAAGTGGGGTTGGAAAGGGGAGCAAACTAAAGTTTACGTTTCTAAAGATGAGACCGGGCAGAGGGGTTAGACAGCGACAAGACGAGGTCTTGGTCGAGTAACTCTGCCCGTGTCGGTCAAGGACCGAAGCGTATGCGGCCCTGGGAGCAAGTATTGAGTTGTGTACCGGATGCTTACTGATATATGGGAACCAGGAAACCGATGTACCGGCTTCACTGGATTGTAGAGGCATACCACATCGTCTCGTTAGACCAATGAGCCCGAGACAGCGTGACCGGTTCTACAGTTTAGTGGCCTGAGAAAGGTTGCCACATACGACGTAATGAAGGACGCCAGAGTTGGGTCTTCAGAGGCGGGCATATGTGTCTAGTTATCCGGGTAGTGTTTGATTCGAATCACCGTCCCTCGCGGTTATGAGTACCGCTTGCTCACTGCGCTGTGACGTAGTAATCAACTTGTGTGGAAACAGTTTGCAAAAGTATAATTGCTGCTATGATGATGTTAAGTTGCATGAAAACCATGTTTGAAGTAGAGATAGAGCTAACTAAAGTTATTTTCTACCTTGGGGTAAGTAACATTGGAATGAAGCGTTTCTTGTTTGATTGTGGAGTTCCAATGTTGCTGATCGCAAGGTCATTATTAAAATGGCTAAAAATGGAAAGTTAAGGATGAACTCGTAGGCAAGTCTTTTCGCAAATGACAGGCTTAGGTATTAGGTTACTTTCATCTAGAGTTTCATGTCTTAGGAGAGACGGTTAAGTCTTGCTGAGCCCTTGTGCTCACTCTTGCTATATAATTGGTTTTGCAGGTAAACATCGACGCTATAAAGAAGGTCGTCCAGTGAGACTCGGGAACTTCCGAGTCATGTCACCCTTGGAGAACCTAGCCGCTGCCATGTCTTCGTGTTGCTAGCGAGAGGAGTCCGCGGGCTGGATCTCTTCTCGAGTGCTTCTTAGATATTCATCGTGAGCTGTTTATAGACTTCCACTGTAGCTATTTTGTATAAATTATTTACAAAGAATAATTGTAAGCTTCTGCTTTTGATTTATGTAATACTGTGTTCCTTATATGTGTGCTGTTGGGTGCCGCATAACACGGCACCACCCAATGCGATTCCTCGGGCAAGGCGGCACGGCCCTGTGATCGGGGTCGGGCCCCCTCATCCTGCGGTCCCTTCACAGAGGATCGTGATTCGTCCGGTCAGAGACAGGTAATAAAATCGTAGTGTTCAATTCTGGTATCTTTTGTTACTTAAGTAATGAATTAATAAATGTCTTGCAGTGCTTGGTACGCCGCGTTTTTCACCGGTGAGAGACACCACAGACCGGTGAACGGTGTCCTCGGGTCCTTAGTGCGTTTGCACTATACCGGGGTCATCGACGGGGTGCCTGCTACTTCATGGGAGGATTACGCACGCGCCCATCACCAGGAGCACGACAACGTTCAGGAGGCCGTATGGGCCGATATGGTAAGTATGCTAAGTAAAGTTTCTAAATTTTTACTATTAAACTCTTTTAATTTACATCTCTTCAATATATTATTTATCATAGGAAAGGTATATTTTTGAGGACCTGGACGACCCTCGCATGTTGGAGGATGCGAGGAAAGTGTTTCACGTCGCTGCAAAGGCGGTTCGCCAAGCTTTGTCGAACGCTCGGATTCAAGTTATCAATGAACACTTGAAGGCGAACCAGCACCACATGCTACACTTCCGGCAGGAGAGCGAGAGGCACCTGACGGAGGAAGAGTACGCGCAGGTACGTGGGGTGTAGTAAATATTTTTTCTGAGCATGGGGCAGATGCATCAATGGTATTTCTAACGACCTACAACTATGTGCAGGGTCACGTGAGCTGGTTGCAAGGTCCGTCCGACGCATACCGGGCCCTTTGTCGGTACTAGGCTAGCGATGAGTATAAAGCTATGTCCCAGAGGGCTCGAGGGTGCAGAGGGGTTGAGGGGAAGCACAACCACAGCCAAGATAACCACTTGTGTTTAGCTAAACACATGGTAAGTGTATCTAACTTATGTTTATGTATTCATAATATACTGTTCGTACTAACACGTATTGACAGGAGCGCGAGACAGGGGTGCCACCGACCCCTGCTGATATCTGAAAGAGAGGTCACAGGGACCCATCTCAGCCCTAGGGGTGCAGTCAGGCTGCAGCCGAGCGGTTGGAAAGTGTACAAATCATTCATAGTAAATTTAACTATATGGATTGATGAATTTACACGGCTTTCTTGTTTTTCAGGCTAGGTACGGGGAGGAGGCTGGGAGGATACACGGCGCAGATTTCGATTGGGAACATGAACCAATCGATCCTCAAGCCGTGTATGCAAGCGGAGGTGGAAAAGCCCACGGAAGGTGAGTTCATAAGTCATTTTATCGTTTTCAACTAAAAATATTCAACATATTTCAATTCCATATTACTGATTCTTTTTTATAGGCTCACAATGTTCAATGGAGTTGTCGGCTCGAGGGCGGCGAGACCTGCGAGAGGCAGCTCCACACAGTCTTCGTCGGCAGGCCTGAGTCGCTGTGTCTCGCAGGTGGAGACTCTCGCCCGTCAGGTCCAGGAGAGTCGCGAGCAGTATCAGGCGGCGATGAAAGCACAGAGGACGGCGATGGAGGCCACCATCTCCTACCAGTGAGCCTGCATGGAGCATATGCGACATACGATAGAGATGCAATGGCAGGCGATGACGGTAAGTTAATGTAATTTAAATTTATGGCATTGTTAATAATATGTAATAACCTGTAACTTTTGCAATGACAGAGTTTCTTTCAAGGCCGCAAAGCCCAGGGGTTGCACCTCGAGCTACCTCCACTGCCACCGCCAATTCCACTGCTAGAACTGGAGCTACCGCCGCCGATGCACATTTCTCTGGGTTTTCAGGTAATCAAAAACGTTCTTCTTGTAAAAAATGAAGTTCTAAACTAATCCATATGTCAAACAACTTCTATGTGTTGCAGGGATCGGCGATGGAGGTTCAAACTCCGTCGCCATCTATACCGGTGCCTGGGCTGGCGCGCGGCGAGGACGTTGACGGCTCTGGAGGTAGCGCTAGCGGATAGGCTCTATTCTTTATTTTTTCTATTGTTGTGATGAGATGCGAGACACTTTTGTGTTGTGATGAGATGCAAGACACTTTTGTATTGTGATGGATTTAAATGTTATATTTTGTCTTTTGTATAATCTCTGTCGTGTTTCTGCCCATCAAGCCGGGCAGAATGTTCTGTTTTTTAAAAAAATAATAAACCTTAATTTTGATGGCTTTTTATACAGTAACGTCACAAATAAGGTTACAGCCGTCGCAAACAAGCCTAAGTTATTTGTGACGGCCTGACTAGGGCCGTCACAAATAGGCTCTTATTTGCGACGGCCGCAGCTGGCTGTCGCAAATTGTCTTGTCGGGCCCATTCGCTGGGACCGGGACCTTATTTGCGATGGCATGCCGAAGCCGTCGCAAACAACGTTATTTGTGACGGTGGACGTCGCAAATAACCTTAATTGCGACAAAAAACGAGCGACGCTTGGAAGCCATCGCAAATAAGGGAAACCTTCACAATTAGATTATTTGCGACAGATTTTGGCTTATTTGCGATGGCCTCAGCGGTCGCAAATGATTGGGTTTCCTTTAGTGGAAAGAAATTCACTCCACCAATCTCACTCATGTGCACATCCTTTGTTAGTAGAAGATGAGGGAGATTTAAACACAAATTTGAATCATTTGAAAGGATTCATGATCAGATTGTCTAAATGCATTTGAGTAAACTCACCACTGCATTCCTCAAGTATTCAAGAGTTTAAGTTACAAGTTTGGAGAATTTTGGAGCTCATCTACCATTTATTCGAAGGAATATTTGCAAGCACATTCAAATTCAAATTAGAATTTGGAAACTGAACCAAAGGTGCTCAATTTTGAAATCAGATTTCGTATTCAAATTCCTCACATTATGTTGGGCCTATCCTCAAAATTTGGTGAGATTTGGACAATGTTTGTGGTGGAATCTCAAAGCACAGTGAGGGGAAGACTTTGAGAAGGGTGGACCCCATCTGTCAGCTACTCAACACGGAGAACCGACTCTGTTTTCTACCGGACGCGCGCGCGCTCGACAGCAGCTGCTCGGACCTTGCTCGGTGGCTAGACAACGCCACCTCCTGCTCTCCCGAGACTCACTGCTGCGCTTATCTTCCACACGGTAGCACAACCGAAGTTCCTCTCCTCACTCGTAGCTCAGCTCCCGGTGTTTTCTCTCCCGCGTGAGTAGCAGCCGGCGCCGCTCGCCGTGTTCCAATCGCCACAGCCCACCTGAGCACCGGCTACTCGAGCTGTCCACACAAAAAAGTAGCGCCCGCTTGTGCTCTACCGTGCCATCTCCACGACACCGACATTCCTAGCTCGTGGTGCTCACAAAACAAGGATCGGCACCGAGAACCGAAGCTCACCGGTGGAAGTTCTATTCGGTTCACCGTGGGCAGCACGCCACGGCCGTCCTTGCGTCAAACTCGCTGCACAAGAAAGGTGCGCCATCCTCCCTAGCTTGTGTAACTGCAAGCCGTATAGCAATTGATCAACCGGGTGAGGAGAATTTCCAGATTTCCCGAAACATAGTGTATTTGGGTAGAGCTCGGTCTACCCGAAATTCAAGTTACTCGTGTAACTACTGCCCGAGCAAGCTTGCAAGTACCTTCCTCACGTCGTAGCGCTCCTCCTCGACCAAGAATCGAGCAAAATGATCCAGAAACGACCGAGTTCTTGCTGTTTTTCAGGCCAACATGGAAAAAACACCTCGGGTCACCGTGGAGCCCTAGGTTGCCGGCCGTTCCACCGGTGTTAGAGTCCATGTCTAGCCTCTACAAGTTCCCCTGGTGCTCTAGAACCCGGAAGTCGATCATTTGGTGAAGAAATGATGGAACCTGACCTCGCCGTTGTCTTAACTCTCGCTGTGACCGGTGCGCGCTATTTTCCGGTGATCCTCGGCCGCCGGCGACCCTCTAGCTTAGTTCAGCGCCACAAATTAAGGGGGGCGGCGAGTTTGAGGTCGGGAGGTGGCCGGAAAGTGGGTTTCGGTGACCCTCACCGGAGGGCGCCGCCTCGCGGGTCTCTGGCGCGAGGTTGAAGAAGATGGCTGACGGATGGGACCCACAGTCAGCGTTTAAACATTTTCAAAATTTCCAGTTTTCAGTTTAAACATTGGAGAGCCACAACTTTGTGTAGGAGTGTCCAAAAATTGTCAAATAAATCTTGTTGGATTCCTTTCAGAGATTAGTATCCAGGGGTACAGCCCAATATTTATGAAAATCGCTGGATTTGGCTCATTAATTCATATAAGGAAAATTTTGTAGGATTTATTCCAGGAGTTCTATGTATTGGAAAATTCCCAAATTTGGGCAGGACATTCTCCCAAAATAATCAAACTCCAGTAAAAATTTCAGAGGCATTGGACCTCATTTGCTTGGCCAAATGTGGTGTTAATCCCTTATGTCTCTGAAAATTGGAAAATAGAACAGAGCTCATTTTCAGATTTTCCCCAATTCTTGTAAAGATCATATCTTTGTGTAGGAACCTCCAAATTTAGTGATTCAAATTGGGTTAGATTCAGATTAAAATAATCTATCCAAATATGCAACCCAATTTGTATGAAAGTCAATAATCAATTCTGGAAATTGTTTTGAAACTTATCAGTAAAAGAATTTTAGAGGGAGTTTGGTTTATCCAAAAATCCTCAAATTTTGCCAGAATAATCCTTATGATGTTATTGAACGCCTGTAAAAATTTCAGCTCATTTAGAGTTTAATTGTGTGGAGGAATTCAGATTCCAATGTACTGTATTCAAATGAATACAGAGACTTTTCAGAAATTGTCTCAGAGTTGGAAAAATCAATTCTGGGTAATTCTTAGCTCCACAAATCCTAGGAAAATTCATGCAGACTCTATGAACTATAATTGAGATTATAGTTCACTAAGTTGGGCATGAACATGTGAGTTAATTCAAAATTAATTTCTTTTGCTTAATTGCTTAGGGAATTGTTCTGAATAAAACACTCAATGAAAAGTGTTCATTTTTGGTCCAGAACACTTTCATGTGACCATGAATTCACATGCAAACATCCAGCTCAAATTGAGCCTTGTATCTTCCTGTCTTTGTTCTCACATCTTATGTATATGAGAAAACCATAGGGATTAGTGGGGAAGTTATGGGACACTCAATTTCCTTCCACTTTAGCTGCAATTTGGCAAGCTAAGTCTCTGTGTAGTGTATGACTTCCTGTAAAAATTTCGAAGTCATTGGAGATCATGATCTGTAGTTCTACCCAAACCATTCTAGCAACTTATATGTTCATTAGGAACATAGCTAGGGATGTAATGAAACATCTAAGGTAGATTTAGTTCCTTTGAGTTCTTTGCACAACAGAGGCAACAATATCATCCTAGGATCTCCACACAGCCTCTGTTCTTAAGAAGTTTTAATCTCTAAGTCTTTAAATTGCATTATAAAAGATTATGCATATACATGTCGATAGGGTTCACGACGGAGGAGTTCGACAGAGTTTTCCCTTGACGTGTGGATCAGTTGAGGAAATTCAGAAAGATCAAGGGATCAAAGATAACTAACTTCTATTTATATACTACTACCCCGCAAAACAGGCAAGCTCCGATTTGCATTAGCCATTTCTACAAATTTTACTGTTTTGAGAACTTACTTTGAGCACCCACTTAATTTTTGCATTAGAGTCTTGTTTGAAAACCCAAATGCATAGACAAGAAAACCCTAGGTGGGGCTTAGGTGTTTAAACCTCATTTAGCTACTGAAATGCTAAGATAAGTGTAGGATTCAGTACAAGATGAGTAGTTGGAACTACTCACGAGAACAGGCTAGAGGCACACTACCGGGCAAAGATAGCAAATGAAACACATGGTAAGAAATATGAGACCGGTGGAGAGTAAGGGAAGCAGGACTTTGGGGCCTGGGTGCCATAGCTCCGCTTGTGTCGATTGAGGACCGAGCCGTGTGCGGGCCTGTTGAACAAGCTAGAACAGTGCCGAAGACCTACCGGATATATGGGAACCGGGAAACCGATGTAACTCGGGTAGCTTGGTATTGAGGCATTGCTTGTCGTCCAGAGGGTAGGTTGAGAGCTTGAGGTGTAAATCGGCTGGCGGCACTGCAGATTCACGCGGAGAGACCTCTTTTTCGAGACGATAGGACCGGTTCAATATTTGGCTGATGGGTGAAAGGTGGTTGCGTACGACGTCCGTGATGGTTGCTGTAGGCAACATCGAGTACGGGCGTACGTGACGGGTTTATCGGGTGACCCTGCAGGTGTAAATCGGTTATAATCGCCGTCCCTCACGGTCAGTGAGGACCACTTATTCACTGTACTATGACGTAGAAAGAACAGGCTAGATACGTGTTAAAATGTTGCTGATTGAAAGATGGTCTTTGATTGTTAATGATTTGCTGTAGTTTAGAGCTAATTAAAGTTCCTTTCAACCTTGGGCAAAGTACATGAGAGAAATGTGTTTCTTGTTTGATTGCGGCTCTCTCATGTGCCTTAGCTTGAGGTTCTCCACAACCTGCTGCTAAAAACTAGAAAGTAAGGTTCAAATAAATCGGCGTGTCCTTTTGCAACCTACCTTACTATTTCATATTGCAATTCGAGCATATAGAGTTACATGTTTAGGTGAGATGGGTCAGTCTTGCTGAGCCTATGTGCTCTGCTATATGAGTGGTTTTGCAGGTTAACCTCGGTGCTTATGAGAAGGTTGTCCGGTGAGACTTGGAGACTTCTGAGTCATTTAACACGTGGAGAACCCAGCTGCTGCCGTATGACTTCGTGTTGCTAGCGAGAAGAGTCCGCAGGCTGGACATCTTATCGAGTGCTTAGTAGTTATTCGAGGTGAGATGATTATAGTCTTCCACTGTAGTTAATTGATGTAAATTATTTGCAAAGAAACATTTGTAAGCTTCCGCTTTTGATTTATGTAATACATGTTCTCTTATATGTGTGCTGTTGGGTGCCGCGTATCACGGCACCACCCAATGCAATTCCCCGGCGAGTGACACGACCCCGTGCGTGAACGGGTGGTTGGGTCCCACTCATAAAGCATCTAACAACAGCCCCGGTCTTATCTCAACCGGATACGACGAAGCCTTTTGACGTATATTGTGATACAACAGCCCCGATCTTAGCTCAACCGGATATGACCAAGCATTTTGACGTATATTGTGATGCGTCCGGTATTGGGCTTGGCTGCGTGTTGATGCAAGAAGGACGTGTGGTCGCGTATGGCTCACGCCAACTTCGAAACCACGAGCAGCACTATCCGACTCATGACCTTGAGCTTGCTGCTGTGGTTTTGGCGCTGAAAATGTGGAGGCACTATCTTCTGGGGAATTTGGTGCATCTCTACACCAACCACAAGAGCTTAAAATATATCTTCACCCAGAAGGAGCTGAATATGAGGAAAAGGAGGTGGTTAGAATTAATCAAAGACTATGGGATTGAGATTCATTACCACCCCAGCAAGGCAAATGTGGTTGCCGACGCGCTGAGTCAGAAATCACATGTCCATAACCTCACCATTACACTGATGGAAGAGGAAGAACCGAGTTTATACTTGGTTCCATATGGATCACTCTACAACCTTGCTCTCAGAACTACCATTAGGGAGGATATCATTGCAGCTCAGAAGGTTGACAAGGGCATGGCACATCTCTGGAGATGGATAGACAGCGGAGATATCAAATGTTTCCGGAAGGATGATGAGGGTACGCTATGGTTCAATGATCGCATAGTCATACCCCCGAATATGGATCTGAGAAAGAAGATCCTTGATGAAGCTAACTTGTCTAAGTTCTCCATTCACCGGGCAGCAACAAAATGTACCAAGATTTGAAGAGTAAATTTTGGTGGACACGGATGAAGTGGGAAGTTGCAAAGTACGTATCCGAGTGTGATACGTGTAGATGAGTGAAGGCGGATCACATAAGGAAATCAGGGCTGTTGCAACCTCTTCCAACAACCATGATTCCATTTGGGTAATCGTTGACTGGTTAACCGAGTCGGCTCATTTCATTCCCGTGCATACACGTTGCCATGCCAGCAGGTATGCGGGGTTGTACAGTGCAAGAATCTTATGCTTGCATGGGGTACCCAAGACCAGAATCTCAGATCAAGGGGCACTGTTCATGGCTCGTTTCTGAGAGCAGTTGCACGCTGCTTTGGGTAGAAAACTGATTAGAAGCTCCGCCTATCACCCTCAGAAGATGGGCAAACTGAGAGGGTGAATCAAGTGTTAGAAGACATGTTGAGAGCGTGTGCCATCCACCATGGTAGAAATTGGGATGATCATCTACCGTTGGCAGAATTCTCGTATAACAATGACTATCAAGCGAGTATCAAGATGACGCCATATGAGGCACTCTACGGTCACAAATGCCGCACCCCATTGAACTGGTGCGAGTCCGGTCAAAGGGTCACGTTCGGGATTGATTTGGTGAACGACGCCGAAGAGCGCGTTCAGATGATTCAAGCAAACTTGAAGGCTGCCCAATCCCGATAAAAGAATTACGCTGATAATAGGCGTAGGCCGCTGCACTTCGACGTCGGGGAACACGTGTAGCTCCGTGTATCTCCGATGAAAGGCGTGCACCGATTCAGCGTGAAGGGGAAACTCACTCCCCGATTTGTTGCACCCTATGCCATCACCGAGGAGTGCGGACCAGTGGCGTATCGACTAGAACATCCGGCATCTCTCGCTGGTGTTCACGACGTTTTCCATGTTTCACAACTCCAGAAATGTGTGAAGTATACGGCTGCTGTTTCCACCGAAGACATTGGCGAGTTGCGACCGGATTTGACCTATGCGGAGTATCTGGTGGCGATTATTGATCAGAAGTCTCGGACCACACGTAACCGAACGCTGTGGTTCTACAAGGTATTGTGGAGCAACCACACTGCTGAGGAAGCAACGTGGGAAAGCGAAGACTTCCTTCGCTCAAACTACCTGGATTTCATGGCGTCTTATCATGGGTAATTCCTCGTTCATCTTCGTCTCTTCCTTTATAATGTTGGGACGAGATTCTTTTAAGGGGGAGGGATGTAAAAGGCCAAGAATTTACTTTCTAGAGTGTTCATCACATCACCACACCACAGCTCATTTTGTGGATAGCTCATGAACACATGTGAAGAGCAAGTAAACACCATCAAGAGTTTGATTACAGGAAAAACTCATGACTCCAAAAAAATAGGAGCTTACACATATAAACATGAGAGTCTGAGCTCACACTTAGACCCTAAATATTTTTAGGAGTGCTCATGAAAAGCTTCATGCAAATCCAAACTCTTTTGAGCCACTTTTGGATACAATTGCGAAAAGGGCTAATTTGAATGCAAATTCAAATTTCAGCTACTTTCATCACTTGGATTCAAAAGATGACTTCACATTCGAACTCAGCACATTTTTCTGAGTTAGTCCACATATTTTCATCCTCATTGGAGTTCATCTTGTCGGGAGCTAAATTTGCATTAATTCAAAACTGAATTTGAAATTCAAGTTCAAATGTGAATCAAATTTAGCCAAATTAACTTCAATTTGAGGAAATCAAATTCCACTCATGACTTGGGGATGAAGTCTACACTTCAATTTTGAGTAGCTGGTATATTTGCAGCAAACAAATGAAAAAAGAGAGAAGGGGGAGAGAGGGCCCAGAGTTCAGTCTGATAAACAGAGGGAACCATCTCTGTTTTCTTCGGGCTGCTGCCGAGAGCGCCCCAGCGCGTTGCCGCCTCACCCATTGAACCCACGCGCATGCCAGTGCTTGCTCCCGATTGATGCTCGCTCTCTCTGCTTCACCCACGTACGCTGCACAACCGAAGTTTTCTTCCTCTCCCAGCTCGTCCCGCTCTGTTTAGCTCCCGCGTGCGAAGCAGCCACCAACGACCGCGCCTCTGATCTTCCAGCAAACACCGGCGCCGATCACCGGTTGCTCGAGTGCTATACAGCATAAAGGTGTGCCAAGACGTGCTCTAGCTACTCCCCGTGCTACACCGAAACTGTGGCGCTCTGTTGCTTGCAATCCAACCGTCGGCGTCGAGGACTGGGAATAAACCGGCGCAAGCTCCCTTCGGCTCGCGGAGATGGAGACAGGCGCTCGGTGTGCACGTGGACAGAGGGAGAACCATGCAGTGGGCGGCGTGCGCTGATCGGGGCGGTGCCGAAAAATATTGTGAAACCGCGGCAGCGCAGACTGGTGTTGCGTGCGGCACGGAAAAAAATATTGTGAATTGGCGACGGTGCCCTTAGAAGATGCCCGATATCGGTGGTCGAAAAGAAACCGTAAAGTGCAATGGGCTAAAAAGAATCTATAATATGTGGCTCTGTTATCACTTGTTATATTATTATGAGACAGGAGGTCCGAATATATATAGGTATAAAATATTATAAATATGCACAAATCCTCTCAGATAATGGGAAAATAAAATAAACTCCTATATGACTAACATTGACAAGCATTATAAACAAGGGAGATACTATCTGAGGCTACATCAATTTTATTTTTCTGCAAAATGCGAGAAACCACTGGTGTAGCAGGATGTCCAGTGCCACTGAACATGTGATACTTTGGCTGACAGAAGAGCTTGAATTTTCTGAGTGGACTTTTTATTGAGAAACACATAAAGACCATTTTTACATCTTCCTCGGAATAGTATAGCCTTCATTACCTGATGTAACACCCTCATATTCATCGTCATGCATTGCATAGAGAAGCATTTAAAAAGAATAAGGAATGAGATAAATAAATAAATAAAAAGAGAAAAAATAATAAAAGAATAAAAGAAAAAGAAAACCCTGGCCACTCCTAATCTCCCCTTAATTTGGCCGGCGCCCATAATTCCCCCCCTAGGAAATTTCCCCCTAGGGATTTTCCCCCATTAGGGATCCCCCCAAGCCGTCACCCCTGCCCCAAAAATCGCCTGGCCACCGCCCCTGCTGTTGCCTGCCTTGGTCACACTCCTGCTGCCCGCCTTGGCCGCCGCCGGAGCTCTGCTCCGCCTCCGCCGGAGAAGAAGACCCCAACACCTCTGCCCTGGCCGCAGCTTTGCTCTGCCTTGAGGAGAACCCCAGCCGCCACATATATCATCAAGAGGATCTCTAGCTGCTGCCATTGCAAGAAGAAGACCAGCCACAGAGGAGGAGGGGACAAAGAGGAGAGGCAGGACCCGTCATCCTTCATGCAACGTCGCTGCCGTCGTCTCCAACCCTGTTGCACCACACCCTGCAACCATGAGCTACTGCACGTAAGTAGGACAGCCCCATGTTAGGTTTTGATGATGGTTTGATGTAATATCGATATTAGGATCATAGCCACGTCCCAATTGATTTCCAGCAGCACCGATCATCGTAAAACCCCACTAAACCTACCCAAAACTCACATGGACACATGCAAACTGGTTACTATAGGTTGAATCATAGGATTGCATGCATCCACCTGATCACATCTTGAGTAAAATGTGTCCATTGTACTGATTGGTGTATTGCTTTGTATGTACGTGATTGTAAGTAGAAGGACACACTCAAGAGGCCGTCTAGGAGAACCTTCAGCACCAAGACTTCGACGCGTTTGAGCAACACAAACCATGGGAGCAAGGCAAGTGCCCCTTGACCATATTGATCCTCTGTTTTGAACTGTTTTGCTTGCGAAAACTACATGCTCGTGTCAATATGATGAACCATTTAGTAGGAGTTTACTAGCATTGTTAGCCATCCTTGTCGCTGGCAACTTGTTGAGTCGGGTATGTGTCGTTTTCTCTTTTGCACCACAATGCTTACGGGACTACAGGAAACTAAAATAAACTTGCTTACTACTGCACTCATAAAGATTAAAGATGATGAGAAAATGATGATGTTTAATGAGCATGGAACTGTGGAAATCTAGGCAAGCTTGACTCGTGAATATGTTGAATGAGATAGTGGTTTGCTTGCCTTAGATCTAAGGACCGGTTCATGCGAGAATATGCCGGAAAAACAGTGCCACCACAAGGCCAAATATGGGTGCGCCTTAGTCGACTAATTAGCTGCATTGCTAGCTTGTTATGTACATTGGATGGCGCAGGGAATGGGAGTTGAGGAGGACTGCCCTGGGAACTGCATGGCACACGAGGGGGCCCGTGGGTGGGAGAATGGAGATTCAAGCCTGCCGGTGAAACCTCAGTGGTCCGTACATCCTAGTAGCCCCTTTGTAAAGACTATTTTTGATCTCTTGGCCATACACCAACAGTTGTGTAGTGGCATGATGGAGGTTTCTCTAGTCACCGACGGGTGACAAAATCACAAACTTTTAGGTAAAGTGGTGTCACCTGTGTAGAGTGTAAAACTATCATGATAACCATGCTTCTGGTTACAAGCATCTGGCCAACTTCCATGAAGGCAAGACTCGGGATAGATATTAGGGTATGGTTATGGTAATGTCATTCGGGACTGGTTTTCAGATTGATTTTAGTTATACATATGAGATTGGATTGGGTTATGTGAATGTGTGTTGATCATGAGAAATTGTGAAATATGAGATAGCTTGAAATTGAGAATTGGCTTGTTAAGACATGATAGGTGATGGAGTATGATGGTATTGAACATGAGGGATGATGAATTACATGGTTATGATGGGATTTAACTCACATAGACATTGTAGGCTGTTTTCTTGTGATTGTGAAATAAAACTTGCTTGCTGCAATGAACCCTTTTGTTTCCAACCTTGTTAGAGCTACATGTCATACTTTCCCGCACTTGCTGAGTAAGACATGTAGTCACCCTTGTATTCCCACAAATATATCAGCTACATGAGAAGAATACTTCGAGGAGCAGATGGAGCAATAGGCATGCACACTGCCGTCAACTGCCTGTGGAGTCGGAGATTGGAGCCCTGCTGCCTTAGTTTATTTCCGCTACTGTTTTGAGTCTTCCGCTGCAAAATAAATTAGAAACTAATGATTGAGACATTGATCTATTGTAATAAAGCACTTGAGTACTATTTGTAAAGTGGTTATGTTCTGAATTCAGTTTGTGATGGATATATGTATGTGTGATAAACATCCTGGGCACACATACGCATCACTTGGTTCATTTTTAGAACCGGGTGTCACAGATTGGTATCAGAGCCACATTGACCGTAGGACGCAAGTCTAAGTATAATGGACACTCTAAAATACATAGGAACACCCCTCCAAACTGTTATTTTCCAAAATTGTTTGCTGCTGCATTTTACTTGTCAACTCAGCCACCGCAAAGTGCTATTTTTAGCCCCTTCTCTTCTTTTCTTTTGGACAGCCACAATCTCTATTTCTTGCTATATGACTGCTGCAAATTTCTGGATTTATTTACCTCTTCTCTAAAGTTCTCATGTCTTCTTTATATATGCCGGTCACTAAAAGCATAGCACGCATGAGAACTCGCCCACCGCCACATGGAAGCTCGCTTAACCTCATCAAGGTTTCCGGTGGACCGTAGTGGGAGGAAGTGAAGATGGAACATCATGATGAGGATGAAGTCAATGTCCCTATGCACGAGGAAGAGAATCCAGAAGAGGTGGAATCATTCAAGGATGACATGGAAGACGATCCACAAGAAGAACAGTACTGGTACACACCTCAGGTGGAATACCACGCGGGCTTACAACCCGCGGAGCCCTATGAAGCTGCACTGGAAGAAGATGAACACGGAGAGGAGTCAGCCCATGCTGAGGCTGAGAATGAAGATGATGAACGGGCCATCCGTTCTGCTCAGGAATTCTGGTCCAATGGGATGGATGGAGGACACATAACTAGGGAGCTGAGAGAGTTCCTTGATTGCTGCAGCTTATACCCGGAGTACCTCCTCAAGAAAGTCCCTCGTCTCGGACATGAAGAGTGGAAGATTGAAGTAACAATCCTATCTAATGTTAGGGTTCTCACAAGACACTTCGCACCCACATGGAGAGCCACAACGGCAGAGGCTGTTGTTGATGCTGCATGGGATGCACTCACCGGACTGTGCTACACTTTCTGTGGGCAGCTTGAGAACACTACCTTTGAGCTGCACCAATATCGCTAGAGTGGTACAAGGGATATCATTGGGCCCTGTCGATGTGTAGCAATGACACTTCCCCCAGTCTGCTGCTCGAGCAGCCGGCGGAGGTTCTTTGATGGGAGGGGCTTGACGTCTCTAAAGCGATCAAGCTAGAGCAAGAGGGTGAACTCGAGGGTTTATGTGGTTCAGGCCGCTGGAGCATAAAACCCTACATCCACGGGAGTGTGTATGTGTTGCTTCCATATGGGGGGATCAGGGGTCGAACCCTTCGATAGGTGGACATCCCAGTCCTTTTATAGTCCAAGGCCCGTGTGGTTACAATGTGACCTGGGGCCCGACAGGTGGCCCCACGGCTGTCCGAACCCTATACATAATGTAGGGTTTTTACAGCTATGAGTAGAGTGGTTGGCGGAGGAGTTAAATCCCGTCGCTTGGCGCACTGAGCGCCTCTGACTGGGTAGCAGGTGACGATGAAGACGCCATCTTGTCACCGCGTCTTCTCACTCTGCTGGGCGGCTCTGTGCCGTTGTCACGCCCCGCCACCCTGTCTTGTCATCGTATGGCGGACGGGCGAAGGGCGGAGGCGTGCGCCGTGCACCATGATTCTGGGGAAGGCGCGATCCTTGAATGCATAGCCTGATAGCGCACTTCCTCCTTGACTCTAAGACAAACAACCCATGATGAATCGTGGGACATGTGGCGGCTCCGGAGCTCTTCTCAGCGGGGAGGAGGTTCAGAGCCCGGATACACGTGGCAGGTCCGGACCTCACGTCAGCATGGAGGCTTGGTTTGGGGCCAAGGGCACGTGTTGGCTCCAGAGCCCTACTCAGCGGGGAGCAGGCTCAGAGCCCGGATACATGTGTCAGCTCCGGACCTCACCTCAGCGGGGAGGCTTGGTCTGGGGCCAAGGGCATATGTTGGCTCTGGGCCCTCCTTAGCGGAAGGAAGCTTATAGCCTAGATACACGTGGCAGCTTCGGACCTCACCTCTGCGGGGAGGCTTGGTCCGGGGCCAAGGGCACGTGTCGGCTCTAGAGCCCAGGCACACGTGGCAGCGCCGGGCCCGTCCCGAACAGGGAAGGTCGAGTCCAGGGCCAAGGGCACGTGGCCTTGCTAGCGTCCGCCTTAGCCGGGAGGCGGGGTCTGGTCTGTCTTGAAACCACCACGCGGGGGTACCTGGTCTTCAGGGTACCGATAGTGGCCACAGGGCCCACCTCGGGGGAGGTGATAATCCCACATATGGGGCCTCCAACTTTCCCGCGTGGTCGTTTTGATCCTGCACTTTGGAAGTCGAAGCGGCAGCGAGATCCAAGTGTAGTGGGTGTGCAATTGTACCTGACAGACGAAAAGGCTGCACGTCCTTGGTGTAATGGCCATAGTCGACAGTCAAAATGGAAGTGCCTCGTCGGCATAATGAACGCGTGTCCGCTATTGAATGGTGGGTCGTGGCGACGCGCTCGAGGGGACGCCTCGGGGCATTAACTGCAGCAGTTCGTAGGTCGACCGCTGCAGTTCCACCGCACCACTTTTATCGGGAACTGCCAGAGCCTTGTTCCCAAGAGGCAGCCCACCTGTCCCCTAGTGTCTGACAAGTGGACCTTAGTCCCACCCGTCATTGGGGACGTTGTCAGCGCGTGGTGGTGGTAGCCCAAGCATCACGCCTGTCTCCCCGCCGAAGGCTGCGGTCATAGAAAAGGAAGCCTTCAGGAGAAGGGTGATTCCTTCCTTTCCCGCCTCTTGTGTTCTTCGCCTTCCACTTTTGCACTCAGCCTCCGCTCCCCAGCGCTCTCAACCACCTTTCACTGCCATGGCTTCTGGCCTTTTCTCCTCCCGGCTTCGCACTGACGATGACCTTGGGCGCGTGAGGCGCCTGCTCAGCTGACAATCAGACATGTTTGACGGAAAGACCATTGCAGGTGGGTCCGTATCACCGACATGCAGCTTGGCGAGGTGGTCCCCTTCACCTCGTACGTGCCATCTGGGTTCACCCTCCCGGCGTCGTCCTTCCTCCTCACCTGTGGAGGTTTATGGGCTCCAGCTCCAGCACCTCACGCCGCATGCCCTCGCACTAGTGGCGATCTTCGTCCACTTCTGCGAGATGTTCTTTGTGAGTGTGGCCCTCGGTGCTGCTGTTCAGGGTGTTCTTCTCCTTGAGGGCCTCTGTGAGAAGCACAGGCCACCTGGGGGCTTACTACTTCCAGCACCGAGGGAGGAACTCCACGCCATACATCATGCCCTTCTCTCCCGGGAAGTGGGAGCACTGGAGGGAGGATTGGGTGATCGCCTAGACCGACATCCACGACCGCTTGGAGCTTCCGAACGCCCCCCCTCGGTCACCGAGGAAGCTGTCGGGGATGAGATCCCCAACCTGCAGGATGCCTACAAGACGGTGCTGGAGAGAATCAGGTACTTGGCAGAGGAAGGCCTGACGTCACTGATGGTCCTGGCCGACTTCCTGTCTCGCCGGATCGCCCCTCTCTAGCAGCACGTCCGGACCGCCTGGCTAGACACGGGGGAGGGCGACACGAGCCGGTTGGCACGTGGAGCTGGGTCGTCGCCGAATCAGGAGATGCTGAACACGATGTTGCAGAAACTCTCCTGTGACCCGATCTCCGATGACTCCATCAACCCGCCAGTGAGCTGCCAGCCTGTCCACATCAACCAACAGGCGCGGTCGAGGCTGTTAAAGGAGCTGCCGACACTTGACGACATCGATGTCGTAGTGCGGAAGGTCGGCGTAGCTTCATGAGGCATCGAGATTGGTGTAGGAAGCTGTGCAAGTGTCCAACCGACGCCTTCTCCAGTCCCTCCCCGTAACAAGGGAAAGGAGAAGGTGTCAGGAGGTGGTCCCGCGTTTGCGCCGCGCCCTCGCTCGCCGCCCAAGGATGCCATAGAGTCGAGCAGGGTGCCGAAGAGGAGGCTGGTCCGCTCTTACAGGAGCTCCGTCTCGGGCCCCCAGGCAGGGTGTCCTCAGGCTTCCCGTGGCCCTGCATCAGTCCCGGCGACCGGTGCCGGTTGCAGTTATGGAACTGCCGCTGCCGGGGCAGCCCCGGCAGGCATGGGCTGGACGCCTGGTGCTGCTGTAGCTTCGAGAAAGGCCCCTAACGCGCCTACGATGAGGAATAAGTCCTTCGGCGCATCACCAGCTCAGAAGCCATCAGCGGGGAGGACCCCTGAAGACGTTGTCGACGACAAAGGCTCCTGCAGCACCGCCAGCCCCAGCACAGGGCTCGTCTCCGGCGCCGAGGCCAGCGGCGGGGGAGGGGGGGACTGCCGTTGCACCGCCTGCAGCGTCGAAGGCACCTGAGGCACCGACGACGGACAGGCCTACAGCCTAGAGGCTAGCGGGGGCGAGTGACTCAAGCCCCCCGTGCAAGAAGCTCCGCTCGCCATAGAACTTCCAAGCCTCCAGATATGGCCCAACCTTTTTGGTTAGGTTGCGCATAGGGTTGCTGAATTGTGTGGTTGATCTTGGTGCTCCTTCTTGCAGGGCTTCTCTGCAGAGCACTCCTCCTCCTCCGCAGCAGCCTTGGAGCCAGAGCTCCTTCGCTGCCGAGGCACCAACACCAGCGGCAGGCCTGAGCCTGCGCCTGTACTTGCTCCGGATGTCGACACCCTGCTAGCGGCGTACGGGGACGTCTCTGGTAGCGGTGAAGCTGCTGCGAGGCGTGCCGCCAGCCCTCCTCCTTCTCGCCTGCAGGCTTCTGTGGCGGTAGCCCCACCGGGAGATGAAGATCCAAAGGAGGTTGAGGCAATTCCTCGTCTGCCAATGCCGGCAGCCATCCCACTCCCGTGGTCCTTGAAGGCTGTTCGCTCAAGCCTGGAACAGATGCAGGAATTGGTCGAGCGGGAGTGGGCGGAGCTGAGGTCCGAATGGGAGCGCCTTCGGGACTGGGACAATATGCTGAAGGTGCATGCCCAATCCGCTAGGGGAGCGGCTGGAGCTGATCGAGGAGGCCCTTGAGCTAAAGGAAGCTGCCGTCGCTGAGCTCGACAAGAGGGCAGTGGCGCTCCTGGCTGAGGCCAAGGAACTCCATGCCTCCACTGATGCACGTCTCAAAACTCTATCCGGGCTTCGAGACATGCTTCTCCAGTGGAAGCAGGAGGCGTAGGCAAAGGAGAGGGAGCTCTCCAACCGTCTGGCTGCCCATGAGAAGGAGCGGGAGCGTCTGAAAAAACAGCTTCAGGGCGTGTACAACCGGGAGCTCACGGCAGTGTCCAGGGAGTCTGACCTGGACGAGAGGGCTTCATGGCTGGCCACCAAGTAGCAGGAGCTGGCTGCTCAGGAGCAGGAGCTGGCTACCCGGGAGCAGGAGCTGGCGAGGGGGGATTTGGCCAGGAAGCTGACCGCCACTGCCAAGATAGTCGAGGAACTCCGGGATTCCCACACCGTTGAGGCTGAGGGGGTCTGGGACTTCCTCGTCCGTGCGGAGACGGCTCTGGATCCCTTCGGCTTTGGTCCCCTGCGCTCCAGCGGTCCGGTCCAGGAGCAGAGCCAAGCTCCTGGCACTGGAGCATCTGTAGTGCGCAGGTGGCAGAGCATGTGTGCAATGGTGCCTTCGGAGCTGCAATCCCAACATCTCCTTGGAACCTGTGGCACAGGGCCACAGCACAGAGCCGTCGGGGGCGTCCAAGTCTGCCATGGAGGAGGTCGCCCGACTTATAGCTGCTAGGTTCCAGCGTGGGTAGCTTCTTAGTCTCCTTGCTCGCCTTGTATGCCCCTCTCTATGTCGGAGCTTTTCCTTGAATAATGACTTGTGTTGTTTGAAGTCTGTGTGTCTTGAGTTGTTTATGTAGACTTCGGACCCTTGGTAGCGCAAGGGTCCGGAATGACTTAGTCGAGGTGGGTAGATCTTTGCCGACGTCGCGAGCTTGTTCCTATGGGTCCTTAGCAGCGTAAGGACCCAGAGCAGTCCGGTAGTGTGGCTAACGCGTCCTCCCGGGTCCTTGGCAGCACGAGGGCCTGAGGGAACCTCGGCTTGTGTCTTCAACTTGTTGTAGTTGGAGCTCCGAGTTCTCTACTTACCGTTGCAGTGGTCCAACGTCCTACCTGCGTGGTTCACCGTGATGGCCCCCTGGTAGGTGTGGCCCTTAAGTTGGGGCACACCTACCAAGTAGACTGGCTAGGGTAGGACATCAGCAGCGGACCCCTTGAGAGGTCTGGGACGCCAAGGATCTGTTCGGACCTGCAGACATGGCAGAGAAAAGGTAATAATCGTGCTCCCTGGTCACTTTTTCTTGTTTTAGTTTTGCTGCGGCTTACAGTCCTTAGCAGAGCTATGGGGCTTGGGTAATTCGATGTGGGCATCCGGTTTATGGTTATAACCTTGCCCAGGGGTATGAGCCATCCGGCTCCCCGGTACTTAGCTGTAGCGATGGAGAGGCAGAGTGTGCATGCTTAGGGTACGGAACCAGACTAAGGAGGCAACACACCCTGGACCTCCCGCTGGCGTTATCCTTTCAGGGAGGAAACATTCGACGCCATAGGTTCCAGAGCAAGGAGACAACCAAAGGGCCCCAGGTACATCACAAGTACCTCAAGCGGACCCGCCTGTAGAAGGATAGCACACCTCTTACTATGGATGAGCACAGGAAAAAATGACTGACCACACGATCGGAGCGGTATGGGAAGAAAGCACTAAAAGAAAAGGAGCAATGTCCGAGGTCCGATTACTTCCTTGTCCGTAGGTGTGTACCTTCTGGCCCCCAAGTACTGAGTTATAGTGCTCGGGAGGCAGTGCGGTAGGCTTAGGGTACGGAACCAGGCTAAGCAGGTTGCGCGCCCTGGACCTCCTGCTGGCGTTAACCTTTCAGCGAGGGGACCTTCCAGCGCCACGGGACCTAGGACAAGTGTGTAGGACGGGCTGAGGACATGCCGTTTACAGTTGATATGCATGAGTGAGCACAAACTGTAAACAGAGGGAGTAGGGGAGACGCAGGGTAAGATAAACTTTTCTCATATCGGGCTTTATTCATAGGAGGAAATAGGCCGTACAAAAAGACAGCGACCCGCTCTGGATGACAAGAGTAGCAGGACCCTTCCGGAGCTTAGCTATTCTATGCGCTGCTCCTAGACTCTATGACGCCCTTACAGAGAAAAAAGAACCCTACTGCTTGTAGGGGCCCAAGTTTTCACTTGCTAAAGTGTTCATCAACCCACACACCTCAGCTCAATTGTGGTAAACTTATGAACATATTTGAAGAGCAAGTAACCGCCATCAATAGGTAATTAGAAAATAAACTCACCAAATGTAAAAGTGGTATTTTCCACATGCATCATATAGGGGCTGAGCACATCATCAACTCCTAAACTTTCTTAGGAATGCCCATGCCAATTTTCACACAAATCCAAACCTCTATGAGGTACTTTTGGATACAATCATTAAAAGGTTAGTTTGAACTTAAATTCAGATTCAAACTCCTTTCATCACATGAATTCAAAAGAGGGATTCATATTCATACTCAGCACATTTTTATAAGCTCACACACCAATTTTCACTCCATTTGGAGTTGATCTTCACATGAGCTATTTTGAGCAAATTCAAACTGGATTTGAATTCAAAATTCACAATTGCTGCAAATTCAACCAATCCACTTCTGCAATTCGATTACTTCACAACCAAATCCCAATTTTTTGATTGATCAAATTCTAGAGGGCAGAGTGGTTTCACAAAGTTGTAACAGTGTAAAAATTGAATTTGTGAGGACAAAATGCAAAAATTGGGGCAACTGTCAGCCACACAAGAGCTCAAACCGACTCCACCAAGCGTTCCTCGGTTTCTTGCATGCGGGTGCGGGAGCGCCATGGCGCTGGAGACTCGCCAGCAGCTGCATCCAGCTCCCGACCGACGTCCGACACCCCCAGCACCCTTATCATCGCGCTTGGGATGCTACCGAGTCGTTTCACTCGTTACTCGTCACACAACCACACAGAAATGAGGCTATGCACCACCGCTCGTCCGAGCTCCCACCCTCGCCTTCAACCGGACAAACCCAATACTTTCACACCGAGCTGAGGACACAGACGGGATCGCCGACCAACCCTCGACGTCCTCAACGCAGCCCCGAGCTGATTCACGGTTTCCTTCGAGCTGTACCCGGCGATCATCTTCCTCGGGACAGAACAAAGTCGACGGCAGAAGTTTCCATCGCCCGGCCGAACCACACCTGTTCAAGCTCGAACAACCAATCACATAGGTTAGCCAACAACCCTAGTTCCTTCTCCTAGACCCCGTTAAGCTCTCTCAACGACGGTGAGCCGGAATTTTGATTTTTTATCTTCGGCCACCGTATAGAACAGCTAGGAATAAATCGCGAAATTCATTCCAAAGGCTTGATCATCCGATTAGCTAGTCTAGCTATAGCTAGAGTAACACCTAACGATCACCTAGGTCAAATCTTAGCACGGATAGTTCAGCCGGTGAGCGTAGCATCGAGTTTTCACCGCTGTCGGTGAAAATGGCTTGGGTCACCGGTGAAGTCCACCTTCCCGGCGATCTCCGGCCAAGAGGAGGGCATGGTTATCTTACCCATGCCCCAGTGGTGCCTTACGATCCCTTGGTTGGTCATGTTCAATGCCGAGCTGAGTGATCACCGTCGAACACGAGCTCAACTCCGCCACCGCCGTCGCCGATCACTTTTCCAGCGATGCCGAGGTGCGGGAAGTTGCCTGGTGTATGTGCCGCTCTCCGGGGAACATGTAGGAAGAAACCACATTGAAATTCATCCACAGTACCACCGTTCGGCGCGCATTCGGGCGCCGGCGAGAGGTTGAAGACGATACTGTCGGGTGGGGCCCAGTGTCAGCTGTTTAAACATTCCGTGTTTTCTTTTTCAGTTTTTCCTCCAAAACATTGGAAGCCCATAACATTGGCCAGGAGTGCCCAAATCGAGTGAACCAAATCTCGTTAAATTCAGCTCTCTGAGTACTTTCCAGCAAAACAAGTTTCACTCCATGAAACCCTTTAATTCCTCAGAATCAATTCTCCGAATTTTAAACTGTTGAGAATTTTAACTGGAGATTCCTTTAATGGAAAATTTTGAAAATTTTCCAGGATGTTACTTGTAATATCCCTGAGTTACCATAAAAATTTCTGATCTATCCGAGCTAATTTAGTCCACCTAATGGTGTAATTAAGGAAACTGGTCCAGAGCAAAAGAAAAATGTCCAGAAACATTTTTCAGAATTTCCCTGAACTTGTTTAGCTCATATCTTTTGCTAGAATTCTCCAAATTAGATGAAACCATTTCCATTAGAACCCTCTGAAAATATAGTTTCCAAAAGTCATGGATTGTTCCATGAAAGTCCCTAGAAAGCCATAAGAGCTCTAAATATGGCCAAATATACATTTAATTGTGCAGGGCTCAAATGAGCTTTTCCTAAAATGAAATTTGGCCAAGTATCTGTTTATGTTGTCACCGAACCACAGTAAAAATTTCAGAGTAAAAGGGGCTGTCTAGCTACACTTATAGTCTTTACCATCTCAATTCAATTCAATTGCATTTAAATTTGACAGGCATTGCATTTTCATATCGTGTAGTCACTAAGATCGAAGAAGACCCGGAGATTCTGGACTTTATTACTCCGGAAGAACATTTAGCTAACAACCAGCAGCAAGGCAAGCTCCGGTTTGCATTAACCCTTTTATAAAGTCTTATGTTTTGATCACCTACTTTATGCCTTTCCTACAAATGTGCATTAGAGTTTTGATTGGAAACCCGAATGCATAGCCAAGAGAACCAGGGGTTTTGGTCTTAGGATTCAAGCCTAGAGTAGCCACTGCAATGTTAAATGGTATAGGATTCGGTACAAGTCGAGTAGTTGGAACTACTCGCGAGAATAGGCTAGAGGCACACCACTCGGTTAGAGAGATAGACAATGAATCACATGGCATAAAAATGAGACCGAGCGGAGAGTAAGGGCATCGGTACTTTGGGGTCTGGGTGCCAAAGCTATGATTATGTCAATTGAGGACTGAGCCATGTGCGGGCCAGTTGAACAAGCGAGAACAGTACTGAAGACCTACCGGCTATATGGGAACCGGGAAACCGATGTAATTCGGGTAGCGATATGTTGAGGCATTGCTTGTCGTCCAAAGGGTAGGTTGAGAGCAGCGGGGTGTAAATCAGCTAGCGGGCACCAAGGATGCTCCTCGTAGAGACCTCCTGCTCAGGATGATAGGACCGGTACAACACATGGCTAACAGATGAAAGGTGGTTGCGTACGACGTACGTGATGGTTGCTGTAGGCAACATCGAGTACGGGCGTACATGACGGGTTATTCGGGTGACCCTGCAGGTGTAAATCTATTGCAATCACCGTCCCTCGCGGTCAGTGAGTACCACTTGTTCACTGTACTGCGACGTAGAAAGAACAGGCCAGTTGTCATGATAAAATGTTGCTTGTTGAAAGCTTTACGTTGATTGTTAATGACATGCTTTAGTTTAGAGCAAATCAAAGTTATTTTCAACCTTAGGCAAGTTCTATAAGAGGAATGCACTTCTTGTTTGATTGCAGACTTCTTATGTGACTTATCACAAGGTTTTCCAATAATATTAGGTTAAAACTTGAAAGTAAGGATCAAATACTTAGGCGAGTCCTTATGCAAAGAATTCCCTATTGTAGACTTCAATTCCTGCATATAGAGTTACATGTTAGGTGAGATGGGTCAGTCTTGCTGAGCCATCACGCCCACTGCTTATGCTTGAAGCGTTTGCACCGGCGAGTGGGAGTCGTGCACGCCGCCTTGTTAGTGTTGTGTAAGTTCTAGTGAGAACACGGGCTGAACATGAACTCTTTTTGCTTAGTCTATGCCGCGAGTATCCTAAATGATACTTGATGTAAATTATGTTTCTAAACAGTTTATGTAATACAATTTTAGCTTCCGGTTAACGCCTTTTATGTGTGTTATCCGGTGCTGTCCATCGAAGCACCCTTCAGCGAGATCCTGGATTGATGGGACCGTCGGGTCCTCGCAGCGTGGCATCAAAGCATCGTTGAGGTTTAACACACTTAAAAAGGTTAAATTTTCAAAAACTCGGTGAGGAACGAGTTATTAGCCCATATAAGGATGTTATTAGGGTATAGAAAGTGGCAACACTAACCTATTTGCTATGTCACAAAATCATGCATCTCGAGACATTTTGTGTCTTGGGGGTGCATGTAAGCTCTGTCCACCAGTGCGCACAAGCTTAAGGGTGGAGCCTCATGGGTGGGAGGTAACCCGGCCAGCTTTAGAATACTCTATGACTCTTCATGTCGTTTGCGGTATTCGAGCAACGCCAGTCCCCGGCGTGCTATGGGAAAGTAGGTGGAAATCCCGTAACGTGGTTGGTAACGTGAACACGTAGCTCAAGGCATGTTTGGCTTGAGAACACCCGTACGAGTGACGACGGACGGGTGTATGGAAATGTATTGGGCCCGGGTTCAGTGTGCAGGTGAGCCCAATGATTGTGTGGTTTATTGCAGGTAGTCTAACCACAGATCAGTAGACGAGTAGAACACGTGTGCTAGAGACGTTTAGTCCCACTGAATTAACAAAGCTGGCTAAGTCCGGTATAGGTTTTCTTGGTGAGGAACGCAGTACCGGCATGCTTGTGGTGACGCTTTGACGTCACACTCCACTAAATGCATAACATCATTGTAAAAGTTGAAAATTTTGATCTAGAGCACTAAAATTTGATTTAAACTCCTTCACTAGATCAGAACTTCTAAATTAAGCAAGATTCAACTTATACTATTCTAGGAACAGAGTCCTCTGTTTTCGGCTGAAATAATGCTGAAGTTATACAGAAGTTAGAGGTTGAGTCTTTTCAATGTTGGGGTTGTATGATACGTTTATGGAAATCTTTGGAAGAGTTCTATAACTTTTTCTATTGATATCCAGAGGTGTTTCATCCCTTAACTTGTCGAAAAGTGCAGTAGAGTTGAAACTGTCCTGAAAACAGGGCAGAGCAAATACTCTTTGTTACTCTCTGTAACATGAGCATAACTTCCTCCATAAAAATCTAAAAATGGAAAATGATACACTGAAAATTCCATGATATATTTTACAAATTTGTGACAAAAAGTTTTGTCAAATTCAGGGTAGAATTAACTGGAATTCTTGGATCAAGTCAGTACCTCAAGCATGGAGGTGCTGCCCAATTTTGTCAAGTTATTCTGTCAACCTTGACATCTCATAACTTTTGAACCAGGACATATCTGAGGGCATTCAAATATATTCTGGAAATATATTGGAGTTAGCTTTCACTTTTATGTTGAACCACAGAACTGATTTTGCACTTAACATGGTCTAAATCTGGTTAGAAGTTAAACTGGTCAGTACTGTCATTTTGGACAGCAGACCAGTAATAAAATTTGTTCGATGTTAGATTTATATTTCCAAGTTTTATGAGTTCAATATAATGTTTTATGTTATAACTCAGTGATTTACTTTTTAAAGTAATATTTGACCTTTTTCAAATATGTTTCTACAGATGGCAGAGGATAAACATTTGGAGCACAGATGGGTGGTATCCCATTGTTCTCTACGCAGCGGGTATCCGGATTTATTGAGGCTGATGCTTCAATATTTCGGATATGTGGAGACGTCGCAATTCATTGCCAAGGAAGAAGGCGAGGAGGGGAACAAGACATGGACTGTTCATGTCGATGTTCCAGCAGTACCCACGCCACCAGGTTGGGCACCGTTCACCGTCAGGGCGAAAGGGAGACACCCAGAAGACATGTGGCAAGTGGGAGCCCGCGACACTATGTCGTGCTTCTTCCAACTGCACGTGAGAGCTATTGAGGGCACTCCATACATGCTTGTCCCAGTGGAGGGACGAGCTAACCACGTGTGGTGGGAGCGGTACTTTGCGGCGACTGATCCCCATGTTGCCCAAGGTGCAAACCCACGAGGCGAACCTCAGCCTCCATCTCACGGCAGGGCAGAACGTGATGGACAGCCAAGCTGTCCATATGGCTCAACTTGCCGTGGAGCTGAAGGAGATCACCAATCGCCTTGATCATTACAAGAGTGCTCACAACGCTCACCGTAATGTGCTTCTTCCGACGATTAAGCGACTGAATGGCCAGCTTAATCAGTTGCGTCGTCTGAAGAATGCGGGGAAGAAAAGCCATTTCGACATCACGGCTTTGCAGCAACAAGTTCAAGTTTTGACCCAGCAGAACGCGGTCCTTACTCAAGAGCGTGATGACGCAATTGAGCAAGGGCAGAACTTGTAGATGAACTACAACCAGGCCATGGACGAGGTGCATGATTTGCAGGACCTCGTACCTCCGGTAGTGGGCCAACCGATGGTAGGTGCCGTACACGTGGTTCTCGGTATTCTGGTGACGGTACTCCGCAAACCAGGTACCTCCGCATAGTGGGTAAAAGACAGCCTGGGTCCCACCCCCCTGCTGAGGCAGGCCCCAGTATAAGCCACGTGCCCTGGACACCATGGTCAGCCCTGGGGCTACCACGTGCACTTGAGCTCCGGAGCTGACACATGCCCAGGGCTCAGACCTGAAGCCTCCCCACTGAGGTGAGGTCCAGAACTGCCACGTGTCCCCGGCTCTGAGCTGCCTCCCCACTGACAACAACTCCGATGCTGAGACGTGTCCTGGGCTCTGGTCCGAGCCTCCCCACTGAGGTGAGGTCTGGAGCTGCCACGCGTCTCCAGACACCAAGCCCGTCGACGAGAGCTCCATAGCCACCATGCGCCCCATGATCCCTCATGGGCTGTGGGTCGACTATGTCAAGAAGGAAGTGCGCTGTCAGGCTTTGCATTCAAGGCTCGCGCCTTCCCCAGGAGCTTGGTGCACTACGCACGCCTCCGTTCCTTGCATGTTCGCCATTACGGTGACAAGACGGGACAACGAGGTGAGACAGCACTACAGTGCCGCCCAATGGCACTAAGCCTCCCAAGCAGGGCGAAGAGACACGGTGATAAGACGGCGTCTTCATCATCACCTGACATGTGGTCAGAGGCGCTCGATGCACCAGACGGAGGGACTTAACTCCCCTGCCGGCCACACTACTCAGAGGACGAAGCCCTAGATCGTGTATAGGACACTCAAATCTTTGGGGCCACCTGTCAGGCTCCAAGCCTCATTGTAACCACCTCAGCCTTGAACTATAAAAGGACCGGGGTGACCACCCTGGAAAGGGTCCGATTCCACACACTCCAGATCATGCTACGTGCAAGCGCTCACGCGAAAGCAATAGTCCAAGCACACCCGTGGACGTAGGGTATTACGCTCAGGCGGCCCAAACCACGTAAATCCCTGTGTTCATCCGCTCTCTCGAGCCCAGGTCGCGAAGGGTGCCAGGCCCCCTCCGGAAAAAAAGAACCTCACGGGCTGCTTCTGAGCAGGCCAGGAGGAGTGTCGCAGCTCACACTCCGACATTTGGCGCACCAGGTAGGGAGGTTTTACGCTCTCTCTCGCGACTATGGTGAACATCAATTCTCATGGCAAGCCTTCTCACCCTCCTCGCCGTCGTCTCCAGACTGGAGACGACGAAGCCACCTCCCGCTCCAAGAAGATGCTCCATTATCTCCAGACTGGAGACGACGAAGCCTTCTCGCCCTCCATCGTCGTCGCGTTGTGGCAAGGCCTCCGCGACAAGAGGATGCTCGAGGAGTTAGCCACGCATAACGTGCAAGACATCTCCGAACTCTTCAGCCTGGCTGAAAAATGTGCCAGGGCGGCGGAAGGCCGAGACTGGCACTCGTGACCCGCCTCCGCAGCGGGGAGTGCCGGAGAAGCCACTGCATCGTGCAGTGGTAAAAAGAACAAGACCGGAGGCAGGAACAAGACTCTGGCTGGGGCACCCACAGCTGCTCTAGCAGCGACTGGTGGGGGCAGAGCCCCGCGTCCAGACAAGCGTCCACGACCATCACCTGCCAGCGACAACAGTCCATGGTGCCCGGTGCACAACACCGGAAGCCACGGGGCCAGTGACTGCCGCGAGATCAAGAAGCTCGCGGAACACTTCCATGAGCTGCAACATCAGCGACCGCGCCAAGACGGTGCATCCTCCCGTCAGCGGGAGGGCAAGCAAAAGGCAGAACCTGAGGCCAATGCTGAGCAGGGAATGGAGTATCAAGACGCCAAGAGGGTGTTGAAATCTGTCTACGGCCACTCCAACTCCCGCTCCAATGACCACATCGAGCGACGCAAGATGCTTCACGCCTAACCAGGTGTTCCGCCCTCCACCGCGCGACAAGGGAAAACGCCCTCTTACATTGGTGTAGAGGGTCGAGGCCGCCCTCCCCCCAGAACACGCCAGGGGCTCACCCGACGTCCAGACATACAATGAAGCCACGGAGAACCAGCTTCTGTGGGGGATAAGTTGACCTCATCGACGAGGCAACCTGGCTAGAGGCTGCTCGAAATGCGCTACATCACAAAACGCTCCGGCAATGGTACGCGTAGAGTAGGCAGCCCAAGGTAAGGCCACCTAGTGCCTCGGCCAATGCTTTCTTGAGAAGGGGTGACAAACCCTCCCCCCATCTGGGAGGGTCCCTCCTGACCAGTACAACTATGCCGCTCCTAGAGCGCCCACCTGTCTGCAGGGGATGGATATCTCTACCTAGACCACAGGATATAGAACAGCCTGTAAGTCCTACCCTTAGCGCAGTAGTAGGGTATTCTTTTTATTTTTCTCTTTCTTGTAAGGGTGTCATAGTGTCTGGGAACATCGCTTAGAACAGCTAAGCCCCGGAGGGGTCCAGCTACTCCTGTCATCCTGGGCGGGTCGTTGCCTTCTTACACGGCCTGTTACCTCCTATCACTCGAAAGAAGCCAGAAATAAGAAAAATTTATCCTACCCTGCGCACTTTATTTACAGTTTGTGCTAGCTCATGCATACCAACTGTAAACAGCATGTACGGAGCCTGTCCTACACACTTGTCATAGGTCTCGTGCCACTGGAAGGTCCCCTCGCTAAAAGGTTAACGCCCATGGGAGGTCCAGGGTGTGTAGCCTGCTATGCCTGGTTCCGTACCCTTAGCGTGCACATCCTGCCTCCCCAGCACTACAACTGAGTACCTGGGGGCCAGAAAGAACACGTCTATGGACAAGAGAAGTAACCGGACCCTGGACATTGCCCCCATACATTTCGTGCTTTCTTTCCATACCGCTCCGGACGTGTGTGTAAGGGCCTGAGTTTTTGTACAAATACAAAGTGTTCATCACACCACACACACCTCATTTGAGGAAAACTTATGGACACCTTTGAAGAGCATGTAACCACAATCAATATGATCATTAGAGGATGAACTCACAAAATGCAAAAGTGGTATTTCCCACATGCATCACATAGAGGCTGAACATATAGAAAACTCCTACACCTTGCTAGGAACGCTCATGCCAAAATTCACCAAAATCAAAGACCTTTTTGTGGTATTTTTGGGTATAACTTAAAAGAGGCTAGTTTGAACTCAAATTCAATTTCAAACTACTTTTATCCCATGAATTCAATAGTGGGAGGCATATTCATACTCAGCACATTTTTGTGAGCTCACACACCAATTTTCACTCCATTTGGAGTTGATCTTCACAAGAGCTAATTTTAGCAAATTCAAAATCAATTTGAATTTCAAACTGCATATGTGCTGAAAATGTATTCAAACACTTCACAATTTGAATTCTATCAAGTTCAAATGGGCATTTGGTAGATAATTCAAATTCTAAATGGTATTAGTGGGACTACTGTTTGGAGCAGTGGGAGGAAGTTAATTTCAGAGGTTAAAATGGAAGTGGGTCCCACTTCTCAGCCCCACAAGTCAATTAACCGACTGAAGCAACCGGGACTCGGGTCTTGCGCGTGCTCATGCGGGCGCCACGGTGCTGGACGCCACTGCCACCTCCTGATCGCCAATCCCAGCTGCAAACCGACGTCCCAGCTCGTTATCATCCTGTCCCAGACGCCACAGAGCCGCCTCACTGCTGTGCCGACGGCTCCTCGTGCTGAAAACCCGAAGAGAACCGCCGCACCTCCGAAACCACCACCTCGCCGTCGACCGGCCAAACCCGTCCTTCCCACCGCGAGCTGTAGCCACAAACGGCACCGCCGACCATTGCTCGACGTGATCCAGCCCTTAGCTGCTTGTGATCATCTCCTTTGGAGCTTGTCCGAGCCGATCTTCCATTGCTCTGTCAATCCTGAAGCTCCTCTGACTAGACACTGTTGTCCGAGCAGCTCCAAGCTTCTCCAGCACAGAAAACTGGTCTCTGAGGTTAGCGTTGAAGTCTAGTAGCTCTCCTCGAGCTCTCCAGCTCCACCTTAGCGCCGGTTAGCCGGAATTTCAATTTTCCCGACGATCGCCGTATAGAACACCGAGAACCAAAACCTGAAATTTATCTCGATCACTTGATCACTGGAAATCCTGGTCAATCTGAAGCTAGAGTAGCACCTAAAGGTTACCTCAGCCAAATTCTAGCGATGATGATCAACCCCGTGAGCAGAGCACCGTATTTTGGCCACCGCCGGTAAAAACGGGTCGGGTCGCCGGTGAAGTCTACTTTCCCGGTGATCTCCGGCCAAGAGAAGGGCAGGGTTAGCTTCCCCGTGCCCCAGTGGTGCTATGCGACCAGTTGGTTGATCGTGTTCACTGCCGAGATGAGCTAGCACCGTCAGACCCGAGCTCAGTTCCGCCGCCACCGTCGCCAACTACGTTCCCGGCGATGTCGAGGCGCGAGAAGTTGCCCGGCGTGTGCGCCATGCTCCAAGAGTCACGTAGGAAGAAACCGTGTCGAAAATTAGGTAGTAACGACCGAGAACGAGCCGCGCCACCGTCGCTGTGCGTCGTGCGCTCGGGCGCTGGCGGGAGGTTGAAGAAGACACTGTGCATGGGACCCATGTGCAGTGTTTTAAACATTTCCCCGATTTTCAGATTTAGTTCAACTTCAAACCCACATAATTTTGGCTAGGAATCTCCAAATCGAGTGAACCAAATTTGTTTTGGATTCAGCTCTCTGATTACTTTCTAACAAATTAAGTTTCACTTTATGAAAATCCTTATTTCTCCAGAATTAATTCTTCAAAGTTTAAACTGTTTAGAATTTTAACTGGAGAACCCTTTGGAGGAAAATTCTGAAATTTTGCTAGGATGTTCACCAAAATATCCCTGAGCTACCATAGAAATTTAAGATCCATCTGAGCTCATTTGATCCACCTAATGGTGTGATTAATAAAACTGTTCCAGAGAAAATGGAAAATGTCCAGAAACATTTTCAGAATTTCCCTGAAATTGTTTAGCTCATATCTTTAGCTAGGAACCTTCAAATTAAGTGAAACCAACTCCACTAGAACCCTCTGAAAATCTAGTTTTCAGGAAGTCATGGCTTGCTTTATGAAAATCTCTAGAACACCCTAAGAGATCCAGGTAAAACCAAGTACATAATTATTTGTGGAGAGCTCAAATAAGCTTTGCTGCAAATGAAACTTGGCCAAGTCTCTGTTTAGGTTGTATCCAAACCACAATAAAAATTTCAGAATCATTGGGCCTGTCTAGCAAGACTTATAGTCTTCACGAATTCAACTTCAACTCAAATGCATTTAAATTGATACATATATATATATTATCTCATGTAGTTGCGAAGGTTGAGGAGGAGCCCAAAGTCTTAGACTTCATCACTCCAGAGGAGCAGATAGCCTACGACCAACAGCAGCAATGCAAGCTCCAGTTTGCATTAACAATTTTTACAAATTTTACTGTTTTGAGAACTTACTTTGAGCTACCACTTTAATTTTTGCATTAGAGTCTTGTTTGAAAACACAAATGCATAGCCAAGAAAACCCTGGATTGGGCTTAGGTATGCAAACCTCGATTAGCTACTGCAATGCTAAGATAGTGTAGGATTTGGTACAAGTCGAGTAGTTGGAACTGCTCGCGAGAATAGGCTAGAGGCACACTACTCGGGTAAAGATATCAAATGGATCACATGGCCAGAAAAATGAGACAGAGCGGAGAGTAAGGGCAGCAGGACGTTGGGGCCTGGGTGCTGTAAGGGCCTCAGTTTTGGCACACATTTGAAGTGTTCATCACCACACCACACCAATTTTCACTCCATTCGGAGTTGATCTTGACATGAGCTAAGTGGGACGAATTCAAACTTTATTTGAATTCAAAACTGAACTTGTGCTGAAATTCACTCAAACCAAACCCAATTTGAATTCTATTCGATTCAAATGGCTCAGGGGTGAATAATTTGAATCACCAGGGGTATTATGGGCCTCACTGTTTACAACAGTGATTAGGAGTAAATTTTAGAGGTTAAAACCCCGGGTGGGACCTACCCGTCATAGAGGGGAGAAGGAGAAACTTGCACCCAAAGTCAGAGTCTCGGTGGGAAATTCCACCGAGCAGCTGTCGGCTGTGCCACCGAGCAGCTACCGGCGCCACCAGCTGCTTCCCTCTCCGCGCGCTGGCGCCCAGGGCGGCTGGCTCGCGCCCCCACGCGACCGGCACCGCCTCAGCCGAGCAGGAGTCGGCCGGCTTTATCTTCTCATGGGCAAACCCGAGCAGCGGCATTGTTTCTCGCCGCAGCTCTCTGCTCAATCAGGAAAACCAGAAAAACCATCTCCTCCTTCGTCCCTGAGCTGCTAGACAGCCACCTGAGCTCGCACTCCACCTCACCAACGCCAGAAACCTCGAGCTCCGACCTCCTTTGCCCAAAAACGATCGCCACCGCGGCGACCTAGCCTCAGCCAAGAGTCAGGCGCCCGTGGGCAGCGTTCCACAGGCGTTTTCACGGTCCAGCGAGAGAGGCAACAGGGCGCGCGACCACCGTGCTGCTCTCCTCCAAGTTTGGAAGCCATCCGTGAAGAATCCGCAGAGAATTTCCAGTTTGTGCTCCAGCAACCGTAAACCGAGCTTCCGGTACGGTTTCTTTAAATTCTCGCTCTATGATCTTTCGGAGGTCATCAAATCTTGCACGTAGACGCTGGACTAGCCGGCGATCAAGTTCTTTCTGCATCCGTAGCGTGAAACTGTCTAGGAGTGACGAATTTTGAGCTCGATCGAGGGCGGTCATGGCGGGCACGATCGGTCACACGGTGCCGACCGACTTGCCGCCATCCCTGAACCCTTTTGACACCTTGTCGAGCTTCCTAGAGGTACACTGATGCTGTAGGGCTGTTTGTTCAAGGTGTTGGCGGGTTTAGAAACCACGGTCGACGTTGTCGAACCTCAACCGAGGCAGCGGCACGTCGCCGAGCTATTTCCGGTCACCCCCAGCCCGACCTGACACCACCGACGTGTTCCTCGACGTCGACAACCCCCTGGCAGCGAGTTTCAGCCCCTGGGAGGTCCGGCAGCGGCGAGCCGGCGAGCCCCGAGCCAGCTCCGGCGAGGTCGGCGGCGCGGGCGTGAGAGAACGGCGGGAGGAAGACGAAGCCGGCTGGCCCACGTGTCAGCGGCTGAAGAATTTAAACCGGGACAGGGTGTGGCCGGGGATCGGCTGTGCTGGCGCGCAAATACCCTGTGAGCTCCGGTGTGCCGGATACCTCCGCGCTCGACACGTGTGGTATCCCCGGTGTGCCGGACACCTCCGCGCTCGACACGTGTCCCCGCAGGCCCTGAGAGTTTAAACTTTTCCCCCGATTTTCAGGATTCTTCCAAATTTTAAATCCTCATAACTTTGGCTAGAAAGCTCCAAATCGAGTGAACCAAATTTGGTTGGATTTAGCTCTTTGAGCACTTTCCAGCAATACCAAATTCAGCTCATGAAAGTGAATAGTTTTCCAGAATTAAATCCCTAAAGTTTAAACTGTCGGGAATTTTATCTGGAGAACTACTTTATGAAAAATTCTGAAATTTGGTTGAAAGGTTCATTGGGAAATCCCTGAATACCAGTAACAATTTTCAGGCTCATCCAAGTTCATTTATTTACCCCAATCGGCTGATTAAGAGAACTGCCCAGAGAAAATAGAAAAATGTACAGAAACATTTTTCAGATTTTCTCCAATCTTAATTAGTACATAACTTTCTGTAGATTTCTTCAAATGACATGAAACCAACTCCATTAGAACCATCTTAAAGTCTAGTTTCCAGAAAGTAATGGTTGGAGCCATGAAAACCCCTGGAATTAGTTAGAGGCTCAAATATTGACCAAATGGGCTTTTATTTGTACAAGGTCCAAATGAACTTTGTTTCAAATGAAACTTGGTCAAGACTCTGGTTAGGACCCTACCAAGCCACCCTAAAAATTTAAGCACCAAAGGGGAGGGTTAGCTAGAGTTATTAGTAAATAAGTATTCAAGTTTACACAGTGCATTTAAATTTACATGTAATATTATATTCAACGTGTAGCCATTGAAGAAGAGACTCCGGAAGTGCTGGACTTCCTTCTTCCGGACGAAGAAATAACTACTGACCAGCAGCAACAAGGCAAGCCCCGGTTTGCATTAACCCTTTTATAAGTTTTCTTTTGTTTACATGAGTCATGTGAAGTATGATTGTGCATTAGGTGTAGGATGAATGGAAACCCACTTGCATAACCAAAGGTTCCTAAAAGAGTGAGGGTAGTGTCTAAGACCTCGAGAAGACCGGCTATGCTTAATGAGTCATAGAACTTTGGTACAAGTCGAGTAGTTGGAATCTACTCACGAGATAGGCTTGGGACACACGGGTTCGGTTGAGTGATGTGAGATCACTTTAGTAATGAAAATGAGACTAGGCAGGGGATAGGGCGCAGCAAGAGAGAGTCTTGGGTGCGCAGCCCTGTCCGTGTCGATTGAGGACCTATCCGTGTGCGGCCCACGCTGATCAAGTTTGAACGTACCGAAGGCATATCGGGTATATGGGCCCCGATAAACCGATGTAGCCTAAACCTCCGGGCATCGAGGCATAGCACACCGATTTATAGGTGTAGGTTGAGGGCAGCAAGGTGGAGATCTGCCAACGGGCATAGAGAGATGCTCCGTGTGGGGAACCTCCTGCTCGTTTCGGTGCGACTGGTTCGATGTTTGGGCTGTTGGGTGAAAGGTTGTCCCGTACGACATCGAGTGAGCGTGCTGTGCAGCTCCAGGGGTGGGCGTACGTGACGTGCTCTTTGGGTTTCCCTGCAGGTGTATATCGAGTCGATTCGCCGTCCCTCGCGGTGAAGAGTACCACTTGGTCACTGAGTCGTGACGTAGATTAATGGATGAAATATGTTGATTCAATGTTGCTAATTGATATAATTGTATTGCTACATGCGTGCCACCAAATACGGCTTACTAAATTTCAGATTTCATGAACTGTTAACTTGTGGCTAAAAGATGAACTAAGGATGAACGTGTAGGCGTGTCGTTTTGCTGAAATGTTACTATCCTATGTCGATTGTACCCCTCATGTAGAGTTTCATGCTTAGGTGAGTCGGTTAAGCCTTGCTGAGCCTTCGTGCTCACGGTTGCTGCTTGAGTGTTTTTCAGGTGAGGAGCCACCCACGGACTCGGAGTACGAGTCCACCGGCGAGGGTTACCCTCCGTCGGGGACCACGGCTGAGTGGGAGCCGTACACGCCGCGCTGAGCTGAGGAGTGCAGCTAGTGTGGGTTGCCCTAGGGCTGGGCAACCACTTTTGCTAGATAGGCGGGCATGAGTTGTATAGTGTAGACTTCCGCTGTGTAATATAAACAATAGTTGTAACTGAAGTTTGTACCTGTTTGTACAGTTTCAGTTGTTTTCCCCATGTAATCTATTATGTTCTTATGACGTGTGCTGTCGGGTGTCGCATCGCGCGGCACCACCCTCTGCGATCCTGGATGAGCGGATTCCGGTCCGCCACAGCCTGGTATCAGAGCTGCAGTGGGGATAGCACAGTACTAAAGGACTGCATTATGGGAAAAACTTAGGTATACGGTGAGGATTCGGTAGTTGCCCAAGTAAGGACTATATTAGCATAGTTACATAAAGTGGCAAAGACTAACTTATGTGTTATAATTCTGAATTTCAATTATGTAACGACGCACCTACGCTCTGGTAAGTATGGTAAGGAACGCCACCGAAAGCGGTTAAATTTCGGTTAGCTCCCCCTGACGAGGAACGTGGCTCAAGGATAGAGTCTCACAGCTTGGTGTGAGACATAAATATGAACCTCTTGGACTCTTCGTGTCCCTGAGTTCATATGAAATGCTGATCCCTAGCGTGCATTAGGCAAGTAAGTGGAGACCCCATCGCGTGGTCAGTAACGCGAGAGTGTGTTCGTCTGGAAATAGCCCAGGAGGACATACGCAGCGCTTGCCATCGGCGTGCCCTGCAGGGCAGTAGATGGTATCTGTTGGGTTGATAACATTCCCAACCGTGACGACCCGTTCATGACCTACTCGGGTTCCCCGTCGTGTGGTGTTGAAACACGATCACGTGCCTTGAGACGTGACTTAGCTCAAGGACGGCCGTATGACAATGATACGGGCGTTTGTATTTACTTTTAAATACGGTACTGCCTGAAATGGAAACAAAACCCTTGAGTGCACCATTATTGTGTGGTCTTTTGCAGGTACTAACCACGTATGTATTCGTGTAGAAAACGTGTGCGAGAGACCGTTTAGTGCCACATTTGAGACGTATATGCCAGTATAATCCGGTTAGGATTTTCTTTTGTGAGGAACGTAGTACCGAGATATTGTAGGCATATGCATGAGAATAATGATAACAAGGAATTAAAATCTATAGGTTCAACATTTAGGACCCTGGTTAGGCATAAGAATGGGATAGTGGTAAGTGTAGTTCCAAGAAGACTGAAAAACAGAGTGCTCTGTTTTGGACAGCAAGTTTGCTGGTCTTCCACAGGGCATAACTCACAGGTCTTTTAGCCCAGAGAAGTGTGCTATATAGTTCTGGAAAGGTATTTCAGTACACTACAACTTTGTTGTAGACTTCCAGAGCTGAAACGCACCTTAAGATGGCTTAAATTCCAGAGGAATGGAAACTGTCCAGAACCAGGACAGAGTAAAACATTCTTTGAACTGTTCTGTTTTTCAAACATAATTTCCAGTAGAAAAATCTAAAAGTGGCACATAATACATCCTTAGAAAGAGTAGAAGATGTGTGACATCTTCGCAATTCAAAGTTTCTGAAATTTCAGCACAGATTTCAGTGGAAACTAGGGTTGAAAACAACCACTTCCAAGGGAGGTGCTGTTAAAATTCTTCTGGAAATTCTGCTGACTTTGAATTGGCATAACTTTTTAACCAAAGCTAATCTGAGGGCAAACGAGTACTCGTTGTAAAGACACTGAAGTTAATTTTAACTTTGATATTCAACTTGAGTCATGAAAATGCCCAGGACCAGATCAAAACTTGGAATAGGTAGAAACTGGTCATTCTGATAGAAGAATGACAGTTGAACTCTTTGGAGAGGGTGTTGTACCCTACGGGTGGATGCTTGATGACAACGCGATAATAATGTCTCGTAGAGACCAAACCCAGTTATGGTGAACTTCCAAAGTGGAGGTTCATCAAGTTGGATTAAACTAGCTTGTGTTTGGTCTGGTAATGGTGTAGCTTGTGCAAAGTTATTGCATTATCTACTTACGAGATATATCGCATGTTTTTGTTGTCATAATGTTTTTACGCCCATTTCTATTGGACTGCATGCAAAATGTTACGGGACTGATGTTTAATGTCGTGTGGTGGCAGATGGTTCGTACTAGGACCACGCACGAGGTTGGTGGCTCTAGCCAAGGGGGAGGCGATGACTCCCAGCCACCGGCCTACGACAGTACCCCGCAGCAGCAGCCACCACCACCGCCTCCGCTTACTCTAGCGGATGTGATAGCGGCACTGGTGGGAGGTCGTGAGGAGCAGACCGACCTGCTCCGCACGATCGTGCAGAATACGTCCCAGGCGGGGGGACATCAAGAGCGAGGGCCTCGTGAGCCCCGCGAAGTGTCATACTCGGATTTCATGAGTACGCACCCTCCAGTGTTCACCGAAGCTGAAGAACCACTGGAGGCTGACAACTGGCTGCGGACTACCGAGTCCAAGTTTGGGCTGCTCCAGTATACGGAGCGACAGAAGACCCTGTTCGCAGCACAGCAGCTCCACGGTGCCGTTGGCGCGTGGTGGGCGAATTATGTCGCCTCACGTCCGGCTGGCCATGCTGTGGAATGGCAAGAGTTCCGGGAGGCGTTCCGCGCCTACCACATTCCTCCCGGAATAATGAAGAGGAAGTTCCAAGAATTCTTGGAGCTGAAGCAGGGCGGGAGGAGTGCCCACGACTACTCCCGTGCCTTCAACCATCTGGCGCAGTATGCGTCAGACTATATCTCCACGGAGGAGAAGAAGAGGGAGCACTTCTATCAGGGGTTACACCCCGAAATGAAGACCCATCTCGTACAGTGGAACCGTGGCACATTCAACGACTTAGTCAATGCCGCGATCATGCAAGAGGATCCTCAGCGGGAGTTGGCAGCTGAGCAACGGAAGCGCAGCGCTCCACGCAGCAGTGGGAGTGGCGCGCCTCAGAAGTACCGTATGGTGTATCGGACACCATCCGGGCAGCAGTGGCGTCCACCGGCGCGACCTCAACAGTTCGGGGGACGTTCGTTCCAAGCACCCCCATTCCGTCCACCGATGCACCCACCAAGACAGCAACAGCAACAGCAGCAGCAGACGGTACCCCGGGCGTTTCCACCGCCACAACGCGCCCCGGGATTCCGTCCACCGATCAGCGGAGGACCGCCCCGTTTCACCTGCTTCACGTGTGGCCAGGCGGGCCACTTCGTGAAGGACTGTCCCCAGGGGCAGCAGAGCAGCGGGCAAGCCCATTTCCAGGGCGGTGCTGGAGGCCGACCTCCGGCGAAGAAGGTTGGTCAGCGGACTGGAGGCGTCCGCAACCTCGACAATGAGGACGCCCCAGAGGGAGACAACGTGCTGGCGGGTACGTTTACTCTCAACAATCAAGCCATCGTCTTATTATTTGATTCTGGTGCGACCCACAGCTTTATAAGTGCATCCTATGTGGCTAAACACCAATTGCAAGTCTTCCCAACCGACTGCACTTATATGATCTGCTCACCGGGAGGAAAGATTTCAGCTAATATGATGATTCCAAAGGCACCTCTGTGCTTAGGTAGGAAACTATATCCCACCACCTTGATAATCCTTATGGGACAAAAGATTGATGCAATCTTAGGGATGTCATGGCTACAATACCATGGCGCTGTCCTAGAGACTCGGACACGGACGGTTCACTTAAATTCTCCATTCCACCGTCCGCATTCCATGGTGTTAGACATTCCAGTCCGGGAAGATTTAGCGATTAATAACGCTGAAGCTCTCAAGTTAGAGGACATCCCCGTAGTCCGGGAGTATCCTGATGTGTTCCCGGATGATCTTCCGGGCATGCCACCTGAGCGGGATATCGAGTTCAAGATTGAACTTGCACCCGGGACTATGCCCATATCACGGAGACCATACAGAATGGCTCCCAATGAGCTGGCTGAACTGAAGGAACAGCTCAATGATCTGTTGAGCAAGGGTTTCATTAGGCTGAGTTCCTCGCCTTGGGGATGCTCGGCGCTATTCGTGAAGAAGAAGGATGAGACCCTGAGGCTGTGTGTGGACTACCGGCCGCTCAATGACGTCACCATCAAGAATAAGTACCCACTGCCCCGCATCGACATATTGTTTGATCAACTTGTGGGTGCAAGTGTATTCTCCAAGATGGACCTTCGCTCTGGATATCACCAGATTAAAATCCGGGCGGAGGATATTCGAAGACGGCCTTCTCGACGAGATATGGACTATATGAATATCTCGTCATGTCCTTTGGCCTCACAAACGCTCCAGCCCATTTCATGTATCTCATGAACTCGGTGTTCATGCCGGAGCTGGACAAGTTCATGGTAGTGTTCAACGACGATATCTTGGTTTACTCCAAGACAGAAGCCGAACACGCCGAACACTTGCGAATCGTTCTTCAACGATTGCGAGACCACAAGCTTTACGCCAAGTTCAGCAAATGTGAATTTTGGATAAGCCAAGTGCCATTCTTGGGACATGTCATCTCAGCTGAAGGCATTGCGGTTGACCCAAGTAAAATAGAGCAAGTGTTGAAATGGAAAGCTCCCACTTCAGTTCATGAAGTCAGAAGCTTCCTCGGGTTAGCGGGATACTACCGGAGATTCATTCCAAGCTTCTCCAAGCTCGCTAAGCCGATGACAGAGTTGCTGAAGAAAGGGAAGAAATATGTTTGGAACACGGCGTGTGAAGGAGCATTCCGAACATTGGTGAAGCATCTCACAACAGCCCCGGTGTTAGCTCAGCCGGATACAACAAAGCCCTTCGACGTGTATTGTGACGCGTCCGGTATTGGGCTTGGCTGCGTGTTGATGCAGGAAGGACGTGTGGTCGCCTATGGCTCACGCCAACTTCGGAACCATGAGCAGCACTATCCCACTCATGACCTTGAGCTTGCTGCAGTGGTTTTGGCACTGAAAATGTGGAGGCACTATCTCCTGGGGAATTTGGTGCATCTCTACACCGACCACAAGAGCTTGAAATACATTTTCACCCAGAAGGAGCTGAACATGAGGCAACGGAGGTGGTTAGAATTAATCAAGGACTATGATATTGAGATTCACTACCACCCCGGCAAGGCGAATGTGGTTGCCGACGCGCTGAGTCGGAAATCACATGTCCATCACCTCACCATTACACCGGTGGAGGAGGAAGAGCCAAGTTAAACTTGGTTCCTTATGGATCGCTGTACAACCTTGCCCTCATCCCTACTATTAGGGAGGACATCATTGCAGCTCAGAAAAATGACAAAGGCATGGCACATCTCCGGAGACGGATTGACAATGGGGAGATCAAATGTTTCCGGAAGGATGATGAGGGGACGCTGTGGTTTAATGACCGCATAGTCGTACCCCGGGATATGGAATTGAGAAAGAAGATCCTCGATGAAGCTCACTTGTCCAAGTACTCCATTCATCCGGGCAGCAACAAAATGTACCAAGATTTAAAAAAGAAATTTTGGTGGACACGGATGAAGCGGGAGGTAGCTAAGTACGTATCCGAGTGTGATACGTGTAGACGAGTGAAGGCTGATCATATGAGGAAATCAGGGCTGCTGCAACCCCTGCAGATTCCAGCATGGAAATGGGAAGATGTGAGCATGGATTTCATCGTGGGATTACCCTTCACAGCCAACAAGCATGATTCCATATGGGTGATCGTTGACCGACTGACCAAGTCAGCTCACTTCATTCCCGTGCATACACATTTCCATGCTAACCGATATGCGGAGTTATACATTGCCAGGATTCTATGCCTGCATGGTGTACCCAAGACCATAGTCTCAGACCGAGGTGCATTGTTTGTATCTCGCTTTTGGGAGCAGTTGCACGCTGCTTTGGGTACTAAACTGATTAGGAGCTCCGCCTACCACCCTCAGACAGATGGCCAGACAGAGAGGGTGAATCAAGTTCTGGAAGACATGTTGAGAGCATGTGCCATCCACCATGGTAGGAACTGGGATAATCACCTACCATTGGCGGAATTCTCGTACAACAACGGCTATCAGGCGAGTATCAAGATGGCACCCTACGAAGCTCTCTACGGTCGCAAGTGCCGCACCCATTAAATTGGTGCGAGTCCGATGAAAGGGTCACATTCGGGGTTGATGTGGTGAACGACGCCGAAGAGCGCGTTCGGACAATTCAAGCCAATTTAAAAGCCGCTCAATCCCGACAGAAGAGCTATGCTGATAAGAGGCGTAGGCCGTTGCACTTTGACGTTGGGGAACACGTGTACCTACGCGTGTCTCCGATGAAGGGCGTGCACCGGTTCGGTGTGAAGGGAAAGCTTGCCCCCCGTTTCATTGGACCCTATGCTATCACCGAGAAGTGTGGACCAGCAGCGTATAGATTGGAGCTACCGGCATCTCTTGCTGGTGTCCATGATGTTTTCCATGTTTCGCAACTGCGAAAATATCTGAAGCATACAGCTGCTGTTCCTACCGAAGACATCGGCGAGTTGAAACCGGATTTAACATATGATGCGTATCCGGTGGAAATCCTTGATGAGAAAGCCCGAACCACGCGTAGCAGAACGTTGTGGTTCTACAAGATCCTCTGGAGTAACCACACTGTGTATGAAGCGACGTGGGAGAGCGAGGAATTCCTTCGTTCAAATTACCCGGAGTTCATGGCTTCTCAACACGAGTAAGTCCCTACTACATCGCTATCTCTTCTTTTGTAATCTCGGGACGAGATTCTTTTAAGGGGGGAGGAATGTAAGGGCCTCAGTTTTGGCACACATTTTTAGTGTTCATCACCACACCACACCAATTTTCACTCCATTCGGAGTTGATCTTGACATGAGCTAAGTGGGACGAATTCAAACTTTATTTGAATTCAAAACTGAACTTGTGCTGAAATTCACTCAAACCGAACCCAATTTGAATTCTATTCGATTCAAATGGCTCAGGGGTGAATAATTTGAATCACCAGTGGTATTATGGGGCTCACTGTTTACAACAGTGATTAGGAGTAAATTTCAGAGGTTAAAACCCCGGGTGGGACCTACCCGTCATAGAGGGGAGAAGGAGAAACTCGCACCCAAAGTCAGAGTCTCGGTGGGAAATTCCACCGAGCAGCTGTCGGCTGTGCCACCGAGCAGCTACCGGCGCCACCAGCTGCTTCCCTCTCCGCGCGCTGGCGCCCAGGGCGGCTGGCTCGTGCCCCCACGCGACCGGCACCGCCTCAGCCGAGCAGGAGTCGGCCGGCTTTATCTTCTCGCGGGCAGACCCGAGCAGCGGCATTGTTTCTCGCCGCAGCTCTCTGCTCAATCGGGAAAACCAGCAAAACCATCTCCTCCTTCGTCCCTGAGCTGCTAGACAGCCACCTGAGCTCGCACTCCACCTCTCCAATGCCAGAAACCTCGAGCTCCGACCTCCTTTGCCCAAAAACGATCGCCACCGCGGCGACCTAGCCTCAGCCAAGAGTCAGGCGCCCGTGGGCAGCGTTCCACAGGCGTTTTCACGGTCCAGCGAGAGAGGCAACAGGGCGCGCGACCACCGTGCTGCTCTCCTCCAAGTTTGGAAGCCAACCGTGAAGAATCCGCGGAGAATTTCCAGTTTGTGCTCCGGCAACCGTAAACCGAGCTTCCGGTACGGTTTCTTTAAATTCTAGCTCTATGATCTTTCGGAGGTCATCAAATCTTGCACGTAGACGCTGGACTAGCCGGCGATCAAGTTCTTTCTGCATCCGTAGCGTGAAACTGTCTAGGAGTGACGAATTTCGAGCTCGATCGAGGGCGGTCATGGCGGGCACGATCGGTCACACGGTGCCGACCGACTTGCCGCCATCCCTGAACCCTTTTGACACCTTGTCGAGCTTCCTAGAGGTACACTGATGCTGTAGGGCCGTTTGTTCGAGGTGTTGGCGGGTTTAGAAACCACGGTCGACGGTATCGAACCTCAACCGAGGCAGCGGCACGTCGCCGAGCTATTTCCGGTCACCCCCAGCCCGACCTGACACCACCGACGTGTTCCTCGACGTCGACAACCCCCTGGCGGCGAGTTTCAGCCCCTGGGAGGTCCGGCAGCGGCGAGCCGGCGAGCCCCGAGCCTGCTCCGGTGAGGTCGGCGGTGCAGGCGTGAGAGAACGGCGGGAGGAAGACGAAGCCGGCTGGCCCACGTGTCAGCGGCTGAAGAATTTAAACCGGGACCGGTTGTGGCCGGGGATCGGCTGTGCTGGCGGTGCAAATATCCTGTGAGCTCCGGTGTGCCGGACACCTCCGCGCTCGACATGTGTGGTATCTCCGGTGTGCCGGACACCTCCGCGCTCGACACGTGTTCCCGCAGGCACTGAGAGTTTAAACTTTTCCCCCGATTTTCAGGATTCTTCCAAATTTCAAATCCTCATAACTTTGCCTAGAAAGCTCCAAATCGAGTGAACCAAATTTGGTTGGATTTAGCTCTCTGAGCACTTTCCAGCAATACCAAATTCAGCTCATGAAAGTGAATAGTTTTCCAGAATTAAATCCCTAAAGTTTAAACTGTCGGGAATTTTATCTGGAGAACTACTTTATGAAAAATTCTGAAATTTGGTTGAAAGGTTCATTGGGAAATCCCTGAATACCAGTAAAAATTTTCAGGCTCATCCAAGTTCATTTAGTTACCCCAATCGGGTGATTAAGAGAACTGCCCAGAGAAAATAGAAAAATGTACAGAAACATTTTTCAGATTTTCTCCGATCTTAATTAGTACATAACTTTCTGTAGAATTCTTCAAATGACATGAAACCAGCTCCATTAGAACCATCTTAAAGTCTAGTTTCCAGAAAGTAATGGTTGGAGCCATGAAAACCCCTGGAATTAGTTAGAGGCTCAAATATTGACCAAATGGGCTTTTATTTGTACAAGATTCAAATGAACTTTGTTTCAAATGAAACTTGGTCAAGACTCTGGTTAGGACCCTACCAAGCCACCCTAAAAATTTCAGCACCAAAGGGGAGGGTTAGCTAGAGTTATTAGTAAATAAGTATTCAAGTTTACACAATGCATTTAAATTTACATGTAATATTATATTCAACGTGTAGCCATTGAAGAAGAGACTCCGGAAGTGCTGGACTTCCTTCTTCCGGACGAAGAAATAACTACTGACCAGCAGCAACAAGGCAAGCCCCGGTTTGCATTAATCCTTTTATAAGTTTTCTTTTGTTTACATGAGTCATGTGAAGTATGATTGTGCATTAGGTGTAGGATGAATGGAAACCCACTTGCATAACCAAAGGTTCCTAAAAGAGTGAGGGTAGTGTCTAAGACCTCGAGTAGACCGGCTATGCTTAATGAGTCATAGAACTTCGGTACAAGTCGAGTAGTTGGAATCTACTCGCGAGATAGGCTTGGGACACACGGGTTCGGTTGAGTGATGTGAGATCACTTTAGTAATGAAAATGAGACTAGGCAGGGGATAGGGCGCAGCAAGAGAGAGTCTTGGGTGCGCAGCCCTGTCCGTGTCGATTGAGGACCGATCCGTGTGTGGCCCACGCTGATCAAGTTTGAACGTACCGAAGGCATATCGGGTATATGGGCCCCGATAAACCGATGTAGCCTAAACCTCCGGGTGTCGAGGCATTGCACACCGATTATAGGTGTAGGTTGAGGGAAGCAAGGTGGAAATCTGCCAACGGGCATAGAGAGATGCTCCGTGTGGGGAACCTCCTGCTCGTTTCGGTGCGACCGGTTCGACGTTTGGGCTGTTGGGTGAAAGGTTGTCCCGTACGACATCGAGTGAGCGTGCTGTGCAGCTCCACGGGTGGGCGTACGTGACGTGCTCTTTGGGTTTCCCTGCAGGTGTATATTGAGTCGATTCGCCGTCCCTCGCGGTGAAGAGTACCACTTGGTCACTGAGTCGTGACCTAGATTAATGGATGAAATATGTTGATTCAATGTTGCTAATTGATATAATTGTATTGCTACATGTGTGCCACCAAATACGGCTTACTAAATTTCAGATTTCATGAACTGTTAACTTGTTGCTAAAAGATGAACTAAGGATGAACGTGTAGGCGTGTCGTTTTGCTGAAATGTTACTATCCTATGTCGATTGTACCCCTCATGTAGAGTTTCATGCTTAGGTGAGTCGGTTAAGCCTTGCTGAGCCTTCGTGCTCACGGTTGCTGCTTGAGTGTTTTTCAGGTGAGGAGCCACCCACGGACTCGGAGTAAGAGTCCACCGGCGAGGGTTACCCTCCGTCGGGGACCACGGCTGAGTGGGAGCCGTACACGCCGCGCTGAGCTGAGGAGTGCAGCTAGTGTGGGTTGCCCTAGGGCTGGGCAACCACTTTTGCTAGATAGGCGTGCGTGAGTTGTATAGTGTAGACTTCCGCTGTGTAATATAAACAATAGTTGTAACTGAAGTTTGTACCTGTTTGTACAGTTTCAGTTGTTTTTCCCATGTAATCTATTATGTTCTTATGACGTGTGCTGTCGGGTGTCGCATCGCGCGGCACCACCCTCTGCGATCCTGGATGAGCGGATTCCAGTCCGCCACAGGTGCCATAGCTCCGTTTGTGTCGATTGAGGACCAAGTCATGTGCGGGCCTGTTGAACAAGCTAGAACAGTACCGAAGACCTACCGGATATATGGGAACCTGGAAACCGATGTAACTCGGGTAGCTGGGTGTTGAGGCATTGCTTGTCGTCCAGAGGGTAGGTTGAGAGCTTGAGGTGTAAATCAGCTGGCGGCACTGCGGATGTGCGTGCAGAGCCTCTTGCTCAGGACGATAGGACCGGTTCAATATTTGGCTGACGGATAAAAGGTGGTTGCGTACGACGTCCATGATTGTTGCTGTAGGCAACATCGAGTACGGGCGTACATGACGGGTCATTCGGGTAACCCTGCGGGAGTAAATCGATTATAATCACCGTCTCTCGTGGTCAGTGAGTACCACTTGTTCACTGTACTGTGACGTAGAAAGAACAGGCTAGATACATCTTAAAAGTTTGCTGATATAAGGAATAGACTTTGCTTGTTAATGAATTGCTGTAGTTTAGAGCTAATTAAAGTTCTTTTTGACCTTGGGCAAAGTACATGAGAGAAATGAGTTTCTTGTTTGATTGGGGCTCTTTCATGTGCCTTAGCGTGAGGTTCTCCACAATTGCTGCTAAAACTTGAAAGTAAGGTTCAAATAATTAGGCGGGTCCTTTGCAACTTATTTACCTAATGTACCCTGAATCCCTCATGTAGAAGTTTCACGTATAGGAGAGACAGGTCAGACTTGCTGAGCCATTGTGCTCACTGCTTGTGTTTAAAGCTTTTGCAGGGTGTTCTGAGGAAGGGAATCACGAGGAGAACACGGAACCCCAAGGGGGAAACCCCGTCGAGTGGGAGTCGTGCATGCTGCCGTGTTAGTGTGCGTGTGTGCTAGCGGGGACACGTTCACGGGCTGAACGTGAACTCGGTGCGTAGTCTATGCCCGTGAGTGTAGACTGAACATATTTTGTTGTAGAAATGTTCATAAACTGGTTTATGTAATAAAACTTTGCTTCTGCTTTGTACCTTTTATGTGTGTTATCCGGTGCTGTGCAACGAAGCACCCCTCAGCGTGATCCTGGCTCGACGAGGCCGTGGGGCCATGTCAGCATGGTATAAGAGCTCGCTTGAGGTTTACCGCACTAAAAAGTTCATCTTTTTCAAAAACTCGGTGAGGAACGAGTTAGTAGCCCATGTAAGGATGTTATTAGTGTATAGAAAGTGGCAATACTAACCTATTTGCTTAATTCAGAAAATCATGCATCTCGGGATGTCATATGTCTTGGGGGGTGCATGTAAGCGCTATCCACCAGTGCGCACAAGCTGAAGGGTGGAGCCTCACGGGTGGAAGGTAACCTGGCCCACTTTAATACCCTCTACGACTCTTCATGTCGTTTGGGGTATTCGAGCAACGCCCTTCCCTGGCATGCTACAGGCAAGTTTGCGAGACCCCGTCACGTGGTCAGTAACATGAACACGTAGCTCAAGGCATGTTTTGCTTGAGAACACCCGTGCGAGTGATGACGGACGGGCGTATGAGCTGTATTGGGACCGGGTTCGGCGTGCAGCCGAGTCTGATGATTGTGTGAGTTATTTGCAGGTAGTGTAACAATGAATCGGTAGACGAGTAGCATCCGTGTGCGAGTGATGTTTTAGTGCCACTGAACTAACGAAGCCGGCTAAGTCAGGTATAGGTTTTTCTTTGTGAGGAACGTAGTACCGACATGAACTAGTGACGCATCAACGTCACAGCCCACTAAATGAGCAACATCATTGTAAAAATTGAAAGTTTTAATCCAGAGCACTAAAACATTGATATAACTTGTTCCCTCAATCAGAATGTTCAAAGTTAACAAGTTTTCAACTTATAGGATACTAAGGACAGAGTCCCCTGTTTTCAGCTGAAATAAGGCTGAAGTTAATCAAAGGTTAGAGGTTGAGTTCTTTCGAGGTTGGGGTCATATAATACATTTCTGAAAAGCTTTGGAAGAGCTTTACAACTTTTCTGGTGATGTCCAGAGATGTTTCATCCCTTAACCAGTCGAAAAATGCAGTAGAGTTGAAACTGTTCAGAAAACAGGGCAGAGCAAATACTCTCTGTAACTCTCTGTAAATTGAGCATAACATCCAGCATAAAAATCCAAAAATAGAAAATTAGGTAAATCTGAAAAGTTCCTGAGATGGGTTAAAACTTTGTAACATAAAGTTTTGTCAAATTGGTGTAGTATTAACTGGAATTCTTGGATCAAATCAGTACCTCAAGCAGGAAGGTGCTGTCCAACTTTATCCAGAAATCCTGTCAACTTTGACATCTCATAACTTTTGAACCAGGACAGATCTTAGGCCAAGTAAATACTTTCTGGAAAGCTATTGAAGTTAGCTTTAACTTTTATGTGGAGCTCCAGAATTGGGTTTGCTTTAGCATGGTCTAAATGAGGTTGAAATAGAAACTGGTCTGGGTTGTCAGTTTGGGTAGCAGACTAACAATCAAATTGTTCTAAGTTTGAGTTGTGTTCCAAGTTTTATGAGTTCAATGACATGTTTTATGTTATAACTCAATGAATTACTGTTGAAATAAATATTTGACCTTTTTCAAATATGTTTCTACAGATGACAGCGGATAGACAATTGGAGAATGGGTAGGTGGTATCCCACTGTTCTCACCACAGCGGTTACCCAGAAGTGTTGAGGCAAATGCTTCAATATTTCAGGTACGTTGAGATGCCGCAGTACTTCGCCAAGGAAGAAGGCAAGGAGGGGAACAAGATGTGGACAATCCATGTCCAAGTTCCTGCAGGACCCACGCCACCCGGTTGGGCACCGTTCACCGTCACGGTGAGAGGTAGACAGCCGGAGGAAATGTGGCAAGTGGCAGCTCGCGACACCATGTCACGTTTATGCCAACTACACGTGAGAGCTATGGAGGGCACTCCATACGCGCTTGTTCCGATGGAGGGCCGAGCTAGTCATGTGTGGAGGGAAAGGTATTTGGAGGCAACAGATTCGGGTTGCCCAAGGTACAACCCCGCGGAGGCAAACCTCAGCCTCCAGTTGAGGGCAGGAAAAGATGTGATGGACAGCCAAGCTGTTCATACGGATTGTCTTGATGTGAAGCTCAAGGGGATCACCAGCCGTGGAGATCATTTTGAGAGTGCTCACAACGCACTCCGCAATGTTCTCCTTCTGACGATGAAACGACTGAATGAGCCAGACAATCAGTTTCATCGTCTGAAGAAGGCGAAGAAGAAAATCCGCATCGACATCACGGCTTTGCAACAGCAAGTGCAAGCCTTGACCCAGCAAAATGAGAGCCTCACTCAAGAGCGTGATGACGCTATTGAGGAGGGGCAAGGCTGGGAAGAGGACTACAACCAGGCTATGGACGAGGTGCATGCGTTGCAGGACCTCGTACCTCCGGTAATGGGCCTACCGATGGTAGGTGCCATACCCGTGGTTTTGGGTATCCCGGCGATGCGGGAACCTGAACCATAAGAGGAGGTCATGGACCCAGAGCCACCAGCAGGGGTAGTGGAGGAGGACGACCAACAGAAGGTCGAGTTCTACTCTGAGTAGTGAGTTACCGTTGCCAAGTAGGACAGCGAGGGTGGTGTAGGAAAAACTTTGTTATCGGTGACATATAGTGTAAACAGTAGTATATGTATAGGTAGTGATGATATGAGCACGACTTCTCGGAGACTTAGAATAATGTATCTTGTATAAAGTTTATGCTTTATCAATATATGTGAATGTTGTGCAAGTTATTCATGTGTCACTTCAGTACCTACTGTTTCATATGGAACTTTAAGTATGACATGTGCTGATCGCTGCTGTTTTGAATTTCAGAATAACTCGCACTCGTGCCAACCCAGACGTTGGGGGTCTAGTCAGGGGGGAGAGGCCTCCCAACAGCCTCTCGAGGATTCCTCGGGACAACAACAGCATCAACAGAAACAACAACAACCGCCGCCGCCACCGCCAACGGTTACATTGGCCGACATTGTTGCGGCGATGGCGGGGTCTCAACAGCAGCACACGGAGTTGCTGCAGACCCTTATTATGAATACGTCTCGACCAGAGAGACGTCAAGATCGCGAGGAGCACTAACAAAGCTCCTACTCTGATTTTCTGGCTACTCATCCCCCGGTATTCTCAAGGGCGGATGAACCCCTCGATGCGGACAACTGGCTCCGCACGATGGAGATGAAGTTCGGGCTGCTCCAATGAGTGAGCAGCGCAAGACTCAGTTTGTGGTCCAACAGCTTCAGGGATCCACGAGCGCTTGGTGGGTAAACTACTGTGCCTCGCAACCCACCGAGTTATGACCTGGGCGTAGTTCCGGACGGCCTTCAGTGCCTATCACATACTGCCGGCTCTTATGAAGAGGAAGACGCAGGAGTTCCTTCGCCTGCAGCAAGGAAGCAGGAACGCGCTGGAATACTCCAGGGCGTTCAATGACCTCGCGCTCTACGCGTCATACGATGCCGATACTGACAAGAAGCGGCGGGATCATTTTTACCTGGGGCTTAACCCTCTCCTGAAGGACAAGCTGGCGATGTTCAATCGCAGCAGCCTCAATGATATTATTGATGCTGCGATTGTTCAGGAGGACTCCAGCAAGGAGTTAGCAGCAGCAGAAAAGAAGCAAAGCGCACCACAAAGCAGCGGAGAAGGAGGTGGTCCTATTCAAAAATACCAGATGGTGTATCGCTCACCATCAGGTCAATGCTGGCAGCCACCACAAAGGCCGATGCCATTCCGCAGTCGGCCATATTCTCTACCGGCATTCAGGCCGGCAATACCAGCACCACCTCTGCAACAGCAACAGCAGCAGCGGGTGATGCCGCGTGCATTTGCACCTCAGCAGCGCATGCCGGGCTTTCGTCCCCCAAGCACGGACCAGTCAGCAGCCACATGTTTCAAATGTGGTCGCCCAGGACACTTCGCCAACAACTGTCCTGAGAGGCAAGGCGGCGGAGTAGCACCACAGTTTCCGGGGAGGAATCAGCCCCAGAACCCCACTAATGCACGGCGGGCAAAACCTAAGCCCGGCACCGTCCACCAACTCACCATAGAGGACGTGCCGGAGGGAGAGCCAATCCTTGCAGGTATGTTCCAACTCCACCAGCATCCCGCCATAGTGTTACTTGATTCAGGCGCCACGCATAGTTTTATTAGCCAAGCTTTCATTGCTAAACACAGCTTGCAACTACTACCCACCGAAAGTCCATATTTGATTTGTTCACCGGGGTGGGAAGATTTCAGCAAGCATGATGGTTTCCAAAGTACCATTATGCTTAGTGGGTAGAGTATACCCCACGTCTCTCATAGCTTTAGAGGGACAAAAGGTCGATGTCATCTTAGGGATGTCGCGGTTAACCCGCCACGGCGCTGTTTTAGACACCGTCCTCCGAGTCGTGTATCTACACTCAGAAATGCACGAGTCACATTCATTGTTTCTGGACAGTCCAGAAATAAAACTTCCAAGTGTATACCAATCCACCACCATCAGACTGGAAGACATTCCAGTAGTCCGTGAGTTTCCTGACGTGTTCCCGGAAGATTTACCGGGGATGCCGCCTGACCGAGAGGTGGAGTTCAAGATTGAACTTGCACCAGGAACTATGCCAATACCTCGGAGGCCGTACAAGATGGCGCCCAAGGAATTGGCTGAACTGAAGACGTAGTTAACGGACCTGCTGTTGAAGGGTTTTATTAGGCCGAGCTCCTCGCCATGGGGCTGTTCGGCATTATTTGTGAAGAAGAAAGACGAGACGTTGCGGCTTTGCGTGGACTATCATCCACTAAATGCTGTAACAATCAAGAACAAGTACCCGTTACCATGGATCGACAAGTTGTTTGATCAGTTGGTCGAAGCAAATATCTTTTCCAAAATCGACTTAAGATCCGGGTACCATCAGATTAAGATACGGGCTGAGGGTATTCCGAAGACGGCTTTCTCGATGAGGTACGGACTTTATGAGCACCTGGTCATGTCCTTCAGCCTCACCTACGCTCCAGCTCACTTCATGTACTTGATGAACTCGGTATTTATGCCGGAGCTGGACAAGTTTGTCGTGGTCTTCATCGATGACATATTGGTATATTCCAAGTCGGAGGAAGAACACGCGAAGCATCTGCTTATAGTCTTGCAACGGCTGTGGGATCACAAGCTATACACGAAATTCAGCAAGTGTGAATTCTGGATATCGCAAGTGCCTTTTCTCGGGCATATTATCTCATCAGAGGGCATCGCTGTAGACCCGAGTAAGATTACACAAGTGCTGAATTGGAAGTCCCCGAGAACTGTTCACGAGGTACGGAGTTTCCTCGGGCTCGCGGGATATTATCGGAGGTTCATTCCGAACTTCTCAAAGATTGCCAAGCCTATGACTGAGCTGCTGAAGGAGGCTACCAAAAATGTTTGGAGTCCAGCATGTGAAGAAGCGTTCAAGGCATTAGTGAAGCACCTAACATCAGCACCGGTTTTGGCACAGCCAGACATAACAAAACCGTTCGATGTGTACTGTGATGCATCCGGCATTGGGCTCGGATGTGTACTGATGCAAGACCGAAGAGTGGTCGCCTATGAATCACGGCAGCTCAGAAACCATGAGAGGAATTATCCAACTCATGACTTAGAGCTCGCTGCCATGGTACTCGCACTCAAAATGTGGAGGCACTACCTACTTGGTAACCTCGTGCATTTATATACCGACCACAAAAGCCTCAAGTACAAATTCACTCAGAAAGAGCTGAACATGAGACAGAGAAGATGGTTGGAGTTGATAAAGGATTACGAAATAGAGATCCATTATCACCCCGGCAAGGCAAACGTAGTGGCGGTGCGCTGAGCCGCAAGTCACACATCAACAATCTGACCATCACACCATTGGAAGAGAGTGAGCCACCATTGCATGTGATTGCATATGGAGCTCTCTACAACTTAGATTTGATCCCCACCATCCGTGAAGAGATAGCGGCAGCTCAGAAACATGACAAGGGTGTGTCGCATTTGCGGAGACGTGTAGACAGTGGGGAGCTGAAATGTTTCTGGAAAGACGGAGACGGCGTCCTGTGGTTCAAGGACCGGATCGTCGTACCCCGTAACCCGGAGTTACGGAAGAAAATCTTTGATGAGGATCACTTGTCAAAGTTTTCTATTCACTCCGGCAGCAACAAAATGTATCAAGAACTCAGAAACAAGTTTTGGTGGACACGAATGAAGCGGGAGATTGCAAAGTACGTGTCCAAGTGTGATACTTGTTGAAGGGTGAAGGCAGACCACATGAGGAAACCGGGACTGCTACAACCACTGGGCGTTCCTGCCTGGAAGTGGGAAGATGTGAGCATGGACTTTACAGTCGGTTTACCCACCACTTTTCAGAATCATGATTCTGTGTGGGTGATCATCGACCGGCTCACCAAAGTTGCCCGTTTCATCCCGGTCAACACCAACTACAGCACCAAGAAGTATGCTGAATTGTACATCTCATGAATCCTATGCTTGTACGGCATACCCCGCATCATCATATCGGAGCACTTTATTTGTGTCCCGTTTTTGGGAGCATCTACACACTGCGTTGGGGATGAAGCTGATCCGTAGTTCAGCGTACCACCCGTAGACGGACAGGCAAACCGAGCGGGTAAATCAGATTCTAGAGGATATGCTACGAGCTTGTGCTATCAACCACGGTAAGAATTGGGATTATCACTTACCATTGGCCGAGTTCTCGTACAACTATGGGTACCAAGCCAGCATCAACATGGCGCCTTACGAGGCGCTATACAGGAGAAAATGCCGCACACCACTAAATTGGTGTGAGTCTGGCGAAAGGGTCACCTTCGAGATTGATTGTGTCAACAACGCGGTGGAAAAGGTTCGGCTGATTCAAGCGAATATAAAAGCCGCCCAATCCCGACAAAAACAGTATGCGGATCGGAGAAGACGCCCATTACAATTCGAAATTGGGGATCACGTATATCTACGTGGGTCTCCAATGAAGGGCGTAAACAGATTCGGGGTGAAAGGAAAGTTGGCACCCCGATTCATCGGTCCATTCCATGTTACGGAAAGATGTGGATCCGTTGCATACCGGCTAGAATTACCGCGACACTTTCCGGTGTGCACGACGTCTTTCACATTTCTCAGCTGAGGAAGTGTCTTAAGCTATCAACTACCATTCAGCTGGAGGATATTGAAGAACTGAAACCGGATCTCATGTATCGGGAGGAACCGGTTCAGATAATCGATGAAAAGGCCCGAACCACACGCAACTGTACGTTGTGGTTCTACAAAGTTCCATGGAGTAATCACTCCATAGACGAAGCGACATGGGAGAGCAAAGGGTTCCTTCGTGCTAACCACCCAAACTTTTTCGCGTCACACATGCGGTAATTTCCCACCGTCCTCTCTCTCATTTTCGCCTTATAATCTCGGGATGAGATTCTTTTAAGGGGGGAGGAATGTAAGGGCCTGAGTTTTTGCACACATCCAAAGTGTTCATCACACCACACACACCTCATATGAGGAAAACTTATGGACACCTTTGAAGAGCAAGTAACCACAATCAATATGGTCATTAGAGTATGAATTCACAAAATGCAAAAGTGGTATTTCCCACATGCATCATATAGGGGCTGAGCATATAGAAAACTCCTACACCTTGCTAGGAATGCTCATGCCAAAATTCACCCAAATCCAAAACCTTTTTGAGGTATTTTTGGGTATAACCTAAAAGAGGCTAGTTTGAACTCAAATTCAAATTACTTTTATCCCATGAATTCAAAAGTGGGAGGCATATTCATACTCAGCACATTTTGTGAGCTCACACACCAATTTTCACTCCATTTCGAGTTGATCTTGACATGAGCTAATTTTAGCAAATTCAATTTGAATTTCAAACTGCATATGTGCTGAAAATGTATTCAAACACTTCACAATTTAAATTCTATCAAATTCAAATGGGCATTTGGTAGATAATTCAAATTCTAAAGGGTATTAGTCGGACTACTGTTTGGAGCAGTGGGAGGAAGTTAATTTCAGAGGTTAAAATGGAAGTGGGTCCCACTTGTCAACCCACAAGCCAGTTAACCGACTGAAGCAACCTGGACTCGGATCTTGCGCGCGCTCACTCGGGCGCCACGGTGCTTCATGCTGCTGCGACCTCCTGATCATCGATCCCAGCTGCAAATCGACGTCCGAGCTCGTTATCATCCCGTCCCGGACGCCACAGAGCCGCCTCACTGCTGTGCCGATGCCTCCTCGCAGTGAAAACCCAAAGAGAACTGCCACACCTCCGAAACCACCACCTCGCCGTCGACCGGCCAAACTCGTCCTTCCCACCGCGAGCTTAGGCCACAAACAGCACCACCGACCTTTGCTCGATGTGCTCCCGCCCTCAGCTGCTCGTGATCAGCTCCTTTCGAGATTGTCCGAGCCGATCTTCCATTGCTCTGTCAACCATGAAGCTCCTCCGACTTGACACCGTCGTCCGAGCAGCTCCAAGCTTCTCTGGCGCAGAAAACTGGTCTTTGAGGTTAGCATTGAAGTCTAGTAGCTCTGCCCGATCTCCCTAGCTCCACCTTAGCGCCAGTTAGCCGGAATTTCAATTTTCCCGATGATCGCCATATAGAACACCGGGAACCAAAACTTGAAATTCATCTCGATCACTTGATCACTGGAAATCCTGGTCAAGCTGAAGCTGGAGTAGCACCTCACGGTTTCCTCAGCGAAATCCTAGTGATGATGATCAACCCCGTGAGAAGAGCACCGTATTTTGGCCACCGCTGGTGAAAACGGCTCGGGTCGCTGGTGAAGTCTACTTTCCTGGCGATCTCCGGCCAAGAGAAGTGCAGTGTTAGCTTCCCCGTTCCCCAGTGGTGCTTTGCGACCCGTTGGTTGATCGTGTTCACCACCGAGACGAGCTAGCACCATCGGACCAGAGCTCAGTTCCGCTGCCACCGTCGCCGACTACGTTCCCGGCGATGTCGAGGCGCGAGAAGTTGCCCGGCGTGTGCGCCGTGCTCCAAGGGCCACGTAAGAAGAAACCATGTCGAGAATTAGGCAGTAACGGCCGAGAACGAGCCACGCCACTGTCGCTGTGCGTCGCGCGCTCGGGCGCTGGCGGGAGGTTGAAGAAGACACTGTGCGTCGGACCCATGTGCAGTGTTTTAAACATTTTCCCGATTTTCAGATTTAGTTCAACTTCAAACCCACATAACTTTGGCTAGGAAACTCCAAATCGAGTGCACCAAATTTTGTTGGATTCAGCTCTCTGAGTACTTTCCAACAAATTAAGTTTAACTTTATGAAAATCCTTATTTCTCCAGAATTAATTCTTCAAAATTTAAACTGTTTACTATTTAAACTGGAGAACCCTTTGGAGGAAAAATTTCTGAAATTTTGCTAGGATGTTAATGAAAATATCCCTGAGCTACCACAAAAATTTCAGATCTATTTGTGCTCATTTGATCCACCTAATGGTGTGATTAATAAAACTGTTCCAGAGAAAATGGAAAATGTCCAGAAACATTTTAAGAATTTACCTGAAATTGTTTAGCTCATATCTTTAGCTAGGAACCTTCAAATTAAGTGAAACCAACTCCATTAGAACCCTCTGAAAATATAGTTTTCAGGAAGTCATGGATTGCTCCATGAAAGTCCCTAGAACACCCTAAGAGCTCCAGGTAAAGCCAAGTACATAATTATTTGTGGGGAGGTCAAATAAGCTTTGCTGCAAATGAAACTTGGCCAAGTCTCTGTTTAGGTTGTATCCAAACCACAATAAAAATATCAGAATCATTGTGCCTGTATAGCAAGACTTATAGTCTTCACAAATTCAACTTTAATTCAAATGCATTTAAATTGATACATATATGTATTATCTCATGTAGTCGCTAATGTTGAGGAGGAGCCCGAAGTCTTAGACTTCATCACTCCAGAGGAGCAGATAGCCTACGACCAACAGCAGCAAGGCAAGCTCCGGTTTGCATTAAACATTTTTACAAATTTTACTGTTTTGAGAACTTACTTCGAGCAACCACTTTAATTTTTGCATTAGAGTCTTGTTTGAAAACCCAAATGCATAGCCAAGAAAATCCTGGGTTGGGCTTAGGTATGTAAACCTCAATTAGCTACTGCAATGCTAAGATAGTGTAGGATTCGGAACAAGTCGAGTAGTTGGAACTACTCGCAAGAATAGGCTATAGGCATACTACTTGGGTAAAGATAGCAAATGGATCACATGGCCAGAAAAATGAGACCGAGCAGAGAGTAAGGGCAGCAGGACGTTAGGGCCTAGGTGCCATAGCTCCGCTTGTGTCGATTGAGGACCGAGCCGTGTGCGGGCCTTTTGAACAAGCTAGAACAGTACCGAAGACCTACTGGATATATGGGAACCGGGAAACCGATGTAACTCGGGTAGCTGAGTGTTGAGGCATTGCTTGTCGTCCATAGGGTAGGTTGAGAGCTTGAGGTGTAAATTGGCTGGCGGCACTGCAGATGCGCACGCAGAGACCTCTTGCTCGGGACGATAGGACCGGTTCAATATTTGGCTGACGGGTGAAAGGTGGTTGCGTTCGACGTCCGTGATGGTTGCTGTAGGCAACATCGAGTACAGGCGTACGTGACGGATTATTCGGGTAACCCTGCAGGATTAAATTGATTATAAGCGCCGTCCCTCACGGTCAGTGAGTACCACTTGTTCACTGTACCGTGACGTAGAAAGAACAGGCTAGATACATGTTTAAAGTTTGCTGATATGAAGAATGAACTTTGCATTTTAATCAAGTGTTGTAGTTTAGAGCTAATTAAAGTTCTTTTTGACCTTGGGCAATGTACATGAGAGAAATGCGTTTCTTGTTTGATTGCGGCTCTCTCATGTTCCTTAGCATGAGGTTCTCCACAACTGCTGCTAAAACTTGAAAGTAAGGTTCAAATAATTAGGTGAGTCCTTTGCAACTTATTTACCTAATGTACCCTGAATCCCTCATGTAGAAGTTTCGTGTATAGGAGAGACGGGTCAGACTTGCTGAGCCATCGTGCTCACTGCTTGTGTTTGAGGCTTTTGCAAGGTGTTATAAGGAAGGGACTCCCGAGGAGGAGACGGAACCCCAAGAGGGAAACCCTGTCGAGTGGGAGTCGTGCACGCCGCCGTGTTAGTGTGCGTGTGTGCTAGCGGGGACAAGTTCAAGGGCTGAACGTGAACTCAGTGCGTAGTCTATGCCCGTGAGTGTAGTCTATGCCCGATGCCTGGAGTGAACTCCAGTGGTAGGTGAGCCTCAAACGAGGGTCACACGTACCAGCGGGCCATCACGGTGAACCGCGCAAGAAGGGCGTCGGACCACTGCAGCAGCAAGCAGGAGACTCAGAGCACCAGCTGCGACAAGCTGAAGACAGGGGCCGAACTTCCGTCGGGTCCTTGCGCCGCCGAGGACCTGGAAGGATGGTAGCCACACAGCCGGAGCACCCTGGGTCTTTACGCTTCTAAGGACCCAGAGGAACAAGCTCAGAGCATTGGCAAAGAGCTACCCACAATGGCTAAGTTATTTCGGACCATTGCTCTGCCAAGGGTCCAAAGTCTATATCAACAACTCAAGGTAACATAAATCTTGAAACAAAAATTCTTTGATAACAGCAGGGCTCTGACATACCCAGGAGGATACAAAGCAGGCGGGAGACCTAGGAGCTACCTGCGCTGGAACCTAGCAGCTACAAGTCGAGCGGCCTCCTTGACAGAAGACTTCGCCGCCTCCGACAGCTCTGCACTGTGGCCCTGCACCACAGGTTCTAGGGAGATGCTGGGGTCAAAGCTCTGAAGGCAGGTGAGCTTATGCCCTGCCACCATATGAGCCAGAGCTTTGCCTTCGGCCTCCAGGTGCTCCCCCACGACATTCTCCAGTGTCAGGAGCTTCTCTCCGGCTGAGTCCAGAGCAGGGAATGCCTGGTTCACCTCCCGGATTGGTCCTTCGGGGCGCAAGGGGCCGAAGTCGAAGGGTTCCAGAGCCGCCTCTGCACGGTCGAGGAAGTCCCAGACCTTCTCTGCTTTAGCAGCACGAGAAGCCCAGAGATCTTCGGCCTCCTTGATGGAAGAAGCCAGCTCCACCGCCAAGCTCCTCCTCACCAGCTCCTGTTCCTGAGCGGCTAGCTCCTTCTCTAGAGCAACCAGGGCATGCTCCCTGGTGGCTAGCCGCGCAGCCCGCTTCACCAGGTCAGACTCCCTAGGCGCAGTGGGGACCTCCCGGTCATGGATGCCTTGGATCCACTTCACCATGTGTCCGACACTGGGGGTCAGGTGGGTAACTCCTCGGGAACGTCCGGTGGTTCCTGGGAGAAACAGCATGGTGGAACTGCAGCGGTCTACCCAAAGGCGGCAACAGTAACTGCCCTGGGGCAACTCCTCGAACACGTCGCCACGACCCGCCAGTTAAGAGCAAGCACGTGTCCACTACACCGATGACGTGGTGCAGCTCCGACTAGCGATTGCGCCCGCTGCGCCAAGTGATAGTAGAATGAGTCCCAATCTTCCGAGAGGTATGGTAAAATTGATTGGGTGGAGATCTCCATGTTGATGATCCAAGGCTCCGAACGAACGAAACCCCACAATCACTACACCACTGCTCCATTGGTTATCACTCATGTCACACGAATGACCTCGCCACGAAGGCTTATCCCTGCAAGCGCAATCAAGAACACAAGCAAGAAGAGAGAAATTGCAATCAAAACTGAATTGATCACGAAGTAGGGTCTCACAAACCGATGAACGGTGATACTGTTCAATGACAGATTGAAACTAAGCAAAACTCAACCCTAATGTGGTGGCGGCTGCTGAATAAAAAGGAGTTAGGGGCTTGCAAGACCCCTGGATGCAACCCTAATGGGCTTCCACATGATACATGGGCCAGCGGCCCAAAGGACGGTGATGCAGCACCCTGACAGATTCTGGATGTCCACTTGTTTCGCTGATTCCCATCAACTCAGAAGGAATTTTGAGGTGGGACCGATTCCATTGGAAGCTTTATGTAATTCTGGTTCCAACCACATATATAACATTCAAATCTGACTCTCTATGTGTCCGGGGCATCAATTTTGATGAAGGCAGTCCTGGAATCCGAGGTGGAGTCGAAGTCGAGTTGGCCTTGAACTCCTCCTTGGTGTGGACGTCCTATATCCTCCTCCTTGACTCCTTGGACTTCTCCAAGCCCTTGCTGGTACTCTCTATTGTTCCTAATCAATAAAACATGCATGGAAGCAAGCGTAAGTTCTGAAAAACAATTGACAAAGTTAGAACGTACCTGGAGATCCAACCGTCACGCACGTGCTCTAGTGATCGATCCTTGTATTGTATGCAAAGGAGAGATGTTCTCATCATCCTTCCCCTCTTGAATTGGAGTCGTCCTTGACTCAAGCTCATCTTTCTCACCCAAGTATTGTTTCAAATCTGAAATTTTAAATGTGGGACTAACCCCAATCTCGGGAGGCAACTCAAGTTTATATGCATTGTCATTTATCGTTTCAAGAACCTTAAAAGGTCCAGCAGCACATGGCATGAGCTTGGACTTTATCAAATCTGGGAACCTATCTTTTCTCAAATGAACCCACACCAAATCACCGGGTCCCAATTTTACCTCCTTCCTATCTTTACTAGCAGCAATACGATACCTTTCATTCATTTTTTCAATTTGCAACTTAGTAGCTTCATGCAACTTAAGAATAAATTCAGAACGTTGTGTAGCATCTAAGTTCACAATTTCAGAATGTGGTAAAGGTAGAAAATCAATTGGAGCATGAGGATTGAAACCATATACTACCATAAATGAACTTAACATGTTTGTGGAGTGAATAGACCTGTTATAAGTAAACTCAATATGTGGCAAACACTCTCCCACAATCTCAAATTATCATTCAAAAGAGCCCACAACATAGTAGATAAGGTATGATTAACTACCTCCGTTTGCCCATCAGTTTGTGGATGACAAGTAGTCGAAAAAGTAACTTTGTTCCCAATTTATACCATAAAGTTCTCCAAAAGTGGCTCAAAAACTTAGCATCCCTATCAGAAACAATAGTATTGGGATCACCATGCAAACGTACAACCTCATTAAAGAACAAATCAGCAACATGTGAAGCACTATCGGTCTTGTGGCAGGGTATAAAATGTGCCGTTTTATAAAAATGATCAACAACCACAAAGACACTGTCCCTCCCCCTCTCTGTTCTATGCAATACTAAAACAAAGTCCATTGAAATATTCTCCCAAGGTGCACTAGGAACAGGAAGAGACATATAAAGACCATGTGGGTGAAGTCGAGACTTAGCTTTGTTGCATGTCGTGCAACGTGAAACGTAGTGTTCCACATCACGCCTCATTCGTAGCCAAAAGAAGTGAGCAGCCAGGACATCCTCTATCTTTTTAACACTAAAATGTCCCATCAAACCACCTCCATGTGCTTCCTGCAACAACAAAAGACGAACGAAGCTAGCTGGAACACACAACTTGTTATCACGGTAGAGAAGGGCCTTCACGCAGCAGGAATTTTTGCCACGTTCTTCCCTCTCTACAATTGTCAAAAGCATATTTGAAGTCCAAATCAGTAGCATATAATCTCTTTTTGGTTTCCAAACCAAAGATTTTATTAGAAAAGTTGGGACAGCATGGTATAACGTCTAGATAAAGCATCAACAAGCACATTGTCTTTCCCTTTCTTATATTTAATGATGTAAGGAAATGACTCTATGAACTCAATCCATTTAGCATGAAGTTTGTTCAGATTAGCTTGTCCTTTAAGATACTTCAAAGACTCATGATCTGAATGTATGACAAATTCTTTAGACCATAGGTAATGTTGCCAAGTTTACAAGACACGCACTAAAGCATAAATTCTTTGTCATATGTAGAATAATTCAGCGAAGGAACATGCAATTTTTAACTAAATAAACCAACAGGTTTACCTCCTTGAATGAGCACTCCTCCAATGCCAATGCCGCTCGTATCATATTCAAGCTGGAAGATCTTCTCAAAATCAGGAAGTTGCAGCAATGGTGCTTGTGTGAGCTTCGACTTGAGCATCAAAAGCATGTTGTTGTGCTGGTCCCCATTGGAACGGCACTCCATGGTTTGTCAACTCGTGGAGAGGTGCCGCAGTGGTGCTGAAATTCCGCATGAAACGCCGGTAGAAACCTGCGAGAATAAGAAAACTACGAACCTGCGTGACCGTAGTCGGAAGTGGCCAGCTCGTGATGGCAACAATCTTTGCCTCGTCCATCTCAATGCCCTGCAAAGTGAAAACATAACCAAGAAAAGACACACGATCGGTGCAAAAGGTGCACTTCTCAAGGTTACCAAATAAACGTGCATCACGCAAGACATTAAAAACAGCATACAAATGAGTGAAGGTGCTGTTCTGCCGCTGCTGTTGGCGACCCTGCACTTCTTTTTCTGCTAACATAGCTAGTTGAAATAAATGTTGAATAGAATGATATTCCTTGTAATGTCTTGGATCTCACGCCGCAAGCCCCCATAAAACCTAACAATTTGGTCTTCTTGATCCTCAACTACCCCACAACGAAGCATACCTTTCTGCAACTCTTGGTAGTACTCTTGGACAGTCAGGTCACCCTGATCAAAGCATTGCAATTTCTTAAGAATATCACGTCTATATGAAGGAGGAACAAACCTAGCGCGCATCTCTTTTTAATGTAGCCCATGTCTGTGGGGCATTACGTGTATTGACAAGTTTATTCCGCCAAATGAAAGCAAAATCTTTAAACTCACTAGTGGCTTGTCTAACTCTATGTCGCTAGGGAACAAGATGAGAGCTATTTTTTTGTTCTACCGTCATCTCCCAATCCAAGTAAGTCTCAGCATCATAAGATCCATAAAATGGTGGAATAGAAAACTTAATCTTAGCGTGATAATCATTATCTTGTTCAGGAGCATGAGGACGAGGTCTACCTCCCATACCTTGATGATTTTGTCGAAGGCGACGGCGCTGCTGTGCATCAACCTCATCGTTATTGAATTCATCCTCTGTGTTGTTGTGAGCATGTGAATCAGAATCAAAGTTGATAGGGGCTGGAGTTTGTTGGGGAATACGAGCCTCCACCTCTTCCAACCGTGTGGTCAGACTAGCAACACTTGTATGAAGCCTTTGAAAGGTGGCTGTTGTAGTGGTCTGGTAGGTGTTGAATGCTTCAGTCATTGCCCGCATCATGTCCCTTAGTTCTAGATGGGACATGAAATCATTATCATCCAGAGGTGTAGAACCGGAGGTCTTATCCATAGACTAATTTCTTGTCATTGTTAGTACAAAACAGAAGACGAAGGCAAAAGGATCGTGAAGAACCCTATTACTACGCTCTCTGGAGTGGAAGTGGGAGTGGAAATGAAACAGTAAGATGCGTCTGACTCCGCTCTTACAAGTTTCTTACCAGCACTGCAGGTGGCCAATGGTGACCGGTGTGAAAGCAAGCAGAGGGTGGGTGCGATTGCAGAGGTTACCTGTTTTGCTCAAGAGAAGGTGGAGCTTGTGAAGGCTCAAATGCAGTATATGTATGTGGCACGCAAGTTAGTAACGGATAGCAATGCTGAATAAGTGTCCAAAGAATTTGACCTAGTAGTTGGCCTAAAATTGTATTAGAACAGTTGTGGCAATAAGCAAGGAACAATATCAGCAAGTTGTGAAAACAAGGATGAATGATGATGAAAACAAGGATGAATGATGATGAGCAACAAGAACAATATCAGCAAGTATTCAGCATTCACACAGAAAACAGCACAAGTAGAAACCCTTGAGCCTCCTATTTTTGTCTTTTAGCACTAGTAGAAATCAAAATCTTGTTTTTTATTTTTTTAATATTTTTTCTCAACCAGGGGCACAAGAATAGAAACAACACCAAGTGTTACCTCAAACCGATGAAAGATGTGATCGGTACAAATTCAGGAGAGTTTGAAATAATGGATCTTGGAACTTCGGAGTTTGAAATGATGGTGATTTTTTTAATTTTTTTGAAATCACCGTGACTTGCGTAGCTGGTGAATCGTATGTGGATTCTTTTGATAGCTTTCCGGGAAAAAACTACACCACAATCGGAGTTCCGAGCAAAAAAGTTATGCCCGTTTTAAGGAGGATACCCCGAATTAGGTTTTGGTTGTGGTGGAAACTGAAACGGACACGAATCGAATCAGTTGATGGAATTTTTTGTAGGTTGGTTTTTTTTGTAGATGGCAGCAGATAGAAGAAATAAAACTGAACCAAACAAATCTAAACCCACAACCAAACTCAACCTAGGACACGAACTCAGAACTACGGACTCCGAAACTAAATTGTGCAAAAGGCTGAGCGAGGGCTATAGGTCAGGGAAAGTAAAAATTTTTGTGGCTTTTTGTGAACTATAGGACAGAAACAAAATGAATCTAAAGGGCACACAAGTATACCTCACGGTCAACCTGGCTCTCATACCAGTTGATTGTAGAATGAGTCCTGATCTTCTGAGAAGTATGGTAAACTTGATTTGGTGGAGATCTCGACGTTGATGATCCAAGGCTCCGAACGAACGGAACCCCCAATCTCTACTCCACTGCTCTGTTGGTTATCACCTGTGTCACATGAATGACCTCACCATGAAGGCTTGTCCCTGCAAGCGCAATCAAGAACACAAGCAAGAACAGAGAAATTTGCAATCAAAACTGAATTGATCATGAAGTGGGGTCTCACGAACCGATGAATGGTGATACTGTTCGATGACAGTTTGAAACTAAGAAAAAACCAACCCTAATGTGGTGGCGGCTGCTGAATAAAAATGAGTTAGGGGCGTGTAGGACCTCTGGACGCAACCCTAATGGGCTTCCACATGATACATGGGCCAGCGGCCCAAAGGACAGTGACGCAGCACTCTGACAGATTCTGGATGTCCACATGTTTCGCTGATTCCCGTCAACTCAGAAGGAATTTTGAGATGGGACAGGTTCCATTGGAAGATTTATGTAATTCTGGTTCCAACCATATATAGAACGTCCAAATCTGACTCCGTATGAGTCCGAGGCGTCAATTTTGGTGAAGGCCGCTCCTGGAATCCGAGGTGGAGTTGAAGTCGAGTTGGCCTTGGACTCCTCCTTGTTGTGGACGTCCTATCTCCTCCTCTTTGACTCCTTGGACTTCTCCAAGCCATTGCTGGTCCTCTCCATTGTTCCTAATCAATGAAACATGCATGGAAACAAGCGTAAGTTCTGAAAAACAATTGACAAGGTTAGAACGTACCTGGAGATCCAACCGTCGCGCACGTGCTCTAGTGATCGGTCCTTGTATTGTATCCAGAGGGGAGATGTCCTCATCACCAAGGGTGTGCAGCTTTTCGTCTCCCAGGAACAACCACTCACGCACTATGCGAGGTTCTCGCTGCCACATCGGTTTCCAAAGTACAGGTTCGAAACAACCACACAGGAGAGATGGGCGCCGCACCAGCGGGCTCAAAGCCTCCCCCGAGATGGGCCTGGGGGCCACTGTCGGTACTCTGCAAACCGGGTACACCTCGTAGTTTGTAAAAGACAGCCTGGTCCCCGCCCCCCTGCTGAGGCGGGCCCCAGCATAAGCCACGTGCCATGGACCCCATGGTCAGCCCTTGGGCTACCGCGTGCGCTTGAGCTCCGGAGCTGACACATGCCGAGGGCTCCGACCTGAATCATCCCCACTGAAGTGACATCTGGAGGTGCCACGTATCCCCGGCTCCGAGCTACCTCCCCGCTGAGGACAGCTCTGGAGCTGAGACATGTCCCAGGCTCCGGTTCGAGCATCCCCGTTGAGGTGAGGTCCTGAGCTGCCACACGTCTCCAGACACCAAGCCTCCCGACATGTTCCCGGATGATCTTCCAAGCATGCCACCTGAACGGGATGTGGATTTCAAGATTGAACTTGCACCCGGAACTACACCCATATTGCGGAGACCGTACAAAATGGCTCCGAATGAGCTGGCTGAGTTGAAAGAAGAGCTCGATGATTTGTTGAGCAAGGGTTTTATTAGGCCGAGTTCCTTGCCTTTGGGATGCTCGACACTGTTCGTCAAGAAGAAGGATAAAACTTTGAGGTTGTGTGTGGATTACCGGCCGCTCAACGCCGTCACCATCAAGAACAAATATCCACTGCCCCATATTGACATCCTTTTTGATCAACTTGTGGGTCATGTTCTCCAAGATGGACCTTCGCTCCGGGTATCATCAAATAAAAATCCGGGCGGAGCGTATCATTGTGGTGTTCATTGATGATATCTTGGTTTACTCCAAGTCAGAAGAAGAACACGCCAAACACATGCTAATCGTTCTTCAACGATTGCGGGACCATAAGCTCTATGCAAAGTTCAGCAAGTGCGAGTTTTGGATAAGCCAAGTGCCATTTTGGGGACATATTATCTCAGCGGAAGGCATTCCGGTTGACCCAAGCAAAATTGAACAAGTGCTGAAATGGAAAGCCCCCACTTCTGTCCATGAAGTCAGAAGTTTCCTCGGTTTAGCGGGATGTTACTGGAGATTGATTCCAAGCTTCTCCAAGCTTGCGAAAGCCGATGACAGAATTATTGAAAAAGGGAACAAAATATGTTTGGAACTCAGAATGTGAAGGAGCATTCCATGGAATGGTGAAGCATCTCACAACAGCCCCGGTGTTAGCTCAACCGGATATGACCAAGCCCTCCGACGTGTATTGTGATGTGTGCGGTATCGGGCTCGGCTGTGTGTTGATGCAATAAGGACATGTGGTTGCGTATGGCTCACGCCAACTTCGAAACCATGAGCAGCACTATCGGACTCATGATCTTGAGCTCACTGCTGTGGTATTGGTGCTGAAAATGTGGAGGCACTATCTACTGGGGAATTTCGTGCATCTCTACACCAACCACAAGAGCTTGAAATATATCTTCACCCAGAAGGAGCTGAATATGATGCAAAGGAAGTGGTTAGAACTAATCAAAGACTATGACATTGAGATTCATTACCACTTCGGCAAGGAGAATGTGGTTTCCGATGCGCTGAGTTAGAAATCACATGTCCATAACCTTACCATTACACTGATGGAAGAGGAAGAGCCGAGTTTATACTTGGTTCCTTATGGATCACTCTACAACCTTGCCCTCATCCCTACCATTAGGGAAGATATCATTGCAGCTCAGAAGAGTGACAAGGGCATGGCACATCTCCGGAGACGGATAGACAGCGGGGATATCAAATGTTTCCGGAAAGATGATGAGGGGACGCTGTGGTTCAATGACCACATAGTCGTACCACGGAATATGGAGCTGAGGAAGAAGATCCTTGATGAGGCTCACTTGTCTAAATTCTCCATTCATCCGGGCAGCAACAAAATGTACCAAGATTTGAAAAGAAAATTTTTGTGGACACGGATGAAGCGGAAAGTGGCTAAATACGTATCCGAGTGTGATATGCGTAGACGAGCGAAAGTGGATCACATGAGAAAATCAGGGCTATTACAACCCCTGAAAATTCCAGCATGGAAGTGGAAAGATGTGAGCATGTATTTCATTGTGGGATTACCCCTGACTTCCAACAAACATGATTCAATTTGGGTAATTGTTGATCGGTTAACCAAGTCGGCACAGTTCATTCCCGTACATACACATTTCCATGCCAGCAGGTATGCGGAGCTGTACATTGTAAGAATTTTATGCTTGCATGGAGTACCCAAGACGATAATCTCAGATCGAGGGGCACTGTTCATGGCTCGTTTCTGGGAGCAGTTGCATGCTGCTTTGGGTACTAAGCTGATTAGAAGCTCTGCCTATCACCCTCAGACAGATGGGCAAACTGAGAGGGTGAATCAAGTGTTAGAAGACATGTTGAGAGCGTGTGCCATCCACCACGGTAGAAATTGGGATGATCATCTACTGTTGGCGGAATTCTCGTACAACAATGGCTATCAAGCGAGTATCAATATGGCACCATATGAGGCTCTCTACGGTCGCAAATCCTGCACCCCATTGAACTTGTGCGAGTCCAGTGAAAGGGTCACGTTCGGGGTTGATGTGGTGAACGACGCCGAAGAGTGCGTTCGGATTATTCAAGCCAACTTGAAGGCTGCTCAATTACGGCAGAAAAGTTACTCTGATAAGAGGCGTAGGCCGCTGCACTTTGACGTCGGGGAACACGTGTACCTCCGTGTATCTCCGATGAAGGGCATACACCGATTCGGTATAAAGGGGAAACTCGCTCCCTGATTTATTGGACCCTATGCTATCACCAAGAAGTGTGGACCAGTGGCGTATAGAATGGAGCTACCGGCATCTCTCGCTGGTGTTCACGACGTTTTCCATGTTTCACATCTACGGAAATGTCTGAAGTATACGACTGCTGTTCCCACCGAAGACATTGGTGAGCTGCAACCGTATTTGACGTATGCTGAATATCTGGTGGTGATTGTTGATGAGAAGGCTCGGACTACGCATAACCGAACGCTGTGGTTCTACAAGATACTGTGGATCAACCACACCGCTGAAGAAGCGACGTGGGAGAGCGAGGAGTTCCTTCACTCAAACTACCCGGATTTCATGGCAGCTCATCACGGGTAATTTCTCTTACATCGTCGTCTCTTCTTTTATAATCTCGGGACGAGATTCTTTTAAGGAGGGAGGGATGTAAAAGCCCAAGAAGTCACTTGCTAGAGTGATCATCAAATTCCCATACAACAGCTTGTTTTGTGGATAGCTCATGAGCATTGGTGAAGCGCAAGTAAAACCTCATCAAGAGGTGGATTAGAGGGGAAACCCATAACTCCAAAAAGTAGGATCTCACACACATAAACATGAGAGGATGAGTTCACCATTTGGTCTTAAATACTTAGGAGTGCTCATGCCAAGTTTCATGCAAATCCAAACCCTTTAGAGCCACATTTGGAGACATTTGTAAAAAGGGCTATTTGAATACAAATTCAAATTTCAGCTAGTTTCATCACTTGAATTCAAAAGTTGACTTCATATTCAAACTCAGCACATTTTTCTGAGTTAGTAAACCAATTTTCATCCTCATTGGAGTTCATCTTGTCGGGAGCTAAATTTGCATTAATTCAAAACTGAATTTGAATTTCAAATTCAAATGTGCAGCAAATTTAGCCAAACCAATTTCAAATGGAGGAAATCAAATTCAACCTATGACTTTGTGGGTAAGTCACTTATGTTATTGTGAGTACCTGAGATCTTTTCAGTGTAAACAAAAAAATGAGAAAAGAGAAAAGGATTAGAGGGGAGGGCGACCCACTGGTCAGAAACTGAAGAGGGGAGAAACGCCTCTATTTTTCTTCGGTCGGCTGCCGGGAGCGTTGCCGCCTCACCCCCTCACAACCACGCGCGCGCCATCGCTACTTCGGATCAGCTCGCGCTCAGTATGATTCCCCACGTACGTTGCACAACCAGACTTCGCTTCCTTCCTCAGCTAGCGCCGCTGTGTCCGCTCCCGCGCGCGAAGAAACCATAGCCGGCCGACCCTCTCTGTTTCCCGGTGTCCGAGAGCTAGAAGCCCTTTCGTGCCTGACGAGCTACATGAAAAAGGTATGCTCCAAGGTGCTTAACACGCCCGTGCCGACCGCTCCTCCTCACATGCCTCGCCGAGGGAGAATTTTTACGGTTATCATTTCGGTGTTCAAAGAACCGAGCCGGCCAAAACTCAAAAATTCATAGGGATTACTCCACCACCACGTTTGCCAAGCTACCCACATGTTCTACACGTCCCCACAGCTACTTAGGATCAAGAATCATGGGAAACCGTTGAGAAACCACTGAGTTCCTCAGGTTTTTCGTTCTTCATCGGATTTAGGCCTAGGTCGCACGGTGAAGTCCTGTTCGCCGCCATCTTGAGCAAGATCAAGGGCTGGGTTGTTGCTCCGTAGGTCTTGGCAATGCTGTAGGTGCCAACTAAGGGGGTTTTGAGGAACTACCGCGACATACCGACCTCGCCGAACTCGCCACGTTGACTGTCGCTGTCGCACGACCCTTTCCGGTGATCGCCGGCCCGCAACAAGGTCAGCAACAGGTTCCCTCAGCAATTTTAGGCGGAGGCGGCAAGTTTGATTGAGTTCCATACCGGGAACCCTCTTCCGGCGAATGCTCCGGCGAGGGGGGCGGCGGTGAGCCGCAAGAGCGCGGGGAAGACGAAGCCTCGCGGGCCCCACGTGTCAGTCTCTGATTATTACCGCCGGATCTGCTGTGGCGCTGGGATCTCGTGTGGCTACGTGGGAGATTAAGCGGACCCCCGTGTGGTTTGCCTGTAGAGCTGACACGTAGCCCTGGGGCCCACCAGCCGGTTTAAACATTTCTTTGAATTTCAGAATTTGGTTCAAACTTCAACTAGCCATAACTTTTGCTAGGAAGCTCCAAATTGAGTGAACCAAATTTTGTTGGATTCAGATTTTTGAGTACTATCCAGCAAAACAAGTTTCGGCTCATGAAACTTATTGTTTTTCCGGAATTTATTCCCTAAAAATTAAAATTTTGGGAATTTTATCTGGAAAAATCTTTTATGGAAAATTCTGTAATTTGGCTGGGCTCTTCATTTGAAAATTCTTGAGTCACAGGAAAAATATCAGATCCATTCAAGTTGATTTAGTTCCCCTAATGGTGTGATTAAATGAACTGCCCTGAGAAAATGGAAAAATGTACAGAAACATTTTCCAGATTTTCTCAAATCTTGTTTAGGGCATAACTTCATCTAGTATTCTTCAAATGACATGAAACCAATTCCATTAGAACCATCTCAAACTCTAGTTTCCAGAAAGTAATGGTTTGAGCCATGAAAATCCCTGAAAATCCTTAGAAGCTCTAGTAATGACCAAATGGACTTTTATTTGTACATAGCTCAAATGAACTTGGTTTCAAATGAAACATGGTCAAGTCTCTGCTTAGGATCCTACCAATCCACCATAAAAATTTCAGAGCCAAAGGGGAGGACTAGCTAGAGTTATGGTCTTTACATATTCAATTTAACACATTGCATTTAAATTGACATATAGAACATTGCTTACATGTAGTTGCTGAAGGCGAAGAGACCCTGGAATTTTTGGACTTCCTATTTCCGGACGAAGCACTAACATCCAAACAGCAGCAACAAGACAAGCCCCGGTTTGCATTTAACAAGTTCATAATGTTTTGCTTTATATATACTTTAGCTTGAGGTATTTATGTGCATTAGGTGTATGATAGATGAAACCCAAATGCATAACCAGATCATTCCCACAAGAGTGAGGATAGTGTTCAAGTCCTCTAGTAGTATATTCTCTGCTCAATGTATATAGACTTCGATACAAGTCGAGTAGTTTGAATCTACACGCGAGTATAGGCTTGGGACACGCGGGATTGGTTCGAGTCATGTGAGATCGATTTAGTAAGAAAACGAGACTAGGCAGGGGCTAGGGCGCAGCAAGTGGAAGTCTTGTGGGCGCAGCCCTGTCTGTGTCGATTGAGGACTGATCCATGTGTGGCCCACGCTGATCAAGTTTGAACATACCGAAGCCATATCGGATTTATGGGCCCCAATAAACTGATGTAACCTATACCTCCGGGCGTTGAGGCATAATGCACCGATTTATAGGTGTAGGTTGTGGGCAGCAAGGTGGAAATCCGCTAACGGGCATAGAGAGATGCTCCGTGCAGGGAACCTCCTGTCAGATTGGGTGCAACCAGTTCGACGTTTGGGCTGTTTGGTGAAAGGTTGTCCCGTATGACATCGAGTGAGCGTGCTGTGCAGCACCACGGGTGGGAATACGTGACGTGCTCTTCGGGTATCCTTACAGGTGTATATCGAGTCGATTCGCCGTCCCTCGCGGTGATGACTACCACTTGGTCACTGAGTCGTGACGTAGGTTAATATATGAAATGATGTGATTCAATATTGCTGTTATGATTAACTTGTATTGCTACTTGTGTGCCACCAAATATCGCTTACTAAATTTCAGATTCATGAACTGTTAATAGTGGCTAAAATATGAACTAAGTATGAACTTGTAGGCGTGTCCGTTTGCTGCAATTTACCATCCTATTTTCGTTATGACCTGCATGTAGAGTTTCATATGTAGGCGCGTCGGTTAAGACTTGCTGAACCATTATGCTCACGGATGCTGCTATGAGTGTTTTGCAGGAGAGGACTACCCCACGGACTCGGGGTACGAGTCCACCGGTGAGGGCTACCCTCCGTCGGGGACCACGACTTAGTGGGAGCCGTACATGCCGCGCTGAGCTGAGAAGTGGAGCTGATGTGGGTTGTCCATAGGGCTGGACAACCGACTTTTGCTAGTTAGGTGGGCGTGAGTTGTAAAAATTTAGCTTTCGCTGTTATAGACTCTGTAGATAAATGTAAACTGAAGGTTTTGTGAGGGCCCGAACCCGATCACGGGGCCGTACCGCTCGCCCGGGAATAGCATTGGGTGGTGCCGTGCGATGCGGCACCCAATAGCACACATAATAAAGCATCATATTACATAAATCAAGCGGAAGCTTACAAAGTGTAAATTTTACAAATACTTCTAAAAATAATCTACAGTGGAAGACTGTTACAACTCACGTCTCATACCTATGCTAAGCAACAGAGAAGGTGTCCAGCCCGCGGACCCTTCTCACTAGCAACATTATCACAATAGCAGCGGCAGGGGTTGCCATGAGTTCACCACTCGGAGAGTTCCGAGTCTCATCGGACACCCGTACATATCTGCGTACAGTTATTACCTGCAAAACAACTTATGCAGTATCTGTGAGCACGAAGCTCAGCAAGACTTAACCGTCACCCTAGTCATGACACTTTACATGCTGGAAATAGAGGGCCGGATATAGAAGTTTGCACAAAAGATGAACTTGAGCGAAATGGGAGTCCTTACTTCAAGTTTTAAGCAACTTTTATGGCCCTCGCACAATTTACATCGAGACTCCACAATCAAACAAGAAACGCCTCATCTCGATGTCACTTGCCCGAGGTGAATATAACTTTAGTGAGCTACCCTAGACCCATACAGACCTTGCGCAAACAATGTCGAGACTCCACTAGCCCAAGGTGGAAAATAAATTTAGTGAAAGTGTTGATCATTCCTCATCTCCATTATGAGGATTACTCATGAAGCATATTAAGGTTTTCCCAGTTTATTACTACGTCACGACTCAGTGTACAAGTATGCTCACTACCGCGAGCGACGGTGATTGCAATCAAAAACATCCGGCTGACATGACACGTACGCCCTTACTCGACGTTGAACACAGCAACCATCACTGATGTCGTACGTGGCAACCTTTCACACGACACCCAAATGTCGAACCAGTCCCACCGACTGGGATTAAGTCTCACTACGGCAAACCCTCGTAGAGCCGACTTCTCTATCCTTTCAGCATCTGCATCAGACGTGTGGAGAACCCCTTCCGGAATCCGCACTCCAGGATACACATTGGGTGGTGCCGTACGATGCGACACCCAACAGCATACACGAAAAGAACCATAAAGTACAAAGTCTTTTATTTCTCAAGACAGTGTCATTTACAAAATAATGTACCACGAAGGTACACGCAGTGGAATATACATATACACTTACTATCGGTCCTAAATAAGCAAAAGAGAAGACGTCCAGCCCGCGGACGCTTCTTACTAGCTTACACAAAGATGAGTGCAGTGGCAGGGTTTCTGGTGAGGCTCTGATGGCTCACCGAACAACCATCTTCATAGCACATTTTATAACCTGCAAAACACTAATAATGCAACCGTGAGAACGATGGCTCAGCAAGACTTAACCGACACTCCTAAACATGGAACTCGACATGCAGGGATTACTAACAAAGGAAAAATATGATGCAACAACGACACGCCTAAATGTTGATCCTTACTTTCAGGTTTATAGCAGCAGATTATTATGCCTTAGGCAGCCCTCACATCGGAAGTCCACAATCAAACAAGAAACACTTTCCTCCGATGTGGTGATGCCCAAAGTGGAAAATAAACTTAGTGAGCTCTACACTATAACATACATGGTTTGCAATACAATGAACATAAGAACTTCACGACAGCAATGATTCATTTTGCTTCATCTGGAAGTTGTTACTACGTCACAACGCAGTGAACAAGTGGTACTCATATAACCACGAGGGACGGTGATTCGAATCAGGACACACCCGGAATACACGACACATACAACCGCTTCGGAAGACTCTACAAGAGCTCTTTCTTACGTTGTATGCAGCAACATTTCACACGTCACTCCAATACCGAACCAGTTCCGCCGACTCATCAGAAGGGCCACTACATGGAACACGTCGAAGTTGCTCCACTAGCGGGTTTACACCTCTGACACCAACCCCCAAAGGACGGCCGTATAAGTTTCGACACGAGAGTACCCGAGTTACATCGGTTTCCTGGACCCCATAATTCCAGTGTGCATATGGTACTGTTCAAACTTGCTCAGCAGGGCGGCATACGCATCGGTCCTTAACCGACACGAACAGAGATATAGCCACACACGCCCAACGTCCTGCTTCTCCTACTCTCTGCTCGGTCTCATTTTTCATTCCAGAACTTTCATTCTCTAGAATCATACCCCGCTGAACCAACATCCTAAACTCGCGAGTAGCTTCCAACTACCTGACTTGTACCGGATCCTATACAACTTAAGCCTAGCAGAATCTACACGAAGGTAACCTGTTCTACCCTGTACTCCAAGGATTTGTGGGTCATGCATTTGGAGTATCAATCACCTTGACCTAATGCACAATTCATACTAGACCAATAGAAGTGGTACAAAGTAAAATGTAACTAAAAAGTTGTTAAATACAAACCGAGGCTTGCCTTATGTTGCTGCAGGTTTATTTCTACTTTATAGTCAGTATCTTGGCAATGATTAAATCTTCAACTTGCTGATCCTAGTCGAGTTCCTCGTCGAACTCCTTCGTCCTGTTTCCTACCGATATGAATATGCACAGTTTTAATACGATTAACTGAATTATAAAACAAATCTGTTTTAGGAACTAAGAATGGTTTAGACTAACTCTAATGTGAGTGAAGAGCTCTGTTATGGACAACAACAGAGAACTTTAGCTGGGCAGTAGATGTTTGTTGGAGTAAAGTTCAAAAAGTGACATATAAGGAACATAAGAAATATATTGGAACAACCCAGCAGAAAACTGGAGAATATGATCTCAACTTGCTCTGAAATTTTTACAGTGGTCCATAGATCACACAGAGGTATGGCTTGCAAAATTTGAGACAAAGTTGATGTAAGATGTGGCCTAGGGAATTTTCTTAACTATTTGGCTTCTCTGAATTCATATGGCAATTATAGTTTCTTGTCATGCTCCAAATGTGGTTTTTCAGAAACTTGAGAGTCTCCTAAGTTCATATAACTTGGTTTCCCCATTTTTGGAGCTTCCTACACAGAGATATGGAATTTATAAGTTGGAGCTAAAAGCTGAAAATCGTTCTGTTATTTTTTCCTAATTTTCAGAGACATACAAGATTGAATCAACATTTCGCCAAGTAAATGACGTCCAATGCCTCTGAAACTTTTACTGGGGTTCATGGATTTTTGGAATAATGTCCTGCCCAAATTTGGGAATTTTCCAATGAACAGAACTTCTGTAAAAATTCCTAAAAGTTTTTCCTTAAATGAATAATGAGCCAAATCCAGGGATTTTCATAAATATTGGGCTGCACCTTTGGATATTACTATTTGAGAGGAATCCAACAAAATTTAATTCACAATTTGTGGAGGTTCCTACAAAAAGTTATGGCTCTCCAAAGTTTGAACCGAATTAGGAAAATCTGGAAAATGTTTAAATACCGACAGTGGGTCCCACTCGTCATCCCTATCCTTCAGCCTCGCTCCAAACAGAGCAGTGGCGGCTCCCTCCGGCGAGGTTGCCGGAAAAGCACTTCCCAGCCACCTCCAGTCCCCCTACTGGCCGTCCCCCCATTTTCCCCCATGCTGAACCTGTCGGTGAGGTCGCCGGCGGCTGAAACTCGCTGGAAAACAGGGCGCACCAGCAACAGCAAACCCTAGGGCTCCGGTAAGGTCGTGCATGGTGAATTCTCCACCAAATAGTCGGTTCTTGGGCTCTATAGCACCGTGGGGGATCCTTCATCACCGGCATAAGCTCAAATCGGCTAAAAAATGGCTGCAAATAGGAACTCATCGGCGACCGAGGGTGAAAATCGGTGCTGGCCCGAAATTCTCGAAGAACAGCGCCAAATCTTGAAGATTTTTGATGATTTTTGATTCTAGAGGGGCGTAGGAGTGTCTAGATCATGTTTTTAGCTCGGCACACGTGATGGTGGACTGATCACGACGAATTTTGAAGATTGGTGTGGCTCGGTTCTAGGCATACCGAAGCAAAGAATTGCAAAATTCATCCACAGCGATGCACGAAAGGAGAAGTGGGTTGCACCGTTGGTTTGCACACCTGAGGGCACTCCTTTTTCATGTAAACCATCGGCCACGAAGCAGTCTCTAGCAGGCAGTCACCGGGGAACAGCGAGGGTTGGCCGTGGTGAGTTTCTTCGGCTGTGTTTTTGCTTCGAGCTGTGCGAGGAGACGGTGGGGAGCGAGGAGAGCCGGTTCACAGGGAAGGCAGCGTGTTGCTCCCTCTTTACACGGTGTTCTCATCTAGCGAGAAGGAGCTGGTGCTACCAGGTCGGTTTGGGGCGCCAGACGTTGGAGGTGGCGAGCACGCGTGCGGTTGAGCGAAAAACAGAAGATTTGGGGGTTAAGTCTATTGACAAGTGGGCCCCATTTCTCACCTCTTATCCCCAAATCCGTTTAAAATAGCAAACGAGCTCCAAATTTGATCAAACTTTGAGGATAGGTCAAAAGAAATGTTAGCAACACAATGGTCCACTCAGATTTGAATTTCGGTGAAGTTGGAATTTGAAACTGAGATTTAAATTCAAATTTGATTTTTCTCTTGTTTTCATTCAAACGACTAGGAAACCTTTTCTAAATGATCCAAAATTTTGCCGGGCTACCCGTGGATGTGTGGAGAACCAAATCGTAGCTTTAGATCTCCGTGTTCGGGAATTTTTGCAAGTTCAAGTTTAGATTTGGAGCTCCCACCTTTAAATCAAGAGTTTAAATTCCCTCTCATTTTCTTGGTGTGATTTGCAGCTCCACATGCTAGAATTTTCGGGATTTCACATCCCCCCCCCTTAAAAATAATCTCGTCCCGAGATTCATAAAGAAGATACGAAGCGGTAGAGAAGGAATTACCAGATATAAGCGGACAGCAAGTCCGGATAGTTTGAATGGAGGTATTCTTCATTCTCCCATGTTGCTTCCTCTACGGTATGATTGCTCCATAATACCTTGTAAAATAGGAGCGTCTGATTCCTTGTTGACCGAGACTTTTCATCGATAATCCGGATTGGATGCTCGGTATAGGAGAGATCCGGTTACAATGTCTCGAGATCTTCAGTGCGAACAACAATAGTGTCCTTGAGACATTTCCGAAGTTGGGAGACTGAAATATATCATGCACCCAGCGAGATTCGTCGGTAGCTCAAGCCGGTAAGCTACGGGTCCACGTTTCTCTGTGATAGCAAATGGACCGATAAACCGGGGAGTGAGCTTTCCTTTTACACCGAATTGGTGAACTCCCTTCATTGGAGATACGCGGAGATATACGTACTCTCCGATGTTGAAGTTCAGCAGTCAACATCGCTGGTCTGCATAACTCTTCTGTCGAGATTGAGCAGCCTTTAAATTTGCTTGTATGACCCGAACTCGTTCTTCGGCGTCAATGACAAGGTTAATCCCGAATGTCACTCTTTCACCGGGTTCGCACCAATTCAGCGGTGTGCGACATCTCCGGCCGTAGAGAGCCTCATACGGTGCCATCTTGATACTTGTTTGATAGCTGTTGTTGTACGAGAATTCCGCCAACGGTAGATAGGCATCTCAATTCTTACCGTGGTGAATGGCACACACTCTCAACATATCTTCCAAGACATGATTCACCCTCTCGGTTTGTCCATCAGTTTGAGAGTGATATGCGGAGCTTATAAGCAATTTGGTTCCCAAAGATGCGTGCAGCTGTTCCGAGAAATGAGAAACAAACAGTGCACCATGATCTGAAACTATGGTTCTTGGAACTCCATGCAGGCATAGTATCCGTTCAATGTATAACTCCGCATATTTCTTGGCGTTGAATCCCACATTCACCAGTACGAAGTGTGCTGACTTGGTTAATCGGTCAACGATTTCCCAAACCGAATCATGCTTCTGAGATGTGAGCGGCAGTCTGATAATGAAATCCATACTCACATCTTCCCATTTCCATGCCGGAATATGGAGGGGCTGTAGCAAACCAGATTTCTTCATGTGATCTGCTTTCACCCTTCAACACGTATCGCACTCGGATACGTGTTTAGCTATTTCTCGCTTCATCCGTGTCCACCAAAACTTGTTTCTCAAATCTTGGTACATCTAGTTGCTGCCCGGATGAATGGAAAATTTCGATAAATGAGCTTCGTCTAATATCTTCTTACGAAGCTTTATGTCACAGGGTACGAATATACGGTTTTTGAACCATAGCGTACCATTCTCATCTTTCCGGAAGCACTTAGCTTCTCCTTTGTCTCTTCTCTTCCAGATATGGGCCATGCCCTTATCATTCTTTTGAGCCTCTACAATTTCATCACGAATTGTAGGAATGAGGGAAAGGTTAAACAATGACCCATGGGAACCAAGCGCAGGCTCGGTTCTTCTTCTTCTATTGCATCCATGATTAGATTATGCACATGTGATTTCTGACGAAGTGCGTCGGCAACCACATTCAGTTTTCCAGGATGGTAGTGTAGCTCTATCTCATAATCTTTAATTAACTCTAACTATCTTCTCTGCCTCATATTTAATTCCTTTTGTGTGAAGATGTAATTTAAACTCTTGTGGTCGGTGTAGAGGTGGACTAAGTTTCCAAGCAAATAGTGCCTCCACATCTTTAGAGCAAGAACCACAGCAGCTAGCTCGAGATCATGTGTCGGATAATTCTGCTCATGATCCCGAAGCTGCCTGGATCCATACGCGATCACTCGCCCTTTTGCATGAGCATGCAGCCAAGGCCGATGCCGGATGCATCGCAATACACATCAAAAGCTTTAGTCGTGTCGGGCTGCGCCAACACGGGGGCTGTTGTGAGGTGCTTTACCAACGCTTTGAACGCCTCCTCACAGGCTTCACTACGCACATAATTGTTTCCTTTCTTCAGAAGTTCCGTCATCGATTTAGAGACTTTGGAGAAATTCAGAATGAATCTCCGGTAGTAACCCGCTAAACGGAGAAAACTACGGACTTCATGGACTGATTTCGGTGAACTCCAATTCAGCACTTTGACGATCTTGCTCGGGTCAACTGCGATGCCATCCACAGAAATAATGTGCCCAAGAAATGGCACTTGGTTGATCCAGAACTCGCACTTGCTGAATTTTGCATATAATTTGTGATCCCGTAGGCGTTGGAGCACAATATGCAGATGTTCGGCATTTTTCTCCTCCGACTTAGAATATACCAAGATATCGTCGATGAAGACCACGATGAACTTGTCCATCTCCGGCATGAAGACTGAATTCATCAAGTACATAAAATGAGCCGGAGCATTAGTGAGTCCGAATGACATGACGATATACTCATATAATCTGTATCTTGTCGAGAATGCCGTCTTGGGTATGTCTTCCGCTCGGATTTTTATTTGGTGATATCCCGACCGAAGATCCATCTTCGAGAAAACCTTAGCACCCACTAATTGATCGAAAAGCATATCGATACGTGGTAGTGGATACTTGTTCTTGATAGTTACGGCATTGAGCGGATGATAGTCCACACAGAGCCTCACAGTCTCGTCCTTTTTCTTGACGAACTGCACGGAGCATCCCCATGGTGATGAACTGGGTCGAATGAAGCCTTTGCTTAACAAATCATTCAGCTGCTCCTTCAGCTCCGCGAGTTCCTTCGGTGCCATTTTATATGGCCTCCGAGGGATGGGTGTGGTTCCCGGTGCTAGTTCAAGTTTGAACTCCACTTCACGTTCGGGCGGCATGCCCGGTAGATCATCGGGAAACACGTGCGGATATTCCCGGACCACTGGAATGTCCTCCAGTTTCTTAGCTTCAACAGTGTGGACAGCAGTGACTTCCGGTGCAACATTTCTCAGAATCATCGTGTGTTGCCCGTGCTTCTTTGAATTCAGCTGCACCGTTCGTGAACTAATATCAAAGATAGCTTGGTGATGTGTCAACCAAGCCATTCCCAAGATGATGTCAATCCGCAAGCCTTCCAGGATAATAAGAGTAGTAGGATATATTCGCCCATCCAAATATATAGGCGCTCGAGCAACAATCCTGCCCGCTATCCTACTACCTCCCGGTGAATTAATATGATATGATGCGGCCAAGGTGGTTGATGGTATTTGGTGCTTAACCACATAACCTTTTCTGATAAAATCATGTGTGGCACCCGAGTCGAACAACACGAACGTGGGCTGATCACGTATGCTGAACATGCCCGCCAACACGGGTTCTCCTACGGGAACGTCTTCAACTGCCATATAGTTTACTTTTCCCACTTTCAGTGATGTTCTCCTTGACGGACCATAGAATTTCTTTGCAGCTTGTGATGACATGTGACTGCTGCTTTGCTAGGTCACTTGACCCTCCTGAGAAATATGCTCTACATCGCTACGAGTACCGTACGATGTGAGCTCAGGATCTTCATAATATGAAAGTGATTGATATTCTTGTGCACCTTGTTGAAGTGAGGGTGCACAACTACTCATTTGCTGCTGTTGCAGCAGTGGATGAACATACATGCGTGAATATGGACAGTATTGCATCTGAGGTGGTCCGTCAAAGGACAGAATCTCCACCCCGGATGGTAAGCAATATATCACCGGTTGTTCTTGATGATAATCACCCGTACTTGCCAGTGATAATTTTCTCTTGCTCTTACTTTCCTTATGCTCAAGTTCAGCTATTTCTTGAATCATAGTGGCATTGACTAACTCGCTATAATTCCATTTATTGCATTGTGCCACTTTTGTCCGAAGCTTCACATCAAGGCCATGGAAGAAGTAATGACACTTCATCGTCTCGTTATGCAAATAAGCGGATGCATATTGTACTAAACGGTTAAATTTCGTAAAGTACTACATAACACTCATGCCTCCTTGCTTGAGTTCATAGAACTCTTCAATTCTGGTTTTGACGATGCCCTCACAAATATGACGTGCACGGAAAGCATCACAAAACTGCATCCACGTCACACGATGGCCTTCAGCGATCTTAGCAAGATATTCAGATCACCAAGCCCTAACGGATCCATGAAGTTGCTGAGCGGCAAATAAAGCCTTCTCATATTCATCACACTGGAGCATTCCCAATTTAGTTTCAATAGCCCGGAGCCAATGATCTGCCTCCAAGGCTTCTTTAGCTTCAGAGAATACCGGTGGTTGTCTTGCTAGAAAATCCAAATAAGTATTCAGGGTGGGGTTTTGCTATGAGGTCTCTTGTCGTATGCCTTGCTGCACCAACAACTCAAGAGACTCAGCCATTCTTCCCAACACCTCCGCCAGTCCGGTTGATGATGACGGTGATCGTCGCTGCGACAAATCATTTCCACCCCGTCTGGAACCACCAACTTCATACTCGGAATGAGTATGATACATACTGCAAAAGTGAGCAATTTACGGTTAATATCCAAGAGTTTACTCAGCTTTAACTCAAAATTATTAACCGCAAAAGCATTGCATCAACTGTGCAGCATATATGAAGGAAACAAGGTTTTTGACAATTCTGAAATATAACCAATGATTGTTGAAGTTTGTCAAACACTTAAATAAACAGCAAGGAATAATGAAAGATGACTAATGAATATGTCATGGAACTTAGAGAAGTATAAAAACCTTCATGTCCACAAGTCTAAGTTACATGTGCAATGAGCAATGCTCTGGTCAGAATGACCATTTGGCCTTAATCCCAGAATTTTATTGTGAAAATGGAAGTTTCATGTCTCAAGTTGAATATCAAAGTTTTTATATCTTCAATATCGTTCCAACGAGTATTTATTTGCCTTCATATCATTTCTGTATCAGGAGTTATGATATTTCAAATTTGACAGAAATCTGGAACAATTTTGACAGCACCTCCTCTGAAAGTGTCTGTTTTGTCCGCAAGATTTCATAAAATTAGACTCCAAATCAGGAGAAACTTTGAACTACAAAGTCGTAGCAAATAGCACAAACTTTCCGACAGTGTCTTACATGACCCTTAGAATTTTTGTACAAGAAGTTATTGTCGAAATACAGAAAATTCCAGAGAGCATTTTTGGTCTGCCCTGTTTTTGGACAGTCAACACTCCTCTGAGATTTTCATCCATTTGGAGGGGAATTCTGTTCTAGAGTTCTACAGAAAAGTTGTAGAAGACTTCAAAACCTTTCCAGAAATGTATCCCTCACCTCCATTGGTTCAACCAGTTAAAAATTTTGCCGAGAACAGGGGAGATTGTTTCTAAATGTTTGAAATGAAAACTATACTCCCACTTGACTCTTAGTTCAACATAGGTGTACATTAACCCCTAATGGAATCCTAGACTGCAAAATTACTCTTTTCTTTGAAAACATTCTTTTTCAGGCAGTTAATAACATATTACGGTACTACGTTGCCTCACCAAATCAAAAATCCTAACTGGCGTTATACCGGCATATACGTCTCAAGGGGTGGCACTAAAACGATCACTCACACACGTTTTCTAAACGACATGTTCTACTTGTGGTTAAGGTACCTGCAGAAAAACAATCAATAGTGATGCACCCAAAGGTTTTCCATTTTAGGCAGGTCCATATCATAGTAAAAACATACGCCCCGTATCATTGCCATACGGGCCGTCCTTGAGTCAAGTCACGTCTTAAGTTACATGGTCGCGTTTTCACACCACACGACGGGGAACCCGAGTAGAGCGTGAACGGGTCGTCACGGTTGGGAATGTTATCAACCCGACGGATACCACCTACTGCCTCATGACCATTGAGGCACGCCGATGGCGAGCGCTGCGTATGGCCCTTTGAACATTGAACATTCAAGAGTTGCATACTATCGTGTTGCTTACCACACGATGGGGTATTCTCACTTTTGCCTAAAGCACGCTGGAGATCAGCATTTTCATATGCTCTCAGAACCATAGAAAGGTTCAGAGACTCATATTAACTACCGTGCCAAGCCACAATATACCATTCCATACTATTACTCTTGAGTAGCTTCCAACTACCCGACTTGTACCGGATCCTATACAACTTAAGCCTAGCAGAGTCTACATAAAGGTAACCTGTTCTACCCTGTACTCCAAGGGTTTGTGGGTCATGCATTTGGAGTATCACTCACCTTGACCTAATGCACAATTCATACTAGACCAATAGAAGTGATACAAAGTAAAATGTAACTAAAAAGCTGTTAAATGCAAAACGGGGCTTGCCTTATGTTGCTGCAGGTTTATTTCTACTTTATAGTCAGTATCTTGGCAATGATTAAATCTTCAACTTGCTGATACTAGTCGAGTTCCTCGTCGAACTCCTTTGTCGTGTTTCCTACCGATATGAATATGCACAGTTTTAATACGATTATCTGAATTATAAAATAAATCTATTTTAGGAACTAAGAATAGTTTAGACTAACTCTAAAGTGAGTGAAGAGCTCTGTTATGGACAACAACAGAGAACTTTAGCTGGGCAATAGATGTTTGTTGGAGTAAAGTTCAAAAAGTGACATATAAGGAACATAAGAAATATATTGGAATAACCCAGCAGAAAACTGGAGAAGATGATCTCAACTTGCTATGAAATTTTTACAGTGGTCCATAGATCATACATAGGTATGGCTTGCAAAATTTCAGACAAAGTTGATGTAAGATGTGGCCTATGGATTTTTCTTAACTATTTGGCTTCTCTGAATTCATATGGCAATTATAGTGTCTTGTCATGTTCCAAATGTGGTTTTTCAGAAACTTGAGAGTCTCCTAAGTTCATATAACTTGGTTTCCCCATTTTTGGAGCTTCCTACACAGAGATATGGAATTTATAAGTTGAATCTAAAAGCTGAAAATCATTCTGTTATTTTTTTCTAATTTTCAGAGACATACAAGATTGAATCAACATTTCGCCAAGCAAATGACGTCCAATTCCTCTGAAACATTTACGGGGGTTCATGGATTTTCGGAATAATGTCCTTCCCAAATTTGGGAATTTTCCAATGAACAGAACTCCTGTAAAAATTCCTATAACTTTTTCTTTAAATGAATTAATGAGCCAAATCCAGGGATTTTCATAAATATTGGGCTGCACCTCTGGATAGTAATATTTGGGAGGAATCCAACAAAATTTATTTCACAATTATTGGAGGTTCCTACACAAAGTTATGGCTCTCCAAAGTTTGAACCGAATTAGGAAAATGTTTAAATACTGACAGTGGGTCCCACTCGTCATCCCTAACCTTCGCCCTCGTGCCAAACAGAGCAGTGGTGGATCCCTCTGGCGAGGTCGCTGGAAAGGCACTTCCCAGCCACCTCCAGTCCCCCTGCTGGATGCCCTCCCATTTTCCCCCACGCTGAAGCTGTTGGTGAGGTCGCCGGCGGCTGTTTATAGCTCGGCACACGTGTTGGTGGACTGATCACGACGAATTTTGAAGATTGGTGAGGCTCGGTTCTAGGCATACCGAAGCAAAGAATTGCAAAATTCATCCACAGCGATGCACGAAAGGAGAAGAGTGTTGCACCTTCGGTTTGCACACCTGAGGGCGCTCCTTTTTCGTGTAGACTGTCGGCTATGAAGCAGTCTTTAGCAGGCAGTCACCGGGGAACAGCGAGGGTTGGCCGTGGTGAGTTTCTTCGCCTGTGTTTTTGCTTCGAGCTGTGCGAGGAGACGGTGGGGAGCGAGGAGAGCCGGTTCAAAGGGAAGGCAGCATGTTGCTCCCCCTTTACTCGGTGTTCTCATCTAGCGAGAAGGAGCTGGCGCTACCAGGTCGATTTGGGGCGCCAGACGTCAGAGGTGGCGAGCATGCGTGCGGTTGAGCAAAAAACAGAAGACATGGGGGTTAAGTCTACTGACAAGTGGGCCCCATTTCTTATCTCTTATCCCCAATTCCGTTTAAAATAGCAAACGAGCTCCGAATTTGATCAAACTTGGAGGATAGGTCAAAAGAAATGTGAGCAACACAATGGTGCACTCAGATTTGAATTTTGGTGAAGTCGGAATTTAAAACTGAGATTTAAATTCAAATTCGATTTTTCTCCCGTTTTAATTCCAACGACTAGGAAACCTTTTCCAAATGATCCAAAAATTTGCCGGGCTACCCGTGGATGTGTGGAGAACAAAATGGTAGCTTTAGATCTCCGTGGTCGGGAATTTTTGCAAGTTCAAGTTTAGATTTGGAGCTCCCACCTTTAAATCAAGAGTTTAAATTCCCTCTCATTTTCTCGATGTGATTTGCAGCTCCACTTGCTAGAATTTTTGGGATTTCACAAGACGGTGAGGTATGCCTCGACACCCAGGTTAACATGTTACATCGGTTTCCTGGGTCCCATATTGCCAGTATGCATCCGGTACACATCTCAAACTTGTCCAGCAGGGCCGCACACGAGAACGGGCCTTAATCAACTCAGACATACTCTTGGTTCACAGGACCACGTCCTTGAGCCTTCCATCCACTGCCCGGTCTCCATTCCCAACTATGAGGATCAATTCCCAACTCCTCCGATTGATCCCCCTTAATCCCGGTTCACGAGTAGGAAACTGCCTACTCGAGTTATGCCTCTTTTAATCCACTTTTGTTAACTTGAGATCAGCAGTTATAATCAATTAAATACCTACTCTACATTATACTCCAGGGTTTTCTGGGTCATGCATTTGGAGTTTCATACCATCTAAACTTAATGCAAGAAACTAAATGCTAGACAATATAAAGTGAATACAAATAAAAACTTGTAAGTTTTGATGCAAACCGGCCGGGGCTTGCCTTTGTTTTTGCAGGGGGTTATATATATGAATCAGTTAGAGTCTTGTCCTCCTTGATTCTTGATAAACTGATCCATTTCAATGGATTTACTCCGTCGAACTTCTCCGTTGATTGCCTCCGTCGTAAGTCCTATCGATATGTATATGCACATGTTCTTATAATGCAATTTCATATAATTAAAGACTTGAATTTGTGAAGAACAGAGGGGTGTGTGGAAGTGCTAAGAATGATGGTTTGCCTCTGTTGTGCAAGGAATCTAGATGAAACTAAAGCTTACTTAGAAGTTGGATTATAAACTAACCAATTCTCTATTAATGAACATATATGGTGGGCTGAAAAGATGTGAATGAAATTGAAGATACAGAACCCCAATGACTTTTAAACCTTTACAGCATGTACCACTCTAGCCAGAGATTTAGCTAGCCAAATTGCAGCTAATGTGGAAATAATATGTGTCCTCTAAAATTCCTCCAATACTCTTATGTATTTTCCCTCATACATAAGCATGGAGAACAAGGACAGGGAGCTCTACTGCTCAACTTAAGCTCAAACTTTACATGTGAGTTCCTGGTCACATTAAAGTGCTCAGGACCAAAAATGAACACTTTTAATTTGGTGTTTTATCCAGAACAATTCCCTAAGCAATAAAGCAAAAAGAAATTAATTCTGAAGTAACTCACATGTTCATGCCCAACTTAGTGAACTACAATTTAAATTATAGTTCATAGGGCCTTCATGAATGTTCCTAGGATTTTTGGAGCTAAGAATTTCTCAGAACTGAATTTCCAAGTTTTGGAAATTCTATGAAAATGTTTCTGTATTCAATTGAACACATCAACTTCAAATCTGAATTCCCCTAATCCAATCAACTCCAAATGAGCTGGAATTTTTACAGGACCTCACTAACATCATAAAGAATATCCTGGCGAAATTTGAGGATTTTCAGATGAACCAAACTCCCTCTAAAATTCTTTTGCTGAAAAGCTTTAAAGAATTTTGCAGAACTAAATAATGCGTTTCATACAAATTGGGTTGCATATTTGGATAGAGCTATTCAATATAAATCCAACCCAATTTGAATCACTAAATTTGGAGGTTCCCACACCAAGATATGACCTTTTCAAGGATTGGGGAGAAACTGAAAATGATTCTTCTATTTTTTCCAATTTTCAGAGACATAATGAATGAACACCACATTTGGCCTATAAATGAGGTCCAATGCCTCTGAAATTTTTACTGTAGTTCAAGTATTTTGGTAGAATCTCCTGCCCAAATCTGGGAATTTTCCAATACACAGAACTCCTGGAAAAATTCCTACATGATTTCCCTTATATGAATTAATGAGCCAAATCCAGGGATTTTCATAATTATTGGGCTGTACCCATGGATAGTACTCTCTGAGAGGAACCCAAAAAAAATTGTTTGACAATTTTCAGACATTCCTACACAAAGTTGTGGTGGTTCAAAGTTTGAACTGAAACTTGAAATTCTGGAAATGTTTAAAACCTGCCCGTGGGTCCAGGGGGACCATGTGTCACTCGCTGGGATAAGCCACACGGGGCCACTGATCTCTTCCCGCGCAACCACAATAGATCCCGGAGCCGCAGCAGATCAGGAACTTAAATCTCTGTCGCTGACACGCGGGACCCGCAGGGTCATCTTCAACCTCCGGCTGCTCGCGCCCGCGCGCCGCTGGGCTCACCGGAGAAGCACTGATCCTCGACGTCCGGCCAGCTCCCACGCTCTCCCTCGCCGCTAGGGCCTAAAATTGTGCCCTGAACACGATGGAGGCACTTTCCCCGACCGGTGGTGCCTCCAACACGGCCGGCGACGGTGCGGCGGCTCGGTACCATTTCGGCGACATCGCCCGGCCATTTCAGCCCGTCAAAAGCTCGACCGAACCGCTCAAAAGAATCAGTGGAGAATGGGCTAGCTCGGCATGGCCCCAACATGGCTTTTAAATGGCGGCAAAACTGTTGTCACCGTGCGCCCGGGGAGTTTCGCCATAGACGTGCTCGGCAAACCTAGAAATTGTATTGTCTACGTGTGTTTCCGAACTAGGATTGTGAAGAGCACATGATCGCCTACTACTTGTGGTCCCGTGTGCAAGTTTTGGCGACCTAAGGACGAGAATAGAGGTCGAATTTGAAGTTACCGTGCCGGAAGGTCTGTTTGTGCCCGCCGGAGGAATTTTCTCAAATTCACGCTCGGTAGTCCATGGCATGGCTTGAGCTTCGGAGGTGAGCATCACATGGTCCTAGCACGTCCGAGGATGCTCTTGCTCGGGCCTGAGAAGCTCTCTGTAGGGCTGTCCACATGAGACCCCTCCGGCAGTTGCTCTCGGTGGCCATGGAAACTCGGCGTGAGGAGGCTTAGCACCCTCAGTGAAGATTTGAGGACGTCGTGGAGGTTGCTAGGGTGCGGTTTTGCTGCTTATTCAAAGCTTGCATGCGAGCTTGGCGGTGGCCGAGCAATCAACAATGGTGGCGGCAGCCTCTGTCGAGCTCTTGCGTGAGGAGGGAGCAAACAGAACCGGGCCTCGGGGTTGTTGGCAACAGAACATGGCTGAGGTGACAAGAAGGGGGAAGGAGCTCGCCAGTGCAAGGATCGCGAGGGGGAGGTGGCTCCGGTCTGCCCCTGTGTCGCACGGCGAGAAGGCCCGAGTTTTGTCTTGGTGGCATGGTTACTTCGAGTGGAGGAGGAAAAACAAGGACCGGGCACTGCCAAATGAAGATCTTTTGTACACCAAATTTCCTCAATGACATGTGGGTCCCAGCCCCTTCTTATCCCCCTCCAAAATATCTCCTCAATTTGGCAAATGCTGGAAAGCAAATTGTGGGAATTCCAATCTGTATTGTGTTTGGATAATTTGGACAAGTTTCATCCAAATTCAAATGTATATTTGAATTCTTTGCACATTTAATTCCTTTTTGGAAAAATGGATAGCAAACCTTTTCAAAAAATTAATGAAACTTTGCCTACCCATTAATTTGGACCTAAGGAATCCAAATATGCAATTTGATTCTTGTGTTACCTGCTGCAAACAAGAGTTTGAACACAACAGTTTGAATTACCATTGTGTCCTCCCTCATTTGAAATTTGAGTTGAACATTTTGTTCCAAAATATGATTTTTAGCTTTCTCACACATATGGGAACTTCCCACCTTGGTTTTAGATCCGTCTTAGGATCCAAGTCTTCAAATAAATATTTGAACTTGTGTGAAGTGTAAGAGCCTCAGTTTTTGACACATATTTGAAGTGTTCATCACCACACCACACACCTCATTTGAGGAAAGTTGATGAACACAAATGAAGAGCAAGTAACCACCATCAACATGCTCCTTAGAGAACAAACTCCCATATTGCAAAAGGGGTATTTCCCACATGTGATATAGAGGGGCTGGACATATGAAAACTCCTACACATTGCTAAGGAGGTCCATGCCAAGTTTCACCCAAATTCAAAATCTTTTTGAGGTCATTTTGGGTATAGTTAGGAAGAGGGCAGTTTGAAACCATATTCAAATTCAAACTGTTTTTATCCCATGAATTCAAAAGTGGGAGGCACATTCTTAGTCAGCACATTGTTGTGAGCTCACACACCAATTTTCACTCCATTTGGAGTTGATCTTGACATGAGCTAAGTGGGGCAAATTCAAACTTTATTTGAATTTCAAACTGAACATGTGCTGAAATTCATTCAAACCAAACCCAATTTGAATCCTACTCAATTCAAATGGCTTATGGGTGAATAATTTGAATCACCATGGGTATTTTGGGGCTCACTGTTTACAACAGTGATTAGGAGTGAATTTCAGAGGTTAAAACCCCAGGTGGGACCCACATGTCAGCCACTGAAGCAAAAGAAACCGACTGAGAGCTCAGCTCGGGTAACCGCGCGCGCTGCAGCTGCCGCCACGGCGAAGAAACGGCGAAGCCACCAGCTGCTTGCCGGTCTCAGCCGCGGAACCGACTCTCTGGGTCTTTATCTACCCACCCGAGTGGTCACTGGCGCCTTCCACCACTGCCTCGTCGCACTTCCACCCAAAAAGCCGAAGCACCTAGCCACCCGAGTGAACGTTCGGTTCCTCATCGCCCGGCTGATCCATTGACCCTCTCGGCAATCTGAGACCAGCACCGGGTGCGCCAAGCCATCTTTGACACCTTCGCATCGGTTCCAGACCCTGCGCGGTCTTCCCCGAGCTCCACCGCGGCGATCTTGTCTCTGCCGCTGCGGGAACCGTCCTTCCGGCTACCACAGCCCACCGTTCACGGAGCTGTGAACAGAAAAGAGGTTCGCCTCCAACCCCTCTTTCATTTCCGCAAGCTACGGCGGCGTGACAAGCACTGCTCCGGCCGGAATTTCATATTTTCGCGACAGTGTGCAAAAGTGAGGTCGGTACCGATCCGAGAAATTCGTAAGCCACACTACATCACTCATCCTCTCATGGAGGGGATCACTTCTAGTAGCCCGTGCGGGTCCATAGGAGCAGGAACCACGAAGAACAGTGGAGGGAGACCGCTGTTCTTCGAGTTTTAGTAGAAATCCCGATTTCCGGCCTAGGTCGCACGGTGACAGCCCAACACTGATGCTCGACCTTTCCTATGGTCCACTGATGCTCGACGACCCTTAGCTTGATCGGGGGAGGTGCTAGGGAGGGTGGACAACGCAACCGAAGTTCTCCCGAGGCTGCGGCTCGTCGCCGACCAGGTGGCGGCCGTTGTCATGACGAGCTGACCCCAGAATCCTGTTCCCCGAGTGGAAGTAGGCAGGGGCAGCCAAAATCGTGAAGTTTGGAGCTTTACAGAAGCTGGCGGCGAGCTCTCCGGCGAGGTTCCTCGGTGGCAGGACGCGGGCAGCGGGAGGTTGACGAAGGGGTGGACCCCAGCTGTCAGCGGGAGATATTTTAAATCGGGATCGGGCTGCGGCCAGGATCTGGTGTGCTGGCGCGCAAAAACCCTGTGGGCCTCAGTGTGCTGGACACCTCCGCGCTCGACACGTGTCCCCGCGGGCCCCCGCAAGTTTAAACTTTTCCCCCGATTTTCAGATTCTATTCAAACTCTAAATCCTCATAACTTTGGCTAGGAAGCTCCAAATCGAGTGAACCAAATTTTTCTGGATTCAGCTATCTGAGCGCTTTCCAGCAAATCAAGTTTCACTTCATGAAAACCCTTATCTCTCCAGAATTAATTCCTCAAAGTGTAAACTGTTAGGAATTTTAACTGGAGAATCCTTTGGAGGAAAATCCTGAAATTTTGCTGGGATGTTCACCAAAATATCCCTGAAGTACCATAAAAATTTCAGACCCATTTGAGCTCATTTGATCCACCTAATGGGGTGATTAGTGAAACTGTTCCAGAGAAAATAGAAAATGTTCAGAAACATTTTCAGAATTTTCTCTGAAATTGTTTAGCTCATATCTTTAGTTAGGAACCTTCAAATTAAGTGAGACCAACTCCATTAGAACCCTCTGAAAATCTAGATTTTAGAAAGTCATAGTTTGTTTCATGAAAATCCTTAGAACACCCTAAAAGCCTTCAATTAAGGTCAAGTACATGATTAATTGTGGAGGGCTCAAATGAGCTTTGCTGCAACTAAAACTTGACCAAGTCTTTGTTTAGGTTGTAACCAAGCCACAGTAAAAATTTCACAGTCCTTGGGCTTGTCTAGTAAGAGTTATAGACTTCACAAGTTAAAAGTTAATACAACTGCATTTAAATTAATACATGTATTGCTTCTATCATGTAGTCGCTAAGGTCGAGGAGGAACCCGAAGTCCTAGACTTCGTTACTCCGGAGGAGCAGCTAACCTACGACCAAGAGCAGCAAGGCAAGCTCCGGTTTGCATTAACCTTTTTATAAATGTTTATTGTTTTGAGCACATCTTTGAATACTATTATTCTTTGCATTAGAGTCTTGTTTGGAAACCCAAATGCATAGCCAAGAAAACCATGGGTTGGGATTAGGATTGAAAACCTCGTTAGCCACTACATTTCTAAGATAGAGTAGGATTCGGTACAAGTCGAGTAGTTGGAACTACTCGCGAGCATAGGCTAGAGGCACTCGATTCGGGTAGTGATAGCACATGAAACACATGGCAAGAAAATGAGACCCAGCTGAGGGTAAGGGCAACAGGACTTTGGGGCGTGTGTGCGGTAGCTCCGCTTGTGTCGATTGAGGACCGAGCCATGTGCGGGCCTGTTGAACAAGCTCGAACAGTACCGAAGATCTACGGGCTATATGGGAACCGGGAAACTGATGTAACTCGGGTAGCTGGATGTTGAGGCATAGCTGGTCGTTCAGAGGGTAGGTTGAGAGCTCGAGGTGTAAATCGGCTGGCAGCACGGAGATGCGCGTGCAGAGACCTCTTGCTCGGGACGATTGGACCGGTTCAACATTTGGCTAACGGGTGAAATGTAGTCGCGTACGGCGTCCGTGATGGTTGTTGTAGGCAACATCGAGTACGGGCGTACGTGACGGGTTGTTCGGGTTACCCTGCAGGTGTAAATCGATTATAATCGCCGTCCCTCGCGGTCAGTGAGTACCACTTGTTCACTGTACCGTGACGTAGAAAGAACAGGCTAGTTACATGTTAAAATGCTGCTGATTGAAAGATGGACTTTGCCTGTTAATGGTTTGTTGTAGTTTAGAGCTAACTAAAGTTCTTTTCAACTTTGGGCAAAGTACATGAGAGAAATGCGTTTCTTGTTTGATTGCGGCTCTCTCATGTGCCTTAGCGTAAGGTTCTCCACAACCTGCTGCTAAAACTTGAAAGTAAGGTTCTACTAATTAGGCGAGTCCTTGCAAATGATTTTTACCTCATGTACCCAACACCCCTCATTTAGAAGTTCCATGTTAGGTGAGACGGGTCAGACTTGCTGAGCCTTAGTGCTCACTGCTTGTGTTTGAAGCTTTTGAAGGGTTCTATGAGGAAGGGACTCCTGAAGAGGAGACGGAACTCCAGGAGGGGAACCCCGTCGAGTGGGAGTCGTGCACGCCGCAGAGTTAGTGTGCGTGTGTGCTAGCAAGGACACGTTCAAGGGCTGAACGTGCACTTGATGCTTAGTCTACGCCCATGAGTGTAGACTGAACTTATTTTGATGTAAACATGTTCATAAACTTGTTTATGTAATAAAATTTCGCTTCCGCTTTGTACCTTTGACGTGTGTTATCCGGTGCTGTGAAACGCAGCAGCCCTCAGCATGATCCTGGCTCGACAAGACCGTGGGGTCGTGTCAGCGTTGGTATCAGAGCTCGCTTGAGGTTTAACGCACTACAAAGGTCATCTTTTTCAAAAATCCAGTGAGGAACAAGTTAGTAGCCCGTATAAGGATGTTATTAGCATATAGAAAGTGGTATACTAACCTATTTGTTTATGTCGTAAAATCGTGTATCTCGGGACGGTTATGTCTTGGGGGGTACACGTAAGCGCTGTCCACCAGTGCACACAAGCTGAAGGGTGGAGCCCCAAGGGTGGCAGGTAACCCGACCCGCTTTGATATCCTCTACGACTCTTCATGTCGTTTGGGGTATTCGAGCAACGTCTATCCCTGGCGTGTGTGGTGCAACTTGGGAGACCCCGTCACGTGGTCTGAAACGTGAACACGTAACTCAAGGCGTGTTTGGCTTGAGAACATCCGGGCGAGTGATGACGGCCGGGTGTCCGAACTGTATGGATTCCGGGCTCGGTGTGCAGCCGAGTCTGACGATTGCTTGAGTTTCTGCAGGTAGCCTGACCACGAAACGGTAGGCGTGTAGCATCCGTGTGCGAAGGACGTTTAGTGCCACTGAAATAACGAAGCCGGCTAAGTCCGGTATAGGTTTTTCTTTGTGAGGACGTAGTACCGACATAATCTGGTGACGCATCAACGTCACACCCAACTAAATGAACAACTTCATTTAAAACTTGAAGGTTTTGATCTAAATTAGTAAAACTTGATGTAACTCCTTCCCTTGAACAGGATATTCAAAGTTAACAAGTTTTCAACTTATAGGTTGTTAAGGACAGAGCACTCTGTTTTCAGCTGAATCAAGGCTGAAGTTAATCAGAGGTTAGAAGTTGAGTTCTTTCGAGGTTGGGGTCATATGATACATTTCTGGAAAGCTTTGTAAAAGCTATACAACTTTTCTGTTAAGGTCCAGAGGTGTTTCATCCCTTAACCAATCGAAAAATGCAGTAGAGTTGAAACTGTCCAGAAAACAGGACAGAGTAAAGACTCTCTGTAAACTCTCTGTAAATTAAGCATAAATTCCTTCTTAAAAATCCAAAAAATAGAAAATGAGGTAGTTCTGGAAAGCTTATGAGATAGGTTACAACTTTTTAACAGAAAGTTTTGTCAGATTAGGAACAGAACTAACTGGGATTCTTGGATCGAATCAGTACCTAAAGCAGGGAGGTGCTGTCCAATTTTCTCCAGAAATTCTGTTAACTTTGACATCTCATAACTTTTGAACCAGGACAGATCTTAGGCCAAGAAAATACTTTCTGGAAATCTATTGAAGCTAGCTTTAACTTTGATGTTAATCCCCAGAACTGGTTTTGCCTTTAGCATGGCCTAAATCAGGTTGATATGGAAACTGGTCAGGGCTGTCATGTTGAACAGCAGATCAGCAGTCAAATTTGCTTAAAAATTTGAACTATGTTTCCAAGCTTTATGGGTTCAATGACATGTCTTATGTTATAACTCAGTGGTTTACTGTTTAAATAAATATTTGACATTTCTCAAATATATTTTTACAGATGACAGCAGATAAACAGTTGGAGAACGGGTGGGTGGTGTCCCACTGTTCTCACCGCAACGGCTATCCGGAAGCATTGAGGCATATGCTTCAATATTTCGGATACCACCAGATGCCGCAATACTTCACCAAGGAAGAAGGCGAAGAGGGGAACAAGACGTGGACAATCCATGTCGAAGTCCCTGCAGGACCTACGCCACCCGGTTGGGTGCCGTTCACCATCACGGTGAGAGGAAGACAACCGGAAGGGATGTGGCAAGTGGCAGCCCGTGACACCATGTCACGTTTCTGCCAACTACACGTGCAGGCTAGGGAGGGCTCTCCATACGTGCTCGTTCAGGTGGAGGGACGGGCTCAGCATGTGTGGTAAGAGAGGTACCTGGAGGCAACGGACCCGAGTTGCCCAAGGTACAACCCCGCGGAGGCAAACCTTAGCCTCCAGATGGGGGCGGGAAACGCCGTGATGGACAGCCAAGCTGTTCATACGGAGCATCTCGCCAAAAAGCTCAGGGAGAGCACGAGCCGTGGAGACCATTTCGAGAGTGCTCACAGCGCACTCCGCAATGTGCTCCTTCCGACGATCAAGCGACTGAATGAACAGCACAATCAGTTGCATCGTCTGAGGAAGGCGAAGAGGAAAAGCCGTGTCGACATCGTGGCATTGCAAGAACTGGTACAGAATCTGACCCAGCAGAATGAGGAACTTACTCAAGAGCGGGACGACGCTATTGAGGAAGGGCAAGGCTGGGAAGAGGACTACAACCAAGCCATGGACGAGGTACATGCATTGCAGGACCTCGTACCTCCGGTGTTAGGCGTACCGGTGGTCTTGGGCCTTCCAGCAATGGGAGAACCCGGGATGGGAGAAGAGGTGGTAGATCCGGAGCCACCAGCAGAGGTACCGGATTAGGACAACCCGCAGGAGGTCGAGTTCTACTCCGAGTAGGGGGTTACAGTTGCCATGTAGGGCAGCCAGTGTAGTGTAATCCAACTTTTGTAATCGGTGACATGTCGTGTAGACATTAGCGTATGTATAGGTAGTGACGACATGAGCACGACTTCTCGGAGACCCGAGAATAATGTATCTTGTATAAAGTTTATGCTTTATCAATATATGTGAATGTTGTGCAAATTAATCATGTGTCACTTCAATACCTACTGTTACATATGGAATTTTTTAAGTAAGACATGTGCTAATTGCTTCTGTTTTGAATTTCAGAATGACGCGTACTCGTGCCAACCCGGACGTTGGGGGTACTAGTCAAGGGGGGGAGACCTCCCAACAGCCTCCCGAGGACTCCTTGGGACCGCAGCAGCAACAACAGCAACAGCAACAGCAAACACCGCCACCGCCACTGCCAAAGGTTACATTGGCCGACAACGTCGTGGCAATGGCGGGTTCACATCAGCAGCACACGGAGTTGCTGCAAACGCTTATCGCCAATACGTCTCGCCCAGAGAGACGTCAAGACCGTGAGGAGCATCAACAGAGCTCCTACTCCGACTTCCTGGCGACTTATCCCCCTGTATTCTCAAGGGCGGATGAACCTCTTGATGCGGACAACTGGCTCCACGCGATAGAGATGAAGTTCGGGCTGCTCCAGATAAGCGAGCAGCGCAAGACTCAGTTCGCGGTCCAGCAGCTCCAAGGATCCGCGAGCGCGTGGTGGGCCAACTTCTGTGCTTCACAGCCCACCGACCGAGTGATGACCTGGACGGAGTTTCGGACGACCTTCAGGGCCTATCATATACCGCCAGGTTTGATGAAGAGGAAGACACAGGAGTTCCTGCACCTGCAGCAAGGGAGCCGGAACGCGCTGGAATACTCCAGGGCGTTCAACGATCTCGCGCTCTACACTTCGTATCACGCAGATACTGACGAGAAGCAGCGGGACCACTTTTACCAGGGGCTTAACCCGCTCCTGAAGGACAAGTTGGTGATGTTCAATCACGGCAGCCTCAACGACATCATTGATGCTGCGATTGTTCAGGAGGACTCCGGCAAGGAGTTAGCGGCGGCAGAGAGAAAGCGAAGCGCGCCGCAGAGCAGTGGAGAAGGAGGTGGTCCTTCTCAGAAGTTTTGGATGGTGAATCACCCACCATCAGGTCCACGCTGGCAGCCACCACAGCGGTCAATGCCGTTCCGCAGTCGGCCGTACTTTTCACCGGCATTTAGGCCGGCACTGCCAGTACCACCTCCGCAACAACAGAAGCAGCGGGCGATGCCGCATGCGTATGCACCTCAGCAACGAATGCCGGGCTGTCGTCCCCCGAGCACTACACCAGCAGCGGCCACATGTTACAAGTGTGGTCGTCCAGGACACTTCGCGAGCAGTTGCCCGAAGAGGCAAGGCGGCGGAGTGGCTCCGCAGTTTCCGGGGCGGAATCAACCCCGGAACCCTACTAATGCGCGGCGGACAAACCCTAGGCCCGGCACCGTCCACCAGCTTGCCATAGAGGACGTGCCGGAGGGCGAGCCAATCCTTGCGGGTATGTTCCAACTCCACCAGCATCCTGCTATAGTACTATTTGATTCAGGCGCCACACATAGCTTCATTAGCCAAGCTTTTATTGATAAATATAGCTTGCAAATACTACCCACCGATAGTCCTTATGTGATCTGTTCGCCGGGTGGGAAAATTTCAGCAAGCATAATGGTCCCAAAAGCGCCATTGTGCCTAGAGGGTAGAGTCTACCCTACGTCTCTCATAATCTTAGAGAGACAAAAGGTCGATGCCATCTTAGGGATGTCGTGGTTAACCCTCCACGGCGCTGTTTTAGACACCGTCCTTCGAGTTGTGCACTTGAACTCAGAAGTGCACGAGTCTCACTCATTATTTCTAGACAGTCCAGAAATAAAACTTCCAAGTGTCTATCAAGCCACAACCATCAGATTGGAAGATATTCCAGTGGTCCGAGAATTCCCTGACGTATTCCCGGAGGATTTGCCGGGGATGCCACCTGATAGAGAGGTGGAGTTCAAGATTGAACTTGCACCGGGAACCATGCCAATATCCTGAAGGCCGTACAAGATGGCGCCCAAGGAGTTGGCTGAACTGAAGACTCAGCTCACGGACCTTCTGGAGAAGGGTTTTATTAGGCCGAGCTCCTCGCCATGGGGCTGTTCGGCATTATTTGTCAAGAAGAAGGATGAGACGTTACGGCTTTGCGTGGACTATCGTCCATTAAATGCCGTAACCATCAAGAACAAGTACCCATTGCCACGGATCATCATGTTATTTGATCAGTTGGTCAAAGCAAAGATCTTTTCCAAGATGGATTTAAGATCCGGGTACCATCAGATTAAGATAAGGGCTGAGGACATTCCAAAGACAGCTTTCTCAACAAGGTACGGACTTTATGAGTACCTGGTCATGTCCTTCGGCCTCACGAATGCTCCAGCTCACTTCATGTACTAAATGAACTCGGTATTCATGCCGGAGCTGGAAAAGTTTGTCGTGGTCTTCATTGACGACATCCTAGTATATTCCAAGTTGGAAGAAGATCACAAGAAGCATCTGCGTATAGTCTTGCAACGGCTGTGGGATCACAAGTTATACGCGAAATTTAGCAAATGCGAGTTTTGGATATCGCAAGTGCCTTTTCTCGGGCATATCATCTCAGCGGAGGGTATCCCTGTAGACCCGAGCAAGATCACTCAAGTGCTGAATTGGAAATCCCCGAGAACTGTTCACGAGGTACGGAGTTTTCTCGGACTCGCGGGATATTATCGGAGGTTCATTCCGAACTTCTCGAAGATTGCCAAGCCAATGACAGAGCTGCTGAAGAAGGCTACCAAATATGTTTGGAGTCCAGCGTGTGAAGCAGCATTCAAAGCTTTAGTCAAGCACCTCACATCAGCACCGGTTTTGGCGCAGCCAGACACAACAAAACCGTTCGATGTGTACTGCGATGCATCCGGCATTGGGCTCGGATGTGTGCTGATGCAAGAACGAAGAGTGGTCGCGTATGGGTCACGGCAGCTTAGAAACCATGAGCAGAATTATCCAACCCACGACTTGGAGCTCGCTGCCGTGGTACTTGCACTGAAAATGTGGAGGCACTACCTACTCGGTAACCTCGTACATTTATATACCGACCACAAAAGCCTCAAGTACATATTCACTCAGAAGAAGTTGAACATGAGACAACGAAGATAGTTAGAATTGATAAAGGATTACGAAATAGAGATCCATTATCATTCGGGCAAGACCAACGTAGTGGCAGATGCGCTGAGCCGCAAGTCACACGTCAACAATCTGACCATCACACCGTTGGAAGAGAGCGAACCACCACTGCATGTGATTCCACATGGAGCTCTCTACAACTTAGCTTTGATCCCCACCATCCGTGAAGAGATAGCGGCAGCCCAGAAGAATGACAAGGGCATGTCACATTTGTGGAGACATGTAGATAGTGGGGAACTGAAATGTTTCCGGAAGGACGGAGACGGTGTCCTATGGTTCAAGGACCGGATCGTCGTACCCCGTAACCCGGAATTACGGAAGAAATTTTTTGATGAGGCTCACTTATCAAAATTTTCTATTCACCCCGGCAGCAACAAGATGTATCAAGAACTCAGAAGCAAGTTTTGGTGGACACGGATGAAGCGTGAGATTGCAAAATACGTGTCCGAGTGTGATACATGTCGAAGGGTGAAGGCAGACCATATGCGGAAACCGGGACTGCTGCAACCACTGGGCATTCCTGCCTGGAAATGGGAGTATGTGAGCATGGACTTCATCGTCGGTTTACCCACCACCTTGCAAAAATATGATTCTGTGTGGGTGATCGTCGATCGGCTCATCAAAGTTGCCCATTTCATCCCGGTCAACACCAACTACAACGCCAAGAAGTACGCTGAACTGTACATCTCACGGATCCTATGCTTGTACGGTGTACCCCGTACCATCATATCGGATCGGGGCACTTTATTTGTGTCCCGTTTTTGGGAGCAGCTGCACGCTGCCTTGGGGACAAAGTTGATCCGTAGTTCAGCATACCACCCGCAGACGGATGGACAAACGGAGCGGGTAAATCAGATCCTAGAAGACATGCTACGAGCTTGCGCTATCAACCACGGCAAGAATTGGGATGATCACTTGCCGTTAGCCGAGTTCTCGTACAATAATGGGTACCAAGCCAGCATCAAGATGGCACCTTACGAGGCGCTATATGGTAGGAAGTGCAGCACACCATTGAACTGGTGTGAGTCTAGTGAAAGGGTTACCTTCGGGATTGACCTCGTCAACAACGCGGAAGAAAAGGTTCGACTGATTCAGGCGAACCTAAAAGCTGCTCAATCCCGTCAGAAACAGTATGCGGACCGGAGAAGTCGCCCGTTACAATTCGAAGTTGGAGATAACGTATATCTACGGGTATCTCCAATGAAGGGCGTAAACAGATTTGGGGTGAGAGGAAAGTTGGCACCCCGATTCATCGGTCCATTCCAGATTACCGAAAGAGGTGGATCAGTGGCATACCGGCTGAAATTACAAGAAGCACATTCCGGTGTGCACGACGTCTTTCAAATTTCCCAGCTGAGGAAGTGTCTCAAGCTATCAACTACCGTTCAGCTGGAAGATATTGAAGAACTGCAACCGGATCTCACCTATCGGGAGGAAACGGTGCAGATTATTGATGAAAAGGTTCAAACCACACGCAACCGTACGTTGTGGTTCTACAAGATTCTATGGAGTAATCACTCCATGGACGAAGCGACATGGGAGAGCGAAGGATTCCTTCGCGCTAACTACCCCGACTTTTTCACGTCGCATATCCGGTAATTTTCCACCGTCCTCTCTCTCATTTTCACCTTATAATCTCGGGACGAGATTCTTTTAAGGGGGGGGGGGGGAATGTAAGGGCCTCAGTTTTTGACACATATTTGAAGTGTTCATCACCACACCACACACCTCATTTGAGAAAAGTTGATGAACACAAATGAAGAGCAAGTAACCACCATCAACATGCTCCTTAGAGAACAAACTCCCATATTGCAAAAGGGGTATTTCCCACATGTGATATAGAGGGGCTGGACATATGAAAACTCCTACACATTGCTAAGGAGGTCCATGCCAAGTTTCACCCAAATTCAAAACCTTTTTGAGGTCATTTTGCGTATAGTTAGGAAGAGGGGAGTTTGAAACCATATTCAAATTCAAACTGTTTTTATCCCATGAATTCAAGTGGGAGGCACATTCTTAGTCAGCACATTGTTGTGAGCTCACACACCAATTTTCACTCCATTTGGAGTTGATCTTGACATGAGCTAAGTGGGGCAAATTCAAACTTTATTTGAATTTCAAACTGAACATGTGCTGAAATTCATTCAAACCAAACCCAATTAGAATCCTATTCAATTCAAATGGCTCATGGGTGAATAATTTGAATCACCATGGGTATTTTGGGGCTCACTGTTTACAACAGTGATTAGGAGTGAATTTCAGAGGTTAAAACCCTGGGTGGGACCCACATGTCAGCCACTGAAGCAAAAGAAACCGACTAAGAGCTCAGCTCGGGTAACCGCGCGTGCTGCAGCTGCCGCCACGGCGAAGAAATGGCGAAGCCACCAGCTGCTTGCCGATCTCAGCCACGGAACCGACTCTCTGGGTCTTTATCTATCCGCCCGAGTGGTCACTGGCGCCTTCCACCGCTGCCTCGTCGCACTTTCACCGAAAAAGCCGAAGCACCTCGCTGCCCGAGTGAACGTTCGATTCCTCATCGCCCGGCCGATCCAGTGACCCTCTCGGTGATCTGAGACCAGCACTGGGTGCGCCAAGCCATCTTCGACACCTTCGCATCGGTTCCAGACCCTGCGCGGTCTTCCCCGAGCTCCACCGCGGCGATCTTGTCTCTGCCGGTTCAGCCCGAGCCGCCGCTGCGGGAACCGTCCTTCCGGCTACCACAGCCCACCGTTCACGGAGCTGTGAACAGCAAAGAGGTTCGCCTCCAACCCCTCTTTCATTTCCCCAAGCTCCGGCGGCGTGACAAGCACTGCTCTGGCCGGAATTTCATATTTTCGCGACGGTGTGCAAAAGTGAGGTCGGTACCGATCCGAGAAATTCGTAAACCACACTACATCACTCATCCTCTCATGGAGGGGATCACTTCTAGTAGCCCGTGCGGGTCCATAGGAGCAGGAACCACGAAGAACCGTGGAGGGAGACCGCTGTTCTTCGAGTTTTAGTAGAAATCCCGATTTCCGGCCTAGGTCGCACGGTGACAGCCCAACACAGCCCTTCCCGAGCTCCGTAGATCTCATGTCGACCTTTCCTATGGTCCAGTGATGCTCGATGACCCTTAGCTTGATCGGGGGAGGTAATAGGGAGGGTGGACAACGCGACCGAAGTTCTCCCGAGGCTGCGGCTCGTCGCCGACCAGGTGGCGGCCGTTGTCATGACGAGCTGACCCCAGAATCCTGTTCCCCGAGTGGAAGTAGGCAGGGGCGGCCAAAATCGTGAAGTTTGGAGCTTTACAGAAGCCAGCGGCGAGCTCTCCGGCGAGGTTCCTCGGCGGCAGGACACGGGCAGCGGGAGGTTGACGAAGGGGTGGACCCCAGCTGTCAGCGGGAGATATTTTACATCAGGATCGGGCTGCAGCCGGGATCTGGTGTGCTGGCGCGCAAAAACCCTGTGGGCCTCAGTGTGCCGGACACCTCCTCGCTCGACACGTGTCCCCGCGGGCCCCCGCAAGTTTAAACTTTTCCCCCGATTTTCAGATTCCATTCAAACTTCAAATTCTCATAACATTGGCTAGGAAGCTCCAAATCGAGTGAACCAAATTTTGCTGGATTCGGCTCTCTGAGCACTTTCTAGAAAATCAAGTTTCACTTCATGAAAACCCTTATCTCTCCAGAATTAATTCCTCAAATTTTAATCTGTTAGGAATTTTAACTGGAGAATCCTTTGGAGGAAAATCCTGAAATTTTGCTGGGATGTTCACCAAAATATCCCTGAACTACCATAATAATTTCAGACTCATTTGAGCTCATTTGATCCACCTAATGGGGTGATTAGTGAAACTGTTCCAGAGAAAATAGAAAATGTTCAGAAACATTTTCAGAATTTTCTCTGAAATTGATTAGCTCATATCTTTAGTTAGGAACCTTCAAATTAAGTGAGACCAACTCCATTAGAACCCTCTGAAAATCTAGTTTTCAGAAAGTCATAGTTTGTTTCATGAAAATCCTTAGAACACCCTAAAAGCCTTCAATTAAGGTCAAGTACATGATTAATTGTGGAGGGCTCAAATGAGCTTTGCTGCAACTAAAACTTGACCAAGTCTTTGTTTAGGTTGTAACCAAGCCACAGTAAAAATTTCAGTCATTGGGCTTGTCTAGTAAGAGTTATAGACTTCACAAGTTAAAAGTTAATACAACTGCATTTAAATTAATACATGTATTGCTTCTATCATGTAGTCACTAAGGTCGAGGAGGGACCCGAAGTCATAGACTTCGTTACTCCGGAGGAGCAGCTAGCTACGACCAAGAGCAGCAAGGAAAGCTCCGGTTTGCATTAACCTTTTTATAAATGTTTATTGTTTTGAGCACATCTTTGAATACTATTATTCTTTGCATTAGAGTCTTGTTTGGAAACCCAAATGCATAGCCCAGAAAACCATGGGTTGGGATTAGGATTGAAAACCTCGTTAGCCACTGCATTGCTAAGATAGAGTAGGATTCGGTACAAGTCGAGTAGTTGGAACTACTCGCGAGCATAGGCTAGAGACACTCGACTCGGGTAGTGATAGCACATGAAACACATGGCAAGAAAATGAGACCCAGCGGAGGGTAAGTGCAACAGGACTTTGGGGCCTGTGTGCGGTAGCTCCGCTTGTGTCGATTGAGGACCGAGCCGTGTGTGGCCTGTTGAACAAGCTCGAACAGTACCGAAGACCTACCGGCTATATGGGAACCGGGAAACTGATGTAACTTGGGTAGCTGGATGTTGAGGCATAGCTGGTCGTTCAGAGGGTAGGTTGAGAGCTCGAGGTGTAAATCGGCTGGCGGCACGGAGATGCGCGTGCATAGACCTCTTGCTCAGGACGATTGGACCGGTTCAACATTTGGCTAACGGGTGAAAGGTAGTCGCGTACGGCGTCCGTGTTGGTTGTTGTAGGCAACATCGAGTACGGGCGTACATGACGGGTTGTTCGGGTTACCCTGCAGGTGTAAATCGATTATAATCGCCATCCCTCGTGGTCAGTGAGTACCACTTGTTCACTGTACCGTGACGTAGAAAGAACAGGCTAGTTACATGTTAAAATGCTGCTGATTGAAAGATGGACTTTGCTTGTTAATGGTTTGTTGTAGTTTAGAGCTAACTAAAGTTCTTTTCAACTTTGGGCAAAGTACATGAGAGAAATGCGTTTCTTGTTTGATTGCGGCTCTCTCATGTGCCTTAGCATAAGGTTCTCCACATCCTGCTGCTAAAACTTGAAAGTAAGGTTCTACTAATTAGGCGAGTCCTTGCAAATGATTTTTACCTCATGTACCCAACACCCCTCATGTAGAAGTTCCATGTTAGGTGAGACGGGTCAGACTTGCTGAGCCTTCGTGCTCACTGCTTGTGTTTGAAGCTTTTGCAGGGTTCTATGAGGAAGGGACTCCCGAAGAGGAGACGGAACCCCAGGAGGGGAACCCCGTCGAGTGGGAGTCGTGCACGCCGCAGAGTTAGTGTGTGTGTGTGTGCTAGCAAGGACACGTTCAAGGGCTGAACGTTCACTTGATGCTTAGTCTACGCCCGTGAGTGTAGAATGAACTTATTTTGATGTAAACATGTTCATAAACTTGTTTATGTAATAAAATTTCGCTTCCGCTTTGTACCTTTGACGTGTGTTATCCGGTGCTGTGTAACGCAGCACCCCTCAGCGTGATCCTGGCTCGACAATACCGTTGGGTCGTGTCATGAAGAAAGCTCTCATGTGTGTTATCACATGTGGAAAAAGTTTTAACAAGTCCCATTTTTCATACATATGAAACCATCTTTGTGCAAACAAGAGTTTCTTTGTATTCATATTTTGGGACCTTTACATTCCTCCCCCCTTAAAAGAATCTCGTCCCAAAATTATAAGGTAAAAATGAGAGGGAGGATGGTGAAAGATTATAGGTTGTGCGACGTCCAAAGTCGGGATGATTTGGCGCGAAGAAATCCTTCGCTCTCCCATGTCGCTTCAACCTTGGAGTAACCACTCCTTAAAACTTTATAGAACCACAACGTATGGTCACGTGTGGTTCGGTCCGTTATGTCGATGATCTGAACCAGTCCCTCCTGAGGTGTGAGATCTGGTTTCAGTTCCCCGGTATTCCCAGCTGAATGGTGGTTGAACACTTGAGGCACTTCCTCAGCTGGGAAAATGTTGAAGATGTCGTACACACCGGTGAATATCGCTGGTAATTCCAGCCGGTGTGCAACTGACCCACATCTTTCCGAAAACCTGGAATGGACCGACGAATCGGAGTGAATAGAATCTTTGACAAGTGAGCCTCATCAAAAATCATTCTTCCTCGACTCCGGTTACGGGGTACGACGATTCTGTCCTTAAACCACAAGACGCCGTCTCCGTCTTTCTGAAAATATTTCAGTTCCCCACTGTTTATACATCTCCGCAAATGTGACATGCCCTGATCATGTTTCTGGGCTGCCATCCTTCCTTCACGGATGGTGGGGATGAAAGCTAAATTGTAGAGAGCTCTAGGGTGAACCATACGTACTGGTGGCTCGCTCTCTTCCAACGGGTGATGGTTGGATCACGAACGTGTGACTTGCGACTCCCGCATTCGCCCATGTTAAACTTGCCAGGGTGATAATGGATCTCTATTTCGTAATCCTTTATCAACTCCAACCATCTTTGCTGCCTCATGTTACACTCCTTCTGAGTGAATATGTACCTGAGGCGCTTGTGGTCGATATATAAATGCAAGAGGTTACCGAGTAGGTAGTGCCTCCACATTTTGAGTGCGAGTACCATGGCAGCAAGTTCTAAGTCATGAGTCGGATAGTGTTGCTCATGATTCCTGAGTTGCCATGATCCATACATGACCACACTTCGGTCTTGCATCAGCACACATCCTAGCCCAAAGCCGGATGCATTGCAGTACACATCGAATGGTTTTGTTGTGTCTGGCTTCGCCAAAACCGGTGCTGATGTTAGGTGCTTCACTAATGCCTTGAACGCTGCTTTACCTGCTAGACTCTAAATATATTTGGTAGTCTTCTTCAGCAGCTATCTCATAGGCTTGACAATCTTCGAGAAGTTCAAAATGAACCTCCAATAATATCCCGCGAGACCGAGGAAACTCCGTACCTCATGAGCAGTTCTCGGGGATTTCCAATGCAGCACTTGTGCTATATTACTCGGGCTCACAGCGATGCCCTTCGCTGAGATGATATGCCCGAGACAAAGTATTTGTGATATCTAAAATTTGCACTTGCTGAATTTCACGTATAGCTTGTAATCCCGCAGCCGTTGCAAGACTATACGCTGGTGCTTCTCGTGTTCTTCCTCCGACTTGGAATAAACCAGTAGGTCGTTGATGAAGACCACGACAAACATGTCCAGCTCCGGCATGAATACCGAGTTCCTTAAGTACATGGACTGAGCTGGAGTGTTGGTAAGGCCAAGGAATATGACAGGTACTCATAAACTCCGTACCTCGTCGAAAAACTGCCTTCAGAATAATCTCAGCCCTTATCTCAATCTAATGGTACCCTGATCCTAAGTCCATCCTGGAAAGGATCCTTGCTTTGACCAACTGATCAAACAATATGTCGATCTGTGGTAACGGGTACTTGTCCTTGATTGTCACAATGTTAAGCGGACGAAAATTAACACTAAGCCGTAGTGTTTCGTCCTTCTTCCTACTACACAGTGCAGATCAACCCCAAGGTCATGAGCTTGGTTGTATAACACATTTGCTCATGGTTTCCCTTAGTTGCTCCTTCAACCATTCTCTTTGTTGTGGAGAACAGACTCTTCTGTCCTAACCCAGATTTTTATCAGTTTAGAAGCATTTTCATAACTCAAGTTGAATACCAAAGTTAAAGTTAACTTCAATATCTTTCCAACGAGTACTTTTATGCCTGCAGATCATTTTTGGATCAGAAGTTATGATTGCTCAAAGTTGACAGAATTCCTGGACAAAATTTGCCAGCATCTCCTTTGTATGTGGCTGATTTTATCACAGCTGTATATGTAAATACAATATGAATATGAACAAACTTTGAACTACAACAATGTTGCATATCTCATAAAATTTCCAACGGTGTATAATAGGCTCCTTAGGGGTTTTTGTACAGAAAGTTATGGCTTAAAAACAGAAAGATCCAGAGAGGTTTTGCTGCTGTCCTGGTTCTGAACAGTTTGCCTTCAACTGGACTTTTCACCAAGTTAACGTATGATTTTGCTCTGGAGGTCTACAAGAAGGTTGTAGAGAACTTGAAGAGCTTTACAGAACTGTATCATAAACCTTAATTGGTTAAAGCTACTCAGAGTTATTCTTTGTCAAAGTCCAGCAAGAATTCCTGCGAGAAACAGAGCACTCTGTTTTTGAAATCTTTGAAACCTAGACACTCTCTCATTTGAATCTTAGCTCAAAATAAGAGTTCAATGACTAATATTTGTTTCAAACTTCCATTTTTAGTTGAAAGTTAGTTCATGAATCATTTCTTCATAGGGAAGAGGATTATTAAGTGTAGTACGGTGTCGATGCACCATAAGAACAATGTCGGTACTATGTAGCCTCACCAAAGAAAATTCTAACCGGATTATACCGGTATAAACGTCTCAATTGTGGCACTAAACGGTCTCTCGCGCATGTGTACTATACGGGATACGTACGTGGTTAGTACCTGCAGAAGAACACTCAATGATGATGCACACCTAGGTTTTCTCATTTCAGGCAGTTCCGTATCATACTAAAAACATACGCCCTATAGCATTTCCATACGGGCCGTCCTTGAGTCAAGCCACGTCTCAAGGTACATGGTCGCGCTTTTACACCATACGACGGGGAACCCGAGTAGAGCGCGAACGGGTCGTCACGATTGGGAATGTTATCAACCCAACAGATACCACCTACTGCCCTGCAGGGCATGCCGATGGCAAGCGCTGCGTATGTCCTTCTAGGCTAATTCCAGAAGAACACACTATCGCGTTACTGACCACACGATGGAGTCTCCACTTATTTGCCTAATGCACGCTAGGGATCAGCGTTTCATATGAACTCAGAAACATGAAGAGTCCAAGAGTTTCATATTGACGTCTCACATCAAGCTGTGAGACCTATCCCTGAACCACTTTCCTCGTCGGCGGAGCTAACCGAAATTGAACCGCTTTTGGTGGCGTTCCTTACCGTGCTTACCTGAGCGTAGGTGCGTCGTTACATAATAAAAATTCAGAATTATAAAAGTATGTTAGTCATGCCACTTTAAGTAACTATACTACTATAATCCTTATGTGGGCCTAATACTGTTTCCTCACCGTATCCTAAATTTTTGTCGTAATACGATCCTTATTCCGTGCGCTATTACCAATGCGGCTCTGATACCATGCTGTGAGGGCCCGGACCCGATCACGGGATCGTACCGCTCGCCCAGGAATCGCATTGGGTGGTGCCGTGCGATGCGGCACCCAACATCACACATAATAAAGCATCATATTACATAAACCAAGCGGAAGCTTACAAAGTGTAGATTTTACAAATACTTCTAAAAATAATCTACAGCGGAAGACTGTTACAACGCACGTCTCATACCTATGCTAAGCAACAGAGAAGGTGTCCAGCCCGCGGACCCCTCTCGCTAGCAACACTATCACAATATCAGCGGCAGGGGTTGCCATGAGTTCACCACTCGGAGAGTTCCGAGTCTCATCGGACACCCGTGCATATAGCGTACAGTTATTACCTGCAAAACAACTTATGCAGTATCCGTGAGCACGAAGCTCAGCAAGACTTAACCGTCACCCTAGTCATGAAACTCTACATGCTGAAAATAGAGGGCCGAATATAGAAGTTTGTACAAAAGATGAACTTGAGCAAAAGGGGAGTCCTTACTTCAAGTTTTAAGAAACTTTTATGGCCCTTGCACAATTTACATCAAGACTCCACAATCAAACAAGAAACACTTCATCTCGATGTCACTTGCCCGAGGTGAATATAACTTTAGTGAGCTACCCTAGACCCATACAGACCTTGTGCAACAACGTCGAGACTCCACAATCAAACAAGAAACACTTTGCCTCGACGCTACTAGCCCAAGGTGGAAAATAAATTTAGTGAAAGTGTTGATCATTCCTCATCTCCATTATGAGGATTACTCATGAAGCATATTAAGGTTTTCCCAGTTTATTACTACGTCACGACTCAGTGTACAAGTATGCTCACTACCGCGAGAGATGGTGATTGCAATCAAAAACACCCGGCTGACACGACATGTACGCCCGTACTCGACGTTGCACACAGCAACCATCACTGACGTCGTACGTGGCAACCTTTCACACGACACCCAAATGTCGAACCGGTCCCACCGACTGGGATTAAGTCTCACTACGGCAAACCCTCGTAGAGCCGACATCTCTATCCTTTCAGCATCTGCATCAGATGGTGAGGTATGTCTCGACACCCATGTTAACATGTTACATCGGTTTCCTGGGTCCCATATTGCTAGTATGCATCCGGTACACGTCTCAAACTTGTCTAGCTGGGCCACACACGAGAACGGGCCATAATCGACTCAGACATAGACTAGGTTCATAGGACCACTTCCTTCAGCCTTCCATCAGCTGCCCGGTCTCCATTCCCAACTATGAGGATCAATTCCCAACTCTTCCGATTGATCCCCCTTAATCCCGGTTCACGAGTAGGAAACTGCCTACTCGAGTTATGCCTCTTTTAATCCACTTTTGTTAACTTGAGATAAGAAGTTATAATCAATTGATAACCTACTCTACATTATACTCCAGGGTTTTCTGGGTCATGCATTTGGAGTTTCATACCATCTAGACTTAATGCAAGAAACTAAATGCTATACAATATAAAGTGAATACAAATAAAAACTTGTAAGTTTTGATGCAAACCGGGGCTTGCCTTTGTTTTGCAGGGGGTTATATAAATGAATCAGTTAGAGTCTTGTCCTCCTTGATGCTTGATGAACTGATCCATTTCAATGGATTTACTCCGTCGAACTTCTCCGTTGATTGCCTCCGTCGTAAGTCCTATCGATATGTATATGAACATGTTCTTATAATGCAATTCATATTATTAAAGACTTGAATTTGTGAAGAACAGAGGGCTCTGTGGAAGTGCTAAGAATGATGGTTTGCCTCTGTTGTGCAAGGAACCTAGAAGAAACTAAAGCTTACTTAGAAGTTGGATTATAAACTAACCAATTCTCTATTAATGAACATATATGGTGGGCTGAAAAGATGTGAGTGAAATTGAAGATACAGAACCCCAATGACTTTTAAACCTTTACAGCATGTACCACTCTAGCCATAGATTTAGCTTGCCAAATTGCAGCTAATGTGGAAATAATATGTGTCCTCTAAAATTCCTCCAATACTCTTATGTATTTTCCCTCATACATAAGCATGGAGAACAAGGACAGGGAGATCTACTGCTCAACTTGAGCTGAAACTTTACATGTGAGTTACTGGTCACATGAAAGTGCTCGGGACCAAAAATGAACACTTTTCATTGGGTGTTTTATCCAGAACAATTCCCTAAGCAATAAAGCAAAAAGAAATTAATTCTGAAGTAACTCACATGTTCATGCCCGACTTAGTGAACTACAATTTCAATTATAGTTCATAGGGCCCTCATGAATTTTCCTAGGATTTGTGGAGCTAAGAATTTCTCAGAACTGAATTTCCAAGTTTCGGTAATTCTATGAAAATGTTTCTGTATTCAATTGAACACAGCAACTTCAAATCAGAATTCCTCTAATCCAATCAACTCCAAATGAGCTGGAATTTTTACAGATGCTCACTAACATCCTAAAGAATATCCTGGAAAAATTTGAGGATTTTAAGATGAACCAAACTCCCTCTAAAATTATTTTGCTGAAAAGCTTTAAAGAATTTTCCAGAACTAAATAATGAGTTTCATACAAATTGGGTTGCATATTTGGATAGAGCTATTCAATTGAATCCAACCCGATTTGAATCACTAAATTTGGAGGTTCCTACACCAAGATATGACCTTTTCAAAGATTGAGGAGAAACTGAAAATGATTCTTCTATTTTTTCCAATTTTCAGAGACATAATGAATGAACACCACATTTGGCCTAGAAAATGAGGTCCACTGCCTCTGAAATTTTTACTGTAGTTGTAGTATTTTTGGTAGAAGCTCCTGCCCAAATCTGGGAATTTTCCAATACACAGAACTACTGGAAAAATTCCTACAAAATTTTCCTTATATGAAATAATGAGCCAAATATAGGGATTTTCATAATTATTGGGTTTTACCCATGCATAGTACTCTCTTAGAGGAATCCAACAAAATTTGTTTGATAATTTTTGGACATTTCTACAAAAAGTTGTGGTGGTTCAAAGTTTGAACTGAAACTGGAAATTCTGGAAATATTTAAAACCTGCCCGTGGGTCCAGGGGGACCACGTGTCACCCGCTGGGATAAGCCACACGGGGCCACTGATCTCTTCCCATGCAGCCACAATAGATCCCGTAGCCGAAGCATATCAGGAACTTAAATCTCTGTCACTGACACGCGGGACCCGCCGGGTCATCTTCAACCTCCGGCCGCTCTCGACCGCGCGCCGCTGGGCTCACCGGAGAAGCACTGATCCTCGATGTCCGGCCAGCTCCCGCACTCTCCCTCGCCGCTAGGGCCTAAAATCGTGTGCTGAACACGATGGAGGCACTTTCCCTGACCGGCGGTGGCTCCAACATGGCCGGCGATGGTGCGGCGGCTCGGTAACATTTCGGCAACATCGCCCGGGCATTTCAGCCCGCCGAAAGCTCGACCGAACCGCTCAAAAGCATAAGTGGAGAATGGACTAGCTCGGCATGGCCCCAACATGGCTCGGAAATGGTGGCAAAACTGTTGTCATTGTGTGCCCAGGGAGTCTCGCCATAGACGTGCCCGGCAAACCTAGAAATTGTATTGTCTACGTGTGTTTCCGAACTAGGGTTGTGAAGAGCACATGATCGCCGACTACTTGCGATCCTGTGTGCAAGATTTGGCGACCTAAGAACAATAATAGAGGTCGAATTTGAAGTTACCGTGCCGGAAGGTCAGTTTGTGCCCGCCGGATGAATTTTCTCAAATTCGCGCTCGGTAGTCCATGGCATAGCTTGAGCTTCGGAGGTGAGCATCACATGGTCCTAGCGTGTCCGTGGATGCTCTTGCTCAGGCCTGAGAAGCTCTCTGTAGGGCTGTCCACTTGAGACCCCTCCGGCAGTTGCTCTCGGTGGCCACGGAAACTCGGCGTGAGGAGGCTTAGCACCCTCAGTGAAGATTTGAGGACGTCGTGGAGGTTGCTAGGGTGTGGTTTTGCTTCTTATTCAAAGCTTGCACGGGAGCTTGGCGGTGGCTGAGCAACCGACAATGGTGGCGGCAGCCTCTGTCGAGATCTTGCGCGAGGAGGGAGCAAACAGAACCAGGCCTCGGGGTTGTGGGCAAAAGAACACGGCTGAGGTGATAAGAAGGGGGGAGCAGCTCGCCAGTGGAAGGATCGTGAGGGGGAGGTGGCTCCGGTCTGCCCCTGTGTCGCACAGCGAGAAGGCCCGAGTTTTGTCACGGTGGCGTGGTTACTTCGAGTGGAAGAGGAAAAACAGGGACCGGGCACTGCCAAATGAAGATCTTTTGTACACCAAATTTCCTCAATGACATGTGGGTCCCAGCCCCTTCTTATCCCTCTCCAAAATATCTCCTCAATTTGGGAAATGCTGGAAATCAAATTGTGGGAATTCCAATCTGTATTGTGTTTGGATAATTTGGACAAGTTTCATCCAAATTCAAATGTATATTTGAATTCTTTGCACATTTAAATCCTTTTTGGAAAAATGGATAGCAAACCTTTTCAAAAATTAATGAAACTTTGCCTACCCATTAATTTGGACCTAAGGAATCCAAATATGGAATTTGATTCTTGTGTTAGCTGCTGCAAACAAGAGTTTGAACACAACAGTTTGAATTACCATTGTGTCCTCCCTCATTTGAAATTTGAGTTGAACATTTTGTTCCAAAATCTGATTTTTAGCTTTCTCACACATATGGGAACTTCCCACCTTGGTTTTAGATCCCTCTTAGGTTCCAAGTCTTCAAATAAATATTTGAACTTGTGTGAATAAAGCTCTCATGTGTGTTATCACATGTGGAAAAAGTTTTAACAAGTCCCATTTTTCAAACATATGAAACCAACTTTGTGCAAACAAGAGTTTCTTTGTATTCTTATTTTGGGACCTTTACAGGTTTGTACTACTTTGTACAAATTCAGTTGTTTTCTATGTATTACAATGTTTGCCTTATGATGTGTACTGTCGGGTATCGCATCGTGCGGCACCACCCTCTGAGATCCTGGGTGTACGGATTTCAGTCCGTCACAGGTGATCATCGACCGGCTCACAAAGATTGCCCATTTTATCCCGGTCTATACAAACTACAATTCCAAGAAGTATGCTGAATTGTACATCTCATGGATTCTGTGCTTATACGGCGTACCCAGCACTATTATTTCAGATCGGGGCACTTTATTTGTGTCTTGTTTTAGGGCGCAGTTACATGCTGCTTTGTTTACGAAGCTGATCCGTAGTTCAGCGTACTACCCGCAGACGGATGGGCAAACCGAGCGGGTAAATCAAATCCTGGAGGACATGTTACAAGCTTGTGCTATCAATCACGGTAAGAATTGGGATGATTACTTACCATTAGCTGAGTTCTCGTACAATAATGGGTAGCAGGTCAGCAACAAGATGGAGCCTTACGAGGCGCTATACAGAAGAAAATGTCGCACACCGTTGAATTGGTGTGAGTCCTGCGAAAGGGTTACCTTTGGAATTGATCTTGTCAACAATGCGGAAGAAAAAAATTGGCTGATTCAAGCAAACTTAAAAGCCGCCCAATCCCGACAAAAACAATATACGGACCGGAGAAGACGCCATCTACAATTTGAGGTCAGGGATCATGTGTACCTACGTCTGTCTCCAATGAAGGGCTTGAACAGATTCGGGGTCAGAGTAAAGTTGGCACCCCGATTCATGGGTCCATTCAAGGTTCTGGAAAGGTATGGATCCATTGCATACCGGCTGGAATTACCAGTGACACTCTCTGGTGTGCATGACATCTTCAATATTTCTCAGCTGAGGAAGTGCCTCAAGTTTTCAACCACCGTTCAGCTGGGGGTATCGAGGAACTGAAACTGGATCTTAGGTATCGGGAGGACCCGGGTTCAGATCATCGATGAAAAGGCCCAAACCACACGCAACCGTACGTTGCGGTTCTATAAAGTTTTATGGAGTAATCACTCCGAGGATGAAGCAACATGGGAGAGCGAAGAGTTCCTTCGCTGCAATTATCCGGAATTTTTATCGTCGCACATCCGGTAATTTTCCACCATCCTCTCTCTCATTTTTACCTTATAATCACGGGACGAGATTCTTTTAAGGGGGGAGGAATGTAAGGGCCCAAGTTTTCACTTGCTAAAAGTGTTCATCAACCCACACACCTCAGCTCCATTGTGGTAAACTTATGAACATATTTGAAGAGCAAGTAACCACCATCAATAGATAATTAGAGCCTGAACTCACAAAATGCATAAGTGGTATTTTCCACATGCATCATATAGGGGCTTAGCACATCATCAACTCCTAAACATTGTTAGGAATGCCCATGCCAAATTTCACACAAATACAAACCTCTTTGAGGTACTTTTGGATACAATCATCAAAAGGTTAATTTGAACTTAAATTCTAATTCAAACTCCTTTCATCACATGAATTCAAAAGAGGGATTCATATTCATACTCAGCACATTTTTATTAGCTCACACACCAATTTTCACTCCATTTGGAGTTCATCTTTACATGAGCTATTTTGAGTAAATTCAAACTGAATTTGAATTTCAAACTTCACAATTGCTGCAAATTCAACCAAACCACTTCTGCAATTTGATTACTTCACAACCAAATCCCAATTTTCTGATTGATCAAATTCTAGAGGGCAGAGTGGTCTTACAAAGTTGCAACAGTGTAAAAATTTAATTTGTGAGGACAAAATGCAAATTGGGGCCACTGTCATCCACACAAGACGTCAAACCGACTCTACCGAGCGTTGCTCGGTTTCTTGCGCATGGGTGCAGGAGCGCCACGGCGCTGGAGACTCGCCAGCAGCTTCTTCCAGCTCCCGATCAACGTCCGACGCCCCCAGCGCCCTTATCATCGCGCCTGGGATGCTACCGAGTCGTTTCACTCGTTACTCATTGCACAACCACACGGAAACGAAGCTACGCACCGCCGCTCGTCCGAGCTCCCACCCTCTGCGTCTACCGGCGACACCGGACACTTTGACACAGAGCTGAGGCCGCAAACAGGATCGCCGACCAACCCTCGACATCCTCGGGGCAGCCCCGAGCTGATTCATGGCTTCCTTTGAGCTGTACCCGGCGATCATCTTCCTCAGGACAGAACAAAAGTCGCCGGTGGAAGTTTGCATCGCCCAGTCGAACCATGCCCGTTCAAGCTCGAACAAACGATCACAGAGGTTAGCCAACAACCCTAGTTCCTTCTCCTAGACCCGGTTAAGCCCCTCAATGCCGGTGAACCAGAATTTCAATTTTTGCTTCGGCCGCCGTATAGAACAGCTAGGACAAAATCGGGAAATTCATTCCGAAGGCTTGATCATCCAATTAGCTAGTCTAGCTAGAGATAGAGTAACACCTAACAAATATTAAAATCCAGGATCTCGCTGAGGGGTGCTGCGATAGAAAGCACCGTATAACACACATAAAAGGCGATAAGCGGAAGCTGAATTTTATTACATAATCTGTTTAGAAACATAATCGGTTTTGTTGTGTCTGTGTGAGACCTATGTGTGCTGAATATATTGGCTTTGACGATAAAAGTTTTGAATACTACCAAAGCACCTTTTTAACAAGGTCCGACTCTAGGTCCGAGCTCCTGCAAGCTCCTACAAGGTCCGACTCTAGGTCCGAGCTCCTGCAAGGTCCGACTCTAGGTCTGAGCTCCTGCAAGGTCCGAGCTCCTGCAAGGACCAAAACACCTTTTTAACAAGGTCTGACTCTAGGTCCGAGCTCCTGTAAGGTTTGACTTGCTTTGTCTAGGTCTGACTTATTTTGGCTAGGTCCGACTTGTTTTTGCTAGCTCCGGTGCTAGGTCTGACTAGCTTTGGTAAGTTCCGTGCTAGGTCCGACTAAGCTTTAGTAAGCTCCGGCACTAGGTCCGACTAGCTTTGGTAAGCTCCGGTTCAAGGTCCGCTTAGCTTTGATAAGGTTCGGAGCTTGATTGCAATGGTTCTGCTTTTAACTTGCAATATTTCGAACTTGCTTTACTCTAATGGAAAGTTTTTTTAGTATTATTTTACTAAGTTTTTGGTGTGTTTTAGTGGTTATGGCTGATATCATTTTTCTATGGTTTACAACATGTTTATGTGAGGTGCTCATGTAAGATGTTGTAGTTTCGGAACTAACGAGAGTCAAGTCGAGGACTTGTGCTCGGAAGTATTGGTTGTTTATTCATGTGCAGGTATTGCTTGAGTTCAAAACATGGCTGGTGACGGGATCCATTGAACTAGTCTTAGGGCAAAGATGAGGTTTAACAACCAAGTTCGGGAGGAATTGTGGTTGAGTTGATCTGGAGGTTGCGCAGTATGTTTGAATCAAGAACAATGCATATGAAGGTATCTTGGACGTCGTTGGAAGATATTTGCACGTGTGCAAGGAGTGCATGGACGTGGCTGCATGGTTCCATGGCGTGATGAAGAGATGTGGACGTAAAGAATTGGTCGGAAAGGTCCAACCGGCTAGGTTATGGACTCATGTGACACCCTCACCTCTGGTTTCTGCATGTATTCATAATCCATGTAGAGAAAACATTTTTAAAAGAAGTGGGAACAGAGAAATATCAAAAAGATAGCCAGTAAGAGCCGAATCCAGTTTTCAGAGAGCACCACAACTTCCGCGGCTGCTGGCCATGTGGCGTGTTCGGAGCTCATCTCTGCGAAGTAGGGAGAGGTCCGCCACTAAAATGGCTACGTGGCAGGCTCGGGGCTCATCTCCGCAAAAAGGGGAAAGGTCCGACCCTGTGGGACACGTGTTGCCCGGAGCTAGCCTCTGCGGAAGAAGCAAAGGCATTTCCACAGGACACATGTCACCTTCGGAGCTAGTCACCGCGGAAACCAGAGGACCAGTCGCGCGGGATACGTGTCGATCTCGGAGCTCACCACCGAGAGGTCTGGTTCTATCAGACACATGTCACCACCGGAGCTTATCTCCGGGAGGTCCGTCACTGTTGGACACGTGTTAACCTCGGAGCTCGTCTCTGAGAAGAAAGGAAGTCTGGCGCTGGAGCCACCTCCGGAGAGAGGGAAGGTCCGGCACTGACACGTGGCGCACGCGGGGCTCACCTCCAAAGAAGAGGGAAGTCTTGCTCGCTTGACACGCGGCACAACCGGAGCTCGTCTCTGCGGAAAGGAAGAGACCAGGCCCCGGTGGACACGTGGAGCTTCCGGATCTCATCACCGAGGAGGTAACGAGTTCTGGAGCGGTTTTTGGATTCTGTACGCGTAGAAATACCGGTACGGAGAAGAAACCGACCCGGATTCCACAAAGTTACCGTACCAAATCGACTAGATATAAGATTAAGATTCGACGACAATCTGAATAGAACTCTTAAATCGAAGTCCAATCAGATTAGGATTCTTCTCTTCCCTATTATAAATAGAACCCAGAACCTCTAGCCAAAACCACGAACTTCTTTTCCAACTCCTGAGCCGACGACTTAGAGCCCTAACCCCCAACTCGCCGAGAAAGCCATTGCCGGAGTTCAGCGAGGAAAATCGCCGGAAGAGAGCCCAACGACCTGAGAAGGACCCGAGACCGAGAAGAACGTAAGGTAGGTCTCCAATACCTCCTTACAACATCGTTGTGTTTTCTCTGCATCTGTTCTTCGATTCCTTTCGAACAAAAGCTTTCTCGTGGACAGATCACTAGTTGATCGGGTTGATCTTAAAACAAGGTCATCATCACGTCCGCATCTGATCCTAACACATCGTAAAACCATGCAAGCCATGCAAGAACACGTGCAAACCGATCTAATAAAACTGATCATAGGATAGCATGCATATGCATCATCGCATCCAGTTCAAAGTTTGTGCATGATATTGATTGTTATGAATCTTGTATGTGCGTGATCCTATATAGAAGGACAAGCTCAAGGAGCTGTCTACGATGAGCTGCAACAGCAAGGTTTCGAGATCCAAGAGCCAACAGAACCGCAAGAACAAGGCAAGTGCTCCTTGACCATATTGATCCTATGTTTTGGAGTAAAACTGTTTTGTTTTGCGAAAAGGTGTGCGTGCTGAGTGAAACATAATGGGAAACCCTTTTATAAAAGTTTACTAGTTTTGGTTAACCCACCCTTGTCGCCAGGGATGTTACAAGTCTGGTATGGTTTTTAACTTTATGCTTCGCTGAGTCCATGGGATTGGGAAGCGAGATAGATGTGTCTAGCTAACTGCACTCGTAATGATAATGAGGAAACTGATGTTGTTAATGAACATGGATCGGAGGGAGATCTAGGCAAGCCTGGGTTTGTGAATGAGGTAGCATGAGATGGTGGTTTACTTGCCGTAGATCTAAGGACCGGCTCATGCATGCACATGCCAGGATAACAGTGCCACCACAAGGCCAAGTATGGGTGCGGCTTAGCTGAGTAATTAGGTAAGTTGCTAGAGTGTTATGGACTGTGGAAGGCGCGGGGAATGGGAGTCGAGTGAGGACTGCCCTAGGAACTGCATGGCACAAGAGGGGGCCCGTGGGTGGGAGAATTGGAGATTCTAGCCTGCCGGTGAAACCTTAGTGAGTCCATACATCTAGTAAACCCTTTGTAAAGGCTATTTTGTGATCTCTTGACCATACACCGACAGTTATGTACTGGTATAATGGAGGTTCTACAGTCGCCGACGGGTGACAAAATCACAAACTTGTGGGTAAAGAGGTGCAAACTCTACAGAGTTCTTAAAACTATCATGATAGCCGAGCTTACGGTCATGAGCGCCTGCCCAACTGCCATGATTAGTTGGGATGGTTATTGGTTATGGTTTTGGATGTTTAGGTTTGGTTTTGGGACTGTTGAGTCCGGGTGATAAGATGGGTTGCATGACTGTTGAGTCATGGTAACGAGGTTGGTCTCGGTGGGAGACCAAGTTGTTTATGAGATGGAATGGTAGCGAATACGAGATGGTATTCGTGAGATGGTAGCGAATACGAGGAGGTATTCGTGAGAATAAGGTTGATTGATGACTGGTTGTGACATGGAAAGGTAATGAACATAATGGAGGTATGATTGGTATTTTAAATACATGTTAGGATTACATTCACTTAAACATGAGTCGCTGTTTTACCATTGTTTGATAAATAACTTTGCTTTCTGCAAATGAGCCTTTTGATACCTACCTTGTTATGAGCTTCATATCATATTTTCTCGCACTTGCTGAGTACATCATTGTACTCAAACTTGCATTATCATTTCATCATCAGCAGCAGGAGAAGATTACTATGAGGAACAAATGGAGCATTAGGCGTGTGGTATGTTCTCAACCTTGCCTGTGGGAATGGAATAGAGATGGAGTCATCGCTGCTTAGATTTGCTTCCGCATTAGAATAAAGACTTCCGCTGCATAGAAATAAAGACTTCTGCTGTGAGCATGAGTCCAAGATTTATGAGCTATTATAATAAACTCTGCTATTCGTGGTTATATATATTCTAAATTCAGTTTGTGGAATATATGTGTATGTGTGATGAACATCCTGGGCACACATATGCATTAGTTCTCGATTCCGTGGTTTTCCACAGAATTGAGGGTGTCACAGATTGGTATCAGAGCCACGGGTTGACAGTAGGTTACACACCTAAGATAGAAATCATAGATTGATATTAGAGCCACGGGTTGACAGTGGGTTACACACCTAAATAGGAAACACAGAGTGGTATAAAAAACCACAGATAGGGGTAAATTGCACACCTAGATACAATCACAGATTGGTATTGGACACAGACTGGTAGCTAAGCCACGCTGACCCAAGGAAGCATCCTAGGACGCTTAGATTGGCATTGAAACTACCTTGACATAGGAAACTATCCTTGAATAGGAGTTGTGTGAGCCCTTCTGATGATTGTTTGTGATTATATGCTTAGTGTGATTTGTGGGACGTCTCAAAACGTTGTCCATATCCACACGTAAGTAGAAAGAGGTGTGAGATATTTCGGCACTTGTTCACATCCTCATATGGGCTAGTATATATATATAGTCCAACTCACCCTGATGCATATAGTTGAGGGAATCTACCTAACCTTCTAACATTCTATTCTATTTCGTTCTCTCCCACAGATGGTGAGAGGAAACGCCGGCCGAAGGAACGTCCGTGACAACCAAGAGGATGGTCACGATGAAGTTCATGTTAACCCCGGAGCTGGCGAAAACCACCTGGAACGGTTGATGGCCATGCTGAACCAACTTATGCAAACTATGATCCAAACTTTGGGTCAATTGCAAGCCAACAACAACAACGCTGTTCCGGCACCACCGCCACCACCACCGCTGGCTCATAACACGCTGGGAGAGTTCATGAGGACTCGACCAACCACCTTTGCTCAAGCTAACGATCCCATGGAATCCGACGACTGGTTGAAGTCCATGGAGAAGAAGCTTGCCATAGTACAGTGCAATGACCGAGAGAAGGTTCTCTTTGTGTCGCACCAACTTATGGGAGCCGCCGCTGACTGGTGGGATGCCTGAAGCAACACTCATGTTGATCCGGAGACGACCACTTGGACTGAGTTCAAGGAAAGTTTCCGCTCTCATTACATCCCTGCAGGTGTAATGATGCTCAAGAGACAGGAGTTCGAAGGTCTCCGCCAAGGACAGAGAAGTGTGAATGAGTACCTCAACAAGTTTACACAACTGTCCCGGTATGCCCCCGAAGATGTCAACTCAGACCAGAGGAAGCAATACCAGTTCATGAGAGGGTTGAACAACGAGATCCAGGTTCAGCTCCTCAACAATGACTACGCAAAATTTCAAAAGCTGGTTGACAAGGGTATAGTGGTTGAAAACAAGATCCGGGAGATCGAGCGAGAGTGCAAGAGGAAGATGCCATACCAGCCTCAAGGGAGCAACGTACAACCGCGGAACATGCCCCCAACTGCACCGCATTATGGATCGACCACTCCTACATACCGCCCTAGTCAGCCACCACCGCAACGACCCGTTGTACCAGCACCTCGCGGGCCCATGCCTCCTGTGCCCCGCCCCAACATGGGCGCTCCTGTTCAAAACCCCCGCCCCAACGTACCTGCTGCCGTAGGCAACATGGCATGCTTTGCTTGCAGGGAAATAGGACACTTCGCGAACCAGTGCCCGAGGAGAGGCCCTGGACAGCAAGGCAACGTGGCCAAGCAGAACCCGCGACCGAACGGAGGGGACAATCAAGGGAACCGTGGACAGCAGAACTATGCTCGCGGCAACGTGAACCATGTCTCTGCTGAGGAAGCACAATAGGCTGAGGACGTCGTAATTGGTATGTTCCTTGCCAACTCCAACCCAGCCACCATCTTATTTGATTCTGGAGCATCACATTCCTTCATATCATTAAAGTATGTTGCCAAGTATAATCAACCCATATCACACCTAAAATGTGCTATGTTAGTTAATTCTCCCGAAGGAGAGATGAGGACTAATATAGTGTGTCCGAAAGTAAGCCTTAAAATAAGAGGGGTAGACTTCCTTGCCAACCTTATTGTCTTGGATTCCCAAGGGATTGACATAATACTCGGGATGGTTTGGTTAAGCAAGCACAACGGGGTAATCCAATGTGCTGAAAGAAGCGTGCAGTTAACAAATGAGCACGGCATCCGCGTCGAGTTTGAGTCAGCCCAACAAACCACTGAAAAGGCAATCTTGAACCACGTTGAAGGAGCAACATTGGACAGCATTCCAGTGGTTCAAGAATATCCGGGCGTGTTTCCAGAAGAGCTTCCAGGTATGCACCCTGATCGGGACATTGAGTTTGCCATTGATTTGGTACCCGGAACTGCACCCATAGCCAAGAGACCCTATAGGATGCCTGTCAATGAACTGGTAGAACTCAAGAAGCAAATTCAAGAGCAGTTGGAGAAGTGTTTTTTACGTCCAAGCTCGTCACCATGGGGAGCTCCTGTGCTCTTCATAGACAAGAAGGATGGGACCCAAAGGATGTGCGTGGACTATAGGTCTCTCAACGAGGTAACAATCAAGAAAAAATACCCTCTGCCCCGTATAGAGGACCTGTTCGACCAAATGAAAGGAGCCCGAGTGTTCTCCAAGATTGATCTTCGGTTGGGATATTTCCAGCTGAAGATTAAGCCCTTCGATATACCCAAGACTGCCTTTCGAACACGGTATGGTTCGTATGAATATACCGTCATGTCTTTTGGTTTAACAAATGCACCCGCATACTTCATGTACCTCATGAACAAGGTTTTCATGGAGTACTTGGATAAGTTCGTCGTGGTTTTCATCGACGACATTATGGTGTATTCAAAAAGTGAGGAGGAGCATGAAGAACATTTGAAATTGACCTTGCAGAAAATGTGTGAGCATCAATTGTATGCCAAGCTTAACAAGTGTCAATTTTGGCTAAAGGAAATATCGTTCCTAGGCCACATTATCTCCGAAGAAGGGGTATCGGTTGATCCTAGAAAAGTAAGAGATGTTCAGAAGTGGGACCAGCCGCAAAACGTGAGGGATATTCGTAGTTTTCTTGGGATGGCGGGATACTATCGAAGATTCATCAAAAACTTCTCTAAGATAGCAAAGCCTATGACGGAGTTGCTAACGAAGGGAAAAGCCTTCCGATGGACACCAGCATGCCAAGAAAGTTTTGAGGAGCTCAAGAAAAGGCTAACCACAGTGCCGGTTTTGGTATTGCCGGACGTAAGCAAGAGTTTTGACATATATTGTGACACATCCAGACAGGGGCTCGGATGTGTGCTCATGCAAGAAGGACAAGTGGTAGCCTATGCCTCACGACAATTAAAGAAGCAGGAGCTTAATTACCCAAACGGACTTGAGTTTGAGGCAACGTCGATGGTTGGAACTCATCAAGGATTATGATGTTGGAATCAACTATCACCCCGGGAAGGCCAATGTAGTAGCTGATGCATTGAGCCGGAAGGGAGCATGTCACCAACTCAAGGTTCGAGAGCTACCACCCGAACTACAAAAGGAGTTTGAACGTTTACACCTCGGATTCTTGAACAACATGGGATTGATGGAGATCCACTCTTCATTGGAACAAGAAATAAGAATTTGCCAACCAACGGATGAGGAGATCAAGGAGAAGATCCGACAAGAATATTGAAGGATTTCAAAGAAGATGAGAAGGGTACGCTTTGGCTAGGAAAAAGGATTTGTGTGCCTAACGTGAAGCACCTCCGCAACATGATATTGAAGGAGGCACATGACTCACCCTATTCAATACATTCCGGAAGTACCAAAATGTACAAGGACTTGAAGACTTGTTATTGGTGGGATGGTACGAAAAGGGACATAGCCGAATACGTTGCCCTATGCGACACATGCCAACAGGTGAAGGCCGAACACCAAAAATCCGCTGGACTGTTGCAACCTTTGAAGGTACCCGAGTGGAAATGGGAAGACATCAGCATGGACTTCATCGTCGGATTGCCACGTACCCAGTCAGGTTATGACTCCATCTGGTTAATCGTGGACCGATTGACGAAAACCACCCATTTTCTCCCTATAAGGGCCAATTACAACGTTGCACAATTAGCCGAGTTGTACATGGAGCAGATCGTGTGCCATCACGGAGTTCCGAGGAGGATAGTCTCAGATAGAGGTTCTCAGTTTACCTCTAGATTCTGGAGGAAGCTGCAGAAAGCCATGGGTACATGACTGGATTTTAGCTCCGCCTATCACCCACAAACCAATGGGCAAACCAAAAGGACAAACCAAATTTTGGAGGACATGTTGAGAGCTTGCGCCTTGAAACGAGGGCGTAGTTGGGATAGGAGTTTACCGTATGCTGAATTCTCCTATAACAACAGCTATCAAGCTAGCTTGAAGATGTCGCCTTTCAAAGCGTTGTATGGTAGACGGTGTAGAACACCGCTGTTTTGGAGCGAGACCGGAGAGAACCAGGTGTTTGGACCCGAAGTGCTACAAGAAGCTGAAAAACAAGTCCAAACGATAAGGGAGAATTTAAAGGCCGCTCAATCACGACAGAGGCTATGCAGAAAATAGGCGAAGGAAGTTGACTTTCAAAGTAGGAGACTTCGTATACCTTAAGGTATCGCCTATCCGAGGCCAACGACGTTTCAACGTCAAAGGCAAGCTAGCACCTTGCTATATCGGACCATTTAAGATTTTGGACAAGCTAGGAGAAGTAGACTATCAACTAGAGCTTCCAACATATCTCTCTGACGTACATGACGTGTTTCATGTATCCCAGCTCAAAAATGCTTGAGAATACCAGAGGAGCAAATTCCAATGGAAGAGTTTGAACTTCAAGAAGACCTGACTTATATGGATCACCCTGTCCGAATTTTGGACATAAAGGAAAGGGTCACCCGGAACAAAGTGATCCGATGGTGCAAGGTAAAATGGAGCCATCACACCGAAGCTGAAGCCACATGGGAGCGTGAATAAGACATTAAAGCAGAATTTCCTCATCTATTCTCTACCATCGAATCTCTAGAGCGAGATTCAATTTAAGGGGGGTAGATTTGTGACACCCTCATCTCTGGTTTCTACATGTATTCATAATCCATGTAGAGAAAACATTTTTAAAAGAAGTGGGAATAGAGAAATGACAAAAAGATAGCCAGTAAGAGCCGAATCCAGTTTTCAGAGAGCGCCACAACTTCCGCGGCTGCTGGCCATGTGGCGTGTTCGGAGCTCATCCCTGCGAAGTAGCGAGAGGTCCGCCGCTAAAATGGCTACGTGGCAGGCTCGGGGCTCATCTCCGCAAAAAGGGGAGAGGTCCGACCCTGTGGGACACGTGTTGCCCGGAGCTAGCCTCTGCGGAAGAAGCAGAGGCATTTCCGCAGGACACATGTCACCTTCGGAGCTAGTCACCGCGGAAACCAGAGGACAAGTCGCACGGGATACATGTCGATCTCGGAGCTCACAACCGAGAGGTCCGGTTCTATCGGACACGTGTCACCACCGGAGCTTATCTCCGGGAGGTCAGTCACTGTTGGACACATGTTAACCTCAGAGCTCGTATCTGAGAAGAAAGGAAGTCTGGCACTGGAGCCACCTCCGGAGAGAGGGAAGGTCCGGCACTGACACGTGGCGCACGCGGGGCTCACCTCCGAAGAAGAGGGAAGTCTTGCTCGCTTGACATGCGGCACAACCGGAGCTCGTCTCTGCGGAAAGGAAGAGACCAGGCCCCAGTGGACACGTGGAGCTTCCGGAGCTCATCACTTAGGAGGTAACGAGTTCTGAAGCGGTTTTTGGATTCTGTACACGTAGAAATACCGGTACGAAGAAGAAACCGACCTGGATTCCACAAAGCTACCGTACCAAATCGACTAGATATAAGATTAAGATTCGACGACAATCTGAATAGAACTCTTAAATCGAAGTCCAATCAGATTAGGATTCTTCTCTTCCCAATTATAAATAGAACCCAGAACCTCTGGCCAAAACCACGAACTTCTTTTCCAACTCCTGAGCCGACGACTTAGAGCCCTAGCCCCCAACTCGCCGAGAAAGCCATTGCCGGAGTTCAGCGAGGAAAATCGCCAGAAGAGAGCCCAACGACTGGAGAAGGACCCTAGTCCGAGAAGAACGTAAGGTAGGTCTCCAATACCACCTTACAACATCGTTGTGTGTTCTTTGCATCTGTTCTTCGATTCCTTTCGAACAGAAGCTTTCTCGTGGACAGATCACTAGTTGATCGGGTTGATCTTAAAACAAGGTCATCTTCACGTCCGCATCTGATCCGAACACATCGTAAAACCATGCAAGCCATGCAAGAACACGTGCAAACCGATCTAATAAAACTGATCATAGGATAGCATGCATATGCATCATCGCATCCAGTTCAAAGTTTGTGCATGATATTGATTGTTATGAATCTTGTATGTGCTTGATCCTGTATAGAAGTACAAGCTCAGGGAGCTGTCTACGACGAGCTGCAACAACAAGGTTTCGAGATCCAAGAGCCACCAGAACCGCAAGAACAAGGCAAGTGCTCCTTGACCGTATTGATCCTATGTTTTGGGGTAAAACTGTTTTGGTTTGCAAAAACGTGTGCGTGCTGAGTTAAACATGATGGGAAACCTTTTTTATAGGAGTTTACTAGTTTTGGTTAACCCACCCTTGTCGCCAGGGATATTTACGAGTCGGGTATGGTTTTTACTTTTATGCTTCGCTGAGTCCATGGGATTGGGAAGCGAGATAGATGTGTCTAGCTAACTGCACTCGTAATGATAATGAGGAAACTGATGTTGTTAATGAACATGGATCGGAGGGAGATCTAGGCAAGCCTGGGTTTGTGAATGAGGTAGCATGAGATGGTGGTTTACTTGCCGTAGATCTAAGGACCGACTCATGCATGCACATGCCAGGATAACAGTGCCACCACAAGGCCAAGTATGGGTGCGGCTTAGCTGAGTAATTAGGTAAGTTGCTAGAGTGTTATGGACTGTGGAAGGCGTGGGGAATGGGAGTCGAGTGAGGACTGCCCTGGGAACTGCATGGCACAAGAGGGGGGCCCGTGGGTGGGAGAATTGGAGATTCTAGCCTGCCGGTGAAACCTTAGTGAGTCCATACATCTAGTAACCCCTTTGTAAAAGCTATTTTGTGATCTCTTGACCATACACCGACGGTTGTGTACTGGTATAATGGAGATTCTGCAGTCGCCGATGGGTGACGAAATCACAAACTTATGGGTAAAGAGGTGCAAACTCTGTAGAGTTCTTAAAACTATCATGATAGCCGAGCTTACGGTCACGAGCACCTGGCCAACTGCCATGATTAGTTGGGATGGTTATTGGTTATGGTTTTGGATGTTTTGGTTTGGTTTTGGGACTGTTGAGTCCGGCTGATAAGATGGGTTGCATGACTGTTGAGTCATGGCAACGAGGTTGGTCTCGGTGGGAGACCAAGATGTTTATGAGATGGAATGGTAGCGAATGCAAGATGGTATTCGTGAGATGGTAGCGAATACGAGGAGGTATTCATGAGAATAAGGTTGATTGATGACTGGTTGTGACATGGAAAGGTAATGAACATAATGGAGGTATGATTGGTATTTTAAATACATGTTGGGATTACATTCACTTAAAGATGAGTCGCTGTTTTACCATGGTTTGATAAATAACTTTGCTTTCTGCAAATGAGCCTTTTTATACCTACCTTGTTATGAGCTTCATATCATATTTCCCGCACTTGTTGAGTACATCATTGTACTCAAACTTGCATTATCATTTCATTATCAGCAGCAGGAGAAGATTACTATGAAGAACAAATAGAGCATTAGGCGTGTGATCTGTTCTCAACCTTGCCTGTGGGAATGGAATAGAGATGGAGCCATCGCTGCTTAGATTTGCTTCCGCATTAGTTAAATTGCTTCTGCATTAGAATAAAGACTTCTGCTGCATAGAAATAAAGACTTCCGCTGTGAGCATGAGTCCAAGATTCATGAGCTATTGTAATAAACTCTGCTATTTGTGGTTATATATATTATGAATTCAGTTTGTGGAATATATGTGTATGTGTGATGAACATCCTGGGCACACATATGCATTAGTTCTCGATTCCGTGGTTTTCCACAGAATTGAGGGCGTCACAACTCAGGCTGTGGCTGAGTTGTGTTTGACTCAAATATGGAAAGTTTTGAGTTGGTTATGATAGGATTTCGTGTGGGACATGAAGTTGAGTTATTTTAGGAATGTTTGGGACGTTCCTAAGGTGTTTGAAAGTCTTAAGATTGCTTCTATCTGCGTATAGAAGAGTCTTGAGCAGTATTGGAAAGTTACAGATTGAATCCAAGTAGGAGTAGGAGTCCTAGTTTGAATTGGGTTGGCCTTAGGGCTGGTTATATAAGCAAGGGAGGCCAAGGCTCATGGGTGTACGACTTTGGGGCTTTTCCTCTTGTGTTTTGATAAACAAAATTCGTATTATAAAGGAACTTTTGTACCTTGTTCGTCCGACATGTTTCAGACAAGTTTTTCTCGTCGAGTTTCTGTTCAGCACTACCTTGCTTCGGTGGTTTTATCATAACTCGAGTTTTACAGATCCAATTGATGTGATTCTTTTTGGGTTGTCTTAACAACTTGATTATCTATAATCTTGAAAATTTCACGGTCATTGAATTTGTGGTTTATTATCTACACGAGTTTCTTTGCAGTATTCTAGAACTGTTTTTCTCGCATAGGACAGATTGACCTTTGTTCGATCTTTCGATCGTAACTTGAGTTTCTCTCAACGGATTTTCATGATTCTTGTTGTGAAGTATTCGTGACTTGATTCTATACAATCTATACTAGTTCTTTCACAGTTGAACACGTTTAGATTAGTCGCACACATGGTTTCTTTAACAGATCGGTTTTCTGCTGAGGGATGTTTTGTTGCTTCCGCTGAAAAGTTTTTATCTACCATTCACCCCCTCTGGTAGCTTTACACGTGTACTTCGATCCTACAATTGGTATCAGAGCCAGGTTGCTCTAATCTTTGTGATTTGCACTTGTTTTGACTAATCATCATGGAGAAATACTCCACCAAACCTTGTGTGTTTAGTGGTATTGATTTTCAGGTTTGGAAGGCACTCATGGAAGCTTTCATCCAGGCGAAAGGCTTTGCAATATGGGAAAAGGTGTACAAGACATACGATGTGCCTTCAAACAATCAATTCACGGCTACAAATATGAGAGATGTCGACAACAACAACAAGGCTCGGAACTTGATCATACAAGGACTAACTCAGAGCGACTTCGACCGTGTTGCACACCTCCGATCGGCGTACGATGTGTGGAGAGCACTTTGTGACTACCACGAAGGATCCAACACGATCAAGGAGGTAAGACAGGATATGTTCAAGAAATAATACATGTGCTTTGAGATGCAACCCGGTGAGTCCATTGATGACCTCTTTGCTCACTTTAATAAAATTCTCAGCAACTTGCGTAGCGTCAATGTTAATTTTCAGATGCTGAAAATGCTAGGCAATTACTAAGTGCATTAGACATGTCAATTTGGGAGATGAAAGTAACATCCATACGTGAATCCACTGTCCTGAGTACTCTTACATTAGTTGTGCTTTATTCTAAGCTAAAAACTCATGAAATTGACATTATATCACGCAAGAACCCAAATAAGACTATTGCATTTGTGTCACGACGTGATATGCCTAGCTCCGGCCAATCATCTAGCAATACACTTGCTTTGCTGTCTTCGCTAACCCTGGAACAGATTCAGGAGTTTCCAGAGGAGGAGCTAGTACTTCTTTCTACTAGGTTCTCAAAAGCATTGCAAAATGTGAGAACTAGAAGGAGAGGAAGCTCCGGACCTCAACGATGCTTTGAATGTGGTAAGACAGGACACTTTCGTACAGATTGCCCTAACCTTTCAGGTCCTTCTAACCGTGATGAAAAGCAGAATAAAGTCAAGTCCTCTTTTGGCAACACCAACAAGAAAAAGAAGGGTTTTACAGGACGCAAACTGATAAACAGTTTCATCACCGCACTTCAAGAACTTGGCTCGAGTGACGTAGACATTGGAAGTGATGAATATGAAGATGATCTGGCAAACTTGTGCTTCATGGCGGGCAAATCAAAATCAAGTATGGAGGATGCAGAACACAACAGTGACAACGAAGAGGTATGTCCTACTTGCGAAGAAACGTGTGATGCTATTTCTCGTGCCACTATTATTGTTAAGAAAAAGGACAAAAAGCTTAGGGACAATGCTGTTAAAGTTGAGTCACTAGAATCTGAAATTATTCATTTAATATCCTTGATTCCTAGTGATGATTCTTGTTCCTCATGTGATTTAATATATGAACAATTGTCCTCTCTAAGAAGTGCACACACCTCCACACTTGATAAACTTGAACTTGAAATCGAAAAGAACAAAAAGCTTGCTGCACTTAATGATAAAAACTTGAAAGATGCTTGTTGTTCTACAATTGATTTGCATTGTTCTACTTGCGATGATCTTGATAAGAAACTACAAGATGCTATGAAAGAAATTTCTATATTGAACAATGCTTTACGTTCTCATGAAGTTAAATATTGTTCCAATTGCAAATTAAAAGGAAAAACTTCATGTGAAAATTGCCTTGATCTATCAAATAAACTTGATAACATGCATAGGACATTAAATCGGTTTTGTAATGGGAATAAGAACCTAAACTTGCTGCTGAATTCTTCCAAGCCTTGCAATGATAAAACTGGTTTAGGTTTTGATTCACATGCTCATGCTAAGGAACATCTACCTAAAATTGTAAAACCATTAGGAAGTTGTTTGATTCAAACAGTTCCTAAACAAAAAGAAGTGGTTTTTAAATCTGCAGGAGTGTTGTCACATTTGGGTTCAAATAAGCATACTGCATGCTCATCTAGACATGAACATAAAGTTAAATTTCATTGTACTTATTGTGGTAGAGATGGTCATGTCATAGATTTTTGTTATAGACTAGCTAAACAACATGAAAAGGAAAGAATGCAAGCTAGATCTTATAACTCTCATGCAAAATTTGCTGCACATACTAAACATAATGTCATGAACATGCAACCTGCTTTTATGAGTCAGAAATATTCAAAGTTTACCTCCAGAGCTTCAGTTTTTGCCTCCGGAGCTTCAGTTTTTGCCTACGGACCTTCTGTTTTTGCCTCCGGAGCTACTGATTTTCGTGCTACACAAGTAACACCTCATAGGTCAGTAGTTAAGAACAAAAAATCTCAAACTTTGACTCATAAACCTGCTGTTTTATATCAGCTTTCGCATGTTATTCCTGCTGGACGTTGTGTGACTCAGTACTGGATTCCTATATGCCTTTTAACTAACCCTAGTATTGAGTCATTGACGTATTGTGCTTCTATGTAGCTTACACGCTTGAGGAAGGAGAACATTTGGATTGTGGATTCAGGTTGCTCATGCCACAAGACCGCTAACAAAGAATGGTTCTCCTCTCTCTCTTTTGTGTCACGTGTAGAGAATGTTACTTTTGCCGATAATTCTTCAACTCTTATAATTGCTAAGGGTTCGGTTAGAGTAAATGATCACTACACTTTGAAGGATGTGGCACTTGTCAAAAATTTGAAATACAACTTGCTTTCTTTTTCACAATTGCTAGATGAAAATCTGGAAATTATTTTCGATAAAAACTGCTGCAAAGTTGTATGTTCAAATAGTGAGCTTATCTTTAACATGTCTCGGTTTGGAAGAGTTTTTAAAGCTGATTTTGATATGTCTTCCTCTAAGCATAGATGTCTAGTTGCAAATGATTCCAAATATTTATATTTTTGGCATCGTAGACTTGGTCACGTAGGCTTTGATCATCTCACGCGTGTTAGTGCTCTTGATCGCATACGTGGGCTGCCTAAGTTTAAAGGGGACAAAGAAATTGTGTGCTCTTCTTGTAGACATGCTAAGATGGTTGCATGTTCACATGCTCCTCTCACAGTGACCATGACAACTGAACCGGGTCAACTTTTACACCTTGACACCGTAGGACCTTCACATGTTCAATCCTTCGGAGGTAAATGGTATGTTCTTGTGATTATTGATGACTATTCTAGATACTCTTGGGTTTACTTTATGGCATCTAAGAATGAAGCTTTCAGTCACTTTAGAACTTTATGTCTTAGATTATCAATTGATCACCCAGGATCTTTAAAAGCAATTAGAAGTGATAATGGAACCGAATTTAAAAATCAATCGTTTTGATCACTTTTGTGCTGAAAATGCAATAGATCATCAATTTTCTTCACCATATGTACCTCAACAAAACGGTGTTGCAGAGAGAAAGAACTGAACCTTAGTTGAGATGGCTAGGACTATGCTTGATGAATATAAAACTACTAGGAAATTTTGGGCTGATGCAATTGCAACCTCTTGTTATGTCTCAAATCGTGTTTTCTTGCGTGCTAAGCTAGGTAAAACACCATATGAGCTCAGGTTTGGACATAGGCCTAGTGTCACACACTTTAGGGTCTTTGGTTGCAAATGCTTTGTTAAGAAACATGGTAATCTTGATAAATTTGAAGCTAGATCTGTTGATGGCATGTTTCTTGGTTATCCATCTCATACTAGAGGCTACCGTGTGCTTTTACTTGATACTAACAAAATTGTGGAGACTTGTGAGGTTTATTTTGATGAATCTAGCCCAGGTACTAGTTCAAATATTGCAGGTCCGGATCAATATCCGCAGGGGGAGAGTATTTTCGTTGAAGAAGAAGAAGAAGCTTGTGAAGTGTCCACTCCCATTCGGATTCTCAAAAGTCATCCTCCACAACAAATTATTGGAAGCTTGCATGAACAAGTTACAAGATCCAGGTTTTTTGACCCCAATTCTCATGCTCATTCTGCTTTTGTTGCTTCTTTTGAAGCCAAAGATATATCACACACACTCACTAATGAATCTTGTATTATTGCCATGCAAGAAGAGTTAGAAAATTTTGAAAGAAATAATGTTTGGAAACTTGTACCTCCACCTCAATGGGTGTTCAAAATAAACAAAGTGAGGATGGGGTTGTGGTTAGGAATAAGGCTAGGTTAGTTGCTCAAGGTTTCACACAAGTTGAAGGTCTAGATTTTGATGAAACTTTTGCTCCTGTTGCTAGATTAGAAGCCATAAGAATTTTGTTAGCTTTTGCTGCATCTAAAAATTTTAAGCTATATCAAATGGATGTTAAAAGCGCGTTTCTAAATGGCTACATAGATGAGGAGGTTTATGTCAAACAACCACCTGGTTTTGAAAATCCAAATTTTCTTAATCATGTTTACAAACTGTCCAAAGCCTTGTACGGTCTCAAACAAGCCCCTAGAGCATGGCATGATAGGTTAAAAACATTCTTACTTGAAAAGGGGTTTACCATGGGCAAGGTTGATAAAACTCTTATTGTGCTTAAGCATGGCAATGACTCATTATTCATTCAAGTGTATGTGGATGATATTATCTTTGGTTGTGCTTTTCATGATCTTGTGTCCAAGTTTTCAGCTATGATGAGTTCAGAATTTGAGATGAGTATGATGGGAGAACTCACGTACTTTTTGGGGCAGCAAATCAAGCAAACCAAGGAGGGTACCTTTGTGCATCAAACAAAGTATACAAAAGATCTCCTAAGGCGCTTCAACATCGACAAAAGAAAGCCTCTTCGGACACCAATGGGAACAGCAACAACACTTGAACTTGATGAAGATTGTGATCCCGTTGATCAAAAAGAATATAGAAGCATGATCGGATCACTTTTGTATCTCACGGCATCAAGACCGGACATACAATTCAGCGTATGTCTTTGTGCATGGTTTCAAGCCTCCCCACGTGGTTCACATCGTCAAGCCGTCAAAAGGATTCTCAGATACTTACATGGAACTCAAGAATTTGGCATTTTTCTTCCGTCTTCCTCAACCGTTACTTTGAAAGCTTTTTCCAATGCTGATTTTGGGGGTTGTTGGATTGATAGGAAAAGTACTTCTGGTGCTTGTCATTTTCTTGGTAATTCACTTGTTGCCTGGTCCTCTAGAAAACAATGTTCTGTTGCACAATCCACAGCCGAATCTGAATATGTAGCTGCTGCTAGTGCTTTCTCACAAATTCTATGGATTGTTCAAACACTTAAGGACTATGGGGTTGATCTAGATAGTGTTCCACTGTTTTGTAATAACACCTAGTGCCATTTGCATTGCTAAAAACCCCGCGCACCATTCGAGAACTAAGCACATTGACATTAGGTATCACTTTCTCCATGATAATGTCGAAAAAGGGAACATTGTGCTTCACCATGTAGATACCGAACAATAATTGGCTGACATTTTTACGAAACCTTTGGATTTCACTCGTTTTTGTTACATTCGTAGTGAAATAGGGGGTATGCATCCCCATGGCTTAAATTGAGGGAGAATTTTGAAACTTGGGAAGTCTATGTGTGAATCCGAAATTAAAATAATATGAGCATTGTATTTCATGCATATATGACTTTGTGATTCCTTTTTCATGCTGAAAGTTCTTACTACATTACTTGTGTTATACATTTTGTAGTTTTTACCATGTCTAGTAATTGGAATAATTACTTACACTAAATCTGGTCATGGTCGAACTTTCTAGCTGTTTTGAACTTGTTGTATGCTCACAAGTTCTTTTAATCATAAAGAATTAATCAAGTAATCAACTCACATGTTGAGTTTTTATGTTCAAATAAAAAAATGAGAAAACATCAAGAGAATATGCATGCATCCCACTTCTTCTTTTGAGATGGCTTATCATTGCACTTAGATATGAACTTGAAAAGAGTTGTGTATGACTAAAACCATGTCCTTAAGCTTCTGACTATCAAATGACATAGGCTTGGCTTGGTTGGTTAGAATAAGGCTGATGCTGCATATAATCTGCAAATGTCATAAGATCAAAATTTGTGCTTTAAATGATAAATAAAATGCAGCAACAAGTGTCATGCTTTCAGGTCTTGAAATAGTTTAGTTTTTTAGATCATGACTTGTTTAAATTGAAAATTACACTTGATCTCTAGCATGACTTACACTACTTTATGTATCTCATTGATGTGATAGTGTATGTTTCTTGATAGTATGATTTGGATGAGCTTTGTTTTATATGTATATGTTATAATGTGCTCATAACAAATTAAAATTTCTCTTTTGTACCTTGCTGAATACATTGTCAAAGGGGGAGAAATTGATCACACATTGCACACATTCACAAGTGTTTCGGCACGATTCTTCTCAGGGGGAGAATTTTTGGTATTTTTTGTTTTTGTTCTCATTTTATTTCTGATTTACAAAGGGGGAGATATTGTTTTCAAAACTTTTCATGTGAATAAGCCAATGTTCGGATTTTAAGTTGTGTTGCCAATGCATTCATCAAGGGGGAGATTGTGATACCTATGTGTGCTGAATACATTGGCTTTGACGATAAAAGTTTTGAATACTACGAAAACACCTTTTTAACAAGGTCCGACTCTAGGTCCGAGCTCCTGCAAGGTCCGACGATAGGTCCGACGTAAGGTCCGACTTGCTTTGTCTAGGTCTAACTTATTTTGGCTAGGTCCGACTTGTTTTTGCTACCTCCGCTGCTAGGTCCGACTAGCTTTGGTAAGTTCCGTGCTAGGTCCGACTAAGCTTTTGTAAGCTCCGGCGCTAGGTCCAACTAGCTTTAGTTAGCTCCGGTTCAAGGTCCGGTTAGCTTTGGTAAGGTTTGGAACTTGATTGCAATGGTTCTGCTTGCAATGTTTCAAACTTGCTTTACTCTTATGGAAAGTTTCCTTAGTATTATTTTACTAAGTTTTGGTGTGTTTTAGTGGTTATGGCTGATATCATTTTGCTATGGTTTACAACATGCTTATGTGAGGTGCTCACGTAAGATGTTGTAGTTTCAGAACTAACGAGAGTCAAGTCGAGGACTTGTGCTCGGAAGTATTGGTTGTTTATTCATGTGCAGGTATTGCTTGAGTTCAAGACATGGCTGGTGACGGGATCCATTGAACTAGTCTTAGGGAGAAGATGAGGTTCAACAACCAAGTTCGGGAGGAATTGTGGTTGAGTTGATCGGGAGGTTGCGGAGTATGTTTGAATCAAGAATAATGCATATGAAGGTATCTTGGACATCGTTGGAAGATGTTTGCACGTGTGCAAGGAGTGCATGGACGTGGCTACATGGTTCCATGGCGTGATGAAGAGATGTGGACGTAAAGAATTGGTCGTAAAGGTCCAACCGACTAGGTTATGGACTCAGGTTGCGGCTGAGTCGTGTTTGACTCAAATATGGAAAGATTTGAGTTGGTTATGATAGGATTTCATGTGGGACATGAAGTTGAGTTGTTTTAGAAATGCTTGGGACGTTCCTAAGGTATTTGGAAGTCTTAAGATTGATTCTATCTGCGTATAGAAGAGTCTTGAGCAGTATTGGAAAGTTACAGTTTGAATCCAAGTAGGAGTCCTAGTTTGAATTGGGTTGGCCTTAGGGCTGGTTATATAAGCAAGGGAGGCCAAGGCTCGTGGGTGCACGACTTTGGGGCTGTTCCTCTTGTGTTTTGATAAACAAAATTCATATTCTAGAGGAACTTTTGCGCCTTGTTCGTCCGACTTGTTTCAGACAAGTTTTTCTCGTCGAGTTTCTGTTGAGCACTACCTTGCTTTGGTGGTTTTATCATAACTCGAGTTTTACAGATCCAATTGATGTGATTCTTTTTGGATTGTCTTCACAACTTGATTATCTATCATCTGTGAAAATTTCACGGTCATTGAATTTGAGGTTTCTGATCCACACGAGTTTCTTTGCAGTATTCCAGAACTGTTTTTCTCGCGTAGGACAGATTGACCTTTGTTCGATCTTTTGATCGTAACTTGAGTTTCTATCAACGGATTTTCATGATTCTTATTGTGACGTCTTCGTCACTTGATTCTCTACAATCTATACTAGTTTTGTCACAGTTGAACACGTTCAGATTAGTTGCACAAACGGTTTCTTTAACAGATCGGTTTTCTGCTGAGGGATGTTTTGTTGCTTCCGCTGAAAAGTTTTTATCTACCATTCACCCCCTCTGGTAGCTTTACACGTGTACTTCGATCCTACAGTCTGTCTGCGCCAAAACCGGTGCTGATGTTAGGTTCTTCAGTAAAGCCTTGAATGCTGCTTCTTTTGCTGGACTCCAAACATATTTGGTAGCCTTCTTCAGCAGTTCAGTCATGGGCTTGGCAATCTTCGAGAAGTTCATAATGAACCTCCGATAATATCCCGCGAGTCCGAGGAAACTCCATACCTCATGGACAGACGGGGACTTCCAATTCAGCACTTGTGTAATTTTGCTCGGGTCTACAGCGATGCCCTCCGCTGAGATAATATGCCGGAGGAAAGGTACTTGCGATATCCAGAATTCACACTTGCTAAATTTCGCATATAGCTTGTGATCTTGCAGTCGTTGCAAGACTATACGCAGGTGCTTCGTGTGTTCTTCCTCCGACTTGGAATAAACCAGGATGTCGTCGATGAAGACCATGACAAACTTTTCCAGCTCTGGCATGAATACCGAGTTCATCAAGTACATGAAATGAGTTGGAGCGTTTGTGTGGCCGAAGGACATGACCAGATACTCATAAAGCCCGTACCTCGTCGAGGAAGCCGTCTTCGGAATATCCTCAGCCCGTAGCTTAATCTGATGGTACCCTGATCTTAAATCCATCTTGGAGAAGGTTTTTGCTTTGACCAACTGATCAAACAACATGTCGATCCGTGGCAACGGGTACTTGTTCATGATTGTCACAGTGTTTAGTGGACGATAGTCCACACACAGACACAACATTTCATCTTTCTTCTTCATAAATAATGCCGAACAGGCCCACGGTGAGGAGCTAGTCTAATACACCCCTTTTCCAGCAGGTCTGTCAACTGCATTTTTAATTCTGCCAATTCCTTTGGTGCCATCTTGTACGGCCTTTGGGATATTGGCATTGTTCCCGGCGCAAGTTCAATCTTGAACTCCACCTCTCTGTCGGGCAGCATACCCGGTAAATTATCCGGGAGCACGTCAGGAAACTCACGGACTACTGGGATATCTTTTAATCTGATAGTGGTGGATTGGTATACGGTTGGAAGTTTTATTTCTGGACTGTCCATAAATAATGAATGAGACTCGTGCGTCTCTGGATGCAAATGCACAACTCAAACGACGGTGTATAAAAAAGCACCGGGGCGGTTTAACCATGACATCCCTAGGATGACATTGACCTTTTGTCCCTATAAAACTATGACGGACGTGAGGTATACCCTTCCCCCTAAGCATAACGGGGCTTTTGGAACCATTACACTTGCTGAAATTTTCCCACCCGGTGAACAAATCAAATAGGAACTCTCGGTGGGTAGTATATGCAAACTGTGCTCAGCAACATATGCTTGGCTAATAAAATTATGCGTTGCACCCGAATCAAATAAGACCATGGCGGGATGTTTCTGGAGTTGGAACATATCCGCAAGGATGGGTTCTCCCTCTGACACGTCCTCTATGGCGAGTTCATGGACGTTGCCGGGCTTAGGGTTTGCGTGCCGCGAATTAATGGGATTCTGGGGCTGATTCCTCCCCGGAAACTGCGGTGCCACTCCGCTGCCTTGCTTCATGGGGTAATTGTTGGTGAAGTGCCCCTGGAGACCGCACTTGTAACATGTGTACGGTGGTTGGCTGGTGCTTGGGGGGCGAAAGACCGGCATGCGCTGCTGAGGTGCAAATGCACGCGGCATCACGCACTGCTGCTGTTGTTGCTGCAGAGGTGCTGGTAATGCCGGTCGGAACGCTGGCTGTGGATACGGCCAATATTTTTTGGGCTGCCAGCATTGACCCGATGGTGAGCGATACACCATACGATATTTTTGGGGAGGACCACCTCCCTCTCCGCTGCTCTGCGGCATGCTGCGCTTCTTCTCCTCTGTTGCGAACTCCTTGCCGGAGTCCTCCTGTACAATCGAAGCATAAATCATCTCGTTGAGGCTGCCGCGATTGAACATCGCAATCTTGTCCTTCAGGAGCAGATTTAGCCCCTGGTAAAAGAAATCCTGCCTCTTCTCCTCCATATCGCGTGATGGGAAGCATAGAGCACGAGATCACTGAACGCCCTGGCATACTCCAGTTTGTTCCTGTTGCCTTGCTGCAGGTGGAGGAATTCTTGCGTCTTCATCTTCATAAGACCTGGCGGAATGTGATAGACCCTGAAGGCCGTCTGGAATTCCACCCAGGTCAGCACTCGCTCGGTGGTTTGCGAGGCGCATAAGTTCGGCCACCAAGCGCTCGTGGACCCCATAAGTTTCTGAGTCGCGAACTGTGTCTTCCTCTGCTCACTAACTTGGAGCAGCCCAAACTTCATTTCCATCGTGCGGTGCCAGTTTTCCGCATCGATGGGCTCATCCACCAGCGAGAATACCAGGGGATGCATCGCTAGAAAATCCGAGTAGGAACTTTGCTGTCGTTCCTAACGGTTTTGATGCCTCTCAGGTCGAGACGTATTGGAAATCAGTGTTTGCAGCAACTCAGTGTGCTGCTGGTGCGAGCCCGCCATGGCCGCAACTATATCTGCCAACGTGACCGTTGGCGGTGGTGATGGCTGTGGTTACTGCTGCTGCTGTCCCGAGGAAGTTTTTGGAGGCTGTTGGGAGGCCTCTCCCCCCTGACTTGGACCCCAACCTCAGGGTTGGCACGAGTATGAGTCATTCTGAAATTCAAAACATCAACGGTCAGCACATGTCATACTCAAAATTCCATAGAAAACATTAGGTACTGCAGTGACACATGGAGAAAATTGCACAACATTCACATATATTGATAAAGCAAAAACTTTATAGAAGATAAATTATTCTTGGGACTCCAAGAAGTCGTGCTCATGTCGTCACTACATACACACATGCTACTGTTTACACGACATGTTGCTGCTACAAAAGTTATTACACACCACCCTCTGCCCTACTCGGCGATGGTAAAATCACTACTCGGAGTAGAAGTCGACCTCCTGCGGATCTTCCTCCTCCGCTGGTTCTGCCGGTGTCTCTGGGTCCATGACCTCCTCTTCGAGTTCAGGTTCCGGCATCACCGGAATACCGAGAACCACGGGTACGGCACCTACCATCGGTAGGCCCACTACCAGAGGTACAAGGTCCTGCAAAGCACGCACCTCGTCCGTGGCCTGGTTGTAGTCCATCTCCCAGTTCTGCCCTTCCTCAATCGTGTCATCACGCTCTTGAGTTATGACCTCATTTTGCTGGGTCAAAGCCTGGAGTTGTTACTGCAAAGCCGTGATGCCGACACGGCTTTTCGTCCCCGCCTTCTTCAGACGACGCAACTGATTATGCTGGTCATTCAGTCGCTTAATCGTCGAAAGAAGCACATTCTGGAGTGCGTTGTGATCGCTCTCGTAATGATCATGGTGGCTGGTGATCTCCTTGAGCTCCACGACAAGTCGAGCCGTATGGACAGCTTGGCAGTCCATCACGTTCTTCCCTGCCGTCAACTGGAGGCTGAGGTTCGGCTCCGCTGCATTGTACCTTGGACAACTCGGATCAGTTGCCGCAAAGTACCGCTTCCACCAAACGTGGTTAGATCGCACCTCCACCGGGACAAGCACGTAAGGAGTGCCCTCAATAGCTCTCACTGTAGTTGGCAGAAGTGCGACATGGTGTCGCGAGCTGCCACTTGCCACATGTCTTCCGGGTGTCTCCCTTTCACCGTGACGGTGAACGGTGCCTAACTCGTGGCGTGGGTCCTGCTGGAACATCGATATGGACATCCATGTGTTGTTCCCCTCCTTGCCTTCTTACTTGGCAAGGAACCGCGGCATCTCCACATATCCGAAATATTGAAGCATTAACCTCAATAAATCCGAGTACCCGCTGCGTTGAGAACAATGGGATACCACCCATCCGTTCTCCAATTGTTTATCCTCTGCCATATGTAGAAACATATTTGAAAAATGTAAAATATTACTTTCAACAGTAAATCAGTGAGTTATAACATAAAATATATCATTGAACTCATAAAACATGGAAATATAAATCAAACTTAGAACAAATTTGATTTCTGGTCTGCTATCCAAAATGACAGTACTTACCAGTTTCCCTTCTACGCAGATTTAGACCATGTTAAGGGCAAAATCAGTTCTGGAATCAAACATCAATGTTAAATCTAACTTAAATAGCTTTCCAAAATGTATTTGCATGCCCTCATATCTGTCCTGGTTCAAAAGTTATGAGATGTCAAATTTGACAGAATTTTTGGACAAAATTGGCAGCACCTCGCTGCTTGAGGTACTGGTTTGATCCAAGAATTCCAATTAATTCTGCCACGAATTTGACAAAACTTTCTGTTACAAAGTCGTAACATATCTCATGTACTTTTCATAACAGTATCATTTGGTATTTTTGGATTTTTATGCAGGAAGTTGTGCTCATTTTACAGAGAGTAACAGAGAGTATTTGCTCTGCCCTGTTTTGAGGACAGTTTCAACTCTACTGACCTTTTCGACCAGTTAAGGGATGAAACACCTCTGTACATCAGTATAAAAGTTATAGAAATCTTCCAAAGCTTTCCAGAAATGTATTATAAAACCCCAACACCGAAAGAACTCGACCTCTACCCTCGTATAACTTCAGCATTATTTCAGCCGAAAACAGAGGACTCTGTTCCTAGTCTTATATAAGTTGAAACTTGCTTAATTTCGAAATACTGATCAAAGGAAGGAGTTAATTCAAAGTTTTAGTGCTCTGGATAAAAATTATCAACTTTTACAATGAAGTTATTCATTTTGTGGAGTGTGACGTCGAAGCGTCACCACAAACATGCTGGTATTGCGTTCCTCACCAAGAAAACCTATACCGGACTTAGCCAGCTTCGTTAATTCAGTAGCACTAAACGCATCACGCACACGTGTTCTACTCGCCTACTGATTTATGGTTAGACTACATGCAATAAAAAAACACAATCATCGGGCTCAGATGCAAACTGAACCCGGGCCCAATACAGTTCCATACACCCGTCCGTTGTCACTCGCACGGGTGTTCTTAAGCCAAACACGCCTTGAGCTACGTGTTCACGTTACCAACCACGTGACAGGGTCTCCACCTACTTGGCTGTAGCACGCCGGGGACTGGCGTTGCCCGAATATCCCAAATGACATGAAGAGTCGTAGAGGATACTAAAGCTGGCCGGGTTACCTGCCACCCGTGAGGCTCCACCCTTAAGCTTGTGCTTACTGGTGGACAGCGCTTACATGCACCCCCAAGACATAAAGAGTCCCGAGATGCATGATTTTCCGACATAGCAAATAGGTTAGTGTTGCCACTTTCTATACACTAATAACATCCTTATATGGGCTAATAACTCGTTCCTCACCGAGTTTTTGAAAATCTAATATTTTCAAGTGCGTTAAACCTCAACGATGCTCTGATGCCTCGCTGCCAGGATCCGATGGTCTCAACAATCCAGGATCTCGCTGAGGGGTGCTGCGATGGACAGCACCGGATAACACAAATAAAACGCGATAAGCAGAAGCTAAATTTTATTACATAAACTGTTTAGAAACATAATTTACATCAAGTATTGTTTATAGTCTACACTCGTGGCATAGACTAAGCAAAAAGAGTTCACGTTCAGCCCGTGAACGTGTTTTCACTAGCACACACACCACACTAACACGGCGGCGTGCACGACTCCGACTCAATGGTGTTTCCGTCTTGGGGGTCCGTCTGCTCCTGGGGAGCCTCCTCCTCATAGAACCCTGCAAACTCTTTAAGCACAAGCAGTGAGCATGATGGCTCAGCAAGACGGACCCGTCTCACCTAACATGTAACTCTATATGCAGGAATTGAAGTGTACAATAGGGAATTCTTTGCATAAGGACTCGCCTAAGTACTTGATCCTTACTTTCATGTTTTAGCCTCATATTATTGGAAAACCTTGTGCTAAGTCACATAAGAAGTCCGCAATCAAACAAGAAACGCATTCCTCTTATGGAACTTGCCTAAGGTTGAAAATAACTTTGATTTGCTCTAAACTAAAGAATGCCATTAACAATCAACGTAAAGCTTTCAACAAGCAACATTTTATCATGAAAACTAGCCTGTTCTTTCTACACCATGGTACAGTGAACAAGTGGTACTCACCGACCGCGAGGGACGGCGATTATAATAGATTTACACCTGCAGGGTTACCCGAATAACCCGTCACGTACGCCCGTACTCGATGTTGCCTACAGCAACCATCACGGGCGTCGTATGTAACCACCTTTCATCCGTTAGCCAAGTGTTGAACCGGTCCTATTGTCCTGAGCAGGAGGTCTCTAGGCGGAGCATCCTCGGTGCCCACTAGCCGATTTATACCTCGCTGCTCTCAACCTTGACACGACCCCACGGCCTCGTCGAGCCAGGATCACGCTGAGGGTTGCTGCGTTGCACAGCACCTGATAACGCACATCAAAGATACAAAGCAGAAGCAAAGTTTTATTACGTAAACCAGTTTATGAACATTTTTACAACAAAATAGTTCAGTCTACACTCACGGGCATAGACTGCCCATCGAGTTCACGTTCATCCCGTGAACGTGTCCCTGCTAGCACGCACACACACACACTAACACGGTGGCATGCATGACTCCACCTAGACGGGGTTTCCCTCTTGGTGTTCCGTCTCCTCCTCGGGAGTCCCTTCCTCATAAACCCCTGCAAAATCTTAAAAAACAAGCAGTGAACATGATGGCTCACCAAGTCTGACCCGTCTCTCCTATACATGAAACTTCTAGCATGAAGGGTTTCAGGGTAGATGAGGTAAATAAGTTGCAAAGGACTCGCCTAATTATTTGAACCTTACTTTCAAGTTTTAGCAGCAGGTTGTGGAGAACCTCACGCTAAGTGACATGAGAGAGCCGCAATCAAACAAGAAATGCATTTCTCTTATGTACTTTGCCCAAGGTCGAAAAAAACTTTAATTAGCTCTCAACTACAGCGAGTCATTAACAATCAAGGTATAGCTTTCAATTAGCAACTTTTACATGACTCTACCCTGTTCTTTCTACGTCACGGTACAGTGAACAAGTGGTACTCACTGACCACGAGGGATGGCGATTATAATCGATTGACACCTGCAGGGTTACCCGAATAACCCGTCACGTACGCCTGGACTCGATGTTGCCTACAACAACCATCACGGACATCGTACGCAACCACCTTTCACCCGTCAGCAAAATGTTGAACCGGTCCTATCGTCCCAAGCAAAAGGTCTCTGCGCGTGCATCCGCAGTGTCGCCAGCCGATTTACACCTCAAGTTCTCAACCTACCCTCTGGACGACAAGCAATGCCTCAACACCCAGCTACCCGAGTTATATCGGTTTCCCGGTTCCCATATATCCGCTAGGTCTTCAGTACTGTTCTAGCTTGTTCAACAGGCCCGCACACGGCTCGGTCCTCAATCGACACAAAAGTAGCTATGGCACCCAGGCGCCAACGTCCTGCTGCCCTTACTCTCCGCTCGGTCTCATTTCTTTTGCCATTTTCATTTGCTACCTTTACCCGAGTAGTGTGCCTCTAGCCTATTCTCACGAGTAGTTCCAACTACTCGACTTGTACCAAGTTCTACACTATCTTAGCATTGCAGTAGCTAATTGAGGTTTACAAACCTAAGCCCCACAAGGGTTTTCTTGGCTATGCATTTGGGTTTTCAAACAAGACTCTAATGCAAAGATTAAAGTGGGTGCTCAAAGTAAGTTCTCAAAACAATAAAATTTGTAAAAATGGTTAATGCAAACCGGAGCTTGCCTTACTGCTCTTGGTCGTAGGCTAGATGATCCTCTGGAGTGATGAAGTCTAAGACTTTGGGACCCTCCTCAACCTTAACGACTACATGAGATAATATATATATGTATTAATTTAAATGCATTTGAATTGAGGTTGAATTTGTGAAGACTATAAGTATTGCTATACAGGCCCAATGACTCTGAAATTTTTACTGTGGTTTGTATACAACTTAAACAGAGACTTGGCCAAGTTTCATTTGCAGCAAAGCTCATTTAAGCTCTCCACAAATAATTATGTACTTGGCCTTAATTGGAGCCCCTAGGGTGTTCTAGGGATTTTCAAGGAGCAAGCCATGACTTTCTAGAAACTAGATTTTCAGAGGATTCTAATGGAGTTGGTTTCACTTAATTTGAAGGTTCCCAGCTAAAGATATAAGCTAAACAATCTCAGGGAAAATCTGAAAATGTTTCTGGACATTTCCCATTTTCTCTGGAACAGTTTTATTAATCACACCATTAGGTGGATCAAATTAGCTCAAATAGATCTGAAATTTATATGGTACCTCAGGGATATTTTTTTGAACATCCTGGACAAATTTCAGAATTTTCCTCCAAAGGGTTCTGCAGTTAAAATTCTAAACAGTTTAAAATTTGAAGAATTAATTCTGGAGAAATGAAGATTTTCATAAAGTGAAACTTGATTTGTTGGAAAGTAACCAGGGAGCTGAATCCAACAAAATTTGGTTCACTCAATTTGGAGTTTTCTAGACAAAGTTATGTTCTTCTAAAGTTTGGGGAAAATCTGGGATTTGAATAAATCGTGGAAATGTGAAAATCTGCCTGTGGGTCCAAGGAAACACGTGTCGTGTGCAGAACTGACGACACACGGGCCACAGGTTAAATTCCCACGCTGTCACAGCTGATCCGCGCCCACAGAAGATCCAATCACCCGGTTTCCTACCACTGACAGCGGGCCCGGCCCCAGTCGTCGTCTACCTCGCGCCTCCCGCGCGGTAGCGCCGCCGAGGTCGCCGGAGCACCACCGAACTTGATCGTCCGGTCAGCTCCCGTGCGCTAACTCGCCGCCAGCCCCTAATTTTGTGCGCTGAACACGTTGGTAGGGTTTCCCCACCTCAACGTCGGCTCTAACCGAGCTCGCGACGGTGCGGCGGCTCGGGAAGAGTTCGGCGACGTCGCTCCGACATGCTAGCCTGCCAAAAGATCAGTGGAGTGGCTCTACAGAACCAGTGGTGGCTCGGGAAGCTCGGCATGGTGGTGGACAGGCCCAGGAATAGCTCCAAGGTGGGTCTCACCATGCGCCCGATGCTTCCCGCTAAAGCCGCCGTCGGAAAACATGGAAATACGCCATGCACAGGGGTTTTCATGCTATTTTTTGTGAAGCTACACTACAAGAAACGTCGCACCTTACGACGGCCACTCTTATTTATGACGGCTAGCCGTCGTAAGTAAACAAACTTACGACGGTCGCTATGGACCGTCATAAGTAAACTAACTTATGACGGCTACCGGCCCATGGCCGTCGTAAGTTAATGGACCATCGTAAGATAACGGTAACTTACGACGGCCGAAACCCTAAGCCGTCCTAAGTTACGCCACCATCGTAAAATAAGCATAACTTACGACGGCCGTAATCTAAGCCGTCGTAAGTTACGTGACCGTCGTAAGTAGATGGTTTTAATCTAAGCCCCGGCCCGGGCTCGGGCTAATTAGCCCGAGCCCGAGCACCGCAGTGCCGCCCGCCGCCGCCGCTGATTCGCTGCCACCGCCGAGCCACCGCCGCCGCCTAGCTGCCGCTGAGCGCCGCCGCTGCACCGCCCGGCACCGCCCCTGAGCCGGCCGGCGCCATTGAGTCTAGTTCCTGTGTGTGAAGTTTCATGGAATCTAAACGAGAACCAAACGGGAATTTTAATGTTCCTTACCCGAAGGTGACTTTGCACCGGCCGGAAGCAAACTGCAAAATTCACCATTGACGCTCAACCTTTCAGCTCAAGCTTCGGAGATGAGCTGTAGGAATTCGAAGTCCTGGCGCGTCCAGAGGTGGCCCTGCTCGTCCGTGACAAGCCCTGGGTGGTGCTGCCCACGAGAGCCGTCCGTGGCGGTTCCTTTCGGCCGCCGCGGAAACTCGGTTTTCTCGGGTTGTGGAGGCTGATCTCACGAGTAAATGGTGCAAGGAGGTCGTGGGGAGTACCTTGGTGCCGTTTTGCTGCTCTGCTGGGGTTTGCACTCGAGCTTCCGGTGTGGCCCAGCGATCGACAGCACAGCGGCAACCCTGGTCGGTTTCTTGTATGAGGGAGCAGAGAGCGAGGGAACATGGGATATCAGTGAAGAAGATCACCTTTGGCAGCTAGTGGACTGATAAGGGCCGGTCGCACACCGAACAGCAGGAGCTGGCACCGATCTCCCGTCGGGAACCAGTCGGCCGGCGCGCTGGCGCTCTCCCGTGCGAAGGCAGACTCGAGCAGAGGCGGTTCTTCGGTTTAGAGTGGCTGACAGCGGGGTCCCACTTCACATTTTAACCTCCAAACTTTAATTTTCCTACTGCTCTAAACAGTAGAGACCCAAATAACCTTGGTGATTTGATTAAATTTCCAAATGGCTACTGGACTTTGAATAATTCAAAATGGAATCTGATTTGATCAAATTTTCAGCAAAGGTTTACTTAAAATTCAAATTTGATTTGAATTTAGCCAAATATCCCATGTCAAGATTAACTCTAAATGGAGTGAAAATTGGTGGGTAAGCTCACAAAAATGTGCTGAGTATGAATATGCATCCCACTTTTGAATTCAAGGGATAAAAGTAGTTTGAATTTGAATTTGAGTTCAAACTAGCATTTTTCTAGTTATACCCAAAAATAACTCAAAAAGGTTTTGGATTTGGGTGAATTTTGGCATGAGCAATCCTATCAAGGAGTAGGAGTTTTCCATATGCTCAGCCCTTATATGATGCATGTGGAAAATGCCACTTTTGCATTTTGTGAGTTTATTCTCTAATGACCATGTTGATGGTGTTTACTTGCTCTTCAAAGGTTTTCATAAGTTTTCCTCAAATGAGGTGGGTGTGGTGTGATGAACACTTTGGATGTGTGCAAAAACTCAGGCCCTTAAAAACCTACCCTCTGGACGACAAGCAATGCCTCAACATATCGCTACCCGAATTACATCAGTTTCCCGGTTCCCATATAGCCGGTAGGTCTTCGGTACTTTTCTAGCTTGTTCAACAGGCCCGCACATGCCTCGGTCCTCAATCGACACAAGCAGAGCTATGGTACCCAGGCCACAAAGTCCTGCTGTCCTTACTCTACGCTCGGTCTCATTTTTATGCCATGTGATTCATTGTCTATCTCTCTAACTGAGTGGTGTGCCTCTAGCCTATTCTCGCGAGTAGATCCAACTACTCGACTTGTACCGAATCCTATACCATTTAGCATTGCAGTGGTTACTCAAAGTTTGAATCCTAAGCCAAAACCCTGGTTCTCTTAGCTATGCATTTGGGTTTCCAATCAAGAAACTAATGCACATTTGTAGGAAAGGCATAAAGTAGGTGATCAAAACATAAGACTTTATAAAAGGGTCAGTGCAAACTGGAGCTTGCCTTGCTGCTGGTCGTTGGCTAAATGTTCTTCCAGAGTAATAAAGTCCAGAACCTCCGGGTGTTCTTTGATCTTAGTGACAACACGAAATGAAAATATGATGCATGTCAAATTTAAATGCATTTGAGTTTAATTGAGATTGTGAAGACTATAAGTATAGCTAGAAAGCCCCTTTTACTATGAAATTTTTACTGTGGTTTGGATACAACCTAAAAAGGGACTTGGCCAAATTTCAGTTGAGGCAAAGTTCATTTGAGCCCCGCACAAATAAATGTGTATTTGACCATATTTGGAGTTCTTATGGCTTTCTAGGGATTTTCATGGAGCAAGCCATGACTCTTTGGAAGCTAGAGTTTCATAGGGTTCTAATGGAATTGGTTTCATCTAATTTGGAGAATCCTAGAAAAACATATGAGCTAAACAAGTTCAGGGAAATTCTGAAAAATGCTTCTGGGCATTTTTCTTTTGCTCTGAACCAGTTTCCTTAATCACACCATTAGGTGCACTAAATGAGCTTGGTGGATCTGAAATTTTTATGGTGAGTCAGGGATATTACAAGGAACATCATGGAGAAATTTCAGAATTTTCCATCAAAGGAATCTCTAGTTAAAATTCTCAACAGTTTAAATTTTGGAGAATTAATTCTGGAGAATTAAAGGGTTTCATGGAGTGAAACTTGTTTTGCTGGAAAGTAATCAGAGAGCTGAATCCAAAAAAATTTGGTTCACTTGATTTGGACACACCTAGCCAAAGTTATGGGCTTCTAAAGTTTTGGAGGGAAAACTGAAAAAGAAAACACGAAATGTTTAAATGGCTGACACTGGGCCCCACCCTGACAGTGTCATCTTCAACCTCTCGCCGGCGCTTGAATGCACGCCGTATGGTGGTACTGTCACGGTGCGTTCTCGGCCTACAGTGGATGAATTTCGATGCAGTTTCTTCCTACATGTTCCTCGAAGCATGGCGCACACGCCGGGCAACTTCTTGCACCTTGGCATCACCGGAAAAGTGATCAGCGATGGCGTCAGCGGAGTTGAGCTCGGGTCCGATGGTGATAACTCAGCTCGGCAGCTAACACGACCAACCAAGGGATCACAAAGCACCACTAGGGCACAGGGAAACTAGCCCTGCCCTCCTCTTGGCCGGAGATCGCAGGGAAGGTGGACTTCACCGGTGACCCGAGCCGTTTTCACCAACCATGGCGAAAACTCGGTGCTACGCTCACCGGATGAACTATCCGTGCTAATATTTGACCTAGGTGATCGATAGGTGTTACTATAGCTCTAGCTAGACTAGCTAATCGGATAATCAAGCCTTCGGAATGAATTTCCCGATTTGGTCCTAGCTGTTCTATACGGCGGCTGAAGCGAAAATTGAAATCCCGGCTCACCGGCATTGAGAGAGCATAACTGGGTCTAGGAGAAGGAACTATGGTGTTTGGCTAACCTCTGCGATCGGTTGTTCGAGCTTGAACGGAAGTGGTTCTGCCGGGCGATGGAAACTTCCGCCGGTGACTTTGTTCTGTCCTGTGGTAGATGATCGCCAGGTACAGCTCAAAGGAAGTCGTGAATCAGCTCGGGGCTGCGTCGAGAACGTCGAGCGTTGGTCGGCGATCCCGTTTGCGGCCTAAGCTTGGTGTGAAAGTGTCGGGTTTGGCCAGTCGACGGCGAGGGTGGGAGCTCGGACGAGCGGCGGTGCGTAGCTTCGTTTCTGTGCGGTTGTGCGATGAGTAATGAGTGAAACGACTTGGTAGCATCCCAGGCGTGATGATAAGGGTGCTGGGGGCGATGTAGGTCGGTCGGGATCTGGAAGCAGCTGCTGGCAAGTCTCCAGTGCCGTGGCGCTCCCGCAACCGCGCGCAAGAAACCGAGCAACACTCGGTGGAGTCGGTTTGAGCTCTTGTGTGGCTGACAATGGCCCCAATTTTTGCATTTTGTCCTTACAAATTCAATTTTTACACTGTTGCAACTTTGTGAGACCAATCTGCCCTCTAGAATTTGATCAACCAAAAATTTGAGATTTGGTTGTGAAGTAATCAAATTGCAGAAGTGGTTTGGTTGAATTTGCAGCAATTGTGAAGTTTGAAATTCAAATTCAGTTTGAGTTTGCTCAAAATAGCTCATGTCAAGTTCAACTCCAAATCGAGTAAAAATTGGTGTGTGAGCTCATAAAAATGTGCTGGGTATGAATATGAATCCCTCTTTTGAATTCATGTGATGAAACGTGTTTGAATTTGAATTTAAATTCAAACTAACCTTTTAATGATTGTATCCAAAAGTACCTCAAAAAGGTTTGGATTTGTGTGAAAATTGGCATGGACATTCCTAACAAAGTTTAGGAGTTGATGATGTGCTCAGCCCCTATATGATGCATGTGGAAAATACCAGTTTTGCATTTTGTGAGTTCATCTTCTAATTACCTATTGATGGTGGTTACTTGCTCTTCAAATATGTTCATAAGTTTACCACAATGGAGCTGAGGTGTGTGGGTTGATGAACACTTTTAGCAAGTGAAAACTTGGGCCCTTACAATAGTGGTAGCTCTCTAGGATCATAGACAAGCCCCACATACCAACACTAGTCTTTTCTGCGCACTTTGTCCTCACTCTTGCACACCCGGGAAGACTTCCTGATCGGTCACCCATCCCCAAATTTCTCCGGGCCAAGCACGCTTATCCCCAGAGTCCATTGCAGGTGAGCTTCCAGAAAAGAATGATAGGAGTACTCTATCAATCCTATTAAGGCGGGACCCAGGATGTCACCCCCCTTAGAAGACCGACATCCTCGTCGCTCAACGCCAAGACAGGAACCTACCCTCTTAGCCATGTCCGTACATTTAGTACTGGCATACGGCATACCGTATGTCCTGTTAGCAGCATACATACCATACCGTGTCCCTCACAGAGGACCCACGCGTCATGTGTATGTACCCACGTCCCTGACCTGCACGCTACCATATCCTTCTCACTGACCCATACACACCCGTAAAAGTGCGAGGGTCGGCTCTAATACCATTTGTTGCAGCTCTCTAGGATCATAGACTAGCCCCACATACCAACACTAGTCTCTTCTCCACACTTTGTCCTCACTCGTGCGCACCCGGGAAGACTTCCCGATCGGTCACCCATCCCCAAATTTTTCAGGGCTAAGCACGCTTAACCCCGGAGTCCTTTGTAGGTGAGCTTCCGGAAAAGAAGGTATACCATGATCTCTATCAATCCTATTAAGACAAGAGCCAGGATGTTACACCGCTACGCTAAGGATAGAACTTACGGAGGTAATCTATGTTCCATGGATTGGGTAGAGGTACCCTATCCTACGTGGCCAGGCGGAAACACCTGGGGTGGAATACTTGTGTCACTCGGAAGGGACCCTCCCAGCTAGGGGAGAGTTTTGCGCCCCATCTCGAGAAAGTATTCGCCGAAGCACCAGGTCGCTTACCTCGAGCTGTCTACTCTGCACAAACAGCTGCTGATAACGCCGGAGCACCTGACAGTACCGTGCGTTTCGAGCAAATGATTGCCACTTTCGCTCATCGAAAAGGTCAATATCTTCAAGCCAGAGCGGGTCCTGGATGGCTTCGTCGTACGCTTTGACACGGGATGAGCCCATGGTGATGTCCGTGGGAGGACGGCCTCAGCCCCATACACCAGGAAAAAAGGTGTTTCCCCTCTCGCGCAATTGAGCGACGTCCGGCTAGCCCACAGTGCACACAGAAGCCCTTCTACCAAATTGGCATAATGCTTCCTCACACGTGGAGCGCCTTGCACCGCTCGTCATCGGTGCTAGAGTTGGAGTCGGAGTGGCCGTAGACGGCCTTCAACACTCGCTTGGCGTCTTTATCCTCCTGCTCGGTTCCGGCCTTGGGCCCAGCCTTTTGTTTGCCATCCTGCTGGCAGGAGGGCGCACTGTCTTGGCGCGGCAGCAGCTGTTCCAGCTCACGGAAACGTTCCGTGAGGTTCTTGATCTCACGGCACTCACTGCCGCTGTCGCGGCTGGAGTTGTGCACCGAGCACCATTGACCGTCGTCGCTTGTCGGCGTGTGTCACACCCGGTTTTCCATAAGGAACACCCGAGCGTATTATCACATGTATGCCAGGATCAGTTGATTCATACATGTGCCGACAAGAGTGTAATATCATTATATTACAAGCCAAGTTCAACGTACAACATAATATTACATCATAGTACATGAAATAATAACTAAGAGTATGTTTACACTATAACACAACAGCGGAAGACTACAACGTGGTGCTCCAGTTCCACAGGCGTTGCCCGGGGGTTACGCCAACCTAGAACAACTCCTCGGGACCGAAGTCCTCATCAAAGTCTACATCTTCATTTGCACCTGAGCCAACATACGACAACCAACAAAAGCAAGTTTGAGTACCAAAGGTACTCAGCAAGTGTAGGAAAAAATGTTATGAAGGCCAATAGCAAGGGAAGGCTAACATGGTTAAGCACTATGCATTAATCCTAGCCTTAGCTTTAATTAGCAACCTATCTTACTAAATGATAATCCCACCATCATCATAATTAAGTCATGAATGTTAGGTTACACCACCCAACAACCTCTTATGACTCACATCCATGTTTCTCTAATCATGGACAAGTCCAAGCAGCTCTTGACCGTGAGCACGGCTGTCATGACAGTTTGGTTCTCTGCAGAGATTGTACCACTTTACCCACAAGTAGTGATTTCATCCCCTGTTGCCAGGTGGACTAAGAAACCTCCCTGATATCCGTGGTTGCAAGCCACATTACACACTTCCTTTGGTGTGCGATCAGGAGATCACTACATGGCCTTTACAAAGGTCTACCGGCAAGTACAAGCCCACTGAGGTTTCACCGCTGTAGTTCCTGGGAGTAACCCTCCCCTACAGAAGCCCCCTCTTGAGCCTTGCAGTTACCAGGGCAGTCAAAAATGGACCCCATTCCCCGCACCATCCAAACACTCATACTATACCGGCAAACTCCTAATTAATTGGCCAAGCTGCCCCATCTCAGTCTTGTGGTGGCACTGTAAAGCCGGGTTAACTGTTCCATGAACCGGTCCTTAGAATCTAAGACAGGCACTAACTCATTCCCGAGTCTCGTGCACGAAGCACCAACCAAAACAACCAGCCTGTCTAGATTCCTAATACCATAACACACTCTTGTGTCTTTCATATAATTCCTCAAGACGAGTAACATCAATGTTTCATTTCTTCTCTAAGTTCTAAATATGCATGGCTACGCATATAAAATGATAATCATCAAATATCAACTAAGTCCCTCCATGGTTCAACAAGGAATGATAAAGGAATATAACTAGGAAAACAACCTAAATTAGGTTTCATATTAATGACATCATGCAAGCATTCTAACTAAACACCCTAGAATAGGAACAAAGTGGTCAAGGAACACTTGCCTTTAATTTGCTGCCCAGAATTCTCGAAATTTTGTTCTTGAAGATTGAAAACTGGTTTTGAGGCTGCTTTTTAATCTAATAATTCCAAGAGGGACGCATCATCCCGGCCGTGATCGACAAATGCACGCGGTGTCACTTGGTGGCGGCGACACCTTTCTCGACGGACAAACACAAACATATTGAAAAACTGACCAATTATAAACTTTTCTATCAAATTCGTAAACGGGAAATACTAGAAACCCACCTAGGGTAGTTTTATTGATCCGAAAAGGCCGGAAGTACGTCGACTGTGGCGAAGAATGACAGTGGTCGCCAGTCATTGTCGTTGGTTTGTTAGGACAAAGGATCCTTGTGGTGATTCTTGTCCGAGACCAGTGAGAAGTGGGTGTGCATGAGAGAGGAAAATTTGGGGTCCCTCAAGAGTTTAAATAGGAGAGGAAGAGGCAACACTTGGGCGGGCGAACGGGCGCACGCCGTGGAGCGCGCACACGCGAGGGGCACGAGCGAGCGGGCGTGAGCGGTTTCTTGTTTCTTTATTCACGTGGGGTCTGACAAACTACCCCCCTTAAATGGAATCTCGCCCCGAGATTAAGAAGGTTCAGCATTTTGAAAATTTTGTTGAGAAAAATGGTTTCATCAATACGTGTAAAAAAAGATGTAATCCAAAATTCGTATGACGAGGACAAGATGGTTAAGATCAAACTAGTTGTCCTGCAATGACGGTTAGGTGTCAAACAACGGTTTCGATATGGACAAGGAAATATAGACTTAATAACATAGGATACACACTACATAGAAGCGCGCATATATCATCATGGCCTTGTGGCGATCTTCAGAGCCTCCGAGCTTCCTTCCGGTTAATTATTGGATCTTCATCTTCATGTGTGAGAGCCTTCCATATCAACTTTTTTTCTTACGTTGTCGTCATCGGTGATAACCTATCGTATCGATCATTTAATCGTGCTTAAAATTAAGTGCTAAAATGCGATAGGCTACCCCCCTTAAAAAATGCACTAGGTTGCAATATATCAAAATACATTTTTTTAACTCGTTATGACAAGGCAGTGATTTCACTCGCTAATCAAAATGGGACCTAAACGAGTGGTGAAAAAAATTTCTTCAAAGGTCTCCTTCTCTTTTTAAGTTGTCTTTATACGTTAATCTCTAAAAAATAAAAAAAATGTTGATTTGAAAAATAACAAAGTAAAAAAAATTATGGGAAGCTAGATGAGGTTGGACAAAAAAATATATATCAACTAGTAAACAACAAAATTTTTTTAAAAATATTTTTTATTAAAATAGTAAAATAATTATTACGTCCATTTCTAACTAGGTTTGCGTCCTACGGGCAACCTTGGCTCTGATACCACTTTGTCACACCCGGTTTTCCATAAGGAACACCCGAGCGTATTATCACATGTATGCCAGGATCAGTTGATTCATACATGTGCCGACAAGAGTGTAATATCATTATATTACAAGTCAAGTTCAACGTACAACATAATATTACATCATAGTACATGAAATAATAACTAAGAGTATGTTTACACTATAACACAACAGCGGAAGACTACAACGTGGTGCTCCAGTTCCACAGGCGTTGCCCGGGGGTTACGCCAACCTAGAACAACTCCTCGGGATCGAAGTCCTCATCAAAGTCTACATATTCATTTGCACCTGAGCCAACATACGACATCCAACAAAAGCAAGTTTGAGTACCAAAGGTACTCAGCAAGTGTAGGAAAGAATGTTATGAAGGCCAATAGCAAGGGAAGGCTAACATGGTTAAGCACTATGCATTAATCCTAGCCTTAGCTTTAATTAGCAACCTATCTTACTAAATGATAATCCCACCATCATCATAATTAAGTCATGAATGTTAGGTTACACCACCCAACAACCTCTTATGACTCACATCCATGTTTCTCTAATCATGGACAAGTCCAAGCCGCTCTTGACCGTGAGCACGGCTGTCATGACAGTTTGGTTCTCTACAGAGATTGTACCACTTTACCCACAAGTAGTGATTTCATCCCCTGTTGCCAGGTGGACTAAGAAACCTCCCTGATATCCGTGGTTGCAAGCCACATTACACACTTCCTTTGGTGTGCGATCAGGAGATCACTACATGGCCTTTACAAAGGGTCTACCGGCAAGTACAAGCCCACTGAGATTTCACCGCTATAATTCCAGGGAGTAACCCTCCCCTACAGAAGCCCCCTCTTGAGCCTTGCAGTTCCCAGGGCAGTCAAAAATGGACCCCCATTCCCCGCACCACCCAAACACTCATACTATACCGGCAAACTCCTAATTAATTGGCCAAGCTGCCCCATCTCAGTCTTGTGGTGGCACTGTAAAGCCGGGTTAACTGTTCCATGAACCGGTCCTTAGAATCTAAGACAGGCACTAACTCATTCCCGAGTCTCGTGCACGAAGCACCAACCAAAACAACCAGCCTGTCTAGATTCCTAATACCATGACACACTCTTGTGTCTTTCATATAATTCCACAAGACGAGTAACATCAATGTTTCATTTCTTCTCTAAGTTCTAAATATGCATGGCTAAGCATATAAAATGATAATCATCAAATATCAACTAAGTCCCTCCATGGTTCAACAAGGAATGATAAAGGAATATAACTAGGAAAACAAACTAAATTAGGTTTCATATTAATGACATCATGCAAGCATTCTAACTAAACACCCTAGAATAGGAACAAAGTGGTCAAGGAACACTTGCCTTTAATTTGCTGCCCAGAATTCTCGAAATTTTGTTCTTGAAGATTGAAAACTGGTTTTGAGGCTGCTTTTTAATCTAATAATTCCAAGAGGGACGCATCATCCCGGCCGTGATCGACAAATGCACGCGGTGTCACTTGGTGGCGGTGACACCTTTCTCGACGGACAAACACAAACATATTGAAAAACTCACCAATTCTAAACTTTTCTATCAAATTCGTAAACGGGAAATACTAGAAACCCACCTAGGGTAGTTTTATTGATCCGAAAAGGCCGGAAGTACGTCGACTGTGGCGAAGAATGACAGTGGTCGTCGGTCATTGTCGTTGGTTTGTTAGGACTACGGATCCTTGTGGCGATTCTTGTCCGAGACCAGTGAGAAGTGGGTGTGCATGAGAGAGGAAAATTTAGGGTCCCTCAAGAGTTTAAATAGGAGAGGAAGAGGCAACACTTGGGCGGGCGAACGGGCGCACGCCGTGGAGCGCGCACGCGCGAGGGGCGCGAGCGAGCGGGCGTGAGGGGTTTCTTGTTTCTTTATTCACGTGGGGTCTGACAGCGTGTAGGGTGCACCCCCACCAGCTGCTGCAGCGGTGATGGTGGGTGCCCCGGCCAGAGGCTTGTCCTTGCCTCCGACCTTCATTTTCTTCTTGCCGCTGCCCTGAGCAGCGGCCTCACCGGCACTCCCCACCACAGGGGCAGGTCGTGAGCGCCAATCTTGGCCCTCCGTCGCCCTGGCTCACTTGTCCGGCAGGCTGTAGAGCTCGGTGACGTCTTGCACATCGTGCGTGGCTAACTTCTACAGAATCTTCTTGTCGTGAACGCCCTGCCGGATGGCGATGATGACAGAGGCGTCAGAGATGCATGGGATGGTGTTCCTTACCTGGGAGAACTGCTGGATAAAGGGTTGCAGCGACTCCCCCTCGCGCTGGCGCACGGCGTGGAGGTCGAGCTCGCTGCTGGGACACGTGTAGGAACTCCCGAAGTTAGTTGTGCTCCATCACAACTCTTCTTATGACGAGATGGAGCCTGTGGGATGGTTCATGAGCTATGATCGGGCAGTGCCAGTAAGGGCCACCGGGAAGTAGTTGGCCATGACGGCCTCATTTCCTCCTGCAGCTAGGATGGAGGTGGAGTAGATCTGCATGAACTCGGCGGGGTTGACAGTCCTGTCGTATTTATCCTGCAAGTGAGGCTGGAACTTGGGTGTCCAGACCACCATGCAAAGGTGTGGGTTGAGAGCCATGCAGCCCCCGCCTGCTACTGGAGAGGCAGGGGTCTGCAGGGAGCCTCCCGCTGGCATGGCGCTTGGGGAGCTGTACTCTCCTTCGAGGTTGCGGCGCCTCTCGTGGCGTCGCTCGATGGTAACTCGACAATCTTTGCTCACGCGGCGGCGGTCCAGCTCGACCCTGAGGATGGCTGTGGCCTGCCTGGCCGTAGTCGCTGTGCGTGTGGCAGCGGTCTTGCGGGCCACCTTCGGTGTATGCGACTGGGCCTGCGAGGGCTTGGCCCGCTGCCTTCTTTAGGCGGGCATGTTCATGACAGCAGCAATGAGGTGGTCAACGTCGTTACGTGCTTCGGCCAGTACACTCTCCGGGCTCGGTAGTGGCGGCACTGTCGCCACCATTGGGGAAGAAGGCTGCCGTGAAGTAGCAGCCGCGGGTGCCATGGGTACCGTGGGGCACCGACCGTCTGGAGACGACGGCGAGTGGGGCGAGACGAGCCACCGAGAGAGTGGATGTTCACCATGGTGGTGACGCTCGGTCGCCTAGAGAGCATGAAAGGCCCCCTACCTGGCGCGCCAAATGTCAAAGTGTAGCAACTACACTTCCCCCGGTCTGCTACTGGAGCAGCCTGTGGAGGTTCTTTGATCGGAGGGGCTTGACGTCCCTAGAGCGATCGGAGCTAAAGCAAGAAGGTGAACCCGAGGATTTACGTGGTTCGGGCCGCCAGAGCGTAAAACCCTACGTCCATGGGAGTGTGTGTGTGTGTTGAATGCATATGGGCCGATCAGGGGTCGAACCCTTCGACGGGTGGACACCCTGGTCCTTTTATAGTCCAAGACCAGGGTGGTTACAATATGGCTCGGGGCCCGACAGGTGGCCCCGTGGCTGTCTGAGCCCTATACATAATCTTGGGTTTTTACAGCTATGAGTAGAGTGATTGGTGGAGGAGTTAAGTCCCGCCGTCTGGCACGCTGAGCGCCTCTGACAGGGTAGCGGGTGATGATGAAGACACCGTCTTGTAACCACGTCCTCTCGCTCTGCTGGGCGGCTCTGTGCCGTTGGGCGGTACAGTGCCATTGTCACACCCCGCAGCCCTGTCTTTTCAGTGTAATGGAGCACAGGCGAGGGGCGGAGGTGTGCGCCGTGCGCCATGCTTCCCGGGAAGGCGTGAGACTTGAATGCATGGTCTGACAGTGCACTTCCTCCTTGACTTCTAAGACCCACGGCCCAAGACAAATCGTGGGACACACGGCGGCTCTGGAGCCCTCCTTAGCAGGGAGGAGGTTCAGAGCTCGGATACACGTGGCAGCTCCGGACCTAACCTCAGCGGGGAGGCTTGGTCCGGAGCAAAGGGCACGTGTTGGCTCCGGAGCCCTCCTCAATGGGGAGGGGGTTCATAGCACGGATACACATAGCAGCTCCGGACCTCACCTCAGCAGGGAGGCTTGGTCTGGGGCCAAGGGCACGTGTTGGCTCCGGAGCCCTCATCAGCGGGGAGGAGGATCAGATCTCGGATACACGTGGCAGCTCCGGAGATCACCTCAGCGGAGAGGCTTGGTCCGGAACCAAGGGCACACGTTAGCTCTGGAGCCCTCCTCAGTGGGGAGGAGGCTCAGAGCCCGGATGCACGTGGCAGCTCCGAACCTCACCTCAGCGGGGAGGCTTTTGTGACGGACCGAAATACGTACGCTCAGTATCTCAGAGGGTGGTGCCGCACGATGTGACACCTGACAGCATACATCATAAGGCAAACCTTGTATTACATAAAAAACAAACTGAATATGTACAAAGTAGTACACGCCTTCAGTCTACATCTAAATACATCGTCTACAACAGCGGGAGCTAAATTTTTACAACTCACTCCCACCTAACTAGCAAAAGTCGGTTGTCCAGCCCTATGGACAACCCACACTAGCTCCGATCATCAGCTCAGCGTGGTGTGTACGACTCCCACTCAGCCGTGGTCCCCGACGGAGGGTAGCCCTCGCCGGTGGACTCGTACCCGGAGTCCATGGGGTAGTCATCACCTGCAAAACTCTCATAGCAGCAACCGTGAGCACGATGGCTGAGCAAGTCTTAACCGACTCACCTATACATGAAACTCTACATGCAGTTCATAACCAACTTGGGATGGCACATTGCAGCAAAGAACATGCCTAAAAGTTCATCCTTAATTCCTCTTTTAGCCACAAGTTAACGGTTCATGAATCTTAAATTTAGTGAGCAATATTTGGTGGCACACATGTAGCAATACAATTTATCCATATCAGGAAAATTGAATCAAAATATTCCATAATTTATCTACGTCACGACTCAGTGAACAAGGGGTACTCATAACCGCGAGGGACGGCGAATCGACTTGATATACACCTGCAGGGATACCCAAATAGCACGTCAGGTACGCCCCACACGCGGAGCTGCACACAGCACGCTCACCCCGTGTCGTACGAGACAACCTTTCACCCAACGGCCCAAACACCGAACTGGTCACACCGAAACGAGCAGGAGGTTCCCTACACGGAGCATCTCTCTATGCCCGTTAGCAGATTTCCACCTGGCTGCCCTCAACCTACACCTATAAATCGGTGTGCTATGCCTCGACGCCCGGAGGTTTAGGTTACATCGGTTTATCGGGGCCCATATATCCGATATGCCTTCGTACATTCAAAACTTGTTCAGCGGGGCCGCACACGGATCGGTCCTCAATCGACACGGACAGGGCTGCGCCCACAAGACTTCCTCTTGCTGTGCCCTAGCCCCTGCCTAGTCTCATTTTCTTACTAAAGTGATCTGACATCACTCGAACAAATCCCGTGTGTCCCGAAGCCTATACTCGCAAGTAGATTCCAACTACTCGACTTGTACCAAAGTCTATACACATTAAGCAGAGCATAAACTACTCGAGGACTTAGACATTACCCTCTCTCTTATTGGAAGGATCTGGTTATTCATCCATTCTACACCTAATGCACAAACATACCTTAAGCTATGTGTATATAAAGCAAAACTTTATAAAACTTGTTAAATGCAAACCGGGGCTTGCCTTGTTGCTGCTGGTCAGATGTTATCGTCTCGTCTGGAAGTAGGAAGTCCAACACTTCCGGGGTTTCCTCGCCTTCAGCGACTACACGTAAGCAATGTACTATATGTCAATTTAAATGCAACGTTTTAAATTGAGAATGTAAAGACCATAACTCTAGCTAGCCCTCCCCTTTTGGCTCTGAAATTTTTACATTGACTTGGTAGGGTCCAAACCAGAGACTTGACCAAGTTTCATTTGAAACAAAGTTCATTTGAGCTCTGTACAAATAAAAGTTTATTTGGTCATTACTAGAGCCTCTAAGGATTTCCAGGGATTTTCATGGCTCAAACCATTACTTTCTGGAAACTAGAGTTTGAGATGGTTCTAATGGAATCGGTTTCATGTCATTTGAAGAATCCTAGAGGAAATTATGCCCTAAACAAGATTTGAGAAAGTCTGAAAAATGTTTCTGTACATTTTTCCATTTCCTATAGGGCAGTTCACTTAGTCACACCGAACTTGGATGGATCTGAAATTTTTCCTGTGACTCAAGGATTTTCAATTGAACATCATAGCCAAATTTCATAATTTCCATAAAAGAATTCTCCAGATAAAATTCCCAACAGTTTAAATTTCAGGGAACTAATTCTGGAAAAAGAATGAGTTTCATGAGCTTAAACTTGTATTGCTGGATACTTCTCGAAGAGCTGAATCCAACAAAATTTGGTTCACTGAATTATGACACTTCCACAAAAAGTTATGAATTTCTAAAGTTTGGGCTGATTCCTGAATTATTTTCCTAAAGAAAATCACCTCCACACAAACTTCCCGCCCCCACGTAACTTTGGACGCTGAACACGCTGGACACCATGCTGACATTGGCTAACCGCCGTAGCTTGCCGGCGACGAGCGCTATGTCCCTGTGCAACATCAGCAACGCGTTCCCGTCCTTCCGACCACCCCCTTCGCGCGCTAATCGCGTCACCACGTCCAGGGAACCCAAACAGACGGCAACCCAGACCTCACCGGTGACCCCCTCTTCCACCGAGCTCTTCCTCATTGAACCTAGGGTTCCGGCGGTGGTTTCTTTCCGGTTTTTTATCCAGGAGGGGCACAAGAACCTCTAGATGCACTTTCTAAACTCTGTTTGACCTCCCACGCAATGATCCTCCCGAATTTCTCCTAAACCTAATCGGGTCTCGAAACGGTTTGCGTGGTGAGCTCAAGGACAAGCTAGCGCTCAGCTTTGCTATGGATGTCGAGGGCAGAGAACCCAGTTTCGGCCGTTCCACGGCGGTGATGTTCGAGCTGATCCGTGGTAGGTCTCGGGTGTGCGCGAAAAGGATGCTCGCCGGCCGACTCGACCCCTTATATAGCCAACCCGGAGGCATGGAGGGTGCAACACCTGGTGTACCACGTTTTCCCGTCGAAACAGGAGCTGGCCGGCGCTGCTCGGTCGACTTCGACGCGAAGTCTTGGCGCGTGCTCCCACTGAGTGCGTGAACGCAGAGAACACCCGGGATTCAGTCGGCTTAGAGCTTTGTGTGGCTGACAGAGGGGGCCCACAGCTCCAAATTGTCATCAAAAACTAAATTCCTACTGCTCTTAAATAATATGAACCCCTTGCCCCTGGTAATTTGATAAAACAACAATTTGGGGTCTCTGAATTTGAATGATTCAAATTGATATTGGGTTTGAAGGAATTTGAGCATATGTGAGGTTGAGATCCAAATTGGGTTTGAATTTGCTCAAATTAACTCCCGACCAGATGAACTCCAATGAGGATGAAAATTGGTTGACTCACTCAGAAAATTATGATGAGTTTGAATATGAAGTTCACTTTTGAATTCAAGTAATGAAAACTATCTGAAATTTGAATTTGCATTCAAATAACCCTTTTTACAAATGTCTCCAAAAGTGGCTCAAACTGATTTGAATTTTCATGAGACTTTGCCTGAGCACCCCTAAGAATGTTTAGGGCCTAATGGTAAACTCATCCCCTCATGTTTATGTGTGAGAGCTCCTACTTTCTGGAGTGATTGGTTTTTCCTCTAATCACCCTCTTGATGGTGTTTACTTGCTCTTCACAAATGTTCATGAGCTATCGACCAAATGAGGTGTGGTATGGTGATGTGATGAACATTTTTGCAAGTAAATTCTTGGGCTTTTGCATCCCTCCCCCCTTAAAAGAATCTCGTCCCGAGATTATAAAAGAAGAGACGACGATGTAAGAGAAAATTACCCGTGATGAGACGCCATGAAGTCTGGGTAGTTTGAGCGAAGGAACTCCTCGTTCTCCCACATCGCTTCTTCAGCGGTGTGGTTGCTCCACAGTATCTTGTAGAACCACAGCATTCGGTTACACTTGGTCCGAGCCTTCTCATCAATAACCGCCACTGGATATTCAGCATACGTCAAATCCGGTTGAAGCTCGCCAATGTTTTTGATGGGAACAGCAGCCGTATACTTCAGACATTTCCGTAGTTGTGAAACATGGAAAACGTCATGAACACCAGCGAGAGATGCCGGTAGCTCCAATCTATACGCCACTGGCCCACACTTCTCGGTGATAGCATAGGGTCCAATAAATCAGGGAGCGAGCTTCCTCTTCATGCCAAATAGGTGCATGCCTTTCATCGGAGATACACGGAGGTACACGTGTTCCCCGACATCGAAGTGTAGCGGCCTACGCCTCTTATCAGCGTAACTTTTCTGCCGGGATTGAGCGGCCTTCAAGTTTTCTTGAATCATCTGAACGCGCTCTTCGGCGTTGTTCACCACATCAACCCCGAACGTGACGATTTCACCGGACTCACACCAGTTCAATGGGGTGCGGCATTTGCGACCGTAGAGAGCCTCATATGGTGCCATCTTGATATTCGCTTGATAGCCATTGTTGTACGAGAATTCCGCCAACGGTAGATGATTATCCCAATTTCTACCGTGGTGGATGGCACACGCCCTCAACATGTCTTCTAATACTTCATTCATCCTCTCAGTTTGCCTATCTGTCTGAGGGTGATAAGCGGAGCATCGAATCAGTTTGGTACTCAATGCAGCGTGCAACTGCTCCTAGAAACGAGCTACAAACAGTGCCCCTCAATCTGAGATTATGGTCTTGGGTACCCCATGCAAGCATAGGATTCTTGCTATGTACAACCCCACATACTTGCTGCCATGGTAACGTGTATGCACAGGAATGAAGTGAGCCGACTTGGTTAATTGGTCAACGATTACCCAAATGGAATCATGCTTGTTGGAAGTCAGGGGTAATCCCACAATGAAATCTATGCTCACATCTTCCCACTTTCATGCTGGAATTTTCAGGGGTTTTAACAGCCCTGATTTTCTCATGTGATCCCCTTTCACTCGTCTACACGTATCACACTCGGATACGTCTTTAGCCACTTCCGGCTTCATCCGTGTCCACCAAAATTTTCTCTTCAAATCTTGATACATTTTGTTGCTGCCCGGATGAATGGATAATTTAGACAAGTAAGCCTGATCAAGGATCTTCTTCCTCAGCTCCGTATTCCGGGGTACGACTATTCGGTCATTTAACCACAACATCCCCTCATCATCTTTCCGGAAACATTTGATATCCCCATTGTCTATCCGTCTCCGGAGATGTGCCATGCCCTTGTCAACTTTCTGAGCTACAATGATATCCTCCCTAATGGTAGGGATGAGAGCAAGGTTATATAGTGATCCATAAGGAACCAAGTATACACTCGGCTCTTCCTCTTCCACCGGTGTAATGGTGAGGTTATGGTTATGTGACTTCCGACTTAACACGTCGGCAACCACATTTGTGTCACACCCGGTTTTTCCGAAGAACAACCAAGTGAATATCACATGTATGCCAGGATCATTTTCTCATACATGTGATGACAAATAGTGAAGCATCATTTATTACAAGCCAGGTGTCGAATATAAGTAAGTCTTACATAGTAAATGTCTCGATGGACAATAATAAGTTCATCACAAGTAAAGAAACTAGCAGCGGAATATTATTCTTTAGGGCTCCATCACAGGCGTTGCCCGGGGTCTTCATGAACCTAAAAACCTTCCTCGGGTCCAAAATCTTGTCATTATACACCACCTCATTATCTTGACCTGAGCAGCAATATAAACCAACAAATATGCAAGGTTGAGTACCAATGGTACTCAGCAAGTGTGGGAAAATTATATCATGCATGGCTAGAACAAGGAGAGGTTGAACTCATGGTTAAAGCACTACGCAATTAATACCTATCACCTTAGCTTATTAAGCACCTACATTACTACACAGGTGAAATGGTCCCAATCTCCCATCCCATCATCATAATCCAATAACCATAATCATCATTTCCAATGTTAAGCTCCCCGCTTAACTTCCAAAACCATTAATCCTCTAATCATGAATAAGTCCAGGCTGCTCTTGACCGTGAGCACGGCTGTCAAGACAGTTTTGACTCTGCAGAGTTTGTACCACTGTACCCACATGTAGTGATTTCATCCCCCGTTGCCGGGTGGACTAAAAGAACCTCCATTTTGCCAGTGGCTACGATCCACATTCACACTTCCCAGGTGTGCAGCCAGGAGATCACTACGAAGCCTTTACAAAGGGATTCCCGACGAGCGTGGGCCCATTGAGGTTTCACCCCTAACAGCATACAAGAGGCTCCAACCCCGCTGCAGTGGCCCCCTCTTGAGCCTTGCGGTTCATATGGTAGTCCAGCTGACACCTACTCCCCGCACCATCCAACACACCCATACTACGCCGGGGATACACCTAATTAATTGGCCAAGCTGCCCCATCTCAGCATGTGGTTGGCACTGTAAAGCCGGGTTACATGCTCCATGAACCGGTCCTTAGGATCCAGGCAAGTTCTAAACACAAACCCAAGTCTCGTGCACCCAGCACACAACCAAAACATCCAACTTGCCTTGATCCCTACCTCTACATAACTCACAATAGCTCATTAAAGAGTATGGTAAAATAAACTGATGATCTCATATCCCAAATATCCCATTCTAAGCATGGCTAAGCATATGCATGTAAATAAATGACATGACAAAATAAATCCCAACCCAAGCTACAAGAAAACAAAGTAATGCAATTCTAGGGAAACTTCCTAGCATGGGTTTCATATTTCATTTGACAATGCAAATAATTCTATCTACACATCCTAGCATAGGATCAAAGTGGTCAAGGACACTTGCCTCCTTCTTGCTGCTCTTGAAATGGGTAGTCCTGATCTTGGAAAGGAATAACTTGCTCTTGAACAGGTTCTACTTCATACCATCACACATAGCAAAAGAAAAACAACAATCATAAGACATAGTTCACACTTCTTACTTCATACAAACCACACATTCATATTTATGAAATTCATTCACCATTATATGGGTTGTGGTTACTTTGTGTGTTGATCTGTGGCTTGCATACACTTTTATTTATATGTATATGATTCTTACTTTGGTGTTCATATTTATACTTACATACTATATATATATGTGTGTGTGTTTCAGTTTTTAAATAAATTCCTTATATTAAACTACCAAGTATGTATGAAAAGTATTTTTCTTCTCCATATGTGCCTTCATAATTTCTATCAACCCTAAACTGAACTCTTTGGATTTTAAAAACTCCATTTATCATTTACTAGTTGCTATATTTTCAGATTTATATTCCTATGCATAATTGTGTATTTTATTATGAAATTAGTAATACACATCATCTAAACAGTATAGGTTTTGGTCCTAAATAATTTAATAACATATTTTGACCTTGGCCTCTGATGTAAACTATTTCATAATTATTTTCCCTATTTTTCCATAACTATTCTTTACTTAAAAATGTGTCCCTAAACTAATAAATGTGAATAATATATGAAACAGATTCATATCAGCCCAAAAATATATTTTTATCTCACTCCAAAGTTTTCTAAGTACTGAGAAAGTTTTTAATTAATTTTGACAATTATGTTTGTCCCACTTTTTAATTTTTAAACACTAGTTACATATTCTATTTTCTAAATTAAATACTAAACAGAGCTAAAATAATGAACTCACCCCATTACAGGGTCTATAATATTATTTTCATAATTTCCAGGGGTCTAGCTACACTTATCAGAGGTGTTTTTCCTAATTTTTATTAAGTACAGGGGCTAAAACTGATTTTAAATGAATTTACATGATTTTCTGGAGTTCCAGGGGCTAGATCAGAAGTTTCCGGGGCTAGCTCTTATTTCTCGAGAACCCCAGGGGGTAGCACGTAAGAATTCCAGTCTTTATAACGCGGGGCTGACGTGGACCGTCCGATTTTAAACCGACGGCTGAGATTATAACATCGAACCGGTACGCGGGGTTTTAAAGTCTACCGTGCGATTTAAAATAAACGGCGCACAAGCGGCCACGTCGCTCTGATTGAGCGCGGGCGGCGCTGCCGGCGGCGCACGGCGGCGGGAAGCGGCGATCTCACCGGAAAGTTTCGGATCCTCGAGAATTCTGCCTAGAACTGTGATCTGATGGCATAGATCGGTAGAGGGGAGGTCAGGGATCTCACCTCGGGGGTTTTCTCGAGCTCGGGGGTCCTGGAAAGTGATCGGCGGCGAGGTCCGAGGCAAAACCACGGCGAAGCTCGTCGGCGCTGTGTTTACACCGTAAGTCTCCGAGTTTTCTGCACCTGCAAAGTTCCCCGGAGGCGGTGGATCAAGACCAGCGAGTTAGATCAGAGTTTCCGAGCTTAGATCGGCCAGAATTCACCGGCGAAGTCTCGGTGCTCACCGGAGTGAAAATCGGCGATCGCGTGAGAAAAACCGATCGGGGCTGGGGTTTTTATAGCCGGGGGAGGGCGGTGGGTCGGTTGTGATCGAGTTTGATTCTTCTGGGACCGGAATTCGGGCTGAGGGACGCGGTTTTCAATCGGTTAAGATCGCGCGCGCGCGGGAGAGTCCGGGGTCGCGGGGTTAGGGATGACAGGTGGGTCCCACCCGTCTGTGAGAGACAGCGCGGGCGCGCCGGGGCGGGCTGGCGCTGGGGAAACTGGGCCGGCTGGTGGGTTTGGGCCCACTGGCCGGTTTTTTTCCGTTTCTCTTTTTCTTTTTCCATTTCTTTTCTGTTTTGAGTCTAATTTGAATTCCAGTTTGAATTTGAATTTTTGCAAAACATGCAACACGTCCTAAAATTTTTAAATTCCCCTCTGAACATGGTTTAGGTTTTTGAATCAAAATTTGGGGTGTTACAGCTCTACCCCCCTTAAAAGAAACCTCGTCCTCGAGATTGGTGTTTCTAAGAAAACAATTCCGGAAATTGTGCCTTAAGCTCATCTTCCCGTTCCCAGGTGGCTTCCTCTTCTGAGTGATGCTTCCACTGCACCTTGCACATCCGGATTCTCTTATTTCTGGTGAGGCGTTCCATTGTCTCCAAAATCTTGTATGGTTGCTCGGCATCAGACAAATCCTCAGCTACATCCACTTCATTCACGGGTAACACCTCTTCAGGCGTCCTCAGACATTTCTTGAGTTGTGACACATGGAATACATCGTGCACGTCCGATAGATGAACCGGTAACTCTAGTTGGTACGCCACTTTGCCTTTCCTTTCCAAAACTTGAAAGGGTCCGATGTATCGAGGTGGTAACTTCCCTTTCACCTTGAACCGACGAAGTCCTCTGATAGGGGACACCTTGAGATAAACATAGTCTCCCACGTTGAAAACGAGCTCTCTTCTTCGTACATCGGCATAGCTCTTTTGGCGTGTTTGTGCTATCCTCAAGTTGTTGCGAATCTCCCTCACCTTCGCCTCGGCTTCTTGTAGTACTTCTGGACCAAACACTTTACTTTCTCCTGTTTGGTTCCAAAATAGGGGAGTTCTGCACTTCCTTCCATACAAAGCTTCAAACGGTGACATCTTCATACTAGCTTGATAACTGTTGTTATAGGAAAACTCCGCATACGGTATGTTCTTGTCCCAACTCCTATTGTTTTTGAGTGCACATGCCCTTAACATATCTTCAAGGATCTGATTGGTTCTCTCCGTCTGCCCGTCAGTTTGGGGATGATAGGCAGAGCTGAAATTCAGATGGGTTCCCATGGTTTCATGCAACTTTTGCCAAAATCTCGAGGTGAACTGTGTCCCTCGGTCCGACACTATCTTCTTTGGCACTCCATGGTAACACACAATCCTTGACATGTACAATTCTGCCAATTTGGATCCGCTGTAGCTTTCTTTCACAGGGATGAAATGAGCTACCTTGGTTAGCCTATCAATGATGACCCATATTGAATCATACCCGGATTGGGTCCTAGGCAATCCCACGACAAAATCCATGCTGATTTCTTCCCACTTCCATTCAGGCACTTTGAGTGGTTGCAGCAATCCCGCGGGTCGTTGATGTTCTGCTTTCACCAACTGACATGTGTCACATAGGGCAACATGTTCCGCGACATCTCGCTTCATGCCATACCACCAATACTTGCTCTTGAGGTCCTGGTACATCTTCGTACTCCCAGGATCAATGGAATAGTCGGAATCGTGAGCCTCCTTCAAAATTAATTCACGAATCTCCTTTACTTCTGGCACACAGATCCTTTTCCCGTGCCACACCGTTCCCTGTTCATCCTCTCTAAAACCAGGAGCTTTATTTTCCTTGATGAGCTGTCTGATCTCTTGTATCTTCTCATCATTCTTTTGGCCCTCGCGTATGTCTTGCTGGAGTGTGGAGTCCACTTCCATGGCGATGGCTTCACCACTATTTACTAGACATAGATTGAGCCTTATAACCTCGTCCTTTAATTCTGCGGGCATGTCCTTCAAGCTCAACTTATTGACCTGCACTTTCCGACTCAAAGCATCGGCCACGACGTTTGCTTTCCCAGGATGATAGTTGATGCCCACATCAAAGTCATTGATTAGCTCTAGCCATCTCCTTTGTCTGAGGTTGAGATCTGGCTGTGTGAATATGTACTTCAAACTCTTATGATCCGTATATATTTCTGTCCTCTTCCCCATCAAATAGTGCCGCCAAATTTTCAACGCGTGTACCACCGCAGCTAGTTCTAGGTCATGTGTAGGATAGTTCTTCTCGTGCTTCCGAAGCTGCCGGGATGCATATGCCACGACATGTCCTTCTTGCATGAGAACACATCCCAACCCGTTTCCAGAGGCATCGCAGTACACTGTGAAATTCTTCTGCATATCTGGCATAACCAACACTGGGGCTGTTGTCAATCTCTTCTTTAGCTCCTGAAAGCTCGTATCGCACTGTGGCGTCCAGGTGAATGTGATTCCCTTTTCCAACAGTTTGGTGAGAGGTCTCGAGATCTTGGAGAATCCCTCAATAAACCATCGATAGTATCCAGCCAATCCCAAAAAGCTTCGAACTTCCCCGACATTTTCAGGGGTTTTCCACTTCTGGATATCTTAGATTTTGGCAGGATCTACGGAGATTCCTCCCTCGGAGATGATATGTCCTAAAAAGGGAACTCTTTTCAGCCAAAACTCACACTTGCTCAACTTGGCATATAGTTGGTGTTCTCTCAACCTCTGCAACACCAACCTTAGATGTTTCTCATGTTCTTCTTCATTTTTGGAGAAGATGAGAATATCATCTATGAAAACCACCACAAATTTGTCCAGATATTCCATGAATACCTTGTTCATGAGGTACATGAAATATGCCGGGGCATTGGTTAGCCTGAAAGGCATGACAGTGTATTCATACAGTCCGTACCGAGATACAAAAGCTGTCTTGGGAATATCAGATTGCCTTATCTTGAGTTGGTGGTATCCCGACCTGAGATCAATTTTCGAGAACACACAAGCTCCCCTCAACTGATCAAACAAGTCTTCAATGCGGGGTAATGGGTACTTGTTCTTGATGGTTACCTCATTCCAGGCACGGTAATCCACGCATAACCTTTGGGTTCCATCTTTCTTAGGCACAAATATCACCGGAGCTCCCCATGGTGAGGAACTAGGGCGAACATACCCCTTCTCCGTCAATTCTCTCAAATGATCCTTGAGCTCTTCTAGCTGCTTGGAGTCCATTCGATAAGGTCTCTTGTATATCGGGGCTGTTCCCGGTACTAGCTCAATCGCGAATTCCACGTCACGGTCGGGAGGCATACCTGGCAACTCCTCCGGAAAAACATCTGGATATTCCCCGATAGTCCTGATTTCCTCAACTTTCACCTCCACTTGATTTAATTTAATGTCCCTCCTAGGCTCGTGTATTGTTATGAACTTTACTCTGGTGCCACTGGGGTGAGTTAATTCCACCGTTCTGGTCGAACAATGGATGATTCCTTTATGTTTGGTCAACCAATCCATACCCAAAATAATATCTATCCCTTGTGAATCTATCACTATGAGGTTAGCCGTAAATACTACCCCATTAATGTCTAGGTTCACTTTGGGACACACTTGTCTTGTCCTTATTTCTCCACCTGGAGAGTTTACGGCTAGCATATGGTTCATTTGTGTGGTTGCTAGGTCATGCTTCTTAACAAACCCTTGAGCAATGAACGAGTGGGTAGCACCAGAATCAAACAGCAGAGTTGCAAGATGTAAATTGGCAGGAAACTTACCAACTACCACGTCGGGGGCCTCTTGTGCTTCCTCCATAGTGACGTGGTTCACCCGTCCTCTCATTACATTCTGCTGTTGTGGCTGCGGGGGCTTCTTCTTTGGACACTTATGGGCGTAGTGCCCCACTTCTCCGCAACTAAAACATTGCACCCCAATCTTAGATGCCTGGCCTTTGTTGTCTTGGGGTTGGTTTGGGGGTCCTTGCACTGCTGGTCGAGATGGATATGCGGGGCGAGGCTGCTGCACAAACTGACGTTGCGGCTGTGCTGGTGCTGCGGGAGGCCTGTAGTTTGGGTTGTACCCTCTTGGTGCTGAATAGGGTACCGCAGCACGGTTCGTCTGCCCCGTAGGTTGCTGCATCATACGTGGGCGGGTGTTGCTCCCTGAGGCTTGATGTGACCACCCAGCCTTCCTCTTATTCTCATTTTCCAGGGCCTTTAGCTTCCTTTCCAACACAAATGCTCTGTCCACCATCTTTTGAAAGCTTTCATACTCATTGGAGGACATTGCACACTGCATCTCTGCGGTAAGTCCTTCCACGAAACAATCTTGTTTCTGCTCATCAGTCTCTATGTCTCATGGAGCATAACGGGATAGTTGAGTAAATTTAGTGAGGTATTCCCTCACCGTCATGTTTCCCTGCTGCAGTCCCAAAAACTCCTTCCTCTTGTTTTTGAGTTCACCTCTCTGGATGTAATGGTTGCGGAAGCTACGCTTGAACTCTTCCCAGGTGATGCTCTCAGGGTCATGATGGGCAGCCACGTAGGCGGTCCACCAATCAGCAGCAGGTCCATGCAATTGATGAGAGGCAAACAGCACCCTCTCATACCCTTGGCATTGTATAATCCTCATCTTACTTTCAATGGTCTTCAGCCAATCATCTGCCTCCAGAGGTTCAGCAGCACTTGCAAACTTTGGAGGTTGAGTTCCTAGAAACTCACTCAACCTTGGTTGGCGTGGTGCAGCTTGTGGAGGTGGAACTTGATGCAAGTTGGCCACCACTTGAGTCAAGTTCTGGATGAGCTGATTTTGATTCTCCAGCATTTGGTGGAGAGGGTCAACTTCTTCACGGCGACCACCCCGGTCCTGGCCTCCAGAAAGATGAGGGTTGCATGCCTCATCATTGTTGTTGGCGGGGTTGGCAGCACGTCCTTTTCCTCTTCCGGCCATCTGGCAGAATCAACAAATGTTAGTTTGATCCCATTTAGTATCGTCTTACTACTTTCATTTGTTGGTACTTTGAGGTGTTGAGGCTTTGTTAAAATTTTACGAGGGTTTAAATCTCACACCAAATAAATGCACTATTATTTCCTGTGGGTTCACATACCAAAGCAAAACAATCTGAAGACGAGGCTGTGGACAATTGCTCATTGGCTTCCACAACTCACGTCACACACCAAGCATTATCACACCATTAACTACGTAACGACTCGACTACTCGACCTCTTGCTAGCTAGGGGAAAGACTCTATACTACTCGTCCTCTTGAGCTGGCTCCTCGGGATCTTCCTCCTCATTTCGGCTACCTTCCGACAATGCTTTGGGTGGGGAGGCTGCTGGTGGAGAAGTGCGACGACGCCTGATTGCTCGGCGATCCGGGGAGTCAGGAGTCCATGTATCATTCACGGTGACACAGTTCATTCGCATCTCCTATTTCTCTAGCCTTTAAGCAAGCTCGCAGCAACGCCTCCGTTTCCTTCAGGGTGTCTCGGACATCCTGAAGCTCTTGTTGACACTCCTGCAGTCGAGTGCTGAGCATAGCAGCATCCTCCAAGCACAAGTCCATGTGCTCATGGGAAGTCCCTTGCTGCACCGGGGGTACTTGTACTCCGTGGTACCACTCTCACGTTGAAGGACATACATGTACTCAGTTTTGTCCAAGTGGCGACGAATAGATGTGACTCTGGCAGGCGATGGCCTCCCAGGTGACATCTTTCTCCGCATCAACTTGTGTTGCTCGACAAGCTGGAGAGTGGTGAATCTTAAGCAGCTGATTCTCGTGTATAATCCTCATCTCCGAACTCCATTCTTCCCTCTTCTCACGGATGGTCCTGGTGGAGTTATAGTGGATGATTAGCTTGCCCGTATTGCCGGCGGCTTCGAGCATACGTCGAAGACGGCGCAACAAGTCTCCTACTGCCAATCCGTAGGAAAGGTACGTCGCTGGACGAATCTCCTCTCTTTCGGCAAGGGCGACTACGGGAACTCTCCCTCCCGTGGACTTGCGAGCGGTGCGAATCATGCGAACCATCTAAAACAAGAAGAATTTAAAATTAGGTTAGGTAAACTTTTTAAACAAAAATCCCATTTTGAATGAAAATTTTTGGGATAAGATGAAAAAAAGACTCCTTAAATAACACTCTTCAACCCACACCTTGGAAAATAGTTTTTAAGAAAATAGGGCCCTTAAATACGTCCATTTCTACCTAGGTCCACGTTCCTACGGGCAACCTTGGCTCTGATACCACCTCTGTCACACCCGGTTTTTCCGAAGAACAACCAAGTGAATATCACATGTATGCCAGGATCATTTTCTCATACATGTGATGACAAATAGTGAAGCATCATTTATTACAAGCCAGGTGTCGAATATAAGTAAGTCTTACATAGTAAATGTCTCGATGGACAATAATAAGTTCATCACAAGTAAAGAAACTAGCAGCGGAATATTATTCTTTAGGGCTCCATCACAGGCGTTGCCCGGGGTCTTCATGAACCTAAAAACCTTCCTCGGGTCCAAAATCTTGGTCATTATACACCGCCTCATTATCTTGACCTGAGCAGCAATATAAACCAACAAATATGCAAGGTTGAGTACCAATGGTACTCAGCAAGTGTGGGAAAATTATATCATGCATGGCTAGAACAAGGAGAGGTTGAACTCATGGTTAAAGCACTACGCAATTAATACCTATCACCGTAGCTTATTAAGCACCTACATTACTACACAGGTGAAATGGTCCCAATCTCCCATCCCATCATCATAATCCAATAACCATAATCATCATTTCCAATGTTAAGCTCCCCGCTTAACTTCCAAAACCATTAATCCTCTAATCATGAATAAGTCCAGGCCGCTCTTGACCGTGAGCACGGCTGTCAAGACAGTTTTGACTCTGCAGAGTTTGTACCACTGTACCCACATGTAGTGATTTCATCCCCCGTTGCCGGGTGGACTAAAAGAACCTCCATTTTGCCAGTGGCTACGATCCACATTCACACTTCCCAGGTGTGCAGCCAGGAGATCACTACGAAGCCTTTACAAAGGGATTCCCGACGAGCGTGGGCCCACTGAGGTTTCACCCCTAACAGCATACAAGAGGCTCCAACCCCGCTGCAGTGGCCCCCTCTTGAGCCTTGCGGTTCATATGGTAGTCCAGCTGACACCTACTCCCCGCACCATCCAACACACCCATACTACGCCGGGGATACACCTAATTAATTGGCCAAGCTGCCCCATCTCAGCATGTGGTTGGCACTGTAAAGCCGGGTTACATGCTCCATGAACCGGTCCTTAGGATCCAGGCAAGTTCTAAACACAAACCCAAGTCTCGTGCACCCAGCACACAACCAAAACATCCAACTTGCCTTGATCCCTACCGCTACATAACTCACAATAGCTCATTCAAGAGTATGGTAAAATAAACTGATGATCTCATATCCCAAATATCCCATTCTAAGCATGGCTAAGCATATGCATGTAAATAAATGACATGACAAAATAAATCCCAACCCAAGCTACAAGGAAACAAGGTAATGCAATTCTAGGGAAACTTCCTAGCATGGGTTTCATATTTCATTTGACAATGCAAATAATTCTATCTACACATCCTAGCATAGGATCAAAGTGGTCAAGGACACTTGCCTCCTTCTTGCTGCTCTTGAAATGGGTAGTCCTGATCTTGGAAAGGAATAACTTGCTCTTGAACAGGTTCTACTTCATACCATCACACATAGCAAAAGAAAAACAACAATCATAAGACATAGTTCACACTTCTTACTTCATACAAACCACACATTCATATTTATGAAATTCATTCACCATTATATGGGTTGTGGTTACTTTGTGTGTTGATCTGTGGCTTGCATACACTTTTATTTATATGTATATGATTCTTACTTTGGTGTTCATATTTATACTTACATACTATATATATATGTGTGTTTCAGTTTTTAAATAAATTTCTTATATTAAACTACCAAGTATGTATGAAAAGTATTTTTCTTCTCCATATGTGCCATCATAATTTCTATCAACCCTAAACTGAACTCTTTGGATTTTAAAAACTCCATTTATCATTTACTAGTTGCTATATTTTCAGATTTATATTCCTATGCATAATTGTGTATTTTATTATGAAATTAGTAATACACATCATCTAAACAGTATAGGTTTTGGTACTAAATGATTTAATAACATATTTTGACCTTGGCCTCTGATGTAAACTATTTCATAATTATTTTCCCTATTTTTCCATAACTATTCTTTACTTAAAAATGTGTCCCTAAACTAATAAATGTGAATAATATATGAAACAGATTCATATCAGCCCAAAAATATATTTTTATCTCACTCCAAAGTTTTCTAAGTACTGAGAAAGTTTTTAATTAATTTTGACAATTATGTTTGTCCCACTTTTTAATTTTTAAACACTAGTTACATATTCTATTTTCTAAATTAAATACTAAACAGAGCTAAAATAATGAACTCACCCCATTACAGGGTCTATAATATTATTTTCATAATTTCCAGGGGTCTAGCTACACTTATCAGAGGTGTTTTTCCTAATTTTTATTAAGTCCAGGGGCTAAAACTGATTTTAAATGAATTTACATGATTTTCTGGAGTTCCAGGGGCTAGATCAGAAGTTTCCGGGGCTAGCTCTTATTTCCCGAGAACCCCAGGGGGTAGCACGTAAGAATTCCAGTCTTTATAACGCGGGGCTGACGTGGACCGTCCGATTTTAAACCGACGGCTGAGATTATAACATCGAACCGGTACGCGGGGTTTTAAAGTCTACCGTGCGATTTAAAATAAACGGCGTACAAGCGGCCACGTCGCTCTGATCGAGCGCGGGCGGCGCTGCCGGCGGCGCACGGCGGCGGGAAGCGGCGATCTCGCCGGAAAGTTTCGGATCCTCGAGAATTCTGCCTAGAACTGTGATCTGATGGCATAGATCGGTAGAGGGGAGGTCAGGGATCTCACCTCGGGGGTTTTCTCGAGCTCGGGGGTCCTGGAAAGTGATCGGCGGCGAGGTCCGAGGCAAAACCACGGCGAAGCTCGTCGGCGCTGTGTTTACACCGTAAGTCTCCGAGTTTTCTGCACCTGCAAAGTTCCCCGGAGGCGGTAGATCAAGACCAGCGAGTTAGATCAGAGTTTCCGAGCTTAGATCGGCCAGAATTCACCGGCGAAGTCTCGGTGCTCACCGGAGTGAAAATCGGCGATCGCGTGAGAAAAACCGATCGGGGCTGGGGTTTTTATAGCCGGGGGAGGGCGGTGGGTCGGTTGTGATCGAGTTTGATTCTTCTGGGACCGGAATTCGGGCTGAGGGACGCGGTTTTCAATCGGTTAAGATCGCGCGCGCGCGGGAGAGTCCGGGGTCGCGGGGTTAGGGATGACAGGTGGGTCCCACCCGTCTGTGAGAGACAGCGCGGGCGCGCGGGGGCGGGCTGGCGCGGGGGAAACTGGGCCGGCTGGCGGGTTTCGGCCCACTGGCCGGTTTTTTTCCGTTTCTCTTTTTCTTTTTCCATTTCTTTTCTGTTTTGAGTCTAATTTGAATTCCAGTTTGAATTTGAATTTTTGCAAAACATGCAACACGTCCTAAAATTTTTAAATTCCCCTCTGAACATGGTTTAGGTTTTTGAATCAAAATTTGGGGTGTTACAATTTGCCTTGCCGGGGTGGTAATAAATCTCAATCTCATAGTCTTTGATTAGTTCTAACCACCTCCTTTGCCTCATTTCAGCTCCTTCTGGGTGAAGATATACTATAAGCTCTTGTGGTCGGTGTAGAGATGCACCAAATTCCCTAGGAGATAGTGCCTCCACATTTTCAGTGCCAAAACCACAGCAGCGAGCTCAAGATCATGAGTCGGATAGTGCTGCTCATGGTTTCAAAGTTGGCGTGAGCCATACGCGACCACACGTCCTTCTTGCATCAACATGCAGCAGAGCTCGATACCAGACGCATCACAATATACGTCGAAGTGCTTGGTCGTATCCGGTTGAGCTAAGACCGGGGCTGTTGTTAGATGCTTCACCAATGCTTGGAACGCTCCTTCACATGCTGAGTTCCAAACATAGTTTGTTCTTTTCTTCAATAATTTTGTCATCGGCTTAGCAAGCTTGGAGAAGCTTGGAATGAATCTCCGGTAATATCCCGCTAAACCGAGGAAGCTTCTGACTTCATGGGCAGAAGTGGGGGCTTTCCATTTCAGCACTTGTTCAATTTTACTTGGGTCGACCGCAATACCTTCCGCTGAGATGATATGTCCCAAAAATGGCACTTGTCTGATCCAAAACTCACATTTGCTGAACTTGGCATAGAGCTTATGGTCCTGCAATCATTGAAGAACGATTCTCAAATGTTTGGCGTGTTCTTCTTCTGACTTGGAGTAAACCAAGATATCATCAATGAACACCACAACGAACTTGTCCAGCTCCGGCATGAACACCGAGTTCATGAGATACATGAAATGTGTCAGAGCGTTAGTGAGACCAAACGCCATGACGAGATATTCATATAGTCCATATCTCGTCGAGAAGGCCGTCTTTGGGATATCCTCCCCCGGGATTTTTATTTGATGATACCCGAAGCGAAGGTCCATCTTGGAGAACACACTTGCACCCACAAGCTGATCCAACAGGATGTCAATGCGGGGCAGTGGATATTTTTTCTTGATGGTGACAGCATTGAGCGGCCGGTAATCCACACACAGCCTCAAGGTTTCATCCTTCTTGACGAACAGCGCCGAGCATCCCCAAGGCGAGGAACTCGGCCTAATGAAACCCTTGCTCAACAAGTCATTGAGCTGTTCTTTCAACTCAGCCAGCTCATTTGGAGCCATTTTGTATGGTATCCGTGATATGGGAGTAGTCCCGGGTGCAAGTTCTTTCTTGAACTCCACATCCCGTTCAGGTGGCATTCCCAGGAGATCATCCGGAAACATGTCGGAGTATTACCAGACTACGGGGATGTCCTCTAACTTCAGAGCTTCAGTGTTATTAGTTGCTGAAACTTCCAGGACAGGGTTGTCTAATATCATTGAATGCGTATGGTGGAATGGAGAATTCAAATGAACCGTCTGTGATAGAATTTCCAGGGCAGTGCCATGGTAGCGTAACCATGACATCCCTCTGCCTAGAATGACCAGTTTCTACATATCCCAGATTTTGACCTGGTACATGGCATTTTCATAACTCAGGTTGAATACCAAAGTAAAAGTTAACTTCAGTATATTTCCAACGAGTATTTATTTGTCCTCAGATAAGCTCTGGTTAAAAAGTTATGATAATTCAAATTCAACAGATTTCTGGATGAATTTCAACAGCACCTCCTTTGGAAGTTGCTGTTTTCAACTCTAAATTCCCCTGAATTCCGTGTTGCAATTGCAGAAACTTTGAATTACAAAGATGTAACACTTCTACTATCCTTTCCAAAAATGTATCATATTATAATTTTAGATTTTTCTAAAGGAAGTTATGCTTGCAAAACAGAACAGTCCAGAGAGTTTTTGAACCTGTCCTTGTTCTGGACAGTTTACAATCATCTGGAGTTTCAACCAGTTTAAGTTGTTATTCTGCTCTGGAAGTCTACAACAAAGTTGTAGAGCACTTAAACTCCTTTCCAGAACTATATTCCACACCCCCATTGGCTAAGTAACCTATGAGTTATTCTCTCTTGAAGTTCAGAAAACTTGCTGCCAAAACAGAGCACTCTGTTTTTCAATCCCTGTGAACTAAACCAATCAATTGTTGAATTTTTCTACCCCACTACGGTCCTAAATATTGCATCTTGGTTATTTTAGTTCCTTGTTACAATTATCTTTAATGCAAATGCCTATTATATGTCAGTACTACGTTCCTCACAAAAAGGAAAATCCTAACCGGATTATACCGGCACATACGTGTCAATTGTGGCACTAAACGGTCTCTCGCACACGTGTACTACGCGGAATACATACGTGGTTAGTACCTACAGAAGAACACTCAATAGTAATGCACTCAAAAGTTGTTGTCATTTCAGCCAAGTCCATATTTGAAAGTAAATACATACGCCCGTATCATTGTCATATGGCCGTCTTTGAGTTAAGCCACGTCTGAAGGTACGTGATCGTGTTTTCACACCACACGACGGGGAACCCGAGTAGAGCACGAACAGGTCGTCACGGTTGGGAATTTTATCAACCCAACAGATACCACCTACTGCCATGAAGGGCACGCCGATGGCAAGCGCTGCGTATGTCCTCCTAGGCTATTTCTAGAGGAACACACTATCGTGTTACCGACCACACGATGGGGTTTACACTTTCTTTCCTAATGCATGCCAGGGACCAGCATTTCATGTGAACTCAGGAACATGAAGAGTCCAATAGTTTCATATTAACGTCTCAGACCAAGCTGTGAGACCTATCCATAAACCACATTCCTCGTAAGGGGAGCTAACCGAAATTGAATCGCTTTCGGTGGCGTTCCTTACCATTTTTACCTGAGCGTAGGTGCGTCGTTACATAATCAAAATTCAGAATTGTAACACATATGTTAGTCATGCCACTTTAAGTAACTATACTAATATAGTCCTTATTTGGGCATACTAGCGAATCCTCACCGTAATCCAAAGTTTTCCCGTAATACAGTCCTTAATTAGTGTGCTATCCCCTATGCAGCTCTGATGCCAGCCTTTGACTGTAACGCCCCATTTTTCGTAAAGCTAATAAATCAGGGTTATAGAATTAACCACCAGACAAATTACGCACACTACTGGCCGATTTTAGATATGCCTTTCATCGAAACTGGGGCAGCCACCCCCTACTTTTGCCTAAAGGCAAACCCTTTTTTCCTCTTCCTCCCCCATCCTTATCCACTCCAAGAGAAGCTTCCGGAACCACCCCTCATATACTTATCTCCCCCCATCCTTATCCATTCCACGAGAAGCTTCCGGAATCACCCCTCATATATATCTCCCCCCATCCTTATCCACTCCACGAGAAGCTCCCGAAACCACCCCTCATATACATATCTCCCCCCATCCTTATCCATTCCACGAGAAGCTTCCGGAATCACCCCTCATATATATCTCCCCCCATCCTTATCCACTCCACGAGAAGCTCCCGGAACCACCCCTCATATACATATCTCCCCTCCATCCATATCCACTCCACGAGAAGCTTCCGGAACCACCCCTCGTATATATCTCACCCATCCTTATCCACTCCACAAGAAGCTCCCGAAACCACCCCTCATATACATATCTCCCCCCATCCTTATCCACTCCACGAGAAGCTTCCGGAACCACCCCTCACATATATCTCCCCCCATCCTTATCCACTCTACGAGAAGCTCCCGGAACATGCATTAATTACACCTCACCTACCTCTCCTCCCTCCATCCTGATCCCTTCCCCCCCTTCATCTATAAAAGGGGCTCAGGGGCTCACTTTCTCCCCCGCCCCATTGAGCACCGGCGCTCGCATCTCCTCCCCCCCCCTCCAACATCGATCTCCGACGAGGAACCCTCCCCGCCGAGCCCCGCCAAACCACGGCCAAGGTGAGCACCCCAACCTCCACTCTCCTCCCCGAGTCGTTCCCCCTTTCCCCTCTCCTCGGGTTTGGCCGCGACCACCCCGTGGCATGGCCGCCCTTCCATGAAGTTGCTCTACTTCCTACCCAAAATCGGCATCTTAATCGAGTGATTCATAGCCTCGGCGTTCGATTTCTTACTTTCTGGCCATCCTCCCCCGTTTACTCTTGCTGATTTGAGCCCAACCCTAAGCAACCCCTTGATTGGCCTTAGAGCAGATCTCACCCACACACAAAAGGATCACTTAATCCGATTCTTCTTATAAAAATCATCTAATATCATAATATAGTTAGTGTAAGCAAGTCTGAATGATGTATATTTGCTTTGTTTGTATGTTTGCTTGTGCGCGGTGTAGAACCAGTGCCGGAAGAGAACCCAGGGGAGCCAAGTGACCAAGAGCACGACGCTGCAGACGGTAGCGAAGGCAAGTTCCATCAACCCCTTTTTGATCATATTGCTCCTATGTGAGGTTTATCCATTGTGGCCAGTAGATTAGGCATTTGCATTGTTGAGCATGAGTTATTCGAGTGATAGAGGGTAAACATACTAGTTTCTCTTTTTGCAACATACTGATATGATGAGATTATGTATGATGATGTTGCCCTGTTTTTGCTGCACGGTTGGGGAGACCATGAGTTGAGAGCGGGGCAGAAGGGTTAGTGTTGGTGTAAGCGCTACCGTGGTGGTAGACTTACAGTGAGTACTATCAAGATGATAGGCTCGTGGTTTGAATATGGAGGCTGCCCTGGTGAGCCTTAAGGACTGAGTTGTTTTGACATCTCACCTAACTTTCATCAGTACGACCACATGACCCTGTATGGCCGGGGCTTAGCCTAACCCCGGTGGCTAGCCCGACAGTCGTCCACGGTGGAGAGAGAGAGAGAGAGAGAGATGCATTTATGAAAATTGAGATGATATTGAGATAAGTCATGACACTGGGTTGGGGACGACTGGTTTGGGTGATGTTTCGACTAGGTGTCGGTTATGACGGGCTGTCGTTGATGGTCCGTGCGTGTGGGTAAAGCGTACAACCTCTGCAGAGTGTAGAACCCGTTCGGACGGCCGTGTCCTCGGTATAGGACAGGTTATGGTGTGGTCCTAACAACTAGGAAGCCACCTGTTGTGAGAATGAGGTGAGGAATGTCTCTGGATGGGTTATTTGGTTGCATTAGGTTGCATCACTTTTATTGTTGTGCATTGCATCTATGTTTGTTTCATTCCCCTCCCGAAGGGCGAGGTGGAGCTTGCTGAGTACTTTTATACTCAACCGTTGTTGATATCTTAAGAGGATCCTGACTTCAACCCAGAGGACTTCGAGTAGGGTCGCATCCACACCCAAGGTGTTACCGTGGAACCATGTACGAGGAGGAGCTAGTTGTCCATGTTCTTATGTCGTTAATCATTCTTATGTTAGTCCTTATTATTGTTGTACTAAAGTGTATGCCGTTGTAATAAAGCTCTGTATGGTTGTGGTTCCACATGTGTTGTAATATTATGTACCGAACTCTGTTTCTGGCATAATATTACATGTTTAGTTCTGATCTTATGGGTCAGGACGCTTCAAGTGGTATCAGGGCCATACTTGGCTGTAGGATGCGTACCCTAGTACTTAGGTGACCATAGGAGACCGTAGAATAGTTGGCCTGTAGGAAACCTGGACCGTAGAGCCTTGGTGATAGGTTTTGCTCTCATCTAATCCTTGTGCCTTGTTCTATGCCAGATGGCGGACGACCGTATCACCACCTTCTGCATCAACGAAGATGGCTTCCCCAAGGTGCTCTATGCCGCCACGACACGACTAGGTATCCCAGACCGTCCGGAGTACGCGGGTCATGAGTTCGTGGAGCATGGCACCGAAAGCTGCGAGGTCACTGTGCACATCGGCGCCAGTGAGAGATTCCTGGACATGAAGCCATGGAATGTCTCTGCCACTGGATGCCGCATGAAAGATACGTGCCAATTGGTGGCCCGCAAAGCTTTGAAGTACCTCTGCCACATGTTTGACTGGCATTTGGGTTCCACACCCATGAAGTACTTCCCACCACTGGACCGTAGTCGTCCCGCATGGATGGCGAGGATTCGCAACTTGGAAGGCCTCGGGTCGACCGAAGACGACCCCACCATTGTCGCCATGTCCGGTTATTTATTGAGCCTGGACGACTTGTGCGACCAGCTGAACCAGTGCGTGAAGACCCTCGTCCAGCGTGCTGAGACATTGGAGACCCACTGGCGAAAGGCTAAGCTAGCACTATCGCAGGCTGAAGCCCGGGTTGCCAGCGCTGAAAGTCGAGTCGCCTTGGTCGAGGAGAACCTTAGGGAGCAGGCCGACCCGTCACAGCCAGCTGCTTAGGGGTGTCTACCTTGTAGACCGGGCCAAGCGGAAGGACCGTCAAGCTGGTGCAACGATGGAGCCACTTGTCCTAGAAGGAACCCCAGTGTATCACCTATCCAACCCCCGAAGGAGGATTTGTGAGCCTGTGCCACCTACTCCTCCGACCTCACCACGCGGGACCAACGAAGACCCTGAAGATCAGGATGTAGGACCCAGTAGCCAGGCAGAGGTCTCGGCTGACCCTTAAGGGAATAGACCTAGCGACGACATGCGCTATGTATCTTGTACCTGCTTGCATGAATGAATGCTTGGTGTGTTGCTTGCAATGTTTGATGTTTGTGTGAATTGTGTGGTATAAAACTATATATATGTGTTTAGATACACATAGTAAAATAGAAAAAAATATAGGAAAAAAATAATAATAACAATAATAAAAGACGGTAAGCATAACTAATTATGATGCACCATAGTAATAATAATAGGAAGAAAATCTAAACCCATCGATTGCCTTGTCACAGATGCCTCGCCGCTTGAGCCGAGTCACTAATGGACACGAGGCGGACCAAGGACTACGAGAGATTCCGCCTGCACCTCACAAGCATGAGACAGCGGAGAGTGCACCTGTCCGGCCATATCCCCAAGCACCTAACTACGATCTGACTGCCATTCTGGACCGCCAGAATCGACTCCTAGAGCTACTGACGAACACCCTGGCTGCCCGGAACAACGATGGCCTCAACAACCATCAGCCCGTGCTGCAAAACAATCACCAGATCGCAGACTTCAACAGGATGAACCCGCCCAAGTTTTCTGGATCTGAGGACCCCATTGAGGCAGATGACTGGCTAAGAGAGATTGAGATGAAACTCGAGGTTGTGCATGCAAACGAGCAGGATAAGGTTCTGCTTGCAGTCCAACAACTGAGGGGATCTGCCTTAGCCTGGTGGCACAGCTACAGAGAGATGCATTCACATGCTAGGACCATGATATGGGACGAGTTTGTGAAGTTGTTTAGAGAGCAACACATCCCAAGTAGCATTATGAAGCTAAAGAGGGAAGAGTTTATGAACCTTAAACAGAAGGGACTAACTGTGACGGAGTATCTACACAAGTTTACCAGGTTATCCCGCTATGAGCCCCACGCTGTGGATATAGAAGAGAAGAAGCAAGAAGCCTTTTTGCGTGGGTTAAACACTGAAATCAGGAAATTTCTTGAAGCATCTGTTTATCCAGATTTCAGTACCCTGGTTAACAAGGCCATCACTACAGAAAAGAACATAGAGGATGAGCTACGGGAGAAGAAAAGAAAATTCGAGGACAAGAAGGGGTTCCAGAAGGTGAAACTTCAGAGGGCTAATCAACCTGTCTATTCACTACAGAGGACCCAACAACCAACCTACTTTGTGCAGAAGACCCAACAACCTATTTACTCTGGGCAGATGGCTCATAGTGGTGTATCCTATAAAGCACCAACCACCACTTTCAAGCAACCGGTACAGCCTGCTAAATCACATGGCCCATTCCATCCTCAGCAGTCTGGGGTCAATCAAACTGTTGGCCAGAGGATCTGTTTCAGCTGCCGTGAGCCTGGGCATATCGCCGTTAACTGCCCTTACAAGGTTAAGCCAGCACCATCAGTCGTCTCTAACTCAGTTAACGGACCAAGGCAACGAGCTGGAGGCAACCGTGGAGCACCATCAAGGACTCAACACTCCTTTGGAAAGGCCACAGTAAACCATGTCTACGCCGAAGAGGCAGATGCAGCACCAGGAGTTCTACTTGGTGAGTTCTTGGTTCAGTCAGTTTTGGCTTCAGTACTCTTTGATTCTGGCGCATCGCATTCTTTTATATCATCACACTTCGTAGAGACACATGATATATCTACGGTAGCCCTTAAGAGGCCCTTAATGACTCGATCATCGGGAGGTTATATACCTTGCCATCTAGGAGTTAACAACATCCCTTTAAACCTAAGTGGGGTAGAGTTCTTGGTTAATCTAGTAGTGCTTGACTCCCATGGGATAGATGTGATCCTCGGTATGGATTGGTTAGCCATGTGCGATGGGAGTATAGCTTGTGCACAGAGGACTGTGACAATGACAAACCATGAAGGGAAGACTGTCACATGTCATGTCAACTCAAGCCTGTCTGACCCAGTAGTAAATCACGTGAAGGTGGAAACACCTCAGGATGTGCCAGTGATTAAAGAGTATGTTGATGTGTTCCCTGAGGAGTTGCCAGGCATACCGCCAGAAAGAGAAGTGGAGTTCTCCATTGATCTAGTTCCCGGAACAGCCCCAATAGCCAAGAGGCCTTATAGAATGGCAGCGCCAGAACTAGCCGAGTTAAAGAAACAGTTAGATGAGTTGCAAGAGAAAGGGTACATAAGGCCTAGTGCATCACCATGGGGTGCACCAGTCCTCTTCATAGAGAAAAAGGATGGAAGTAAGAGACTCTGTGTAGATTACCGAGCTCTTAATGCGGTGACCATCAAGAATAAATACCCTCTACCCCGGATAGATGATCTATTCGACCAGCTAAAAGGGGCCAAGTTTTTCTCAAAGATTGACTTGAGGTCTGGGTATCATCAAGTGAGGATTAAGCCCGAAGATATACCTAAGACGGCATTTGTGACTCGCTACGGTCAGTTCGAGTTCACAGTGATGTCTTTTGGATTAACCAATGCCCCTGCCTACTTCATGAACCTAATGAACCGGGTGTTCATGCAAGAGTTGGACAAGTTTGTCGTTGTCTTCATCGACGACATTCTAGTCTATTCCCGAAGTGAAGCAGAACACGTGCAACATCTGCGTGTTGTTTTGGACCGGCTCAGGAGCCATCAACTTTATGCCAAGTTCAGCAAATGTGAGTTTTGGTTACAGAAAGTTAGTTTCCTTGGGTATGTGCTAACAGCCGAGGGAGTTGCAGTTGATCCAGAGAAGGTCAAAGCCGTATCATCTTGGAAGCAACCAACTTCGGTCTCGGAGATTCGTAGTTTTCTGGGTATGGCTGGTTATTATCGGAGGTTCATCGAAGGATTTTCCAAGCTAGCCCGACCAATGACGGAACTACTAAAGAAGGATAAGAAGTTTGTGTGGACTGAAGCATGTGAGCGGAGTTTTCGTGAGTTGAAAGGAAGACTAACCACGGCCCCAGTCTTAGTCTTACCGGATATTCACGAGAACTTTGTTATTTATTGTGATGCTTCTAGACACGGCATAGGATGTGTGCTAATGCAAGAAGGACGAGTGGTATCCTATGCCTCTCGTCAGTTAAGGCCGCATGAGCAGAACTACCCAACCCATGACCTGGAATTGGCTGCGGTAGTGCATGCTCTTAAGATTTGGAGACACTATCTGATCGGTAACAAGTGTGAAATCTACACAGATCACAAGAGTCTCAAGTATATCTTTACCCAGCCTGATCTGAACCTAAGACAACGAAGATGGTTGGAATTAATTAAGGATTATGATGTGGAGATCCACTACCACCCGGGTAAAGCAAATGTTGTGGCAGATGCTCTTAGCAGGAAAGCATACTGCCATCACTTGGTGACTCAAGTACCACAACTGTGCAAGGAGATGATGAAGTTGAACCTAAGTATTGTACCTCACTCCTACAACTACAACCTTAGTGTTCAACCTGTGCTGGATGACCAGATTAAGAAGGCTCAACAGGAGGATGAAAAGTTAATGAAGATCAAGGAACAAACCGGTGAAGGCAAGGCACCAGACTTTAGAGTTGATAGAGATGGAATATTGTGGTTCAAGAAATGGTTGTGTGTGCCTTCACAAGGTCACTATCGGAATACGATCATGGATGAAGCTCATAACTCTTCCTACTCCATCCACCCTGGAGCCACAAAGATGTACGTGGATATTAAGCAAAAATATTGGTGGGTTGGCATGAAGGGTGACATAGCCAAATTCGTGGCTTATTGTGATGTGTGTAGAAGGGTCAAAGCTGAGCATCAAAAGCCGAGTGGCCTATTACAGCCCTTACCGATTCCCGTTTGGAAATGGGATGAGGTAGGAATGGATTTCATCACTGGCCTACCAAGGACCAAGAATGGTAATGACTCCGTGTGGGTAGTGGTCGACCGTCTGACTAAAGTTGCACACTTTATTCCTGTGCGCACTACCTACAATGGGAGTAAGCTGGCCAAGTTGTACATAGACCGTATTGTGAAACTACATGGAGTACCCTCAATGATAGTCTGAGATCGAGGTACTCAGTTTACGTCAAGGTTTTGGAGGAGTCTTCAAAAGGCACTTGGTACCAAGTTAGACTTTAGTTCAGCATATCACCCTCAGACAGATGGTCAGACAGAGAGGATCAACCAAATCTTGGAAGACATGTTGAGGGCCGCTATTCTAACCTACGGCAAGGATTGGGAAGACAGTTCACCGTATGCCGAGTTCTCATACAACAACAGTTATCAGGCCAGCATCAAGATGTCACCGTATGAAGCCCTCTATGGAAGGAAGTGTCGAACCCCACTCATGTGGTCAGAAGTTGGGGACCGCATTGTGGAGCAACCAGACTTCATCTTGGCAGCAGAGGACAAGGTAGCGGAGATTCGAGCGAATCTCAAGGCCGCCCAATCACGTCAGAAAAGCTACGCAGACAAGAGGAGGCGTGAACTCAGTTTCCAAGCTAGAGATCATGTGTACCTTAAAGTATCTCCTATCCGTGGCACGCGCAGATTCCAAGTACGTGGAAAGTTGGCACCACGGTACATTGGCCCTTTCTCAGTCCTAAAAAGGGTAGGATCAGTAGCGTATGAGATTCAGCTACCCGAAGAAATGTTAGGCGTGCACAACGTCTTCCACGTGTCACAGCTAAGAAAATGCCTACGGGTTCCCGAGGAACAGGTGGCACAAGAAACCCTAGACCTGCAAAATGATCTGCGCTACCATGAGGTGCCAGTAAAGATCCTGGAAAAAGTCACCCGAAGGACACGGAGAAACACCGTCACACTTTGTCGGGTCCAGTGGAGCAGACACTCGGAGGCCGAAGCTACTTGGGAAAGAGAAGATGCATTGCGGACAGAGTTCCCCCATCTCTTTGCAGACCACTCGAATCTCTAGGACGAGATTCATCCTAAGTGGGGTAGGTCTGTAACACCCCATTTTTCGTAAAGCTAATAAATCAGGGTTATAGAATTAACCACCAGACAAATTACGCACACTACTGGCCGATTTTAGATATGCCTTTCATCGAAACTGGGGCAGCCACCCCCTACTTTTGCCTAAAGGCAAACCCTTTTTTTCCTCTTCCTCCCCCATCCTTATCCACTCCAAGAGAAGCTTCCGGAACCACCCCTCATATACATATCTCCCCCCATCCTTATCCATTCCACGAGAATCTTCCGGAATCACCCCTCATATATATCTCCCCCCATCCTTATCCACTCCAAGAGAAGCTTCCGGAACCACCCCTCATATACATATCTCCCCCCATCCTTATCCATTCCACGAGAAGCTTCCGGAATCACCCCTCATATATATCTCCCCCCATCCTTATCCACTCCACGAGAAGCTCCCGGAACCACCCCTCATATACATATCTCCCCCCCCCCATCCTTATCCACTCCACGAGAAGCTTCCGGAACCACCCCTCGTATATATCTCCCCCATCCTTATCCACTCCACGAGAAGCTTCTGAAACCACCCCTCATATACATATCTCCCCCCATCCTTATCCACTCCACGAGAAGCTTCCGGAACCACCCCTCACATATATCTCCCCCCATCCTTATCCACTCCACGAGAAGCTCCCGGAACATGCATTAATTACACCTCACCTACCTCTCCTCCCTCCATCCCGATCCCTTCCCCCCCTTCATCTATAAAAGGGGCTCAGGGGCTCACTTTCTCCCCCGCCCCATTGAGCACCGGCGCTCGCATCTCCTCCCCCCCTCCAACATCGATCTCCGACGAGGAACCCTCCCCGCCGAGCCCCGCCAAGCCACGGCCAAGGTGAGCACCCCAACCTCCACTCTCCTCCCCGTGTCGTTCCCCCTTTCCCCTCTCCTCGGGTTTGGCCGCGACCACCCCGTGGCATGGCCGCCCTTCCATGAAGTTGCTCTACTTCCTACCCAAAATCGGCAGCTCAATCGAGTGATTCATAGCCTCGGCGTTCGATTTCTTACTTTCTGGCCATCCTCCCCCGTTTACTCTTGCTAATTTGAGCCCAACCCTAAGCAACCCCTTGATTGGCCTTAGAGCAGATCTCACCCACACACAAAAGGATCACTTAATCCGATTCTTCTTATAAAAATCATCTAATATCATAATATAGTTAGTGTAAGCAAGTCTGAATGATGTATATTTGCTTTGTTTGTATGTTTGCTTGTGCGCGGTGTAGAACCAGTGCCGGAAGAGAACCCAGGGGAGCCAAGTGACCAAGAGCACGACGCTGCAGACGGTAGTGAAGGCAAGTTCCATCAACCCTTTTTTGATCATATTGCTCCTATGTGAGGCTTATCCATTGTGGCCAGTAGATTAGGCATTTGCATTGTTGAGCATGAGTTATTCGAGTGATAGAGGATAAACATACTAGTTTCTCTTTTTGCAGCATACTGATATGATGAGATTATGCATGATGATGTTGCCCTGTTTTTGCTGCACGGTTGGGGAGACCATGAGTTGAGAGCGGGGCAGAAGGGTTAGTGTTGGTGTAAGCGCTACCGTGGTGGTAGACTTACAGTGAGTACTATCAAGATGATAGGCTCGTGGTTTGAATATGGAGGCTGCCCTGGTGAGCCTTAAGGACCGAGTTGTTTTGACATCTCACCTAACTTTCATCAGTACGACCACATGACCCTGTATGGGCGGGGCTTAGCCTAATCCCGGTGGCTAGCCCGACAGTCGTCCACGGTGGAGAGAGAGAGAGAGAGAGAGAGAGATGCATTTATGAAAATTGAGATGATATTGAGATAAGTCATGATACTGGGTTGGGGACGACTGGTTTGGGTGATGTTTCGAATGGGTGTCGGTTATGACGGGCTGTCGTTGATGGTCCGTGCGTGTGGGTAAAGCGTACAACCTCTGCAGAGTGTAGAACCCGTTCGGATGGCCGTGTCCTCGGTATAGGACAGGTTATGGTGTGGTCCTAACAACTAGGAAGCCACCTGTTGTGAGAATGAGGTGAGGAATGTCTCTGGATGGGTTATTTGGTTGCATCACTTTTATTGTTGTGCATTGCATCTATGTTTGTTTCATTCCTCTCCCGAAGGGCGAGGTGGAGCTTGCTGAGTACTTTTGTACTCAACCGTTGTCGATATCTTCAGAGGATCCTGACTTCAACCCAGAGGACTTCGAGTAGGGTCGCATCCACACCCAAGGTGTTACCGTGGAACCATGTACGAGGAGGAGCTAGTTGTCCATGTTCTTATGTCGTTAATCATCCTTATGTTAGCCCTTATTATTGTTGTACTAAAGTGTATGCCGTTGTAATAAAGCTCTGTATGGTTGTGGTTCCACTTGTGTTGTAATATTATGTACCGAACTCTGTTTCTGGCATAATATTACATGTTTAGTTCTGATCTTATGGGTCAGGACGCTTCAGTGACGGACCGAAATCCGTATGCCCAGGATCTCAGAGGGTGGTGCCGCACGATGCGACACCCGACAGCACACACCATAAGGCAACTATTGTATTACGTAGAAAAATAAACTGAATATGTACAAAGTAGTACAAGCCTTCAGTTTACATCTAAATACAGTGTCTACAACCGCGGAAGCTAAATTTTTACAACTCACGCCCACCTTACTAGCAAAAGTCGGTTGTCCAGCCCTATGGAAAACCCACATTAGCTCCAATCATCAGCTCAGTACAGCGTGTACGACTCCCACTCAGCCGTGGTCCCCGACAGAGGGTAGCCCTCGCCGGTGGACTCGTACTCCGAGTCCGTGGGGTAGTCATCACCTGCAAAACTATCATAGCAGCAACCATGAGCACGATGGCTCAGCAAGTCTTGACCGACTCACCTATACATGAAACTCTACATGCAGTTCATAACCAACATGGGATGGCACATTGCAGCAAAGGACACTCCTACAAGTTCATCCTTAATTCCCCTTTTAGCCACAAGTTAACGGTTCATGAATCTGAAATTTAGTGAGCAATATTTGGTGGCACACATGTAGCAATATAATTTATCCATATCAGCAAAATTGAATCACAATATTCCATAATTTATCTACATCATGACTCAGTAAACAAGCGGTACTCATAACTGTGAGGGACGGTGAATCGACTCGATATACACCTGCAGGAATACCCAAATAGAACGTCACGTACGCCCACACGTGGAGCTGCACACAGCATGCTCACCCCGTGTCGTACGAGACAACCTTTCACCCAACAGACCAAACGTCAAACCGGTCACACCGAAACGAGCAGGAGGTTCCCTACATTACCCTCTCTCTTGTTGGAAGGATCTGGTTATGCATTTGGGGTTTCGTCCATTCTACACCTAATGCACAAACATACCTCAAGCTATGTGTATATAAAGCAAAACATTATAAAACTTGTTAAATGCAAACTGGGGCTTGCTTTGTTGCTGCTGGTCAGATGTTAGCATCTCGTCCGGAAGTAGGAAGTCCAACACTTCCGGGGTTTCCTCGCCTTCAGCAACTACACGTAAGCAATGTACTATATGTCAATTTAAATGCAACGTTTTAAATTGAGAATGTAAAGACCATAACTCTAGCTAGCCCTCCCATTTTGGTTCTGAATTTACAGTGGCTTGGTAGGGTCCAAACCAGAGACTTGACCAAGTTTCATTTGAAACAAAGTTCATTTGAGCTCTGTACATATAAAATTTTATTTGGTCATTACTAGAGCCTCTAAGGATTTCCAGGGATTTTCATGGCTCAAACCATTACTTTCTGGAAACTAGAGTTTGAGATGGTTCTAATGGAATCGGTTTCATGACATTTGAAGAATCCTAAAGGAAGTTATGCCCTAAACAAGATTTGAGAAAATATGAAAAATGTTTCTGTACATTTTTCCATTTTCTCAGGGCAGTTCACTTAGTCACACCATTAGGGGGACTAAATGAACTTGGATGGATCTGAAATTTTTCCTGTGACTCAAGGATTTTCAAATGAACATCATAGCCAAATTTCATAATTTTCCATAAAAGAATTCTCCAGATAAAATTCCCAACAGTTTAAATTTCAGGGAACTAATTCTGGAAAAAGAATGAGTTCCTTAAGAAAATCACCTCCCGCGCCTAAACAGTGACTGACAGTGGGGCCCACACATTTAAATTAAACTAACCGCGTGTGCTTAGCACAGTGACTGCACGTGGGACCCACGCCCTTCGTCTACCTCACGACGCCGGCGCCCCGAGCCGCCGGAGCTCCGGCGATGTCAGCGTTCCCGGCGACCTAGCTCGCCGGTGACGGTGAAACTTGCCGCCCCCACATAAATTTGGACGCTGAACACGCTGGACACCATGATTCCACCGGCTAACCGCCGTAGCTCGCTGGTGACGAGCGCTATGTCCCTGTGCAACATCGGCAACGCGTTCCTGTCCTTCCGACCACCCCCTTCGCTCGCTAATCGCGTCACCACGTCCAGGGAAACCTCAGGAAGCTCGGCGTGACCTTGGTCGGGACCCAAACAGCCGGCAACCGAGACCTCACATGCGACCCCCTCTTCCGCCGAGCTGTTCCTCGGTGAACCTAGGGTTCCAGCAGTGGTTTCTTTCCGGTTTTTGATCGAGGAGAGGCGCATGAACCTCTAAATGCACTTTCTAAACTCTGTTTGACCTCCCACGCGATGATCCTCCCGAATTTCTCCTAAACCTAATCGGTTCCTGAAATGAGCTCCTAATCCTTAACTGAAAAATTCTCTGTGCACGAAGGTTGAACCTCGAAACGGTTTGCGCGGTGAGCTCGAGGACAAGCTAGCTCTCAGCTTTGCTATGGACGTCGAGGGCATAAAACCTCGGTTTCGGCCATTCCACGGCGGCGATGTTTGAGCTGGTTGGTAGGTCTCGGGTGTGCACAAAAAGGATGCTCGCCGGCCGACTCGACCCATTATATAGCCAATCCGGAGGCATGGAGGGCGCAACACCTGGTGTACCTTGTTTTCCCGTCAAACCAGGAGCTGGCTAGCGCTGCTCGGTCGACTTCGACGCGAAGTCTTGGCGCGCGCTCCCACTGAGTGCCTGAACACAGAGAACACACGGGGTTCAGTCGGTTTAGAGCTTTGTTTCGCTGACAGAGGGGGCCACAGCTCCAAATTGTCCACGAAAATTAAATTCCTACTGCTCTTAAATAATGTGACCCCTTGCCCCTGGTAATTTAATTAAACAACATTTTTGGGTCTCTGAATTTGAATGATTCAAATTGATATTGGGTTTGAAGGAATTTGAGCATATGTGAGGTTGAGATTCAAATTGGGTTTGAATTTGCTCAAATTAACTCCCGACCAGATGAACTCCAATGAGGATGAAAATTGGTGGACTCATTCAGAAAATTATGCTAAGTTTGATTAAGAAGTCCACTTTTGAATTCAAGTGATGAAAACTAGATGAAATTTGAATTTGCATTCTAATAGCCCTTTTTACAAATGTCTCCAAAAGTGGCTCAAACTGATTTGAATTTGCATGAGACATGGCCTGAGCACCCCTAAGAATGTTTAGGGCCTAATGGTAAAGTCATCCCCTGATGTTTATGTGTGAGAGCTCCTACTTTTTGCAGTGATGGGTTTTTCCTCTAATCACCCTCTTGATGGTGTTTACTTGCTCTTCACAAATGTTCATGAGCTATCCACCAAACGAGGTGTGATATGGTGATGTGATGAACATTTTTGCAAGTAAATTCTTGGGATTTTACATCCCCCCCCTTAAAAGAATCTCGTTCTGAGATTATAAAAGAAGAGACGACGATGTAAGAGAAAATTACCCATGATGAGACGCCATGAAGTCCGGGTAGTTTGAGCGAAGGAAATCCTCGCTCTCCCACGTTGCTTCTTCAGCGGTATTGTTGGTCCACTGTATATTGTAGAACCACAGCGTTTGGTTACGCGTGGTCCGAGCCTTCTCATAAATAATCGCCACCGGATATTCAGAATACGTCAAATCCGGTTGCAGCTCGCCAATGTCTTCGGTGGGAACAGCAGCCATATACTTCAGACATTTCCGTAGTTTTGAAACATGGAAAACGTCGCGAACACCAGCGAGAGATGCCGGTAGCTCAAATCTATACGCCACTGGTCCACACTTCTACGTGATAGCATAGGGTCCAATAAATCAGGGAGCGAACTTCCCCTTCACGCCGAATTGGTGCACGCCTTTCATCGGAGATACATGGAGGTACACGTGTTCCCCGACATCGAAGTGTAGCGGCCTATGCCTTTCTGTGGGGCTAGTCTATGATCCCAGAGAGCTGCCACATCTTGGTCCGGGGCCAAGGGCATGTCTTGGCTCCGGATCCCTCCTCAGCGGGGAGGAAGCTCGGAGCCCAGATACACGTGGCAGCTCCGGAACTCACCTCAGCGGGGAGGCTTGGTTCGGGGCCAAGGGCACGTGTCGGCTCTGGAACCCAGGCACACGTGGCAGCGCCGGTCCCGGCCCCAACAGGGAAGGCCGAGTCCAGGGCCAAGGGCATGTGACCTTGCCAGCGCCCACCTCAGCATGGAGGCAGGATCTAGGCTTTCTTGAACCCACCACGCGGGGGTACCTGGTCTTCAGGGTACCGACATACCTCATGGAGGAGCTCTTTCCAACCCACAAGCTGCTGATAAGTCTTACAGAATGCTCGTGGAGTTGGGAAATTGCTAAGCAAGCGCACAAGAAGAGATCCGCTACCACTGCAAGAAGCTGTACTTGCTAGAGAAACAAGAGGAGACTCGTGCCACTTCAGAACAAATTGAGCACCAGAATCACCTACCCCTACATGGACTGCCGACTCACCATGGCGTGCACCCATGTATGGACCTCCCCCGCCACATGGCTGGAACAGCACTGGTTCTCACGTTAAGTATAGGTCCCCTATTGAATAAAGTTGTAATAAGAACGCTTTAGATCATAGTAGTTTGAATAAGAATGGTGTGCTGAACCTTTATGTTGATTGCTTGTGTTTGTGTGCTTGGGTGTGAGTTGTGGGATGATTCGGCTAATGTCCACATCCAGACATAGTGGAGAGATGTGGAATGCTTCGGTACTTGTCCACATCCTCATATAGGCTGATATTAATAAAGAAGTTGCTTGGTTCATACACCTTGATGCATATAGATGGGGGGATCAATCTGAATTTCTATTTCCTACTCTACTCTCTCACAGATGTTGAGGGAAAATTCCAACCGCCACCGTAGGAATACTCGCGGTAACAACTAACCACATAAGGATGACAATGTGGATGTTCTTGAGGATGTCAACCTCAGGGATGATGCAAACAACCTTGAACGTTTGATTGCTATGCAGAACCAACTCATGCAAACTATGATGCAAACGTTGGGACAACTGGAGGCCAATAAAAACAACCCAAATCACGTTCCTGCACCCCAAGATTTACAAGATTGGCTAAAAGCTGGAAAAATGTTTCTGTTATTTTTCCTAATTTTCAGAGACATATAAGATTGAATCATCATTTGGCCTAGCAAATGAGGTCCAATGACTCTGAAATTTTTAATAGAGTTCAAGTATATTTGGATGAATGCCCTGCCCAAAACAGAACTACTGTGATTAATTCCCTAAGATTTTCTTTAATTGAATTATTGAGCCAAATCCAGGGATTTTCATAAACATTGGGATGCACCCCTGGATAGTACTCACTAAGAGGAATCCAATGAAATTTGTTTGACAATTTGTAGAGGTTACTACTAAAAGTTATGAGCCTTTGAAGTTGAACTAAATCTGAAAAATGAGGGAAATATTTAAACCCCTCCGTGCGGGCCCCACTCTACAGTTTTCTTCTTACTCGCATGCGGCAGCACTCGGGTGGCAGCGCTCTCCGGCGAGATCTGCCAGAAACCGCTTTTCCGGACGCCCCTTGGGACCAAACTCGCTGCCTCTCACTTTAGGAACACGTGGAACTCATCCATGGGGTCGGCCGAGGCTACCGGCCACCGGAAACCAATCGGCGACGGGCGGCGGCGGCGGCTCAACTTCGACGTCGTCGAACTCACTTTAGGATGGCTCAAAAGCTTCGGTTCTTCTTCCTATAGCACCATGGTGGAACCCTAAGCATCGCCATGCGCTCAAATCAGCTCCAAATTGGCTGCAAACATAAGTTCATCGGCGACCTAGCGCAAAAACTGGCGCGGCTCAAAATTTTTGAAGAACAGCACCTAAAATTGATTAATTTCGATGGTTTTTGATCCTAGAGGGGCATGGGAAGGTCTAGAACACGTTTGTAGCTCGGCACAAGCTGCGGTGGAGTGATCACTACAAATTTTGGATTTTGGAGCGGCTCGGTTCTATGAATGCCGAAACGGTAAACAACCAAATTCTCCACCGGTCGTGCAAGAGAGAAGGGAACGTTTGCACTGTCGTGTTGAGCACCTGAGGGCGGTTCTTTTTGGTATTGGGCGTCGGCCACGAGAAGGCTTGGAGCACTCGGGCGCCGGGGAACTGAAGGTGTGGTTGGGCGACGGCAAAACTTGGAAGCTGAGCGAGGACTGTGGAGGGCGAGGGAGATGGTTCACGTGGGAAGGCAACGTGCTGATCACTTCACTCGGTATTCTCAGCCACAGAGCAGGAGGTGCCGCACGCAGGAGTCGGTTGGCGTCCACGTCGGGAGGTGGCGCGCTCTCCGTCGATGAGAAACTGAGCACGGCAAAGGAATTTCCATTGTGTCACTGTCCAGTGGGGTCCACAGCTCCTCTTCCTCTTATCCCCCAATTCCATTTGAATTCGGAAATAAGCTCCAAATTTGCTCAAAATTGGAGGATAGACCAAAAGAAATACGTGTAACACAATGGTGCACTCAAATTTGGATTTTGGTGAAATCAGAATTTGAAACTGAAGTTTAAAATCAAATTTAAATTGCCTCCTGTTTTAATTCCAACAAATAAGAAATCCTTTCCAAATGATCTAAAAATTTTGCCGGGCTCCCATTGGATGTGTGGAGAATCAAATTAAAGATTTAGATCTTCGTGTTCAAAATTTTTTGCAAGTTTAATTTAGCTCCTGGAGCTCACACCTTTATATCCAAAAGTTTAAACCCCCTCTCATTTTCCTTGGTGTGATTGGCAACTCCACTTGCTAGAATTTTTGGATTTCACATCCCTCCCCCCTTAAAAAGAATCTCATCCCGAGATTCGAAAAGAAGAGATGAAGCGGTAGAGAAGGAATTATCGTATATGAGCGGACAGTAAGTCCGAATAGTTTGAATGGAGGTACTCTTCACTCTCCCATGTCGCTTCCTCCGCGCTATGATTGCTTCATAAAACCTTATAAAATAGGAACATCCGATTCCTTGTCGACCGAGACTTTACATCAATAATCCGAATTGGATGCTCGGTATAAGAAAGATCCGGTTGCAATGTCTTGAGATCTTCAGTGCGGACAGCAATGGTATTCTTGAGACATTTCTGAAGTTGGGATACGTGAAATATGTCATGAACCCCAGCGAGATTTGTCGGTAGCTCAAGCCGGTAGGCTACGGGTCCACATTTCTCTGTGATAGCAAATGGACCAATAAACCGGGGAGCGAGCTTCCCTTTACATCGAATCGATGAACTCCTTTCATTGGAGATACGTGGAGATATACATACTCTCTGACGTTGAAGTTCAGCGGTCAACGTCGCTGATCTGCATAGCTCCTCTGTCGAGATTGAGCAGCCTTTAAATTTTTTTGTATGACCCGAACTCGTTCTTTGGCATCATTGACAAGGTCAATCCCGAATGTCACCCTTTCACTGGATTCACACCAATTCAGTGGGGTGCGACATCTCCGGCCATAGAGAGCCTCATATGGTGCCATCTTGATACTCGTGTAATAACTGTTGTTGTATGAGAATTCCGCCAATGGTAAATAAGCATCCCAATTTTTACCATGATGGATGGCACATGCTCTCAACATATCCTCCAAGACTTGATTCACTCTCTCGGTTTGTCCATCGGTTTGAGGGTGATATGCGGAGCTTCAAAGAAATTTTGTTCCCACGGATGCATGCAGCTGTTCTCAGAAACGAGAAACAAACAGTGCACCACGATCTGAAACTATTGTTCTTGGAACTCCATGCTGGCATAAGATCCGTGCAATGTATAACCCTGCATATTTCTTGGTGTTGAATCCAACATTTACCTATATGAAGTGTGCTGATTTGGTTAATCGGTCAACGATCACCCAAACTGAATCATGCTTCCGAGATGTGAGCGGTAACCGGACAATGAAATCCATACTCACATCTTCCCATTTCATGCCGGAATATTAAGGGGCTGCAGCGACATACAAGATTGAATCAACATACAAGATTGAATCAACATTTCCCCAAGCAAATGAGGTCCAATGCCTCTGAAACTTTTACTGGGGTTCATGGATTTTTGGAATAATGTCCTGCCCAAATTTGGGAATTTTCCAATGAACAGAACTCCTGTAAAAATTCCTACAAGGTTTTCATAAATATTGGGCTGCACCTTTGGATATTACTATTTGAGTGGAATCTAACAAAATTTATTCCACAATTTGTGGAGGATCCTACAAAAAGTTATGGCTCTCCAATGTTTGAACCGAATTAGGAAAATATGGAAAACGTTTAAATACCGACAGTGGGTCCCACTCGTCATCCCTATCCTTCAGCCTGGCTCCAAACAGAGCAGTGGCGGCTCCCTCCGGCGAGGTTGCCGGAAAAGCACTTCCCAGCCACCTCCAGTGCCCCTGCTGGCCGCCCCCCCCCCCCATTTTCCCCCACGCTGAACCTGTCGGTGAGGTCGCCGGCGGCTGAAACTCGCCGGAAAACAGGGCGCACCAGCAACAGCAAACCCTAGGGCTCCGGCGAGGTCGTGCATGGTGAATTCTCCACCAAATGGTCGGTTCTTGGGCTCTATAGCACCGTGGGGGATCCTTCATCACCGGCATAAGCTCAAATCGGCTAAAAAATGGCTGCAAATAGGAACTCATCGGCGACCTAGGACGAACATCGGTGCCGGCCCGAAATTCTCGAAGAACAGCGCCAAATCTTGATAATTTTCGATGATTTTTTATTATAGAGGGGCGTAGGAGTGTCTAGATCATGTTTTTAGCTCGGCACACGTGATGGTGGACTGATAACGACGAATTTTGAAGATTGTGTGGCTCGGTTCTAGGCATACCGAAGCAAAGAATTGCAAAATTCATCCACAGCGATGCACGAAAGGAGAACAGAGTTGCACCGTCGGTTTGCACACCTGAGGGCGCTCCTTTTTCATGTAGACCATCGGCCACGAAGCAGTCTCTATCAGGTAGTCACCGGGGAACAGCGAGGGTTGGCCGTGGTGAGTTTCTTCGGCTGTGTTTTTGCTTCGAGCTGTGCGAGGAGACGGTGGGGAGCGAGGAGAGCCGGTTCACAGGGAAGGCAGCGTGTTGCTCCCTCTTTACTTGGTGTTCTCATCTAGCGAGAAGGAGCTGGTGCTACCAGGTCGGTTTGGGGCGCCAGACGTTGGAGATGGCGAGCCCGCGTGCGGTTGAGCGAAAAACAGAAGACTTGGGGGTTAAGTCTATTGACAAGTGGGCCCCATTTCTCACCTCTTATCCCCAATTCCGTTTAAAATAGCAAACGAGCTCCAAATTTGATCAAACTTTGAGGATAGGTCAAAATAAATGTTAGCAACACAATGGTGCACTCAGATTTGAATTTCGGTGAAGTTGGAATTTGAAACTGAGATTTAAATTCAAATTCGATTTTTCTCTTGTTTTCATTCAAACGACTAGGAAACTTTTTCCAAATGATCCAAAATTTTGCCGGGCTACCCGCAGATGTGTGGAGAACCAAATGGTAGCTTTAAATCTCCGTGTTCGGGAATTTTTTCAAGTTCAAGTTTAGATTTGGAGCTCCTACCTTTAAATCAAGAGTTTAAATTCCCTCTCATTTTCTCTGTGTGATTTGCAGCTCCACTTGCTAGAATTTTCGGGATTTCACATCCCTCCCCCCTTAAAAGAATCCCGTCCTGAGATTCATAAAGAAGATACGAAGTGGTAGAGAAGGAATTACCGGATATAAGCGGAAAGCATGTCCGGATAGTTTGAACAGAGGTATTCTTCACTCTCCCATGTTGCTTCCTCTGCGGTATGATTGCTCCATAATACCTTATAAAATAGGAGCGTCTGATTCCTTGTTGACCGAGACTTTTCATCGATAATCCGGATTGGATGCTCGGTATAGGAGAGATCCGGTTACAATGTCTCGAGATCTTCAGTGCGAAAAACAATAGTGTCCTTGAGACATTTCCGAAGTCGGGAGACGTGAAATATATCATGCACCCCAGCGAGATTCATCGGTAGCTCAAGCCGGTAAGCTACGGGTCCACGTTTCTCTGTGATAGCAAATGGACCGATAAACCGGGGAGTGAGCTTTCCTTTTACACCGAATCGGTGAACTCCCTTCATTGGAGATACGCGGAGATATACGTACTCTCTGATGTTGAAGTTCAGCAGTCGACATCGCTGGTCTGCATAACTCTTTTGTCGAGATTGAGCAGCATTTAAATTTGCTTGTATGACCCGAACTCGTTCTTCGGCGTCATTGACAAGGTTAATCCCGAGTGTCACTCTTTCACCGGGTTCGCACCGATTCAGCGGTGTGCGCCATCTCCGGCCGTAGAGAGCCTCATACGGTGCCATATTGATACTCGTTTGATAGCTGTTGTTGTACGAGAATTCCGCCAACGGTAGATAGGCATCCCAATTATTACCGTGGTGAATGGCACACACTATCAACATATCTTCCAAGACATGATTCACCCTCTCGGTTTGTCCATCAGTTTGAGGGTGATATGCGGAGCTTCGATGCAATTTAGTTTCCAAAGATGCGTGCAGCTGTTCCTAGAAATGAGAAACAAACAGTGCACCACGATCTGAAACTATGGTTCTTGGAACTCCATGAAGGAATAATATCCGTTCAATGTATAACTCCGCATATTTCTTGGCATTGAATCCCACATTCACCGGTATGAAGTGTGCCGACTTGGTTAATCGGTCAACGATTACCCAAACCGAATCATGCTTCTGAGATGTGAGCGGCAGTCTGACAATGGAATCCATACTCACATCTTCCCATTTCCATGCCAGAATATGGAGGGGCTTTAGCAAAACAGGTTTCTTCATGTGATCTGCTTTCACCCTTCAACACGTATCGCACTCAGATACGTGTTTAGCTATTTCTCGCTTCATCCGTGTCCACCAAAACTTGTTTCTCAAATCTTGGTACATCTTTTTGCTGCCCGGATGAATGGAAAATTTCGATAAATGAGCTTCGTCTAATATCTTCTTATGAAGCTTCATGTCATACGGTACGAATATACGGTTTTTGAACCATAGCGTACCATTCTCATTTTTCCGGAAGCACTTAGCTTCTCCTTTGTCTCTTCTCTTCCAGATATGGGCCATGCCCTTATCATTCTTTTGAGCCTCTACAATTTCATCACGAATTGTAGGAATGAGGGCAAGGTTAAACAATGACCCATAGGGAACCAAGCGCAGGCTCGGTTCTTCTTCTTCTATTGCATCCATGGTTAGATTATGCACATGTGATTTCCGACTAAGTGCGTCGGCAACCACATTCGCTTTTCCAGGATGGTAGTGTATCTCTATCTCATAATCTTTAATTAACTCTAACCATCTTCGCTGCCTCATATTTTATTCCTTTTGTATGAAGATGTACTTTAAACTTTTGTGGTCGATGTAGAGGTGGACTAAGTTTCCAAGCAAATAGTGCCTCCACATTTTTATAGCAAGAACCACAGCAGCTAGCTCGAGATCATGTGTCGGATAATTCTGCTCATTATCCCGAAGCTGCCTGGATCCATACGCGACCACTCACCCTTCTTGCATGAGCATGCAGCCAAGGCCGATGCCGGATGCATTGCAATAAACATCAAAAGCTTAGTCGTATCGGGCAGCGCCGATACTGTGGCTGTTGTTAGGTTCTTTACCAATGCTTTGAATGCCTCCTCACATGCTTCACTCCACAAATATTTCTTGCCTTTCTTCAAAAGTTCCGTCATCGGTTTAGAAACTTTGGAGAAATTCGGAATGAATCTCTGGTAGTAACCTGCTAAACCAAGAAAACTACGGACTTCGTGGACAGATTTTGGCAAACTCCAATTCAGCATTTGGACAATGGACAATTTTGCTCGGATCAACCGCAATGCCCTCTGCAGAAATAATGTGCCAATAAATGGCACTTGATTGATTCAAAACTCACATTTTCTGAATTTTGCATATAGCTTGCGATACCGTAGGCGTTGGAGCACAGTATGCAGATGTTCGGCTTGTTCTTCTTCTGATTTAGAATATACCAAGGTATCGTCGATGAAGACCACGGTGAACTTGTCCAACTCCCGCATGAAGACTGAACTCATCAAGTACATAAAATGATCCGGAGCATTGGTGAGTCCGAATGACATGACGAGATACTCATATAACCCGTATCTCATCAAGAATGCCGTCTTAGGTCTGTCTTTCGCCTGTATTTTAATCTGATGATATCCGGACCGATGATCCATCTTCGAGAAAACCTTAGCACCCACTATTTGATCAAAAAGCATATCGATATGTTGTAGTGGATACTTGTTCTTGATAGTTACGACATTGAGCGGACGATAGTCGACACATAGCATCAAAGTCTCATCCTTTTTCTTGACGAACAGCGCGGAACATCCCCACCATGATGAACTTGGTCGAATAAAGCCTTTGCTTAACAAGTAGTTTAGCTGCTCTTTCAGCTCCACGAGTTCCTTCAGTGCCATTTTATATGGCCTCCGATATAACGGTGTGGTTCCCGGTGCTAGTTCAATTTTGAAATCCACCTCAAATTCTGGCGGCATGCCCGGTAAATCGTCGGGAAACACATCTGGATATTCCTGGACCACTGGAATATCCTCCAGTTTCTTAGCTTCCACATTATGTAGAGGAGTAATTTTAGGTGCAACATTTCTTAGAATCAACGTGTGTTGTCCATGCTTCTTTAAATTCAGCTGCACCGTTCATGAACTAATATCAAAGATAGATTGGTGATGTGTCAACCAAGCCATTCCCACGATGATGTCAATCCGCAAGCCTTCCAAGATGATAATAGTAGTAGGATATATCCGCCCATCCAAACATATCGGCGCTCGAGAAACAATCTTGCCTGCTGTCCTACAACCTCCCTGTGAATTAATCTTATAAGATGCGGCCAAGGTGGTTGATGGTATTTTGGTGCTTAACCACATAATCTTTGCTGATAAAATCATGTCTGACACTTGAGTCGAACAACACGAACGTGGGCTGATCACGTAGGCTGAACATTCCCGCAAACACAGGTTCTCCCACGGGAACATCTTCAACTTCCATATAGTTTACGTTTCCCACTTTCAGTGCTGTCCTCCTTGGCTGACCACGGAATTTCTTTGCAGCTTGAGATGACATGTTACTGCTGCTCTTTTTGGTCACATGGCACTCCTGAGTGATATGCCCCACATTGTTATAAGTATCGTACGATGCGAGCTCAGGATTTTCACAAGATGGAAGTTGTTGATATACTTGTGCACTTTGCTGAGGTGGGGTGCACAAATACTCATTGGCTGCTGCTGCAGCAGTGGCTGAACATCCATTGTTGAGTATGGATGGAATTGGATCTGCGGTGGTCTGTTAAAGGACTGAATTTACACCCAGGGAAGAAAGCAATATATCGCCGGTTGTTTTTGAGGATAATCATCCGTACTTGCCGTTGATAAGCTTCTCTTCCTCTTACTTTCCTTGTACTGGAGTTAAGCTATTTCTTGAATCAAAGCGGCATTGATTAACTCGCTATAATTCCCTTTATTGAATAGTGCCACTTTTGCCCGAAGCTCCACATTGAGGCCTCGGAAGAAGTAATGACACTTAACCGTCTCCTTATCCACATAAGAAGATGCATATTGTACTAAACGGTTAAATTTTGTAAAGTACTCCATAACACTCATCCCTTCTTGCTTGAGTTCATAGAACTCTTCAACTTTGGTTTGGATGATGCCCTCACAGACATGACATGCACGGAAAGCATCACGAAACTCCGTCCACGTCACACGATGACCTTCATCGATTTTAGCAAGATAATCAGACCACCATGCCCAGCGGATCCATGAACTTGCTGAGCAGCAAATAATGCCTTCTCATATTCATCACACTGGAGCATTCCCTATTTAGATTCAATCACCCGGAGCCAATGATCTGCCTCCAAGGCTTCTTTAGATTCCGAGAATAATGGTGGTTGTCTTGCTAGAAAATCCAAATAAGTATTCAGTGTGGGATTATGCTGTAAGTTCTCCTGTCAGATGCCTTGCTGCAAAAACATGTCAAGAGACCCAGCCATTTTTCCCAACACCTCCGCCTGTCCGGTTGATGATGGCGGTGATCGTCGCTGCGACGAATCATTTCCATCCCGGCTGGAACCACCAACCTCACACTCAGAATGAGTGTTATCCATACAGCAAGAGCGAGCAATTTACGGTTAATATCCAAGATTGACTCCACTTGAACTCAAAACTATTAACCGCAAAAGCATCACATCAACAGTGCAGCATACATGAAATGGAACAAGGTTTTTGACAATTCTGAAATATAACCAATAATTGATCAAGTTTATCAAACACTCAAACCAACAACAAGGAATGATGAACGATAAATACTGAATATGTTATGAAACTTAGAGAAGTATAAAAACCTTCATGTCCACAACAAGCCTCAAGTTACATGGGCAATGAGAAATGCTCTGTTCAGAATGACAGTTTGGCCTTTAATCCCAGAATTTGAATTTAAAAATGGCAATTTCATGTCTCACGTTGAATATAAAAGGTTTAGATAACTTCAATGTCTTTCCAACGAGTATTTAGTTGCCTACATATAAATTCTGGATCAGGAGTTATTATATTTCAAAGTTGACAGAAATCTGGGACAATTTTGACAACACCTCCTCTGAATGTGGCTGTATTGTCCGCAAAATTTCATAAGGTGCTACCCCAAATCTGCAGAAATTTGAACTACAAGGTCATAGCACATATCACAAACTTCCCAACGGTATCTTACATGACCCTTAGAGATTTTTCTACAAGAAGCTATGGTCGAAATACAGAAAATTCCAGAGAGCATTTTTGGTCTACCCTATTTCTGGACAGTGCATACTCATCTGAGATTTTCAGCCATTTGGAGGGAGACTCTGTTTTGGAGTTCTACAGAAAAGTTGTAGAAGACTTCAAAACCTTTACAGAAATGTATCCCTCACCTCAATTGGCTCAACCAATCTAAAGTTATGTCCTGTTCTATTTCAGCAAAAATTCTGCCAAAAACAGGGGAGAATGTTTCTATGTCTTTTAGAATGAATCTATACCCCCAATTGACTCTTAGTTCAATATAGGAGTTCATTAACCCCTAATGGAATCCTAGACTCCAAATTTACTCTTTTCTTTGAAAACTTCCTTTTTCATGCACATGAAAACATATCACGGTACTACGTTTCCTCACCAAATCAAAAATCCTAACCGTCGTTACACCGGCATATACGTCTCAAATGGTGGCACTAAAATGATCACTCACACACATTTTCTAAAAGACATGTTCTAATGTGGTCAAGGTACCTGCATAAAAACCACTCAATAGTGATGCACACAAAGATTTGTCGTTTTAGGCAGGTCCATATTATAGTAAAAACATACGCCCCGTATCATTCCATATGGGCAGTCCTTGAGTCAAGCCACATCTCAAGGTACATGGTCACGTTTTCACACCACACGACGGGGAACCCGAGTAGAGCGCGAATGGGTCATCATGGTTGGGAATTTTATCAACCCAACGTATACCACCTACTGCCCTGCAAGGCACAGCGATGGCAAGCGCTGCGTATGTCCTCCTAGGCTATTTCTAGAAGAACACACTATCATGTTACCGACCACATGATGGGGTTTCCACTTTCTTGCCTAATGCACGCCAGGGACCAGTGTTTCATATGAACTCGGGAACATGAAGAGTTCAAGAGTTTCATATTGAATCTCACACCAAGCTGTGAGACCTATACTCTGAACCACTTTCCTCGTCAGGAAGATAACCAAAATTGATCCGCTTTCGGTGGCATTCCTTACCATGCTTACCTCCACGTAGGTACGTCGTTATAGAATTGAAATACTGAATAAAACACACTGTTAGCTTGCCACCTTAAGTAACTATGCTATTAATAGTATTTATGTGGGCATACTATACGTTCCTGACTCGTATACTTCTAAGTTTTCGAAAATATGATCTTTTCATGCGTGCTATTCCCAATGCGGCTCTGATACCACGCCTGTGGGGATCCCCTTCCGGGATCCACACTCCAGGATACACATTGGGTGGTGCCGTGCGATGTGGCACCCAACAGCATACACAAAAAGAAACCATAAACATACAAAGTCTTTTATTTCTCAATATAGTGTTATTTACAACATAATGTACCACAATAGTACACGCAGAGGAATCTACATACACACGGTCCTAAATATGCAAAAGAGGAGACGCCCAGCAGGCGGATGCTTCTTACTAGCTTCAACAAAAGTGAATGCAGCGAAGGTTTCTGGTGAGTCTCCGATGTCTCACTGAACAACCATCTTCATAGCAAATTTTATGTAACCTGCAAAACACTAATAATGCAACTGTGTGCTCGAAAGCTCAGAAAGACTTAAACGACACTCCTAAACATGAAACTCTACATGCAGGGATTAATAATATAGGAAAAGAATGTTGCAATAAAGATACGCCTTCATGTAAATCCTTACTTTCAGTTTTATAGCAGCAGATTAATATGCCTTAGGCAGCCCTCACATCAGAAGTCCACAATAAAAACAAGAAACGCTTTTCTCCGATGTGGTTATGCCCAAAGTGGAAGATAAACTTAGTGAGCTCTACAACTATAGCATACATGGTTTGCAATACAATGAACTTAAGAACTTCACAACAGCAACGATTCATCTCACTTTATCTGGAAGTAATTACTACGTCACAACTTAGTGAACAAGTGGTACTCATATAACCGCGAGGGACGGTGATTTGAATCAGCACACACCCAGAACACATGACACATACACCCATCTCGATGACTCACACAAGAGCTCTTTCTTAAGTTGTATGCAGCAACCTTTCACCCGTCACTCCAATGCCAAAACAGTTCTACCGACCCATCAGAAGGGCCACTACCCGAAACACGTTGAAGTTGCTCCGCTAGTGGGTTTACACATCTGACACCAACCCTCAAAGGACGGCGGTATAAGTTTCTGCACGAGAGTACCCGAGTTACATCTGTTTCGTGGACCCCATAATTCCAGTATGCATCCGGTACTGTTCAAACTTGCTCAACTGGGAGGCATACGCATCGGTCCTTAACCGACACAAACAGAGCTACGGCAACACAGACCCAACGTCCTGCTGCTCCTACTATCTGCTCGGTCTCATTTTCCATTCCAGTTATTCCGTTCTCTAGAATCATACCCCGTTGAACCAACATCCTAGCCTTGTGAGTAGCTTCCAACTACCAGACTTGTACCAACTCCTATACAACTGAAGCCTAGCAGAAACTACACGAAGGTAACCTGTTCTACCCTTTAACTCCAAGGGTCTGTGGGTCATGCATTCAGAGTATCAATCACCCTTGACCTAATGCACAATACATACTAGACCAACGAAAGTGATACAAAGTAAAATATATCGAAAACCTGTTAAATGCAAACCGGGGCTTGCCTTATGTTGCTGCAGGTTTAATCCTACTTTAAAGTCAGTATCATGTCAATGAGTAACGCGTCAACTTGCTGCTCCGAGTCGAGTTCCTCGTCGAACTCCTTCGTCGTGTTTCCTACCGATATGAATATGCACAAGTTCATATTGCGAGTAAATGAATTATAAAATAAAAATGTTTTCCGACTTAAGAATGGTTCAGATCAACTTGGAAGTGAGATATGAGCTCTGTTATGTACAGAAACAGAGAACTTTAGCTGGGCAGTGGATGTTGGTTGATTAAAGTTCAGATAGCTATTTATAATGAACATAAGGAAGATATTGAAAGGAACCAGCAGAAAACTGCAGAAGATGACCTTAACTTGATCTGAAATTTTTACAATGATCCTTTGATTATATAGAGGTATGGCTTGCAAAATTTCAGACAAAGTTGATGTAAGATGTGGCCTAAGGAATTTTCTTAGCCATTTGGCTTCTCTGAATTCCTATGGCAATTATAGGGTCTTGGCATGCTCCAAATTTGGTTTTTCAAAATCTTGGGAGTCTTTTGAGTCCATAGGATTTTGTTTCACCATTTTTGGAGCATCGTACACATATATATGGAATTTACAAGATTGGCTAAAAGCTGGAAAAATGTTTCTGTTATTTTTCCTTATTTTCAGAAACATATGAGATTGGATCATTATTTGGCCTAGAAAATGAGGTCCAATGACTCTGAAATTTTTACTGGAGTTAAAGTATATTTAGAAGATTGTGCTGCCCAAAATTGGGAATTTTCCAATAAATATAATTCATTCCCTATTATTTTATTTAATTGAATTATTGAGCCAAAACCATGGATTCTCATAAACATTGGGATGCACTCCTGGATAGTACTCACTGAGAGGAATCCAATGAAATTTGTTTGACAATTTTTGGAGGTTCCTACTAAAAGTTATGAGCCTTTGAAGTTGAACTAAATCTGAAAAATGAGGGAAAGGTTTAAAATCCTGCACGTGGGCCCCACTCTACAGTTTTCTTCTTCCTCGCACGCGTCAGCACTCGGGTGGCGGCGCTCTCTGGCGAGGTCCGCCGGAACCACGTTTCTGGCTGACCCTTGGTCCCAAACTCGCCGCCTCTCACTTTAGGAACACGTGGAACTCATCCATGGGGTCGGCCAAGGCTACAGGCCACAAGAAACCCATCGGCGAAGGGCGGCGGCGGCGGCTCAACTTCAGTGGCATCGAAATCACGCTAGTATGGCTCAAAAGCTTCAGTTATTCTTCCTAGAGCCCCATGGTGGAACCCTAAGCATTGCCATGCGCTCAAATCAGCTCCAAATGGGCTGCAAACATGAGTTCATCGGCGACCAAGGGCAAAAACCGGCAGCGGCTTGAAATATTCAAAGAACAGCGCCTAAACTCGATGAATTTCGATGGTTTTTAATCCTATAGGGGCGTGGGAAGGTGTAGAACATGTTTGTAGCTCAGCACAAGCTGCAGTGGAGTGTTCACTATGAATTTTGGATTTTTGGGCGGCTCGGTTCTATGAACGCCGAAACAGTAAACAACCAAATTCTCGGTCATGCAAGAGAGAAGGTAAGGTTTGCCCCGTCATGTTGAGAACCTGAGGGCGGTTCTTTTTGGCATTGGGCGTCGTCCACGAGAAGGCTCGGAACACTCGTGCGCCGGGAACCAAAGGTGTGATCGGGCGGCGGCAAAACGTGGAAGCTGAGCGAGGACTGTGGAGGGCGAGGGAGATGGTTCAGGTGGGAAGGCAACGTGCTGATCACTTCACTCGGTGTTCTCAGCCCAGAGCAGGAGGTGGCATGTGCAGGGGTCGGTTGGCGTCGATGTTGGGAGGTGTCGCGCTCTCGGTCGATGAGAAATAGAGCAGGGCGAACGAAATTTCTATTGTGTCACTGTCCAGTGGGGTCCACAGCTCCTCTCCCTCTTATCCCCCAATTCCATTTGAATTAGCAAATAAGCTCCAAAGTTGCTCGAGATTGGAGGATAGACCAAAAGAAATATGAGTAACACAATGGTGCACTCAAATTTGGATTTTGGTGACGTCGGAATTTGAAACTGAAGTTTAAATTCAAATTCAAATTGCCTACCATTTTAATTCCACCAAATAGGAAATTCTTTCCAAATGATCTGAAAATTTTGCCGGACTCCCATTGGATGTGTGGAGAACGAAATTGTAGATTTAGATCATCGTGTTCGGAAATTTTTGCATGTTTAATTTAGCACGTGGAGCTGACACCTTTATATTCAAAAGTTTAAACTCCCTCTCATTTTCCTCGGTGTGATTGGGCAACTCCACTTGCTAGAATTTTGGGATTTCACAACCTCCAGCACCAAGACTTTGACGCGTTTTAGCAACACAAATCGTGGGAGCAAGGCAAGTGCCCCTTGACCATATTGATCCTATGTTTTTGAACTGTTTTGCTTGCAAAAACTGCATTCTCATGTCAATATGATGGGAAACCCTCTAGTAGGAGTTTACTAGCATTTTTAGCCACCCTTGTTGCCAGGAACTTGTTGAGCGTGGTATGTGTCGTTTTCCCTTTTGCACCGCAATGCTTACGGGATTACGGGAAACTAAAATAAACTTACTTACTACTGAACTCATAAAGATTAAAGATGACGAGAAAATGGTATTTTTTAATGAGCATGGAACTGGAGAGATCTAGGCAAGCTTGGCTCGTGGTTATGTTGAATGAGATGATGGTTTGCTTGCCTTAGATCTAAGGACCGGTTCATGCAAGAATATGCCAGGAAAACAGTGCCACCACAAGGTCAAATATGGGCGCGGTTTAGCTTACTAATTAGGTGTGTTGCTAGCTTGTTATGGACCATTGGATGGCGTGGGGAATGGGAGTAGAGGAGGACTGACTTGGGAACTACATGGCACACGAGGGGGGCCATTGGTGGGAGAATGGAGATTCAAGCCTGCTGATGAAACCTCCGTGGGTCCGTACATCCTAGTAGCCCCTTTGTAAAGACTATTTTGTGATCTCTTGGCCATACACTGACGGTTGTGTAGTGGCATAATGGAGGTTTCTTTAGTCACCGACGGGTGACGAAATCATGAACTTTTGGGTAAAGTGGTGCCACCTCTGCAGAGTGTAAAACTATCATCATAGCCGTGCTTCCGGTTACAAGAACCTGGCCAACTTCCGTGATTAGAGGCAATAGTTGGGATGGATATTCGAGTATGGTTATGGTAATGTCATTTGGGACTGGTTTTAGGATTGGTTTTGGTTATACATATGAGATTGGATTCGGTTATGTGAATGTGTGTTGATCATGAGGAATTGTGAAATATGAGATAGCTTGAAATTGAGCATTGGCTGGTTAAGACTTGATAGATGATGAAGTATGATGGAATTGAACATGAGGGATGATGAATTACATGGTTAAGATGGGATTTAATTCACCTAGACACTGTAGGCTGTTTTCTTGTGATTGTGAAATAAAACTTGCTTGCTGCAATGAACCCTTTGTTTCCAACCTTGTTAAAGCTACATGTCATACTTTCCCGCACTTAATAAGTACGACACGTACTCACCCTTGCATTCCCCTACAAATATATCAGCTACAGGAGAAGAATACTTCGAAGAACAGATAGAGCACTAGGCATGCGCACTACCGTCAACTGCCCGTGGAGTCGGAGATGTGAGACCTATGTATGCTGAATACATTGGCAATTAGAACAAAAGTGAGGATTTACATTCAAAGTTTTGGATATTGCCGAAAAACCCGCATCGGAGTGTCCAAAGTTTCACTCACATGAGCTGCACGTGAGTCGACACAGTTGATATTTACAAATGTGTTTTTAGGAGTAATTGTTACTCTTTACTAAATTCAGATTGTCCGAACTTTCTCATTGCATTTCAAGAGTAACTGTCACTGCAGAGTATCTGTTTTCATAGTGTTTAATTTTCAGCCACTCTGTTTTTAACTTACAATGTTTCAAACTTGCTTTTTGGCTTAAGGAATGTTTGCTTAGTATTCTATTACTAAATTTTTGATGTGTTATTGCTAATTGTGGTGGTTAATACATTTCTATGGTTTGCAACATTCTTATGTGAGGTGCTCATGTAAGGTGTTGTGGTTTTCAGAATAACGTGAGTCAAGTCGCGGATTTGTGCTCGAAGAAAAAGTGGATGTTTGTTCATGTGAATGTGTTGCTTGAGATCAAGACATGGCTGGTGATGGAGATCCTTGAACTAGTCTTTGGGAGAAGATGAGGTTCAACAACCAAATTCGGGAGGAATTATGGTTGAGCTGATCGAGAGGTCAAGCAGCATGTTTGGGTCAAGAACAATGCATATGAAGGTGTTGTGAACGTTTTGGAAAGTGTTTGCATGTATGCTAGGGGTGCATGGACGTGGCTACATTGTTCCAAGACATGGTGAAGTGATATGGAAGTGAAGATATGGTTGAAAAGGTTCAACCGGATGGATTTTGCGCTCAGGCTACGGCTGAGGCGGTTATGGTTCGTTTATGGAAAGTTTCAAGTTGGTCATAATAGGATTTCGTGTTAGGCATGAAGTAGAGTTGTTTTAGGAATGTTTGGGACGTTGCTAAGGTGTTTGGAAGTCTTAATATTGCTTCTATCTGCATATAGAAGAGTCTTGAGCAGTTTTGGAAAGTTAGAGTTTAAATCCATGTAGGAGTTGGAGTCCTAGTTTGAATTGGGTTGGCCTTAGGGCTGGTTATATAAGCAAGGGAGGCCAAGGCTCGTGGAGAGCACGCCTTAGGGCTGCTTCTCTTGAGTTTTTATCAATAAAATTCTTAGTTTAGAGGAGCTTTGGTGCCTTGTTCCTCCGACTTGTTTCAGACAAGTTTTTCCTCGCCGAGTTTCTTGACAGACCGACGTTGCTTCTGTATTTCGATCATAACTCGCGTTTGGATGATCCAATTGACGTGATTCTTTTTGGATGGTATTCAAAACTTGATTATATACCATCTATGAAAATTTTACAGTCATTGGATTTGTGGTTTTTGATCTACACGAGTTTCTTTGTAGCATTGCAGATCTGTTTTGAAAATAGGGTAGAACAGATTGGCCTTCGTCTAGTCTTTTGATCATAACTCAAGTTCTACTTAGTGTTTTCACGTGAGTTTTGTTGCAGTGGCTTCGTGACTTGATTCTCTATAAACTCCACTCATTTAGTCACGTTTGAACACATCAAAAACAGTCACACATACGGTTTCTTTATCAGATCAATTTTCTGCCGAGAGGTTTTTGTAGCTTCCGCATAAAAAAGTTTTAATCTACCATTCACCCCCACTGGTAGCTTTTCACGCGCTATTTGATCCTACAATTGGTATCAAAGCCACGGTGCTCTAATCTCATTGATTTTTACGTGTTTTCGCTAATCAACATGGAGAAATACTCTGCAAAACCTTGGATGTTCGATGGCGTTGATTTTCAGGTTTGGAAGGCTCGTATGGAGGCTTACATATGTGGGGATCACCCCGTGGTTCACCCACTCCAGGATCGCATAGAGTGGTGCTGTACGATGCGGCACCCAACAGCACACATGAAAAGAATAAAGAACAACATACAAACTTTTATTTGATATAAAACAGCGGAAGTCTTTTACAAAATATAACTATACAGCGGAAGTAATGTACATTAGTAGCCTCTCATCCTAACTATGCAAAAGTGCAGCCGTCCAGCCCGGGGACGCTACACGCTAGCAGCATGGAACCGGAGAAATCACGGAGGCGTGCAGGGCTCCATCTCGGCCGTGTACCCAGACAGGGGCATCGCCTCATCCTCGGAACCCTCCTCATAGCTCTCACCTGCATACAGCTCAAATATTGCAACCATGAGCACGATGGCTCAGCAAGGCTTAACCGTCTGACCTAGGCATGGAACTCTAAATGCAGGGAGGTGTATGATAGGAAAAAGGAATTTGCGACAAAGACACGCCTATAAGTTGATCCTTACTTTCAGTTTTATAGCATCAAATTCATGTGCCTTAGGCAGCCCTCACATGGGAAGTCCAAAATCAAACAAGAAACGCTTTCCTCCGATGTGGTGATGCCCAAAGCAGAAAGTAAACTTAATTAGCTCTACATCTATAGCAGACATGGTTTCCAAAACATTAATATATCATCACAGCATATTATCATTCAACTGGCTTACTTCACTTCTTACTACGTCACGAAACAGTGAACAAGCGGTACTCAAATAACCGCGAGGGACGGTGATTGCAATCAGGAGACACCCGGACAACACGTTGCATACACCCACTTTCAGAAGCGTGATTCCACACCCCTTCCTACTCTGTTGTATGCAACAACCTTTCAAAGGCAAGCCAAACACCGAACCGGTCCATCCGTAACGGGCAGGAGGTCCCCGCGTGGAGCGTGACTGTGCCCACCGGCAGATTTACACCTTGCTACCCTCAACCCACTCCTTCTTACGGTTGGGTAAGCCTCGGCACACAGGTTAACCATTTACATTGGTTTCCTGCTTATGTCAGTATGCCATCCGGTACTGTTCGATACTTGTTCAGCAGACCTGCACACGACTCGGTCCTCAATCGACACCAACAGGGCTAAGCATATGAGACCTCCGCTCACTGCTTCCTATCCCCCCTGCTGGGTCTCATTTTCACCACTCTTAAGCCCTTTTCTATTCTGACCAAACCGTGTGATAAACCTTACCTCGCGTGTAGATTCCAACTACTCGACTTCTACCGAGGTCCTAAGCATATTAGTGGGGCCTTGTCTACTCGTCGGCTCTGTAAGCTACCCAACCCTTCATAGGATTTAAAAGGTTATGCAAGTGGGGTTTCAATCACCTTAACTCTAATGCAAACATTCACCCTAGACATAAGTGATACAAATAAAGAATTTTATAAAAGGTACTTAATTGCAAACCGGGGCTTGCCTGGTTGCGAGTTAGATGGGAAGTCAGCTTCTGGTGGGAGGACGTCCAAGGGCTCCGGTGCGTCCTCAACTTCGGTCACTAAATGAAATGTAACAAAATATGTATAAATATTAAGGAATTATAAGAATTAAACTTCTATTCGTAGCTATTGCTATTTAGGATCCTTAATTGGCTTTGGGATTTTTACTGTAGAAATTAGACCTTCTAAGGATGATTTGAGCCAAATTTGGAGACATGTCATTGCACAATGTAGTCTTTAAAATTCCTACAAGTACAATGCTTCTCTGAATTTTGAGCCCAATTCAGGAGCCTTGACATAGCTAATAGTGGAAGATCTGATTAGGGTAAGTCTCCATGGTTCTAACAAAATTTATTTCACCGTCTTTGGAGCTACCATCAGAGAGATATGAATTTTTGAAGTTGGACAGGAGTTCTAAAAAGTTTCTGTTTAAATTTGAATTTCCAAATAAAGGCTGAACTTTGGAAGGTAATTTGACCTAGCAAATGAACTCCAACGAAGCTCAAATTTTTACTGGAGATCAGTAATGTCATGGAAACTTCCTGGCCAAATTTGAAGAAATTCCATAACAGAGATATTCTGGACTAAATTCCCAAAGATTTAACTTTGATGAATCTTAGAGAAATATCCAGAGATCTTCAGATCAATTTCTTTGCATTTCTGCAAAGTACTGACTGAGATAAATCCAAAAAAAATTGTTTCACAAATTTTGGACATCCCTACAGAAAGTTACGGAGGTATGAAGGCTGAACCATTTTTCTGGAAATCAATTTTATGGTTTTTAGCTAATTTATTTAATCCTGAGATAACCTACTGATTAAGCCCTCTAAATAAGCTCCAAAAATCCTAAAATTTTTACTGGAGGTCAGGCACTGTGAAAAGGACTAGCTGCCCAAATTTGGGAATATTTCATAAAGAATTCCTCCTGTAATAAATCCCTAAAGATTTACTAAAAATAATTCAACAGAAATTCCTGCGCATTTTCATAGCATGCAATTTGTTCCTCTGTGAAGTACTCCTTCTAAGGATTCAGACAAAATTTGTCTCACCCTTTTTGTAGCTGTCTGCACAAAGTTATGGATTTTTGAAACTTGACTAGCTCTCTGTTTGAAACCTACACAGAGACTTAACAGGGGGGCCCACTCGTCAGGTCCTTCTTCAACCTCCCGCCAGAGACGCGCGTGCACACTAGCTCAAATCGTGGCATGGCTCGTTCTCCCTTATTTTCCACCAAATTAGCTTCGGTTTCGCCCTACATGCTCCTGGGAACCTGGCGCAGCTGCCGGGCAAGGTTTCCACGCATGAAAATGGCCGAAAACAGGCCGGCACCGGTGGGGCGGCTCGGGAGCTCGGCATCAACGCGTTCTGGCGCATCCGAAGCTTCTCCCAGCAAGCTACCTTGCCCTAAAGCATCACCAATGATCGGGGAACATGGAACGCAGGGTAAACCTTGCAGCAAATGGCCGGAGCATAGGGTTCACCGGAGGACCGACCCATTTTTGCCTCCGCCAGCGATTTCTCGTCGCCCGGGGCATGTGGTCGATGGTTTGCTGCGGTATTTGGCGTGGGAGGGTGCTAGGATCACTAGTTTCTATGGCTTGAATAGTAGAACCGATGATCAACCACGTTGGACAAATTTACAGTTTTGGTTTGGGGCTGTTCTTCACGTGTAACGGCGTCAAAATCCAAATTCCGGCAAGACAGTGATGGGGAAGGGCAAGGGGACTGCGGTAGCATGATCTACACACCTTGGAGCACCTTAGGGAGGTGCTGGACATGTGGGAGAGACGTTGGGGCGGCCGGAAGACGTGAAGCAGCAACGGTGACCCGAGCAGACCAGCGTGGCTCTGTGTTCTTGCTTGTGCACTCGAGCAAAGGGCTGGGAAGCACGTCGGTTGAAGACCGAGAGGGCAAAGTGAAATGTTCTGCTGCTGTGGCGTGGAGGGCTGAGCAGATAGCCGAGGCAACAGGAGGTGGCACGGTGTTTCTCGGGAGCGGGTTGCAACCGAGAGCCGTCGAGCTCTCACTGTTCGACGAAATTCTGCAGAGGCGGTGGACATTTGTGTGGCTGACAAAGGGTTCCCACCACCTCTAATTTCTATCCAATTTCCACTGATATTTCTTCCCCAGCAACTCAACATTTAAGGCTAGACTTTCACAGCAAGTCATGGTTTAAACTTTCTGAATTCAAATGATTTGAATTCTGGTGTGAAAGTTTGAATTGTATTTGACCATTTGAATTTGAAATGAAGTTTGAATTCTCCATTTTGTATTGCATCAAAAATATAGCAAACCAGCTCCAAAATTTCCAATTTTTGGCATGGCTGCTTATTCAAAGGTGGTGAACACAATTGTGAAACCCAATTTTCAAATTGAGGGAATTGGAATTTGAAATTCAGATTAGGGGGCTTTTCTTTTTAATCGCAAACAAATATTGAAACTCCTCCAAATGAGCTGAAATTTGGAAGGGTGAATATTTGGACTATGAAGATCCAAGCTGTGCATTTAGATCCCCATGTTTGGAAGTTTTGGGAAGTCTAAACCCTCACTTTGAACTTACCCTATTATAATTCAAAGTTCTAATTCTCCTCATTTTTCATAAGTACACATGAGCAGAATTTTCTTGCTACCACTTTTGGGGATTTTACATCCCTCCCCCCTTAAAAAGAATCTCGTCCCGAGATTCCCAAAGAAATTGCAAAGTGGGAAAACTTTACCAGGTATATGGTGATAGCAACTCCGGATAATACGTTCGTAGATAGTCCTCGCTTTCCCATGTCGCCTCATCAGTGGTATGGTTACTCCACAAGACCTTGTAGAACCATAAGGTCCGGTTTCTTGTGGCACGAGTCTTTTCATCGATGATCCGGATTGGATACTTCGTGTACGTGAGGTCCGGTTGAAGAATTTCTATGTCTTCTGTGCGGATTTCAGCGGAGGGTTTGAGACACTTCCTCAGCTGAGAGATGTGGAAGACGTTGTGAATGCCTGCGAGCGATGCTGGTAACTCCAGGTGATAGGCCATGGGTTCGCATCTTTCAATGATGACGAATGGACCAATGAACCGCGGCGCAAGTTTACCCTTCACTCTGAAACGGTGAACTCCCTTCATCGGAGACACACGGACATAAACATGGTCCCCGATGTCGAAGTGGAAAGGGCGGCGTCTTTTATCCGCATAGCTCCTCTGACGAGATTGAGCAGCCTTAAGATTGGCTTGTATTACTCGCACTCGTTCTTCAGCCTCATTCACAAGTTCAATGCCGTAGATAACCCACTTGCCGGACTCGCACCAGTTGAGAGGTGTGCGACATTTCCTGCCATAGAGAGCTTCATTCGACGCCATCTTAATGCTAGCTTGATAGCCATTGTTGTAAGAAAACTCCGCCAACGGCAAAGGATCGTCCCAATTCTTGCCGTGGTGGATGGCACAAGCGCGTAGCATGTCTTCAAGCACTTGATTCACCCGTTCAGTTTGACCATCTGTCTGCGGGTGATACGCGGAGCTTCGGATCAGTTTGGTTCCAAGTGATGCGTGCAGCTGTTCCCAGAACCGAGAGACGAACAGCGCACCGCGATCTGAAATGATGGAGCGGGGAACACCGTGCAAACACAAGATCTTTGCAATATACAGCTCCGCATATTGCTTGGACACGTACTTGGTATGTACGGGGATAAAATGAGCCGACTTGGTTAGTAGATCGACTATCACCCAAATCGAGTCATGTCTATGAGATGTGAGAGGTAAACCAACAATGAAGTCCATGCTTATATCCTCCCACTTCCACGCCGGAATGTTCAATGGTTGCAGCTGTCCGGCTTTACGCAAATGGTCGGCTTTCACCCGCCGACACGTATCACATTCGGATACGTATTTTGCGATCTCTCTCTTCATCCGTGTCCACCAAAACCTGGTTTTCAGATCCTGGTACATCTTGTTGCTGCCCGGATGAATAGAATACTTGGACAAATGAGCCTCGTCCAAGATTTTCTTCCGAAGCTTCATGTCACGGGGTACCACTATACGGTCTTTAAACCATAGCGTGTCGTGTTCATCTCTTCGGAAGCATTTCATTTCGCCATTCTCCATCCTTCCCCAAATGTGCGACATTCCCATGTCCTTCCTCTGAGCTTCCATAATCTCCTTTCTTATGGTTGGGATGAGAGCAAGATTATATAACGCCCCATATGGAACCAAGTACAGACTCGGCTCCTCCTCTTCAAGTGGGGTGATGGACAGATTGTTGACATGGGATTTGCGGCTTAAGGCATCGGCAACCACGTTTGCCTTACCGGGGTGGTAGTGAATCTCGATCTCATAGTCTTTTATCAGTTCTAGCCATCTCCGTTGCCGCATATTCAACTCCTTTTGAGTGAAGATATACTTCAAACTCTTGTGGTCAGTGTAGAGGTGCACTAAGTTCCCAAGCAAATAGTGCCTCCACATCTTCAAGGCCAATACCACAGCAGCGAGCTCAAGATCATGAGTCGGATAGTGCTGCTCGTGGTTACGAAGTTGACGTGAGCCATAGGCGACCACTCTTCCTCCTTGCATCAATACACAGCCAAGCCCGATGCCGGATGCATCACAATATACGTCGAAGGGCTTGGTTGTATCCGGTTGAGCTAACACCGGGGCTGTTGTAAGATGTTTCACTAATGCCTGGAAAGCTTCTTCACAAGCTGAGCTCCAAACATATTTGATCCCCTTCTTCAACAGTTCAGTCATCGGCTTAGCAAGCTTGGAGAAATTTGGTATGAATCTCCGATAATATCCTGCTAACCCGAGGAAACTCCTGACTTCATGGACTGATGCGGGGAATTTCCATTTCAGCACTTGTTCGATTTTGCTTGGATCAACTGCAATGCCTTCTGCAGAAATAATGTGCCCAAGGAATGGCACTTGGCTGATCCAGAACTCACACTTGCTGAACTTGGCATAAAGCTTATGGTCTCTTAATCGTTGAAGTACGATATGCAAGTGTTTGGCGTGTTCTTCTTCAGTCTTGGAGTAAACCAAGATGTCGTCTATGAACACCACCACAAACTTGTCCAACTCCAGCATGAACACTGAGTTCATGAGATACATGAAATGTGCCGGGGCGTTGGTGAGACCAAAGGACATGACGAGGTATTCATACAACCCATATCTCGTCGAGAAGGCCGTCTTCGGAATATCTTCCGCTCGGATCTTGATTTGAGGATACCCTGAGCGAAGATCCATCTTTGAAAATACACTCGCACCACAAGTTGATCGAAGAGAATATCGATGCGGGGCAGTGGATATATATTCTTGATGGTGACGGCGTTGAGAGGTCGGTAGTCCACACACAACCTCAAGGTTTCATCCTTTTCCTTCACAAACAGCGCCGAGCATCCCCATGGCGAGGAACTCGGTCGAATGAAACCCTTCTTCATTAGATCGTTGAGCTGCTCCTTCAATTCAGACAGCTCACTCGGAGCCATCTTGTATGGTCTCCGTGATATCGGCGTCGTTCCAGGTACAAGTTTGATCTTGAACTCGACATCCCCTTCGGGTGGCATGCCCGGGAGATCATCCGGAAAGACATCCGGGTATTCACGGACCACACGAATATCCTCAAGTTTTGTTGCTTCCGTGTTATATGTGGCAGTGAACAGAAAAGTGGGATAATACTTCCATATATTTTAATGAGTGTTTATTTGCATTCAACCAAGTTCTAGATCATAAGTTATGAGCTTCTAGAGTTGACAGAAATTCTGGAAGAATTTTAGCAGCACCTCCCCTGTAAGTGCTCACTTTGGTCAACTTTTCCATATAGTTAGAAATGTACATGGACCAAACTCATACTTATAAAGTTGAAGCATGATTGACAAGATTTATAGAATTGTAAGATTTCACCTTTTATAATTCTTATACAGGAAGTTATAAGCAAAATCCAATTCAGTATAGAAACTATGCCCAGACTTTGATACTCTGGACAGTTTCACTTGTACTGTGAATTTCACCTCTTTACAGGAGGATTCTGTCCTGGATCAAAAGATATGATGGTTCCAAGTTAAAAGAATTCTGGCAGGATTTTGACAGCACCTCCCCAGAGGTACCTAGTTTCAATCCACAATTCCAATAAATTCTGCTCCAGTTTTGTCAAAACTTTGAATTACAAAGTTGTAGGATATCTCATGACCTTTCCAAAGGTGTCTTACCTGACCCTTAGGAATTTTTGTACAGAAAGTTGTGGTTGAAATACAGAAAATTCTAGAGAGCATTTGGTCTGCCCTGTTTCTGTACAGTACCTACTCATCTAAGATTTTCATCCCCTTGGAGGGAGATTTTGTTTTGGAACTCTACAGAAAAGTTGTAGAGGACTTCAAAACCTTTCAAGAATGGTATCCCAAACCTCAATTGGTTCAACCAATCTTAAGTTATGCCCTGTTCAAGATCAGAAAAATTTCTGCCAAAAACAGGGGAGATTGTTCCTAAGCTTTTGAGATTGAACCTATACTCCCAATTGACTCTTAGTTCAATATAGGAGTTTACTAACCCCTAAATGAATTCCTAAACTTCATTGTAATTCTTTTCTTTGAAAATAAACTTTTATGCAGTCGGTACTACGTTTCCTCGCCAAAGAAAAAAGTCCTAAACCGGTATCCCGGAATATACGTGTCAAATGGTGGAACTAAAGACGCCACTCACAAACGGTTTCTACGCGTCATGCGCTAACGTGGTTAATGTACCTGCAGAAAAACACACAATAATGGTGCACACAAAGGTTTTAGCATTTCAGGCAGATCCATATCATAATAGAAACATACGGTCCGTATCATTGCCATACGGATCGTCCTTGAGTCAAGCCACGTCTCAAGGTACATGGTCGTGTTTTCACACCACACGACGGGGAACCCGAGTAGAGCGCGAACGGGTCGTCACGGTTGGGAATTTTATCAACCCAATGGATACCACCTACTGCCTCATGACCGTTGAGGCACGCTGATGGCGAGCGCTGCGTATGGCCCTTTGAACATTGAACGTTCAAGAGTTGCATACTATCGTGTTGCTTACCACACGATGGGGTATTCTCACTTTTGCCTAAAGCACGCTGGAGATCAGCGTTTTCATATGCTCTCAGAACCATTAAGAGGTTCAGAGACTCAAATTCACTACTGTGCCAAGCCACGGTATATCATTCCATACTATTACTCGTATGGCGAGTTACCGCAATTGATCCGCCTGCGGTGGCGTACCTTACCTCTTACCTGATGTCAGAACGTCGTTACAGAATATATAACAAGTAAGTTAGCTGTTCCACCTTAGTAACTACTACTATCATAGACCTTATATGGGCTTAATGACTAATCCTCACTCGACTACTTCTAAGTTTTCAAGATAGGCTCTTTTCGAGCGTGCTATTCCCAATGCGGCACTGATACCACGACTGTGGGGACCACCCCGTGGTTCACCCACTCCAAGATCTCATAGGGTGGTGCCGTACGATGCGGCACCCAACAGCACACATGAAAAGAATAAAGAACAACATACAAACTTTTATTTGATATAAAACAGCAGAAGTCTTTTATAAAATATAACTATACAGTGGAAGTAATGTACATTAGTAGCCTCTCATCCTAACTATACAAAAGTGCAGCCGTCCAGCCCGGGGACGCTACACGCTAGCAGCATGGAACCGGAGAAATCACGGCGGCGTGCAGGGCTCCATCTCGGCCTTGTACCCTGACCGGGGCATCGCTTCATCCTCGGAACCCTCCTCATAGCTCTCACCTGCATACAGCTCAAATATTGCAACCATGAGCACGATGGCTCAGCAAGGCTTAACCTTCTGACCTAGGCATGGAACTCTAAATGCAGGGAGGTGTATGATAGGAAAAAGGAATTTGCGACAAAGGCACGCCTATAAGTTGATCCTTACTTTCAGTTTTATAGCAGCAAATTAATGTGCCTTAGGCAGCCCTGACATCGGAAGTCCACAATCAAACAAGAAACGCTTTCCTCCGATGTGGTGATGCCCAAAGCGGAAAGTAAACTTAATTAGCTCTACATCTATAGCAGACATGGTTTCCAAAACATTAATATATCATCACAGCATATTATCATTCAACTGGCTTACTTCACTTCTTACTACGTCATGAAACAGTGAACAAGCGGTACTCAAATAACCGGGAGGGACGGTGATTGCAATCAGGAGACACCCGGACAACACGTTGCATACACCCACTTTCAGAAGCGTGATTCCACAACCCTTCCTACTCTGTTGTATACAACAACCTTTCAAAGGAAAGCCAAACACCGAACCGGTCCATCCGTAACGGGCAGGAGGTCCCCGCGGGGAGCGTGACTGTGCCCACCGGCAGATTTACACCTTGCTACCCTCAACCCACTCCTGTTTACGGTTGGGTAAGCCTCGGCACCCAGGTTAACCATTTACATCGGTTTCCTGCTTATGTCGGTATGCCATCCGGCACTGTTCGATACTTGTTCAGCAGGCCCGCACACGACTCGGTCCTCAATCGACACCAACAGGGCTACGCACGTGAGACCTCCGCTCACTGCTTCCTATCCCCCCTGCTGGGTCTCATTTTCACCACTCTTAAGCCCTTTTCTATTCTGACCAAACCGTGTGATAAACCTTACCTCGCGAGTAGATTCCAACTACTCGACTTCTACCGAGGTCCTAAGCATATTAGTGGGGCCTTGTCTACTCGTCGGCTCTGTAAGCTACCCAACCCTTCATAGGATTTAAAAGGTTATGCAAGTGGGGTTTCAATCACCTTAACTCTAATGCAAACATTCACCCTAGACATAAGTGATACAAATAAAGAATTTTATAAAAGGTACTTAAGTGCAAACCGGGGCTTTCCTGGTTGCGAGTTAGATGGGAAGTCAGCTTCTGGTGGGAGGACGTCCAAGGGCTCCGGTGCGTCCTCAACTTCGGTCACTAAATGAAATGTAACAAAATATGTATAAATATTAAGGAATTATAAGAATTAAACTTCTATTCATATCTATTGCTATTTAGGATCCTTAATTGGCTTTGGGATTTCTACAGTAGATACTAGACCCTCTAAGTATGATTTGAGCCAAATTTGGAGACATGTCATTGCACAATGTAGTCTTTAGAATTCCTACAAGTACAATGCTTCTCTGAACTTTGAGCCCAATTCAGGAGCCTTGACATAGCTAATAGTGGAAGATCCAATTAGGGTAAGTCTCCATGGTTCTAACAAAATTTGTTTCACCATTTTTGGAGCTACCATCAGAGAGATATGAATTTTTGAAGTTGGACAGGAGTTCTGAAAAGTTTCCGTTTAAATTTGAATTTCCAAATAAAGGCTAAACTTTGGAAGGTAATTTGACCTAGCAAATGAACTCCAATGAAGCTCAAATTTTTACTGGAGATCAGTAATGTCATGAGAAACTTCCTGGCCAAATTTGAAGAAATTCTATAACAGAGATATTCTGGACTAAGTTCCCAAAGATTGAACTTTGATGAATCTTGGAGAAATATCCAGAGATCTTCAGATCAATTTGTTTGCATTTCTGCAAAGTACTGACTGAGATAAATCCAAAAAAAATTTGTTTCACAAATTTTGGACATCCCTACAGAAAGTTATGGAGGTATGAAGGCTGAACCATTTTTCTGGAAATCAATTCTATGATTTTTAGCTAATTTATTTAATCCTGAGATAACCTACTGATTAAGCCCTCTAAATAAGCTCCAAAAATCCTAAAATTTTTACTGGAGGTCAGGCACTGTGTAAAGGACTAGATGCCCAAATTTGGGAATATTTCATAAAGAATTGCTCCTGTAATAAATCCCTAAATGATTTAGTAAAAACAATTCTACAGAAATTCTTGTGCATTTTCATAGTATGCAATTTGTTCCTCTGTGAAGTACTCCTTCTAAGGATTCAGACAAAATTTGTCTCACCCTTTTTGGAGCTGTCTGCACAAAGTTATGGATTTTTGAAACTTGACTTGCTCTCTGTTTGAAACCTACACAGAGACTTAACAGGGGGGCCCACTCGTCAGGTCCTTCAACCTCCTGCCAGAGACGCGCGTGCACACTAGCTCAAATCGTGGCATGGCTCGTTCTCCCTTATTTCTCCACCAAATTAGCTCCGGTTTCGCCCTACATGGACCTCTGTCACACCCAGTTTTTCCGAAGAACAACCAAGTGAATATCACATGTATGCCAGGATCATTTTCTCATACATGTGATGACAAATAGTGAAGCATCATTTATTACAAGCCAGGTGTCGAATATAAATAAGTCTTACATCACAAATGTCTCAATGAACACTAATGCTTCATCACAAGTAAATAAACTAGCAGCGGAATATTATTCTTTAGGGCTCCATCACAGGTGTTGCCCGGGGGTCTTCATGAACCTAGAAACCTTCCTCGGGTCCAAAATCTTGGTCATTATACACCATCTCATTATCTTGACCTGAGCAGCAATATAAACCAACAAATATGCAAGGTTGAGTACCAATGGTACTCAGCAAGTGTGGGAAAATTATAACATGCATGGCTAGAACAAGGAAAGGTTGAACTCATGGTTATAGCACTATGCAATTAATACCTATCACCTTAGCTTATTAAGCACCTACATTACTACACAGGTGAAATGGTCCAAATCTCCCATCCCATCATCATAAATCAATAACCATAATCATCATTTCCAATGTTAAGCTCCCCGCTTAACTTCCAAAACCATCAATTCTCTAATCATGAATAAGTCCAGGCCGCTCTTAACCGTGAGCACGGCTGTCAAGACAGTTTTTACTCTGCAGAGTTTGTACCACTGTACCCACAAGTAGTGATTTCATCCCCCGTTGCCGGGTGGACTAAAAGAACCTCCATTATGCCAGTGGCTACGAACCACATTCACACTTCCCAGGTGTGTGGCCAAGAGATCACTACGAAGCCTTTACAAAGGGATTCCCGACGAGCGTGGGCCCACTGAGGTTTCACCCCTAACAGCATACAAGAGGCTCCAACCCCGCTGCAGTGGCCCCCTCTTGAGCCTTGCGGTTCATATGGCAGTCCAGCTGACTCCTATTCCCCGCACCATCCAACACACCCATACTACGCCGAGGATACACCTAATTAATTGGCCAAGCTGCCCCATCTCAGCATGTGGTTGGCACTGTAAAGCCGGGTTACATGCTCCATGAACCGGTCCTTAGGATCCAGGCAAGTACTAAACACAAACCCAAGTCTCGTGCACCCAGCACACAACCAAAACATCCAACTTGCCTCGATCCCTACCTCTACATAACTCACAATAGCTCATTCAAGAGTATGGTATAATAAACTGATGCTTTCATATCCCAAATATCCCATTCTAAGCATGGCTAAGCATATGCATGTAAATAAATGACATGACAAAATAAATCCCAACCCAAGCTACAAGGAAACAAGGTAATGCAATTCTAGGGAAACTTTCCTAGCATGGGCTTCATATTTCATTTGACAATGCAAATAATTCTATCTACACATCCTAGCATAGGATCAAAGTGGTCAAGGACACTTGCCTCCTTCTTGCTGCTCTTGAAATGGGTAGTCTTGGTCTTGGAATTGAATAACTTGTTCTTGAGCAGGTTCTACTTCATACCATCACACATAGCAAAAGAAAAACAACAATCATAAGACATAGTTCACACTTCCACTTCATACAAACCACACATTCATATTTATGAAAGTTCTTTACCATTATATGTGTTGTGGTTACTTTATGTGTGTTGATTTGGGGCTTGCATACACTTTTATTTATATGTGTATGATTCCTACTTTGGTGCTCATATTTATACTCACATACTATATATATATATATACATATATGTATATATGTGTTTCAGTTTTAAATAAATTCCTTATATATTAAACTACCAAGTATGTATGAAAAGTATTTTTCTTCTCCATATGTGCCTTCATAATTTCTATCAATCCCTAAACTGAATTCTTTGTATTTTAGAAACTCCATTTATCATCTACTAGTTTCTATATTTTCAGATTTATATTCTTATGCATAATTGTGCATTTTATTATTAAATTAGTAATACACACTACCTAAACAGATTAGGTTCTGATCCTAAATAATTTAAGATCATATTTTGACCTTGGCTTCTGATGTATACTATTTCATAATTATTTTCCCTATTTTCCTTTAACTATTCTTTACTTAAAAATGTGTCCCTATACTATTAAATGTGAATAATAGATGAAACAGATTTATTTCAGCCCAAAAATATATTTTTATCTCACTCCAAAGTTTTCTAAGTACTGAGAAAGTTTTTAATAATTTTGACCATTAGGTTTGTCCCCCTTTTTAATATTTTAAACACTAGTTACTTATTCAATTTTCTAAATTAAATACTGAACAGGGCTAAAATAATGAATTCTCCCCATTACAGGGTCTATAATATCATTTTCATAATTTCCAGGGGTCTAGCTACACTTTTCAGAGGTGTTTTTCTTAATTTCTATTAAGTCCAGGGGCTAAAACTGATTTTTCAATGAATTTACATGATTTTCTGGAGTTCCAGGGGCTAGATCTGAAGTTTCCGGGGCTAGCTCTCAATTCCAGAGAACCCCAGGGGGTAGCACGTAAGAATTCCAGTCTTTATAACGCGGGGCTGACGTGGACCGTCTGATTTTAAACCGACGGCTGAGATTATAACATCGAACCGGTACGCGGGGTTTTAAAGTCTACCGTGCGATTTAAAATAAACGGCGCACAAGCGGCCACGTCGCTCTGATCGAGCGCGGGCGGCGCTGCCGGCGGCGCACGGCGGCGGGAAGCGGCGATCTCGCCGGAAACTTTCGGATCCTCGAGAATTCTGCCTAGAACTGTGATCTTATGGCCTAGATCGGTAGAGGGGAGGTCAGGGATCTCACCTCGGGGGTTTTCTCGAGCTCGGGGGTCCTGGAAAGTGATCGGCGGCGAGGTCCGAGGCAAAACCACGGCGAAGCTCGTCGGAGCTGAATTTGCACCGTATGTCTTCGGGTTTTCTGCACCTGCAAAGTTCCCCGGAGGCGGTGGATCAAGACCAACGAGTTAGATCAGAGTTTCCAAGCTTAGATCGGCCAGAATTCACCGGCGAAGTCTCAGTGCTCACCGGAGTGAAAATCGGCGATCGCGTGCGAAAAACTGATCGGATCGGTTGCTTTTATAGCCGGGGGAGGGCGGCGGTTCTGTTGTGATCGAGTTAGAGTCCTCAGGTTCCAGAATTCGGCTGCGGGACGCGGTTTCCCGATCGGTTGCGATCGCGCGCGCGCGGGGAGAAGTCCGGGGTCGCGGGGTTAGGGATGACAGGCGGGTCCCACCCGTCAGCGAGGGGCAGCGCGGCGCGCGCGAGGCGGGCTGCGCGGGGGGGGGTTAGCTGGGCCGGCTGGGGTTTCGGCCCACTGGCCAGTTTTTTTCCGGTTTTCCTTTTTCTTTTTCCATTTCTTTTCTGTTTTGAGTCTAATTTGAATTCCAGTTTGAATTTGAATTTTTGCAAAACATGCAACACGTCCAAAAATTTTTAAATCCCCCTCTGAACATGGTTTATGGTTCTAAATCCAAAATTTGAATCTTGACTAAAAATTTGGGGTGTTACAGCTCTACCCCCCTTAAAAGAAATCTCGTCCTCGAGATTGGTGTTTCTAAGAAAACAATTCCGGAAATTGTGCCTTAAGCTCATCTTCCCGTTCCCAGGTGGCTTCCTCTTCTGAGTGATGCTTCCACTGCACCTTGCACATCCTTATTCTCTTATTTCTGGTGAGGCGTTCCATCGTCTCCAAAATCTTGTATGGTTGCTCGGCATAAGACAAATCCTCAGCTACATCCACTTCATTCATGGGTAACACCTCCTCAGGCGTCCTCAGACATTTCTTGAGTTGCGACACATGGAACACATCGTGCACGTCCGACAGATGAACCGGCAACTCTAGTTGGTACGCCACTTCGCCTTTTCTTTCCAAAACTTGAAAGGGTCCGATGTATCGAGGTGACAACTTCCCTTTCACCTTGAACCGACGAAGTCCTCTGATAGGGGACACCTTGAGATAAACATAGTCTCCCACGTTGAAAACGAGCTCTCTTCTTCGTACATCAGCATAACTCTTCTGGCGTGTCTGTGCTATCCTCAAGTTGTTGCGAATCTCCCTCACCTTTGCCTCGGCTTCTTGTAGCACTTCGGGACCAAACACTTTACTTTCTCCTGTTTGGTTCCAAAATAGGGGAGTTCTGCACTTCCTTCCATACAAAGCTTCAAACGGTGACATCTTCATACTAGCTTGATAACTGTTGTTATAGGAAAACTCCGCATACGGTAGGTTCTTGTCCCAACTCCTATTGTTTTTAAGTGCACATGCCCTTAACATATCTTCAAGAATCTGATTGGTTCTCTCCGTCTGCCCGTCAGTTTGGGGATGATAGGCAGAACTGAAGTTCAGATGGGTTCCCATGGTTTCATGCAACTTTTGCCAAAACCTCGAGGTGAACTGTGTCCCTCGGTCCGACACTATCTTCTTTGGCACTCCATGGTAACACACAATCCTTGACATGTATAATTCTGCCAATTTGGATCCGCTGTAGCTTTCTTTCACCGGAATGAAATGAGCTACCTTGGTTAGCCTATCAATAATGACCCATATTGAATCATACCCGGATTGGGTCCTAGGCAATCCCACGACAAAATCCATGCTGATTTCTTCCCATTTCCATTCAGGCACTTTGAGTGGTTGCAGCAATCCCGCGGGTCGTTGATGTTCTGCTTTCACCAACTGACATGTGTCACATAGGGCAACATGTTCCGCGACATCTCGCTTCATGCCATACCACCAATACCTGCCTTTGAGGTCCTGATACATCTTCGTACTCCCAGGATGAATGGAATAGTCGGAATCGTGAGCCTCCTTCAAAATTAATTTACGAATCTCCTTTACTTCTGGCACACAGATCCTTTTCCCGTGCCACACCGTTCCTTGTTCATCCTCTCTAAAACCAGGAGCTTTATTTTCCTTGATGAGCTGTCTGATCTCTTGTATCTTCTCATCATTCTTTTGTCCCTCGCGTATGTCTCGCTCAAGTGTGGAGTCCACTTCCATGGCGATGGCTTCACCACTATTTACTAGACATAGATTGAGCCTTATAACCTCGTCCTTCAATTCTGCAGGCATATCCTTCAAGCTCAACTTATTGACCTGCACTTTCCGACTCAAGGCATCGGCCACGACGTTTGCTTTCCCGGGATGATAGTTGATGCCTACATCAAAGTCATTGATTAGCTCTAACCATCTTCTTTGTCTAAGGTTGAGATCTGGCTGTGTGAATATGTACTTCAAACTCTTATGATCCGTATATATCTCTGTCCTCTTCCCCATCAAATAGTGCCGCCAAATTTTCAACGCGTGTACCACTGCAGCTAGTTCTAGGTCATGTGTAGGATAGTTCTTCTCGTGCTTCCGAAGCTGCCGGGATGCATATGCCACGACATGTCCCTCTTGCATGAGAACACATCCCAACCCGTTTCCAGAGGCATCGCAGTACACCGTGAAATTCTTCTGCATATCTGGCATAACCAACACGGGGGCTGTTGTCAATCTCTTCTTTAGCTCCTGAAAGCTCGTATCGCACTGTGGCGTCCAGGTGAATGTGATTCCCTTTTCCAACAGTTTGGTGAGAGGTCTCGAGATCTTGGAGAATCCCTCAATAAACCGTCGATAGTATCCAGCCAATCCCAAAAAGCTTCGAACTTCCCCGACATTTGCAGGGGTTTTCCATTTCTGGATATCTTCGATTTTGGTGGGATCTACGGAGATTCCTCCCTCCGAGATTATATGTCCTAAAAAGGGAACTCTCTTCAGCCAAAACTCACACTTGCTCAACTTGGCATATAGTTGGTGTTCTCTCAGCCTCTGTAACACCAACCTTAGATGTTTCTCATGTTCTTCTTCATCTTTGGAGAAGACGAGAATATCATCTATGAAAACCACAACAAATTTGTCCAGATATTCCATGAATACCTTGTTCATGAGGTACATGAAATATGCCGGGGCATTGGTTAGCCCGAAAGGCATGACAGTGTATTCATATAGTCCGTACCGAGATACGAAAGCTGTCTTGGGAATATCAGATTGCCTTATCTTGAGTTGGTGGTATCCCGACCTGAGATCAATTTTTGAGAACACGCAAGCTCCCCTCAACTGATCAAACAAGTCTTCAATGCGGGGTAATGGATACTTGTTCTTGATGGTCACCTCATTCAAGGCACGGTAATCCACGCATAACCTTTGAGTTCCATCTTTCTTAGGCACAAATATTACCGGAGCTCCCCATGGTGAGGAACTAGGGCGAACATACCCCTTTTCCGTTAATTCTCTCAAATGATCCTTGAGCTCTTCTAGCTGCTTGGAGTCCATTCGATAAGGTCTCTTGTATATCGGGGCTGTTCCCGGTACTAACTCAATCGCGAATTCCACGTCACGGTCGGGAGGCATTCCTGGCAACTCCTCCGGAAAAACATCTGGATATTCCCGGATAGTCCTGATTTCCTCAACTTTCACCTCCACTTGATTTAATTTAATGTCCCTCCTAGGCTCGTGTATCGTTATGAACTTTACTCTTGTGCCACTAGGGTGAGTTAGTTCCACCGTTCTGGTCGAACAATGGATGATTCCTTTATGTTTGGTCAACCAATCCATACCCAAAATAATATCTATCCCTTGTGAATCGATCACTATGAGGTTAGCGGTAAATACTACCCCATTAATGTCTAGGTTCACTTTGGGACACACTTGTCTTGTCCTTATTTCTCCACCTGGAGAATTTACCGCTAGCATATGGTTCATTTGTGTGGTTGCTAGGTCATGCTTCTTAACAAACCCTTGAGCAATGAACGAATGGGTAGCACCAGAATCAAACAGCAGAGTTGCAAGGTGTAAATTGGCAGGAAACTTACCAACTACCACGTCGGGTGCCTCTTGCGCTTCCTCCATAGTGACGTGGTTCACCCGTCCTCTCATTACGTTCTGCTGCTGTGGCTGCGTAGGCTTCTTCTTTGGACACTTATGGGCGTAGTGCCCCACTTCACCACAGCTGAAACATTGCACCCCAACCTTAGGTGCTTGGCCCTTGTTGTCTTGGGGTTGGTTTGGGGGTCCTTGCACTGCTGGTCGAGGTGGGTATGCGGGGCGGGGCTGCTGCATAAACTGACGTTGCGGCTGTGCCGGTGCTGCGGGTGGCCTGTAGTTTGGGTTGTACCCTCTTGGTGCTGAATAGGATACCGCAGCACGGCTCGTCTGCCCCGTAGGTGGCTGCATCATACGTGGGCGGGTGTTGCTCCCTGAGGCTTGATGTGACCACCCAGCCTTCCTCTTATTCTCATTTTCCAGGGCCTTCAGCTTCCTTTCCACCACAAATGCTCTGTCCACCATCTTTTGAAAGCTTTCATACTCACTGGAGGACATTGCACACTGCATCTCTGCGGTAAGTCCTTCCACGAAACAATCTTGTTTCTGCTCATCTGTCTCTATGTCTCGTGGAGCATAACGGGATAGTTGAGTAAATTTAGTGAGGTATTCCCTCACCGTCATGTTACCCTGCTGCAGTCCCAAAAACTCTTTCCTCTTGTTTTTGAGTTCACCTCTTGGGATGTAATGGTTGCGGAAGCTACGCTTGAACTCTTCCCAAGTGATGCTCTCAGGGTCATGATGGGCGGCCACGTAGGCGGTCCACCAATCAGCAGCAGGTCCCTGCAATTGATGAGAGGCAAACAGCACCCTCTCATACCCTTGGCATTGTATGATTCTCATCTTACTTTCAATGGTCTTCAGCCAATCATCTGCCTCCAGAGGTTCAGCAGCACTTGCAAACTTTGGAGGTTGAGTTCCTAGAAACTCACTCAACCTTGGTTGGCGTGGTGCAGCTTGTGGAGGTGGAACTTGATGCAAGTTGGCCACTACTTGAGTCAAGTTCTGAATGAGCTGATTTTGATTCTCCAGCATTTGGTGGAGAGGATCAACTTCTTCACGGCGACCACCCCGGTTCTGGCCTCCAGAAAGATGAGAGTTGCATGCCTCATCATTGTTGTTTGCGGGGTTGGCAGCACGTCCTTTTCCTCTTCCGGCCATCTGGCAGAATCAACAAATGTTAATTTGAAAGCATTTGGTATTATCTTACTACTTTCACTTGTTTGTACTTTGAAGTGTTGAAGTTTTGTTAAATCTTTCGAGGGTTTTATATCTCACACCCAATAAATGCACTATTATTTCCTGTGGGTTCACACACCAAAGCAAAACAATCTGAAGACGAGGCTGTGGACACTTGCTCATGGCTTCCACAACTCACGTCACACACCAAGCATTATCACACCATTAACTACGTAACGACTCGACTACTCGACCTCTTGCTAGCTAGGGGAAAGACTCTACACTACTCATCCTCTTGAGCTGGCTCCTCGGGATCTTCCTCCTCATTTCGGCTACCTTCTGACTCTGCTTTGGGTGGGGAGGCTGCTGGTGGAGAAGTGCGACGACGCCTGATCGCTCGGCGATCCGGGGAGTCAGGTGTCCATGGATCACTCACGGTGATACACAGTTCATTCCCATATCCTCTTTCTCTCGCCTTTAAGCAAGCTCGCAGCAAGGCCTCCGTCTCCTTCAGGGTATCTCGGACATCCTGAAGCTCTTGTTGACAATCCTGCAGTCGAGTGCTGAGCATAGCAGCATCCTCCAAGCACAAGTCCATGTGCTCATGGGAAGTCCCTTGCTGCACCGGTGGGTACTTGTACTCCGTGGTACCACTCTCACGTTGGAGGACATACATGTACTCAGTTTTATCCAAGTGGCGACGATAGATGTGACTCTGGCAGGTGATGGCCTCCCAGGTGACATCTTTCTCCGCGTCAACTTGTGTTGCTCGACAAGCTGGAGAGTGGTGGATCTTAAGCAGCTGATTCTCGTGTATAATCCTCATCTCCGAACTCCATTCTTCCCTCTTCTCACGGATGGTCCTGGTGGAGTTATAGTGGATGATGAGCTTGCCCGTATTGCCGGCGGCTTCGAGCATACGTCGAAGACGGCGCAACAAATCTCCTACTGCCAATCCGTAGGAAAGGTACGTCACTGGACGACTCTCCTCTCTTTCAGCAAGGGCAACTACGGGAACTCTCCCTCCCGTGGATTTACGAGCGGTGCGAATCATGCGAACCATCTAAAACAAAAGAATTTAAAATTAGGTTAGATAAAATTTCAAACAAAAATCCTATTTTTGAATGAAAGTTGGGGTAAGATGAAGAAAATGACTCTTTTGATAACACTTTTTCACCCACACCTTGGAAAATAGTTTTTAAGAAAATAGGGCCCTTAAATACGTCCATTTCTACCTAGGTCCACGTTCCTACGGGCAACCTTGGCTCTGATACCACCTCTGTCACACCCAGTTTTTCCGAAGAACAACCAAGTGAATATCACATGTATGCCAGGATCATTTTCTCATACATGTGATGACAAATAGTGAAGCATCATTTATTACAAGCCAGGTGTCGAATATAAATAAGTCTTACATCACAAATGTCTCAATGAACACTAATGCTTCATCACAAGTAAATAAACTAGCAGCGGAATATTATTCTTTAGGGCTCCATCACAGGTGTTGCCCGGGGGTCTTCATGAACCTAGAAACCTTCCTCGAGTCCAAAATCTTGGTCATTATACACCATCTCATTATCTTGACCTGAGCAGCAATATAAACCAACAAATATGCAAGGTTGAGTACCAATGGTACTCAGCAAGTGTGGGAAAATTATAACATGCATGGCTAGAACAAGGAAAGGTTGAACTCATGGTTATAGCACTATGCAATTAATACCTATCACCTTAGCTTATTAAGCACCTACATTACTACACAGGTGAAATGGTCCAAATCTCCCATCCCATCATCATAAATCAATAACCATAATCATCATTTCCAACGTTAAGCTCCCCGCTTAACTTCCAAAACCATCAATTCTCTAATCATGAATAAGTCCAGGCCGCTCTTAACCGTGAGCACGGCTGTCAAGACAGTTTTTACTCTGCAGAGTTTGTACCACTGTACCCACAAGTAGTGATTTCATCCCCCGTTGCCGGGTGGACTAAAAGAACCTCCATTATGCCAGTGGCTACGAACCACATTCACACTTCCCAGGTGTGTGGCCAAGAGATCACTACGAAGCCTTTACAAAGGGATTCCCGACGAGCGTGGGCCCACTGAGGTTTCACCCCTAACAGCATACAAGAGGCTCCAACCCCGCTGCAGTGGCCCCCTCTTGAGCCTTGCGGTTCATATGGCAGTCCAGCTGACTCCTATTCCCCGCACCATCCAACACACCCATACTACGCCGGGGATACACCTAATTAATTGGCCAAGCTGCCCCATCTCAGCATGTGGTTGGCACTGTAAAGCCGGGTTACATGCTCCATGAACCGGTCCTTAGGATCCAGGCAAGTACTAAACACAAACCCAAGTCTCGTGCACCCAGCACACAACCAAAACATCCAACTTGCCTCGATCCCTACCTCTACATAACTCACAATAGCTCATTCAAGAGTATGGTATAATAAACTGATGCTTTCATATCCCAAATATCCCATTCTAAGCATGGCTAAGCATATGCATGTAAATAAATGACATGACAAAATAAATCCCAACCCAAGCTACAAGGAAACAAGGTAATGCAATTCTAGGGAAACTTTCCTAGCATGGGCTTCATATTTCATTTGACAATGCAAATAATTCTATCTACACATCCTAGCATAGGATCAAAGTGGTCAAGGACACTTGCCTCCTTCTTGCTGCTCTTGAAATGGGTAGTCTTGGTCTTGGAATTGAATAACTTGTTCTTGAGCAGGTTCTACTTCATACCATCATACATAGCAAAAGAAAAACAACAATCATAAGACATAGTTCACACTTCCACTTCATACAAACCACACATTCATATTTATGAAAGTTCTTTACCATTATATGTGTTGTGGTTACTTTATGTGTGTTGATTTGGGGCTTGCATACACTTTTATTTATATGTGTATGATTCCTACTTTGGTGCTCATATTTATACTCACATACTATATATATATATATACATATATGTATATATGTGTTTCAGTTTTAAATAAATTCCTTATATATTAAACTACCAAGTATGTATGAAAAGTATTTTTCTTCTCCATATGTGCCTTCATAATTTCTATCAATCCCTAAACTGAATTCTTTGTATTTTAGAAACTCCATTTATCATCTACTAGTTTCTATATTTTCAGATTTATATTCTTATGCATAATTGTGCATTTTATTATTAAATTAGTAATACACACTACCTAAACAGATTAGGTTCTGATCCTAAATAATTTAAGATCATATTTTGACCTTGGCTTCTGATGTATACTATTTCATAATTATTTTCCCTATTTTCCTTTAACTATTCTTTACTTAAAAATGTGTCCCTATACTATTAAATGTGAATAATAGATGAAACAGATTTATTTCAGCCCAAAAATATATTTTTATCTCACTCCAAAGTTTTCTAAGTACTGAGAAAGTTTTTAATAATTTTGACCATTAGGTTTGTCCCCCTTTTTAATATTTTAAACACTAGTTACTTATTCAATTTTCTAAATTAAATACTGAACAGAGCTAAAATAATGAATTCTCCCCATTACAGGGTCTATAATATCATTTTCATAATTTCCAGGGGTCTAGCTACACTTTTCAGAGGTGTTTTTCTTAATTTCTATTAAGTCCAGGGGCTAAAACTGATTTTTAAATGAATTTACATGATTTTCTGGAGTTCCAGGGGCTAGATCTGAAGTTTCCGGGGCTAGCTCTCAATTCCAGAGAACCCCAGGGGGTAGCACGTAAGAATTCCAGTCTTTATAACGCGGGGCTGACGTGGACCGTCTGATTTTAAACCGACGGCTGAGATTATAACATCGAACCGGTACGCGGGGTTTTAAAGTCTACCGTGCGATTTAAAATAAACGGCGCACAAGCGGCCACGTCGCTCTGATCGAGCGCGGGCGGCGCTGCCGGCGGCGCACGGCGGCGGGAAGCGGCGATCTCGCCGGAAACTTTTGGATCCTCGAGAATTCTGCCTAGAACTGTGATCTTATGGCCTAGATCGGTAGAGGGGAGGTCAGGGATCTCACCTCGGGGGTTTTCTCGAGCTCGGGGGTCCTGGAAAGTGATCGGCGGCGAGGTCCGAGGCAAAACCACGGCGAAGCTCGTCGGAGCTGAATTTGCACCGTATGTCTTCGGGTTTTCTGCACCTGCAAAGTTCCCCGGAGGCGGTGGATCAAGACCAACGAGTTAGATCAGAGTTTCCAAGCTTAGATCGGCCAGAATTCACCGGCGAAGTCTCAGTGCTCACCGGAGTGAAAATCGGCGATCGCGTGCGAAAAACTGATCGGATCGGTTGCTTTTATAGCCGGGGGAGTGCGGCGGTTCTGTTGTGATCGAGTTAGAGTCCTCAGGTTCCAGAATTCGGCTGCGGGACGCGGTTTCCCGATCGGTTGCGATCGCGCGCGCGCGGGGAGAAGTCCGGGGTCGCGGGGTTAGGGATGACAGGCGGGTCCCACCCGTCAGCGAGGGGCAGCGCGGCGCGCGCGAGGCGGGCTGCGCGGGGGGGGGGGGGTTAGCTGGGCCGGCTGGGGTTTCGGCCCACTGGCCAGTTTTTTTCCGGTTTTCCTTTTTCTTTTTCCATTTCTTTTCTGTTTTGAGTCTAATTTGAATTCCAGTTTGAATTTGAATTTTTGCAAAACATGCAACACGTCCAAAAATTTTTAAATCCCCCTCTGAACATGGTTTATGGTTCTAAATCCAAAATTTGAATCTTGACTAAAAATTTGGGGTGTTACATCCTGGGAACATGGCGCAGCTGCCGGGCAAGGTTTCCACGCATGAAAATGGCTGAAAACAGGCCGGCACCGGTGGGGCGGCTCGGGAGCTCGGCATCAACGTGTTCTGGCGCGTCCCAAGATCTCCCGGCGAGCTACCTTGCCCTAAAGCATCACCAATGATTGGGGAACACGGAACGCAGGGTAAACCTTGCAGCAAATGGTCGGAACATAGGGTTCACCGGAGGACCGACCCGTTTTTGCCTCCGCCAGCGATTTCTCGTCGCCCGGGGCATGTGGTCGATGGTTTGCTGCGGTATTTGGCGTGGGAGGGCCCTAGGATCACTAGTTTCTATGGTTTGAATTGTAGAACCGATGATCAACCACGTTGGACGAATTTACAGTTTTGGTTTGGGGCTGTTCTTCACGTGTACCGGCGCCAAAATCCACATTCCGGCAAGACAGTGATGGGGAAGGGCAAGGGAACTGCGGTAGCATGATCTACACACCTTGGCGCACCTTAGGGAGGTGCTGGACGTGTGGGAGAGATGTTGGGGCGGCCGGAAGACGTGAAGCAGCAACGGTGACCCGAGCAGACCAGTGTGGCTCTGTGTTCTTGCTTGTGCACTCGAGCAGAGGGCTGGGAAGCACGTCGGTTGAAGACCGAGAGGGCAAAGTGAAATGTTCTGCTGCTGTGGCGTGGAGGGCTGAGCAGATAGCCGAGGCAACAGGAGGTGGCACCGTGTTTCTCGGGAGCGGGTTGCAACCGAGAGCTGTCGAGCTCTCACTGTTCGACGAAATTCTGCAGAGGCGGTGGACATTTGTGTGGCTGACAAAGGGGTCCCACTACCTCTAATTTCTATCCAATTTCCACTGATATTTCTTCCCCAGCAAGTCAACATTTAAGGCTAGACTTTCACAGAAAGTCATGGTTTAAACATTCTGAATTCAAATGATTTGAATTCTGGTGTGAAAGTTTGAATTGTATTTGACCATTTGAATTTGAAATGAAGTTTGAATTCTCCATTTTGTATTGCCTCAAAAATATAGAAAACCAGCTCCAAAATTTCCAATTTTTGGCATGGCTGCTCATTCAAAGGTGGTGAACACAATTGTGAAACCCAATTTTTAAATTGAGGGAATTGGAATTTGAAACTGAATTTGAAATTCAGATTAGGGGGCTTTTCCTTTTAATCCCAAACAATTATTGAAACTCCTCCAAATGAGCTGAAATTTGGAAGGGTGAATATTTGGACTATGAAGATCCAAGCTGTGCATTTAGATCCCCATGTTTGGAAGTTTTGGGAAGTCTAAACCCTCACTTTGAACTTACCCCATTATAATTCAAAGTTCTAATTCTCCTCATTTTTCATAAGTGCACATGAGCCGAATTTTCTTGCTACCACTTTTGGGGATTTTACAACATACAAGTGCAAGGATTCGCCATATGGGAAAAGGTCTATAAGTCTTTCGACGTGCCATCAAACGATCAAGTTACGGCTGCGAACATGAGGTATGTCGACAACAATAACAAGGTTGGCAACTTGATCATCCAAGGATTGACTCAAAGCAACTTCGATCGTGTTGCACACCTCCGATCTGCATACGATGTATGGAAAGCACTTTTTGACTACTACGAAGGATCCAACACGATCCAGGAGGTAAGGTAAGATATGTTCAAGAAAGAATATATGCGCTTTGAGATGCAACCAGGTGAGAACATCGACGGTTTATTTGCTCGCTTTAATAAAATTGTCAGCAACTTGCGTAGTGTCAATGTTAATTTTTCCATGCAGAAAATGCTATGTAAAGGTTCCAAAAATATGAATACAAAGAAAACTTGAGTTTGCACAAACATTGGTTTCATGTGTATGAAAATTGGGACTGGTTTAAACTTTTTCGACATGTGATAACACCTGAGAGTTCATTTTAAACAAACCTATGGTTACTCACATGCTTGGACCCTAGGTGGATTAAACCCACAGATTTGAAGTCTTAGGTACAATGGAAGGTTTAAAAAAATCAGATTGGGAACTAAATGTTCAACTCAAGTTTCAAATGAAGGCTACACAATGGAAATGCAAACTGTTGTGTTCAAACTCTTGCTTGCAGCAGCTAACACAAAAATCAGGTTGCATATTAGAATTCCTTAGGTCCAAATTAGTGGGTATGCAAAGTTTCATTAATTTTTGAAAGGATTTTCTATCCATTTTCCAAAAGGACTTAAATTTGCAAAGAATTCAAATACACATTTGAATTTGGATGAAATTTGCCCAACTATCCAAATGCAGCTCAGTTTTCAACTCTAAACATTTGAATTGGTCAGTTGCCAAATTTTGGAGATCTTTTGAGGGATAAGGAGGGACTGCCTTATGGGACCCACATGTAATTGGTGGAGGTGAAAATTGAAAAAAGATCTTCAGTCCTCAGTTTCCCACTCGAGCAGAACAGAGGCTTCACAGCCGACACCGAGGCACACAGCGAGGACACCTCCACGGGTTGTTTCCGCGTGCTGGCAAGCTACTCATGCACTGCCTTCACTCCCAGCCGTGCCCAGCTTTGCCACAGCACCGAAGACACGGTTCTGCCTCCTCTCGCACGCAAGAACGGAACAAACCCGCCGCCGCTGCGTTGCTCGCTCGTGAGCCGATGTTTCTCTCGCGTGCAAGCCCCAGACAGTAGCAAAACAACCCCACGGTATTCTCCACAACCTCCTCGGACTACAACCGAGTGAGCTCGGCCTTCACAACCCCACGCAGACCGAGTTTCCGCGGCGGCTGAATTTCAACCGAACGGAGGTCGCACGTGGACAGCTCTGCAGAGAGCCCTTCACGGCTGAGCAAGAGTGCCCTTGGACGCGCCAAGACTCCACGCTGCCCACCTCCAAAGCTTAGCTCGATCCGTGGAGCCTCGGCGGAGGAATTTCATTTTTGCTTCTGGTCGGTGTAAACGGACACGCGGGTAAGGAAACTCTGAATTGCTGATCAATACTTGTTTAGAGCCCATGAAATTGAACTCACACGAGCTAGAATCGATGGCGCACAAGTTTGCTTCACAACCCTAGCTTGAAAACGGCTGTATCCGGGGTATTTGAATATTTCCAATGGCGACCGTAAGGGAAGTCATCGGGTGCACGGTGCAACCATGGTTAGAGCCATTTCTGAGCCTTTGTACGACCATGTTAACCTTCTCTATCCTACACCGGTGCTGTAGAGCCACTCCACCGAAGTTTTGGTGGGCTAGAAGGGCCGGGCGACGTCGCCGAACTTGCACCGAGCCGCCGCACCGTCGCGGGCTGTGTTGGAGCCATCGTCGGCCGGGGGAAGTCTCCCCAACGTGTTCAGAGCACGGTTTTAGGCCCTAGCAGCGAGGGAGAGCCCGGTAGGTGGCCGGAGTAGCGGTTTCAGTGGAGCTCCGGCGGGCTCGGCGGCGTGGGCACGAGGGAGCCGGAGGTAGACGACGAAGGGACGAGGCCCGCATGTCAGTCGCTCGGTGAACAGGAGCGGGATTCTCTGTTGCACGGGATCAGGATCTGACAGCGCGGGAAGGACCCTGTGGCCCCGTGTGGTTTAACCGAGAGGGTGACACGTGGCTGCCGGACCCGCTGTCATGGATTTGAACTTTTCCCGGTTAATTTGAATTCCAGAATTTCCCCAATCTTTAGAACCTCATAACTTTTGCTAGAAAGCTCAAAATTTAGTGATTCAAATTGGGTTGGATTCAGGTTGAAAAACTCTATCCAAATAAGCAACCCAATTTGTATGAAAGTCATTATTTAAATCTGGAAAATTCTTTAAACATTTCAGCAAAAAAATTTATAGGGAGTTTGGTTCATCAAAAAATCCTCAAATTTTACCAGAGTATTCTTTAGGATGTTAGTGAATATCCTGTAAAAATTTCATCTCATTTGGAGTTGATTTGGTTAGGAGAATTCTGATTTCAAGTTGCTGTGTTCAAATGAATACAGAAACATTTTCAGAGAATTTCCAAAATTTGGAAATTCAGTTCTGGGAAAGTCATAGCTCCAAAAATCCTAGGAATTTTTATGCAGGCTCTATGAACTATAATTGAAATTTTAGTTCACTAAGTTCGACATAAACATGTGAGTTACTTCAGAATTAATTTCTTCTTGCTTAATTGCTTAGAGAATTGTTCTGAATAAACCACTCGATGAAAAGTGTTATTTTTTGGTCCAGAACATTTTATTCTGACAAGGAACTCACATGAAAATTTTCAGCTCAAATGGAGCTATGGATCACCCTGTTCTGTTTAACCTCTTTAGGTGCTCAAAACACAAGTGGGGAAAACACTCAGCACTTAATCATGTTGATTAACCAAAACCCAAACCTTAGCACCAGTGCAATTTTAAATTCTTAAACATAGTTCCAGTTTTTAAACTTGTCATTAGAACTTGTTAGCAAAATCTTTACAATTAAATGCATATGCATATTCATCACGTGTGGCATCTACGTGAAGATTGTGAAACAATCAGAGTGGAGATCGAAGTGGGAGGAATGCGAGTGATCAAGCCTCAAGTGGTATTGACTAACTGAACCTTATATATTAGTCCCCTGCAAAATAAAGGCAAGCCCCGGTTTGTATCAAAAATTACAAGTTTTTATTTGTATTCACTTTATAATGTCTAGCATTTTCTTTATTGCGTTAAGTCTAGATGGTATGACACTCCACATGCATAACCCAGAAAAACCCTGGAGTTTGATTTAGAATAGGTTATCACTTAATTATAACTGCTGATCTCAATTTAAAAAAGTGGATTAAAAGAGGCATAACTCGAGTAGGCCGTTTCCTACTCGTGAATCGGGATTAAGGGGGATCAATCGGAAGAGTTGGGAATTGCTGATCCTCATAGTTGGGAATGGAGACCGGGCAGTATGGATGGAAGGCTCAAGGACGTGGACCTGTAAACCTAGTCTCTGTCTAAGTCGACTAAGGCCTGTTCTCGTTTGCGGCCCTTTGGGACAAGTTTGAGTTGTGTACCGGATGCATACTGGCTATATGGGACCCAGGAAACTGATGTAACATGTTAACCTGTGTGTCGAGGCAATCTCCACCGTCTTATGCAGATGCTGAAAGGATAGAGAAGTCGGCTCTATGAGGGTTTGTCGTAGTGCTACTTAATCCAAGTTAGTGGGACCGGTTTGACATTTGGGTGTCGTGTGAAAGGGTGCCACATACGAAGTTGAGGGGATCGGTTGATCACCGGTCTCGGACAGGCGTATGTGGCGTGTCAGCCGGGTGTTTCTGATTCGAATCACCGTCGCTCGTGGTAGTGATCATACTTGTTCTCTATGTCGTTACGTAGTAAGAAACTGGGAAAAAGTTAATATGCTTCATGAGTAATCCTCATATTGGAGATGGGGGATGATCAACACCTTCACTAAATTTACTTTCCACCTTGGGCTAGTAGCGTCGAGACAAAGCATTTCTTGTTTGATTGTGGAGTCTCGGCGTTGATGGCGCACGGTCTGTATGGGTCTAGGGTAGTTCACTAAAGTTATTTTATCCTCAGGCAAGTGGCATCGAGATGAAGCGTTTCTTGTTTGATTGTGGAGTCTCGATTTAAATTGTGCGAGGGCTATAAAAGTTGCTTAAAACTTAAAGTAAGAACTCTCCTTTAGCTCAAGTTCATATTTTGTGCAAACTTCTATATTCAGCCCTCTATTTTCAGCATGTAGAGTTTCATGACTAGGGTTGACGGTTAAGTCTTGCTGAGCTTTATGCTCACGGATATTGCATGAGTTGTTTTGCAGGTAATAACACCACGCTGATAAGTATGGTTGTCCGATGAGGCTCGGAACTCTCTGAGTTGTGAACTCATGGAAACCCCTGCCGCTGCTATTGTGATCGTGTTGCTAGTGAGAAGGGTCCATGGGCTGGACGTCTTCTCTGTTGCTTAGTATAGATATGAGACGTGAGTTGTATCAGTCTTCCGCTGTAGGTTATTTTGAGAAGTATTTGTAAAATTCATACTTGGTAAGCTTCCGCTTGATTTATGTAATATGATGCTTTGTTATGTGTGCTGTTGGGTGCCGCATCGCATGGCACCACCCAATGTGATTCCTGGGCGAGTGACACGGCCCCGTGATCGGGTCCAGGCCCTCACATGCTAGGAGATTGTTAAGTGCATTAGACATGTATTTCGGAGATGAAAGTTACAGTAGTTCATGAATCTACTGTCATGAGTACACTTACTGTAGATGTGCTATATTCTAAATTGAAAAGTCATGAAATTGACATAATCTCATGTAAGAATCTCAATAAGTCTCTTTATTTTGTTTCACAATGTGACATGCCTAGTTCTAGCAATTCTTTATCTTGTGGTACACTTTCTTTGTTGTCCTCTCTAACCGTTGATCGATTGAAGAGTTTCCAATGGAGGAGCTAGCACTTCTCTCTAGTTGGTTCTCAAAGGCATTGAAAAATGTGAGAACAAGATGGAGAGGAAGTGGCAGCTCTCAACGATGCTTCGAATGTGGTAAGACAGGACATTTTCAAACAGATTGCCCTAACCATTCAGGTCCTACTTTCCGTGTTGAAAAAACTAACAAGGACGCACTCCTCTGCCAACTACAACAAGAAAAAGAAGGGTTTCACTCAACGTCAAGTGATGGACAAAATTTTCTCCGCAATTCAAGAGTATTGCTCGAGCGACGTTGATATTGGAAGTGATGAATATGAAGACGCCATGGAAAATGTGTGTTTCATGGCGAGCAAATGAAGTTCAAGCTCGGAGGAAGACAAACAAATCAGAGACAATGAAGAGATAAATCCCTCTTACGATGAATTGTTTGATGCTCTTTTTTGTGCCACTACCATACTTAAGAAAAAGGACAAAAAACTTCATCAAATTGATGTTAAAATTGAATCACTACAATCTGGAATTAAACGTTTAAAAACTTTGATTCCTAGTGATGATTCATGCTCATCTTGAGATCTGATTTATGAACAAATGTTCTCTTTAAGAAGTGCGCACACATCCACACTTGATAGATTTAAACTTGAAATTGAAAAGAATAAAAAGCTTGCTGCACTTAATGATAAAAACATGAAAGATGCTAGTTGTTCTACAATTGATCTGCATTGTTCTAGCTGTGATGATCTTAATAAGAAACTACATGATGCTATGGATGAATTTTTTGCTTTGAACAATGCTTTATGTGTTCATGAAGTTAATTCTTTTTCTAATTGCAAACTAAAAGGAAAAACTTCATGAGAAAACTGTCTAAACTTGTCCAAGAAACATGATGACATGCATAGGATACTAGAACGGTTTTGTAGTGTAAATAAGAACCTAAACATGCTGCTGAATTCATCTAAGTCTTGCAATGAAAAAACTTGTTTAGGTTTTGATTCTCATGCTCATGCTAAAGCACATCCATATAAAATTGTAAAGTCATTAGGAAATGGTATGATTCAAACGGTTCCTAAACAAAATGAAGTAGTTTTAAAATCTGCAGGAGTGTTGTCTCATTCGGTTTCTAATAAACATGTTGCTTGCTCATCTAGACATGAACATAAGGTTAATTTTCATTGTAGATACTGTGGTAGAGATGGTCATGTCATAGATTTTTGTTATAGACTAGCTAAACAACATAAAAAGGAAAGATTGATTGCTAGATCACATAACAACCGAGCAAAACTTGTTGTACATGCTGAATCGAATGTTAGGAACATGCAACCTGCTGTAATGAGTCATAAAAATGCAAAGATTGCTCCTAAACCCACTGTTTTTCGTGATACACATAACACACTTCATAAATCAGTAGTTGGGTACAAGAATTCTCAAAATCTGTCTCATGAACCCGCTGTATTTTCTCAGCTTTCCCGTGCTATTCCTGCTGGACGTCGTGTGACTCAGTACTGGATTCCTAAATGACTTTTGACTAACCCCAGTATTGAGTCATCGACGTATTGTGCTGCTATGTAGGTTACACGCTTGAGGAAAGAGAACATTTAGATTGTGGATTCAGGTTGCTCGCGCCACATGACCGGTAATAAAGAATGGTTCTCCTCCCTCTCTTTTGTGTCACATGTAGAAAATGTTACTTTTTCAGATAATTCCTCAACTCCTATAATTGCTAAGGGTTCGGTTAGAGTAAATAAACACTACACTTTGAAGGATGTGGCACTTGTTAAAAATTTGAAATACAATTTTTTCCGTTTTATAATTGCTAGATGAAAATCTAGAAGTTAACTTCACTAAAAATTGCTGCAAGGTTGTAGATTCAAAAGGTGAGCTTTTGTTTAACATGTCTAGGTTTGGAAGAGTTTTTTAAGCTGATTTTGATATGTCAACTTCTAAGTATAGGTGTCTAGTTGCTAATCATTCAAAGGAATTATATTTTTGGCATCGTAGACTTGGTCACGTTGGCTTTGATCAGCTCACACATGTTAGTGGTCTTAATCGCATACACTGGCTACCTAAGATTAAAGGGGACAACGATATTGTGTGCTCTTCTTGTAGACATGCTAAGATGGTTGCAGGTTCACATCCTCCTCTCACAATTACCATGAAAACTGAACCGAGACAACTTTTACATCTTGACACCGTAGGTCCTTCACGTGTTCAATCTTCTGGAGGTAAATGGTATTGCTTGTGATTGTTGATGATTATTCTAGATACTCTTGGGTTTACTTTATGGTATCTAAGAATGAATCTTTTTAGTCACTTTAGAACTTTTATTTCTTAGATTATCAATTGATCACCCAGGATCTTTAGAAGCAATTAGAAGTGATAACAGAACCGAATCTAAAAATCAATCTTTTGATCACTTTTGTGCTGAAAAAGGAATAGATCATCAATTTTCTTTACCACATGTACCTCAACAAAATGGTATTGTAGAGAGAAAGGGCAAAACCTTAGTTGAGATGGTCAGGACTATGCTTAATGAATACCAAACTACTAGAAATTTTTGGGCAGATGCAATTGCAACAGCTTGTTATGTTTCAATCCGTGTTTTCTAGAGAGCTAAGTTAGGAAAAAAAAACCATATGAGCTTCGGTTTGGACATAGGCCTAGTGTCACACATCTTAGGGTCTTTGGATGCAGATGCTTTGTTAAGAAATATGGTAATCTTGATAAATTTGAAGCTATATGTGTTGATGGCATGTTTCTTGGTTATCCATCTCAGACTAGAGGTTATCGTGTGCTTTTACTTGACACTAACAAAATTTTGGAGACTTGTGAAGTTTCTTATGATGAAGCTAGCCCAGGTACTAGCTCTAATACTGCAGGTCAAGATGCATATCCACAGGGGTAGAGTATTTTCATTGAAGATGAAGAAGGAATGGAGCTGCTGCCCGAAATTTCAGAAATAAACAATGACGTTCCAGCTCTTGATCTCGCTCCACAATCAGCACCAACGACCACTTCTGCTGGTCCAGATCTTCCTTAAGCCACATGTTATTTGATTTGGGATGAACATGAAGAAGGAGCTTGTGAAGTGTCTACTCCCCTCCTTGTCCTCAAAAGTCATACTCCACGACATATTATCGGAAGCTTGCACGAACGGGTAACACGGTCCACATTTTGCGATTCAAACTCTCATGCTCATTCTGCTTTTGTTGCTTCTTTTTAACCCAAAGATATATCACACGCACTCACTAATGAATCTTGGATTATTGCCATGCATGAAGAGTTAGGAAATTTTGAAAGAAATAATGTTTGGAAACTTGTACCTCCATCTCAAGTTCACACTTTAATTAGAACTAAATGGGTGTTTAAAAATAAACAAAGTGAGGATGGGGTTGTGATTAGGAATAAGGCTAGGTTGGTTGCTCAAGGTTTCACACAAGTTGAAGGTTTAGATTTTTATGAATCTTTTGCTCCCATTGCTAGATTAGAAGCCATAATAATTTAGTTAGCATTTGCTGCATCTAAAGGTTTCAAGTTATATCAAATGGATGTTTAAAGTGTTATTTTTAATGGCTACATAAATGAGGAGGTTTATGTTAAGCAACCACCAGGTTTTGAAAATCCAAATTTTCCTAATCATGTTTACAAACTGTCCAAAACTTTGTATGGTCTTAAACAAGCCCCTAGAGCATGGTATGATAGGTTAGAAACATTTTTACTTGAAAAGGGGTTTACCATGGGCAAGGTTGATAAAACTCTTTTTATTCTTAAGCATGGCAATGACTCACTATTCGTTCATGTGTATGTGGATGATATTATCTTTGTTTGTCCTTCTCATGATCTTGTGTCCATATTTTCAACTATGATGAGTTCTGAATTTGAAATGAGTATGATGGGAGAACTCACATACTTTGTGGGGCTGCAAATCAAGCAAGCCAAGGAAGGAACTTTTGTGCATCAAACAAAGTATACGAAAGACCTCCTTAAGCGCTTCAACATGGACAAAAGCAAGCCTCTTTGGACACCAATGGGAAAAACAACAACACTTGAACTTGACGAAGATGGTGAACCCGTGGATCAAAAAGAATATGAAAGCATGATCGGGTAACTTTTGTATCTCACGGCATCAAGACCAGACATACAATTCAGCGTATGTCTTTGTGCATGATTTCAAGCTTCCCTACATGCTTCACATCGTCAAACCGTCAAATAGATTCTCAGGTACTTAAATGGAACTCAAGAATTTGGCATTTTTCTTACTTCTTCCTCAACCGTTACTTTGAAAGCTTTTTCGGATGCTGATTTTGGGGGTTGTAGGATTGATAGGAAAAGTACTTCGGGTGCTTGTCATTTTCTTGATAATTCACTTGTTGCTTAGTCTTCTAGAAAACAAAATTCAGTTGCATAATCCACGGCCGAATTTGAATATGTAGCTGCTGCTAGTGCTTGCTCACAAATTCTTTGGACTGTTCATGCACTTAAGGACTATGGGGTTGATCAAGATAGTGTTCCACTGTTTTATGATAACACTAATGCCATTTTGTAACACACTCGCTTTTACTACCATGCACTGCATACATTTTTCATGTAGAAAAGCATTTAAAAAAAAGAAGAAAATAAAGAGAGGGATATAGAAGCAAATAAAACAATAAGAACAAATAGAAATAGAAAATAATGAGAAGAAATAGAAAAGAAAAAGAAATAAAAAGAAAAATAAAAAATAAAATAGCCCAATCTGGCCGCCCCTAATTTTTCTCCAAAATTCCCCAAATTCCCCTCTCCCCTAATTTCCTTAATTTTCCCTAATTTTCCCGATTTTCCCCAATTTCCCCAAAATTCCCCTAGTGAATTTTTCCCCACATTGGGGGGGGGGGGGATTTTCTCCCCAATTTGGCCATACACTTAGGGGGGAACCCTAGCCGGCCCCCTCCCCCTTGGCCACAGCTTATAAGGGGGGAAACCCTAGCGGCCCCCTATGTTTCTTTTGTGGGATTTTATTTTCCCCCAATTAATCTCAGCCCTTGGTGGTTAATAAATAATTAAATCACAGCTCCTAGCTCCTACCTTTTTTAAAATTAAATCTCAGCCGTTGGATAAATAAGTTACTAAAATCCTAGCCTCCCTAGCTATTTTTCCCTCTTATAAATAAACCCCCATAGCAGCCACCCCCAGCCCCAAAAACCCCTGACCGCCGCCCTCCCCTGCTGCCAAAGTCTGGTCGCCGTCCCTTGCTCGAGTTTGGCCGCCGTCGAAGCTCCACCACGCCTCGCCGTCGCCGGAGAAGAAGCCGCCGACATCCTGCCCTAGCCGCAGCTGCATAATTCTCCAAGAAAATCTCTAGTTGCTACCATTGCAAGGAGAAGGACATGCCGCAAGGAAGGGAGGAGGAAGAAGTGAGGTAGGTTTTCGTTACCCCTCTTACCACGTCGCCGCTGTTTCTACGCACCCGTTTTCATTCTGCGTGTGGACAGACCATGTTTTGGTCAAGTTTTGACGGTGGAATTGATCTACAAATTATGTCAAGATCATAACCACGCCCACACTCGATCCCAGCAGCCTTGTTCATCAAAAAACCCCATGGAAGCCTACTAAAACTTGCAAGAACACGTGCAAACTGTTTTTTATAAACTGCACCATAGGAATTGCATTCATCCACCCCATTGCATCTTGAGTAAAGTTTTTGCATGATAATTGAATGTTGTAACCTTTGTAGAAGGACACGCTCAAGAGGCTGTCTACGAGGAACTACAGCACCAAGACATTGAGACGCTTGAGCAACACGAACCGCGGGAGCAAGACAAGTGCCCCTTGACCATATTAAACCTTATTTTACGAACTGTTTTGCTTGCGAAAATTGCATGCTCGTGTCAACTTGATGGGAAACCCTTTTCTAGTAGTTTTCTAGTTTTTTTAAGCCATCCTTGTCGCCGGGAAAATTAATGAGTCAGGTATTGTCATTTTTCCTTTTTGCTTCGCTCAATTTACGGGATACAGGAAGCTGAAATAAAACTTGTTTAGCTACTGCACTCATGAGAATAAAGATAATGATAACTTGATGATGTTAATGAGCATGGAATCAGGGAGATCTAGGCAAGATTTGTTCGTGGATGTTGCTGAATGAGATGGTGGTTTGCTTGTCGTAGATCTAAGGACCGGTTCATGCAAGCACATGCCAGGAAAACAGTGCCACCACAAGGCCAAATATGGGTGCGGCTTAGCTGACTAATTAGGTGTGTTGCTAGTGTGTTATGGACCATTGGATGGCGCGGGGAATGGGAGTCGAGGAGGACTGCCCTGGGAACTGCATGGCACAAGAGGGAGCCTGTTGGTGGGAGAATCGAGATTCGAGCCTGCCGGGGAAACCTCACTGGGTCCATATATTCTAGTAGCCCATTTGTAAAGGCTATTTTGTGCACTCTTGTGCATACACCGAAGCATGTGTAGTGGCATAATGGAGGTTTTTCTAGTCGCCGACGGGTGACGAGATCACAACTTGTGGGTAAAGTGGTGCCACCTCTGCAGAGTGTAAAACTATCATGATATCTGTGCTTCCGGTCACATGCACCTGGCCAACTTCCATGATTAGACGCAAAACTTGGGATGGTTATTTGGGTATGGTTATTGGGACTGTTTTGAGTCATGGATATGAGATTGTATTTGGTTATATGAATATGTGTTGATAATGAGTATTTAGGAGTATGAGAAGAACTTGAGAGAGATTATTGGCTGGTTGATACTTGATTAATGATGAATTATGATGGATGGATGATGATTACTTGGTTATGTTGGGATTCAATTCACCTAGAAATAGTTGCTGTTTTTATCATGTTTGTGAAATAAAATTTCCTTGCTGCAATGAAACCATTTATTTCCTACCTTGTTGTAAGCTACATAACATACTTTCCCGTACTTGATGAGTACAACATGTACTCACCCTTGCATTCCCACATATACTTCATCTACAGGAGAAGAATACTTCGAGGAACGGGTGGAGTACTAGGCATGCGCACTACCGTCAACATGCTTGTGGAGTTGAAGGTGGATCCCGCTGTCTTAGTCATTTTCCGTTGTCGTTAGATTCTTCCGCTGCAAGAATAAGTTAGATATTCATGAGTGAGACAATGAGTCAATGTAACAAAGTACTTAAACATTATTTGTATGTGGTTATATTCTGAATTCAGTTTGTGGTAAAGTTGTGTATGTGTGGTGAACATCCTGAGCACACATATGCATTCACTTGGTTCATTCTCGGAACCAGGTGTCACAAATTGGCATCAGAGCCACGTTGATCATAGGATGCAAGCCTAGGTAGAATGTACACTATAAAACACATAGGAACACCCCTCTAAACTGCTATTTTCGAAAATTGCTTGCTGCTGCACTTTACCTGTCAATTCAGCCACGCAAAATGCTATTTTCAGCCCCTCTTTTCTTCTTTTCTTGTGGACAGCCACACTTTCTGTTTTCTTGCTTCATAGCTTCCGAAATTTTGGAGTTATTTCCTTCTTCTCTAAAGTTTCTCATGTCTTATTTATAGATGTCGGTGACTGAAAAGGTCCCAAAATATGCATACAAAGAAACTCTTGTTTGTACAAAGTTGGTTTCACATGTATGAAAAATGGGACTTGTTAAAACTTTTTCCACATGTGATAATACACATGAGAGCCTTCTTCACGCAAGTTCAAATATTTATTTGAAGACTTGGAACCCCAAGAGGGGTCTAAAACTAAGGTGGGAAGTTCCCATAGGTGTGAGGAAGCTAAAGTTTGATTTTGAGAACAAATTGTTCCACTCAAAAAAATTCAAATGAGAGTAACACAATGGTGTTCAAACTGTTGTATTAAAAATCTCATTTGCAGCAGACAAATCAAATATCAGAGTTCATATTTGAATTCCTTAGGTCCAAATGAGGGGGTAGGCAAAGTCTCATGAATTTTGGAAGATATGTGCTATCCATTTTTCCAAATGGAGCTAAATGTGCAAGGGATTCAAATAAACATTTGAATTTGGATGGAATTTGTCCAAACTATTCCAAATGAGCTCAGTTTCCAACTTTCAAACATTTGGGTTGGATAATTGTCAAACATTGGAGATCTTTTGAGGAGAAGTGGTACTGACTAGTGGGGCCCACATGTCATTGGGGAAGTGAGTGTGCAAAAGATCTTCAGTTCAGGCAATGCACGGTCGCTGATTTTCTCCTCCCCGCGAAGTCACCGCGCCACCGAGACAGCCTCGGGTGTTCTCACCGCGCGACACCGGGGCGACCAGAGCCACCTCCCTCCCCCCTCACGATCGTCGAGCTGGCGACCTGTTTTCCCCGCGCTTATCTCCGCAGCTCGCGCGTCGTCTCAGTCCCCATTCGCGCGCACAGCAGAGACCTGCCGGTGCCGCTCCCCGTTCTGCCGATTGCAAACCGGCGTTGTTCCTCCGCTGAGCGAGTGATCCACGGCAGAAGTGAGCGCCAACACATTCCACAGCTAACCCCCTCACCACTCCGCTGTATTGTCCCTTCGTTTGGCCACAGTTTAACGATTTCCACCGAGCACCGAGGCTCTCCCGGCGGGAAACCGAAGTGGTCTCACGTGGACAGCCCCACTGAAAGCTTCTCAGGCCCGAGCTAGAGCACCCTCGGATGCGCTAGGACCCCCTGATGCTCGTCCCCGAAGCTCAAGCCACGAGATGATCTACCGGGCTCGAATTTGAGAAAAGTTCGCCAGCGGGTACTATCCGACCTTCCGGTACGGTAATAACAAATTTGATCTTCTTTCTCGTTCTTAGGTCATGAAACCTTGCACACAGGACCACCACTAGTCGGCGATCAGTAGCCCTTCACAACCCTAGTTGGAAAAACGCACGTAGACCGCATAATTCCCAGAATTTCCAAGCTTAAACGCGGAGGAGGTCTCGGGTGCACGGTGAGACACCATTAGCCGCCGGTCCCGAGCAGATTTGAGGCTAGGTATAGTATCCCCATGGTCCACTGGTTCTGTAGCGCCAATCCACCGATGTCTTGGCGGGCTAGATTGGCCGGGCGACGTTGCCGTACTCATACAGAACCGCCGCACCGTGGCCGGCTAGGTTAGAGCCACCGCCGGCCGGGGGAGAGGATCTCATCGTGTTCAGCACATGAAATTTGGTCCTAGCAGCGAGGGAGGGCTCGGGGGATGGCCGGGAGACCGGAATCCGTCGAACTCCGACGAGCCCGGCGGCGCGCGGGCGCGGGTGGCCGGAGGTGGAAGACGACCCGGCGGGTCCCACGTGTCAGCGACCGGGAATCGAATTTCTGATCGGCTGCGGCGCTGGGATCTGGTGTGGCCGCGCGGGAAATACCCAGTAGCCCCGTGTGGCTTGCCTCGGCGAGTGACACCTGTCCCCTGGACCCACAGTCAGTATTTGAACATTTTGTTGAATTTCAGCTTTCAGTTCAAAGTTTAAATAGCTACAACATTGCGTAGGAGAACAATTTTTTGGATTCCTCTGAAATAGCACTATCCAAATATGAAACCCAATTTGTATGAAACCCATTATTTATTTCTAGAAAATTCTTTAAATCTTTTCAGCAAAAGAATTTTAGAGGGAGTTTGGTTAATCCAAAAATCCTCAAATTTTGCCAGAATAGTCTTTAGGGTGTTAGTGAATCCCTGTAAAAGTTTCAGCTCAATTGGAGTTGATTTGTTCAGGGAAATTCATATTTGAAGATGCTGTGTTCAATTGAATACAGAAACATTTTCAGAGAATTTCCAAAACTTGGAAATTCAGTTCTGGGCAGATTTTATCTCCAAAAATGCTAGGAAAATTCATGCAAACTCTATGAGCTATAATTGAAATTGTAGTTCACTAAGTTTGGCATGAACAGGGGTGTGATCTCAGAATTAATTCTTCTTTGCTTAATTACTTAGAAAATTATTCTGAACAAACCACTCAATGAAAAGTGCTAATTTTTGGTCCAGAGGGTTTTCTTGTGACAAGGAACTCACATGAAAAATCTCAGCTCCATTGGAGCTCTGGATCACCCCTGCTCTGTTCAACCCCTTAAGGTGATCAATATAGAAGAGGGGGAAACCACTTAGCATTAATCATGTGCTTAGATCCAAACCCAAACCACTAGCACCAGTGCCATTTTAAATTCTTAAACAGAGTTCCAGTTTTTAAAAACTTGTTGTTAGAACTTGTAGCAAAGTCTTTACAATTAAACAATTGTGCATATGCATAACGTGTAGCATCTACGTGAAGGACTTAAGTCATTGGAGTGGAGATCAAAGGAAGGAGGGAAGAGATAAAGCCAAGTGATCTTCACTAACTGGATTATATATATATTAGCCCTGCAAAACAAAGGCAAGCCCCGGTTTGCATCCAAACTTACAAGTTTTTATTTGTATTCACATTATATTGTCTAGCATGTGTTTATTGCATTACGTCTAGATGGTATGAAACTCCAAATGCATGAACCAGAAAACCCTGGAATTTAATGTAGGATATGTTATGTTATCAATTAATTATAACTGCTGATCTCAACAAAAGTGGATTAAAAGAGGCATAACTCGAGTAGGCAGATTCCTACTCGTGAACAGGGATTTAGGGGGATCAATCGGAAGAGTTGGGTATTGATCCTCATAGTTGGGAATGGAGACCGGACAGTGGATGGAAGGTCAAGGACGTGGTCCTGTGAGCCTAGTCTATGTCTGAGTCGATTAAGGCCCGTTCTCGTGTGCGGCCCCGCTGGACAAGTTTGAGTTGTGTACCGGATGCATACTGGCTATATGAGACCCAGGAAACCGATGTAACATGTTAACCTGGGTGTCGAGGCATACCTCACTGTCTGATGCCGATGCTGAAAGGATAGAGAAGTTGGCTCTACAAGGGTTTTGCCGTAGAGAGACTTAATCCCAGTCGGTGGGACCGGTTCGACATTTGGGTGTCGTGTGAAAGGTTGCCACATACGGCGTCAGTGACGGTTGCTGTGTGCAACGTCGAATACGGGCGTACGTGTCGTGTCAGCCGGGTGTTTTTTATTGCAATCACCGTTGCTCGCGGAATGGACCGACCATACTTGTTCTCTGCATCGTGACGTAGTAATAAACCGGGAAACATTTAACCTTCTTCGTGGGTAATCCTCATAATGGAGATGAGGAACGATCAACACTTCACTAAATTTAATTTCCACCTTGGGCTAGTAGCGTCGAGGCAAAGTGTTTCTTGTTTGATTGTGGAGTCTCGACGTTAATGGCGTAAGGTTTGTATGAGTCTAGAATAGATCACTAAAGTTACTTTCACCTCGGGCAAGTGACATCGAGATGAAGCGTTTCTTGTTTGATTGTGGAGTCTCTATGTAGGTTGCGCGAGGGCTATAAAAGTTGCTGAAAACCTGAAGTAAGGACTTTCCTTTAGCTCAAGTTCATCGTTTGTGCAAACTGCTATAATCAGCCCTCTATTTTTCATCATGTAGAGTTTCATTACTAGGGTGACGGGTTAGTCTTGCTGAGCTTCGTGCTCACAGCTACTGCATAAGTTGTTTTGCAGGTAATAACTGTAGGCTGATATGTACGGGTGCCCAATGAGACTCGGAACTCCCCGAGAGGTGAACTCATGGCAACCCCTGCCTCTTCTATTGTGATAGTGTTCCCAGCGAGAAGGGTCCGTGGGCTGGACACCTTCTCTGTTGCTTAGCATAGGTATGAGACGTGAGTTGTAATAGTCTTCCGCTGTAGATTATTTTGAGAAGTATTTGTAAAATCAAGACTTTGTATGCTTCCGCTTGATTTTATGTAATATGATGCTTTATTATGTGTGCTGTTGGGTGCCGCATCGCACGGCACCACCCAATGCGATTCCCGGGCGAGGTGCCCCGTCCCCGTGAGTGATCGGGATGGCGGGCCCTCACAGTGACTAGGAGCACAACATGCAGAAGAACTCGTCCACCACCACTTGGGAGTGCACTTAACCCCATTGAGGTGTCCAATGGACCATATTGGGAGGAGGTGAAGATGGAACCTCATGAGAAAGATGAAGTCAGTAGCTCTATGCATGAGGAGGAGGAACCGGAAGAGATGGAACTGATCAAAGAAGACATGGAAGATGATCCACAAAAACTGCAGCATTGGTATGCACCTCAGGAGGAATTTCACACGGGCTTACACCCAGCGGAGCCTCATGAAGCTATGTCGGAAGGAGATGAATCCGAAGAAGAGCCACCCCCTGCTGAGGCCGAGAATGAAGGTAATGAGTGGGCCATCCGTTCAGTTCAAGAATTCCGGGCTGATAGGATGGAGGGGGACACATATCCGGGGAGCTTAGAGGGTTACTTGATTGCTGCAGCTTATACCCGGAGTATATCTTCAAGAAAGTCCCTCATCTTGGACATGAAGAGTAGAAGGCTGAGGTAACCATCCTATCTAATGGTAGGGTTGTCACTCAGCACTTCGCACCCACATAGAGAGCTACAAGGGCAGAAGCTATTGATGATGCTGCATGGGATGAACTCACCGCACTATGCTACGCCTTACGTGAGCAGCTTGAGAATACTACTTTTGAGCTACACCCGTATCGGAAGAGTGGTACAAGGGAGATCATTGGACCCCGTGAAGGAGGTCTTTCCAACCCACAAGCTGCTGAAAAGTCTCAGAGGTTGTAGTGGAGTTAGGAAACCGCTATGCAAGCGCACAAAAAGAGATCCATTACCTCCGTGTAACACCCTCAATTTCACTACCATGCATTGCATACATTTTTCATATAGAGAAGCATTTGAAAAGAAGTAAAAATGGAGAAATAACCATAGAAATGGAGGAAGAACCATAGAAATGAAGAAAGAACCATAGAAATGAAGAAGGGAATATAGAAATGGAGAAGGGAACATAGAAATGGTGAGAAATGGAAATAAGATAGCTGAATTGAGCCATACCAAATTTCCCCCAAATTTCCGCACTAAATTTCCCGCAAGTTTCCCCAAAATTTCCCCAAATCACCCAAATTCCCCTATGGGGAATTTCCCGCCACATTTGGGAGGAATTTCACCCAAATTGGCTGCAGCCTTGAGGGGAGGGAAGCCCTAGGACTCTTTGGTTGAGTCCCAACTTGACTAGGATTCTTTGGTTGAGTCCCAATTGGACTAGGACTCTCCCTTTTTCCCCCTTATAAATACAACCCCCCAGCCCCCCCCCTACACCTTTGGCCGCAGCCCCTCCAACTCGCCGAGTTGAGCCCCCCCCCCTTGCCGGAGTTTGGTCGCCATCAAGCCCCTCCATTGAGCCCCGCCGTCAAGCCCCTCCTTCGAGCCCCATCGTCGAGCCCCACCGTCGATACCCGTCGTCGAGCCCCGCCTTCGAGCCCCGTCACGCTTCGCCATCGCCGGAAAAGAAGCCCGACGATCTACCCTAGCATAATTCCCCACAGAAAAATTCCCCACTGCTGCCTTTGCTAGGACGAAGGCCCTTCCACAAGGAGGAAGTGAGGTAGGTCTTCATTACCCATCTTACGACGTCGCCGCTGTTTCTACACATCTGTTTTCCTCGCCCCCTTCGAGCAGAAACTTTCGCGTGTGGACAGAACATGTTTTGATCGATTTTTGACAGTGGAATTGATCTAGATCTTGTGTCAAGATCATCACCACGTCCACACTTGATCCCTACACCTTTTTTCATCATAGAACCCCAAGAAAGCCTACTAAAACATGCAAGAACATTTACAAACTGGTTTTATAAAACTGCACCATAGGATTTGCATTCATCTACCCCATTGCATCTTGAGTAAAGTTTGTGCATGATGATTGATTGCTGTAAATTTTGTATGTGCGTGGTCGTGAGTAGAAGGACAAGTTCAAGAGGCCGTCTACGAGGAACTACAGCACCAAGACTTCGAGACGCTTGAGCAACACAAACCACGGGAGCAAGGCAAGTGCCTCTTGACCATATTGATCCCATGTTTTTAATCTGTTTTGTTTGTGAAAACTTGTATGCTTGAGTCAATTTGATGGGACACCATTTTATAGGAGTTTACTAGTTTTTTTAACCATCCTTGTCGCCGGGAAAGTTGGAGAGTCGGGTATGGTCGTTTTTCCTTTTTGCTTAGCTTAACTTATGGGGTAGGGGAAGCTGAATTAAAACATGGTTAGCTACTGCACTCATATGAATAATGGTGATGAGAATTTGATGATGTTAATGATCATGGAATCGGGGAGATCTAGGCAAGCTTGGTTCGTGGATGTTGCTGAATGAGATGGTGGTTTACTTGCAGTAGATCTAAGGACCGGTTCGTGCGAGCACATGCCAGGAAAACAGTGCCACCACAAGGCCAAATATGGGTGCGGCTTAGCTGACTAATTAGTTGTCTTGCTAGCTTTTTATGGATTGTTGGATGGCGCAGGGAATGTGAGTCAATGAGGATTTCCCTGGGAACTGCATGGCACAAGAGGGGGCCCGTGGGTAGGAGAATGGAGATTTGAGCCTGCCGGTGAAACCTCAGTGGGTTCGTACATCCTATTAGCCCCTTTGTAAAGGCTATTTTGTGATCTCTGGGTCATACACAGACGGTTGTGTACTGGTATAATGGAGGTTCTTTCTAGTTGCCGACGGGTGACGAAATCACCAACTTGTGGGTAAAGTGGTGCCACCTCTGCAGAGTATAAAACTATCATGATAGTCGTGCTTCCGGTCGAAAGCACTTGGCCAACTTCCATGATTAGAGGCAAAACTTGGGATGGTTATTCGGTATGGTTATGGTATGGTCATTGGGAATTGTTTTGGGACTGTTTTGAGTCATGAAAATGAGTTTGATTTCGGGTATGTGAATATGAGAAGGTTATGAATATTTATGAGTATGAGATGAACTTGAGAAAGATTAATGGCTGGATGAGACTTGATAAATGGTGAATTATGATGAGAGAATGTTTCTGATTTACTTGATTATGATGGGATAAATTTCACCTAGAAATAGTTGCTGTTTTTACCATATTTATGAAATAAAATTTGCTTGCTGCAATGAGTCTTTTTATTGCCTACCTTGTTGTAAGCTACATGACATACTTTTCCCGTACTTGCTGAGTATGACAGGTACTCACCCTTGCATTCCCACATATACATCAGCTACAGGACAAGAGTACTTCGAGGAACATGTGGAGTACTAGGCGTGCGAACTACCGTCAACGTGCCTGTGGAGTTGAAGTTGGAGCCTGCTGTTTAGTTATTTTCCTCTGTCGTTTAGAGACTTCCGCTGCAAGAATAAGTTAGATATTCATGAGTGAGACATCGAGTCATTGTAATAAAGTACTTAAACACTATTTATTCATGGTTATATTCTGAATTCAGTTTGTGGATTACATGTGTATGTGTGATGAACATCCCTGGCACACATATGCATTCACTTGGTTCTATTTTCGGAACCGGGTGTCACAAATAGGTACCATAGCCATGTTGACTGTAGTACGCAATCCTAGGTAGAATGGACACTCTAAAACACATAGTAACACCCCTCTAAACTTCTATTTTTGAAAATTGCTTTCTGCTGCACTTGACTTGTCAATTCAGCCGCTGCAAAGTGCTATTTTCAGCCCCTCTTTTTCTCTTCTTTTGGATAGCAACACTTTTGCTTTCTTGCTTCATAGCTTCTGAAGTTTTGGAGTATTTTATTCCAATCTAAAGATTCTTATGTCTTATTTATAGATGCCGGTGATTAGGAGCACAGCACGCATAAGGACTCGTCCACCACCACTTGGGAGTGCACTTAACCCCATTGAGGCATCTGATGGACCATATTGGGAGGAGGTGAAGATGGAACCTCATGTTGAATACGAAGTCAATAGATCTATGCATGAGGAAGAGGACTCAGAAGAGGTGGAACCATTCGAAGATGACATGGAAGATGATCCACAAGAACGGCATTGGTACGCACCTCAGGAGGACTTTCATGCGGGCTTACACCCCGTGGAGCCTCATGAAGCTTTGTCGGGAGGAGATGAATCCAAAGAGGAGCCACCCCTTGCTGAGTCCAAAAATGAAGGTGATAAACGGGCCAACCATTCAGTTCAATAATTCCGGTCTGATGGAATGGAAGGAGGACACATATCCTAGGAGCTCAAAGAATTTCTGGATTGCTGCAGCTTATACCTGGAATATCTTCTCAAGAAAGTCCCTCGTCTCGGACATGAAGAGTGGAAGGCTGAGGTAACCATCCTATCTAACGGTAGGGTTGTCAGTCAGCACTTCGTGCCCACATGAAGAGCTACAAGGGCAGAAGCTATCGATGATGCTGCATGGAATGCACTCACAGGACTTTGCTATGCCTTCCGTGAGCAGCTGTAGAACACTACTTTTGAGCTGCACCCGTATCGGAAGAGTGGTACAAGGGAGATCATTGGACCCATGGAGGAGCTTTTTCAAACCCAAAAGCTGCTGAAAAGTCTCAGAGGTTGCTCGTGGAATTAGGAAACCGCTATGCAAGCGCACAAGAAGAGATCCGTTATTTCCGCAAGAAGCTGTACTTGTTGGAAAAACAGGAGGAGACTCGTGCCAACACGGGAGCAAATGGAGCACCAGCGTCATCTATCCCTACATGGACTGCCGACTCACCAAGGCGTGCACCCATGTATGGACCACCCCCGTCACACGGTGAGAACATCACCGGTTCTCATGATTAAGTTTAGGTTCCCCATTGAATAAAGTTGTAATAAGAACGCTTAAATCGTAGTGGCTTGAATAAGAGTGGTGTGCTGAACTTTTGTGATGATTGCTTGTGTTTGTGTGCTTGGTGTGAGTTGTGGGACGCTTCGGCGAATGTCCATATCCACACATAGTGGAGAGATGTGTGATGCTTCGGCACGTGTTCACATCCTCATATAGGCTGAAATTAATAAAAGAAGTTGCTTAGTTCATACACCTTGATGCATATAGATGGAAAATCACTTCTTTCAAATCTGAATTCTAGCTCCTACAAATATAGTATGTCCGAAAGTAAGACTTAGAATAAGGGGGGTAGACTTTCTTGCCAACCTTATTGTCTTGGATTCCCAAGGGATTGACATAATACATGGAATGGATTGGTTAAGAAAGCACAACGGAGTGATTCAATGTGCTCAGAGGATCGTGCAGTTGACGAGTTAGAACGTTATACGTATTGAGTTCGAGGCAGCCCAACCAACAACTGAGAAGGCAGTGCTGAACCACATCCAAGAAGCAACATTTGAAATCATTCCGGTGGTTCAAGAATATTCAGATGTGTTCCTGGAAGAACTTCCAGGTATGCCACCTGACCGGGACATTGAATTTGCCATTGATTTAGTACCCGGAACTGCATCTATAGCAAAGAGGCCATATAGGATGCCTGCTAATGAATTAGTGAAGCTCAAGAAACAAATTCAGGAGGAGCTAGATAAGGTTTTTATACGCCTAAGCCCTCCGACATACCCAAAACTGCAATTCGAACACGGTATGGTTCGTATGAGTATACCGTTATGTCCTTTGGGTTAACGAATGCACCCGCATACTTTATGTACCTCATGAATAAGGTCTTCATGGAGTACTTGGACAAGTTCATCGTGGTTTTCATCGACGACATCATGGTGTATTCGAAAAGCGAGGAAGAATATGAAGAACACTTGAGGTTGACGTTGCAGAAACTGCGAGAGCATCAATTGTATGCTAAGTTCAGAAAGTGTCAATTTTTGCTAAAGGAGATATCGTTCCTAGGCCACATCATATCCGAAGGAGGAGTATCGGTTGATCCCGGAAAATTGGGAGATGTTTTGAAGTGGAACCAACCGTAGATTGTGGGAGATATTCGGAGTTTCCTTGGGATGGCTGGATATTAAAGCCGGTTCATCAAGGATTTCTCCAAGATAGTGAAGCCTATGACTGAATTGCTCATGAAAGGGAAAGCATTCAGTGGACACAAGCATGTCAAGATATCTTTGAGGAGCTAAAGAAGAGATTAACAACAGCACCGGTTTTAGTATTGCCGGACGAAAGCAAGAGTTTCGATATATATTGTGACGCATCAAGACAAGGGTTTGGATGTGTGCTCATGCAAGGAGGCCAAGTGGTAGCCTATGCATCGAGGCAATTAAAGAAATATGAGCTGAAATAGCCTACAAACGACCTGGAACTTGCAGCCGTGGTACATGCCTTGATGATTTGGAGGCATTATATCCTCGGTCATCGATGTGAGATCTATAAGGATCACAAAAGCCTCAAGTATATATTCACGCAAACAGATCTGATTTGAGGCAACGTCGATGGTTGGAACTCATCAAGGATTATGATGTTGGAATCAACTATCACCCCGGAAAGGCCAATGTAGTAGCTGATGCGTTGAGCCAAAAGGGAGCATGTCACCAACTCACAGTTTGGGAGTTGCCACCCGAGCTACGTAAGGAGTTTGAACGGTTGCATCTCGGATTCTTGAACGAGATGGAGGTGATAGAACTGAACTCAATGCTGGAACAAGAGATACGAGATGGCCAAGTAATGGATAAGGAAATCAAGGAAAGAATCTAACAAGGCATAGAGAAGGATTTCAAAGAAGACAAGAATGGCACGCTTTGGTCAGGGAAAAAGATTTGTGTGCCTAACGTGAAGCAAATCCGCGACACGATACTAAAGGAGGAACATGACTCACCTTATTCCATACATCCCGGCTGTACAAAGATGTACAAGAATCTGACAACTTGCTATTGGTGGGATGGTATGAAAAGGGACATCGCTGAATATGTTGCCCTATGCGACACGTGCGAACGAGTGAAGGCCGAACATCAAAGACCCGCTGGATTATTGCCATCGTTAAAAGTACCCGAGTGGAAGTGGGAAGACATCAGCATGAATTTCATTGTCGGATTGCCACGTACTCAGTCCGGCTATGACTCCATTTGGGTTATCGTGGACCGATTGACGAAAACAGCCAACTTCCTTCCTGTTAGAACCAAGTACACCGTCGCACAACTAGCCAAGCTGTATATGGAGCAAATCGTGTGTTGCCATGGAGTTCCGAAGAGGATAGTTTCAGATCGAGGTTCTCAATTTACCTCTAGATTCTGGAAGAAGCTTCATGAAACGTACAAGAGTATTTTACAAATACTTATATCAATATAAGCTACAGCGGAAGACTATAACTGTCACGACTCATTTTTAACTTAGCAACAAAGAAACAGTCCATCCCTCGGACGTTTGTTACTAGCAACACGAAGAAAAAACCGCAGTGGCGATGATGCTCTTGAGTAACCACTCGGAGGTTCCCGAGTCTCATCGGCATCCCTTCATAAGCATGAAGTCAATCCGCCAAAACAACTCGGATAACATCCGTGAGCATAACGCTCAGCAATACTTAACCGTCACCCTAGCCATGAAACTCTACATGAGGTTATGAACATAAGTTAGGATGCCATAATGCATAAATAAACTCGCCTAAATGTGAATCCTTACTTTCAGGTATTATTTTCAGCAGATTAAGTAACCTTAGGCACGCCACATCGGGAGTCCACAATAAAACAAAAAACGCTTTCCCATGATGTAATTTGCTCACGGCATAAAAGAATTGAGTTTGCACTAGCTATTCACAAAGATAGTGTAAACTTCAAACCAATGTGATTAGTTCCTTTCTCATGCAAGTTCTTACTACGTCACGACTGTGAGAACAAGTATGCTCGGTTCATTCCACGAGTGACGATGATTCGAATCAATAACACCCGGACTACACTACACGTAACCCCGTACTCAATGTTGTTTACAGCAACCATCACTGACGTCGTACGAGGCAACCTTTCCCCCGTATCACCCCCGTTGAATCGATCGAGTCGCCCCGTACAGTAGCCACTCTCATGGTCACCTACCGACATGAGATGTCATGAGAATGTTACCCACATACTACACACCGGCCATCTCGCCTAAGGTGACCCAAAAAGGCTCAACGCGAGCTTCGCGAGGTACATCGGTTTACTGGATCCCATATAGCCAGCATGAGTCTGGTACACAACTCAAACTTGTTCAATAGGGCCACATACGGATCTGTCCTTGACCGACACGGACAGGTCTATAGCACCCAGGCCCCTGTGTCCTTCTGCCCCTACAACCATCTGGTCTCAACTTTAACTTGCTACACATTTTCTGAACCAATCCCGTATGCCCCTGTTGTTCCTGAACATGCGAGTAGCATTTCACCACTCGACTTCTACCGAACCTTACTTAAGCATGGCAGTTCTACATGGCGAAAGACACCTACCCAATACTCCATAGAGTCATTTGTTTATGCAAGAGGAGTATCAAAGCACGACCTAATGCACATTTCATATCTTAAATGAAAGTGAATACAAAATAAAAACTTAAAAGCTGTTAAATGCAAACCGGAGCTTGCCTGTTTTGCAGTGTAGTAGTATATAAGCAGTTACTGGTCCTTGTTGATCAACCCTTGATTCTACGGAGTCTGATCCACTTCAATGAATTGCTCCTTCGAATTCCCTTCGTTGTGATTCCTATTGAAATGTATATGCACAGTTTTTATAGAATGCAATGGAAAGAATTAAAGACTGGAATTCATAGGAACAGAGGCGGTGTGGGAATGCCAAGAATGGATGGTTTTGCCTCTGTTGTGCAAAGAATTATGAGTGGACTAAATTGGTCTTAGTGTTTTAGCTATACACTAACTAACTTTTACTAATTAACATAAGAGATGAGCTGAAAAGATCTGAATGCAACTGAAGAACAATAACTCCAATGGCTTCAAAACTTTTACAGCAGGTTCTATACTACCTAGAGATTTAACTTGCCAAATTGCAGCTAATGTGAAATACAATTGTGTTCTCCATAATTCCTACAATGCATTATGTATTTTTCCCCTATACATAAATATGAAGAACAAGAACAGGTAGTTCTAAAGCTCAACTTGAACTGCTAATTTACATGTGAGTTCCTGGTCACATGAAAGTATTTTGGTCCAAAATTTAGACCTTTTACTTGAGTAGTTCCTCCAGATTAATTCCTTAAGCATTTCTACTCAAAAGAATTAATTATGCGTTAATATGCAATTTCATGCCCAATTCAGCGAACTAAAATTTCAAGTATGTCTCAGAGAGCTTGCCTAAATTTTCCTATCATTTTTGGAGCTGTTAATTGCCTAGAATAGATTTTATAAGTGGGCAACAATTTCTGAAAATGTTTCTGGACTCTTATGAACACAGCAGTTGTATTTAGCAAATGCCTACACAAAGGATATTAAAATGAGCTGCAAAATCTTCTATAATGTCAACAATATGCTAAAGAATATTCTGGCAAAATTTGAGGACTTTTGGATAAGCCAAACTCCCTCAATAATTCTTTTTCAGGAAAAAATCAAAGAATTTTCCAGAATTTAATATTGACTTCCATACAAAATTGAGTTCATATTTGAATAGGTCTTTGCAAAAGGAATCCAACCCAATTGGAATCACTAAATTTGGAGATTCCTACACAAAGATATGATTTTCCAAAGTTGAAACCCACTCTGTAATTGTTTTTCTTATTGAAATTCAACTGGGCCCGCTATTTTAATTCCAGCCAATAGAAAATAGGCCACACCAGGTTCACAGGGTTCCAGCACGCCAGCACAGCAAATCCAGGCCACAGCCGATCACGGTTTGAATTTTTCAGCCGCTGACAGCCGGGGTCCAGCCTCCTTCTTCTACCTCCGGCTGCTTTCCCGCACCCGCGCGTTCCCCCTCGCCGGAGCAACCTACGATGATGGGGTGTTCGAGGGCTGCCGGTAACCGAAAGATGGTCGGCAACGTGTGGCGGCCTCGGATGGAGTTCGGCACCGTCGGCCGAGGTATCCAGCCCACCAAAACGTCGACCAACTCGCGCTACAGCACCCTTGGAGCTTGAGGAAGACCGACATGGCCTCAAATGTGCCCAAAAGCGGCTGCAACTTGGTCGGCACCGTGCGCCCGATTGGGTCCGCCGTGATCATGCTCGGTAGACCTCGTTATTCTCTGCTCCGAAGTGATTTCATGCTAGGGTTGCTAAAGGAGAATCGATCTTCGGCTAGTCCAGCTTCTATGTGCAAAGTTTGACTCGCTAAGAACAAATAGAGATGGAGAATTCAGGGTTCCCGTACCGGATGCTCGGGTTGAAGTCGCCGGAGCAAAATTATGAAATTTGCCGTCTATGCTCCACGGTTGGGCTCGAGATTTGGTTGAGAGCAGCACCGTGGCCGTGCACTCCCGTAGCCATGCTTTCTCGGCCGTGAAAACCCCCGTGGTGGTCTGTCCGCGTGAAGCCGATCACCATGTTGAGTTAGGTTGCGGTGGTGAGTTGTTTGAAGGGCAAGGGAGGCCGGAGCTCAGTGGTTTGGATGTCAAGGAAGTGAGGAACGGTTGCGCAGTGGTGCTTTGCAGCTCGGAGGCAGTGAGCGCGGGTTCTTCCCAGTCTCCCGATTGCTCCCGAGGCACGGCGGTGAGGGAAGGCTCTGTTCGGTGCTGTTCGTGAGCGAGGAGGTAGCAAAGGGCGAGTGGCTCAGTCTGTGAGAGGAGGATCACGTTGAGCGCACGAAGGAGGCATTCATTCAGTCGCCAGCGTGTGGGAGGAGCGAGCAGGAGGTTGCACAGCTGCTCTCGGTGGCGCACTGTGAAACACTGCTCGGTTGAGTTGAAAACAGAGAGCTATACCTAGTGTGCAAGTCACAATTTTCAGACAATTCCATGTGGGCTCCACCCGATATCCTCCCCAAAAGATCCCCTCAATTCAATATACATCCATTCGAAGGTTTTGAATTTGAAAAGAGGGCTAGCATTTGAATTTCCCAAAATTCGGTTTGAATTTGCGTAGCAAATTTTGAATTTGGTTGGAAGTTGAAAATGCTTCCAAATAATTCCTTTTTGAGCCCACCCTTCAATGACAAGTTTGTCATCTAACTTTTTCCACAATTTCCAAACTATATGGCTGCATGAGTATTCAAAGTTTTTGGCCACCATTTGTTTGAACTTTGGATTTAAAATCTATTTTTTAAACTTTCATGCAAAGAGGTATTTAGATCCTTATTGGTTTAACACCTTCAAACAAAAATGTGAGCCTCATTTTGGATGATCATCCATGTATCACTTTGCATGAAGAAAAGTTTTAGCAAGTCCCATTTTTCATGCCTTTGCCACATATATGAATTTAAACCTCAGTTTTATTCATATACATTTTCGGGACCTTTACAATAGGAGCTTGCCATATGCTGAATTCTCATACAACAACAGCTACCAAGCCAGCTTGAAGATGTCACCTTTCCAAGCATTGTATGGTAAACGATGTAGAACACCGCTGTTCTGGAATAAGACCAGAGAAAGCCATGTATTTGGACCCAAAGTGCTGCAGGACGCTGAAAAGCAAATCCAAACGATACGTGAATACTTGAAGGCCGCTCAGTCACGACAAAAAGGTTATGCGGAAAATAGGCGAAGAAGATTGACCTTCGAAGTGGGAGAGTTCGTGTATGTTAAGGTGTCGCCTATCCAAAGCCAACAACGGTTCAACGTCAAAGGCAAGTTAGCACCTCGCTACATCGGGCCATTCAAGATTTTGGGCAAGCAAGGAGTGGTATCATATCAACTAGAGCTGCCAACGCACCTCTCCAACATGCATGATGTGTTTCACGTATCTCAGCTCAAGAAATGCCTAAGAGTACTGGAGGAACAAGTACCGATGGATGAGCTAGAGCTTCAAGAGAATCTGATCTACGCGGAACACCCCATCAAGATCTTGGACGTGAAGGAAAAAGTCACAAGAAACAAAGTAATCCGTTGGTGCAAGGTACAATGGAGCCATCACACGGAAGCCAAAACTACATGGGAACGTGAGGAAGATCTCAAGGCATAATTCCCTCATCTTTTCTCCACTCTATCGAATCTCGACGGCGAGATTCATTTTAAGGGGGGTAGGTTCGTAACACCCTCAAATTCACTACCATGCATTGCATAAATTTTTCATGTAGAGAAGCATTTGAAAAGAAGTAGAAATGCAGAAAGAATCATAGAAATGGAGAAAGAACTATAGAAATGAAGAAAGAACCATAGAAATGGAGAAAGAACCATAGAAATGGAGAAGGGAATATTGAAATGGAGAAGGGAACATAGAAATGGAGAGAAATGGAAATAAGACAGCTGAATTGAGCCATCCCAAATTTTCCCTAACTTTCCCCACCAAAATTCCCCCAAATTTCCCCACTAAATTTCCCCAAAATTTCCCCAAATCTCCCAAATTGCCGAAAATTCCCCTATGGGCAACTTCCCCCACATTTGGGGGGGTGGATTTCCCCGAAATTGGCCGCAGCCTTGAGGGGAGTGTAAAAGTCCCAAAAATGTATATGAATAAACCGAGGTTTGAATTCATATGTGTGGCGATGTCATGAAATATGGGACTTGTTAAAACTTTTCCTTCATGCAAAGTGCTACATAGATGTTTATCTCAAAATGAAGCTCACATTTTCAAATAAAGGTGTTGAACCAATAAGGACTTAAATAACCCTTTGCATGAAGTATTAAAAATCAGATTTCAAATTCAATGTTCACACAAATTGTGGCCAAAACTTTGAATACTTATGCAGCCATATAGTTTGGAATTTGTGGAAAAAGTTGGATGACAAACTTGTCATTGTAGGGTGGGCTCAAAAAGCAATCTGGAAGCATTTTTAAAATTCCAACCGAATTCAAATTTGCAATGCAAATTCAAACTGAATTGGGCGAATTTAAATTTTAGCCCACCTTTGAAATTCAGAACTTTGGCATTAGAGAGGATCAACATGAGAATATCTTTTGTGGGGAGAAAAGGGGGTGGACCCCACTAGTCAGTGAGCCAAATTTTGACTTGCAAAGGAAGTCACTGTGCTCGGTTCTCACTTCACCGTGGAACTTCTCACCGTGTGCCACAGAGGAGGTTGCCGAGCCACCTCCTGCTCCCTCTCCCACGCGCTGGCGACCAGGGGGGGTTGTTCCACACATTCTTCGGCGTGATAATCTCCCCTGACCAAAGCAAAATGCCTTTGGTTTCTCCTCCTCGCGAGAAACACGACCACAGAGCCCCTCACACTGCCGTGCCTCGGAAACAATCAGGAACCGGAAGAAACACTCGCGCACACTGCACCCCGAGCTGCTAGACAGCACCACTAGCCCAGTTCTCACCTACCCGACACAAAACCCGCCGAGCTCCAGCCACCCTTGCCCTAGAACAGCTTCATCTGCCGCGACCTAACTCAAGCCGGAGGTCGGGTGCACCTGGGCAGCTCGCCACAGCGGTTGTCACGGGCGAGCGAGGGCAGCAACGGGAGGGCACGGCCACCGTCCTGCTCTCAACCAAAGCTCAAGCCCAACCGTGAAGTATCGACGGTGAATTTTGGAAATTAACTCCGGCGGTTGCAAACCGAGCGTCCGGTATGAGATCTTCAAATTCCCACTCTCTAATCCTCCATAGGTCATCAAACTGTGCACATAGAAGCTGGACTAGCCAGTGATCATTTTTCCTTTAGCAACCGTCGCATGAAAACACCTTGGAGCGATGGATTTTGAGGTCTACCGAGCGTGTTCATGGCGGACCTGATCGGGTGCACGATGACAACCCATTTGCGGCCGTTTCCGAGCTAGTTCGAGGTCATGCCAAGCTTTGTGATCAACCACTGGTTCTGTAGCGCTAATGGGTAATCTTTTGGCGGGCTAGAAACCTCGGCCGACGGTGCCGAATTCCAACCGAAGCCGCCGCACGTCGCCGACCATCTTCCGGTCACTGGCAGCCCTAGAACACACCAGCAGTGTGTTCCTCGAGATTGTTCCAACTTTGGAAAATCATATCTCTGTATAGAAACCTCCAATTTGCGTGATTCCAATCGGGTTGGATTCATTTTGCAGAGATATATCCAAATATAAACTCCAATTTGTATGAAAGTCAATATTAAACTCTGGAAAATTCTTTGAAAGTTTTCTGAAAAGGAATTATTGAGGGAGTTTGGTTCATCCAAAAACCCTCAAAATTTTCCGGAATATTATTTAGCATATTGTGGACCATCTAGAAAATTTTTAGCTCATTTGAAGATGATTTGAGTAGGAATTTGCTAAATACAAACTGCTGTGTTCAAAAGAGTCCAGAAACATTTTCAGAAAAAGTTACCCACTTGTAAAAATGTATTCTAGGCAACTGATAGCTCCAAAAATCATAGGAAAATTTAGGCAAGCTCTCTGAGACATACTTGAAATTTTAGTTCACTTAATTGGGCATGAAAATGCACATTACTCCAGAATTGATTCTTTTGAGGAGAATTGCTGAAGGAATTATTCTGGAGGAACTACTCAAGTAAAAGGTCTAAAGTTTGGACCAAAATACTTTCATGTGACAAGGACCTCACATGTAAATTATCAGCTCAAGTTAATCATTAGATCTCCCTGTTCTTGTTCTCCATACTTATGTATATGGGGAAATACATAAGACTCTTGGGAGAATTATGGAGAACACAATTAGATTCCACATTATCTGCAATTTGGCAAGCTAAATCTCTAGGTAGTACAGAATCTGCTGTAAAAGTTTTGAAGCCATTGGAGTTCTTGTTCTTCAGTTGCATTAAAATCTTTTCAGCTCATATCTTATGGTCATTAGGAAAGTTAGTTAGTGTATAGCTAAAACACTAAGACCAAATTAGTTCTTTCATAATCCTTTGCACAACAGAGGTAAAACAATCCATTCTTGACATTTCCACACAGCCTCTGTTCCTAAGAAATCCAGTCTTTAATTATTTCCATTGCATTCTATTAAACTTGTGCATATACCTTACAATAGGAATCATAACGAAGGGGATTCGAAGGAGCGATTCATTAAAGTGGATCAGACTCCGGAGAATCAAGGGTTGATCAGCAAGGATCACTAACTGCTTATATATTACTACACTGCAAAACAGGCAAGCTCCGGTTTGTATTTAACAGCTTTTCAGTTTTTACTTTGTATTCACCTTCGGTTAGGATATGATATGTGCATTAGGTCTAGTATTTGATACTCCTATTGCATGACCAAATGAACCCATGAAGTATTGGGTAGTTGTCTTTTCACCGTGTAGAACTGCCATGCTTAAGTAAGGTTCGATAGAAGTCGAGTGGTGAGATACTACTTGCATGATCAGGAAACAACAGGGGCATACGGGATTGATTCAGAAAATGTGTAGCAAGTTAAAGTTGAGACCGGAATGTTGTCAGGGCAGCAGGACATAGGGGCTTGGGTGCTGTTGACCTGTCCGTGTCAGTCAAGGACCGATCCGTATATGGCCCTATTGAACAAGTTTGTGTACCGGACTCATGCTGGATATATGGGACCCAATAAACCGATGTACCTCGGGAAGCTTGCGTTGAGCCTTTTCGGGTCACCTCAAGCGAGACGGCCGGTGTGCAGTATGTGGGTAAAATTTGTGGGGACCACCCCGTGGTTCACCCAATCCAGGATCGCATAGGGTGGTGCCGTGCAATGCGGCACCCAACAGCACACACGAAAAGAATAAAGGATAACATACAAACTTTTATTTGATATAAAACAGCGGAAATCTTTTTACAAAACCTATTCATACAGCGGAAGTAATATACATATAAGGCCTCTCATCCTAACTATGCAAAAGTGCAGCCGTCCAGCCCGGGGACGCTACACACTAGCAGCATGGAACCGGAGAATCACGGCGGCGTGCAGGGCTCCAGCTCGGCCGTGTACCACGACGGGGGCATCGCCTCGTCCTTGGAACCTTCCTCATAACTCTCACCTGCACACAGCTCAAATATTGCAACCGTGAGCACGAAGGCTCAGCAAGTCTTAACCGTCCACCCTAGGCATGGAACTCTACGTGCAAGGATATGTAAGATGGGAAAAGGAATTTGCAATAAAGACACGCCTATAAGTTGATCCTTACTTTCAGTTTTATAGCAGCAGGTTCATGTGCCTTAGGCAGCCCTCACATCGAAAGTCCACAATCAAACAAGAAACGCTTTCCCCCGATGTGGAGATGCCCAAAGTGGAATATAAACTTAATTAGCTCTATATCTACAGCAATCAAGGTATTCAAGACATTAAGATCAATACAGCATTTTCAGTTGCCTTATTTCACTTCTTACTACGTCACAGCGCAGTGAACAAGCGGGTAATCAAATAACCGCAAGGGACGGTGATTGCAATCAAGACACACCCGGATAACACGTTGCATACACCCACTTTCAGAAGCGTGATTCCACACCCCTTCCTACTCTGTTGTATGCAACAACCTTTCAAAGGCAACCCAAATGCCGAACCGGTCCATCCTAACGGGCAGGAGGTCCCCGCGTGGAGCGTGACTGTGCCCACCAGCATATTTACACCTTGCTACCCTCAACCCACTCCTATTTACGGTTTGGTAAGCCTCGGCACCCAGGTTAACCAATTACATCGGTTTCTTGGTTCCCATATGCCAGTATGCATCCGGTACTGTTCGATACTTGTCCAGCAGGGCCGCACACGGATGGTCCTCAACCGACGCCAACAGGGCTACGCACGTGATACCTCTGCTCACTGCTTCCTATCCCCCCTGCTGGGTCTCATTATCACAACTCAAGCCATTATCTACCTCTTTTCTTTCTGGTGATAAGTACTATCTCGCGAGTAGCTTCCCACCACTCATCTTCTACCGAGATCCTATACATTAGCATGGCATTCTCTACTCGTCGAGTTTGTAAACTACCCAACCCTCCATTGGATTTAACGAGGCTATGCAAGTGGGGTTTCAATCACCCTAACTCTAATGCATACATTTCAACCTAGACATAAGTGATACAAATGAAAAGCTTTATAAAAGGTATTTAAGTGCAAACCGGGGCTTGCCTGGTTGCGAGTTAAACGGGAAGTCAGCTTCAGGTGGGAGGACGTCCAAGGGCTCCGGTGCGTCCTCAACTTCGGTCACTAATATGAAATGTAATAAAATACATGTGTAAGTATTAAAGGTTTATAAAAATTGAACTTCTATTCAGAGCTACTGCTATTTAGGATCCTTAATTGGTTTTGGGAATTTACGGTGAATACCAGACCCTCTAAGGATGATTTGAGCCAAATTTGGAGACATGTCATTGCACAATGTAGTCTTTAAAATTCCTACAAGTACAATGCTTCTCTAAATTTTGAGCTCAATTCAGGAGCTTTGACATAGCTAGAAATGGAGGTTCTGATTAGGGTAAGTCTCCATGGTTCTAACAAAATTTGTTTCACCATTTTTGGAGCTACCATCAGAGAGATATGAACTTTTGAAGTTTGGACAGGAGTGCTGAACAGTTTCTGTATAAATTTGAATTTCCAAATAAAAGCTGAACTTGGGAAGGTAATTTGACCTAGCAAATGAACTCCACTGAAGCCCAAGTTTTTACTGGATATCAGTATCTATGGAGAGGATTTGCTGCCCAAATTTGGGAATATTTCATAAAGAATTGCTCCTATAATAAATCCCTAAAGGATTTACTAAAAACAATTCTACAGAAATTCCTGGGCAATTTCATAGCCAAAAATTGGTTTCTCTGTGAAGTACTCCTCATGAGGAATCCAACAAATTTGGTCTCACTCTTTTTTGGAGTTTTCTACACAAAGTTATGGCCTTGTGAAGATCAGCTAATTCCTGGAATTATTTCTCTAATAGAAACTTCAAATCATTGGGCTGGGCCCACTATTTTAATTCGGACCAGTCAGATTTCGGCAACATCGGGGGCTACGGGGTTATTCCCGCGCAGCCACAGTCGATCCTGAGCCACAATCCGATCCTCGCGCGAACACGGAGGCTGACCGGTGGGACCCGGCCCTCCTTCGTCTTCCTCGCGCTGCCCGCGCCTCCCGCGGGGGCGCACGCCGGCGAGGCTCGCCGGGACGGGGTCCCCGTGGTCCAATCTTCATCAAACTCGCCGCCTGTGAGTTCTACACCGTGCTGAACACGATGGTGGGGTCGGAAGCCGATGACAACGGCCGGAAAGGTGCTTGCACCGGCGACCATGTCAAACCTTACTTCGGCGACCTCGCTCTCCCTCAACAGTGGGTCTTTCAAGCTAGGGTTTGCTCCAAAAGCACCAGTGTCCCATGGACAACATCGACCCATAGCTCGCTCTCCCTAAAAACCACCGGAGAGGGGACCTCACCGGCGACCCGAGCCCGCAAAACGCCGGCGGCGACAAAAACTCGAAGAACTCCTTCAGTTCTTGATGGTTTCCAGCGCCGTTTGAGCGAGAAGGATCGCAGGGATCTAATAAATCTTCTCCTAGACCAGGATGAGCTCTAGCTATCGCAGCACGAAGAATTTGATTGTAGACCGAGGAGTGTTGCTATGAACTAGGGTTTGGAAAAACCCAATATTCTCACTACCCGGTTGATCAATCATCCTGAGGCTTTCGGTAACACGATCTATAGACAACAACGCACCTTTCTTGTGCAGGGAAGGGGCAGTGAAGCTGGCCGTAGCGCGCGGTCCACGGTGAACCGAACGGGGTTCCACCGAGCACCTCCGATCGCCGGCACCAATCTCGGGTTTGCGCGTAGCACGAGCTAGGAAGCCTAGGGGAAAGAAAGGTGGAGGCTGGAGCACTCTCTTGCGCTTCTTTTTGCTGTTTAGGGCTCAATCATCCGAGCTCGGGCGAGCGTGGGCGAGGGAGGAAACAGCGACGGCGCTGAGGCGGTTTCTTGCAGGAGAGAACGAAAGGAGCGGCGAGTCACCGAGGAAAACGAAGACCGACTTCGTTGCTGCGACCGGGGGGGTGATGAAGCGGCTGGCGATCGAGGAACCAGGAGGTGGCACGGTGGAATTCCTCGGGAGCGGGTTTCACCGGGCGCTGGCGGCCTCTCAGCGATCAGCCGATGAAAACAGAGGCGGTAGCTCTGTTGGGAGGCTGACTGCTGGGCCCCACCTCCCTCTCTTTTAATCCAATAATTCCCTGATATTTTACCCCAGCAACTCAACATTAAAGACTTGACTTCACCCCAAAGTCATAGTTTGAATTTGCTGAATTCAAATGGTTTGAATTCTGGTGTGAAATTTGGATGTGGTTTGATCATTTGAATTTGAAAATGAGTTTGAATTCTCCACTTTGTATTGCCTCAAAAATATAGCAAACCAGTTCCAAAATTTCCAATTTTTGGCATGGCTGCTCATTCAAAGGTGGAGAACACATTTGTGAAACCAAATTTTCAAATTGAGGGAATTGGAATTTGAAACTGAATTTGAAATTCAGCTTAGAGGGCTTCTCTTTTTAATCCCAAACAATTATTAAAACTCCTCCAAATGAGCTGAAATTTGGAAGGTTAAATAGTTGGACTATGAAGATCCAAGTTGTGGATTTAGATCTCCATGTTTGGAAGTTTTAATAATTCAAAGTTTTAATTCCCCTCATTTTTCATAAGTGTACATGAGCTGAATTTTCTTGCTACCACTTTTTAGGGATTTTACATCCCTCCCCCCTTAAAAAGAATCTCGTCCCGAGATTCCAAAGGAAAAGCAAAGTGGGGAAAACTTTACCGGATATATGATGATAGCAAGTCCGGATAATACGTTCGTAGATAATCCTCGCTTTCCCATGTCGCATCATCAGCGGTATGGTTACTCCACAAGACCTTGTAGAACCATAAGGCCCGGTTTCTTGTGGCACGAGTCTTTTCATCGATAATCCGGATCGGATACTCCGTGTACGTGAGGTCCGGTTGAAGAACTTCTATGTCTTCTGTGAGGATTTCAGCGGAGGGTTTGAGGCACTTCCTCAGCTGAGAGATGTGGAAGACATTGTGAATCCCTGCGAGCGACGCTGGTAACTCCAGGCGATAGGCCACGGGTCCGCATCTTTCAATGACGGCGAACGGACCAATGAACCGCGGTGCAAGTTTACCCTTCACTACGAAATGGTGAACTCCCTTCATCGGAGACACACGGACATAAACATGGTCCCCGATGTCGAAGTGGAGAGGGCGGCATCTTTTATATGCATAGCTCTTCTGATGAGATTGAGCAGCCTTGAGGTTGACTTGTATTACTCGCACTCGTTCTTCAGCCTCATTCACAAGTTCAATGCCGTAGATGACTCGCTCGCTGGACTCGCACCAGTTGAGAGGTGTGCGACATTTCCGGCCGTAGAGAGCTTCATACGGCGCCATCTTGATGCTAGCTTGATAGCCATTGTTGTAAGAAAACTCCGCTAACGGCAAATGATCATCCCAATTCTTGCCGTGGTGGAGGGCACAAGCGCGTAGCATGTCTTCCAACACTTGGTTCACCCGTTCAGTTTGACCATCTGTCTGCGGGTGATACGCGGAGCTTCGGATCAGTTTGGTCCCCAACGATGCGTGCAGCTGTTCCCAAAACCGAGAGACGAACAGCACACCGCGATCTGAAATAATGGAGCGGGGAACACCGTGCAAACATAAGATCTTTGCAATGTACAGCTCCGCATATTGCTTGGCCACGTACTATGTATGTACGGGGATAAAATGAGCCGACTTGGTTAGTCGATCGACTATTACCCAAATTGAGTCATGTTTGTGAGACGTGAGAGGTAAACCAACAATGAAGTCCATGCTGATATCCTCCCACTTCCACGCCGGAATGTTTAAGGGTTGCAGCTGTCCGGCTTTTCGCATATGGTCGGCCTTCACACGACGACACGTATCACATTCAGATACGTACTTTGCGATTTCTCTTTTCATCCGTGTCCACCAAAACCTGGTTTTCAGATCCTGGTACATATTGTTGCTGCCCGGATGAATAGAATACTTGGACAGATGAGCTTCGTCCAAGATTTTCTTCCGAAGCTTCATGTCACGGGGTACCACTATACGGTCTTTAAACCATAGAGTGTCGTGTTCATCTCTTCGGAAGCACTTCATTTCGCCATTCTCCATCCTTCTCCAAATGTGCGACATTCCCACGTCTTTCTTCTGCGCTTCCACAATCTCCTCTCTTATGGTTGGGAGGAGAGCAATATTATATAATCCCCCATATGGAACCAAGTACAGACTTGGCTCCTCCTCTTCAGGTGGGGTGATGGACAGACTGTTGACATGGGATTTGCAGCTTAAGGCATCGGCAACCACGTTTGCCTTCCGTGGATGGTAGTGAATCTCGATCTCATAGTCTTTGATCAGTTCTAGCCATCTCCGTTGCCGCATATTCAACTCCTTTTGAGTGAATATATATTTCAGACTTTTGTGATCGGTGTAGAGGTGCACTAAGTTCCCAAGCAAATAGTGCCTCCACATCTTCAAGGACAATACCACAGCAGCAAGCTAGAGATCATGAGTCGGATAGTGCTGCTCGTGGTTACGGAGTTGACGTGAGCCATAGGCGACCACTCTGCCTCCTTGCATCAATACACAGCCAAGCCCGATGCCAGACGCATCACAATATACGTCGAAGGGCTTGGTCGTATCCGGTTGAGCTAACACCGGGGCTGTTGTAAGATGCTTCACTAATGCCTGGAAAGCTTCTTCACAAGCTGAGCTCCAAACATATTTGATCCCCTTCTTCAACAGTTCAGTCATCGGCTTAGCAAGCTTGGAGAAGTTCGGTATGAATCTCCGGTAATATCCTGCTAACCCGAGGAAACTCCTGACTTCATGGACTGATGTGGGGGACTTCCATTTCAGCACTTGTTCAATTTTGCTTGGATCAACTGCAATGCCTTCTGCAGAAATGATATGACCAAGGAATGGCACTTGGCAGATCCAAAACTCGCACTTTCTGAACTTGGCATAAATCTTATGGTCTCTTAATCGTTGAAGTACGATATGCAAGTGTTTGGCGTGTTCTTCTTCAGACTTGGAGTAGACCAAGATGTCGTCTATGAACACCACCACAAACTTGTCCAACTCCGGCATGAACACTGAGTTCATAAGATACATGAAGTGTGCCGGGGCGTTGGTGAGACCAAAGGACATGACGAGGTATTCATACAACCCATATCTCGTCGAGAAGGCCGTCTTTGGAATATCTTCCACTCGGATCTTGATTTGATGATACCCTGAGCGAAGATCCATCTTTGAAAATATACTTGCACCCAAAAGTTGATCGAATAATATATCGATGCGGGGCAGTGGATATTTATTCTTGATGATGACGGCGTTGAGAGGTCGGTAGTCCACACACAACCTCAAGGTTTCATCCTTCTTCTTCACAAACAGCGCCGAGCATCCCCATGGTGAGGAACTCAGTCGAATGAAACCCTTCTTCATCAAATCATTGAGCTGCTCCTTCAGTTCAGCCAGCTCGTTGGGAGCCATCTTGTATGGTCTCCGTGATATCGGCATCGTCCCAGGTACAAGTTCAATCTTGAACTCGACATCTCTTTCGGGTGGCATGCCCGGAAGATCATCCGGAAAGACATCTGGGTATTCACGGACCACACGAATATCTTCAAGTTTCGTGGCTTCCGTGTTATATGTGGCTGGGATTTCTTGAACCGAATGGTCAAGAGTAAGAACATGTGGTTCATGAAGTGGAGAGTTTAAACAAACCACACGTGGAATGATGTCAAGAACAGCACCATGGCGATGTAGCCATGACATTCCTAAAATGACATCAAGTTTTTCACTCTCTAATATGATTAGAGAAGTCGGATATAGATTTCCACCCAACTGTAATGGTGCTCTATAGACCATTCTATCAGCTGTTATTTTCCCACCCGGAGAACATATCAAATATGAATTATTTGTGGGAATGATAGGCAGTTGATATTTAATAACATAAGACTGACTTATGAAATTATGGGTGGCACCGCAGTCAAAAAGTATGACTACGGGATGATCTAAATAGGAGAACGTACCCGCGAGGACGGGTTCGCCTTCCGGCACGTCTTCGATAGCTAAATGATGGACGTTGCCGGGCTTTGGGCTGATTAGCACCCTGATATGGTGCTGCACCCCTGCCCTGTCGCGGCTCGGGGCAGTCTCTCGAAATGTGCCCGACACGGCCACGTGTAACACGTGTAAGGTGTTGGGGTCCCGCCGACTTGAGGACGAAACCCCGGTGCACGCTGTTGAAACTGAGGCGCACGCGGGACCATCCTTTGCTGCTGCTGTTGCTGTGGTGGATACGTCGGTCGAAAGCCCGGCGCATTATATTGTCGACCGCGGAACTGAGGCGGTCGCGCCGGTGGCTGCCATCTCTGACCGGATGGTGAGCAATACACCACACGGTATATCTGTGGCGTCCCACCACTGCTGCTCGTCAGCGCGCTGCGTTTCCTCTTGTCAGAACTGCGCTCGAGCTGAGCATTCTCTTGTAGAATCGCGGCATTAACTAGATCGTTGAATGTGCCGCGATTGCTTTCGGCAAGATGAACCTTCATCTTGGAATTCAGGCCCCGGAAGAAAGCGTTGCGCTTGTTGTCTTCCGTCCCCACAAATCCTGGCGCATACTGCGCCAGCAGGTTGAATAACCTGGAGTACTCATGAGCACTCCTCTCGCCTTGCCGTAACGCCAGGAACTCCTGGAGCTTCATTTCCATCACACCGGGAGGTATGTGATAGGCGCGGAACGCCTCCCGGAACTCCGTCCATGTGACGGCATGGCCAGCCGGTAAGGAGGCGGTGTAGTTCGCCCACCAGGTACCGGCTTCTCCTTGAATCTGTTGCGCTGCGTACAGCGCCTTCTGATGTTCGGTGCATCGTAGCAGCCCGAACTTTGCCTCCAGAGTGCGGATAAAGCTGTCCGCCTCCAAAGGTTCTTCGGCCTCCGTGAAGACTGGTGGATGGGTCGCCATGAACTCTGAATACGAACTTTGTTGGGGCTTGCGTTGCCCATTGTCTTGGCGTCCTCCCTGATGGGATGCATTCTGCTGCACTAGCATTCCAGCAACTCGGTTTGCTCGTCGCGCGAGCCGAGCACTGCAGCGAGAACCTCTGCAAGATTCCTTGGAAGTTCTGGCGGTGGAGGAGGTGGTTGCTGCTGCGTCGTGGTCAGCTCTGGAGGTGGAGACTCATCACCACGAACTTGACTCGGACCTCCCTCCTCTTGCGTTGAACGTGTCCGCACCATTCTGCATTCATACCATTCAAACGATCAGCACATGTGGGTTTAGCTCATCCAGTCTATACAATAGTAATGCGAGAATGGGATAAACAATGTGCATAACAATCACACATATGGATAAAGTATAAACTTTATGCACCATATACATCCCTGGACCGTGTCATGCGATCGAGTTCCAAAGTATTGAACTTTATGGGTTAAAAGTTCATTTCGACCATCGGGGTCACCACGGGATGTTAAGTATGTTAGCATGCGTAATTCCTCGCTATTGTATTGGACCCAAACATGTACTAACTCGAAGTGATATGTCAAATGCATAAACATTTCGACCCTAACTCGCTGTTTTACAACAGCCACTGGACGTCAAACGGTGAAACTAAGTGTTTTGGTTGAAATACAGAAAATTCCAGAGAGCATTTGGTCTGCCCTGTTTTTGGACAGTACCTACTCATCTGAGATTTTCATCCCTTTGGAGGGAGATTTTGTTCTGGAACTCTACAGAAAAATTGTAGAGGACTTCAAAACCTTTCCAGAATGGTATCCCACACCTCCATTGGTTCAACCAATATTAAGTTATGCCCTGTTCAATTTCAGCAAAATTTCTGCCGGAAACAGGGGAGATTGTTCCTAAGTTTTTGAGATTGAATCTATACTCCCAATTGACTCTTAGTTCAATATAGGCGTTTACTAACCCCTAAATGAATTTCTAAACCTCATTGTGACTCTTTTCTTTGAAAATAAACTTTTATGCAGTCGGTACTACGTTTCCTCACCAAAGAAAAATCCTAAACCGGTATTCCGGCATATACGTGTAAAATGGTGGAACTAAAGTCGTCACTCACAAATGGTTTCTACACGTCATGCACTAATGTGGTTAGTGTACCTGCAGAAAAAACACACAATAATGATGCACACAAAGGTTTTAACATTGCAGGCAGTTCCATATCATAGTAAAAACATACGGTCCGTATCATTGCCATACGGATCGTCCTTGAGTCAAGCCACGTCTCAAGGTACATGGTCGTGTTTTCACACCACACGACGGGGAACCCGAGTAGAGCGCGAACGGGTCGTCACGGTTGGGAATTTTATCAACCCAACGGATACCACCTACTGCCTCATGACCGTTGAGGCACACCGATGGCGAGCGCTGCGTATGGCCCTTTGAACATTGAACGTTCAAGAGTTGCATACTATCGTGTTGCTTACCACACGATGGGGTATTCTCACTTTTGCCTAAAGCACGCTGGAGATCAGCGTTTTCATATGCTCTCAGAACCATAGAGAGGTCCAGAGACTCATATTCACTACCGTGCCAAGCCACGGTATATCATTCCATACTATTACTCGTATGGCGAGTTACCACAATTGATCTGCCTGCGGTGGCGTACCTTACCTCTTACCTGATGTCAGAGCGTCGTTACAGAATGTATAACAAATATTTTAGCTTTCCACCATCATAACTAGTACTATCATAGACCTTATATGGGCTTAATGACTAATCCTCACTCGACTACTTCTAAGTTTTCAAAGTAAGCTCTTTTCGAGCGTGCTATTCCCAATGCGGCTCTGATACCACGACTGTGGGGACCACCCCGTGGTTCACCCACTCCAGGATCGCATAGGGTGGTGCCGTGCGATGCGGCACCCAACAGCACACATGAAAAGAATAAAGGATAACATACAAACTTTTATTTGATATAAAACAGCGGAAGTCTTTTTACAAAACCTATTCATACAGCGGAAGTAATATACATATAAGGCCTCTCATCCTAACTATGCAAAAGTGCAGCCGTCCAGCCCGGGGACGCTACACACTAGCAGCATGGAACCGGAGAATCACGGCGGCGTGCAGGGCTCCAGCTCGGCCGTGTACCCCGACGGGGGCATCGCCTCGTCCTCGGAACCTTCCTCATAACTCTCACCTGCACACAGCTCAAATATTGCAACTGTGAGCACGAAGGCTCAGCAAGTCTTAACCGTCAACCCTAGGCATGGAACTCTACGTGCAAGGATATGTAAGATGGGAAAAGGAATTTGCAATAAAGACACGCCTATAAGTTGATCCTTACTTTCAGTTTTATAGCAGCAGGTTCATGTGCCTTAGGCAGCCCTCACATCGGAAGTCCACAATCAAACAAGAAACGCTTTCCCCCGATGTGGAGATGCCCAAAGTGGAATATAAACTTAATTAGCTCTATATCTACAGCAATCAAGGTATTCAAGACATTAAGATCAATACAACATTTTCAGTTGGCTTATTTCACTTCTTACTACGTCACAGCGCAGTGAACAAGCGGGTACTCAAATAACCGCGAGGGACGGTGATTGCAATCAAGACACACCCGGATAACACGTTGCATACACCCACTTTCAGAAGCGTGATTCCACACCCCTTCCTACTCTGTTGTATGCAACAACCTTTCAAAGGCAACCCAAATTCCGAACCGGTCCATCCGTAACGGGCAGGAGGTCCCCGCGTGAAGCGTGACTGTGCCCACCGGCAGATTTACACCTTGCTACCCTTAACCCACTCCTATTTACGGTTGGGTAAGCCTCGTCACCCAGGTTAACCAATTACATCGGTTTCCTGGTTCCCATATGCCAATATGCATCCGGTACTGTTCGATACTTGTCCAGCAGGGCCGCACACGGACGGTCCTCAACCGATGCCAACAGGGCTACGCACGTGAGACCTCTGCTCACTGCTTCCTATCCCCCCTGCTGGGTCTCATTTTCACAAGTCAAGCCATTATCTACCTCTTTTCTTTCCGGTGATAAGTACTATCTCGCGAGTAGCTTCCAACCACTCGACTTCTACCGAAAACCTAAACATTAGCATGACATTCTCTACTTGTCGAGTTTGTAAACTACCCAACCCTCCATAGGATTTAACGAGGCTATGCAAGTGGGGTTTCAATCACCCTAACTCTAATGCATACATTTCAACCTAGACATAAGTGATACAAATGAAAAGCTTTATAAAAGGTACTTAAGTGCAAACCGGGGCTTGCCTGGTTGCGAGTTAAACGGGAAGTCAGCTTCAGGTGGGAGGACGTCCAAGGGCTCCGGTGCGTCCTCAACTTCGGTCACTATTATGAAATGTAATAAAATACATGTATAAGTATTAAAGGTTTATAAAAATTGAACTTCTATTCATACGTACTGCTATTTAGGATCCTTAATTTGCTTTGGGAATTTTACGGTGAATACCAGACCCTCTAAGGATGGTTTGAGCCAAATTTGGAGACATGTCATTGCACAATGTAGTCTTTAAAATTCCTACAAGTACAATACTTCTCTAAATTTTGAGCTCAATTCAGGAGCTTTGACATAGCTATAAATGGAGGATCTGATTAGGGTAAGTCTCCATGGTTCTAACAAAATTTGTTTCACCATTTTTTGAGCTACCATCAGAGAGATATGAACTTTTGAAGTATGGACAGGAGTGCTGAACAGTTTCTGTATAAATTTGAATTTCCAAATAAAAGCTGAACTTAGGAAGGTAATTTGACCTAGCAAATAAACTCCACTGAAGCCCAAATTTTTACTAGAGATCAGTATCTATGGAGAGGATTTGCTTCCCAAATTTGGGAATATTTCATAAAGAATTGCTCCTATAATAAATCCCTAAAGGATTTACTAAAAACAAATCTACAGAAATTCCTGGGCAATTTCATAGCCAAAAATTGGTTTCTCTGTGAAGTACTCCTCATGAGGAATCCAAAAAAATTGGCCTCACTCTTTTTGGAGTTTTCTACACAAAGTTATGGCCTTGTGAAGATCAGCTAATTCCTGGAATTATTTCTCTAATAGAAACTTCAAATCGTTGGGCTGGGCCCACTGTTTTAATTCGGACCAGTCAGACTTTGGCAACACCGGGGGCTACGGGGTTATTCCCACGCAGCCACAGTCGATCCCGAGCCACAATCCGATCCTCGCGCGAACACGGAGGCTGACCGGTGGGACCCGGCCCTCCTTCGTCTTCCTCGCGCCTCCCGCGGCGGCGCACGCCGGCGAGGCTCACCGGGACGGGGTTCCCGTGGTTGAAACTTCATCAAACTCACCGCCTGTGAGTTCTACACCGTGCTGAACACGATGGAGGGGTCGGAAGCCGATGACAACGGCCGGAAAGGTGCTTGCACCGGCGACCATATCAAACCTTACTTCGGCGACCTCGCTCTCCCTCAACAGTGGGTCTCTCAGGCTAGGGTTTGCTCCAAAAGCACCAGTGTCCCATGGACAACATCGACCCATAGCTCGCTCTCCCTAGAAACCACCGGAGAGGGGACCTCACCGGCGACCCGAGCCCGCAAAACACCGGCGGCGACAAAAACTCGAAGAACTCCTTCAGTTCTTGATGGTTTCCGACGCCGTTTGAGCGAGAAGGATCACAGGGATCTAATAAAGCTTCTCCTAGACCAGGATGAGCTCTATCTATCGCAGCACGAAGAATTTGATTGTAGACCGAGGAGTGTTGCTATGAACTAGGGTTTGGAAAAATCCGAAATTCTCACTACCCGGTTGATCAATCATCCTGAGGCTTTCGGTAACACGATCTACAGACAACAACGCACCTTTCTTGTGCAGGGAAGGGGCAGTGAAGCTGGCCATAGCGCGTGGTCCATGGTGAACCGAACGGGGTTTCGCCGAGCACCTCCGATCGCCGGCGCCAATCTCGGGTTTGCGCGTAGCACGAGCTAGGAAGCCTAGGGGAAAGAAAGGTGGAGGCTGGAGCACTCTCTTGCGCTTCTTTTTGCTGTTTGGGGCTCGATCATCCGAGCTCGGGCGAGCGTGGGCGAGGGAGGAAACAGCGACGGCGCTGAGGCGGTTTCTCGCGGGAGAGAACGAATGGAGTGGGGAGTCACCGAGGAAAACGAAGACCGACTTCGTTGCTGCGAACGGGGAGTGATGAAGCGGCTGGCGATCGAGGAACCAGGAGGTGGCGCGGTGGAATTCCTCGGGAGCGGGTTTCACCGGGCGCTGGCGGCCTCTCGGCGATCAGCCGATGAAAACAGAGGCGGTAGCTCTGTTGGGAGGCTGACTGCTGGGCCCCACCTCCCTCTCTTTTAATTCAATAATTCCCTGTTATTTTACCCCAGCAACTCAACATTAAAGACTTGACTTCACCCCAAAGTCATAGTTTGAATTTGCTGAATTCAAATGGTTTGAATTCTGGTGTGAAATTTGGATGTGGTTTGATCATTTGAATTTGAAAATGAGTTTGAATTCTCCACTTTGTATTGCCTCAAAAATATAGCAAACCAGTTCCAAAATTTCCAATTTTTGGCATGGCTGCTCATTCAAAGGTGGAGAACACATTTGTGAAACCAAATTTTCAAATTGAGGGAATTGGAATTTGAAACTGAATTTGAAATTCAGCTTAGAGGGCTTCTCCTTTTAATCCCAAACAATTATTAAAACTCCTCCAAATGAGCTGAAATTTGGAAGGTTGAATATTTGGACTATGAAGATCCAAGTTGTGGATTTAGATCTCCATGTTTGGAAGTTTTGGGAAGTCTAAACCCTCACTTTGAACTTATACCATTATAATTCAAAGTTTTAATTCCCCTCATTTTTCATAAGTGTACATGAGCTGAATTTTCTTGCTACCACTTTTTGGGGATTTTACAACATTCTCATGACATCTCGTGTCGGTACGTCCACCATGAGAGTGGCTACTGTACGGGGCGATTTGATCGATTCAACGGGGATGAACTGGGGGAAAGGCTGCCACGTACAACGTCAGTGATTGTTGCTGTAGGCAACGTCGAGTACGGGCGTACGTGTCGTGTAGTCCGGGTGTTATTGATTCCAATCACTGTCGCTCGCGGAAAGGACCGAGCATACTTGTTCTCACAGTTGTGACATAGTAAGAACTTGCATGAGAAAGGAACTAATCATATTGGTTTGAAAGTTGATACTAGCATTGTGATGATACTTTGCATGAATAGGCTAGAGCAAACTCGATTCGTTTACACCATGAGCAAATTGCATTGGGGAAAAGCGTTTCTTGTTTGATTGTGGACTCCCAACGTGGCGTGCCCAAAATTACTATTAATTTGCTGCAAATAATACTTGAAAGTAAGTATTTACTTTTAGGCGAGTTATTATGCATGATCCTATCCTAATTTATGTCCATACCCTCATGTAGAGTTTCATGACTAGGGTGACGGTTAAGTCTTGCTGAGCGTTATGCTCACGGATGATATCCGAGTTGTTTTACAGATATTTGACTTCATGCTTATCAGAAGGGATGCCGATGAGACTCGGAAACCTCTGAGTGGTTACTCAAGAGCATCCTCGCTGCTGCGGTTTGTTCTTCGTGTTGCTAGTAAGAAACGTCCGCAGGCTGGACTGTTTCTTTAGTGCTAAGTTAGAAATGAGTCTTGAGAGTTATAGTCTTCCGCTGTAGATTATTTTGAGGTAAGTATTTGTAAAATACTCTTGTATGCTTCCGCAAATGATTTATGTAATGTGATGTGTTTTCTCGACCCGTGTGCTGTTGGGTGCCACATATCATGGCACCACCTGACGAGGTCCTGGCAAGGTCGTGTTGGCGGGTCCCTGCACAGCGTGATATCAGAGCTGCGTTGGGAATAGCGCACAGATTGAGCATCATATTACGATAAAAACTTAGTATACGCTGAGATAACGGTATTAGGCCCACATAAGGACTATTATATTAGCATATTATGAAGGTGGCAACCTAACTTACTTGTTTATGTCAGAAAATCGTGCATCTCGGGACGTTCTATGTCTTGGGGGTGCATGCAAGCGCTGTCCACCAGTGCGCACAAGCTGAAGGGTGGAGCCCCACGGGTGGCAGGTAACCCGGCTCGCTTTAGTATCCTCTACGACTCTTCATGTCGTTTGGGGTATTCGAGCAACGTATTTCCCTGGCGTGCTTTGGGCAAGTATGGGAGACTCCGTCATGTGGTCAGTAACGTGAACATGTAGCTCAAGGCATGTTTTGCTTGAGAACACCCGTGCAAGTGATGACGGACGGGTGTATGAACTTTATTGCGACCGGGTTCGGTGTGCAGCCGAACCTTAGGATTGAGTGTGTTTTATGTAGGTACTAACCACGAAAACCATAGTACGAGTAGAACACGTTTGCGAGTGACCGTCTTAGTGCCACCTAAGAATACGAATACGTATATGCCAGTGTAAGCCGGTTAGGTGTTTCTTTTGTGAGGCAACGTAGTACCGTCATATGTCTTACGGTGCATCGCCACCGTACTACACTTGATAGTTTTATTTCCTATGAAGAAATCATTCATGACTAACTTTCAAACTAAAAATGTATGTTGGAAAGCACATATTAGTTACTGGGCTCTTCATTTGAACTAAGCTTCAAAGAAGGGACTTGCTAGGCTTCTTTGATCTCAAAAACAGAGTACTCTGTTCTGGCAGAAATTTTTGCTGGATTTGACAGAGCATAACTCTGAGTACCTTTACCCAATGGAGGTGTATGATACTTTTCTGGAAAGATTTTTCAGTGCTCTACAACTTTTCTGTAGACCTCCAGAGCAAAATCAGAAGCCAACTTGGTTGAATGTCCAGATGAATGCAAACTGTCCAGAAAACAGGACAGCTACAAACCTCTCTGGATGTTTCTGTAAATTAGCCATAACATTCTGTAGAAAAAATTTCTACGGGTCATATTATACACCGTTGAAAAAGTTATGAAATTTGCAACGATTTTTTAGTTCATATTTTGTTCAGAATTGTACTCCATTTTTATGTACAACTGTGATGAAAACAGTCACATAGAAAGGAGATGCTGGCAAATTTTATCCAGAAATTCTGTCAAATTTGAACAATCATAACTGTTGATGCAGAAATGATCCAGAGGAATATTAATACTCGTTGGAAAGATATTGAAGTTAACTTTAACTTTGGTATTCAACTTGAGTTATAAAAATGCTGGTAACCGGATAAAAATTTTGGTTAAGTGCAGAAAGGTCTGTTCTAAGCAGACTAGGGGACTGATTATGTTGGCTTTAAGAAGATGTGCAAACATGAATTTTTGTTATGCTTTCATAAAGTTTTAGCATGTCCATGTTCTACATACTTTCACATACGGCTGAGATCAAGTTTTGACTCCCCTAAAAATTATTCTTTTGCAGTATGGTGCGTACTCATTCTCCGAGTAGGGCTGAAGGTTCTCGCCGAGATGGCGATGACTCGACTCCATAACGGGCACTGCCATCAACGGTATGGGCGGATGTCATGGCTCAGATGGTCGAGTCAAGTCAGGAGAACACAAAACTACTCCAAGCGTTGGTACAGCAAGGCATGCTTCAACGTACACAACAGGTCATTCCACCTTGGAATGCCAATGTGGACTTCTTGGTGACACAACCGCCAATTTTCACGGAAGCCAACGAACCAGTGGAAGCTGATCAGTGGCTTCGGGTTATGGAGTCCAAGTTTGGAGTGTTCAAGTGCGATGAGTATCAGAAGTCATTATTTGCAGCTTAACAGCTCCATGGAGCCGCCAGAAATTGGTGGTTCTCTTATCTCGCCACCATTCCGGAAGGCCATCAAGTGGAATGGATGGAATTTTGTGAAGCATTCCGTGCTCATCAAATTCCTATGGGTTTTATCAAGGCCCAGCAGCAGGAATTCAGGAACTTGAAGCAGGAGGACATGAGCGTCCTCAATTATGTCAAACAGTTTAACCATTTGGCATAATATGCTCCTGCTTATGCGACGAGCGAAGCTGCAAGGTGTGATTATTTCTTCCATGGCCTGAGTGCCATATAAAAAAAAAGGCTTGCTTTGTTCAATCAAGGCAATTACACCAAGTTGATCAGTGCTGACCTGCTGCAAGAACAAGTGACACTTGAGTGTCAAGCAGAGAAGAGGGACCGGGATGATGTGCAAGAAGACACACCAGTTATTTCTCGTAAATACCGTGTGGTGTATCACACACCATCTGATGAAATATGGCAGCCACCAGTAAGATCAACATATCCCAGATTTCCTGCTCAAGAATCACGTCTTGAAGCAACACCATTGCCGCAGCAACAAATGATTTCTGGTACACAATTGCTGCAGCCAAGTACATCAACTTCTCAACCACCAGTCAACAAAGAACCAGCGAAACATCCGTGTTCTTATTGCCACCGTTCTGGACATTTTAGGAAACAATGCCGGAAGAAGTTGTTGAACAGCGGACAACCATCATCATCAGGTGGTATGCCGCCATATGCTCAAGTCAATATAACAGCATTGCAATCCGGGCGTGTGCAACATCTTGCAATTGAGGATGTCCCGGAGGGAGCACCGGTGTTAGCGGGCAGGTTTACTCTCAAAGACATGCCCGTGCTCATACTTTTTGATTCCGGTACAACTCACAATTTTATCAGAAAAACATGCATGGATCAGCACCAACTATCCACCAATACTCCCACAAAGAGTTATCTTATACGTTCACCGGGAGGGAATATCTCTGCTAATCAGATTGTATCCCGATCAGCTTTGTGTTTGGGAGGAAAAATGCACCCACCATCGCTGATTATGTTGGATAGGCAGAAGATAGACATAATATTGGGGATGTCTTGGTTAAATCGCCACGGTGCCGTTCTAAATATCGGTAACCGGACTGTCCAGATTGACTCACCGATTCACGGACAGCACACACTGTTTTTAGACAGCAAAGACCCGGATATGGTAGAGTCCTACCACATGGAAGTGCTTAAACTTGAAGATATTCCGGTGGTACGTGATTATCCCGACGTGTTTCCCGATTATTTTCCTGGCATGCCACCGAAACGGGACGTCGAGTTCAAGATTGAACTGGCGCCGGGAACAACACCTATTTCACGAAGGCCTTACAATATGGCACCTAACGAGCTAGCTGTGAGGGCCCGCCGTCCCGATCACTCACGGGGATGGGGCACCTCGCCCGGGAATCGCATTGGGTGGTGCCGTGCGATGAGACACCCAACAGCACACATAATAAAGCATCATATTACATAAATCACGCGGAAGCTTACAAAGTGTAAATTTTTACCAATACTTCTCAAAATATTATACAGCGGAAGACTATTACACTCACGTCTCATACCTATGCTAAGCAACAGAGAAGGTGTCCAGCCCGCGGACCCTTCTCGCTAGCAACACTATCACAATAGCAGCGGCAGGGGTTGCAATGAGTTCGCCACTCGGAGAGCTCTGAGTCCCATCGGACACCCGTACATATCAGCGTACTGTTATTACCTGCAAAACAACTTATGCAGTATCTGTGAGCACGAAGCTCAGCAAGACTGAACCGTCACCCTAGTCATGAAATTCTACATGATGAAAACAGAGGGCTGATTATAGCAGTTTGCACAAATGATGAACTTGAGCTAAAGGAGACTTCAAGTTTTAAGCAACTTTTATAGCCCTCGCGCAACTTACATCGAGACTCCACAATCAAACAAGAAACGCTTCATCTTGATGTCACTTGCCCGAGGTGAAAGTAACTTTAGTGAGCTATCCTAGACTCATACTGACCTTGCGCCATCAACGTCGAGACTCCACAATCAAACAAGAAACGCTTTGCCTCGACGCTACTAGCCCAAGGTGGAAATTAAATTTAGTGAAGTGGTGATCGTTCCTCATCTCCATTATGAGGATTACCCATGAAGCATATTAAATGTTTCCCGGTTTATTACTACGTCACGACGCAGAGAACAAGTATGCTCGGTCCATTCCAAAAGCGATGGTGATTGCAATAAAAAAACACCCGGCTGACACGACACGTATGCCCGTACTCGACGTTGCACACAGAAACCGTCACTGACGTCGTACGTGGCAACCTTTCACACGACACCCAAATGTCGAACCGGTCCCACCGACTGGGATTAAGTCTCTCTACGGCAAACCCTCGTACAGCCGACTTCTCTATCCTTTCAGCATCGGCATCAGACGGTGAGGTATGCCTCGACACCCAGGTTAACATGTTACATCGGTTTCCTGGGTCCCATATAGCCAGTATGAATCCGTACACAACTCAAACTTGTCCAACGGGCCGCACACGAGAACGGGCCTTAATCGACTCAGACATAGACTAGGTTCACAGGACCACGTCCTTGATCCTTCCATCCACTGCCCGGTCTCCATTCCCAACTATGAGGATCAATTCCCAACTCTTCCGATTGATCCCCCTCAACCCCACTTCACGAGTAGGAAACTGCCCACTCGAGTTTTGCTTCTTTTAATCCACTTTTGTTAATTTGAGATCAGCAGTTATAAGCAATTTATAAACTACTCTATATTATACTCCAGGGTTTTCTGGGTCATGCATTGGGAGTGTCATACCACCTAGACGTAATACAATAAACAAAATGCTAGACATATAAAGTGAATACAAATAAAAACTTGTAAGTTTTGATGCAAACCGGGGCTTGCCTTTGTTTTGCAGGGGACTTATATATATATATATATATATATATATATATATATATATATATATATATATAAAGTTTAGTTAGTGAAGACCACTTGGTGCTTGATCAACTGCTTCCCTCCTTCCTTGATCTCTACTCCGAGGACTCCAAGTTATTCACGTAGATGCTACACGTAATGAAGATGCACAATTGTTTAATTGTAAAGATTTTGCTACAATTTCTAATGACAAATTTACAAAAACTGTAACCCTGTTTAAGAATTTAAAATGACACTGGTGCTAGTGGTTTGGGTTTGGATCTAAGCATATGATTTAGTGCTAAGTGGTTTTCCCCCTCTTCTATATTGATCACCTAAAGAGGTTAATTAGAACAGGGTGATACAGAGCTCCAATAGAGCTGAAAATTTTCATGTGAGTTCCTTTTCACAAGAATGTCCTCTGGACCAAAATTTAGCACTTTTCATTGAGTGGTTTGTTCAGAACAATTTTCCAAGCAATTAAGCAAGGAAGAATTTATTCTGACATAACACCCATGCTCATGCCCAACTTAGTGAACTACAATTTCAATTATAGTTCATAGAGCTGGCATGAATTTTCCTAACATTTTTGTAACTAAGATTTACCCAGAATTGAATTTCCAAGTTTTGGAAATTTTCTGAAAATGTTTCTGTATCCAATTGAACACAGCAACTTCAATTCTGAATTTCCCTGATCAAATAAACTCCAATTGAGCTGAAATTGTTACAGGGGTTCACTAACATCCTAGAGGATATTCTGGCAAAATTTGAGCATTTTTGGATTATCCAAACTGCCTCTAAAATTCTTTTTCTGAAAAGCTTTAAAGACTTTTCCAGAATTAATTAATGCGTTTTGTACAAGTTGGGTTGTATATTTGGACATATCTATTCAATATGAATCCAACCCAATTTGAATCACTAAATTTGGAGCTTCCTAGCAAAAGTTATGAGGTTCTAAAGTTTGGGGGAAATCTGAATTTGAATTCTGTTCTATTTTCCAATTTTCAGAGACATAAGGAATTAACACCACATTTGGCCAACCAAATGAGGTCAAATGCTTCTGAAATGTTTACTGGAGTTCAAGTATTTTGGGAGGAATCTCCTGCCCAAATCTGGGAATTTTCCAATACACAAAACTCCTGGAAAAATTCCTACAAGATTTTCCTTATATGAATTAATGAGCCAAAACCAGGGATTTTCATAAATATTGGGCTGTACCCCTGGATAGTACTCTTTTAGAGGAATCCAAAAAAATTTATCTCACTATTTTTGGAGATTTCTACACAGAGTTATGCATTTTCCAAGTTTGAACAACTCTCTGTTTGATTTTAAACAGAACAGTCACACGTGGAGCTCACGGGTCAGGTGCTTCTTCAACCTCTCGCCAGAGCCCGCGGGTGCACACTGGCAGAAAGCGTGGCTCGGCTCGTTCTCTCTCATTTCTCCACGAAATGAGCCCTGATTTCGCCCTACATGCTCCTTGGAACATGGCGCAGCTGCCGGGCAAGGTTGCCGCGCATGAAAATGGCCGAAAACAGGTCGGCACCGGTGGGGCGGCTCGGGAGCTCGGCATCAACGCGTTCTGGCGCGTCCGAAGCTTCTCCCGGCGAGCTACCTTGCCCTAAAGCATCACCAGCGCTCGTGGAGCATGGAACGCACCTCAGTTCGTGCAGAAATTGGCGAGAATAGGGCGGCCACCAGAGACCCGACCCTTTTTGCTGCCGGCGACGAATTCTCGTCGCCCAGGGCCTGTGATGATTGGTTTTCTTTGGTTCTCGGCGTGGGAGGGCGCTAGGGAATCTAGTTGCCATGGTTTGAATTGTAGGAGGTATGATCACTCGGTTTGGGTGAATTTCAAGAATTAACCAAGGTCTGTTCTATACGTGCGCCGGTGCCAAAAACCGAATTCCGGCGAGCCGGCGTCAGGGGAGAGCAGGGGGACGACGGGATGAGGATCAATACCTCATAGCGCACCTCTGTGGCCCCTTGAGCATGCCGGAGAGGTGCTGGAGCAGCCAGTCGATGTGTAGCAGTGAGAGTGTGTCGTTGCTCGGTTCTGCCCGGAGGAACATGGCTCAGCAGCAGCGGGGAACGGCCGTGGTGATAAGGAGGGGGAGAAAAACAGATCGCCAGCGCGAGAGGGACGAGCAGGAGGTGGCTCCCGGTGCCCCTCGGTGTCACACGTCTGCAGCCCTGCTCGGTGAGAAGGAAAATCAGAGACTTTGCTCTGAATTTCAACTGCAAGTTTTTGGCTGCCTCTGACATGTGGGTCCCACTGCCCCTTCTTATCCCCTCTCATTTTTCTCACAAATATCTCCACACTTTGGCAAATGCTGGAAATCAAATGGTGAGAATTCAAATCTGAAATGTTTGTGGACATTTGGACAAGTTTCATCCAAATTCAAATGTATATTTGAATTCATTGCAATTTAAGTCCATTTGGAAAATGGATAGCAAATATCTTCCAAAATTCATGAGACTTTGCCTACCCCCTAATTTGGACCTAAGGAATTCAAATATGAACTCTGATATTTGATTTGGCTGCTGCAAATGTGGTTTTTAATACAACAGTTTGAAAACCATTGTGTTACTCATTTGAATTTTTGAGTGGAACAATTTGTTCTCAAAATCTAACTTTAGCTTCCTCACCCATATGGGAACTTCCCACCTTAGTTTTAGATCCCTCTTGGGTTCCAAGTCTTCAAATAAATATTTGAACTTGTGTCAAGAAGGCTCTCGTGTGTATTATCACATGTGGAAAAAGTTTTAACAAGTCCCATTTTTCATACATGTGAAACCAACTTTATGCAAACAAGAGTTTCTTTGTATGCATATTTTGGGACCTTTACACTAGCGGAGTTGAAGGAGCAACTAAATGAACTCATGAGCAAGGGTTTCATACGACCAAGTTCTTCACCTTGGAGTTGCTCTGCGTTATTCGTTAAGAAGAAGGACGAAACACTGCGGCTATGTGTTGATTACCGTCCTCTAAATGCTGTCACGATAAAGAACAATTATCCTTTGCCCCACATCGACATATTATTCAACCATCTTGTGGGTGCAAGGTATTTTCGAAGATGGATATTCGGTCGGGATATCATCAAATCAAGATCCGACCGGGGGACAAACCGAAGACAGCTTTCTCGACGAGATACGGACTCTATGAGTACCTCGTCATGTAATTTGGGTTAACCAACGCTCTGGCACACTTCATGTATTTGATGAATTCGGTGTTCATGCCGGAGTTAGACAAGTTCGTTGTGGTATTCATCGACGACATATTGGTTTACTCCAATTCGGAAGAAGAACATGCTGAACATTTGCGTATCGTGCTACAATGGTTGAGGGAGCACCAATTATACGCCAAGTTCAGCAAGTGCGAGTTCTGGATTGATCAAGTGCCTTTCCTAGGCCATATTATTTCAGCAGATGGCATTGCTGTGGACCCCAGCAAAATTGAACAAGTGCTGAAGTGGGAATCTCCCAAATCAGTCCACGAGTTCTGAAGTTTCCTAGGTTTAGCGGGGTATTATCGGAGGTTCATTCTGAGCTTCTTAAAAATTGCTTAGCCAATGACGGAGCTGCTGAAGAAGGGCATTAAATACATGTGGAATGCAGCATGTGAAGCCGGATTCATAACTTTGGTGAAACATCTCACAACAGCTCCAGTTCTTGCTCAGCGGGACACGACAAATCCATTTGATGTTTATTGTGATGCATTCAGCATCGGTCTAGGCTGTGTTCTGATGCAAGAAGGGTGTGTAGTCGCCTGTGGGTCTCGTCAACTGCGAAACCACGAGCAGAATTATCCAACTCACGATCTCGAGGTTGCTGTTGTGGTGTTGGCGTTAAAGATGTGGAGGCATTATCTACTTAGTAATCTTGTTCACCTCTACACCGACCATAAAAGCTTGAAGTATATATTCACGCAGAAGGAGCTGAATATGAGACAACGGAGGTGGTTAGAGCTCATCAAAGATTATGAAATTGAGTTCCACTACCATCTGGGAAAAGCGAACGTGGTTGCCGACGCGCTTAGTCGGAAAGCCCACGTTCACAACTTGGCGGTTGCTGAGTTGGAAGACAAAGAATAGAGTCTCCCTGTCATTCCGTATGGAGCACTTTACAATATTGCTCTCATTCCAACAATCCGTGAAGAGATTATTGAGGCTCAATGAAGAGACAGGGATATGTCTCACATACGGAGAACACTAGACAACGGAGAAGTGAAATGTTTCCGGAAGGATCAAAATGGTATGATATGGTTTAACGACCGTATAGTGGTACTGCGTAATATGAAACTCCGGAACATCTTGGATGAAACCCACCTGTCTAAGTTTTCTATTCATCCTGGCAGTAACACGATGTACCAAGATTGGAAACAGAAATTTTGGTTGACGCGGATGAAGCGAGAAACTGCCAAATATGTATCCGAGTGTGATACATGTAGACGGGTCAAGGCTGATCATATGCGGAAAGCCGGACCGCTATAACCACTTAAGATACCGGCGTGGAAATGAGAGGATGTGAGTATGGATTTCATCGTTGGATTACCACTCACATCTCGGAAGCATGACTCAATATGGGTGATTGTCGACCGGCTGACGAAATCAGCTTATTTCATACCGGTGAACACTCATTTTCGAGCCAAGCAATATGCGGAGTTATACATCTCCAGAATTATATGCTCACATGGTGTCCCAAAGAACATCATTTCAGATTGAGGTGCGCTGTTTGTTGCTCGGTTTTGGGAGCAGCTGCACGCCTCGTTGGGCACCAAGCTTATTAGAAACTCCGCATATCACCCTCAAACCAATGGACAAACTGAGAGGGTGAACAGGGTATTAGAAGACATGTTGAGAGTGTGTGCCATCCACCATGATAAGAATTGGGATGATCACTTACCGTTGGCACAGTTTTCATACAACAACGGGTATCAAGCGAGTATTAAAATGGCACCGTATGAAGCTCTCTATGGCCGGAAGTGTTGCACACCGCTGAATTGGTGTGAGTCCAGCGAAAGAGTTCTGTTCGGGGTTGATCTTGTCAACGAAGCCGAAGACCGAGTCCGGTTGATACAAGAGAACTTGAAGGCTGCACAATCCCGACAGAAGAGCTACACTGATCAAAGGCATAGGCCATTGCATTTTGATGTCGGAGAGCATGTTTATCTTCGTGTATCTCCGATGAAGGTAATTCACCGGCTCGGTGTAAAGGGGAAACTCCCTCCCCGTTTTATAGGTCCTTTTGCTATCACAGAGAAGTACGGACCCGTAGCCTACCGGCTGGAACTACCGGCAAGTCTTGCGGGTGTCCATGATGTGTTTCATGTGTCACAGCTGCGGAAGTGCCTCAAATTCACTGCTGCTGTCCGCACCGAAGAAATCAACGAATTGAAACCGGACCTTACCTACACCGAGCGACCGGTTCAGATTTTGGATGAAAAGACCCAGGTAACCCAGAACCGGACGATCAAGTTTTACAAGGTGCTGTGGAGTAACCATACCGCGGAAGAGGCGACGTGGGAAAGTTAAGATTACCTCCACACCAATTATATAGAACTTTTAGCCTTGTACAGTTTGTAATTACTTTTTCGGTCTCGTTCTTCTTTTGTAATCTCGGGACGAGATTCTTTTAAGGGGGAGGAATGTAAAAGTCCCAAAAAAATGTATATGAATAAACCGAGGTTTGAATTCATATGTGTGGTAAAATCATGAAATATGGGACTTGCAAAAACTTTTCCTTCATGCAAAGTGCTACATAGATTTTTATCCCAAAATGAGGCTCACATTTTCAAATGAAGGTGTTGAACCAATAAGGACATAAATAACCCTTTGCTTGAAGTATTAAAAATCAGATTTCAAATTCAAAGTTCACACAAATTGTGGCCAAAAACTTTGAATGCCTATGCAGCCATATACTTTGGAATTTGTGGAAAAAGTTGGATAACAAACTTGTCATTGTAGGGTGGGCTCAAAAAGGAATTATGAAAGCATTTTCAAAATCCCAACCAAATACAAATTTGCTATGCAAATTCAAATTAAATCGGGTGAATTCAAATTTTAGCCCACCTTTGAAATTCAGAACTTTGGCATTAGAGAGCACCACGAGCCCAGTTCTCACCTCCCGGACACAATGCCCGCTGAGCTCCGGCTTCCCTTGCCCTAGAACGGCTTCATCCGCCGCGACCTAACTCAAGCCAGAGGTCCGGTGCACGTGGGCAGCTCGCCACAGCGTTTGTCACGGCCGAGCGAGGGCGGCAACAGGAGCGCACGGCCACCATGCTGCTCTCCACCGAAACTGAAGCCCAACCGTGAAGTATCGACGGTGAATTTTGGAAATTAACTCTGGCGGGTGCAAACCGAGCGTCCGGTATGAGATCTTCAAATTCTCACTCTATAATCCTTCATAGGTCATCAAACTGTGCACATAGAAGCTGGACTAGCTGGCAATCATTTTTCCTTTAGCAACCGTCGCATGAAAACACCTTGTTGCGACGGATTGTGAGGTCTACCGAGCGTTTTCATGGCGGACCCGATCGGGCGCATGATGACACCCCATTTGCGGCCGTTTCCGAGCTAGTTCGAGGTCATGCCGAGCATTGCGATCACCCACGGATGCTGTAGCGCTAATGGGTCAAGCTTTTGGCATGCTAGAAACCTCGGCCGACAGTGCCGGACTCCAACCGAGGCCGCCGCACGTCGCTGACCATCTTCCGGTCACCGGCAGCCCTAGAACACCCCACCAGTGTGTTCTCGACGTCCCAAACTCCCTGGTGGCAATCCTCAGCTCGGGCGGTGGCTGGAAACGGCGAGCCAGCGAGCTCCGGCATCGGGCCGGCGAGGGAGAGCGCGCGGGCGCGGGAAAGGAACCAGAGGAAGAAGACCGGGCGGGCCCCGGTTGTCAGCGGCTGAACAATTTAAACTGTGATCGGCTGTGGCCCGGATCCTTTGTGCAGGCGCGCTGAGAACTGTGTGACCCGGTGTGGCTCTGATTCCAGTGGCTAGAGTTTAAATAGTGGGCCCAGTTGAATTTCAATAGGAAAAACAATTCCAGAAATTGTTCCAACTTTGGAAAATCATATCTCTGTGTAAAAACCTCCAATTTGAGTGATTCCAATTGGGTTGGATTCATTTTGCAGAGATCTATCCAAATATTAACTCCAATTTGTATGAATTTCAATATTAAATTCTGGAAAATTCTTTGAAGGTTTTCTGAAAAGAATTATTGAGGGAGTTTGGTTTATCCAAAAATCCTCAAATTTCGCCAGAATATTGTTGAGCATATTGTTGACCTTATAGAAATTTTTCAGCTGATTTAAAGATGATTTGAGTAGGAAATTTCTTAATACAAACTGCTGTGTTCAAAAGAGTCCAGAAACATTTTTAGAAAATGTTGTCCAATTGTAGAAATCTATTCTAGGCAATTCATAGCTCCAAAATCATAGGAAAATTTAGGCAAGCTCTATAAGACATACTTGAAATTTTAGTTCACTTAATTGGGCATGAAATATCACATTACTTCAGAATTAATTCTTTTGAGGAGAAATTTTTAAGCAATTATTCTGGAGGAACTACTCAAGTGACCAGGAAGTCACATGTAAATTATCAGCTCAAGTTGATCATTATAACTCCCTGTTCTTCTTCTCCATACTTATGTATATGGGCAAATATATAAGACTCTTGGGTGAATTATGGAGAACACAATTGTATTCCACATTAGCTGCAATTTGGCAAGCTAAATCTCTAGGTAGTATAGAACCTGGTGTAAAAGTTTTGAAGCCATTGGAGTTGTTGTTCTTCAGTTGCATTCAAATCTTTTCAGCTCATATATTATGGTCATTAGGAAAGTTAGTTAGTTAGTGTATAGCTAAAACACTAAGACCAATTTAGTTCTTTCATAATCCTTTGCACAACAGAGGCAAAACAATCCATTCTTGACATTTCCACACAGCCTCTGTTCCTAAGAAATACAGTCTTTAATTCTTTCCATTGCATTCTATTAAACTTGTGCATATACCTTTCAATAGGAATGACAACGAAGGGGATTCGAAGGAGCGATCCATTGAAGTGGATCAGACTCCGGGGAATCAAGGGTTGATCAGCAAGGATCACTAACTGCTTATATATTGCTACACTGCAAAACAGGCAAGCTCCGGTTTGCATTTAACAGCTTTTTAAGTTTTTACTTTGTATTCACCTTCGGTTAGGATATGATATGTGCATTAGGTCTAGTTTTTTATACTCCTATTGGATGACCAAATGAACCCATGGAGTATTGGGTAGTTGTCTTTTCACCGTGTAGAACTGTCATGCTTAAGTAAGGTTCGGTAGAAGTCGAGTAGTGAGATACTACTCGCATGATCAGGAAACAATGGGGGCATACGGGATTGGTTCAGAAAATGTGTAGCAAGTTAAAGTTGAGACCGGAAGGTTGTAGGGGCAGAAGGACATAGGGGCCTGGGTGCTATAGACCTGTCCGTGTCGGTCAAGGACCGATCCATATGCGGCCCTGTTGAACAAGTTTGAGTTGTGTATCGGACTTATGCTGGATATATGAGACCCAGTAAACCGATGTACCTCGGGAAGCTTGCGTTGAGCATTTTCGGGTCGCCTAAGGCGAGATGGATGGAGTGCAGTATGTGGGTAACATTCTCATGACATCTCGTGTCGGTAGGTGCACCATGAGAGTGGCTACTGTACGGGGCGATTTGATCGATTCAACGGGGGTAGCATGTTCTAGGGATTTTCATGGAGCAAGCCATGACTTTCTGAAAACTAGATTTTCATAGGGTTCTAATGGAGTTGGTTTCACTTAATTTGAAGGTTCATAGCCAAAGATATGAGCTAAACAATTTCTGAGAAAATCTGACAATGTTTCTAGACATTTTCCATTTTTTCTGGAACAATTTTATTAATTACACAATTAGGTGGATCAAATGAGCTCAAAGGGATCTGAAATTTTTACGGTAGCTCAGGGATATTATGAGGAACATCCTGGCCAAATTTCAGAATTTTTTCAACAAAGGGTTCTGCAGTTAAAATTCTAAACAGTTTAAAATTTGATGAATTAATTCTAGAGAAATTAATGTTTTCATGAAGTGAAACTTGATTTGTTGGAAAGTACTCAGAGAGCTGAATCTAACAAAATTTGGTTCACTCAAATTCGAGCTTCCTAGCCATAGTTATGAATTTATGAAGTTGGAGCTAAATCCGGAATTATTTTCCAATGAAAATTCCTTCCCGCGTTGCCTGGGTCGCTGACAGTGGGGCCGCCGCTTTATTTATTTTAAATGCGGTGCGCGCGCTCTGTACAGCGGCTGGCCGCTGGGACCCACCGGCTTCGTCTTCCTCCCGACCCCCGGCTGTCCCGCTGTGGCGCACTCTGGCAAAGCTCGCCGCCGGCCGATTTCTTGTGCCAAACTTCACAGAACTCGCTGCTAGGGCCTAGTCCGACATGAGGAGCACACTGGTGAGGTCGGCGGTGATCTCCGGTGACCGGAAAATAGCTCCCGACTGTACACCGAGGTGGAGCAACTCCGGCAATGTGTAGAGAGCTCGGGAAAACCCCAAATGTTCAACCGTCTTCTCCCACAGCACCGGTAGCCCTCAGGAATCAAGGATATGAGCTTAGCCGACGGTGGAAATGGTCGCAACATCGACCTCACCGACGACCCGAGGCGCTTTTCTCATGGCGGCACGAACAACGGCTAGAACTCGGCCGATTAGGGATGGTTTCATTCGGTTCTTCTTCGAGGAGGCTCACTAGGACGTGTACCAACTATGTGCAAACTGGCTCGAGTGTTGGGGAACCGTGTAACCTGAATTTGGGTTTAGACCAAGCTCGGCTAGTTTCCTCTAGATTTCGGTATTCTTGGAAATTCTCTACACATGGTTGATCATTTGCTACAGGGCTTGCAGCTACACAATCTAGGAAGTATAGTGCACCTTTCTTGTGTAGCAAGCGGATGACGACGATGGCTGTGGCACTCTATCAACGGCAACCCGAAATGGAGTTCCGTCGGTACTCGTGAGAGCTCGGTAAAAATACTCAATTTGCCGCCAAACACCACAGGGAACCCTTGGTGTGAGGTGACAGCACGGTAGAGCACGAGATGGCGATCATTTTTGCTGTGGAGGGCTCGCTCAACCGGAGTGTGGTGGCGGTGTGCGATCGGCAACACCGAGAGCGAGGTGGCGGTGACGTTTATCGTGAGAGCAGCACTGAAGACGAGTGGGTGCGTGAGAACGGAGGAGAACCCGGCTTTGAGCTTCTCGGGGATGGATATAGATGCCAAATGGCGGATCCACCGGGGCGTGGGCGATACATCTGCTGGTGCCGAGGCCTTGGCGCGTTGGCGACCGCGGCTGCAGCCCGAGAACCCAAGTGTTCTGTTCTTCAACGAGGGGCTGACAAGGGAGCCCCACCACCTAGTTTAACCCGTGAAATTTAATTTTCCCCACTGCTCTAAACAGTACAGACACTAAAACCTTGGTGAGTTGATCAAATTTCCAAATGGCTATTGGGCTTTGAATAATTCCAAGTGGAATTTGATTTGATCAAATTTGCAGCAAAGGTTTAGTTGAGATTCAAATTTGATTTGAATATTGCCTAATAGCTCATGTTAAGATTAACTCCATATGGAGTGAAAACTGGTGTGTGAGCTCAAAAAAATGTGCTGAGTGTGAATATGAATCCAACTTTTGAATTCATGGGATGAAAGGAGTTTGAATTTGAATTTGAGTTCAAACTAACCTCTTTCTAATTATACCCAAAAATACCTCAAAAAGGTTTTGGATTTGGGTGAAATTTGGCATGAGCATCCCTAGCAAAGTGTAGAAATTTTTCGTACGCTCATCCCCTATATGATGCATGTGGCAAGTACCACTTTTGCATTTTCTGAGTTTATCCTCTAATGACCATGTTGATTGTGTTTACTTGCTCTTCAAATGTGTTCATAAGTTTTCCTCAAATGAGGTGTGTGCGGTGTGATGAACACTTTAAATGTATGCCAAAAACTTAGGCCTTTACATTTCTCCTCCCTTAAAAGAATCTTGTCCGAGATTGTAAGGTGAAAAATGAGAGAGAGAACGGTAAAAAATTACCGTATGTGTGACGTGAAAAAGTTGGGGTAGTTAGCGCGAAGAAATCCTTCGCTTTCCCATGTTGCTTCATCTATGGAGTGATTACTCCATAGAACTTTGTAGAACCACAACATACGGTTGCGTGTGGTTCGGGCCTTTTCATCAATTATCTGAACCGGTTCCTCCCGATAATTGAGATCCGGTTTCAGTTCTTCAATATCCCCCAGCTGAATGCTAGTTGATAGCTTAAGACACTTCCTCAGCTGAGATATGTGAAAGACGTCATGCACAACAGTGTCACAGGTAATTCTAGCCGGTATGCAACTGACCCACATCTTTCCACAATCTGGAATGGACCGATGAATCGGGGTGCCAACTTTCCTCTCACCCCGAATTTGTTCACGCCCTTCATTGGAGACACACGTAGATACACGTGATCCCCGACTTCGAATTGTAAAGGACATCTTCTCCGGTACACATACTGTTTTGTCAGGATTGGGCGGCTTTTAGGTTCGCTTGAATCAGCCGAACATTTTCCTCCACATTGTTGACAAGATCAATCCTGAAGGTGACCCTTTCGCCAGACTCCCTCCAATTCAGCGGTGTGCGGCATTTTCTCCCGTATAGCGCCTCAAAAGGCGCCATCTTGATGCTGGCTTGGTACCCATTGTTGTAAGAGAACTTGGCTAATGGTAAGTGATCATCCCAATTCTTACCGTGGTTGATAGCACAAGCCCGTAACATATCTTCTACAATCTGATTTACCCGCTCGGTTTGCCCATCCGTCTGCGGTTGGTATGCTGAACTACGGATCAGTTTCGTCCCCAAAGAAGCATGTAGCTGCTCCAAAAAACGAGACACAAATAAAGTGCCCCGATCCGATATGATGGTGCGGGGTACGCCGTACAAGCATAGGATCCGTGAGATGTACAATTCAGCATACTTATTGGCGTTGTAGTTGGTGTTGACCGGTATAAAATGGGCAACTTTGGTGAACCGGTCGACGATCACCCACACTGAATCAAGCTTCTGAAATGTGGTTGGTAAACCGACGATGAAGTCCATGCTCACATCTTCCCACTTCCAGGCAGGAACGCCTAGTGGTTGTAACAATCCCGGTTTTCTCATGTGGTCTGCCTTCACCCATCGACATGTATCACACTCGGACACGTACTTTGTGATCTCCCGCTTCATTCGTGTATACCAAAACTTGTTTCTGAGTTCTTGTTACATTTTGTTGCTGCCAGGGTGAATAGAAAACTTTGACAAGTGAGCTTCATCAAAGATTTTCTTCCGTAACTCCGGGTTACGCGGTACGACGATCCGATCGTTGAACCATAGGACGAAGTTTCCGTCTTTCTGGAAACATTTCACTTCCCCACTGTCTACACATCTCCGCAAATGAGACACGCCCTTGTCATGTTTCTGAGCCACCGCTATCTTTTCACGGATGGTGCGGATCAAAGCTAAGTCGTAGAGAGCTCCATGTGGAATCACATGCAATGGTGGCTCGCTCTCTTATAACGGTGTGATGGTCAGATTGTTGATGTGTGACTTGCGACTCAGCGCATACGCCACTACGTTTGCCTTACCGGGGTGATAATAGATCTCTATTTTGTAATCCTTTATCAACTCCAACCATCTTCGCTGCCTCATGTTGAGCTCCTTCTGAGTGAATATGTACTTGCGTCTTTTGTGGTCGGTATATAAATGCACGAGGTTACGGAGTAGGTAGTGCCTCCACATTTTGAGTGCGAGCACCATGGCAGCAAGCTCTAAGTCATGAGTTGGATAATTTTGCTCATGGTTTCTGAGCTGCCGTGATCCATACGCGATCACCCTTCGGTCTTGCATCAGCACACATCCGAGCCCAATGCCGGATGCATCACAGTACACATCAAACGGTTTTGTTGTGTCTGGCTGAGCCAAAACTGGTGCTGATGTCAGGTGCTTCACTAAAGCCTTGAATGCTGCTTCACATGCTGGACTCCAAACATTTTTGGTAGCCTTCTTCAGCAGCTCAATCATAGGCTTTGCAATCTTCGAGAAGTTCAGAATGAACCTCCGATAATATCCCACGAGTCTGAGAAAACTCCGTACCTCATGAACAGTTCTCGGGGACTTCCAATTCAGCACTTGTGTCATCTTACTCGGGTCTACAGCGATGCCCTCCGCTGAGATAATATGCCCGAGAAAATGCACTTGCGATATCAAGAATTCGCACTTGCTGAATTTCGCGTATAGTTTGTGATCCCGCAGCCGTTGCAAGACTATACGCAGATGCTTCTTGTGTTCTTCCTCCGACTTGGAATATACCAATATGTCATCGATGAAGACCACGACAAACTTGTCCAGCTACGGCATGAATACCGAGTTCATCAAGTACATGAAGTGAGTTGGAGCGTTGGTGAGGCCGAAGGACATGACCAGGTACTCATAAAGTCCGTACCTCGTCGAGATAGCCGTCTTCAGAATATCCTCAGCCCGTATCTTAATCTGATGGTACCCGGATCTTAAGTCCATCTTGGAAAAGATCTTTGCTTCGACCAACTAATCAAAAAACATGTTGATCCATGGCAACGGGTACTTGTTATTGATGGCTACCGCGTTTAGTGGACGATAGTCCATGCAAAGCCACAACGTCTCATCCTTCTTTTTCACAAATAATGCCGAACAGCCCCATGGCGAGGATCTCAGCCTAATAAAACCCTTCTCCAGCAGGTCTGTTAACTGCGTATTCAGTTCAGCCAATTCATTGGGCGCCATCTTGTACGGCCTTCGGGATTTTGGCATAGTTCCTGGTGCAAGTTTAATCTTGAACTCCACATCTCTGTCGGGCGGCATCCCCGGTAAATCATCCGGGAACACGTCAGGGAACTCACGGACTACTGCAATGTCTTCCAATCTGATGGTGGTGGATTTGTATATACTTGGAAGTTTTACTTCTGCACTGTCCAGAAATAATGAGTGAGACTCGTGCACTTCTGAGTGCAAATGCACCACTCGGAGGACGGTGTCTAAAACAGCACCGTGGCGGTTTAACCACGACATTCCTAGGATGACATCGACCTTCTGTCCCTCTAAAACTATGAGAGACGTAGGGTATACTCTACCCTCTAAGCATAATGGCGCTTTTGGAACCATCATGCTTGCTGAAATTTTCCCACCTGGTGAACAAATCATGTAAGGACTTTCGGTGGGCAGTATTTGCAAGCTGTATTTAGCAATAAAAGCTTGGCTAATGAAACTATGTGTGGTGCCTAAATCAAATAACACTATGGCTGGATGATGGTGGAGTTGGAACATACCTTCAAGGATTGGCTCCCCCTCCGGCACGTCCTCTATGGCGAGTTGGTGGATGTTGCCGGGCTTAGGATTTGCCCGCCGCATATTAGTGGGGTTCCGGGGCTGATTCCTCCCCGGAAACGGTGGTGTCACTCTGCCGCCTTGCCTCTCAGGACAGTTGTTGGCGAAGTGTCCTAGGCGACCGCATCTGAAGCATGTGATTGATGACTGGCCTGTGCTTGGGGGATGAAAGCCCGGCATGCGCTGCTGAGGGGCAAACACACGTGGCATCACTCGCTGCTTCTGTTGTTGCTGCGGAGGTGGTGCTGGTAATGCCGGCCTGAATGCCGGTGGAGAATATGGCCGACTGCGGAATGGCATCGGCCTCTTTGGTGGATGCCAGCATTGACCCGATGGTGAACGATACACCATCCGGTATTTTTGAGAAGGACCACCTCCCTCTCCACTGCTCTGTGGCGCGCTTCGCTTCTTCTCCGCCGCCGCTAACTCCTTGCTGGAGTCTTCCTGAACAATCGCAGCATCAATAATGTCGTTGAGGCTTCCGTGATTGAACATTGACAGCTTGTCCTTCAGGAGCGGGTTAAGGCCCAGGTAAAAATGATCCCACCGCTTCTCATCGGTATCAGCGTGATATGATGCGTAGAGCGCGAGATCATTGAACGCCCTGGAGTATTCCAGCGCATTTCTGCTTCCTTGCTGCATGCGAAGGAACTCCTGTGTCTTCCTCTTCATAAGACCGGGCGGTATGTAATAGGCCCGGAAGGCCGTCCGGAACTCCACCCAGGTCATAACTCGCTCGGTGGGTTGCGAGGCACAGAAGTTTGCCCACCAAGCGCTCGCGGACCCTTGAAGCTGTTGGGCCGAGAACTGAGTCTTGCGCTGCTCACTCACTTGGAGCAGCCTGAACTTCATCTCCATCATGCGGAGCCAGCTGTCCGCATCGAGGGGTTCATCCGCCCTTGAGAATACCGGGGGATGAGTAGCCAGAAAGTCGGAGTAGGGGCTTTGTTGGCACTCCTCGCGATCTTGACGCCTCTCTAGTCGAGACGTATTCGCAATAAGAGTCTGCAGCAACAACGTGTGCTGCTGATGAGAACCCGCCATAGCTGCGATGATGTCGGCCAATGTAACCGTTGGCGGTGGCGGTTGTTGCTGTTGCTGCTGTTGCTGTCCCGAGGAATCCTCGGGGGGGCTGTTGGGAGGCATCTCCCCCTGACTAGAACCCCCAACGTGTCAGCACATGTCATTCTTAAAATTCCATATAAAACAGTAGGTATTGAAGTGACACATGAATAAACTTGCACAACATTCACATATATTGATAAAGCATAACTTTATACAAGATACATTATTCTCGTGTCTCCGAGAAGTCGTGCTCATGTCGTCACTACCTATACATATACTACTGTCTACACGACATGTCACTGATTACAAAAGTTTTCATACACCACCCTCGCTGCCCTACTTGACAACGGTAACCCACTACTCGGAGTAGAATTCGACCTCCTGCAGGTCGTCCTCCTCCGCTACCTCTACTGGTGGCTCAGGATCCATGAACTCCTTTTCCGGTTCAGGTTCCCCTATTGCCGGGATACCCAAAACTACGGGTACGGCACCTACCATCGGTAGGCCCACTACCGGAAGCACAAGGTCCTGCAACACATGCACCTTTTCCATGGCCTGGTTCTAGTCTTCTTTCCAGCCTTGCCCCTCCTCAATAGCGTCATCACGCTCTTGAGTGATGACCTCATTTTCCTGGATCAAGGCCTGCACTTGCTGTTTTAGAGCCGTGATGTCCACGCGGCTTTTCTTTTTTGCCTTCTTCAGACGATGCAACTGATTATGTTGTTCATTCAGTCGCTTTATGGTCGGAAGGAGAACATTGCGGAGTGCGCTGTGAGCACTCTAAAAATGGTCTCCACAGCTGGTGCTCTCTTTGAGCTTCACGGCAAGATAATCCATATGAACAGCTTGGCTGTCCATCACGGCCTTCCCTGCCCTCAACTGGAGGCTGAGGTTCGCCTCTGCGGGGTTGTACCTTGGGCAACCTGGATCTGTTGCCTCCAAGTACCTTTCCCTCCACATGTGATTAGCTCGTCCCTCCACCGGAACGAGCGTGTATGGAGTGCCCTCCATAGCTCTCACGTGTAGTTGGCAGAAACGTGACATGGTGTCGCGGGCTGCCACTTGCCACATTTCCTCCGGCTGTCTACCTCTCACCGTGACGGTGAACGGTGCCCAACCGGGTGGCATAGGTCCTGCAGAAACTTCAACATGGATAGTCCATATATTGTTCCCCTCCTCACCTTCTTCCTTGGAGAGGTACTGCAGCGTCTCCACGTACCTGAAATATTGAAGCATTTGCTTCAAAACTTCCGGATAACCGTTGCGTTGAGAACAGTGGGAGACCATCCACCCGTTCTCCAAATGTTTATCCACTGTCATCTGTAGAAACATATTTGAAAAAGTTCAAATACTCATTTAGACAGTAAATCATTGAGTTACAACATTAAATCATGTCATTGAACTCATAACACCTGGAAACACAATTCAAACTTAGACAAATTTGACTGCTGGTCTGCTGCCCAAAATGACAGTCCTGACCAGTTTCCATTTCAACCTGATTTAGACCATGCTAAAAGCAAATCCAATTCTAGAGCTCAACATCAAAGTTAAAGCTAACTACAATAGATTTCCAGAAAGTATTTACTTGGCCTAAGATCTGTAAAGGTCCCAAAAATATGAACACAAAGAAACTTAGGTTTGCACAAAGTTAGTTCATATGTAGGAAAAATGGGACTTGTTTAAACTTTTTCACGTGTGATAATACACATGAAAGCTCCCTCTACACAAGTTCAATGGTTATTTGAAAACATGGAACAAAAAGGAATTTGAAACCAAGTTGGGAAGTACCCCTATGTGGGAGAGAGCTAAATTCAGATTTTGGAGCAAGTTGGTTCCACTCAAAAAAAATTCAAATGAGATTAACACAATGGTTTTTAAAACTGTTGTATTAAGAATCTCATTTGCAGCAGCCAAATCAAGGATCAGGTTTCATATTTGAATTCTTTAGGTCCAAATTAAGGGGTAGGCAAAGTATCATGAATTTTTGAAGATATTTGCTACCCATTTTTCCAAATAGACCTAAATGTGTAATGAATTCAAATACCTATTTGAATTTGGATGAATTGTGCCCAATTATTCAAATGCAGTTTAATTTTCAACTCCACACAGTTGAATTTCATCATTTGCAAATTGTTGGGATATTTTGGAGAGATAAGGGGGAGATGGGACCCACATGTCATATGTACCAAAATATCTATGCACAAGAGTTGGGTCTCTGTTTTGCTGTCTTCAGGGGAGCGACAGCAGCTGCTCGGGACAGCACACCCGCAGCTGGTCGGCCGCCCCCGCAACCGACTCCAGCGCCGATACAGCCCCCCCTCAGCACCCTCATCCATCCACAACGTGCTCTCCCTCTGCTCACGGACAGAGCACAGAGGCTCTTCCTCTCCCTCACGCAGAGCCAAGCGAATACGCCGCCGCCGTCGTTTGCTCGACAGCCGGCTCAAACAGGCGCGAACAGCAGCTGGTCAATATCCAGATAGCACCGGTGCAGCTCCCTCTCCCTCCTCAACGCTTCCCTGACCGGTGATCGGCTCTCCAACTCCGGGAGCAATGCGGCCGCGTGAAGGCTGAACATGACCCGATGAGGAGGCTTCCGCGGGCAGCCCAACCGGGCGCTTGTCACGGCCAAGTACCGGCACCCCTGGACGCGCCAGGGCACCGTGCTGCTCTCCTCCCAAGATCAGCCCATGCCATGCACCGCCGGGAGAGAATTTTGAAAAGTTGCTCCGGCATGCTCCCTCTGACCTTCCGGCACGGTAATCCCGAATTCCTCCTCGATTCTCAATATTTGTTCGTCACAGTTTGCACGAAGGGTCCAAAGTAGTAGGCGATCCTTTGCTCTTCACGCTTCTAGCCTCAAACTGCACCTAGGGTGAGTATTTCGGGGTTTTCTACCGGCAACCGAACCGGGGGACCGCGGTCGCACAGTGAAAGCTTAATTGCCATAGTTCCCGAACGTTTTTGAGGCTAGGTCGAGTTTCCCCATCATTCACTGGTGCTGTAGCACCGTTTTACCAAGCTTTTAGCGCACTAGGATGGCCGGACAACGTCGCCAATGAGGTGCCGGGCTGCCGCAGCGTCGCTAGCTACCGTAGAGGCTTTGCCGGCTCGGGGAAACCTCACCATCGTGCTCAGCAGGGCAGGTTAGGCCCTGGCGGCGAGCAAGGGCTCGGGCAGAGGCCGGGAGATCGGTTTCCGGCGATCTCCGGCGAGGGCGGCGGCGCGGGCACCCCGAGCGCGGGAACTGACCTGAGGTGGAAGAAGGGGTCGGCGGGCCCAGTCGTCAGTGAGAGAAAGTTTAAAACCCTGATTCTCTGTGGTTGTGGGATCTGGTGTGACTGCACAGAGGAATATGTGTGGCCCCGTGTGCCTTTGTTTCTGTGAAGTGACACGTAGCCGGACCCACTGTCAGCGTTTTAAACATTTTAGGGTTTTCAGTTTCCAGTTCAATCTTTGAAGAGCCATAACTTTGTGTAGGAATGTCCAAAAATTGTGAAACAAATTTTGTTGAATTCTTCTCAAAGAGTACTATCCATGGGTGCAGTCCAATATTTATGAAAATCCCTGGATTTGGCTCATTAATTCATATAAGTAAAATCTTGTAGGATTTATTCCAGGAGTTCTATGTATTGGAAAACGTCCAACTTTGGGCAGGAGGCACTCCCAAAAATACTTGAACTCCAGTAATAATTTCAGAGGCATTGGACCTCATTTGCTTGGTCAAATGTGGTGTCAATTCCTTATGTCTCTGAAAATTTGAAAATAGAACAGATCTCATTTTCAGACTTTTCCCAATTCATGTGAAGCTCATATCTTTGTGTAGAAACCTCCAAATTTAGTGATTCAAATTGGGTTAGATTCAGATTGACAAACTCTATCCAAATATGCAACCCAATTTGTATGAAAGTCCTTATTTAATTCTGGAAAATTCTTTAAAGCTTTTCAGCAAAAGAATTTTTGAGGGAGTTTGCTTTATCCAAAAATCCTCAAATTTTGCCAGAATAATCATTAGGATATTATTGAACTCCTGTAAAACTTTCAGCTCATTTGGAGTTTAACTATATTGGAGAATTCAGATTGCAATGTACTGTATTCAAATGAATACAGAGACTTTTTAGAAATTGTCCCAGAGTTAGAAAAGTCATTTATGGGCAATTCTTAGCTCTAAAAATCCTAGAAAAATTTATGCAGACTCTATGAACTATAAGTGAAATTGTAGTTCATTAAGTTGGGCATGAACATGGGAGTTAATTCAGAATTAATTTCTTTGTGCTTAAGTGCTTATGGAATTATTCTGAATAAAATCCTGAATGAAAAGTGTTCATTTTTGGTCCAGAGCACTTTCATGTGACCAGGAACTCACGTGCAAATTTTCATCTCAAATTGAGTCTTGAGTCTCCCTGTCCTTGTCTTCCTTTCTATTGGATGTGAAGAACAACATGGGGGTTGGTGTGGAGATTGTGGGAGACACAATGTCCTTTCACTTTAGCTGCAATTTAGCAAGCTAAGTCCCTGTGTAATATATGAATTCCTGTAAAAATTTCGAAGTCATTAGAGATTAGGATCTTTAGTTATGTCCAATTCATTAGAGCTCATCCTATATGTCCCTAGACACTTGGTTAGAGATGTAATGAAACATCTAAGGTAGATTTAGTTTCTTTAAGTTCTTTGCACAACAGAGGCAGCCACTTCATTCTAGGATCTCTACATAACCTCTGTTCTTAAGAAGTTTTAATCTCTAAGCCTTTAAATTACGTTATAAAATACTATGCATATACATGTCGATAGGGTTCACGATGAAGTACTTCGACGGAGCCATTCCTTGACGTGTGGATCAGTGGAGCAAGTTCAGAGAGGTCAAGGGCTTGAAGATCACTAACTTCTATTATATACTAATACCCTACAAAGCAGGCAAGCTCCGGTTTGCGTTAACCTTTTTACAAATGTTTATTGTTTTGAGCACATCTTTGAGTACTATTATTCTTTGCATTAGAGTCTTGTTTGGAAACCCAAATGCATAGCCAAGAAAACCATGGGTTGGGTTTAGGATTGCAAACCCCGTTAGCTACTGCAATGCTAAGATAGCGTAGGATTCGGTACAAGTCGAGTAGTTGGAACTACTCGCGAGCATAGGCTAGAGGCACTCGACTCGGGTAGTGATAGCACATGAAACACATGGCAAGAAAATGAGACCAAGCGGAGGGTAAGAGCAGCAGGACTTTGGGGCATGTGTGTTGTAGCTCCGCTTGTGTCGATTGAGGACCGAGCCGTGTGCGGGCCTGTTGAACAAGCTAGAACAGTACCGAAGACCTACCGGCTATATGGGAACCGGGAAACTGATGTACCTCGGGTAGCTGGGTGTTGAGGCATAGCTGGTCGTTCAGAGGGTAGGTTGAGAGCTCGAGGTGTAAATCGGCTGGCGGCACTGAGATGCGCGTGCAGAGACCTCTTGCTCGGGACGATTGGACCGGTTCAACATTTGGCTAACGGATGAAAGGTAGTCGCGTACGGCGTCCGTGATGGTTGTTGTAGGCAATATCGAGTACGGGCGTACGTGACGGATTGTTCGGGTAACCCTGCAGGTGTAAATCGATTATAATCATTGTCCCTCGCGGTCAGTGAGTACCACTTGTTCACTGTACCGTGACGTAGAAAGAACAGGCTAGTTACATGTTAAAATGTTGCTGATTGAAAGATGGACTTGATTGCTGCTAATGACTTGCTGCAGCTTAGAGCTAACTAAAGTTCATTTCAACTTTGGGCAAAGTACATGAGAGAAATGCGTTTCTTGTTTGATTGTGGCTCTCTCATGTGCCTTAGCGTAAGGTTCTCCACAACCTGCTACTAATTAGGCGAGTCCTCGCAAATGATTTGTTTTCCCTCATGTAACCCATTACCCTCATGTAGAAGTTCCATGTTTAGGTGAGACGGGTCAGACTTGCTGAGCCTTCGTGCTCACTGCTTGTGTTTGAAGCTTTTGCAAAGTTCTATGAGGAAGGGACTCCCGTAGAGGAGACGGAACCCCAAGAGGGGAACCCCGTCGAGTGGGAGTCGTGCACGCCGCAAAGTTAGTGTGAGTGTGTGCTAGCAAGGACACGTTCAAGGGCTGAACGTAGACTTGATGCGTAGTCTACGCCCGTGAGTATAGACTGAACTTATTTTGATGTAAACATGTTCATAAACTTGTTTATGTAATAAAATTTCGCTTCCGCTTTGTACCTTTGACGTATGTTATCCGGTGCTGTGCAACGCAGCACCCCTCAGCGTGATCCTGGCTCAACAAGACCGTGGGGTCGTGTCAGCGTTGGTATCAGAGCTCGCTTGAGGTTTAACACAGTACAAAGGTCATCTTTTTCAAAAATCCAGTGAGGAACGAGTTAGTAGCCCATATAAGGATGTTATTGGCATATAGAAAGTGGCATACTAACCTATTTGCTTATGTCGGAAAATCATGTATCTAGGGACGTTTATTTCTTGGGGGTACACGTAAGCGCTGTCCACCAGGGCGCACAAGTTGAAGGGTGGAGCCCCAAGGGTGGCAGGTAACCCGACCCGCTTTGATATCCTCTGCGACTCTTCATGTCGTTTGGAGTATTCAGGCATCGTCTGTCCCTGGCGTGCGTGGTGCAACTTGGGAGACCCCGTCACGTGGTCTGAAACGTGAACACGTAGCTCAAGGCGTGTTTGGCTTGAGAACATCCGGGCGAGTGATGACGGCCGGGTGTACGAACTGTATGGATTCCGGGCTCAGTGTGCAGCCGAGTCTGATGATTGTTTGAGTTTCTGCAGGTAGTCTGAACCCGAAACGGTAGACGTGTAGCATCCGTGTGCGAGTGACGTTTAGGCCACTGAAATAACGAAGCCAGCTAAGTCCGGTATAGGTTTTTCTTGTGAGGACGTAGTACCGACATAATCTGGTGACACATCGACGTCACACCCCATTAAATGAACAACTTCATTTAAAATTTGATGGTTTTGATCTAAAGTAATAAAACTTGATGTAACTCCTTCCCTTGAACAGGATATTCAAAGTTAACAAGTTTTCAACTTATAGGTTGTTAAGGACAGAGTACTCTGGTTTCAGCTGAAGTAGGGCTGAAGTTGATCAGAGGCTAGAGGTTGATTTCTTTCGAGGTTGGGGTCATATAATACATTTCTGGAAAGATTTGGAAGATCTTTACAACTTTTCTGTTGAGGTCCAGAGGTGTTTCATCCCTTAACCAATCGAAAAAAATGCAGTAGAGTTGAAACTGTCCAGAAAACAGGGCAGAGCAAAAGCTCTCTGTAATCTCTCTGTAAATAGAGCATAACTCTGAAAAGATTGACCCAATTAAGGTGTATGATACAGCTCTGGAAAGGTTTTTAATTGCTCTACAACTTCTTTGTAGAACTCCAGAGCAACATCACACGCCAAATTGGTTTAATGTCCAGTTGAATGCAAACTGTTCAGAAAACAGGACAGATGCAAATCTCCGTGGATGTTTCTGTAAAACACTTATAACATTCTGTAGAAAAATCCTTAACGGTCATATGTCACACAGTTAGAAAGGTTATGAGATAAGCAACATTGTTGTAATTCAGAGTTTGTTCAGATTCCTATTGTATTTGCATATACAACTGTGATAAAACCAGCCACATACAAAGGAGATGCTGGCAAATTTTATCCAGGAATTCCGTCAACTTTGAAAAATCATAACTCCTGATCCAGAAGTGATATAGAAGCATGTGAATACTCGTTGGAAAGATATTGGAGTTAACGTTAACTTTGGTATACAACTTGAGTAATGAAAATGCTTCTAATTGGATCAAAGTCTAGATTTAGTGCATCCAGGTCTGTTCTGTACAACGGAGAAAAATGAGTGATATTGTGCAGGCTAGTACCAGTTATATGGCCCAAAGGCACCTGTTGGTGTCCCGAACACCATTCGGTGATATGTAGGCCCCTGTACAATTAACTCCTTAGAGCTTGATTGCTGGTCAAGTACCACAACTTGCACCACCTCTAGAGGAGCAGCATCAGACGGTGGTTTGTACTCCATCGCTGCAGCTATGTGTATCTAGCTTCCAACCACAAGTTAGAGAATAGCCGGAGAGACATCCGTGCTCTACTTATGGTCGGAGGGGCCATTATGCTAGGTATTGTATGGAGGAAATTCAAAAGTTGCGGATCGTCATACTTTCAATGATCAGATCCGTAACTATATCTGCAGAAAAGAGGGCAGGCAAGGGGTAACATTCACTACCCAGTGAGTAATGATGTTCCAGAAGGAGAAGCCGTGTTAGCAGAGATGTTTATCTGAATCGGCTACCGTTATTAATTCTTTTGGATTTAGGTGCCACACCTAGCTTTGTTAGTCCATCTTTTGTGGCTCAACATCAGCTCCAAACCACTTTTACAAAGAGGTAATACCTCATATCTTCGCCGGGGCAGCATTACAAGAAGTGATGTTGTTTTCCGAGCACCTCCTTGTTTGCGGGTTATACCATAACCCACGACCCTCCTTATTCTTGGGGTCCGAAGATCGACATTATTTTGGGGATGTCGTGGTTGAATTACCACAAAGCAGGTTACAACGTCAGTTTTAAACCGTTAAGCTCAAACTCCCCACGGCACGGTCTTCATACATTAGTTCTGGTTGTCAGTCGGCAACAGATTGCAATATTGAACCACTCGGAAACTGTTAGATAGAGGGCAGTCCGGTGGTACGTAAATTTCAGGAGGTGTTTCCCAATTGTTTATCGGGCATACCGCCCGAACAGGACACAGAGTTCAAGATTGAACTTGCACCAGGAACGCCACTGAGTTCACGAAGGCCGTACAAAATGGCACCCGATGAAGGAGTGACGCGGACCCGTCAACCGAGACAGGCCACTTGCCCTGGAATCGCATTGGGTGGTGCCGTGTTGTGCGGCACCCAACAGCACACATATGAGGAACAATGTATTACATAAAACAATAGCGGAAGCTTACAAGTTTTTCTTTGTAAATACTTTACATCAAGTAACTACAGCGGAAGTCTATATCAACTCACGTCGAATAACTAAAAGCACTCGAGATGAAGTCCAGCCCGCGGACTCCTCTTGCTAGCAACACGAAGACAAGCAGCAGCGGCTGGGTTCTCCATGTGTTACCTGACTCGGGAGTCCCCGAGTCTCACCGGACAACCTTCTTTTCAGCATCGTTGTTAACCTGCAAAACCACTTATATAGCAAGCGTGAGCACATAGGCTCAGCAAGTCTGACCCGTCTCTCCTAAGCAAGAAACTCTACATGCACGACGATTGCAATTGGGTTGGCTAGATTTGCATAAAGGACTCGCCTAAAGTCGATCCTTAACTTTCAGATTTTAAGCCTCATTGTGCAAACCTTGAGCCGAAAAGCATCGCAACTCCACAATCAAACAAGAAACGCTTTGTTGTGATGCTCCTTGCGCAAAGTGAAAGTAAAGTTTAATGAGCCTATCTCTAATTCAATCATGGTTGCAATACAAGTTATAACACAGCCTTATCAAGCTCAAAAGAATAACCAGTTCAGTTCTTACTACGTCAAGACGCAGTGGGCAAGTATGCTCATATGACCGCGAGCGATGGTGATTCGAATCAGTACACGCCCGGACTACACGACACGTACACCCGTACTCCGAGTTGCCGGCAGCAACCTCGACTGACGTTGTACGCGGCCACCTTTCCCAAGATCTTCCACATTCGACGCAGTCCAACTGCCCCGAGTACGTAAGCTCCCTCAAGGTACATACCCGCAGTGGTATGTTCTTGAGCGAGGTACCTCCTGCTACCCTGACGCTGAAAGCCTAAGGCAGTTGGAAAAGTTCCACTATGGATCTCCCAAGGTACATCGGTTTCCTGGGTCCCATATAGCCAGTATGCGCCCGGTACACAACTCAAACTTGTCCAACAGGGCCAAGCACGGACGGGCCTTAACCGACACAGGCAGGGCTATGCACGCACGGCCTGCAACCTGCTGCATCTAAACCTCTCAGCCCGGTCTCCATTTCTTATGTGTGAACTTTCCTCATCTTCTCTAAATTGGACCCGTTCCAAGTACATGAGCCCTAAACTCGCGAGTAGGTTCCAACTACTCGTCTTCTACCGGACCTTTCCTACTAACATTAGCGTAGCCAAATTCCCTCGAGGAGTTGCTATTCTACCCTTTCTCTCTTAGGTGGTTCTGGTCATGCAAGTGGGGTTTTCAATATCATCTAGACGTAATGCAATCAACGATGCAAAGCTATGATCTTTACAAATGAAAATGCTTTATAAAACGGTTCAAATGCAAACCGGGGCTTGCCTGTTTTGCAGGTGACTAAGGTTACAATCAGTTAGTGACGATCACTTGGAGCTTGATCACTTGTTTTCCTCCCTCCTTGAACTTCACTTCAAGTCCTTCTCACCGTCTTCGCGTATATGCTACACGATATGATCATGCATATGTATTTAATTAAAAAGCTTTTGCTAATAAGATCTAATGACAGTTTTTAAAACTGGAACTCTGTTTAAGAATTTAAAATGACACTGGTGCTAGTGGTTTGGGTTGGGTTTAAACACTATGATTAAGTGTTGAGTGCTTTTCCCACTTAAGTGTTGATCTCCTTAAGAGAACACACATGACAGTGGTAATCCAGAGCTCTAATGGAGCTGAGAATTTTCATGTGAGTTCCTTGTCACAAGAAAGTCCTCTGAACCAAATTTTTGCACTTTTCATATAGTGGTTTATTCAGAATAATTCTCTAAGTGTTTAGTCAAAGATGAATTAATTCTGAGGTAACACTCATGTTCATGTCAAACTCAGTGAACCACAATTTCAGTTATAGTACATAGAGTCTACATGAATTTTCCTAGGATTTTTGGAGCTAAGAATTTCCCAGAACTGAATTTACAAGTTTTGGAAATTCTCTGAAAATGTTTCTGTATTCATTTGAATACAGGAACTTACAATCTGCATTACCCTGATCAATTCAACTCCAAATGAGCTGAAACTTTTACAGGAGTCTAATAACACCCTATAGAATATACTAGAAAAATTTCAGGATTTTTGGATAAACCAAACTCACTCTACAATTCTTTTGCTGAAAAGTTTTAAAGAATTTTCCAGAATTAAATAAGGACTTTCGTACAAATTGGGTTGCATATTTGGATAGAGTTTGTCGATCTGAATCTAACCCAATTTGAATCACTAATTTTGGAGGTTCCTAACAAAAGTTATGCTCTTCTAAAGTTTGGGGAAAAATCAGGAATTTGAATAAATCCGGGAAATGTTTAAACCCGACTGTGGGCCACGGGGCACGTGTCAGCTGCTGAGGGAGTGCCACACGGGGTCACAGGGTCATTTCCCGCGCTGTCACAATTGATCCCGCGCCACAGAGTATCCGGCCCACTGTTGCCGTGCGACTGACGCGTGGGGCCGGCGAGGTCTTCTTCTACCTCCCGCTCCCGCGCGATCCCTCCGCCGGGCTCGCCGGAGTAGCTCCGGGATCGGCCGTCCGGCAACCCCTGACCCTGGAACTTGCCGCCAGCCTCTAATTCAATGTGAGGAACACGCTGGTGGGGTTTGTTCGAGCTGGCAAGGCCCCCAAACTAGCCCGCGATGGCGCAACGGTTCGGACGAAGTCTGGCGACGTCGCCCCGACGCCCTAAGCCTTCTAGGCTTCAGTTTCCAAGCTCTAGAGCACCGGCGGATGCTAAGGAACATCGACATGGGAATACAACGGCTCAGAAACAGTTCTAAATTAGGGTTCACCGTGCACCCGAACCTTTCCGCCATAGTCGCCGTCGTAAAGACTGGAAATACGTCGTGCACAGTGTGTTTCATGCGGGGTTTCAAAAGCAAACTGGTGCGTCCTTACGTCTAGCCCTCGTGTGCGAAGTTTCGGGCTATCTAGACCATAATCAACTGGGAATTTCTCAGAAACGTACCAGAAGGTCGGTTTGCACCGATCGGGAGAAATTCTCGGAATTCCCTGCCGACGATCCACGGTTGATCCTGAGCTTCGGGGGTGAGTTGCCTGGACGTCGCGCGCGCCCAGAGATGGCCTAGCTCGGTCGTAACAAGCCGCGGTTGAAGCTGATCACGAGAGCACTTGCTCTCGGTTCTATGGCGGCTGCCGTGGAAACTCCTTTCTCGGTGCGGAGAGCGCGAACCCGCTCAGTGATGGCTCGAGGATGTTGTGGGGTGTTCTGCGGTGCAGTTTTGCTGCTCAGCTGCGGCTGGCACACGCGCCAGGCGGTGGTCGATCGACCGAGAGCTCAGCGGTGGTTCTCGGTTGGTTTCCCGCGTGAGGGAGGAAGGAGCTGTGGTGTCTCGGTGATAAGAGCGAACAGGAGGCCGGGAGAGGGTATGGGCCGGTCGGGCGGCTCTCCAGCGCGACGAAATTCCACCAGGAGGTGGCTGCCGGCTGAGCTCGGTGTCGAGCGGAGCTGCGCCCGTCGGTGTCGGGTGCCGACTGAAGGATGCAAACAGAGACCCAACACTGAGATCTTTTGCAAATTTTCAGTTCACACAATGACATGTGGGACCCACTGATCAGTCCTCCTTATCCCCTCTCCAAATATCTCCCAAGTTTGAATGTTGAGTGAATTCAATTGTGGGAATTCAAATCTGGTATGCATTTGGATAATTGGGCAAGTTTCATCCAAATTCAAATATGCATTTGAATTCTTTGTCATTTAAAGTCCATTTTGCAAAATGGGTTGCAAACTATTTTCATAAACCATGAAACTTTGCACACCCCCTAATTTGGACCCAAGGAATTCAAATATGAAATCTGATTTTTATTTTGGCTGCTGCAAATGAGATTTGTAGCACAACAGTTTTGAATCCCATTGTGTTGTTCTCATTAGAATTTTTGTTTGAACAAATTGTTCTAAATCTGATTTTTGCTTCCTCACACATATGGGAACTTCCCATCCTTGTTTTAGACCCCTCTAGGGTCCCAAGTTCTCAAATAAACATTTGACTTGTGTGAAGAAAACCCTCATGTGGGTTATCACATGTGGGGAAAAGCTTTAACAAGTCCTAAATTTCATACATGTGAAACCAACTTTTGCAAATAAGTGTTTCTTTGAATTCATAATTTTGGGACCTTTACATTCCTCCCCCCTTAAAAGGAATCTCGTCCCGAGATTCAAAAGAAGAACGAGGTGGGAGGTAATTACAAGGTTTATGACAAAAGCTCCAGATAATTCTTGTGGATGTAATCTTCGGTTTCCCACGTCGCCTCTTCTGGGGTATGATTACTCCACAGGACTTTGTAAAATTTCAAAGTCCGGTTCCTGGTGATCCGGGTCTTTTCATCGATAATCTGTACAGGTTGCTCGACATAGGTGAGATCCGGCTTTAACTCGTCAATATCTTCAGTGCGGATGGCAGCGGTAAACTTAAGACATTTCCGCAGCTGGGACACGTGAAATATGTCGTGAATACCGGCAAGGCTTGCCGGTAGTTCCAGCCGGTAGGCTACAGTTCCGCACTTCTCCGTGATAGAAAACGGACCGATGAATCGGGGAGCAAGTTTCCCCTTGACACCGAACCGATGAATCCCCTTCATCGGAGACACACGAAGATACACGTGCTCTCCGACTTCGAAATGCAGTGGTTGACGTCTCTGGTCCGCGTAGCTCTTTTGATGAGATTGGGCAGCTGTGAGGTTCTCTTGTATTATCCAAACTTTCTCTTCGGCTTCATTGACAAGATCAACCCCGAACGTTACTGGTTCACCGGGTTCGCACCAATTCAATGGCGTACGGCACTTCCGGCCGTATAGAGCTTCATATGGTGCCATTTTGATGCTCGTCTGATATCCGTTGTTGTACGAGAACTCCGCCAGCGGTAAGTGATCATCCCAGCTCTTACCGTGGTGGATGGCACATGCTCTCAGCATATCCTCTAGTATTTGATTCACCCTATCAGTTTGCCCATCGGTTTGAGGGTGATATGCAGAGCTTCTAATCAACTTTGTCCCCAAGGAGGCGTGTAGCTGTTCCCAGAAACGGGCTACGAACAGCGATCCTCTATCTGACCTAATTGTGCGGGGAACTCCATGTAAGCACAAGATCCGTGCTATGTACAGCTCCGCATACTGCTTTGCATTGTACCTAGAATGCACAGGGATGAAATGTGCTGATTTGGTTAATCGGTCCACAATTACCCAAATCGAATCATGGTTGTGGGAGGTCATCGGCAACCCGACGATGAAGTCCATACTCAAGTCTTCCCACTTCCATGCCGGTACTTGCAATGGCTGCAACAGGCCTGACTTCTTCATATGGTCGGCCTTGACTCTTCGACACGTATCACATTCCGAAACGTACTTTGCAACTTCTCGTTTCATACGTGTCCACCAAAACTTCTTCCGGAGACCTTGGTACATTTTATTACTGCCCGGATGAATGGAAAACTTGGACAAATGAGCTTCATCCAAAACTTTCTTCCGTAGTCCCATATCCCGGGGTACCACAATTCGGTTGTTAAACCACAAAGTACCCTCATCGTCCTTCCGGAAGCACTTCATTTCTCCGTTATCTAATCTTCGCCGTATGTGAGACATACCCTTGTCTTTTCGTTGAGCCTCAATGATCTCCTCTCGGATAGTAGGAATGAGAGCGAGATTATAGAGAGCTCCATACGGGATGACACGGAGGCTTGGTTCTTCATCATCCATTTCGGCAATAGTCAGGTGATGAATATGCGCCTTACGACTGAGCGCATCGGCGACCAAATTCCCCTTTCCTGGATGATAATGAATCTCTAGTGCATAGTCTTTAATGAGCTCTAGCCATCTTCCTTGCCTCATGTTTAATTCTTTCTGAGTGAAGATGTACTTCAATCTCTTGTGGTCGGTGTAGAGGTGTACAAGATTTCGGACCAAGTAATGCCTCCACATCTTCAAAGCAAGGACCACGGCAGCCAACTCAAGATCATGAGTTGGATAATGCTGCTCGTGAGTTCTGAGTTGACGAGAACCATAAGCGACCACTCGTCTTTCTTGCATCAGCACGCAGCCAAGACCGATGCCAGATGCATCGCAATAAACGTCGAATGGCTTTGTCGTATCCGGCTGAGCAAGAACTGGGGCTGTTGTGAGATGCTTCACTAAGGTCTTGAAATCTTGTTCACACGCAGCACCCCACACAAATCTGGTATTCTTCTTTAGTAATTCTGTCATCGGTTTAGCAATCTTGGAGAAACTCGGAATAAACCTCCGGTAGTAACCCGCTAAACCGAGGAAGCTACGGATTTCATGTACTGACTTTGGTGACTCCCATTTCTGCACTTGGATAATCTTACTCGGATCTACAGCGATGCCCTCCGCTGAAATGATGTGTCCGAGAAAAGGTACTTGATTAATCCAGAACTCACACTTGCTGAATTTTGCATAGAGCTGATGATCTCACAATCTTTGTAGCACAATATGCAGATGTTCAGCATGTTCTTCCTCTGACTTGGAGTACACCAAGATATCGTCGATGAAGACAATGATGAATTTATCCAACTCCGGCATGAACACTGAATTCATCAGGTACATAAAGTGTGCCGGGGCGTTGGTCAAACCAAAAGACATAACGAGATACTCATATGGCCCGTATCTCGTTGAGAATGCCGTTTTCGGAATATCTTCTGCCCGGATTTTAATCTGGTGATATCCGGACCGAAGATCCATCTTTGAAAATACCTTCGCACCCACTAATTGATCGAAGAGCATATCAATGCGAGGTAGTGGATACTTGTTCTTGATGGTAACGGCGTTCAAAGGACGATAATCAATACAAAGCCGTAGTGTTTCATCCTTCTTCTTGACAAACAACGCTGAACAACCCCAAGGTGACGAACTTGGTCATATAGAGCCCTTGCTCATTAGGTCATTCAGCTGTGTCTTCAATTCTGCCAGTTCATTGGGTGCCATCTTGTATGGCCTTCGTGATATCGGTGTCGTTCCAGGTATAAGTTCAATCTTGAACTCAACGTCTCGTTCGGGCGGCATGCCCGGTAAATCATCGGGAAACACATCTTGATACTCACGTACCACCGGAATGTCCTCTATCTTAACAGCTTCCGTGTGGTTCACTGTTGCAATCTGCTGCCGTCTGGCGCCCAGAATTAATATATGAAGACCGTGCTGTGGGGAGTTGAGCTCAATGGTCCTGGAGCTGATGTTAAGAACCGCTCTGTGGTAATTCAACCACGACATTCCCAAAATGATGTCGATCTTCAGACCTTCAAGAATAATGAGGGTCGTAGGGTATATTTTACCACCCAAACAAAGAGGTGCTCGGGAGACAACCTCACTTGTGGTACAGCTGCCCCCGGGCGAAGATATGAGGTATTGCCTCTTTGTATAAACGGTTTGGAGCTGATGTTGAGCCACAAAAGATTGGCTAATGAAGTTGTGTGTGGCACCGGAATCAAAGAGAACTAAAACCGGTAGCTGATTCAGAGAAAACATCCCTGCTAAAGCGGCTTCTCCCTCCGGAACATCATCAATCACCGTATAGTGAATATTGCCCCTTATCTGCCCTCCTATCTGCAGATTAAGATACGGGTCGTATTGTTGTAAATATGATGACCCGCATCCTTGAATTCCCTCCGAACATTGCCTTGCATAGTGGCCCTTACGCCCACAAGTAAGACACGGATGCCTCTCCGGTTCTTGGTTGACTTGCGGTGGACTGCTAGGTATATCTGGCTGCAGTGATGGAGCACAAACCACCGTCTGATGCTGCGGCAGTGGAGGTGGTGCAAGTTGTAGAACTTGACCAGCAATCAATCTCTGAGGAGTTGATCATACAGGTGGCCTCCATCTTTCACCGGGTGGCGTTTGATACACCAAACAGTACTTCTGAGGCACATAACTTGTGCTAGCCTGCTCGATCTTACTCATCTTTCTCTTCTCCGCTTGCCACTCAAGTGTCGACTTCTCTTGAATGAAATCCGCATTGACCATGTCGGTGTAACTGCCGTTATTATGTACGGCCAGCTTCTCCCGTAATATGGCACTCAGGCCATGGAAGAATAGGTCACACCATGCCTCTTCTTTCGCCACATATTCGGGAGCATATTGGGCCAAAAGATTAAATCTCCTGACATACTCGAGGACACTCATGTCCCCTTGCTTCAAGCCCAGAAATTCCTCCCGCTTTGCCTTGACAATACTTAGTGGTATGTAACGAGTACGAAAGGCTTCACAAAACTCCCTTCATGTCACTTGATGGTCCTCCGGAATGGTGGCAAAATGATCCATCCACCAGTTTCTGGCTGCTCCATGGAGTTGTTGAGCGGCAAACTTTATCTTCTGGTAATCATCACACTGGAATACTCCAAATTTTGACTCCATGACACGAAGCCATTGATCTGCTTCCACAGGTTCGGTGGCTTCAGTAAAGATAGGCGGTTGAGTCGCCAAGAAGTCCAGATAAGCGTCCCGAGGTGGAACGACTTGTTGCGTGTTCTGGAGTACGCCTTGCTGTACCGAAGCTTGGAGTAAGCGTGTGTGTTCTTGTGTTGCTTCTTGGAGTAGCCTAGCATTCTCTTGATTAGACTCGACAACTCGAGTCATAAGATCCATCCATCCCGTGGATGGTGGTTCCGACAGTGGAATGGAAGCATCACCGCCTCGACGAGAACTTCCGGCCCTACTCCTAGAGCGAGTACGAACCATACTGCAAAATGTAGTTGAGATGAGTTAAACAAGAACTCAGCAGTATGTGAGACCAATGAAAACATGAATATGACAAAACTTTATAAAAGCAGTAACAAAATTCATGTTTACACAACTCCTTAGTAGGCATAGCTATTCAGCCTATCTGTACAGTTCAGACCTTTATGCACTATCTCCAGATTTTGATATAATTAAGAGCATTTTCATAACTCAAGTTGAATACCAAAGTTAATGTTAACTTCAGTATATTTCCAACGAGTACTCATATGCCCCCAGATCATCTCCGGATTAAAAGTTATGATTTTTCAAGTTTGACAGAATTCCTGGATAAAATTTGCCAGCACCTCCTTTGTACGTGGCTGATTTTATCACAGTTGTATATGTAAATACAATAAGAACCTGAACAAACTTTGAACTACAACAATGTTGCACATTTCATAACCTATCCAATGGTGTATCATAGGCTTCTTAAGGGTTTCCCTATAGAAAGTTATGGCTTAAAAACAGAAAGGTCTAGAGAGGTTTTGTTGCTGTCCTGGTTCTGGACAGTTTACTTTCCTCTGAACTCTCTACCCATTTAGCATGTGATTTAGCTCTGGAGGTCTACAAATAAGTTGTAGATCACTTGAAAATCTATCCATAACTGTATCATACACCTTAATTGGGTTAAGCTACCCAGAGTTATGCTCTGTTAAAGTCCAGCAAGAATTCCTGCCGAAAACAGAGCACTCTGTTTTTGAAATCTTTGAAGTCTAATCTTCCTCGCATTTGAATCTTAGCTCAAAATAAGAGTTCAGTAACTAATATTTGTTTCAAACTTCCATTTTTATTTGGAAGTTAGTTCATGAGTCATTTCTTCAAAGGAAAGGGGTTATTAAGTTTAGTACGGTATCGACGCACCATAAGAAGCATGTCGGTACTACGTAGCCTCACCAATAGAAAATCCTATCCGGATTATACCGGCATAAATGTGTCTTAGGTGGCACTAAAATGGTCACTCGCAAACGTGTACTATTCGTACTACGATTTCGTGGTTAACCCTGCACAAGTCACACTCAATCGTCAGGTCCGGCTGCACACCGAACCCGGTATCCATACAGTTCTTACACCCGTCCGTCATCACTCGCACAGGTGTTCTCAAGCCAAACACGCCTTGAGCTACGTGTTCACGTTACTAACCACGTGACGGGGTTTCCCAAATTGCACCACGCACGCCTGGGACAGACGTTGCTCGAGTACCCCAAACGACATGAAGAGTCGTAGAGGATACTAAAGCGGATCGGGTTACCTGCCACCCGTGGGGCTCCAACCTTCAGCTTGTGCGCACTGGTGGATAGCGCTTACGTGCACCCCCCAAGACATAAATCATCCCGAGATGCACGATTTTCCGACATAACAAATAAGTTAGGTTGCCACCTTCATATTAAGCTAATAGTAATCCTTATGTGGGCCTAGTACCGTATCCTCACCGTAACCTAAATTTTTGTCATAATACCTTCCTATTTCTGTGTGCTATTACCAATGCGGCTCTGATACCAGCTGAGGCGGACCCGTCAACCGAGACAGGCCACTCGCCCGGGAATCGCATTGGGTGGTGCCGTGTTGTGCGGCACCCAACAGCACACATATGAGGAACAATGTAGTACATAAAACAATAGCGGAAGCTTAAAAGTTTTTCTTTGTAAATACTTTACATCAAGTAACTACAGCGGAAGTCTATATCAACTCACGTCGAATAACTAAAAGCACTCGAGATGAAGTCCATCCCGCGGACTCCTCTTGCTAGCAACACGAAGACAAGCAGCAGCGGCTGGGTTCTCCATGTGTTACCTGACTCGGGAGTCCCCGAGTCTCACCGGACAACCTTCTTTTCAGCATCGTTGTTAACCTGCAAAACCACTTATATAGCAAGCGTGAGCACATAGGCTCAGCAAGTCTGACCCGTCTCTCCTAAGCAAGAAACTCTACATGCACGACGGTTGCAATTGGGTTGGCTAGATTTGCATAAAGGGCTCGCCTAAAGTCGATCCTTAACATTCAGATTTTAAGCCTCATTGTGCAAACCTTGAGCCGAAAAGCATCGCAACTCCACAATCAAATAAGAAACGCTTTGTTGCGATGCTCCTTTCGCAAAGTGAAAGTAAAGTTTAAGGAGCCTATCTCTAATTCAATCATGGTTGCAATACAAGTTATAGCACAGCCTTATCAAGTTCAAAAGAATAACCAGTTCAGTTCTTACTATGTCAAGACGCAGTGGGCAAGTATGCTCATATGACCGCGAGCGACGGTGATTCGAATCAGTACACGCCCGGAGTACACGACACGTACACCCGTACTCCGAGTTGCCGGCAGCAACCTCGACTGACGTTGTACGCGGCCACCTTTCCCAAGATCTTCCACATTGGACGCAGTCCAACTGCCCCGAGTACGCAAGCTCCCTCAAGGTACATACCCGCAGTGGTATGTTCTTGAGCGAGGTACCTCCTGCTACCCTGACGCCGAAAGCCTAAGGCAGTTGGAAAAGTTCCACTATGGTTCTCCCAAGGTACATCGGTTTCCTGGGTCCCATATAGCCAGTATGCGCCCGGTACACAACTCAAACTTGTCCAACAGGGCCAAGCACGGACGGACCTTAACCGACACAGGCAGGGCTATGCACGCACGGCCTGCAACCTGCTGCATCTAAACCTCCCTGCCCGGTCTCCATTTCTTATGTGTGAACTTTCCTCATCCTCTCTAAATTGGACCCGTTCCATGTACACCAGCCCTAAACTCGCGTGTAGGTTCCAACTACTCGTCTTCTACCGGACCTTTCCTACTAACATTAGCGTAGCCAAATTCCCTCGAGGAGTTGCTATTCTACCCTTTCTCTCTTAGGTGGTTCTGGTCATGCAAGTGGGGTTTTCAATATCATCTAGACGTAATGCAATCAACGATGCAAAGCTATGATCTTTACAAATGAAAATGCTTTATAAAACGGTTCAAATGCAAACCAGGGCTTGCCTGTTTTGCAGGTGACTAAGGTTACAATCAGTTAGTGACGATCACTTGGAGCTTGATCACTTGTTTTCCTCCCTCCTTGAACTTCACTTCAAGTCCTTCTCACCTTCTTCGCGTATATGCTACATGATATGATCATGCATATGTATTTAATTAAAAAGCTTTTGCTAATAAGATCTAATGACAGTTTTTAAAACTGGAACTCTGTTTAAGAATTTAAAATGACACTGGTGCTAGTGGTTTGGGTTAGGTTTAAACACTATGATTAAGTGTTGAGTGCTTTTCCCACTTAAGTGTTGATCTCCTTAAGAGATCACACATGACAGTGGTGATCCAGAGCTCTAATGGAGCTGAGAATTTTCATGTGAGCTCCTTGTCACAAGAAAGTCCTCTGGACCAAATTTTTGCACTTTTCATGGAGTGGTTTATTCAGAATAATTCTCTAAGTGTTTAGTCAAAGATGAATTAATTCTGAGGTAACACTCATGTTCATGTCAAACTCAGTGAACCACAATTTCAGTTATAGTTCATAGAGTCTACATGAATTTTCCTAGGATTTTTGGAGCTAAGAATTTCCCAGACCTGAATTTACAAGTTTTGGAAATTCTCTGAAAATGTTTCTGTATTCATTTGAATACAGGAACTTACAATCTGAATTACCCTGATCAATTCAACTCCAAATGAGCTGAAACTTTTACAGGAGTCTAATAACACCCTATAGAATATTCTGGCAAAATTTTGAGGATTTTTGGATAAACCAAAATCACTCTAAAATTCTTTTGCTGAAAAGCTTTAAAGAATTTTCCAGAATTAAATAAGGACTTTCATACAAATTGGGTTGCATATTTGGATAGAGTTTGTCGATATGAATCTAACCCAATTTGAATCACTAATTTTGCAGGTTCCTAGCAAAAGTTATGCTCTTCTAAAGTTTGAGAAAAAATCAGGAATTTGAATAAATCCGGGAAATGTTTAAACCTGACTGTGGGCCACGGGGCACGTGTCAGCTGCTGAGGGAGTGCCACACGGGGTCACAGGGTCATTTCCCGTGCTGTCACAATTGATCCCGCGCCACAGAGTATCCGTCCCACTGTTGCCGTGTGACTGACGCGTGGGGTCGCCGAGGTCTTCTTCTACCTCCCGCTCCCGCGCGATCCCGCCGCCGGGCTCGCCGGAGTAGCTCCGGGATCGGCCGTCCGGCAACCCCTGACGCTGGAACTTTCCGCCAGCCTCTAATTCAACGTGAGGAACACGCTGGTGGGGTTTGTTCGAGCTGGCAGGGCCCCCAAACTAGCCCGCGATGGCGCAACGGTTCGGACGAAGTCCGGCGACGTCGCCCCGACGCCCTAAGCCTTCTAGGCTTCAGTTTCCAACTCTAGAGCACTGGCGGACGCTAAGGAACATCGACATGGGAATACAATGGCTCAGAAACGGTTCTAAATTAGGGTTCACCGTGCACCCGAACCTTTCCGCCATAGTCGCCGTCGTAAAGACTGGAAATACGTCGTGCACAGTGTGTTTCATGCGGGGTTTCAAAAGCAAACTGGTGCGTCCTTACGTCTAGCCCTCGTGTGCGAAGTTTCGGGCTATCTAGACCATAATCAACTGGGAATTTCTCGGAAACGTACCGGAAGGTCCGTCTGCACCGATCGGGAGAAATTCTCGGAATTCCCTGCCGACGATCCATGGTTGATCCTGAGCTTCGGGGGTGAGTTGCCTGGACATCGCGCGCGCCCAGAGATGGCCTAGCTCGGTCGTAACAAGCCGCGGTTGAAGCTGCCCACGAGAGCACTTGCTCTCGGTTCTATGGCGGCTGCCGTGGAAACTCGCCGTTCTCGGTGCGGAGAGCGCGAACCCGCTCAGTGATGGCTCGAGGATGTTGTGGGGTGTTCTGCGGTGCAGTTTTGCTGCTCAGCTGCGGCTGGCATACGCGCCAGGCGGTGGTCGATCGACCGAGAGCTCAGCGGTGGTTCTCGGTTGGTTTCTCGCGTGAGGGAGGAAGGAGCTGTGGTGTCTCGGTGATAAGAGCGAACAGGAGGCCGGGAGAGGGTATAGGCCGGTCGGGCGGCTCTCCAGCGCGACGAAATTCCACCAGGAGGTGGCTGCCGGCTGAGCTCGGTGTCGAGCGGAGCTGCGCCCGTCGGTGTCGGGTGCCGACAGAAGGAGGCAAACAGAGACCCAACACTGAGATCTTTTGCAAATTTTCAGTTCACACAATGACATGTGGGACCCACTGATCAGTCCTCCTTATCCCCTATCCAAATATCTCCCAAGTTTGAATGTTGAGTGAATTCAATTGTGGGAATTCAAATCTGGTATGCATTTGGATAATTGGACAAGTTTCATCCAAATTCAAATATGCATTTGAATTCTTTGTCATTTATAGTCCATTTTGCAAAATGGGTTGCAAACTATTTTCATAAACCATGAAACTTTGCACACCCCGTAATTTGGACCCAAGGAATTCAAATATGAAATCTGATTTTTATTTTGGCTGCTGCAAATGAGATTTGTAGCACAACAGTTTTGAATCCCATTGTGTTGTTCTCATTGGAATTTTTGTTTGAACAAATTGTTCTAAATCTGATTTTTGCTTCCTCACACATATGGGAACTTCCCATCCTTGTTTTAGACCCCTCTAGGGTCCCAAGTTCTCAAATAAACATTTGACTTGTGTGAAGAAAACCCTCATGTGGGTTATCACATGTGGGGAAAAGCTTTAACAAGTCCTAAATTTCATATATGTGAAACCAACTTTTGCAAATAAGTGTTTCTTTGTATTCATAATTTTGGGACCTTTACAAGGAGCAGCGTGGAAGACACCGCTGAATAACCCTATGAGCAAAGGTTTTATACGACTGAGTCGTTACCTTAAGGTTATTCAGCATTGTTTGCAAAGGAGAAGCACGAAACACTACAACTTTGTGTAGTGCTCGTCTGCTTAACACTGTGACAATCAAGAACTAGTACCCGTTACCACAGATCGACGCGTTGTTTGATCAGTTGGTCAAGGCAAGGATCTTTTTCCAGATAGACTTAAGATCCGGGTACCATCAGATTGAGATGCGGGCTGAGGATATTCTAAAAGACAGCTATTCGACGAGGTACGGTGTTTATGAGTACCTTGTCATATTCTGTGAGACCTATGTGTGCTGAATACATTGGCAATTAGGATAAAAGTTAGCATTAACATTCAAAGTTTTGAATATTGCCAAAACATTCTTCTGTGGCAAGGTCCGACAAGTTCTTTGTTAGGTCCGCCAAGTGTTGGCAAGGTCCGACGCAAGGTCCAGAGAGCTCCTGCAAGGTCCGGAGAGCTTCTGTGAGGTCCGGGGCTTGTTTTTAGGGAGCTCCCGTGAAGTTCAACTCGTAGAACTGCAGCGTCTTGTTTTTGCTTTTAACTCACAATGCTTCAAACTTGCTTTATGGGAAGGTTTGCTTAGTATTAATTTTCTAAGTTTTTGGTGTGTTTTGGTGGTTATGGCTGTTATCATTTGATATGGTTTGCAACATGCTTATGTGACGTGCTCATGTAAGGTGTTGTGGTTTTCGAACTAACGTGAGTCAAGTCGAGGACTTGTGCTCGGAAGAATTGGTTTTTTATTCATGTGCAGGTGTTGCTTGAGTTCAAGACATGGCTGGTGACGGGATCCTTGGACTAGTCTCAGGGAGGAGATGAGGTTCCAACAACCAAGTTCGGGAGGAGCTGTGGTTGAGTTGATCGGGAGGTCGCGCAGCATGTTTGGATCAAGGGCAGTGCATATGAAGGTTGCGTGTACGTCGTTGGAAGGTGTTTGCACATGTGCAAGGAGTGCATGGACGTGGCAACATTGTTCCAAGGCATGATGAAGAGAAGTGGACGTAAAGAATTGGTCGGAAAGGTCCAACCGGCTGGATTGCGTACTCAGGCTGAGACTGAGTTGGATATGGCTCAAATATGGAAGATTTGAGTTGGTTTTGATAGGATTTCGTGCTAGGCACGAAGTTGAGTTGTTTTAGGAATGTTTAGGACGTTCCTAAGGTGTTTGGAAGTCTCACGATTGCTTCTATCTGCGAATAGGAGAGTCCTGAGCAGTTATGGTAAGTTAGGATACGAGTCCAATTAGGAGTAGGAGTCCTAGATTGGATTGTTTAGCCTGAGGGCTGGCTATAAAAGCAAGGGAGGCCAGAGCTCTCGTGAGCAGTGAACTTTGGGCTGTTTCTCTTGTGTTTCTATTGAATAAAGTTCATAGTTTCGAGGAGCTTTTGTGCCTTGTTCGTCCGACTTGTTTTTCGTCAAGTCTTTCTCGCCGAGTTTCTGGACAGACCGACGTTGCTTCGGTATTTCGTTCATAACTCGAGTTTTACAGATCCAATTGACGTGATTCTTTTTGGGTTGTCTTCACAACTCAATTATATATCATATGTGAAATTTTCACGAGCTTCGGATCTGTAGTTTTTGGGATACATGAGTTTCTTTGCAGCGTTGCAGATCTGTTTTATATCGGGTAGAACAGATTGATCTTCGTTTAATGTTTTGATCGTATCTCAAGTTTTACTTCATGTTTTCAAGTGATTCTTGTTGCATTAGATCCGTGACTTGATTCTCTACCTCTCTACTTGATTTGTCACGGTTGAACACGTTTGAAAACACTTGCACACACGGTTTCTTTAACCGATTGATTTTTGCTGAGGGGTTTTTGTTGTTTCCGTTGCAAAACGTTTTAATCTACTATTCACCCCCCTCTGGAAGCTTTTCACGTGCTCTTTGATCCTACAATTGGTATCAGAGCCAAGGTGCTCTAGTCTTTGTGATTTGCACGTGTTTTGACTAACCATCATGGAGAAGTACTCCGCAAAACCTTGTGTGTTCAATGGCATCGATTTTAAGTTTTGGAAGGCGCGGATGGAGGCCTAAATACAGGCGCAAGGCTTCGCTATATGGGAAAAGGTCTACCGGAACTTCGATGTACCACCCAACGATCAAGTTACGGCTGCGAACATGAGAGATGTTGACAACAACAACAAGGCTCGCAACTTGATCATCCAAGGATTGACTCAAAGCGACTTCGATCGTGTTGCACACCTCCGATCTGCATATGATATTTGGAAAGCTCATTGTGACTACCATGAAGGATCCAATACGATCAAGGAGGTAAAGCAAGATATGTTCAAGAAAGAATACATGCGTTTTGAGATGCAACCCGGTGAGTCAATTGACGACCTTTTTGCTCGCTTTAATAAAATTCTCAGCAACTTGCGTAGTGTCAATGTTAACTTTTCAGATGCTGAAAATGCTAGACAATTGTTAGGAGCATTAGATATGTCAATTTGGAAGATGAAAGTTACATCTATTTGTGAATATACTGTCATGAGTTCTCTTACTTTAGACGTGCTTTATTCTAAATTGAAAACTCATGAAATTGACATCATCTCATGTAAAAACTCCAGCAAGTGTATTGCATTTGTTTCGCAACGTGACATGTCTAGTTCTAGTCAATCATCATCTAGTGGTGCACTCTCTTTGCTGTCCTCTCTAACCCTTGAACAGATTGAAGAGTTTCCAGAGGAGGAGCTTGCACTCATCTCTACTCGGTTCTCAAAAGCATTGCAAAATGTGAGAACTAGAAGGAGAGGAAGCTCCGGACCTCAACGATGTTTTGAATGTGGTAAGAGAGGACATTTTCGTACGGAGTGCCCTAATCTTTCAGGTCTGACTTCACGTGAAGAAAAGCAAACAAGGCCGAAGAAATCGTTTGCAAAGAATAAAGATTTATCAATGCGCAACATAGTGCATAGTATGATCTCTGCACTTCAAGATTTTGGCTCAAGTGATGTGGACACCGGTAGTGATGAAGATGAAGAAGCTATGGCAAATATGTGCTGCATGGCGAGCAAGTCAAGTTCAAGCTCCGAGGAGGCAGAACACAACAGCGACGATGAAGAGGTGTGTCCCATATGCGAAGAAATGTGTGATGCTATTTCTCGTTCCACTGTTATATTAAAGAAAAAGGATAAAAAACTTAGGAACAATGCTGTTAAAATTGAATCACTAGAATCTGAAATTAATCGTTTAAAAACTTTGATTCCTAGTGATGATTCTTGTTCCTCATGTGATATGATTTATGAACAATTATCCTCTTTAAGAAGTGCATACGCATCTACACTTGATAAACTTGAACTTGAAATTGAAAAGAACAAAGAGCTTGCTGCACTTAATGATAAAAATTTGAAAGATGCTTGTTGTTCTACAATTGATTTGCATTATTCTTCATGTGATGATCTGAATAAGAAACTAAATGATGCTATGAATGAGATTTCTATTTTGAACAATGCTTTACGTGTGCATGAAGTTAAATATTGTTCAAATTGCAAACTAAAAGGAAAAACTTCATGTGAAAACTGCTTTGATCTGTCCAATAAACTTGATGACATGCATAGGACACTAGATCGGTTTTCTAATGCAAATAAGAACATAAACTTGCTGCTGAATTCTTCCAAGTCTTGTAATGATAAAACTGGTTTAGGTTTTAATTCTCATGCTCATGCTAAGGCACACCCACCTAAAGTTGTAAAGTCATTAGGAAGCGGTTTGATTCAAACAGCTCCTAGACAAAAAGAGGTGATTTTCAATCTGCAGGAGTACTGTCCCATTCGGGTTCTAATAAACGTGTTGCTTGCTCATCTAGACATGATAATAAGGTTATTTTTCATCGTACCTACTGTGGTAGAGATGGTCATGTCATGGATTTTTGTTATAGACTAGCTAAACACGATAAGAAACAAAGAATACTTGCTAGATCACATAACAACCAAGCAAAATCTGCTAGACCGAATGTTCGGAGCTTGCAACCTGCTGTAATGAGTCCAAAACTTGCTCCCGGACCAACTGTTTTTTGTGCTACATATAACACATCTTCTAAGTCAGTAGTTGGGAACAAAAATTTTCGATGTTTGGCTCATAAACCTGCTGTACCTTCTCAGCTTTCGCGTGTTATTCCTGCTGGGCATCGTGTGACTCAGTACTGGATTCCTAAAAGTCTTTTAACTAACCCCAGTATTGAGTCATCGATGTATTGTGCTGCTGTGTAGGTTTCACGTTTGAGGAAGGAGAACATTTGGATTGTGGATTCAGGTTGCTCACGCCACATGACCGGTAACAAAGAATGGTTCTCCTCTCTCTCTTTTGTGTCACGTGTAGAAAATGTTACTTTCGCCGATAACTCTTCTACTCCCATAATTGCTAAAGGTTCGGTTAGAGTAAACAATCTCTACACTTTGAAAGATATGGCACTTGTTAAAAATTTGAAATACAACTTGCTTTCGGTTTCACAATTGCTAGATGAAAATCTAGAGGTTACCTTTGCTAAAAATTGCTGCAAGGTTGTAGATTTAGAAGGTGAGCTTTTGTTTAACATGTCTAGGTTTGGAAGAGTTTTTAAAGCTGATTTTGATTTGTCAACTTCTAAGCATCGGTGTCTAGTTGCTAATGATACAAAGGATCTATATTTTTGGCATCGTAGACTTGGTCACATAGGCTTTGATCATCTCACTCGTGTTAGTGCTCTCGATCGCATACGTGGGCTGCCGAAGCTTAAAAAGGACAATGATATTGTGTGCTCTTCTTGTAGACATGCTAAGTTTGTTGCAGGTTCACATGCTCCTCTCACAATGACCATGACAGCTGAACCGGGACAACTTTTACATCTTGACACAGTAGGTCCGGCACGTGTTCAATCCTTCGGAGGTAAATGGTATGTGCTTGTGATTGTTGATGATTATTCCAGATATTCTTGGGTTTATTTTATGGCATCTAAGAATGAAGCTTTTAGTCATTTTAGAACTTTATTTCTTAGATTATCTATTGATCACCCAGGATCATTAAAAGCAATTAGAAGTGATAATGGAACTGAATTTAAAAACCAATCCTTTGATCACTTTTGTGCTGAAAATGGAATAGATCATCAATACTCTTCACCCTATGTACCACAACAAAATGGTGTCGTAGAAAGAAAGAACAGGACCTTAGTTGAGATGGCTAGGACTATGCTTGATGAATATCAAACTCCTAGGAAATTTTGGGCTGATGCAATTGCAACCGCTTGTTATGTCTCAAATCGTGTTTTCTTGCGTGCTAAGCTTGGAAAAACCCCATATGAGCTCCGGTTTGGACATAGGCCTAGTGTTACACACTTTAGAGTTTTTGGTTGCAAATGCTTTGTTAAGAAACATGGTAATCTTGATAAATTTGAAGCTAGATCTGTTGATGGCATGTTTCTTGGTTATCCATCTCATACTAGAGGCTACCGTGTGCTTTTACTTGACACTAACAAAATTGTGGAGACTTGCGAGGTTTCTTTTGATGAAGCTAGCCCAAGTACTAGCTCCAATATTGCAGGTCCGGATCCATATCCGCAGGGGGAGAGTATTTTTATTGAAGAAGATGAGCAAGTGGTGCTGCTGCCCGAAAACTCGGAAGTAAATAACGATCAAGCTGCTGATTTTGCACCACAACCAGCACCAACAGTCACTACTGCTGGTTCGGACCTTCCTCAATCAACAAGCTCTCCTAATCAAAGGTCCGAACATGAAGAAGAAGGTGCTTGTGAAGTGTCTACTCCCCTCCGAGTACTAAAAAGTCATCCTCCACAACAAATCATTGGAAGCTTGCATGAACGAGTCACTCGGTCCAGGTTTTGCGATCCAAACTCTCATGCTCATTCTGCTTTTGTTGCTTCTTTTGAACCCAAGGATATATCACACGCACTTACTAATGAATCTTGGATTAATGCCATGCAAGAAGAGTTAGAAAATTTTGAAAGAAATAATGTTTGGAAACTTGTACCTCCACCTCAAGGTCACACATTAATTGGAACTAAATGGGTATTTAAAAATAAGCAAAGTGAGGATGGGGTTGTGGTTAGGAATAAAGCTAGGTTGGTTGCTCAAGGTTTCACTCAAATTGAAGGTCTAGATTTTGATGAAACATTTGCTCCTGTTGCTAGATTAGAAGCTATAAGAATTTTATTAGCATTTGCTGCATCTAAAGGTCTCAAGTTATATCAAATGGATGTTAAAAGTGTTTTTCTTAATTGCTACATAGAGGAGGAGGTTTATGTTAAGCAGCCACCGGGTTTTGAAAATCCAAATTTTCCTAATCATGTTTACAAACTGTCCAAAGCCTTGTACGGTCTAAAACAAGCCCCTAGAGCATGGTATGATAGGTTAAAAACATTCTTACTTGAAAATGGGTTTACCATGGGCAAGGTTGATAAAACTCTTTTTGTACTTAAGCATGGCAATGACTCATTATTCGTTCAAGTGTATGTGGATGATATTATCTTTGGTTGTGCTTCTCATGATCTCGTGTCCAAGTTTTAAGCTATGATGAGTTCAGAATTTTAGATGAGTATGATGGGAGAACTCACATACTTTTTGGGGCTGCAAATCAAGCAAACAAAAGAAGGAACTTTTGTGCATCAAACTAAGTATACAAAGGACCTTCTTAAGCGCTTCAACATGGACAAATGCAAGCCTCTTCGGACACCAATGGGAACAGCAACAACACTTGAACTTGACGAAGATGGTGACCCAGTCGATAAAAAAGAATACAGAAGTATGATTGGATCACTTTTGTATCTTACGGCGTCAAGACCGGACATACAATTCAGCGTATGTCTTTGTGCACGTTTTCAAGCTTCTCCACGTGCTTCACATCGCCAAGCCATCAAAAGGATTCTCAGGTACCTACATGGAACTCAAGAATTTGGCATTTTTCTTCCTTCTTCCTCAACCGTTTCTTTGAAAGCTTTTTTGGATGCTGATTTTGGGAGTTGTAGGATTGATAGGAAAAGTACTTCGGGTGCTTGTCATTTTCTTGGTAATTCACTTGTTGCTTGGTCCTCTAGAAAACAAAGTTCAGTTGCACAATCCACGGCCGAATCTGAATATGTAGCTGCGGCTAGCGCTTGCTCACAAATTCTTTAGATTGTTCAAACACTTAGGGACTATGGGGTTGATTTAGATAGTGTTCCACTGTTTTGTGATAACACTAGTGCAATTTGTATTGCTAAAAACCCCGTGAAACACTCTAGAACTAGGCACATTGACATTAGGTATCACTTTCTTCGTGATAATGTTGAAAAAGGAAATATTGTGCTTCACCATGTCGATACCGAACAACAATTGGCTGATATTTTTACAAAACCTTTGGATTTCACTTGTTTTTGTTTCATTCGTAGTGAAATAGGGGTTATGCATCCTCATGGCTTAAATTGAGGGGGAGTTTTTGAAACTTTGAAAGTCTATGTGTGAATCTGAAACTAAAATAATATGAGCATAGTATTTCATACATATATGACTTTGTGATTCCTTTTACAGGCTGAAAGTTCTTACTACATTACTCATGTTATACATTTTGTAGTTTTTGCCATGACTAGTAATTGAAATAATTACTTACACTAAATCTGGTCATGATCGAACTTTCTTGCTGTTTTGAATTTGTTGCGTGCTCACAAGTGCTTTTAATCATAAAAAATTAATCAAGTGATCAGCTCACATGTTGAGTTTTCAAATAAAAAATTGAGAAAAGATCAAGAGAATATGCATGCATCGCACTTCTTCTTTTGAGATTGCTTATCATTGCACTAAGATATGAACTTGGAATATGACTAAAATCATGTCCTTAAGCTTCTGATTGTCAAATGACATAGGCTTGGCTTGGTTGGTTAGAATAAGGCTGATGCGGCATATAATCTCTTGCAAATATCATATGATCAACTTTGTGCCTTAAATGATTATGAATAATAAAAATGCAGCAACAAGTGTCATGTTTTCAGGTTTTGAAATAGTTGAGTAAGGGAGATCATGACTTGCTTAAACTGAAAAATACATTTGATCTCTAGCATGGCTTACACTACTTTATGTATCTCATTGATGTGATAGTGTAAGTAACCTGATAGTATGACTTGGATGATCTTTGTTTTGTATGTATATGTTATAATATGCTCATAACATTTAAAATTTTCTCTTTTGAACCTTGCTGAATACATTGTCAAAGGGGGAGAAATATGTATAAGGAGAGATTTTTTTACACTTTGCATATGTTATACACTTTCATCCTTCTCTGATTTTAAAAAATGGGGAGAAATTAATAAAGGGGGAGAAATGAGTTTTCAAAGCTTTTCAAAACTTTTCATAAGCCAATGTTCGGATTTTAATTGGTGTTGCCAATGCATTCATCAAGGGGGAGATTGTGAGACCTATGTGTGCTGAATACATTGGCAATTAGGATAAAAGTTAGCATTAACATTCAAAGTTTTGAATATTGCCAAAACATTCTTCTGTGGCAAGGTCCGACAAGTTCTTTGTTAGGTCCGCCAAGTGTTGGCAAGGTCCGACGCAAGGTCCAGAGAGCTCCTGCAAGGTCCGGAGAGCTTCTGTGAGGTCCGGAGCTTGTTTTTAGGGAGCTCCCGTGAAGTTCAACTCGTAGAACTGCAGCGTCTTGTTTTGGCTTTTAACTCGCAATGTTTCAAACTTGCTTTATGGGAAGGTTTGCTTAGTATTAATTTGCTAAGTTTTTGGTGTGTTTTGGTGGTTATGGCTGTTATCATTTGATATGGTTTGCAACATACTTATGTGACGTGCTCATGTAAGGTGTTGTGGTTTTCGAACTAACGTGAGTCAAGTCGAGGACTTGTGCTCGGAAGAATTGGTTGTTTATTCATGTGCAGGTGTTGCTTGAGTTCAATACATGGCTGGTGACGGGATCCTTGGACTAGTCTCAGGGAGGAGATGAGGTTCCAACAACCAAGTTCGGGAGGAGTTGTGGTTGAGTTGATCGGGAGGTCACGCAGCATGTTTGGATCAAGGGCAGTGCATATGAAGGTTGCGTGTACGTCGTTCGAAGGTGTTTGCACGTGTGCAAGGAGTGCATAGACGTGGCAACATTGTTCCAAGGCGTGATGAAGAGAAGTGGACATAAAGAATTGGTCAGAAAGGTCCAACCGGCTGGATTGCGTACTCAGGTTGAGGCTGAGTCGGATATGGCTCAAATATGGAAGATTTGAGATGGTTATGATAGGATTTCGTGCTAGGCACGAAGTTGAGTTGTTTTAGGAATGTTTAGGACGTTCCTAAGGTGTTTGGAAGTCTCACGATTGCTTCTATCTGCGAATAGGAGAGTCCTGAGCAGTTACGGTAAGTTAGGATACGAGTCCAATTAGGAGTAGGAGTCCTAGATTGGATTGTTTAGCCTGAGGGCTGGCTATAAAAGCAAGGGAGGACAGAGCTCTTGTGCGTAGAGAACTTTGGGCTGTTCCTATTGTGTTTCTATTGAATAAAGTTCATAGTTTCAAGGAGCTTTTGTGCCTTGTTCGTCCGACTTGTTTTTCGTCAAGTCTTTCTCGCCGTGTTTCTGGACAGACCGACGTTGCTTTGGTGTTTCGTTTATAACTCGAGTTTTACAGATCCGATTGACGTGATTCTTTTTGGGTTGTTTTCACAACTCAATTATATATCATCTGTGAAATTTTCACGAGCTTCGGATCTGTAGTTTTTGAGATACACGAGTTTCTTTGCAGCATTGCAGATCTGTTTTATAACGGGTAGAACAGATTGATCTTCGTTTAATGTTTTGATCGTATCTCAAGTTTTACTTCGTGTTTTCAAGTGATCCTTGTTGCATTAGATCCGTGACTTGATTCTCTACCTCTCTACTTGATTTTTCATGGTTGAACACATTTGAAAACACTTGCACACACGGTTTCTTTATCCAATTGATTTTTGCTGAGGGGTTTTAGTTGTTTCCGCTGCAAAAAGTTTTAATCTACCATTCACCCCTCGTCTGGTAGCTTTTCACGTGCTCTTCAATCCTACATATTCCTTGGTTCCATCAACGCTCCAGCTCACTTCATGTATCTAATGAACTCGGTATTAATGCCGGAGCTGGAAAAGTTTGGCGTGGCCTTCATCGACGACCTGCTGGTTTATTCCAAGTCGGAGGAAGAACACGAGAAGCACCTGTGTATAGACTTGCAAAGGCTGCGGGATCACAAGCTATACGCGAAATTCAGCAAGTGCGAATTCTAGATATCAAAAGTACTTTTTCTTGGGCATATCATCTCAGTGAAGGGCATCGCTGTAGGCCCGAGTAGGGTCGCACAAGTGCTGCATTGAAAGTCCCCGAGAACTGTTCACGAGGTACGGAGTGTCCTCGGACTCGTGGGACATTATCGGAAGTTCATCCTGAACTTCTCGAAGATTGCCAAGCCTAGGACGGAGCTGCTGAAGAAGACTACCAAATATGTTTGGAGTCCAGCATGTGAAGCGGCATTCAAGGCTTTAGTCGAGCACCTGACATCAGCACCGATTTTGGCGCAGCCAGACACAACAAAACCGTTCGATGTGTACTGCGATGCAGCCGGCATTGGGCTCGGATGTGTGCTGATGCAAGACCGAAGAGTGGTCGCGTATGGATCACGGCAGCTTAGAAACCATGAGCAAAATTATCTAACTCACGAATTGGAGCTCGCTGCCGTGGTACTTGCACTAAAAATGTGGAGGCACTACCTACTCGGTAACCTCGTACATTTATATACCGACCATAAAAGCCTCAAGTACATATTCACTCAGAAGGAGCTGAACATGAGGCAACGAAGATGGTTAGAATTGATAAAGGATTACGAAATAGAGATCCATTATCATCCGGGCAAGGCAAACATAGTGGCAGATGCGCTGAGCCGCAAGTCACACGTCAATAATCTGACCATCACACCGTTGGAAGAGAGCGAACCACCACTACATGTGATTCCACACGGAGCTCTCTACAACTTAGCTTGTATCCCCACCATCCGTGAAGAAAGGGTGGCAGCCCAGAAACAGGACAGGGGCATGTCACATTTGCGGAGACATATAGATAGTGGGAAGTTGAAATGTTTCCGGAAAGGCGGAGACGACATCCTGTGGTTTAAGGACAGAATGGTCGTACTCCGTAACCCGGAATTTAGAAAGTAAATTTTTGGACGGGGTTCACTTGTAAAAGTTTCTATTCAACCTGATTCATCGGTCCATTCCAGGTTTTGGAAAGATGTGGCTCCGTTGCATACCGGTTGGAATTACCAATAATATTCCCCGGTGTGTATGACATCTTCCATGATTCTCAGCTGAGGAAGTGTCTCAAGTGTTTAATCACTACTCAGCTAGGGAACATCGAGGAACTGAAACCAGATCTCACGCATCAGGAGGGACTAGTTCAGATCATCGACATAAAGGACCGAACCACACGCAATTATACGTTGTGGTTCTAGAAAGATTTATGGAGTGGTTACTCCAAGGTTGGAGCGACATGGGAGAGCGGAGGATTTCTTCGCGTCAATTATCCCGACTTTCGACGTCGCACATCCTATGATTTTTCCACCGTCCTCCCTCTCATTTTTATCTTATAATCTCGGGATGAGATTCTTTTAAGGGGGGAGGAATGTAAAGGTCCCAAAAATATGAACACAAAGAAACTTAGGTTTGCACAAAGTTAGTTCATATGTAGGAAAAATGGGACTTGTTTAAACTTTTTCACGTGTGATAATACACATGAAAGCTCCCTCTACAGAAGTTCAATGGTTATTTGAAAACATGGAACAAAAAGGAATTTGAAACTAAGTAGGGAAGGACCCCTATGTGGGAGAGAGCTAAATTCAGATTTTGGAGCAAGTTGGTTCCACTCAAAAAAATTCAAATGAGATTAACACAATGGTTTTTAAAACTGTTGTATTAAGAATCTCATTTACAGCAGCCAAATCAAGGATCAGGTTTCATATTTGAATTCTTTAGGTCCAAATTAAGGGGTAGGCAAAGTCTCATGAATTTTTGAAAATATTTGCTACCCATTTTTCCAAATAGACCTAAATGTGTAATGAATTCAAATACCTATTTGAATTTGGATGAATTGTGCCCAATTATTCAAATGCAGTTTAATTTTCAACTCCACATAGTTGAATTTCATCATTTGCAAATTGTTGGGATATTTTGGAGAGATAAGGGGGAGATGGGACCCACATGTCATATGTACCAAAATATCTATATACAAGAGTTGGGTCTCTGTTTTGCTGTCTTCAGGGGAGCGACAGCAGCTGCTCGGGACAGCACACCCGCAGCTGGTCGGCCGCCCCCGCCACCGACTCCAGCACCGATACAGCCCCCCCTCAGCGCCCTCATCCATCCACAACGTGCTCGCCCTCTGCTCACGGACAGAGCACAGAGGCTCTTCCTCTCCCTCACGCAGAGCCGAGTGTGGCGGACCGGAATCCGCTCATCCAGGATCGCAGAGGGTGGTGCCGCGCGATGCGACACCCGACAGCACACGTCATAAGAACACATTATATTACAAGGGATTACAAACTGAATGTACAAAGTAGTACACTTCTCAGTTACAAACTAGGATCTTTCGTTACACAGTGGAAGTTTCTTTTGTACAACCCACGCCCGCCTATCTAGCAAAAGTCGGTTGCCCAGCCCTAGGGCAACCCACACTAGCTGCACGTCTCAGCTCAGCGCGGCGTGTACGGCTCCCACTCAGCCGTGGTCCCCGACGGAGGGTAACCCTCGCCGGTGGACTCGTACTCCGAGTCCGTGGGTGGCTCCTCACCTGAAAAACACTTAAGCAGCAACCGTGAGCACGAAGGCTCAGCAAGGCTTAACCGACTCACCTAAGCATGCAACTCTACATGAGGGGTACCATGACATAGGATAGCAATGTTGCAGCAAATGGACACGCCTACAAGTTCATCCTTAGTTCATCTTTTAGCAACAGGTTAACAGTTCATGAAGCTGAAATTTAATAAGCAATATTTGGTGGCACACATGTAGCAACACACTTATATCATAACAGCAATATTGAATCATAACATTTCATGCATTATTCTACGTTACGATGCAGTGAACAAGCAGTACTCGTCACCGCGAGGGACGGCGAATCGACTCGATATACACCTGCAGGGAAACCCAAAGAGCACGTCACGTACGCCCATCCGTGGAGCTGCACAGCACGCTCACACGATGTCGTACGGGACAACCTTTCACCCAACAGCCCAAACGTTGAACCGGTCGCACCGAAACGAGCAGGAGGTTCCCCACACGGAGCATCTCTCTATGCCCGTTGGCAGATTTCCACCTTGCTGCCCTCAGCCTACACCTATAAATCGGTGCGTTATGCCTCGACGCCCGGAGGTTTAGGCTACATCAGTTTATCGGGGCCCATATATCCGATATGACTTCGGTACGTTCAATACTTGTTCAGCAGGGCCGCACACGGATCGGTCCTCAATCGACATGGGCAGGGCCGCGCACACAAGACTCTCTCTTGCTGCGCCCTAGCCCCTGCCTAGTCTCATTTTTCATTACTAAAGTGATCTCACATCACTCAACCGAACCCGTGTGTCCCCAGCCTATCTCGCGAGTAGATTCCAACTACTCGACTTGTACCGAAGTCCTATGAATTATTAAGCGTAGCCTGTTTACTCGAGGTCCTTGACACTACCCTCACTCTTTTAGGAACCTTTGGTTATGCAAGTGGGGTTTCATTCATCCTATACCTAATGCACATACATACTTCATATGACCCATGTAAACAAAGTAAGACTTATAAAAAGGTTAATGCAAACCGGGGCTTGCCTTGTTGCTGCTGGTCAGGGGTTAGTTCCTCTTCCGGAAGGAGGAAATCCAGCACTTCCGGGGTCTCTTCTTCAATGGCTACACGTTGAATACAATACTACATGTAAATTTAAATGCAATGTGTGAACTTAATACATAATTGCTAACAACTCTAGCTAGCCCTCCCCTTTGGTTCTGAAATTTTTATGGTGGATTGGTAGGGGTCTAACCCGAGTTGTGCCCAAGTTTTATTTGAAACAAAGTTCAATTGAACCTTGTACAAATAAAAGCCTCTTTGGTCAATAATTGAGCCCCTAAGTAATTCTAGGGATTTTCATGGCTCCCACCATTACTTTCTGGAAACTAGAATTTAGGACGGTTCTAATGGAATTGGTTTCATGTCAGTTGAAGAATCCTACAGAAAGTTATGTCCTTATTAAGATTTGAGAAAATCTGAAAAATGTTTCTGTACATTTTTCTATTTCCTCAGGGCAGTTCTCTTAATCACCCGATTAGGGTAATTGGATGAACTTGGATGAGTCTGAAAATTTTACTGGTATTCAGGGATTTTCCAATGAACCTTTCAGCCAAATTTCAGAATTTTTCATAAAGTAGTTCTCCAGATAAAATTCCCAACAGCTTAAACTCTAGGGATTTAATTCTGGAAAACTATTCACTTTTATGAGCTGAATTTGGTATTGCTGGAAAGTGCTCAGGGAGCTAAATCCAGCAAAATTTGATTCACTCGATTTGGAGCTTTCTAGCCAAAGTTCTGAGGATTTGAAGTTTGGAAGAATTCTGAAAATCGGGGGAAAAGTTTAAACTCTCGGGGCCCGCGGGGACACGTGTCGAGCGCGGAGGTGTCCGGTATAACGGAGATACCACACGTGTCGAGCGCGGAGGTGTCCGGCACACCGGAGCTCACAGGGTATTCGCGCGCCAGCACAGCCGATCCCTGGCCTCACCCGATCCCGATTTAAATTCTTCAGCCGCTGGCACGTGGGCCAGCCGGCTTCGTCTTCCTCCCGCCGTTCTCTCGTGCCCGCCGCCGACCTCGCCGGAGCAGACTCGGGGCTTTCCGGCCCGCCGCTGCCGGACCTCCCATGGTCTGAAAATCGCCGCCAGGGGGGTTGTTGACGTCGAGGAACACGTCGTTGTTGACAGGTCGGTCTGGGGGTGACCGGAAGTAGTTCGGCGACGTGCCGCGGCCTCGGTTGAGGTTCGACACCGTCGACCATGGTTTCTAAACCCGCCAACACCTCGAACAAACGGCCCTACAGCATCAGTGTACCTCTAGGAAGCTCGACAAGGTGTCAGAACGGTTCAGGGATGGCGGCAAGTCGGTCGGCACCGTGTGACCGACCGTGCCCGCCATGACCGCCCTCGATCGAGCTCGAAATTCGTCACTCCTAGACAGTTTCACGCTACGGATGCAGAAAAGAACTTGATCGCCGGCTAGTCCAGCGTCTATGTGCAAGATTTGATGACCTCCGAAAGGCCATAGAGCAAGAATTTAAGGAAACCGTACCGTAAGCTCGGTTTACGGTTGCCGGAGCAAAAACTGGAAATTCTCTGCAGATTCTTCACGGTTGGCTTCGAAACATGGAGGAGAGCAGCACGGTGGTCGCGCGCTCCTGTTGCCTTTCTCGCTGGACCGTGAAGACGCCTGTGGAACGCTGCCCACGGGCGCCTGACTCTCGGCTGAGGTTGAGTCGCCGCTGTGGCGATCGCTCTCGGGCAAAGGAGGTCGGAGCTCGAGGTTTCTGGTGTTGGAGAGGTGGAGTGCGAGCTCAGGCGGCTGTCTAGCAGCTCAGGGACGAAGGAGGAGATGGTTTTGCTGGTTTTCCCGATTGAGTAGAGAGCTGCGGCGAGAAACAATGCCGCTGCTCGGGTTTGCCCGCGATAAGATAAAGCCGGCCGACTCCTGCTTGGCTGAGGCGGTGCCGGTCGCGTGGGGGCGCGAGCCAGCCGCCCTGGGCGCCAGAGCGCGGAGAGGGAAGCAGCTGGTGGCGCCGGTAGCTGCTCGGTGGCACAGCCGACAGCTGCTCGGTGGAATTTCCCACCGAGACTCTGACTTTGGTTGCAAGTTACTCCTTCTCCCCTCTATGACACGTGGGTCCCACCCAGGGTTTTAACCTCTGGAATTTACTCCTAATCACTGTTGTAAACAGTGAGCCCCATAATACCCCTGGTGATTCAAATTATTCACCCTGAGCCATTTGAATTGAATAGAATTCAAATTGGGTTCGGCTTGGGTGAATTTCAGCACAAGTTTAGTTTTGAATTCAAATAAAGTTGGAATTTGTCCTACTTAGCTCACGTCAAGATCAACTCCAAATGGAGTGAAAATTGGTGTGTGAGCTCACAAAAATGTGCTGAATAAGAATATGAAGCTAACTTTTGAATTTGGGTGATAAGAGTTGCTGCAATTTGAATTTACATTCAAATTGGCCTCTTTTTCAAATAACCCAAAAAGTGCCTCAAAAAGTGTTGGATTTCTGTGAAACTTGGACTGAACCTTCCCAAGACTTTTTAAGTTCTAGGGGTGAGCTCAACCTCTCATGTTCCTATGTCCAAATCCCACTTTGTGAAAAGGAAGACTTTCCCCTCTAATCACTCTTTTGATGAAGGTTACTTGCTCTTCACAATGTTTCCTAAGATATCCACAACGAAAACTGTGGTGTTGTGAGGTGAAGAAAAGTTTTTGCAAGTCCCTTTTCTTGGGCTTTTACACCGAGCGAATACGCCGCCACCGTCGTTTGCTCGACAGCCGGCTCAAACAGGCGCGAACAGCAGCTGGTCAATATCCAGATAGCACCGGTGCAGCTCCCCCTCCCTCCTCAACGCGTCCCTGACCGGTGATCGGCTCTCCAACCCTGGGAGCAACGCGGCCGCGCGAAGGCCGAACATGACCCGATGAGGAGGCTTCCGCGGGCAGCCCAACCGGGCGCTTGTCACGGCCAAGTACCGGCGCCCCTGGACACGCCAGGGCACCGTGCTGCTCTCCTCCCAAGATCAGCCCATGCCATGCACCGCCGGGGGAGAATTTTGAAAAGTTGCTCCGGCATACTCCCTCTGACCTTCCGGCACGGTAATCCTGAATTCCTCCTCGATTCTCAATATTTGTTCGTCACAGTTTGCACGAAGGGTCCAAAGTAGTAGGCGATCCTTTGCTCTTCACGCTTCTAGCCTCAAACTGCACCTAGGGTGAGTATTTTGGGGTTTTCTACCGGCAACCGAACCGGGGGACCGCGGTCGCATGGTGAAAGCTTAATTGCCATAGTTCCCGAACGTTTTTGAGGCTAGGTCGAGTTTCCCCATCATTCACTGGTGTTGTAGCACCGTTTTACCAAGCTTTTAGCGCACTAGGATGGCCGGACAACGTCGCCGATGAGGTGCCGGGCTGCCGCAGCGTCGCTAGCTACCGTAGAGGCTTTGCCGGCTCGGGGAAACCTCACCATCGTGCTCAGCAGGTCAGGTTAGGCCCTGGCGGCGAGCAAGGGCTCGGGCAGAGGCCGGGAGATCGGTTTCCGGCGATCTCCGGCGAGGGCGGCGGCGCGGGCACCCCGAGCACGGGAACTGACCCGAGGTGGAAGAAGGGGTCGGCGGGCCCAGTCGTCAGTGAGAGAAAGTTTAAAACCCTGATATTCTGTGGCTGTGGGATCCGGTGTGACTGCACAGAGGAATATGTGTGGCCCCGTGTGCCTTTGTTTCTGTGAAGTGACACGTAGCCGGACCCACTGTCAGCGTTTTAAACATTTTAGGGTTTTCAGTTTCCAGTTCAATCTTTGAAGAGCCATAACTCTGTGTAGGAATGTCCAAAAATTGTGAAACAAATTTTGTTGAATTCCTCTGAAAGAGTACTATCCATGGGTGCAGTCCAATATTTATGAAAATCCCTGGATTTGGCTCATTAATTCATATAAGGAAAATCTTGTAGGATTTATTCCAGGAGTTCTATGTATTGGAAAACGTCCAAATTTTGGCAGGAGGTTCTCCCAAAAATACTTGAACTCCAGTAAAAACTCAGAGGCATTGGACCTCATTTGCTTGGTCAAATGTGGTGTTAATTCCTTATGTCTCTGAAAATTTGAAAATAGAACAGATCTCATTTTCAGACTTTTCCCAATTCATGTGAAGCTTATATCTTTGTGTAGAAACCTCCAAATTTAGTGATTCAAATTGGGTTAGATTCAGATTGACAAACTCTATCCAAATATGCAACCCAATTTGTATGAAACTCCTTATTTAATTCTGGGAAATTCTTTAAAGATTTTCAGCAAAAGAATTTTTGAGGGAGTTTGGTTTATCCAAAAATCCTCAAATTTTGCCAGAATAATCATTAGGATGTTATTGAACTCCTGTAAAACTTTCAGCTCATTTGGAGTTGAATTATATTGGAGAATTCAGATTGCAATGTACTGTATTCAAATGAATACAGAGACTTTTTAGAAATTGTCCCAGAGTTAGAAAAGTCATTTCTGGGCAATTCTTAGCTCTAAAAATCCTAGAAATATTTATGCAGACTCTATGAACTATAAGTGAAATTGTAGTTCATTAAGTTTGGCATGAACATGGGAGTTAATTCAGAATTAATTTCTTTGTGCTTAAGTGCTTAGGGAATTATTCTGAATAAAATCCTCAATGAAAAGTGTTCATTTTTGGTCCAGAGCACTTTCATGTGACCAGGAACTCACGTGCAAATTTTCATCTCAAATTGAGTCTTGAGTCTCCCTGTCCTTGTCTTCCTTTCTATTGGATGTGAAGAACAACATGGGGGTTGGTGTGGAGATTGTGGGAGACACAATGTCCTTTCACTTTAGCTGCAATTTAGCAAGCTAAGACCCTGTGTAATATATGACTTCCTGTAAAAATTTCGAAGTCATTAGAGATTAGGATCTTTAGTTATGTCCAATTCATTAGAGCTCATCCTATATGTCCCTAGACACTTGGTTAGAGATGTAATGAAACATCTAAGGTAGATTTAGTTTCTTTAAGTTCTTTGCACAACAGAGGCAACCACTTCATTCTAGGATCTCTACACAACCTCTGTTCTTAAGAAGTTTTAATCTCTAAGCCTTTAAATTACGTTATAAAATACTATGCATATACATGTCGATAGGGTTCACGATGAAGGACTTCGAAGGAGCCATTCCTTGACGTGTGGATCAGTGGAGCAAGTTCAGAGAGGTCAAGGGCTTGAAGATCACTAACTTCTATTATATACTAATACCCTACAAAGCAGGCAAGCTCCGGTTTGCATTAACCTTTTTACAAATGTTTATTGCTTTGAGCACATCTTTGAGTACTATTATTCTTTGCATTAGAGTCTTGTTTGGAAACCCAAATGCATAGCCAAGAAACCATGGGTTGGGTTTAGGATTGCAAACCCCATTAGCTACTGCAATGCTAAGATAGCGTAGGATTCGGTACAACTCGAATAGTTGGAACTACTCGCGAGCATAGGCTAGAGGCACTCGACTCGGGTAGTGATAGCACATGAAACATATGGCAAGAAAATGAGACCAAGCGGAGGGTAAGGGCAGCAGGACTTTGGGGCCTGTGTGCTGTAGCTCCGCTTGTGTCGATTGAGGACCGAGCCGTGTGCGGGCCTGTTGAACAAGCTAGAACAGTACCGAAGACCTACCGGCTATATGGGAACTGGGAAACTGATGTAACTCAGGTAGCTGGGTGTTGAGGCATAGCTGGTCGTTCAGAGGGTAGGTTGAGAGCTCGAGGTGTAAATCGGCTGGCGGCACTGAGATGCGCATGCAGAGACCTCTTGCTCGGGACGATTGGACTGGTTCAACATTTGGCTAACGGGTGAAAGGTAGTCACGTACGGCGTCCGTGATGGTTGTTGTAGGCAACATCGAGTACGGGCGTACATGACGGGTTGTTCGGGTAACCCTGCAGGTGTAAATCGATTATAATTACCGTCCCTCGCGGTCAGTGAGTACCACTTGTTCACTGTACCGTGACGTAGAAAGAACAGGCTAGTTACATGTTAAAATGTTGCTAATTGAAAGATGGACTTGATTGCTAATGACTTGCTGTAGCTTAGAGCTAACTAAAGTTCATTTCAACTTTTGGCAAAGTACATGAGAGAAATGCATTTCTTGTTTGATTGCGGCTCTCTCATGTGCCTTAGCGTAAGGTTCTCCACAACCTGCTGCTAAAACTTGAAAGTAAGGTTCTACTAATTAGGCGAGTCCTCGCAAATGATTTGTTTTCCCTCATGTAACCCGTTACCCTCATGTAGAAGTTCCATGTTTAGGTGAGACGGGTCAGACTTGCTGAGCCTTCGTGCTCACTGCTTGTGTTTGAAGCTTTTGCAGGGTTCTATGAGGAAGGGACTCCCGAAGAGGAGACGGAACCCCAGGAGCGGAACCCCGTCGAGTGGGAGTTGTGCACGCCGCAGAGTTAGTGTGAGTGTGTGCTAGCAAGGACACGTTCAAGGGCTGAACAAGGACTTGATGCGTAGTCTACGCCCGTGAGTGTAGACTGAACTTATTTTGATGTAAACATGTTCATAAACTTGTTTATGTAATAAAATTTTGCTTCCGCTTTGTACCTTTGACGTGTGTTATCCGGTGCTGTGCAACGCAGCACCCCTCAGCGTGATCCTGGCTCAACAATACCATGGGGTCGTGTCAAGATCTGTTCTGGTTCAAAAGTTATGAGATGTTAAAGTTGACAGAATTTCTGGAGAAAATTGGACAGTAGCTCCCTGCTTGAGGTACTTATTTGATCCAAGAATTCCAGTTAATTCTACTACGAATTTGACAAGACTTTATGTTACTAAGTTGTAACCCATCTCATGAACTTTTCAGAACTACCACTTTTTTTATTTTTGGATTTTTATGCAGGAAGTTATGCTCAATTTACAGAGAGTTACAGAGAGTATTTGCTCTGCCCTGTTTCCCGGACAGTTTCAACTCTACTGCATTTTTAGACTGGTTAAGGGATGAAACACCTCTGGACATCAACAGAAAAGTTGTAAAGCTCTTCCAAAGCTTTCCAGAAATGTATCATATGACCGAAACCTCGAAAAAAACTCTACCTCTAACCTCGTATTAACTTCAGCCTTATTTCAGCTGAAAACAGGGGACTCTGTCCTTAATACCCTATAAGTTGAAAACTTGTTAACTTTGAACATCCTGACTAGGGGAAAAGTTTATATCAATGTTTTAATACTCTGGATCAAAACCTTCAAGTTGTACAATAATGTTGATCATTTAGTGGAGTGTGACATCGAAGCATCATCAGTTCATGACGTTACTACGTTGCTCACAAAGAAAAACCTATACCGAACTTAGCCGGCTTCGTTAGTTCAGTGGCACTAAACGTCTCTCGCACATGGATGCTACTCGTCTACAGATTCGTGGTTAGACTACCTGCAAATAAACCAATCAATCATCAGGCTTGTCTGCACACCGAGGCCGGTTCCAATATAGTTAATACAACCGTCCGTCATCACTCGCACGGTTGTTCTCAAGCCAAACATGCCTTGAGCTACGTGTTCACGTTACTAACCACGTGACGTGTTCTCCCAAACTTGCCCGTAGCATGCCAGGGAAGGGAGTTGGTCGAATACCCCCAAACTACATGAAGAGTCGTAAAGGATATTAAAGTGGGCCGGGTTACCTGCCACCCGTGAGGCTCCACCCTTCAGCTTGTGCGCACTGGTGGACAGCGCTTACATGCACCCCCAACACATATGATGTCCCGAGATGCATGATTTTCCGACATAAGCATATAGGTTAGATTTGCCACTTTTTTATACACTAATAACATCCTTATATGGGCTACTAACTCGTTCCTCACTGAGTTTTTGAAAAAGATGACCTTTTTAGTGCGTTAAACCTCATGCGAGCTCTGATACCACGCTGACACGGCCTCATGGCCTCGTCGAGCCAGGATCACGCTGAGGGGTGCTGCGTTGCACAGCACCGGATAACACACATAAAAGGTACAAAGCGGAAGCAAAGTTTTATTACATAAATGTGTTTTTGAACATTTTTACAATAAAATATGTTCAGTCTACACTCACGGGCGTAGACTACGCACCGAGTTCACGTTCAGCCTGTGAACATGTCCCCGCTAGCACACACGCACACTAACACGGCGGCGTGCATGACTCCCACTCAACGGGGTTTCCCTCTCGGGGTTCCGTCTCCTCCTCGGCAGTCTCTTCCTCATAACAACCTGCAAAAGCTTCAAACACAAGCAGTGAGCACGATGGCTCAGCAAGTCTGACCCGTCTTTCCGTTACATGAAACTTCTACATGCTGGATTATGTGAAATTGGGAATGTAAGTTGCAAAGGACTCGCCTAATTATTTGAACCTTACTTTCATGTTTTAGCAGCAAATTGTGGAGAACCTCACGGTAAGGCAAATAAGAGAGCCGCAAGCAAACAAGAAACACATTTCTCTCATGTGCTTTGCCCAAGGTTGAAAAGAACTTTAATTTTCTCTAAACTACAACAAGTCATTAACAATCAAGGTATAACTTTCAATCAACAACTTTTACATGACTCTAGCCTGTTCTTTCTACGTCACGGTACAGTAAACAAGTGGTACTCACTGACCGCGAGGAACGATGATTATAATCGATTTACACGTGCCGGGTTACCCGAATAACCCGTTACGTACACCCGTACTGTAACACCCTCAATTTCATAATTCATGCATCATATTTCATATAGGAAACATTTTAAAAGAAGTAGAACGGTGAAAGATAGCTAAAAAGAGCCAATTCCAATCCACCGAGAGCGCCGTCGACACTTCCCGCGGCCCGCTGGCCACGTGGCGCCTTCGGAGCTCATCCCTGCAAAAGGGCTGAGGTCCAGCACTGCTGGCTACGTGGCAGGCTAGGAGCTCACCTCTGCGCAAGGGGGCGAGGTCCGGCCCGCTGGACACGTGTTGTCTCCGGGGCTTGTCACTGTGGAAAAGCGAGGTCCAACCACGCAGGACACGTGTCACCACTGAAGCTAGTCTCTGCGGACAAGCGAGGCCCAACCCCGCGGGACACGTGTCGCTCTCGAAGCTCACCCCCGCGGAGGGAGTGAGGTCCGGTCCGACACTGACGGACACGTGTCACCCTCAGAGCTTGCCTCCGAGAGGTCCGGTCCTGCTGGACACGTGTCACCCTCGGAGCTTGCCTCCGAGAGGTCTGGTCCTGCCGGACACGTGTCCTCCTCGGAGCTCGCCTCTGAGGAGAAGGGAGTTCCGATGCTGTTGGACACGTGTTGACCTCGGAGCTCGTCTCTGAGGAGAAAGGAGGTCCGATGCTGCTGCACACATGGCACTCTCGGAGCTCACCTCCGAAGAGAGGGGAGGTCCGGAACTGACATGTGGCACTCTCAGAGCTCGTCTCTGAGAAGAGGGGAGGTCCAGAACTGACGCGTGGCACACGCGGAGCTCGCCTCTGAGGGAGAGAGAGGTCCCGCCCACCAGATGTGTGGCACACACGGAGCTCGCCTCTGAGGAAGAGGGAGGTCCCGCCCGCCAGACACGTGGCGCAACCAGAGCCCGCCTCTGCGGAAAAGGGAAGCCAGGCCTCCGCTGAACACGTGGAGCCTCCGGAGCTTATCCCTGCGGGAAGACGAGATTCTTAAGCGGTTTTTCTCCTGTGCGCACTGGAATACCCGGTACTGAGAAAACTGACACGAATTCCACGTTGCTGCCGCACCAAATCAATTGAAGATAAGTTGTTAAGATCCAAACACAAATCAAATAGGACTCTTATTTGAAATCCAATCGGAGTAGGACTCTTCTTTTTCCAGTTATAAATAGAACCCGAATCACCCCTTGGTCGTAACACCTTCCCAAGCCGACAACTTAGAGGTCCTAGCTTCCAACTCGCTGAGATACACCTCTTCGCCGGAGTTCAGCCACCGGTGAGACCACCGACGAGCCCTGACACGCTCGTCGTCGCCGGAAGAGAGCCGACGATCTGTCTTGGTAGGAGACAGGCCCCGACACCGAGGAGAAGTAAGGTAGGTCATTGTTACTACCTTACAACGTCATCGCAGTTTTCTTCGCATCTGTTTCTTCGATCCCTTCGAACAGAAGCTTTTTCGTATGGACAGATCACGTGTTGATCGGTTTGATCTAGATGTTGAGACAAGATCATCACCACGTCCATATTTGATCCTTACACCCTTGTTCATCTTAAAACCCCATGCAAGCCCATTAAAACATGCAAGAACACGTACAAACGGATATAATAAAAACAGCACCATAGGATTAGCATGCATATTCACCATTGCATCTTGAGTGTCGATTGCGCATGATGTTTGATTGCTGTAAATCTTGTATGTGCGTGGTCGTGAGTAGAAGAACAAACTCAGGTAGCTATCTACGAAGGACTACAACACCAAGACTTTGAGATCCGTGAGCAACATAAGCCACAGGAACAAGGCAAGTGCCCCTTGACCATATTGATCCCATGTTTTGAAACTATTTTGTTTGTGAAAACTGTGAATGCTTGAGTCAACTTGATGGGAAACCCTTTTATAGGAGTTTACTAGTTTTGTTAACCACCCTTGTCGCCGGGAAAGTTGATGAGTCAGGTATGGTCGTTTTGCTTTTTTGCTTCGCTGAGTCCATGGGATATGGGAAGCGAGAAAGAATGTGACTAGCTACTGCACTCATATGAACAATGATAATAAGATGTTGATAATGAATATGAATCGGGGGAGATCTAGGCAAGCTTGGTTTGTGGATGTGGTAGAATGAGATGGTGGTTTACTTGCCGTAGATCTAAGGACCGGTTCATGCGAGCACATGCCAGGAATACTGTGCCACCACAAGGCCAAGTATGGGTGCGGCTTAGCTGACTAATTAGGCAAGTTGCTAGATTGTTATGCACCGTGGAAGGTGCGGGGAATAGGAGTCGAGAAAGGACTGCCCTGGAACTGCATGGCACAAGAGGGGGCCCGTAGGTGGGAGAATGGTGATTCGAGCCTGCTGGTGAAACCTTAGTGAGTCCATACATCTAGTAGCCCCTTTGTAAAGGCTATTTTGTGATCTCTTGGCCATACACCGACAGTTGTGTACTGGTAAAATGGAGGTTCTGCAGTAGACGACGGGTGACGAAATCACAAACTTGTGGGTAAAGTGGTGCCACCTCTGCAGAGTGTAAAACTATCATGATAGCCATGCTTCTGGTCACAAGCGCCTGGCCAACTTCCATGATTAGATAGGATGGTTTGGGATGGTTATTGGGATGTCATTCGGTATGGTTATTGGTATGGTCTTTGGATTGGTCTCGGGACTGTTGAGTCTTGGAGATGAGATTGGTTCAGGACTGTTGAGTCTTGATCATGAGATGGTTTTGGAGATATGAATATGAGATGGTTTCGGTTATATGATCATGAGATGGATATGATCATGAGATGGTTATTATGAGCATGAGGAAGAGTTGAGAAAGATAAATGTCTGGATGAGATATGAAAAGAGGTGAATCATGAAGGAGGTATGTCACTGTTTTAATTGGATATATGTTGGGATTTACTTCACTTAAAGATTGTTGCTGTTTTTATCGTGATTGTGAAATAAACTTTGCTTTCTGCAATGAGCCTTTTTGTTCCTACCTTGTTGAAAGTTACATGTCATACTTTTCTGCACTTGCTGAGTACGACATGTACTCACCCTTGCATTATCATACAACATCAGCAACAGGAGAAGAGTACTTTGAAGATCATGTGGAGTATTAGGCTTGCGAACTACCGTCAACTTGCCTATGGGGATGGAGTTGAAGATGGAGCCGCTGCCGTGCTTAGTTTGCTTCCGCTATAATTTAGAAGACTTCCGCTGCTAGAATAAGTTAGAGACTTCTGCTGCAAGAATGAGTTAGAGATTGATGTAATAAAGTACTTAAACCCTATTATTTGTGGTTATATTCTGAATTCAGTTTGTGGATTACATGTGTATGTGTGATGAACATCCTGGGCATACATATGCATTAGTTCGGATCCGTTTTCATGGGATCGGGCGTCACACGTACTCAATGTTGCCTACAGCAACCATCACGGACATCGTACGTAACCACCTTTCATTCATCAGCCAAATGTTGAGCCGGTCCAATCGTCCCGAGCAAGAGGTCTCTGCGCACGCATCCGCAGTGCTGCAAGCCGATTTACACCTCAAGCTCTCAACCTACCCTCTGAACGACCAGTTATGCCTCAACACCCAGCTACCCGAATTACATCGGTTCCCCGGTTCCCATATATCCGGTAGGTCTTTGGTACTGTTCTAGCTTGTTCAACAGGCCCGCACACGGCTCAGTCCTCAATCGACACAAGCGGAGCTATGACACCCAGGCCCCAAAGTCCTGCTACCCTTACATTCCGCTCGGTCTAATTTTTCTTGCCATGTGTTCCATTTGCTATCTTTACCCGAGTAGTGTGCCTCTAGTCTATTCTCGCGAGCAGTTCCAACTACTCGACTTGTACTGAATCCTACACTATTTCAGCATTGCAGTAGCTAATCGGGGTTTAAAGACCTAAGCCCAAACTAGGGTTTTCTTGGCTATGCATTTGGTTTTCAAACAAGACTCTAATGCAAAATTGAAGTGGGTGCTCAAAGTAAGTTATCAAAACAGTAAAATTTACAAAAATGCTAATGCAAACAAGAGCTTGCCTTGCTGCTGTTTGTAGGAACGCCGCCCGACAGTCCAGGAATCGCATTGGGTGGTGCCGTGCGATGTGGCACCTAACAGCACATACCGAAAAACACACATACACAACAATATATGTCTTTAATACATAATATTGTCTCATTTTACAAATAATGTACAAGTGTACATTGCAGCGGAAGATATGAATACACTCATGGACTATAGCCTACGCTAAGCAAAATGAAGCCATCCTGCTCGCGAATGCCTCACACTAGTGCCACATCAAAAACCCGGCGGCGTGCAGGGTTCCAAAGTGAGACTCATACCCCTCATTGGGTGCTGCCCCGCTCGGATCTTCCTTCCTGCCTAACGTTTCCTTATGCAACATTACCTGCAAAACAATGGATCAACAAACCGTGAGCTTATGCTCAGCAAGACTTAACCGACAACCTACACATAGAACTCTAGACGTTGAAAATAGAGGGCTGAATTGAGAAGTTTGCGCAAAATATGAACTTGAGCTAAAGGAGAGTCCTTACTTCAAGTTATTAAGCAACTTTTATAGCTCTCGCACAATTTACATCGAGACTCCACAATCAAACAAGAAACGCTTCATCTCGATGTCACTTGCCCGAGGTGAAAGTAACTTTAGTGAGCTACCCTTGACCCATACAGACCTTGCGTCATCAACGCCGATACTCCACAATCAAACAAGAAACGCTTTGCCTCGACGCTACTAGCCCAAGGTGGAAATTAAATTTTGTGAAGGTGTTGATCATCCCTCATCTCCAATATGAGGATTACTCACGAAGCATGTTAACTTTTTCCCAGCTTATTACTACGTCACGACGCAGAGTGTGAGACCTATGTGTGCTGAATACATTGGCTTTGACGATAAAAGTTTTGAATACTACAAAAACACCTTTTTAACATGGTCCGACTCTAGGTCCGAGCTCCTGCAAGGTCCGACGATAGGTCCGACGTAAGGTCCAACTTGCTTTGTCTAGGTCTGACTTATTTTGGCTAGGTCCGACTTGTTTTTGCTGGCTCTGGTGCTAGGTCTGACTAGCTTTAGTAAGTTGTGTGCTAGGTCCGACTAAGCTTTAGTAAGCTCCGGCGCTAGGTCCGACTAGCTGTGGTAAGCTCCGGTTCAAGGTCCGGCTAGCTTTGGTAAGGTTCGGAGCTTGATTGCAATGGATCTGCTTTCAACTTGCAATGTTTCGAACTTGCTTTACTCTTATGGAAAGTTTGCTAAGTATTATTTTACCAAGTTTTTGGTGTGTTTTGGTGGTTATGGCTGATATCATTTTGCTATGGTTTACAACATGCTTATGTGAGGTGCTCACGTAAGATGTTGTAGTTTCGGAACTAGCAAGAGTCAAGTCGAGGACTTGTGCTCGGAAGTATTGGTTGTTTATTCATGTGCAGATGTTGCTTGAGTTCAAGACATGGCTGGTGACGGGATCCATTAAACTAGTCTTAGGGAGAAGATGAGGTCCAACAACCAAGTTCGGGAGGAATTGTGGTTGAGTTGATCGGGAGGTTGCGCAGTATGTTTGAATCAAGAACAATGCATATGAAGGTATCTTGGACGCTGTAGGAAGATGTTTGCACGTGTGGAAGGAGTGCATGGACGTGGCTGCATGGTACCAAGGCGTGATGTAGAGATGTGGACGTAAAGAATTGGTCGGAAAGGTCCAACCGACTAGGTTATGGACTCAGGCTGCGGCTGAGTCGTGTTTGAATCAAATATGGAATGTTTTGAGTTGGTTATGATAGGATTTCGTGTGGGTCATGAATTTGAGTTGTTTTAGGAATGTTTGGGACATTACTAAGGTGTTTGGAAGTATTAAGATTGCTTCTATCTGCGTGTAGAAGAGTCTTGAGCAGTATTGGAAAGTTACAGTTTGAATCCAAGTAGGAGTAGGAGTCCTAGTTTGAATTGGGTTGGCCTTAGGGCTGGTTATATAAACAAGGGAGGCCAAGGCTCGTGGGTGCACAACTTTGGGGCTGTTCCTCTTGTGTTTTGATACATAAAATTCGTATTCTAAAGGAACTTTTGTGCCTTGTTTGTCCGACTTGTTTCAGACAAGTTTTTCTCGTCGAGTTTCTGTTCAGCACTACCCTGCTTCGGTGGTTTTATCATAACTCGAGTTTTACAGATCCAATTGATGTGATTCTTTTTGGGTTGTCTTAAAAACTTGATTATATATCATCTGTGAAAATTTCACGGTCACTGAAATTGTGGTTTCTGATCTACACGAGTTTCTTTACAGTATTACAGAACTGTTTTTCCCTCGTAGGACAGATTGACCTTTGTTCGATCTTTCGATCGTCACTTGAGTTTCTCTCAACGGATTTTCATGATTCTTGTTTTGACGTCTTCGTGACTTGATTATCTACAATCTATACTAGTTTTGTCACAGTTGAACACGTTTAGATTAGTCGCACACACGGTTTCTTTAACAGATCAGTTTTCTGCTGAGGGGTATTTTGTTGCTTCCGCTGAAATGTTTTTATCTACCATTCACCCCCCCTATGGTAGCTTTACACGTGTAATTCGATCCTACAATTGGTATCAGATCCAGGTTTCTCTAATCTTCATGTTTTGACTAATCATCATGGAGAAATACTCCGCCAGACCTTGTGTGTTTAGTGGTATTGATTTCCAGGTTTGGAAGGCACGCATGGAAGCTTTCATCCAGGCGCAAGGCTTTGCAATATGGGAAAAGGTGTACAAGCCTTACGATGTGCCTTCAAACGATCAAGTCACGGCTACAAACATGAGAGATGTCGACAACAACAACAAGACTCGGAACTTGATCATACAAGGACTAACTCAGAGCGACTTCGACCGTGTTGCACACCTCCGATCGGCGTACGATGTGTAGAGAGCACTTTGGGACTACCACAAAGGATCCAACACGATCAAGGAGGTAGGACAGGATATGTTCAAGAAAGAATACATGCGCTTTGAGATGCAACCCGGTGAGTCCATTGATGACCTCTTTGCTCGCTTTAATAAAATTCTCAGCAACTTGCGTAGCGTCAATGTTATTTTTTCAGATGCTGAAAATGCTAGGCAATTACTAAGTGCATTAGACATGTCAATTTAGGAGATGAAAGTAACATCCATACATGAATCCACTGTCATGAGTACTCTTACATTAGATGTGCTTTATTCTAAGCTAAAAACTCATGAAATTGACATTATATCACGTAAGAACCCAAATAAGACTATTGCATTTGTCTCACAACGTGATATGCCTAGCTCCGGCCAATCATCTAGCAATACACTTGCTTTGCTATCTTCACTAACCCTGGAAGAGATTGAGGAGTTTCCAGAGAAGAAGCTAGTACTTCTTTCTACTAGGTTCTCAAAAGCATTGCAAAATGTGAGAACTAGAAGGAGAGGAAGCTCCAGACCTCAACGATGCTTTGAATGTGGTAAGACAGGACACTTTCGTACAGATTGCCCTAACCTTTCAGGTCATTCTAACTGTGATGAAAAGCAGAATAAAGTCAAGTCCTCTTTTTGCAACACCAACAAGAAAAAGAAGGTTTTTACAGGACGCAAACTGATAAACAGTTTCATCACCGCACTTCAAGAACTTGGCTCGAGTGATGTAGACATTGGAAGTGATGAAGATGAAGATGATCTGGCAAACTTGTGCTTCATGGCGGGCAAATCAAAATCAAGTATGGAGGATGCAGAACACAACAGTGACAACAAAGAGGTATGTCCTACTTGCGAAGAAATGTGTGATGCTATTTCTCGTTCCACTATTATTGTTAAGAAAAAGGACAAAAAGATTAGGGACAATACTGTTAAAATTGAGTCACGAGAATCTGAAATTAATCGTTTAAAATCCTTGATTCCTAGTGATGATTCTTGTTCCTCATGTGATTTAATATATGAACAATTGTCCTCTCTAAGAAGTGCACACACCTCCACACTTGATAAACTTGAACTTGAAATTGAAAAGAACAAAAAGCTTGTTGAACTTAATGATAAAAACTTGAAAGATGCTTGTTGTTCTACAATTGATTTGCATTGTTCTACTTGCGATGATCTTGATAAAAAACTACAAGATGCTATGAAAGAAATTTCTATATTGAACAATGCTTTACGTTCTCATGAAATTAAATATTGTTCCAATTGCAAATTAAAAGGAAAAACTTCATGTGAAAACTGCTTTGATCTATCAAATAAACTTGATAACATGCATAGGACATTAGATCGGTTTTGTAATGGGAATAAGAAGCTAAACTTGCTGCTGAATTCTTTCATGTCTTGCAATGATAAAACTGATTTAGGTTTTGATTCACATCCTCATGCTAAGGAACATCCACCTAAAATTGTAAAATCATTAGAAGGTGGTTTGATTCAAACAGTTCCTAAACAAAAAGAAGTAGTTTTTAAATCTGCAGGAGTGTTGTCACATTCGGGTTCAAATCAGCATACTGCATGATCATCTAGACATGAACACAAAGTTAAATTTCATTGTACCTATTGTGGTAGAGATGGTCATGTCATATATTTTTGTTATAGACGAGCTAAACAACATAAAAAGGAAAGAATGCAAGCTAGATCTTATAACTCTTATGCAAAATTTGCTGCACATACTAAACCGAATGTCAGGAAAATGCAACCTGCTGTTATGAGTCAGAAATATTCAAAGTTTACCTCCGGAGCTTCAGTTTTTGCCTCCGGAGCTTCAGTTTTTGCCTCCGGACATTCTGTTTTTGCCTCCGGAGCTACTGATTTTCGTGCTACACAAGTAACACCTCATAGGTCAGTAGTTAAGAAAAAAATCTCAAAATTTGACTCATAAACCTGCTGTTTTATCTCAGCCTTCGCATGTTATTCCTGCTGGACATCGTGTGACTCAATACTGGATTCCTAAATGCCTTTTAACTAACCCCAGTATTGGATGTATTGTGCTTCTATGTAGATTACACACTTGAGGAAGGGGAACATTTGGATTGTGGATTCAGGTTGCTCATGCCACATGACCGGTAACAAAGAATAGTTCTCCTCTCTCTCTTTTGTGTCACGTGTAGAGAATGTTACTTTTGCCGATAATTCTTCAACTCCTATAATTGCTAAGGGTTCGGTTAGAGTAAATGATCACTACACTTTGAAGGATGTGGCACTTGTCAAAAATTTGAAATACAACTTGCTTTCTTTTTCACAATTGCTAGATGAAAATCTGGAAATTGTTTTCAATAAAAACTGTTGCAAAGTTGTAGGTTCAAATAGTGAGCTTATTTTTGACATGTCTCGGTTTGGAAGAGTTTTTAAAGCTGATTTTGATATGTCTTCCTCTAAGCATAGATGTCTAGTTGCAAATGATTCCAAAGATTTATATTTTTGGCATCGTAGACTTGGTCACGTAGGCTTTGATCATCTCAAGCTTGTTAGTGCTCTTGATCGCATACGTGGGCTGCCTAAGCTTAAAGGGGACAAAGAAATTGTGTGCTATTCTTGTAGACATGCTAAGATGGTTGCAGGTTCACTTGCTCCTGTCTCAATTGACACGACCCCACTGGTCCTGTCGAGCCAGGATCACGCTGAGGGGTGCTGCGTTGCACAACACCGTATAACACACGTCAAAGGTACAAAGCGGAAGCGGAAGCTTTATTACATAAACAAGTTTATTAACATGTTTACATCAAAATAAGTTTAGTCCACACTCGCGGGCGTAGACTAAGCATCAAGTGCACGTTCAGCCCTCGAACGTGTCCTTGCTAGCACACTCGCACACTAACTCTGCGGCGTGCACGACTCCCACTCGACGGGGTTCCCCTCCTGGGGTTCCGTCTCCTCTTCGGGAGTCCCTTCCTCATAGAACCCTGCAAAAGCTTCAAACACAAGCAGTGAGCACGAAGGCTCAGCAAGTCTGACCCGTCTCACCTAAACATGAAACTTCTACATGAGGGTGATGGGTTGCATGAGGTAAAAATCATTTGCAAGGACTCGCCTAATTAGTAGAACCTTACTTTCAAGTTTTAGCAGCAGGTTGTGGAGAACTTTACGCTAAGGCACATGAGAGAGCCGCAATCAAACAAGAAACGCATTTCTCTCATGTACTTTGCCCAAAGTTGAAAAGAACTTTAGTTAGCACTAAGCTACAACATATCATTAACAATCAATATCCAACTTTCAATCAGCAACATTTTAACATGTAACTAGCCTGTTCTTTCTACGTCACGGTACAGTGAACAAGTGGTACTCACTGACCGCGAGGGACGGCGATTATAATCGATTTACACCTGCAGGGTTACCCGAACAACCCGTCACGTACGCCCGTACTGGATGTTGCCTACAACAACCATCACGGACGCCGTACGCGACTACCTTTCACCCGTTAGCCAAATATTGAACCGGTCCCATCGTCCCGAGCAAGAGGTCCCTGCACGCGCATCTCTGTGCCGCCAGCTGATTTACACCTCGAGCTCTCAACCTACCCTCTGAACGACGGGCAATGCCTCAATACCCAGCTACCCGAGTTACATCAGTTTCCCGGTTCCCATATAGCCGGTAGGTCTTCGGTACTGTTCTAGCTTGTTCAACAGGCCCGCACACGGCTCGGTCCTCAATCGACACAAGCGGAGCTACAGCACACAGGCCCCAAAGTCCTGCTGCCCTTACTCTCCGCTCGGTCTCATTTTCTTGCCATGTGTATCATGTGCTATCTCTACCCGAGCAATGTGCCTCTAGCCTATTCTCGCGAGTAGTTCCAACTACTCGACTTGTACCGAATCCTACTCTATCCTAGCAATGCAGTGGCTAACGGGGTTTGCAATCCTAAACCCCAACCCATGGTTTTCTTGGCTATGCAGTGGGGTTTCCAAACAAGACTCTGATGCACAACATAAAGAAAACAAGTATGTGCTCAAAACAATAAAAATTTATAAAATGGTTAATGCAAACCGGGGCTTGCCTTGCTGCTCTTGGTCGTAGGCTAGCTGTTCCTCCGGAGTAACGAAGTCTAGGACTTCGGGTTCCTCCTCGACCTTAGCGACTACATGATAGAACAATACATGTATTAATTTAATGCATTTGTATTAAGTTGGAAGTTGTGAAGTCTATAACCTTTGCTAGACAGACCTAATGACTGTGAAACTTTTACTGTGGCTTGGTTACAACCTAAACAGAGACTTGGTCAAGTTTTAGTTGCAGCAAAGCTCAATTGAGCCCTCCACAATTAATTATGTCCTTGACCTTAATTACAGGCTTTTAGGGTATTCTAAGGATTTTCATGAGACAAACTATGACTTTCTGAAAACTAGATTTTCAGAGGGTTCTAATGGAGTTGGTCTTACTTAATTTGGAAGTCTCTAACTAAAGATATGAGCTAAACAATTTCAGAGAAAATTCTGAAAATGTTTCTGAACATTTTTTATTTTCTCTGGAACAGTTTTACTAATCACACCATTAGGTGGACTAAATGAGCTCAAATGGATCTGAAATTTTTATGGTAGTTCAAGGATATTTTGGTGAACATCCCAGAAAAATTTCAGGATTTTTCTCCAAATGATTCTCCAGTTAAAATTCCTAACAGTTTAAACTTTAAGGAATTAATTCTGGAGAATTAAGGAATCTCATGAAGTGACACTTGATTTTCTGGAAAGTACTCAAAGAGCTGAATCCAGCAAAATTTGGTTCACTCAATTTGGAGCTTTCTAGCCAAAGTTATAAGGATTTGAAGTTTGAAGGAAATCTGAAAATCGGGGAAAAGTTTAAACTCGCGCGTGGGCCCAGGAGACACGCGTCGCACGCCGAAGCGACAGCACACCGCGGCCCACAAGGCTTTTGCGCGCCAGCACACCCGATCCCGGCCGCAGCCGGATCCCGATTCAAAATATCGGCCGCTGACAGCTGGGGTCCACCCCCTTCTTCAACCTCGCGACACCCGCGCTCCGCCGCCGAGGGACCTCGCCGGAGAGCTCGCCGCCGGCTGCTGTACAGCTCCAAACTTCTTGATTCTGGCCGCCCCTGCCTACTTTTACTTGGGGAACATGATCCGAGGGTCAGCTGCTCATGACAACGGCCGGAGCATGGTCGGCGACGAGCCGCCATATCGGAACGACTTCGGCCATGTCGGCTGACTCTCCTAGTACCTCAGCTACTTGGGAAATCGGTCGGGGAGCATCAGTGGACCTCAGAGAAGGTCGACATGAACTCGGGGCAGCTCGGGGAAGGCCCGAAATAGGTCCTCACCGTGCGCCCGATACCCCCCGTGCGTTCCGCCATTAGTAGACCTTGAATTACGCCGGGCACAGAAGTTCTCCGGCCCAGAGTTGTGAAGGCAACTTGTGCGTCACCGTGTCTAGTTCGTGTGGGAGTGGCCTGAGGCCCTCTAATCCTTTCTAGAGCACGAATTAAACAGAATCGTACCCGAGGGTCGTTCTGCACACAGAAAGGGGAAAAGTGGAAATTCGCCGCCGGTGAGCAACCACTCGAGCTGTGGCTCGGGGATGAGCAGCACCGATCACTTGCGCGTCCAAGGGTGCCTTGGCTCGGGCGTGACAACGCCCAGGTTGGGCTGTCCACGAGAGCCCGAGGTGCGGCGGTTTCCAGTTCCGAGTTTGATCTTTCGGCACAGCCGATATCACTCGGTTTCAATCGATTTCTATCAATGGGAAGGATGGAGGATGGTTGCTAGTACCTTGCTGGGACCTTGGAATGGAAAGAGGGAGCTGCGATCGGCTTGATCAAGCAGGAACTCGAGCGGCGGCGATGGCAGTGGGAAAAGCAGTCGCGCACGTCGGTAGCTCGGGGAAATGGTGACTGAGGCACGCCGGGGAGGGAATAAATAGCTCGGCCGGCTGGCCTCCGGCTTGGGGCACGCAGCAGGAGCTGGCGCCGGCCGGCCCCTTCGGTGGCGCGCGCGCACAACAGCCGGGAACCGACTGAACTGTGGTTCAGTCGGTTTGCTTTGAGGCTGAGGCTGACATGTGGGTCCCACTCCTCTTTTAACCTCTGAAATTTATTCCTAACAGCTGTGGTAAACAGTGAACCCTATTCTACCCTTGGCAACTCAAATTATTCACCCAAGAGCCATTTGAATTGATCAAAGTTCAAATGAGGTTTGGTTTGAATGAATTTCAGCACAAGTGCAGTTTGAAATTCAAATAAAGTTTGAATTTCTCCCCCTTAGCTCATGTCAAGATCAACTCCAAATGGAGTGAAAATTGGTGTGTGAGCTCACAAAAATGTGCTGAGCAAGAATATGCCTTCCACTTTTAAATTCAGTGGGTGAAAACAGTTTGAATTTGAATATGTTTTCAAACTGCCCCTTTCCTATCTACACCCAAGATGACCTCAAAAATGTTTTGAATTTGGGTGAAACTTGGCATGGACATCCTTGGCAAAGTGTAGGAGTTTTCATATGTCCAGCCCATCTATATCACATGTGGGAAGTACCACTTTTGCAATGTGTGAGTTTGTTCCCTAATGAGCATGTTGATAATTGTTACTTGCTCTTTATTTGTGTTCATCATTTTTCCTCAAATGAGGTGTGTGGTGTGGGGATGAACACTGCAAATGGGTGTCAAAAACTGAGGCCCTTACATTCCTCCCCCCTTAAAAGAATCTCGTCCCGAGATTATAAGGTGAAAATGAGAGAGAGGACGGTGGAAAAATTACCGGATATGCGACGTGAGAAAGTCGGGGTAGTTAGTGCGAAGGAATTCTTCGCTCTCCCATGTCGCTTCATCCATGGAGTGATTACTCCACAGAACCTTGTAGAACCACAACGTACGGTTGCGTGTGGTTCGGGCCTTTTCATCAATAATCTGCACCGGTTCCTCCCGATAGGTGAGATCCGGTTGCAGTTCTTCAATGTCTTCCAGCTGAACGGTAGTTGATAGCTTGAGACACTTCCTCAGCTGGGAAATGTGAAAGACGTCGTGCACACCGGAAAGTGCTTCTGGTAATCTTAGCCGGTATGCCACCGATCCACATCTTTCGGTAATCTGGAATGGACCGATGAATCGGGGTGCTAACTTTCCTCTCACCCCAAATCTGTTTACGCCCTTCATTGGAGACACTCGTAGATATACGTGGTCTCCAGCTTCGAATTGTAACGGACGCCTTCTCCGGTCCGCATACTGTTTCTGTCGGGATTGAGCGGCTTTTAGGTTCGCTTGAATTAATCGAACCTTTTCTTCCGCGTTGTTGACAAGATCAATCCCGAAGGTAACCCTCTCGCCAGACTCACACCAATTCAATGGTGTGCGGCATTTTCTCCCGTATAGCGCCTCGTAGGGCGCCATCTTGATGCTGGCTTGGTACCCATTGTTGTACGAGAACTCGGCTAACGGCAAGTGATCATCCCAGTTCTTGCCGTGGTCGATAGCGCAAGCTCGTAGCATGTCTTCTAAGATTTGATTTACCCGCTCCGTTTGCCCATCCGTCTGCGGGTGGTAGGCTGAACTACGGATCAGCTTCGTCCCCAAGGCAGCGTGGAGCTGCTCCCAAAAACGGGACACAAATAAAGTGCCCCGGTCCGATACGATAGTACGGGGTACGCCGTATAAGCATAGGATCCGTGAGATGTACAGTTCAGCGTACTTCTTGGCGTTGTAGTTGGTGTTGACCGGGATGAAATGGGCAACTTTGGTGAGCCGATCGACGATCACCCACACAGAATCATGTTTCTGTAAGGTGGTGGGTAAACTGACGACGAAATCCATGCTCACGTCCTCCCACTTCCAGGCAGGAATGCCCAGTGGTTGCAGCAGTCCCGGTTTCCGCATGTGGTCTGCCTTCACCCGTCGACATGTATCACACTCGGACACGTATTTTGCAGTCTCTCGCTTCATCCGTGTCCACCAAAACTTGCTTCTGAGTTCTTGATACATCTTGTTGCTGCCGGGGTGAATAGAAAACTTTGATAAGTGAGCCTCATCAAAGATTTTCTTCCGTAACTCCGGGTTTCGGGGTACGACGATCCGGTCCTTGAACCATAGGACGCCGTCTCCGTCCTTCCGGAAACATTTCAACTCCCCACTGTCTACACGTCTCCGCAAATGTGATATGCCCTTGTCATTCTTCTGGGCTGCCGCTATCTCTTCACGGATGGTGGGGATCAAAGCTAGGTTGTAGAGAGCTCCATGTGGAATCACATGTAGTGGTGGTTCGCTCTCTTCCAACGGTGTGATGGTCAGATTATTGACGTGTGACTTGCGGCTTAGCGCGTCTGCCACAACGTTTGCCTTGCCCGGATGATAATGGATCTCTATCTCGTAATCCTTTATCAGTTCTAACCATCTTCGTTGCCTCATGTTCAGCTCCTTCTGAGTGAATATGTACTTGAGGCTTTTGTGGTCGGTATATAAATGTACGAGGTTACCGAGTAGGTAGTGCCTCCACATTTTCAGTGCAAGTACCACGGCAGCGAGCTCCAAGTCGTGAGTTGGATAATTTTGCTCATGATTCCTAAGCTGCCGTGACCCATACGCGACCACCCTTCGGTCTTGCATCAACACACATCCGAGCCCAATGCCGGATGCATCGCAGTACACATCGAACGGTTTTGTTGTGTCTGGCTGCGCCAAAACCGGTGCTGATGTTAGGTGCTTGACTAAAGCCTTGAATGCTGCTTCACATGCTGGACTCCAAACATATTTGGTAGCCTTCTTCAGCAGCTCTGTCATTGGCTTGGCAATCTTCGAGAAGTTCGGAATGAACCTCCGATAATATCCCGCGAGTCCGAGGAAACTCCGTACCTCATGAACAGTTCTCGGGGATTTCCAATTCAGCACTTGCGTGATTTTGCTCGGGTCCACAGCGATACCCTCCGCTGAGATGATATGCCCGAGGAAAGGCACTTGCGATATCCAAAACTCGCATTTGCTGAACTTTGCGTATAACTTGTGATCCCGCAGCCGTTGCAAGACTATACGCAGATGTTTCTTGTGATCTTCCTCCGACTTGGAATATACCAGGATGTCGTCGATGAAGACCACGACAAACTTGTCCAGCTCCGGCATGAACACCGAGTTCATTAAGTACATGAAGTGAGCTGGAGCATTGGTGAGGCCAAAGGACATGACCAGGTACTCATAAAGTCCGTACCTTGTCGAAAAAGCTGTCTTTGGAATGTCCTCAGCCCTGATCTTAATCTGATGGTACCCGGATCTTAAATCCATCTTGGAAAAGACCTTTGCTTCGACCAACTGATCAAACAACATGTCGATCCGTGGCAACGGGTACTTGTTCTTGATGGTTACGGCATTTAATGGACGGTAGTCCACGCAAAGCCGCAACGTTTCATCCTTCTTTTTGACAAATAATGCCGAACAGCCCCATGGCGAGGAGCTCGGCCTAATAAAACCCTTCTCCAGAAGGTCCGTGAGCTGAGTCTTCAGTTCAGCCAACTCCTTGGGCGCCATCTTGTACGGCCTTCGGGATATTGGCATGGTTCCCGGTGCAAGTTCAATCTTGAACTCCACCTCTCTATCGGGTGGCATCCCCGGCAAATCATCCGGGAATACATCAGGGAATTCTCGGACCACTGGAATGTCTTCCAATCTGATGGTTGTGGCTTGATAGACACTTGGAAGTTTTATTTCTGGACTGTCCAGAAATAATGAGTGAGAACCGTGCACTCCTGAGTTTAAGTGCACGACTCGGAGGACGGTGTCTAAAACAGCGCCGTGGCGGTTTAACCACGACATCCCTAGGATGACATCGACCTTCTGTCCCTCTAAGATAATGAGAGACGTGGGGTACACTCTACCCGCTAAGCATAATGGTGCTTTGGAGACCATTACGCTTGCTGAAATCTTCCCACCCGGTGAACAAATTAAATATGGACTATCGGTGGGTAGTATTGGCAAGCTGTGTTTAGCAATGAAAGCTTGGCTAATAAAATTATGCGTGGCGCCTGAATCAAATAGTACTATAGCGGGATGCTGGTGGAGTTGGAACATACCCGCAAGGATTGGCTCGCCCTCCGGCACGTCCTCAATGGCAAGCTGGTGGACAGTACCGGGCCTAGGGTTTGCCCGCCGCGCATTAGTAGGGTTCCGGGGTTGATTCCTCCCCGGAAACTGTGGTACCACTCCGCCGCCTTGCCTCTCCGGGCAACTGCTCGCGAAGTGTCCTGGACGACCACACTTGTAACATGTGGCCGCTGCTGGTGGAGTACTTGGTGGACGAAAGCCCGGCATGCGTTGCGGAGGTGCAAACGCACGCGGCATCGCCCGCTGCTGCTGTTGTTGTTGCGGTGGTGCTGGCAGTGCCGGCCGGAATGCCGGTGAAGAATACGGCCGACCGCGGAACGGCATCGACCGCTGTGGTGGCTGCCAGCGCGGACCTGATGGTGGGCGATTCACCATCCGAAACTTCTGAGAAGGACCGCCTCCTTCTCCGCTGCTCTGCGGCGCGCTTCGCTTTCGCTCTGCCGCCGCCAACTCCTTGCCGGAGTCTTCCTGAACAATCGCAGCATCAATTATGTCGTTGAGGCTGCCGCGATTGAACATCGCCAGCTTGTCCTTCAGGAGCGGGTTAAGCCCCTGGTAAAAGTGGTCCCGCCGCTTCTCGTCCGTATCTGCGTGATACGACGCGTAGAGTGCGAGATCGTTGAACGCTCTGGAGTACTCCAGCGCGTTCCGGCTCCCTTGTTGCAGGTGTAGGAATTCCTGCGTCTTCCTCTTCATCAAACCGGGCGGTATATGATAGGCCCGGAAGGCCGTCCGGAACTCCGCCCAGGTCATCACTCGGTCGGTGGGTTGTGAAGCACAAAAGTTGGCCCACCACGCGCTCGCGGATCCTTGGAGCTGCTGGACCGCGAACTGAGTCTTGCGCTGCTCGCTGATTTGGAGCAGCCCGAACTTCATCTCTATGGCGCGGAGCCAGTTGTCCGCGTCAAGTGGTTCATCCGCCCTTGAGAATACAGGGGGATGAGTCGCCAGGAAGTCAGAGTAGGAGCTCTGTTGGCGCTCCTCACGATCTTGACGTCTCTCTGGGCGAGACGTATTCGCAATTAACATTTGCAGCAGCTCTGTATGCTGCTGATGTGAACCCGCCATTGCCGCGACAATGTCGGCCAATGTAACCGTTGGCAGTGGCGGTGGCGGTGTTTGCTGTTGCTGTTGCTGCTGCTGTCCCGAGGAGTCCTCGGGAGGTGGTTGGGAGGTCTCTCCCCCTTGGCTAGTACCTCCAACATCGGGGTTGGCACGAGTACGCGTCATTCTGAAATTCAACACAGCAGCAATTAGCACATGTCTTACTCAAAATTCCATAAACAGGAGTAAGTATTGAAGCGACGCATGATTAACTTGCACAACATTCACATATATTGATAAAGCATAAACTTTATACAAGATACATTATTCTCGGATCTCCGAGAAGTCGTGCTCATGTCGTCACTACCTATACATACGCTACTGTCTACACGACATGTCACCGATTACAAAAGTTGGGTTACGCTACCCTAGCTGCCCTACTTGGCAACCGTAACCCCCTACTCGGAGTAGAACTCGACCTCCTGTGGGTCGTCCTCCTCCGGTACCTCTGCTGGTGGCTCGGGGTCTACCACCTCTTCTCCCATTCCAGGTTCTCCCATGGCTGGAAGACCCAAGACTACCGGTACGCCCAATACCGGGGGCACGAGGTCCTGCAATGCATGCACCTCGTCCATAGCCTGGTTGTAGTCCTCTTCCCAGCCTTGTCCTTCCTCAATAGCGTCGTCCCGCTCTTGAGCAAGGTCCTCATTCTGCTGGGTTAGGGTCTGCACCAGCTCTTGCAACGCCGCAATGTCAACACGGCTCTTCTTTTTTGCCTTCTTCAGACGACGCAACTGATTGTGTTGTTCATTCAGTCGCTTGATCGTCGGAAGGAGCACATTGCGGAGTGCACTGTGAGCACTCTCAAAATGATCTCCACGGCTTGTGCTCTCCTTGAGCTTGGTGGCGAGATGCTCCGTATGAACAGCTTGGCTGTCCATCACAGCGTTTCCCGCCCTCATTTGGAGGCTGAGATTTGCCTCCGCGGGGTTGTACCTTGGGCAACTCGGGTTTGTTGCCTCTAGGTACCTCTCTTCCCACACATGCTGAGCTCGTCCCTCCACCGGAACGAGTGCGTATGGAGTTCCCTCCATAGCCTGTACGTGTAGTTGGCAGAAACGTGACATAGTGTCACGGGCTGCCACTTGCCACATCCCTTCCGGTTGTCTTCCTCTCACCGTGACGGTGAATGGCACCCAACCGGGTGGCGTAGGCCCTGCAGGAACCTCGACATGGATCGTCCACGTCTTGTTCCCCTCTTCGCCTTCTTCCTTGGCGAAGTATTGCGGCATCTGGTTGTACCCGAAATATTGGAGCATTAGCCACAATGCTCCCGGGTAGCCGCTACGGTCAGAGCAGTGGGAAACTACCCACCCGTTCTCCAACCGTTTATCTGCTGCCATCTGTAAAAATATATTTGAGAAATGTCAAATATTTATTTAAACAGTAAACCATTGAGTTATAACATAAGATATGTCATTGAACCCTTAACACTTGGAAACATAGTTCAAATTTTTAAACAAATTTGACTGCTGATCTGCTGTTCCCATGACAGCCCTGACCAGTTTCCATATCAATCTGATTTAGGCCAGGTTAAAAGCAAAACCAGTCCTGGAGCTCAACATCAAAGTTAAAGTTAACTTCAATAGCTTTCCAGAAAGTATTTGGTTGGCCTAAGATCTGCTCTGGTTCAAAAGTTATGAGATGTCAAAGTTAACAGAATTTCTGGGAACAATTGGACAGCACCTCCCTGCCTTAGGTACTGATTTGATCCAAGAATTCCAGTTAATTCTGTTCCTAATCTGACAAAACTTTCTGTTACAAAGTTGTAACCCATCTCATAAGCTTCCCAGAACCACCTCATTTTCTATTTTTGGATTTTTATGCAGGAAGTTATGCTTAATTTACAGAGAGTCTACAGAGAGTCTTTGCTCCGTCCTGTTTTCTGGACAGTTTCAACTCTACTGCATTTTTCGAGTGGTTAAGGGATGAAACACCTCTGGAACTCAACAGAAAAGTTGTAAAGCTCCTCCAAAGCTTTCCAGAAATGTATCATACGACCCCAACCTCGAAAGAACTCAACCTCTAACCTCTGATTAACTTCAGCCTTGATTTAGCTGAAAACAGAGTGCTCTGTCCTTAACATCCTATAAGTTGAAAATTTATTAACTTTGAATATCCTGTTCAAGGGAAGGAGTTACATCAAGTTTTACTACTTTGGATCAAAACCTTCAAGTTTTTAAATGAAGTTGTTCATTTAGTTGGGTGTGACGTCGAGGCGTCACCAGATTATGTCGGTACTACGTCCTCACAAAGGAAAAACCTATACCGGATTTAGCCGGCTTCGTTAGTTCAGTGGCACTACTCGTCACTCGCACACGGATGCTACACGTCTACCGTTTCGTGGTAAGGCTACCTGCAGAAACTCAAACAATCATCAGACTCGGCTGCACACCGAGCCCGGAATCCATACAGTTTGTACACCCGGCCGTCATCACTCGCCCGGATGTTCTCAAGCCAAACACGCCTTGAGTTACGTGTTCACGTTTCAGACCACGTGACGGGGTCTCCCATGTTGCACCACGCACGCCAGGGACAGACGTTGCTCGAATACCCCAAACGACATGAAGAGTCGTAGAAGATATCAAAGCGGGTCGGGTTACCTGCCACCCGTGGGGCTCCACCCTTCAGCTTGTGCGCACTGGTGGACAGCGCTTACGTGCACCCCCCAAGACATGAACGTCCCGAGATGCACGATTTTCCGACATAACAAATAAGTTAATAAGCCACTTTCTATATACTAATAACATCCTTATACGGGCTACTAACTCGTTCCTCACTGGATTTTTGAAAAAGAAGACCTTTGTACTGTGTTAAACCTCAAGCGAGCTCTGATACCACGCTGACACGACCCCACTGGTCCTGTCGAGCCAGGATCACGCTGAGGGGTGCTGCGTTGCACAACACCGTATAACACACGTCAAAGGTACAAAGCGGAAGCGGAAGCTTTATTACATAAACAAGTTTATTAACAGGTTTACATCAAAATAAGTTTAGTCCACACTCGCGGGCGTAGACTAAGCATCAAGTGCACGTTCAGCCCTCGAACGTGTCCTTGCTAGCACACTCGCACACTAACTCTGCGGCGTGCACGACTCCCACTCGACGGGGTTCCCCTCCTGGGGTTCCGTCTCCTCTTCGGGAGTCCCTTCCTCATAGAACCCTGCAAAAGCTTCAAACACAAGCAGTGAGCACGAAGGCTCAGCAAGTCTGACCCGTCTCACCTAAACATGAAACTTCTACATGAGGGTGATGGGTTGCATGAGGTAAAAATCATTTGCAAGGACTCGCCTAATTAGTAGAACCTTACTTTCAAGTTTTAGCAGCAGGTTGTGGAGAACTTTACGCTAAGGCACATGAGAGAGCCGCAATCAAACAAGAAACGCATTTCTCTCATGTACTTTGCCCAAAGTTGAAAAGAACTTTAGTTAGCACTAAGCTACAACATATCATTAACAATCAATATCCAACTTTCAATCAGCAACATTTTAACATGTAACTAGCCTGTTCTTTCTACGTCACGGTACAGTGAACAAGTGGTACTCACTGACCGCGAGGGACGGCGATTATAATCGATTTACACCTGCAGGGTTACCCGAACAACCCGTCACGTACGCCCGTACTCGATGTTGCCTACAACAACCATCACGGACGCCGTACGCGACTACCTTTCACCCGTTAGCCAAATATTGAACCGGTCCCATCGTCCCGAGCAAGAGGTCCCTGCACGCGCATCTCTGTGCCGCCAGCTGATTTACACCTCGAGCTCTCAACCTACCCTCTGAACGACGGGCAATGCCTCAATACCCAGCTACCCGAGTTACATCAGTTTCCCGGTTCCCATATAGCCGGTAGGTCTTCGGTACTGTTCTAGCTTGTTCAACAGGCCCGCACACGGCTCGGTCCTCAATCGACACAAGCGGAGCTACAGCACACAGGCCCCAAAGTCCTGCTGCCCTTACTCTCCGCTCGGTCTCATTTTCTTGCCATGTGTATCATGTGCTATCTCTACCCGAGCAATGTGCCTCTAGCCTATTCTCGCGAGTAGTTCCAACTACTCGACTTGTACCGAATCCTACTCTATCCTAGCAATGCAGTGGCTAACGGGGTTTGCAATCCTAAACCCCAACCCATGGTTTTCTTGGCTATGCAGTGGGGTTTCCAAACAAGACTCTGATGCACAACATAAAGAAAACAAGTATGTGCTCAAAACAATAAAAATTTATAAAATGGTTAATGCAAACCGGGGCTTGCCTTGCTGCTCTTGGTCGTAGGCTAGCTGTTCCTCCGGAGTAACGAAGTCTAGGACTTCGGGTTCCTCCTCGACCTTAGCGACTACATGATAGAACAATACATGTATTAATTTAATGCATTTGTATTAAGTTGGAAGTTGTGAAGTCTATAACCTTTGCTAGACAGACCTAATGACTGTGAAACTTTTACTGTGGCTTGGTTACAACCTAAACAGAGACTTGGTCAAGTTTTAGTTGCAGCAAAGCTCAATTGAGCCCTCCACAATTAATTATGTCCTTGACCTTAATTACAGGCTTTTAGGGTATTCTAAGGATTTTCATGAGACAAACTATGACTTTCTGAAAACTAGATTTTCAGAGGGTTCTAATGGAGTTGGTCTTACTTAATTTGGAAGTCTCTAACTAAAGATATGAGCTAAACAATTTCAGAGAAAATTCTGAAAATGTTTCTGAACATTTTTTATTTTCTCTGGAACAGTTTTACTAATCACACCATTAGGTGGACTAAATGAGCTCAAATGGATCTGAAATTTTTATGGTAGTTCAAGGATATTTTGGTGAACATCCCAGAAAAATTTCAGGATTTTTCTCCAAATGATTCTCCAGTTAAAATTCCTAACAGTTTAAACTTTAAGGAATTAATTCTGGAGAATTAAGGAATCTCATGAAGTGACACTTGATTTTCTGGAAAGTACTCAAAGAGCTGAATCCAGCAAAATTTGGTTCACTCAATTTGGAGCTTTCTAGCCAAAGTTATAAGGATTTGAAGTTTGAAGGAAATCTGAAAATCGGGGAAAAGTTTAAACTCGCGCGTGGGCCCAGGAGACACGCGTCGCACGCCGAAGCGACAGCACACCGCGGCCCACAAGGCTTTTGCGCGCCAGCACACCCGATCCCGGCCGCAGCCGGATCCCGATTCAAAATATCGGCCGCTGACAGCTGGGGTCCACCCCCTTCTTCAACCTCGCGACACCCGCGCTCCGCCGCCGAGGGACCTCGCCGGAGAGCTCGCCGCCGGCTGCTGTACAGCTCCAAACTTCTTGATTCTGGCCGCCCCTGCCTACTTTTACTTGGGGAACATGATCCGAGGGTCAGCTGCTCATGACAACGGCCGGAGCATGGTCGGCGACGAGCCGCCATATCGGAACGACTTCGGCCATGTCGGCTGACTCTCCTAGTACCTCAGCTACTTGGGAAATCGGTCGGGGAGCATCAGTGGACCTCAGAGAAGGTCGACATGAACTCGGGGCAGCTCGGGGAAGGCCCGAAATAGGTCCTCACCGTGCGCCCGATACCCCCCGTGCGTTCCGCCATTAGTAGACCTTGAATTACGCCGGGCACAGAAGTTCTCCGGCCCAGAGTTGTGAAGGCAACTTGTGCGTCACCGTGTCTAGTTCGTGTGGGAGTGGCCTGAGGCCCTCTAATCCTTTCTAGAGCACGAATTAAACAGAATCGTACCCGAGGGTCGTTCTGCACACAGAAAGGGGAAAAGTGGAAATTCGCCGCCGGTGAGCAACCACTCGAGCTGTGGCTCGGGGATGAGCAGCACCGATCACTTGCGCGTCCAAGGGTGCCTTGGCTCGGGCGTGACAACGCCCAGGTTGGGCTGTCCACGAGAGCCCGAGGTGCGGCGGTTTCCAGTTCCGAGTTTGATCTTTCGGCACAGCCGATATCACTCGGTTTCAATCGATTTCTATCAATGGGAAGGATGGAGGATGGTTGCTAGTACCTTGCTGGGACCTTGGAATGGAAAGAGGGAGCTGCGATCGGCTTGATCAAGCAGGAACTCGAGCGGCGGCGATGGCAGTGGGAAAAGCAGTCGCGCACGTCGGTAGCTCGGGGAAATGGTGACTGAGGCACGCCGGGGAGGGAATAAATAGCTCGGCCGGCTGGCCTCCGGCTTGGGGCACGCAGCAGGAGCTGGCGCCGGCCGGCCCCTTCGGTGGCGCGCGCGCACAACAGCCGGGAACCGACTGAACTGTGGTTCAGTCGGTTTGCTTTGAGGCTGAGGCTGACATGTGGGTCCCACTCCTCTTTTAACCTCTGAAATTTATTCCTAACAGCTGTGGTAAACAGTGAACCCTATTCTACCCTTGGCAACTCAAATTATTCACCCAAGAGCCATTTGAATTGATCAAAGTTCAAATGAGGTTTGGTTTGAATGAATTTCAGCACAAGTGCAGTTTGAAATTCAAATAAAGTTTGAATTTCTCCCCCTTAGCTCATGTCAAGATCAACTCCAAATGGAGTGAAAATTGGTGTGTGAGCTCACAAAAATGTGCTGAGCAAGAATATGCCTTCCACTTTTAAATTCAGTGGGTGAAAACAGTTTGAATTTGAATATGTTTTCAAACTGCCCCTTTCCTATCTACACCCAAGATGACCTCAAAAATGTTTTGAATTTGGGTGAAACTTGGCATGGACATCCTTGGCAAAGTGTAGGAGTTTTCATATGTCCAGCCCATCTATATCACATGTGGGAAGTACCACTTTTGCAATGTGTGAGTTTGTTCCCTAATGAGCATGTTGATAATTGTTACTTGCTCTTTATTTGTGTTCATCATTTTTCCTCAAATGAGGTGTGTGGTGTGGGGATGAACACTGCAAATGGGTGTCAAAAACTGAGGCCCTTACATCAATGATCATGACAACTGAACCGTCTCAACTTTTACACCTTGACACCGTAGGACCTTCACGTGTTCAATCCTTCGGGGTAAATGGTATGTTCTTGTGATTGTTGATGACTATTCTAGATACTCTTGGGTTTACTTTATGGCATCTAAGAATGAAGCTTTTAGTCACTTTAGAACTTTATTTCTTAGATTATCAATTGATCACCCAGGATCTTTAAGAGCAATTAGAAGTGATAATGGAACCAAATTTAAAAATCAATCGTTTGATCACTTTTGTGCTGAAAATGCAATAGATCATCAATTTTCTTCACCATATGTACCTCAACAAAACGGTGTTGTAGAGAGAAAGAACAGAACCTTAGTTGAGATAGCTAGGACTATGCTTGATGAATATCGAACTCCTGAGAAATTTTGGGCTGATGCAATTGCAACCGCTTGTTATGTCTGTGTCGGTACCCTCAATACCGGGTACCCCCACGCACAGGGTAAAACTTCCTAAGGACCTCGCTCCCTCTGCAGGGGCGAGGCTTGAAGGCGGCACGTGTCCAGCGGGGCCGGAGCTCCCCTCCCCACGGAGGATAGCTCCGAGCCTGCCACGTGGCCCAGGAGGCCGGACCACACCCCCTCTGCAGGGGCGAGCTCCGAAGGCGCCACGTGTCCAGCGGGGCCGGAGCTCCCCTCTCCTCGGAGGATAACTCCGGGCCTGCCACGTGGCCCAGGAGGCCGGACCTCGCCCCCTCCGCAAGGGCGAGCTCCGAAGGCGCCACGTGTCCGGGAGGGCCGGGGCTCTCCTCTCCTCAAAGGATAGCTCCGAGCCTGCCATGTGGCCCGGAAGACCGGACCTCGCCCCCTCCGCGGGGGTGAGCTCCGAAGGCTCCATGTGTCCTGCGGAGCCGGAGCTCCCCCTCTCCTTAGAGGAGAGCTCCGGGTCCGACACGTGGCCAGCAGAGCAGTGCTGCCGCCCGGCGCGGTAGGCAGCGGGAGTAAAGGTGCGCCATGCCTTTACCGTACAAAGCATTCAAGACCCGCGCCATCCCGAGACAAAGAGGCGCAGCGCACGCCTGTCAGGAGGCGCTGTGACCAGTCACAGTCAGGACAGGCGTACAGTGTCTGAAGCTGCGGGCCATTGAAGGCAGCGACAAGACCGGACAAGACATGCCCTGCCGTCCCTGCAATCGCCAACGACTACACGCTACACTTAGCCTGCGGCATGGGCAGGGCGGCAGGACGAGGACTTCGACGCCAGCGTCAAGACATAATAGCTGGTAGGAAATCACCTCAGGGCCACCTGTTGGGTCCCAGGCCCACCTTGTAAGCCGCTCGAGCCTTGGACTATAAAATGTCCGGGCAGGCAACGTTAGCAAGGGTTCGCACTCCAGCAACTCGCACCCTAGGCATCACTCACCCTCAAGCTCAGGACTCCGGTTCTGAGCAGCAAGCAATACAGCGAGCACCTCTGCTCACCGTGGACGTAGGGTTTTATGCTCCGGCGGCCTGAACCACGTAAAACTCACCGTGTCAAGCTTCTCCCTCACTCGTCCCTAACTCTTAAGCTCTCTGCAAGCGACTAGCCCCTCCCAAAAAGAACCTCCGTGGGCTGCCCAGAGCAGGTCCGGGGAAGTGTCGACCACACACTTCGACATTTGGCGCGCCAGGTAGGGGGTTTCCCTTGCGCGACGAGTTTACGCCGACGAAGATGACGAAGCTTCCTTCAGCGGCAAGCTCTCCTCGCCCACGTTCTCGACGAACGGTGACCAGTGAGAACTACGTCTCGACACACTCAGCACGGAGTGTGTCGGTGCGAGTGGGAAGCCAGCAGCCGACTTCGGCAACACGAATTCCATCAACCTCATGGTCTACCGCGGCGCAGAGTACCACTCAAGCAAGCACGCTAGTCGCCGCAGAAGCGCTCCGGCACAATCCGCCGGCTGAAGACGCCCTCCAGGGGGCCACCCAGCAGTGGACCCGCGACATCAACGACCTCAACGCTGCTGCCGTCAATCCTCCGCTCCAGATCGCGCGGTACCGGCAGACGCCCTGGCGCCACCGGTCCGTGCATGGGAGCCCAAGACAGGCGCTCCGACGCTATCCCAGTAAGTTCACCATGCTTACTTAGGTGTTTATTTATATTACGCATTAATTTATATGATCATCTCCCCACGCTCTAGACAGTGTACATCCATTGTACACTCGGTTCCTCTTTCCTGCTCTCACTCATAGTCGATATTTTGCCATCCTGCCGAAGGCGGTAGTGCTTGGGGTACCTGCCAGAGGCCCAGAGGCCTTTTGGACCTCCCCCTGTAAGGGTACTGTAACGCCAGTTGGTCTCCTCCAGGAAAAGACCTACGCCAGACCGGGGGGTCAGGAGCCTTGCTTTGCCCGGTCCTGCACCCAAAGCATGCGCACTCTGCCCCCCAGCGCTACGGTCTGAATACTAGGGGGCCAGACGGTTACACCCTAACTAGGGCTGGGGGCCAGACCTCCAGGATCGAGTGCACTGGATTACCCAAGCCCCGTATTCCGGCCCAGGACAGTAAGCCAAATGAGACTAAGGGACAGGAAAGGGAGGGCCCCTGAGCAGCGCCGGACCTCACCCCCTCAGCAGGGGTGAGCTCCGAAGCCGGACCGTGTGCCCTACACTGGGCTAAGGTTCGATGCCGGACGACAAACCTATCGCAGGTGTGATCTCCGAAGACGGTCGCCACCCCACAGGGATGAACACCGAAGCCGGACCGTGTGCCCTACACTGGGCTAAGGTCCGATGCCGGACGACACACCTATTACAGGTGTGATCTCCGGAGCCAGTGGCCACCCCACAGGGGTGAACACCGAAGCCGGACCGTGTGCCCTACACTGGGCTAAGGTCTGATGCCGGATGACACACCTATCGCAGGTGTGGTCTCCGAAGCCGGTCGCCACCCCACAGGGGTGAACACCGAAGCCGGACCGTGTGCCCTACACTGGGCTAAGGTCCGATGCCGGACGACACACCTATCGCAAGTGTGATCTCCGAAGCGGGTCGCCACCCCACAGGGGTGAACACCGAAGCCGTACCGTGTGCCCTACACTAGGCTAAGGTCTGATGCTGGATGACACACCTATCGCAGGTGTGATCTCTGAAGCCGGTCGCCACCCCACAAGGGTGAACGCCGAAGCCGGACCGTGTGCCCTACACTGGGCTAAGGTCTGATGACGGACGACACACCTATCGCAGGTGTGATCTCCGAAGTCGGTCGCCACCCCACAGGGGGAACGCCGAAGACGGACCGTGTGCCGTACACTGGGCTAAGGTCCGATGCCGGACGACACACCTATCGCAGGTGTGATCTCTGAAGCCGGTCGCCACCCCACAGGGGTGAACGCCGAAGCCGGACCGTGTGCCCTACACTGGGCTAAGGTCCGATGCCGAACGACACACCTATCGCAGGTGTGATCTCCGAAGCCGATCACCACCCCACAGGGGTGAACGCCGAAGCCGGACCATGTGCCCTACACTGGGCTAAGGTCCGATGCCGGACGATACACCTATCGCAGGTGTTATCTCCGAAGCCGGTCTCCACCCCACAGGGGTGAACGCCGAAGCCGGACCGTGTGCCCTACAGTGGGCTATGGTCCGATGCCATACGACACACCTATCGCAGGTGTGATCTCCGAAGCCGGTCGCCACCCCACAAGGGTAAACGCCGAAGCCGGACCGTGCGCCCTACACTGGGCTAAGGTCCGATGCCGGACAACACCCCTATCGCAGGAGTGATCTCCGAAGCCGGTAGCCACCCCCAGGGGTGAACACCGAAGTCAGACCTTGCGCCCTACACTGGGCTGAGCTATGAAGACGCACATCACCCCTCCGCAGGGGTGAGCTCTGATGCCGGACCTCACGTCCTTCGTGGGCCTGAGCTCCATTGACTTCCGGACCTCCGCCCCTACAGCCGGGCCGAGCTCCAATGCCAGCCCTAGCCCTCCTTTCAGAGGCGAGCCCTGATGCCGGACCTCACACCCTTCGTGGGCCTGAGCTCCGATGACTTCCGGACCTCCGCCCCCACAGCCGGGCCGAGCTCCGATGCCAGCCCTCGCCCTCCTTTTAGAGGCGAGCCCTGATGCTGGACCTCACACCCTTCATGGGCCTGAGCTTCGATGACTTCCGGACCTCACGCCCTTCGTGGGCCTGAGCTCCGATGACCTCTGGACCTCCGCCCCCACAGCTGGGCCGAGCTCCGATGCCAGCCCTCGCCCTCCTTTTAGAGGCGAGCCCTGATGCCGGACCTCACGCCCTTCGTGGGCCTGAGCTCCGATGACTTCCAGACCTCATGCCCTTCGTGGGCCTGAGCTCCGATGACTTCCGGACCTCTGCCCCCACAGCTGGGCCGAGCTCCGATGCCAGCCCTCGCCCTCCTTTCAGAGGCGAGCCCTGATGCCGGACCTCACGCCCTTCGTGGGCCTGAGCTCCGATGACTTCCGGACCTCCGCCCCCACAGCTAGGCCGAGCTCCGATGCCAGCCCTCGCCCTCCTTTCAGAGGCGAGCCCTGATGCCGGACCTCACGCCCTTCGTGGGCCTGAGCTCCGATGACTTCCGGACTTCCGCCCCCACAGCCGGGCCGAGCTCCGATGCCAGCCCTCGCCCTCCTTTCAGAGGCGAGCCCTGATGCCGGACCTCACGCCCTCCGTGGGCCTGAGCTCCGATGACTTCCGGACCTCCACCCCCACAGCTGGGCCGAGCTCCGATGCCAGCCCTCGCTCTCTTCTCAGAGGCGAGCCCTGATGCCGGACCTCATGCCTCCCGTGGGCCTGAGCTCCGATGACTTTCTAGACCACCCCTCTTCTCAGAGGCGAGCTCCGAAGCCGGACCTCCCCCTTTCACAAGGGCTGAGCTCTGATGCCAGGCTTCACCCTCTCCTCAGAGGCTGATCTCCGAAGCCGTCAAGACCCTACCAGCACAGGGGGCACTCAAGACAAGAAAGTGCGCGGGTAGGAGAAGGCCCCACCTCGGGCTCGTTACCTCCCCCGAGGTGAGCCGGGGGGCCACTGTCGGTACCCACAATACCGAGTACCCCCGCGCGCAGGGTAAAACTTCCTAAGGACCTCGCTCCCTCTGCAGGGGCGAGGCTTGAAGGCACCACGTGTCCAGTGGGGCCGGAGCTCCCCTCCCCACGGAGGATAGCTCCGAGCCTGCCACGTGGCCCAGGAGGCCGGACCTCACCCCCTCTGCAGGGGCGAGCTCCGAAGGCGCTACATGTCCAGCGGGGCCGGAGCTCCCCTCCCCTCGGAGGATAGCTCCGGGCCTGACACGTGGCCCAGGAGGCCGGACCTCGCCCCCTCCGCAAGGGTGAGCTCCGAACGCGCCACGTGTCCGGCAGGGCCGGGGCTCTCCTCTCCTCAAAGGATAGCTCCGAGCCTGCCACGTGGCCCGGAAAACCTGACCTCACCTTCTCCACGGGGGTGAGCTCCGAAGGCTCCACATGTCTAGTGGAGCCGGAGCTCCCCCTCTCCTCAGAGGAGAGCTCCGGGTCCGACACGTGGCCAGCAGAGCAGTGCTGCCGCCCGGCGCGGTATGCAGCGGGAGTAAAGGCGCGCCATGCCTTTACCGTACAAAGCATTCAAGACCCGCGCCATCACGAGACGAAGAGGCGCAGCGCACGCCTGTCAGGAGGCGCTGTAACCAGTCACAGTCAGGACAGGCGTACAGTGTCTGAAGCTGCGGGCCATTGAAGGCAGCGACAAGACCGGACAAGACATGCCCTGCCGTCCCTGCCATCGCCAACGACTACACGCTACACTTAGCCTGCAGCATGGGCAGGGCGGAAGGACGAGGACTTCGATGCCAGCGTCAATACATAATAGCTGGTAGGAAATCACCCCGGGGCCACCTGTTGGGTCCCGAGCCCACCTTGTAAGCCGCTCGAGCCTTGGACTATAAAAGGCTCGGGTAGGCAACGTTAGCAAGGGTTCACACTCCAGCAACTCGCACCCTAGGCATCACTCACCCTCAAGCTCAGGACTCCGGTTCTGAGCAGCAAGCAATACAGCGAGCACCTCTGCTCACCGTGGACGTAGGGTTTTACGCTCCGGCGACCTGAACCACGTAAAACTCGCCGTGTCAAGCTTCTCCCTCACTCGTCCCTAACTCTTAAGCTCTCCGCAAGCGACTAGCCCCTCCGAAAAAGAACCTCCGCGGGCTGCCCAGAGCAGGTCCGGGGGAAGTGTCGACCACACACATCGACAGTCTCAAATCGTGTTTTCTTGCGTGCTAAGCTAGGTAAAACACCATATGAGCTCAGATTTGGACATAGGCCTAGTGTCACACACTTTAGGGTCTTTGGTTGCAAATGCTTTGTTAAGAAACATGGTAATCTTGATAAATTTGAAGCTAGATCTGTTGATGGCATGTTTCTTGGTTATCCATCTCATACTAGAGGCTACCGTGTGCTTTTACTTGATACTAACATAATTGTGGAGACTTGTGAGGTTTCTTTTGATGAAGCTAGCTCAGGTACTAGTTCAAATATTGCAGGTCCAGATCCATATCCGCAGCGGGAGAGTATTTTCGTTGAAGAAAGGGAAGAAGTGGTGCTGCTGCCCGAGAATTCAGCAGCTAATGACATTGTTCCAACTCCTGATCTTGATTCACAGCCAGCACCGACGACCACCATTGCTGGTCCAGATCCTCCTCACGTCACAATCTCATCTATTTGTGATGAACATGAAGAAGAAGAAGCTTGTGAAGTGTCCACTCCCCTCCGGATTCTCAAAAGTCATCCTCCACAACAATTTATTGGAAGCTTGCATGAACGAGTTACAAGATCCAGGTTTTTCGACCCCAATTCTCATGCTCATTCTGCTTTTGTTGCTTCTTTAAAACTCAAAGATATATCACACGCACTCACTAATGAATCTTGGATTATTGCCATGCAAGAAGAGTTAGAAAATGTTGAAAGAAATAATGTTTCGAAACTTGTACCTCCACCTCAAGGTCACACTTTAATTGGAACTAAATGGGTGTTTAAAAATAAACAAAGTGAGGATGGGGTTGTGGTTAGGAATAAGGCTAGGTTGGTTGCTCAAGGTTTCACACAAGTTGAAGGTCTAGATTTTGATGAAACTTTTGCTCCTGTTGCTAGATTAGAAGCCATAAGAATTTTGTTAGCTTTTGCTGCATCTAAAAGTTTTAAGCTATATCAAATGTATTTTAAAAGTGCTTTTCTTAATGGCTACATAGATGAGGAGGTTTATGTCAAACAACCACCTGGTTTTGAAAATCCAAATTTTTCTAGTCATGTTTACAAACTGTCCAAAGCCTTGTACGGTCTCAAACAAGCCCCTAGAGCATGGTATGATAGGTTAAAAACATTCTTACTTGAAAAGGGGTTTACCAATGGCAAGGTTGATAAAACTCCTTTTGTGCTTAAGCATGGCAATGACTCATTATTCGTTCAAGTGTATGTGGATGATATTATCTTTGGTTGTGCTTCTCATGATCTTGTGTCCAAGTTTTTAGCTATGATGAGTTCATAATTTGAGATTTGTATGATGGGAGAACTCACGTACTTTTTGGGGCTGCAAATCAAGCAAACCAAGGAGGGTACCTTTGTGCATCAAACAAAGTATACAAAAGATCTCCTAAGGCGCTTCAACATGGACAAAAGCAAGCCTCTTCGGACACCAATGGGAACAGCAACAACACTTGAACTTGATGAAGATTGTGATCCCGTTGATCAAAAAGAATATAGAAGAACGATCGGATCACTTTTGTATCTCATGGCATCAAGACCGGACATACAATTCACTGTATGTCTTTGTGCACGGTTTCATGCCTCCCCACGTGCTTCACATTATCAAGCCGTCAAAAGGATTCTCAGGTACTTACATGGAACTCAAGAATTTGGCATTTTTCTTCCTTCTTCCTCAACCGTTACTTTGAAAGCTTTTTCCGATGCTGATTTTGGGGGTTGTGGGATTGATAGGAAAAGTACTTCTGGTGCTTGTCATTTTCTTGGTAATTCACTTGTTGCCTGGTCCTCTAGAAAACAAAGTTCGATTGCACAATCCACAGCCGAATCTGAATATCTAGCTGCTGCTAGTGCTTGCTCACAAATTCTTTGGATTGTTCAAACACTTAAGGACTATTGGGTTGATCTAGATAGTGTTCCACTGTTTTGTGATAACACTAGTGCCATTTGCATTGCTAAAACCCCGTGCAACATTCGAGAACTAAGCACATTGACATTAGGTATCACTTTCTCCATGATAATATCGAAAAAGGGAACATTGTGCTTCACCATGTAGATACCGAACAACAATTGGCTGACATTTTTACAAAACCTTTGGATTTCACTCGTTTGTTACATTCGTAGTGAAATAGGGGTTATGCATCCTCATGGCTTAAATTGAGGGAGAATTTTGAAACTTGGGAAGTCTATGTGTGAATCTGAAATTAAAATAATACGAGCATAGTATTTCATGCATATATGACTTTGTGATTCCTTTTTCATGCTGAAAGTTCTTACTACATTACTCGTGTTATACATTTTGTAGTTTTTACCATGTCTAGTAATTGGAATAATTACTTACACTAAATCTGGTCATGGTCGAACTTTCTTGCTGTTTTGAACTTGTTGCATGCTCACAAGTGCTTTTAATCATAAAGAATTAATCAAGTAATCAACTCACATGTTGAGTTTTTATGTTCAAATTAAAAAAATGAGAAAAGATCAAGAGAATATGCATGCATCGCACTTCTTCTTTTGAGATGGCTTATCATTGCCCTTAGATATGAACTTGAAAGGAGTTGTGTATGACTAAAACCATGTCCTTAAGCTTCTGACCATCAAATGACATAGGCTTGGCTTGGTTGGTTAGAATAAGGCTGGTGCTGCATAAAATCTCTTCCAAATGTCATAAGATCAAAATTTGTGCTTTAAATGTTAAATAAAATGCAGCAACAAGTGTCATGCTTTCAGGTCTTGAAATAGTTAAGTTTGTGAGATCATGACTTGCTTAAATTGAAAATTACACTTGATCTCTAGCATGGCTTACACTACTTTATGTATCTCATTGATGTGTTATGTAAGTTACTTGATAGTATAATCTGGATGAGCTTTGTTTTATATGTATATGTTATAATGTGCTCATAACAAATTAAAATTTCTCTTTTGTACCTTGCTGAATACATTGTTAAAGGGGTAGAAATTGATCACACATTGCACACATTCACAAGTGTTTTGGCACGATTCTTCTCAGGGGGAGAATTTTTGGTATTTTTGTTTTTCTTCTCATTTTATTTCTGATTTACAAAGGGGGAGAAATTGTTTTCAAAACTTTTCATGTGAATAAGCCAATGTTCGTATTTTAAGTGGTGTTGCCAATGCATTCATCAAGGGGGAGATTGTGAGACCTATGTGTGCTGAATACATTGGCTTTGACGATAAAAGTTTTGAATACTACCAAAACACCTTTTTAACAAGGTCCGACTCTAGGTCCGACGATAGGTCCGATGTAAGGTCCGACTTGCTTTGTCTAGGTCTGACTTATTTTGGCTAGGTCCGACTTGTTTTTGCTAGCTCCGGTGCTAGGTCTGACTAGCTTTGGTAAGTTCCGTGCTACGTCCGACTAAGCTTTAGTAAGCTCCGGCGCTAGGTCCGACTAGCTTTGTTAATTCAAGGTCCGGTTAGCTTTGGTAAGGTTCGGAGCTTGATTGCAATGGTTCTGCTTTTAACTTCCAATGTTTCGAACTTGCTTTACTCTTATGGAAAGTTTGCTTAGTATTATTTTACTAAGTTTTTGGTGTGTTTTGGTGGTTATGGCTGATATCATTTTGCTATGGTTTACAACATGCTTATGTGAGGTGCTCACGTAAGATGTTGTAGTTTCGGAACTAACGAGAATCAAGTTGAGGACTTGTGCTCGGAAGTATTGGTTGTTTATTCATGTGCAGGTGTTGCTTGAGTTCAAGACATGGCTGGTGACGGGATCCAATGAACTAGTCTTAGGAAGAAGATGAGGTTCAACAACCAAGTTCAGGAGGAATTGTGGTTGAGTTGATCGGGAGGTTGCGCAATATGTTTGAATCAAGAACAATGCATATGAAGGTATCTTGGACGTCGTTGGAAGATGTTTGCACGTGTGCAAGGAGTGCATGGACGTGGCTGCATGGTTCCAAGGCGTGATGAAGAGATGTGGACGTAAAGAATTGGTCAGAAAGGTCCAACCGACTAGGTTATGGACTCAGGCTGCGGCTGAGTCGTGTTTGACTCAAATATGGAAAGTTTTGAGTTGGTTATGATAGGATTTCGTGTGGGTCACGAATTTGAGTTGTTTTAGGAATGTTTGGGATGTTACTATGGTGTTTGGAAGTCTTAAGATTGCTTCTATCTGCGTGTAGAAGAGTCTTGAGCAGTATTGGAAAGTTACAGTTTGAATCTAAGTAGGAGTAGGAGTCCTAGTTTGAATTGGGTTGGCCTTAGGGCTGGTTATATAAGCAAGGGAGGCCAAGGATCGTGGGTGCACGACTTTGGGGCTGTTCCTCTTATGTTTTGATACATAAAATTCGTATTCTAAAGGAACTTTTGTGCCTTGTTCGTCCGACTTGTTTCAGACAAGTTTTTCTCGTCGAGTTTCTATTCAGCACTACCTTGCTTCGGTGGTTTTATCATAACTCGAGTTTTACAGATCCAATTGATGTTATTCTTTTTGGGTTGTCTTCAAAACTTGATTATCTATCATCTGTGAAAATGTCACAGTCATTGAAATTTTGGTTTCTGATCTACACGAGTTTCTTTGCAGTATTCTAGAACTGTTTTTCTCGCGTAGGAAAGATTGACCTTTGTTCGATCTTTCGATCGTAACTTGAGTTTCTCTCAACGGATTTTCATGATTCTTGTTGTGACGTCTTCGTGACATGATTTTATACAATCTATACTAGTTTTGTCACAGTTGAACATGTTTAGATTAGTTGCACACACGGGTTTTTTAACAGATCGGTTTTCTGCAGAGGGGTGTTTTGTTGCTTCCGCTGAAAGGTTTTTATCTACCATTCACCCCCCTCTGGTAGCTTTACACGTGTACTTCGATCCTACACAGAGAACAAGTATGCTCACTACCACGAGCGACGGTGATTTGAATAAAAACACCCGGCTGACATGACACATACGCCCGTATGAGACCGGTGATCAACCGATCCCCTCAACGCCGTATGTGGCAACCTTTCACACGACACCCAATTATCGAACCGGTCCCACCGACTTTGATTAAGTCGCACTACTGCAAACCCTCGTAGAGCCGACTTTTATATCCTTTCAGCATCTGCATAAGACCGTGGGGATTGCCTCAACACCCAGGTTAACATGTTACATCGGTTTCCTGGGTCCCATATAGCCAGTATGCATACGGTACACAACTCAATGTCCCATAGGGCCGCACATGAGAATGAGCCTTAATCGACTTATACAGAGACTAGGTTCACAGGACCAAGTCCTTCAGCCTTCCATCCACCGCCCGGTTTCCATTCCCAACTTTGAGGATCAATTCCCAACTCTTCCGATTGATCCCCCTTAATCCCGGTTCACGAGTAGGAAACTGCCTACTCGAGTTATGCCTCTTTTAATACACTTTTGTTAACTTGAGATCAGCAGTTATAATCAAGTGATAACCTACTCTACATTAAACTCCAGCGTTTCCTGGGTCATGCATGTGGAGTGTCATACCATCTAGACTTAATGCAATAACCAACATGCTAGACATTATAAAGTGAATATAAATAAAAACTTATAAATTTTTTATGCAAACCGGGGCTTGCCTTAGTGTTGATCCCGACTAATGTTTCTCTCAACAGGAGCAAGTTAGTGGCCTCCGAAGTCTTCGCATGATGTATTGCTATCGAAATGATCAATTAAAGAAATGCGTCACATTATGAAATAATATGCTATAAGCAAACTACAGAAGCAAAACCTAAGAAGACTCAGGAGTCTATGGTTGAAATTTTTACAGAGTCTTTCTAAACTCATGATAGGAGTATGGTAAATTTTCAGAAGCATTTGAGACAGAAAATGGGCACAAGAACTCTTGGAACCTTTAACCTTTAATGATTTATAGGAATTTAAGTAGACTTGGTCATATGGTGAGATTTGATAACCTAATAGGTCTGGACCTAACGTTCCTAGGAAAATTTGTTTCAGATTTTTCTAAGGCCTCTGGTGGCCGGAATGGAGGATTGAAGTTCATTCCATTTTCTGAAATTTGCTTCTGTGATTTTTCAACCCATTTAAATAACCCTGAGAAAAACCTACTGATTAAGCCCTCTTAATCATCTCCAAAAATCCTGAAATTTTTAATGGAGCTCAGGAACTATTATAAAGAGCTTGTGACCAAAAATGGGAATATTTCAACAAGCCAATTTCCTGGAATTACTCCCTAAAGGAATAAATAAAAAGAATTCTACAGAAATTCATAGGCATTTTCATAGCTAGAAATTTGTTTCTCTGCGAAGTACTCCTCCTAAGGAATCCAACAAAATTTGTCTCACTATTTTTGGATCTTCTACACAGTTATGGATTTTCCAAGTTTGAACAACTCTCTGTTTGATTTTGAACAGAACAGTCAAACATGGGGCCCACGGGTCAGGTGTTTCTTCAACCTCTCGCCAGAACCCGCGGGTGCACACCGGCAGAGATCGTGGCGCGGCTCGTTCTCTCTCAATTCCCCACCAAAATAGCTCCGGTTTCGCCCTACACGATCCTTGCAACGTGGCGCAGCTGCCGGGCAAGGTTTCCCCGCATGAAAACTGCCAGAGATGGGTCGGCATCGGTGGGGCGGCTTGGGAGCTCGGCATCGACGTGTTCTGGCGTGTCCAAAGCTTCTCCTGTCGAGCTACGTTGCCTTAAAGCATCCCCAGAGCTTGTGGAGCATGGAATGCACCTCAATTAGTGCAGAAATTGGCGGGAATAGGGCGGTCACCGGAGGCCCGACCCGTTTTTGCCGCCGGCGGCGAATTCTCGTCGCCTGGAGCGTGGGATGTCCGGTTTAATGCTTTCTTTGGCATGGGAGGGTGCTAGGGTTACTAGTTTCTGTGGCTCGAATTGTAGAACCGATGATCAACCACGTTGGATGAATTTTCAGATTTGGCTCGCGTCGGTTCAACATGTTCGCCGGTGCAAAAACCCAAATTACGGCGAGCCGGCGATGGGGAAGAGCAAGGGGAGTCCGAGATGATGATCTAGACACCATGGCGCACCTTTCAGTCGTGTTGTCGTGCCGGAGAGGCGCTGGACCCGTCTGGAGACGAGGAGTAATGGAGGCGGCGTGGCTCTGTTTTAACGGAAGAAAACTGGATTGGTCACGGCAGAGGAACGCCGGAAATGAGCTGAGGATCCGTGTAGCATGTCGAGGAGCGATGGGCGCAGGTCTTTGGTGTCTCAACCGGGCGTCACCACGGCCGGGAGCAAAACGGCGATGAGCAGCCGAGATAAAGCGGGCGCTGTGTTCTGTTCCTTTTTTCTCGGTTGAGTGCGTGAGCGAACTCGTGTGAGCAGAGACTGTGCGAGCAGAGACCAAATTGGATTGTGCCCCACTGATATTTAGTGGAGTGCTGCTCGTACAGATAATGGAACCGACTCCCGGGAGCCAGAATGCATGCAGCTCGGTGTCTACCTCGGTGTCACACGGTGCTGCAGCTCTGCTCGAGTGAGAAGAAAAACAGAGACTTTGCACTGAACTTTAATTGCAAATTTTACTGCCTCAATGGCATGTGGGTCCCACAAGGCAGTCCCTCCTTATTTCTCAAAAGATCTCCAAAATTTGGCAACTGACGAATTCAAATGTTTGGAGTTGAAAACTGAGCTGCATTTGGATAGCTGGGCAAATTTCATCCAAATTCAAATTTGTATTTGAATTCTTTGCACATTTAAGACGTTTTTTTTGGAAAATGGATAGCAAATCCTTTCAAAAATTAATTAAACTTTGCATACCCACTAATTTGGACCTAAGGAATTCAAATATGCAACCTGATTTTTGTGTTACCTGCTGCAAACAAGAGTTTGAACACAACAGTTTGAATTACCATTGTGTTTCCCTCATTTGAAATTTGAGTTGAACATTTAGTTCACAATCTGATTTTAAACCTTCCATTGCACCTGAGACTTCAAATCTGTGGGTTTAATCCACCTAGGGTCCAAGCATGTTGAGTAACCCTAAGTTTGTTTAGAAAGAACTCTCATGTGTTATCACATGTGGGAAAAATTTAAACCAGTCCCATTTTTCATACACATGACACCAATGTTTGTGAAAAATCAAGTTTCTTTGCATTCATATTTTTGGGACCTTTGCACTGTGGGTCGTAGGCTAGTTGATCCTCCGGAGTTATGAAGTCTAAGACTTCGGGCTCCTCCTCAACCTTAGCGGCTACATGAGATAAATACATACATGTATCAATTTGAATGCATTTTAATTTGAAGTTGAATTTGTTACTACTACAACCTAAACAGAGACTTGGCCAAATTTTATTTGCAGCAAAGCTCATTTGAGACCTCCCAAATAAATGTGTATTTGGCCTTAATTAGAGCTCTTGGGGTGTTCTAGGGATTTTCATGGAGCAAGACATGACTTTCTGAAAACTAGATTTTCATAGGGTTCTAATGGAGTTTGTTTCACTTAATTTGAAGGTTCCTAGCCAAATATATGAGCTAAACAATTTCAGAGAAAATCTGAAAATGTTTCTGGACATTTTCCATTTTTTCTGGAACAGTTTTATTAATCAGACCATTAGGTGGATCAAATGAGCTCAAATGGATCTGAAATTTTTATGGTAGCTCAGGGATATTATGAGGAACATCCTGGCCAAATTTCAGAATTTTTTAAATAAAGGGTTCTCCAGTTAAAATAAACAGTTTAAAATTTGAAGAATTAATTCTAGAGAAATAAAAGTTTTCATGAAGTGAAACTTCATTTGTCGGAAAGTAATCGGAGAGCTGAATCCAAAAAAATTTGGTTCACTCAAATTGGAGCTTCCTAGTGAAAGTTATGAATTTATGAAGTTGGAGCTAAATCCGGAATTATTTTCCAATGGAAATTCCTTCATGTGTTGCCTGGGTCCCTGACAGTGGGGCCGCCGCTTTGTTTAATTTAAATGTGGCGCACGCTCTGTACAACGGCTGTCCGCTGGGACCCGCCGGCTTCCTGTTCCTCCCGACTCCCCGGCTGTCCCGCGGCAGCGCACTCCGGCAAAGCTCACCGCCGGCCAATTTCTAGCGCCAAACTTCACAGAACTCGCTGCTACGGCCTAGTCCGACATGAGGAGCGCACTGGAGAGGTCGGCAGTGATCGCCGGTGACCGGAAAATAGCCCCCGACGGTACACCGAGGTGGAGCAACTCCGGCAACGTGTAGAGAGCTCGGGAAAACCCCAAATGCTCAACCGTCTTCTCCGACAGCACCGGTAGCCCTCAGGAATCAGAGATATGAGCTTAGCCGACGGTGGAAATGACCGCAACATCGACCTCACCGATAACCCTAGGCACTTTTCTCATGGCGGCACGAACAGCGGCTAGAACTCGGCCGATTAGGGATGGTTTCATTTGGTTCTTCTTCGAGGAGGCGCGCTAGGATGTGTACCAACTATGTGCAAACTGGCTCGAGCGTTGGGGGACCGTGTAACCAAAATTTGGGTTTATACCAAGCTCGGCTAGTTTCCTCTAGGTTTCTATATTCTTGGAAATTCTCTACACATGGTTGATCATTTGCTACAAGGCTGGCAGCTACACAATCTAGGAAGTACAGCGCACCTTTCTCGTGTAGCAAGCGGATGACGACGACGGCTGTTTTCGCTCTGTCGACGGCGACCCGAAATGGAGTTCCACCGGTACTCGTGAGAGCTCGGTGAAAATCCTCAATTTGCCGCCAAACACCACAGGGAACCCTTGGTGTGAGGTGACAGCACGGTAGAGCATGAGATGGCCATTGTTTTTTTCTGTGGAGGGCTCGCTCAACCGGAGTGTGGTGGCGGTGTGCGATCGGCAAAACCGAGAGCGAGGTGGCGGTGACGTTTATCATGAGAGCAGCACTGAAGACAAGTGGGCGCGTGAGAACGGAGGAGAACCCGGCTTTGAGCTGCTCGGGGAAGGATATAGACGCCAAGCGGCGGCTCCACCGGGGCGTGGGCGAAGCAGCTGCTGGCGCCGAGGCCTTGGCACGATGGCGACCGCGGCTGCAGCCCGAGAACCTAAGTGTTTTGTTATTCAGTCGGTTGGCTCAATGATGGGCTGACACGGGGGACCCACCCCCTAGTTTAACCCGTGAAATTTAATTTTCCCCACTGCTCTATACAGTAGAGACACTAAAACCTTGGTGAGTTGATCAAATTTCCAAATGGCCACTGGACTTTGAATAATTCAAATTGGAATTTGATTTGATCAAATTTGCAGCACAGGTTTAGTTGAGATTCTAATTTGATTTGAATTTAGCCAAATAGCTCATGTCAAGATTAACTCCAAATGGAGTGAAAATTGGTGTGTGAGCTCACAAAAATGTGCTGAGTGTGAATATAAATCCCACTTTTGAAATCATGGGACGAAAGGAGTTTGAATTTGAATTTGAGTTCAAACTAGCCTCTTTATAATTATACCCTAAAATACCTCAAAAGGTTTTGGACTTGGGTGAAATTTGGCATGAGCATCACTAGCAAAGCGTAGAAGTTTTTCCTATGCTCATCCCCTATATGATGCATGTGGGAAGTACCACTTTTGCATTTTGTGAGTTTATCCTCTAATGACCATGTTGAATGTGTTTACTTGCTCTTCAAATGTGTTCATAAGTTTTCCTCAAATGAGGTGTGTGTGGTGTGATGAACACTTTGGATGGGCGCCAAAAACTCAGGCCCTTACACCGGGCAACGTTGTGCACTATGAAAACGCCGGGAACTATGTAGGCATCGGCGGCGGCGGTCGGTGGCGCGCCGCTGGCGGTGAATGCCATGTCCCGAGCCTCTTCCGATGACCTAAGTGTCTGTAAAGCATCACTAGGGTTCGTTGAAGATAATGGACTCCAAACTCACGGCAAACGACAGAAATACGAGTTTGACGGTGAACCGAGCCCTTTTTGCCGCCGGTGGCGAGTTTACGTCGCACCGCTCAAGGAATGGACGTTTCTTCGTGGTTTTGAGCCAGGGTTATTGTTAGGAGTCCTAGATGCTATGGCTATACCATAATTGGAGTTGATCAACTATGTGGAACGGATTTCTTATTTCGAGTTTCCTCGGTTCTACACAGTGATCGGCGCCAAATTTGAAATTCTGGCTAGCCGGCTCTAGGAGGGAGCTAAGGGGTCCGTGAGGAGCTCCTAGACATATGTGCTAACCTTTGGGTGCAGTTGGTTGTGCCGGAGTGGCTCTGTGATGGCCAGGCGACGGTGATCAGTAGAGGCACGGTTGTAATGAACAGGGGAGGAAGAACGGGCACGGTGCAGCTCGGAGGACGCCGATCACGAGCTGTTAACGCATCAAGGACGTCGAGTGAGGGCCGACAGTTCCATTTCTGTCCTCAGCTGGAGTTGACACCCTCAGTGTAGGCTGGTCGACGGTGGGGGTGGTGTGGCAGACGGCAACGGCGGCTCTGTTTTGGTGCGAGGAAGTGAAGAGCAATGAGTGAAACAAGTTTGTGGCGTCCGGAGCTCGAAGATAAGAGGATAGGTGTATTAATTTTAAATGTATTTGAATTGAAGTTGAATTTGTGAAGACTATAAGTCTTGCTAGATAGGCCCAATGACTCTGAAATTTTTACTGTGATTTGTATACAACCTAAACAGAGACTTGGCCAAGTTTCATTTGCATCAAAGCTCATTTGAGCTCTCCACAAATAGTTATGTACTTGGCCTTAATTGGAGCTCCTAGAGTGTTCTAGGAATGTTCATGGACCAAGCCATGACTTTCTAGAAACTAGATTTTCAGAGGATTCTAATAGAGATGGTTTCACTAATTTGAAGTTTCCTAGCTAAAGATATGAGCTAAACAATTTCAGGGAAAATCTGAAAATGTTTCTGGACATTTCCATTTTCTCTGGAACAGTTTTATTAATAACACCATTAGCTGGATCAAATTATCTCAAATGGAACTGAAATTTTTATGGTAGCTCAGGGATATTTGGGTGAACATCCTGGCCAAATTTCAGAATTTCCTCCAAAGGGTTCTCTAGTTAAAGTTCTAAACAGTTTAAATTTTGATGAATTAATTCTGGAGAAATAAGAATTTTCATAAAGTGAAACTTGATTTGTTGGAAAGAACTCAGAGAGATGAATCCAAAAAAATTTGGTTCACTCAATTTGGGGTTATCTAGCCAAAGTTATGTTCTTCTAAAGTTTGGGAAAAAATCTGGGATTTGAATAAATCGTGGAAATGTTTAAATCTGCCTGTGGGTCCAAGGGAACACGTGTCATGTGCTGAACCGATGACACACGGGCCACAGGTTAAATTCCCGCGCTGTCACAGCTGATCCGCGCCCACAGAAGATCCATTCACCCGGTTTCCTTCCACTGACAGCGTGCCCGGCCCCGGTCGTCGTCTACCTCGCGCCTCCCACGCGGTAGCGCCGCCGAGATCACCGGAGCACCACCGAAATCGATGGTCCAGTCAGCTCCCGTGCGCTAACTCGCCGCCAGCCCCTAATTTTGTGCGCTGAACACGTTGGGAGGGTTTCCCCACCTTTACGTCAGCTCTAACCGAGCTCGCGATGGTGCGGCGGCTCGGGAAGAGTTCGGCGACGTCGCTCCGAGGTGCTAGCCTGCGAAAAGCTCGGTAGCGTGGATCTACAGCACCAGTGGTGGCTCGGGAAGCTCGGCATGGTGGTGGACAGGCGCGGGAATAGCTCCAAGGTGGGACTCACCATGCGCCCGATGCTTCCCGCTAAAGCCGCCGTCGGAAAACTTGGAAATACGCCGTGCACAGGGGTTTTCATGCTAGATTTTGTGAAGCTAACATATGCGCCACTGAGTCTAGTTCCTGTGTGTCATGTTTCATGGAATCTAAACAATAACCAAACGGGAATTTAATGTCCTTACTCGAAGGTGACTTTGCACCGGCCAGAAGGAAACTGCAAAATTCACCGTTGACGCTCAACCTTTCAGCTCAAGCTTCGGAGGTAAGCTGTAGGAAGTCCTTGCGCGTCCAGAGGTGGCCTTGCTCGGCCGTGACAAGCCCTGGGTGGGGCTGTCCACGAGAGCCGTCCATGGCGGTTTCTTTTGGCCGCCACGGAAACTCGGTTTTCTCGGGTTGTGGAGGCTGATCTCACGAGGAAATGGTGCGAGGAGGTCGTGGGGAGTCCCTTGGTTCCGTTTTGCTGCTCTGCTGGGGTTTGCACTCGAGCTTCCGGTGTGGCCGAGCGATCGAAAGCACAGCGGCAACCCTGGTCGGTTTCTTGCGCGAGGGAGCAGAGAGCGAGGGAACGTGGGATATCAGTGAAGAAGATCGCCTTTGGCAGCTCATGGACTGATAATGGCCGGTCGCACGCCGAACAGCAGGAGCTGGCACCGATCTCCCGTCGGGAACCAGTCGGCCGGTGCGCTGGCGCTCTCCCGTGCGAAGGAAGACTCGAGCAGAGGCGGTTCTTTGGTTTATAGTGGCTAACAGGAGGGTCCCACTTCATATTCTAACCTCCAAACATTAATTTTCCTGCTCTAAACAGTAGAGACCCAAATAACCTTGGTGACTTGATCAAATTTGCAAATAGCTACTGGACCTTGAATAATTCAAAGTGGAATTTGATTTGATTAAATTTTCAGCAAAGGTTTAGTTAAAATTCAAATTTGATTTGAATTTAGCCAAATAGCCCATGTCAAGATTAACTCCAAATGGAGTGAAAATTGGTAGGTGAGCTCACAAAAATGTGCTGAGTATGAATATGCCTCCCACTTTTGAAGTCATGGGATAAAAGTATTTTGAATTTGAATTTGAGTTCAAACTAGCCTCTTTCTAGTTATACCCAAAAATACCTCAAAAAGGTTTTGGATTTGGGTGAATTTTGGCATGAGCATTCCTAGCAAGGAGTAGGAGTTTTCCATATGCTCAGCCCTTATATGATGAATGTGGAAAATGCCACTTTTGCATTTTGTGAGTTTATTCTCTAATGACCATGTTGATGGTGTTTACTTGCTCTTCAAATGTGTTCATAAGTTTCCCTCAAATGAGGTGTGTGTGGTGTGATGAACACTTTGGATGTGTGCAAAAACTCTGGCCCTTACATTCCTCCACCCTTAAAAGAATCTTGTCCCGAGATTATAAGGTGAAAACGAGAGAAAACCTTCGCTCTCCCATGTCGCTTCGTCTACGGAATGATTACTCCATAGAACTTTGTATAACCACAACGTACGGTGGCGTGTGATTCGAGCCTTTTCATCAATGATCTGAACCGGTTCCTCCCGATATGTGAGATCCGGTTTCAGTTCTTCCTCCAGCTGAATGGTAGTTGATAGCTTAAGACACTTCCTCAGCTGAGAAATGTGAAAGATGTCGTGCACACCGAAAAGTACTTCTGGTAATTTCAGCCGGTATGCTACTGATCCACATCTTTCTGTAATCTAGAATGGACCAATGAATCGGGGTGCCAACTTTCCTCTCACCCCGAATCTGTTCACGCCCTTCATTGGAGACACACGTAGATACACGTGATCCCTGACTTCAAATTGTAATGGACGTCTTCTCCGGTCCGCATACTGTTTTTGTCGGGATTGGGCGGCTTTTAGGTTCGCTTGATTCAGTCGAACCTTTTCCTCCTCATTGTTGACAAGATCAATCCCGGAGGTGACCCTTTCGCCAGATTCACATCAATTCAGTGGTGTGCGGCATTTTCTCCCGTATAGCGCGTCGTAAGGCGCCATCTTGATACTATCTTGGTACCCATTGTTGTACGAGAACTCAGCCAACGGTAAGTGATCATCCAAATTCTCACCGTGGTTGATAGCACAAGCTCATAGCATGTCCTCTAAAATCTGATTTACCCGCTCGGTTTGCCCATCCGTCTGCGGGTGGTACGCTGAACTATGGATCAGCTTCGTCCCCAACGCAGCGTGTAGCTTCTCCCAAAAACGGGACACAAATAAAGTGCCCCGATCCGATATGATGGTGCGGGATACGCTGTACAAGCATAGGATCCATGAGATGTACAATTCAGCATAATTCTTGGCATTGTAGTTGGTGTTGACCGGGATAAAATGGGCAACTTTGGTGAGCCGGTCGACGATCACCCACACGGAATCATTTTCTGAAAAGTGGTGGGTAAACCGACGATGAAGTCCATGCTCACGTCTTCCCACTTCCAGGCAGGAATGCCCGGTGGTTGTAGCAGTCCCAGTTTCTCATGTGGTCTGCCTTCACCCATCTACATGTATCACAGTCGTACACATGCTTTGCGATCTCCCGCTTCATCCGTGTCCACCAAAACATGCTTCTAAGTTCTTGATACATCTTGTTGCTGCCGGCGTGAATAGAAAACTTTGACAAGTGAGCCTCATCAAAGATTTTCTTCCATAATTCCGGGTTACGGGGTACGACAATCCGGTCCTTGAACCATAGGACGCCGTCTCCGTGTTTCCGGAAACATTTCAGCCCCCCCTGTCTGCACGTCTCCGCAAATGTGACATGCCCTTGTCATGTTTCTGAGCTTCCGCTATCTCTTCATGGGTGGTGGTGATCAAAACTAAGATGTAGAGAGCTCCACGTGGAATCACATGCAGTGGTGGAGCGCTCTCTTCCAACGGTGTGATGGTCAGATTGTTGATGTGTAACTTGCGACTCAGCGAATCCGCCACTATGTTTGCCTTGCTGGGGTGATAATGGATCTCTATTTCGTAATCCTTTATCAACTCTAACCATCTTCGCTGCCTCATGTTCAGCTCTTTCTGAGTGAATATGTACTTGAGGCTTTTGTGGTCGGTATATAAATGCACGAGGTTACCGAGTAGGTAGTGCCTCCAATTTTCAAGTGTGAGTACCACGGCAGCAAGCTCCAAGTCATGAGTTGGATAATTCTGCTCATGGTTTCTGAGCTGCCGTGATCCATACGCGACCACCCTTCGGTCTTGCATCAGCACACATCCGAGCCCAATACCGGATGCATCGCAGTACACATCGAACGGTTTTGTTGTGTCTGGCTGCACCAAAACTGGTGCTGATGTTAGGTGCTTCACTAATGCCTTGAACGCTGCTTTACATGCTGGACTCCAAACATATTTGGTAGCCTTCTTCAGCAGCTCAGTCATAGGCTTGGCAATCTTTGAGAAGTTCGGAATAAACCTACGATAATACCCCTCGGGTCTGAGGAAACTCCGTACCTCGTGAACAGTTCTCGGGGACTTCCAATTCAGCACTTGTATGATCTTACTCGGGTCTACAGCGATGCCCTCTGCTGAGATAATATGCCCGAGAAAAGGCACTTGCAATATCCAGAATTCACAATTGCTGAATTTCGCGTATAGTTTGTGATCCCGCAGCTGTTGCAAGACTATACGCAGATGCTTCGCGTGTTCTTCTTCCGACTTGGAATATACCAATATGTTGTCGATGAAGACCACGACAAACTTGTCCAGCTCCAGCATAAATACCGAGTTCATCAAGTACATGAAGTGAGCTGGAGCGTTGGTGAGGCTGAAAGACATGACAAGGTACTCATAAAGCCCGTACCTCGTCGAGAAAGCCGTCTTCGGAATATCCTCAGCCCGTATCTTAATCTGATGGTACCCGGATCTTAAGTCCATCTTGGAAAAGATCTTTGCTTCGACCAACTGATCAAACAACATGTCGATCCGTGGCAATGGGTACTTGTTCTTGATAGTTACGGCGTTTAGTGGACGATAGTCCATGCAAAGCCGCAACGTCTCGTCTTTCTTCTTCACGAATAATGCCGAACAGCCCCATGGCGAGGAGCTCGGCGTAATAAAACCCTTCTCCAGCAGGTCCGTTAACTGCATCTTCAGTTCGGCCAATTCCTTAGGCGCCATCTCGTACGGCCTCCAGGATATTGGTATAGTTCCCGGTGCAAGTTCAATCTTGAACTCCACCTCTCGGTCGGGCGGCATCCCCGGTAAATCATCCGGGAACACGTCAGGGAACTCACGGACTACTGGAATGTCTTCCAATCTGATGTTTGTGGATTGATATACACTTGGAAGTTTTATTTCTGGACTGTCCAGAAATAATGAATGTGACTCGTGCATTTCTGGGTGTAGATGCATGACTCGGAGGATGGTGTCTAAAACAGCGCCGTGGCGGGTTAACCACGACATCCCTAAGATGACATCGACCTTTTATCCCTCTAAAGCTATGAGAGACGTGGGGTATACTCTAACCGCTAAGCATAATAGTACTTTGGAAACTATCCTGCTTGCTGAAATCTTCCCACCCGGTGAACAAATCAAATATGGACTTTCGGTTGGTAGTATTTGCAAGCTGTGTTTAGCAACAAAAGCTTGGCTAATAAAATTATGTGTGGCACCTGAACCAAATAATACTATGGCGGGATGCTGGTGGAGTTGGAACATACCCACAAGGATTGGTTCTCCCTCCGGCATGTCCTCTATGGCAAGTTGGTGGACGGTGCCGGGCCTAGGATTTGCCCGCCGTGCATTAGTGGGGTTCCGGGGCTGATTCCTCCCTGGAAACTGCTATGCCACTCTGCTGCCTTGTCTCTCAGGACAGTTTCTGGCGAAGTGTCCTGGGCGACCACATTTGTAGCATGTGGCTGCTGACTGGCCAGTGCTTGGGGGACGAAAGACCAGCATGCGCTGCTGAGGTGCATACGCATGCGGCATCTTCCGCTGCTGCTTTTGATGCTGCAGAGATGATGCTGGTAGTGCCGGCCTGAATGCCGGTGGAGAATATGACCGACTGCGGAATGGCATTGGCCTCTGTGGTGGCTGCCAGCGTGGACCCGATGGTGAACGATTCACCATCCGGTATTTTTGAGAAGGACCACCTCCTTCTCCGCTGCTTTGCGGCGTGCTTCGCTTCCTCTTCGCCGCCGCTAACTCCTTGCCGGAGTCCTCCTGAACAATTGCAGCATCAATAATATCATTGAGGCTGCCGCGATTGAACATCGCTAGCTTATCCTTCAGGAGCAGGTTAAGACCCTAGTAAAAATGATCCCGCCGCTTCTCATCAGTATTGGCATGATAAGAAGCATAGAGTGCAAGATCATTGAACGCCCTGGAGTATTCCAGCGCGTTCCTGCTTCCTTGCTGCAGGCGAAGGAACTCCTGCGTCTTCCTCTTCATAATACCCGGCGGTAGGTGATAGGCCCTGAAGGCCGTCCGGAACTCCGCCCAGGTCATAACTCGCTCGGTGGATTGCGAGGCACAGTAGTTCGCCCACCAAGCGCTAGCGGATCCTTGAAGCTGTTGGACCGCGAACTGAGTCTTGCGCTGCTCACTCACTTGGAGCAGCCCGAACTTCATCTCCATCCTGCGGAGCCAGTTGTCCGCATTGAGGGGTTCATCCGCCCTTGAGAATACCGGGGGATGAGTAGCCAGAAAGTCGGAGTAGGAGCTTTGTTGGCGCTCCTCGCGATCTTGATGCCTCTCGGGTTGAGACGTAATTGCAAAAAGTGTCTGCAGCAACTCCGTGTGCTGCTGATGAGAACCCGCCATCGCCGCAACGATGTCGGCCAATGTAACCGTTGGTGGTGGCGGTGGTTTCTGTTGCTGTCCTGAGGAATCCTCGGGAGGCTGTTGGGAGGCCTCTCCCCCCTGACTAGAACCCCCAACGTCTGGGTTGGCACGAGTGCGAGTCATTCTGAAATCCAAAACAGCAGCGATCAGCACATGTCATAAAATTCCATATGAAACAGTAGGTATTGAAGTGACACATGAATAACTTGCACAACATTCACATATATTGATCAAGCATAAACTTTATACAAGATACATTATTCTTGGGTCTCTGAGAAGTCGTGCTCATGTCATCACTACCTATACATTTACTACTGTCTACACGACATGTCACCGATTACAAAAGTTTTCCCTATACCACCCTCGCTGCCCTACTTGGCATCGGTAACTCACTACTCAGAGTAGAACTCGACCTCCTGTGGGTCGTCCTCCTCCGCTACCTCTGCTGGTGGCTCCGGGTCCATGACCTCCTCTTCCGGTTCAGGTTCCCTCATCGCCAGGATACCCAAAATCACAGGTACGGCACCTACCTTCGGTAGGCCCATTACCGGAGGTACGAGGTCCTGCAACGCGTGCACCTCGTCCATGGCCTGGTTGTAGTCCTCTTCCCAGCCTTGCCCCTCCTCAATAGCGTCATCACGCTCTGGAGTCAGGATCTCATTTTTCTGGGTCAAGGCTTGCACTTGCTGTTGTAAAGCCGTAATGTCGACGCGGCTTTTCTTCCTTGCCTTCTTCAGATGATGCAACTGATTGTGTTGCTCATTCAGTTGCTTTTTCGTCGGAAGGAGAACATTGCGTAGTGCGCTATGAGCACTCTCGAAATGATCTCCACGGCTGGTGCTCTCCTGGAGCTTCACAGCAAGACAATCCGTATGAACAGCTTGGCTGTCCATCACGGCTTTTCCTGCCCTCTACTGGAGGCTGAGGTTCGCCTCCGCGGGGTTGTACCTTGGGCAACCCGGATCTGTTGCCTCCATGTACCTTTCCCCCCACACATGATTAGCTCATCCCTCCACCGGAACAAGCGTGTATGGAGTGCCCTCCGTAGCTCTCACGTGTAGTTGGCATAAACGTGACATGGTGTCGTGGGCTGCCACTTGCCACATTCCTTCTGGCTGCCTACCTCTCACCGTAACGGTGAACAACGCCCAACCGGGTGGCATGGGTCCTGCAGGAACTTCGACATGGATTGTCAACGTCTTGTTCCCCTCCTCGCCTTCTTCCTTGGTGAAGTACTGTGGCATCTCGACGTACCCAAAATATTGAAGCATTTGCTTCAACACTTCCGGATAACCGCTGTGGTGAGAACAGTGGGATACCACCCACCCGTTCTCCAGTTGTCTATCCGCTGTCATCTGTAGATACATATTTAGAAAAGGTCAAATATTAATTTCAAAAGTAAATCATTGAGTTATAACATAAAACATGTCATTGAACTCATAAAACTTGGAAACATAGTTCAAACTTTAAACAAATTTGACTGCTGGTATGCTGCCCAAAATGACAGCCCTGACCAGCTTCCATTTCAACCTGATTTAGACCATGCTAAAGCAAAACCAATTCTGGAGCTCAACATAAAAATTCAAGTTAACTTCAAAATCTTTCCATAAAGTATTTGCTTGGCCTAAGATCTGTCCTGGTTCAAAAGTTATGAGATGTCAAAGTTGACAGAATTTCTGGAGAAGCTTGGACAGCACCTTCCTGCTTGAGGTACTGATTTTATCCAAGAATTCCAGTTAATTATACACCAAATTTGACAAACATTTCTGTTACAAAGTTGTAACCCATCTCATGAAAGTTTCAGAACTACCTCATTTTCTATTTTTGGATTTTTACGCAGGATGTTATGCTCAATTTACAGAGAGTTACAGAGAGTGTTTGCTCTGCCCTGTTTTCTGGACAGTTTCAACTCTACTGCATTTTTCGACTGGTTAAGGGATGAAACACCTCTGGACATCAACATAAAAGTTGTAAAGCTCTTCCAAATATTTCCAGAAATTTATCATATGGACCCAACCTCGAAAGAACTCAACCTCTAACCTCTGCTTAACTTCAGCCTTATTTCAGCTGAAAACAGGGGACTCTGTCCTTAGTACCCTATAAGTTGAAAATTTGTTAACTTTGATCATCCTGATTAAGGGAAGGAGTTATCTCAAAGTTTTAGTGCTCTAGATTAAATCTTTCATGTTTTACAATGAAGTTGCTCATTTAGTGGGGTGTGACGTCGAAGCGTCACCAGTTCATGTCGGTACTACGTTCCTCGCAAAGAAAAACCTATACCGGTCTTAGCCAGCTTCGTTAATTCAGTGGCGCTAAACGTATTTCGCACACGGATTCTACTCATCTACTGATTCGTGGTTCGACTACCTGCAAATAACTCACACAATCATCAGACTTGGCTGCACACCGAGCCCGGTCCCAATACAGTTCATCCACCCGTACGTCATCACTCGGACAGGTGTTCTCAAGCCAAACACGCCTTGAGCTATGTGTTCATGTTACTGACCACGTGACGGGGTCTCCCAAACTTGACCGAAGCAAGCCAGGTAAATGCGTTGCTCGAATACCCCAAACGACATGAAGAGTCATAGAGGATATTAAAGCTGGCCGGGTTACCTGCTACCCGTGGGGCTCCACCCTTCAGCTTGTGCGCACTGGTGGACAGCGCTTACATGCACCCCCCAAGACATATGACGTCCCGAGATGCATGATTTTACGACATAAGCAGATAGGTTAGTATGCCACTTTTTCTATACACTAATAACATCCTTATATGGGCTACTAACTCGTTCATCACCGAGTTTTTGAAAAAGATGACCTTTTTAGTGCATTAAAACTCAAGCGAGCTCTGATACCACGCTGACACGGCCCCACGGCCTCGTCGAGCCAGGATCACGCTGAGGGGTGCTGCGTTGCACAACACCGGATAACGCACATCAAAGATACAAGGCAGAAGCAAAGTTTTATTACATAAACCAGTTTATGAACAATTTTAGAAAAAAATAGTTCAGTCTACACTCACGGGCGTAGACTACGCATCGAGTTCACGTTCAGCCCGTGAACGTGTCGCCGCTAGCACGCACACACACACACTAACATGGCGGCGTGCATGAATCCCACTCGACGGGGTTTCCCTCTTGGGGTTCCGTCTCCTCCTCGGGAGTCCCTTCCTCATAAACCCCTGCAAAAGCATCAAACACAAGCAGTGAGCACGATGGCTCAGCATGTCTGACCCGTCTCTCCTATACATGAAACTTCTACATGAAGGGTTTCAGGGTACATGAGGTAAATAAGTTGCAAAGGACTCACCTAATTATTTGAACCTTACTGAGATGGCCCCGACGCCGCCCGTTCAGTCACGGGGACAGGGCACTCGCCCGGGAATCACATTGGGTGGTGCCGTGTTATGCGGCACCCAACAGCACACATATAAGGAACAATGTATTCCATAAAACAATAGCGGAAGCTTACAAGTTTTTCTTTGTAAATAATTTACATCAAGTAACTACAGCGGAAGTCTATAAATAACTCACGTTGAAGAACTAAAGAGCACTCGAGATGAAGTCCAGCCCGTGGACTCCTCTCACTAGCAACACGAAGACAACAGCAGCGGCTGGGTTCTCCATGTGTTACACGACTCGGAAGTCTCCGAGTCTCACAGGACAACCTTCTTCTTAGCATCGGTGTTAACCTGCAAAACCACTTATATAGCAAGCGTGAGCACATAGGCTCAGCAAGACTGATCCGTCTCTCCTAATCAAGAAACTCTACATGCACGACGGTTGCAATTGGGTTAGCTAGATTTACATAAAGGACTCGACTAAAGTTCATCCTTAACATTCAGATTTTTAAGCCTCCTTGTGCATACCTTGATCCAAACAGCATCGCAACTCCACAATCAAACAAGAAATGCTTTTTTGCGATGCTCCTTGCATAAGGTGAAAGTAAAGTTTAATGAGCCTATCTTTAATTCAATCATGGTTGCAATACAAATTACATCACAGCCTTATCAAGTTCAAAAGATAACCAGTTCAGTTGTTAATACGTCAAGACGCAGTGGGCAAGTATGCTCATATAACCGCGAGCGACGGTGATTCGAATCAGTACACGCCCGGACTACACGACACGTACACCCGTACTCCGAGTTGCCGGCAGCAACCTCGACTGACGTTGTACGCGGCCACCTTTCCCAGGATCTTCCACATTGGATGCAGTCCAACTGCCCCGAGTCCGCAAGTTCCCTCAAGGTACATACCTGCAGTGGTATGTTCTTAAGTGAGTTACCTCCTGCTACCCTGACGCCGAAAGCCTAAGGCAGTTGGAAAAGTTCCACTGTGGATCTCCCAAGGTACATTGGTTTCCTGGGTCCCATATAGCCAGTATGTGCCCGGTACACAACTCAAACTTGTCCAACAGGGCCAAGCACGGATGGACCTTAACCGACACAGGCAGGGCTATGCACGCACGGTCCGCAGCCTGCTGCATCTAAACCTCCCTGCCCGGTCTCCATTTCTTATGTGTGAACTTTCCTCATCTTTTCTATTTTGGAGCCGTTCTGAGTAAACCAGCCCTAAACTCGTGAGTAGCTTCCAACTACTCGGCTTCTACGGAACCTTACCCTTCCTACTAGCATTTAGCGTAGCCAAATCCACTCGAGGAAGTGCTATTCTACCCTTTCTCTCTTAGGTATTTATGGTCATGCAAGTGGGGTTTTCAATATCAACTAGACTTAATGCAATCAAGGATGCAAAGCTATGATCTCTAAAAATGAAAATGCTTTATAAAACTGTTCAAATGCAAACCGGGGCTTGCCTGTTTTGCAGGTGACTAGGGATACAATCAGTTAGTGACGATCACTTGGAGCTTGATCACTTGTTTTCCTCCCTCCTTGATCTTCACTTCAAGTCTTTCTCACGTTCTTCACGTATATGCTACACGATATGATCATGCATATGTATTTAATTGAAAAGCTTTTGCTAGTAAGATCTAATGACAGTTTTAAAACTGGAACTCTGTTTAAGAATTTAAAATGACACTGGTGCTAGTGGTTTAGGTTGGGTTAAAGCACTATGATCAAGTGTTTGAGTGCTACTTTTCACTTGTGTATTGATCACCTAAGGATGTTACACAAGACAGTGGTGATACAGAGCTCCAATGGAGCTGAAATTTTTCATGTCAGTTCCTTGTCACAAGAAAGTCATCTGGACCAAAAATTAGCACTTTTCATTGAGTGGTTTATTCAGAACAATTCTCTAGTATTTAATAAAAGATGAATTAATTCTGAGGTAACACCCATGTTAATGTCAAACTTGGTGGACTAAAATTTCAATTATAGTTCATAAGCTTGCATGAATTTTCCTAGGATTTTTGGAGCTAAGAATTGCATAGAACTGAATTTACAAGTTTTGGGAAATTCTCTGAAAATGTTTCTAAACACAGTAAATTACAATCTGAATTCTCCTTACCAATTCAACTCCAAAAGATCTGAAACTTTTACAGGAGTCTAAAAACACCCTAAAGAATAGTCTGGCAAAATTTGAGGATTTTTGGATAAACCAAACTCCCTATAAAATTCTTTTGCTGAAATACTTTAAAGAATTTTCCAGAATTAACTAAAGACTTTCATACAAATTGGGTTGCATATTTGGATAGAGTTTGTCAATCTGAGTCTAACCCAATTCGAATCACTAAATTTGGCGGTTCCTAGCAAAACTTATGCTCTTCTAAAGTTTGGGGAAAAACTGGAATTTGAATAAATCAGGAAAAAGTTTAAATACTGCCGGTGGATCCACGGGACACGTGTCTGGTGTCGGGAGAGCGCCACACGGGGTGACAGGAATATTTCCCACGCTGTCACAGTTGATCTGGCGCCACAGAGTATCCAGCCCTTCTCTCCCGAGTGACCGACAGGCGGGTCCGGCACCCCCGTTCGACTACCTCTCGCCCCCGCGCAATAGTGCCGCCCGGGCTAGACGGAGCTCGCCGAACTCGGTCGCCCCATCAGTTCCCGAGCTGCCACTCTCTGCCAGGCCCTAACCTCATGCCAGGAATACGATGAGATGATTTTCCCGGACCGGCGACGTCTCTAAACCATCCCGCACCGGTGCAGCGGCTCGGATGAATTCCGGCGACGTCGCCCCGACGCCCTAAGACCTCCAAGCTTCGATTTACAAGTTCTAAAGCACCGGTGGATTTTAGGAACGCTTGGCATGGTGGTGAAATGGCTCGGAAATGGTCCGAGACTAGGGTTAACCGTATGCCCGAACTGTCCCGCCATAGCCGCCCTCGGAAAGATAAAAAATACAATGTGCAGAGTGTGTTTCTTGCTAGGTTCCAAAAGGGGAGCTGTTCCAAAGAAAGTCTACGTCATGTGAGTGCAATTCGCAACGCTCAAAACAAATATTACGCGAGAATTTTACAGATTCGTACCCGTCAGTCCGTTTACACCGGCCGGAGAGGAATCCTGAAATTCGTCAGGAAGAAGCGAAGACAAGCGCTGAGCTTCAGATGGAAGCTGCAGGGAGCTCTTGCGCGCCCAAGGGTCCTCTCGCTTGGTCGTGAAAACCTCTCTGTGGAGCTGCCCAAGAGAGCACCTCGTCGTCGTTGCTTTCGGCCACCACGGAAACCGCGGTATCTCGGTGCAGAGAGCACGAACTCGCTCGGTGATGGCTCGAGGATGTCGTGGGAGGATCCGTGGTGCCGTTTTGCTGACCAGCTGAGGCTTGCACACGGACTACGGTGTGGCCAATCGATCAAGAGCACGGCGCCAGCGGCTCGGTTGTTTCTCGCGTGAGGGAAGAAAGAGCAGCGCCGAGGCTTCAGTGATGAGGGCGAAAGGGAGCACGGCAGGGATTATAAAAACCTCAGTTGAGGCGGTTCGCGTGGGAGGCGGTCGGCCGAGCGGTGAGTACTGCTGTCGGCCACGCCCTCTGCTGTCGAGCGCCTGTGAGAAGCAAAACCGAGACTGCTTTGTGAAGATCTTTTGTAAATTTCTCCCACTCAATGACAGGTGGGTCCCTCAGTTCAGTGCCTCCTTATCCCCTAAAACATCTCCCAAGATTGGCAAATGATGGAATTCAATTGTGGGAGTTTAAATCTGAGAGACATTTGGACAATTGGGCAAGTTTCATCCAAATTGAAATAGGCATTTGAATTCTTTGTAATTTAAAGTCCATTTTGAAAAATGAGTTGCAATACCTTTCAACAAATCATGAAACTTTGCATACCCACTAATTTGGACCTAAGGAATTCAAATATGCAATCTGATTTTTATTTTGGATGCTGCAATTGAGGTTTGTAGCACAACAGTTTTGAAATTCATAGTGTTGCTCTCATTTGAATTTTGAGTTGAACAAGTTTGTTCCATGGCTGACTTTAGTTTTCTCACACATATGGGAACTTCCCATCTTGGTTTTTGACCCCCCTTGGGTTCCATGTTTTCAAACAAACATTTGAACTTGTGTGAAGAAAGCCCTCATGTGGGTTATCACATGTGGAAAAGTTTTAACAAGTCCCAAATTTCATACATATGAAACCAACTTTTGCAAACAAGGGTTTCTTTGTATTCACATTTTTGGGACCTTTACATTCCTCCCCCCTTAAAAGGAATCTCGTCCCGAGATTACAAAAGAAGAACAGAAAGGGAGGGTAATTACAAAGTTTATGACAAAAGTTCCGGATAGTTCTTGTGGATGTAATCTTCGGTCTCCCACGTCGCTTCTTCCGGGGTATGATTACTCCACAGGACTTTGTAAAATCTCAAAGTCCGATTTCGGGTGATCCGGGTCTTTTCGTCGATAATCTGAATAGGTTGCTCGACATAGGTGAGATCCGCCTTCAACTCGTCCATATCTTTGGTGCGGATGGCAGCGGTAAATTTGAGACATTTCCGCAGCTGGGACACATGAAATATGTCGTGAATACCGGCAAGGCTTGCCGGTAGGCTACAGATCCGCACTTCTCCGTTATGGCGAACGGACCGATGAATCGGGGAGCAAGTTTCCCCTTGACACCGAACCCATGAATCCCTTTCATCGGAGACACACGAAGATACACGTGCTCTCCGACTTCAAAATGCAGAGGTCGACGCCTCTCATCCGCGTAGCTTGTCTGACGAGATTGGGCAGCTTTGAGGTTCTCTTGTATTATCCGAACTCTCTCTTTGGCTTCATTGACAAGATCAACCCCGAATGTTACTCGTTCACTGGACTCGCACCACTTCAATGGTGTACGGCACTTCCGGCCGTATAGAGCTTCATATGGTGCCATTTTGATGCTCATCTGATATCCGTTGTCGTATGAGAACTCCGCCAGCGGTAAGTGATCATCCCAGGTCTTACTGTGGTGGATGGCACATGCTCTTAGCATATCTTCCAGTATTTGATTCACCCTCTCAGTTTGCCCATCATCTTGAGGGTGATAAGCGGAGCTTCTTATCAACTTGGTCCCCAAGGACGCGTGTAGCTGTTCCTAGAAACGGGCTACGAACAGCGACCCTCTATCTGACACAATGGTGCGGGGAACTCCATGTAAGCACAAGATCCGTGCTATGTACAGCTCCACATACTGCTTTGCATTATATCTCGTATGCACAGGGATGAAGTGTGCTGATTTGGTTAACCGGTCCACGATTAGCCAAATCGAAACATGGTTGTGGGAGGTCATCGGAAACCTGACGATGAAGTACATACTCAAGTCTTCCCACTTCCATGTTGGTACTTGCAGTGGTTGCAACAGGACTGACTTGTTCACATGGTCAGCCTTAACTCTTTGACACGTATCGCATTCTGACACGTACTTTGCAACTTCACATTTCATACGTGTCCACCAAAACTTCTTCCGGAGATCTTGGTACATTTTATTACTGCCCGGATGAATGGAAAACTTGGATAAATGAGCTTTTTCCAAAATTTTCCTCCGTAGTCCCATATCCCGGGGTACTACAATCCGGTCGTTGAACCACAAGGTACCATCCTCGTCCTTCCGGAAGCACTTCATTTCTCCGTTGTCTAATCTTCGCCGTATGTGAGACATACCATTGTCTTTTCCTTGAGCCTCCATGATCTCCTCTCAGATAGTAGGAATGAGAGGGATATTGTAGAGAGCTCCATACGGGATGACACGGAGGCTTGGTTTTTCATCATCCATTTCAGCAATAGTTAGGTGATGGATATGTGCCTTACAACTGAGTGCATCGGCGACCACATTCGCCTTTCCTAGATGATAATGAATTTCAAGTTCGTAGTCTTTAATGAGCTCCAGCCATCTTCATTGCCTCATGTTCAATTCTTTCTGAGTGAAGATGTACTTCAAGCTCTTGTGGTCGGTGTAGAGGTGTACAAGATTTCCAAGCAAGTAATGCCTCCACATCTTCAAAGCGAGGACCACGGCAGCTAACTCAAGATCATGAGTTGGATAATGCTGCTCGTGATTTCTGAGTTGACGAGATCCATAAGCGACCACTCGTCTTTCTTGCATCAGCACGCAGCCAAGACCGATGCTAGATGCATCGCAATACACATCGAATGGCTTCGTCGTATGTGGCTGAGCAAAAACTGGGGCTGTTGTGAGATGCTTCACTAAAGTCTTGATAGCTTGTTCACACGCAACACCCCACACAAATCTGGTATTCTTTTTCAATAATTCCTTCATCGGTTTAGCGATCTTAGAGAAACCCGGAATGAACCTCCGGTAATAAACCGCCAAACCAAGGAAGCTACGGATTTCATGCACAGAATTTGGTGACTCCTATTTCTGTACTTGGATAATCTTACTCGGATCTACAGCGATGCCCTCCGCTGAAATAATGTGTCCAAGAAAAGGTACTTGATTAATCCAGAATTCACACTTGCTGAATTTTGCATAGAGCTGATGATCTCGCAATCTTTGTAGCACAATATGCAGATGTTCAGCATGTTCTTCCTTTGACTTGGAGTACACCAAGATATCATCGATGAAGACAACGACAAATTTATCCAACTCCGGCATGAACACTGAATTCATTAGGTACATAAAGTGTGCCGGGGCGTTGGTCAAACCAAAAGACATAACGAGATACTCATACAGCCCGTATCTCGTTGAGAATGCCGTCTTCGAAATATCTTCTGCCCGGATTTTAATCTGGTGATATCCGGACCGAAAATCCATCTTCGAAAATACCTTCGCGCCCACTAATTGATCGAAGAGCATATCAATGTGAGGTAGTGGATACTTGTTCTTGATGGTAACAGCGTTCAAAGGACGATAATCAACACAAAGCCGTAGTGTTTCGTCCTTCTTTTTGACAAACAATGCTGAACAACCCCAAGGTGACGAACTCGGTCGTATAAAGCCCTTGCTCATTAGGTCATTCAGTTGTGTCTTCAATTCTGCCAGTTCATTGGGTGCCATTTTGTACGGCCTTCGTGATATCGGTGTTGTTCCTGGTATATGTTCAATCTTGAACTCAACGTCTTGCTCGGGCGGCATGCCCGGTAAATCATCGAGAAACACATCCGGATACTCACGTACCACCGGAATGTCCTCTATCTTAACAGCTCCCGTGTGGTTCATTGTTGCAATCTGTTGCCGTCTGGCGCCCAGAATTAATATATGAAGACCGTGCTGTGGGAAGTTGAGCTCAACGGTCCTGGAGCTGATGTTAAGAACCGCTCTGTGGTAATTCAACCATGACATCCCCAAATGATGTTGATCTTCAGACCATCAAGAATAATGATAGTCGTAGGGTATACTCTAGCCCCCAAACAAAGAGGTGCTCGGGAGACAACCTCGCTTACTGTACTGCTGCCCCCGGGCGAAGATATGAGGTATTGCCTCTTTGTATAAACTGTTTGGAGCTGATGTTGAGCCACAAAAGACTGGCTAATGAAATTGTGTGTGGCACCAGAATCAAAGAGAATTAACACCGGTAGCTGATTCAGATAAAAGATCCCTGCTAAAGCGGCTTCTCCTTCCGGAACATCATCAATCACAGTATAGTGAATGTTGATCCTTATCTGCCCTCCTGTCTGCAGATTGAGGTACGTGTCATATGGTTGTAAATATGATGACCCGCAGCTTTGAGTTCCCTCCGAACAATGCCTAGCATAATGGCCCATACGCCTACAAGTGAAACATGGATGTCTCTCCGGTTCTTCGTTGACTTGCGGTTGGATGCTAGGTACACATGTCTGCAGCGATGGAGCACAAACCACCGTTTGATGCTGCGGCTGTGGAGGTGGTGCAAGTTGTAGAACTTTACCAGCAATTAATCTCTGAGGAGTTGATCATACAGGTGGCCTCCATCTTTCACCGGGTGGTGTTTGATACACCAAACAGTACTTCTGAGGCACATAACTTGTGCTGGCCTGCTCGATCTCCCTCATCTTTCTCTTCTCAGCTTGCCACTCAAGTGTCGGCTTCTCTTGGATGAGAGCCGCATCGACCATGTCAGTGTAGATGCCGTTATTGTGCACGGCCAACTTCTCCTGTAATATGGCACTCAGGCCATGGAAGAATAAGTCACACCGTGCCTCTTCTTTCACTACATGTTCGGGAGCATATTGGGCCAAAAGGTTACACCTTCTGACATATTCGAGGACACTCATGTCCCCTTGCTTCAAGCCCAAAAATTCCTCCCGCTTTGCCTTGATAATACCTAGTGGTATGTGAAGAGTACGAAAGGCTTCACAAAACTCACTCCACGGCACTTGATCGTCCTCCGGAATGGTGGCAAGATGTTCAACCCACCAATTTCCAGTAGCTCCATGGAGTTGCTGAGCGGCAAACTTTGTCTTTTGCACTTCATCACAATCGAATACTCCAAATTTTGGCTCCATGACATGAAGCCATTGATCTGCTTCCACAGGTTCGGAGGCTTCACTAAAGATAGGCGGTTGAGTCGCCAAGAAATCCAGATAAGAGTTCCGAGGTGAAACGACTTGTTGTGTGTTCTGGAGTACGTCTTGCTGTACCAAAGCTTGGATTAAGCGTGTGTGTTCTTTCGTCGCTTCTTGGAGTAGCCTAATGTTCTCTTGGTTAGACTCGATGACTCGAGTCATAAGATCCATCCATCCCGTGGATGGTGGTTCCGACGGTGGAATAGAAGCATCACCGCCTTGGCAAGAACTCCCGGTCTTACTCCTAGAGCGAGTACGAACCATACTGCAAAAATGTAGTTGAGATGAGTTAAACAAGAACTCAGCAGTATGTGATACTAATGGAAACATGAATATGTCAAACTTTATGAAAACAGTAACAAAATCCATGTTTACACAATTCCTTAGTAGGCATGGCTATCTAGCCTATCTGTACAGAACAGACCTTTATGAATTATCTACAGATTTTGATCTAGTTAAAGAATTTTCATAACTCAAGTTGAATACCAGAGTTAAATTTAACTTCAGTATCTTTCCAACGAGTACTCATATGCCTCCAGATCATCTCTTGATCAAAAGTTATGATTTTCCAAAGTTGACAGAATTCCTGGATAGAATTTGCCAGCATCTCCTTTGTATGTGGCTAGTTTTATCACAGTTGTATATGCAAATACAATTAGAATATCAACAAACTTTGAACTACGATAATGTTGCACAATTCATAACCTTTTCCAACTGTGTATCATATGCTCCTTAAGGATTTTTCTACAGAAACTTATGGCTTAAAAACAGAAAGGTTCAGAGAGGTTTTGCTGCTGTCCTGGTTCTGGACAGTTTACCTTCCTCTGAACTTTCTACCCATTTAGCTTGTGAATTTGCTCTGGAGGTCTACAAAGAAGTTGTAGATCACTTGAAAATCTTTCCATAACTGTATCATACGCCTTAATTGGGTCAAGCTACTCAGGATTATGCTCTGTTAAAATCCAGCAAGAATTCCTGCTGAAAACAGAGCACTCTGTTTTTGAAATCTTTGAAGCCTAGTCTTCCTCTCATTTGAATCTTAGCTCAAAATAAGAGTTCAATAACTAATATTTGTTTCAAACTTCCATTTTTAATTTAAAGTTAGTTCATGAATCATTTCTTCATAGGGAAGAGGTTATTAAGTGTAGTACGGTGTCGATGCACCGTAAGAAGCATGTCGGTACTACGTTACCTCACCAAAAGAAAATCCTAACCAGATTATACCGGCATATACATATTATCAGTGGCACTAAAAATTTCTCTCGCAAATGTGTACTACACCGGATATGTACGTGGTTAGTACCTGCAGAAGAACACTCAATGATGGTGAACTCAAAGTTTTTCTCATTTCAGGCAGTTCCATATCATACTAAAAACATACGCCCCGTATCATTTCCATACGGGCCGTCCTTGAGTCAAGCCACGTCTCAAGGTACATGGTCGTGTTTTCACACCACACAATGGGGAACCCGAGTAGAGCACGAACGGGTCGTCACGGATGGGAATTTTATCAACCCAACAGATACCACCTACTGCTCTGCAGGGCACGCCGATGGCAAGCGTTGCGTATGTCCTCCTAGGCTATTTCCAGAAGAACACACTATCGCATTACTGACCACGCGATGGGGTCTCTACCTACTTGCCTGATGCACGCTAGGGATCAGCATTTCATATGAACTCAGGAAGATGAAGAGTTCAAGAGTTTCATATTAACGTCTCACACCAAGCTGTGAGACCTATCCCTGAACCACTTTCCTCGTCAGGGGAGCTAACTGAAATTGAACCATGCTTACCAGAGTGTAGGTGCATCGTTACATAATTAAAATTCAGAATTATAACAAGTATTTTAGTCACGCCACTTTAAGTACCTAGACTACTATAGTCCTTATGTGGGCTTAATACCGTTTCCTCACCGTATCCTAAATTTTTGTCGTAATACGATCTTTATTCTGTGCGCTATTACCAATGCAGCTCTGATACCATGCTGAGACGGCCCCGACGCCGCCCGTTCAGTCACGGGGACGGGGCACTCGCCCAGGAATCGCATTGGGTGGTGCCGTGTTATGCGGCACCCAACAGCACACATATAAGGAACAATGTATTACATAAAACAATAGCGGAAGCTTACAAGTTTTTCTTTGTAAATAATTTACATCAAGTAACTACAGTGGAAGTCTATAAATAACTCACGTCGAATAACTAAAGAGCACTCGAGATGAAGTCCAGCCCGCGGACTCCTCTCGCTAGCAACACGAAGACAACAGCAGCGGCTGGGTTCTCCATGTGTTACACGACTCGGAAATCTCCGAGTATCATCGGACAACCTTCTTCTTAGCATCGGTGTTAACCTGCAAAACCACTTATATAGCAAGCGTGAGCACATAGGCTCAGCAAGACTGATCCGTCTCTCCTAATCAAGAAACTCTACAAGCACGACGGTTGCAATTGGGTTAGCTAGATTTGCATAAAGGACTCGCCTAAAGTTGATCCTTACCTTTCAGATTTTTAAGCCTCCTTGTGCAGACCTTGAGCCGAACAGCATCGCAGCTCCACAATCAAACAAGAAATGCTTTGTTGCGATGCTCCTTGCACAAGGTGAAAGTAAAGTTTAATGAGCCTATCTCTAATTCAATCATGGTTGCAATACAAATTACATCACATCCTTATCAAGTTCAAAAGATAACCAGTTCAGTTGTTACTACATCAAGACGCAGTGGGCAAGTATGCTCATATAACCACGAGCGACGGTGATTCGAATCAGTACACGCCCGGACTACACGACACGTACACCCGTACTCTGAGTTGCCGGCAGCAACCTCGACTGACGTTGTATGGGGCCACCTTTCCCAAGATATTACACATTGGACGCAGTCCAACTGCCCCGAGTCCGCAAGCTCCCTCAAGGTACATACCCGCAGTGGTATGTTCTTCAGCGAGTTACCTCCTGCTACCCTGACGCCGAAAGCCTAAGGCAGTTGGAAAAGTTCCACTATGGATCTCCCAAGGTACATTGGTTTCCTGGGTCCCATATAGCCAGTATGTGCCCGGTACACAACTCAAACTTGTCCAACAGGGCCAAGCACGGACGGGCCTTAACCGACACAGGCAGGGCTATTCACGCACGGTCCGCAGCCTGCTGCATCTAAACCTCCCTGCCCGGTCTCCATTTCTTATGTGTGAACTTTCCTCATCTTTTATATTTTGGACCCATTCCGAGTAAACCAGCCCTAAACTCGCGAGTAGCTTCCAACTACTCGACTTCTACCGAACCTTACCTTTCCTACTAACATTTAGCGTAGCCAAATCCACTCGAGGAGGTGCTATTCTACCCTTTCTCTCTTAGGTATTTATGGTCATGCAAGTGGGGTTCTCAATGTCAACTAGACTTGATGCAATCAACGATGCAAAGCTATGAAAATGCTTTATAAAACTGTTTAAATGCAAACCGGGGCTTGCCTTTTTTCAGGTGACTAGGGATACAATCAGATTGTGACGATCACTTGGAGCTTGATCACTTGTTTTCCTCCCTCCTTGATCTTCACTTCAAGTCCTTCTCACATTCTTCACGTATATGCTACACGATATGATCATGCATATGTATTTAATTGAAAAGCTTTTGCTAGTAAGATCTAATGACAGTTTTAAAACTGGAACTCTGTTTAAGAATTTAAAATGACACTGGTGCTAGTGGTTTAGGTTGGGTTAAAGCACTATGATCAAGTGTTTGAGTGCTACTCCTCACTTGTGTATTGATCACATAAGGATGTTACACAAGACAGTGGTGATCCAGAGCTCCAATGGAGCTGAAATTTTCATGTGAGTTCCTTGTCACAAGAAAGTCATCTGGACCAAAAATTAGAACTTTTCATTGAGTGGTTTATTCAGAACAATTCTCTAAGTATTTAAGCAAAGATGAATTAATTCTGAGGTAACACCCATGGTCATGTCAAACTTAGTGGACTAAAACTTCAATTTTAGTTCATAGAGATTGCATGAATTTTCCTAGGATTTGTGGAGCTAAGAATTGCCTAGAACTGAATTTACAAGTTCTGGGAAATTCTCTGAAAATGTTTCTAAACACAGTAACTTGCAATCTGAACTCTCCTTACCAATTCAACTCAAAATGAGCTGAAACTTTTACAGGAGTCTAAAAACACCCTAAAGAATATTCTGGCAAAATTTGAGGATTTTTGGATAAACCAAACTCCCTCTAAAATTCTTTTGCTGAAAAGCTTTAAAAAAATTTCCAGAATTAACTAAAGACTTTCATACAAATTGGGTTGCATATTTGGATAGAGATTGTCAATCTGAGTCTAACCCAATTCGAATCACTAAATGTGGAGGTTACTAGCAAAATTTATGCTCTTCTAAAGTTTGGGGAAAATCTGGAATTCGAATAAATTCGGAAAAAGTTTAAATACTGCCAGTGGGTCCACGGGACACGTGTCTGGTGTCGGGAGAGCGCCACACGTGGTCACAGGAATGTTTCCCGCACTGTCACAGTTGATCCGGCACCACAGAGTATCCAGCCCTTCTCTCCCGAGTGACCGACAGGCGGGCTTGGGACACCCCTTCGTCTACCTCTCACCCCCGCGCGATAGCGCCGCCGGGGCTCGCCGGAGCTCGCCGAACTCGGTCGCCCCATCAGTTCCCGATCTGCCACTCGCCGCCAGGACCTAACCTCATGAGAGGAATACGATGAGATGATTTTTCCGGACCGTCGACGTCTTTAAACCATCCCGCACCGGTGCAGCGGCTCGGATGAATTCCGGCGACGTCACCCCGATGCCCTAAGACCTCCAAGCTTCGATTTCCAAGTTCTAAAGCACCGGTGGATGCTAGGAAGGCTTGGCATGGGGGTGAAACAGCTTAGAAATGGTCCTGGACTAGGGTTCACCGTGCACCCGAACCGTCCCGCCATAGCCGCCGTCGGAAAGATAAAAAATACACCGTGCAGAGTGTGTTTCTTGCTAGGTTTCAAAAGGGGAGCTGTTCCTAAGCAAGTCTACGTCATGTGAGTGCAATTTGCAACGCTCAAAACAAATATAATGCGAGAATTTTACAGATTCGTACCCGCGGGTCCATTTACACCGGCCGGAGAGGAATCCTGAAATTCATCGGGAAGAAGCGAAGACAAGCGTTGAGCTTCAGATGGAATCTGCAGGGAGCTCTTGCGCGCCCAAGGGTCCTCTCGCTTGGTCGTGAAAACCTCTCTGTGGAGCTGCCCACGAGAGCACCTCGTCGCCGTTGCTTTCGGACGCCGCGGAAACCGCGGTATCTCGGTGCAGAGAGCACGGACTCGCTCGTTGATGACTCGAGGATGTCGTGGGAGGATCCGTGGTGCCGTTTTGCGGACCAGCTGAGGCTTGCAGACGGACTACGGTGTGGCTGATCGATCGAGAGCACGGCGGCAGCGGCTCGGTTGTTTCTCGTGCGAGGGAAGAAAGAGCAGCGCCGAGGCTTCGGTGATGAGGGCGAAAGGGAGCACGGCAGAGGGTATAAAAACCTCGGTTGAGGCGGTTCGCATGGGAGGTGGTCGGCCGAGCGGTGAGTACTGCTTTCAGCCGCGCCCTCTGCTGTCGAGCGCCTGTGAGAAGCAAAACAGAGACTGCTTTGTGAAGATTTTTTGCAAATTTCTCCCACTAAATGACAGATGGGTCCCTCAGTTCAGTGCCTCCTTATCCTCTAAAACATCTCCCGAGATTGGCAAATGATGGAATTCAATTGTGGGAGTTTAAATCTGAGAGGCATTTGGACAATTGGGCAAGTTTCATCCAAATTCAAATAGGCATTTGAATTCTTTGTAATTTAAAGTCCATTTTGAAAAATGAGTTGCAAGACCTTTCAACAAATCATGAAACTTTACATACCCACTAATTTGGACCTAAGGAATTCAAATATGCAATCTGATTTTTATTTTGGATGCTGCAATTGAGGTTTGTAGCACAACTGTTTTGAAATTCATAGTGTTGCTCTCATTTGAATTTTGAGTTGAACAAGTTTGTTCCAAATCTGACTTTAGTTTTCTCACACATACGGGAACTTCCCATCTTGGTTTTTGACCCCCCCCTTGGGTTCCAAGTTTTCAAACAAACATTTGAACTTGTGTGAAGAAAGCCCTCATGTGGGTTATCACATGTGGTAAAGTTTTAACAAGTCCCAAATTTCATACATATGAAACCAACTTTTGCAAACAAGGGTTTCTTTGTATTCACATTTTTGGGACCTTTACACTTACTTTCAAGTTTTAGCAGCAGGTTGTCGAGAACTTCACACTAAGGCACATGAGAGAGCCGCAATCAAACAAGAAACGCATGTCTCTCATGTACTTTACCCAAGGTCGAAAAGAACTTTAATTAGCTCTAAACTACAGCAAGTCATTAACAATCAAGGTATAGCTTTCAATCAGCAACTTTTACATGACTCTAGCCTGTTCTTTCTACATCACGGTACAGTAAACAAGTGATACTCACTGACCGTGAGGGACGGTGAGTATAATCGATTGACACCTGCAGGGTTACCCGAATAACCCGTCACGTACGCCCATACTCGATGTTTCCTACAACAACCATCACGGACGTCGTACGCAACCACCATTCACCCGTGAGACAGATGTTGAACTGGTCCTATCGTCCCGAGCAAGAGGTCTCTGTCCACGAATCCGCAGTGCCGCCAGCTAATTTACACCTCAAGCTCTCAACCTACCCTCTGGACGACAAGCAATGCCTCAACACCCAGCTACCCGAGTTACATCGGTTTTCCGGTTCCCATATATCCGGTAGGTCTTCGGTACTGTTCTAGCTTGTTCAACAGGCCTTCACACGGCTCGGTCCTCAATCGACACAAACGGAGCTATGGCACCCAGGCCCCAAAGTCCTGCTGCTCTTACTCTCCGCTCGGTCTCATTTTTGTTGCCATGTGTTTCATTTGCTACCTTTACCCGAGTAGTGTGCCTCTAGCCTATTCTCACGAGTAGTTCCAACTACTCGACTTGTACCGAATCCTACACTATCTTAGCATTGCTGTAGCTAATCAAGGTTTACAAACCTAAGCTCCACCAGGTTTTTCTTGGCTATGCATTTGGGTTTTCAAACAAGACTCTAATGCAAAGACTAAAGTGGGTGCTCAAAGTAAGTTCTCAAAACAGTAAAATTTGTAAAAATGGTTAATGCAAACCGGAGCTTGCAATGCTGCTCTTGGTCGTAGGCTAGCTGATCCTCTGGAGTGGTGAAGTCTAAGACTTCAGTCTCCTCCTCAACTTTAGCGACAACATGAGATAATACATATATGTATTAATTTAAATGTATTTGAATTGAAGTTGAATTTGTGAAGACTATAAGTCCTGCTAGACAGTCCCAATGACTCTGAATTTTTTACTGTTATTTGAGCTCTCCACAAATAATTATGTACTTGGCCTTCATTGGTGCTCCTATGGTGTTCTAGGGATTTTCATGGAGCAATCCATGACTTTCTAGAAACTAGATTTTCATAGGATTCTAATGGAGTTGGTTTCACTTAATTTCATGGTTCCTAGCTAAAGATATGAGCTAAACAATTTCAATGAAAATCTGAAAATGTTTCGGGACATTTTCCATATTCTCTGGAACAGTTTTATTAATCACATCATTAGGTGGGTAAAATGAACTCAAATGGATATGAAATTTTTATGTTAGCTCAGGGATATTTTGGTGAACATCCTGGACAAATTTCAGAATTTTTCCCCAAAGGGTTCTCCAGTTAAAATTCTAAACAGTATAAAATTTGAAGAATTAATTCTGAAGAAATAAAGATTTTTCATAAAGTTAAACATGATTAGTTGGAAAGAACTCAGAGAGATGAATCCAACAAAATTTGGTTCACTCGATTTGGAGTTTTCTAGCCAAAGTTATGTTCTTCTAAAGTTTGGGGAAAATTCTGGGATTTGAATAAATCGTGGAAATGTTTAAATCTGCCTTTGGGTCCAAGGGAACACGTGTCGTGTGCTGAACCGATGACACACGGGCCACAGGTTAAATTCCCGCGCTGTCACAGCTCATCCGCGCCCACAGAAGATACAATCAACCGGTTTCCTCCCACTGACAGCGGGCCCGGCCCCGGTCGTCGTCTACCTCGCGCCTCCTGCACGGTAGCGCCACCGAGGTTGCCGGAGCACCACCGAACTCGATCGTCCAGTCAGCTCCCGTGCGCTAACTCGCCGCCAGCCCCTAATTTTGTGCGCTGAACACGTTGGGAGGGTTTCCCCACCTCGACGTCGGCTCTAACCGAGCTCGCAATGGTGCGGCGGCTCGGGAAGAGTTTGGCGGCGTCGCTCCGACGTGCTAGCCTGCCAAAAGCTCGGTTGAGTGGCTCGACACCCATAATTTTGTGCGCTGAACACGTTGGGAGGGTTTACCCACCTCGACGTCGGCTCTAACCGAGCTCGCGAAGGTGCGGCGGCTCAGGAAGAGTTCGGCGACGTCGCTCCGACGTGCTAGCCTGCCAAAAGCTCGGTGTTGTTGCTCAACAGCACCGGTGGTGGCTCGGGAAGCTCGGCATGGTGGTGGACAGGCCCGGGAATAGCTCCAATATGAGTATCACCGTGCGCCAGATGCTTCCCACTAAAGCCGCCATCGGAAAACTTGGAAATACGCCGTGCACAGGGGTTTTCATGCTAGATTTGGTGAAGCTAACTTATGCGCCACTAAGTCTAGTTCCTGTGTGTAAAGTTTCGTGGAATCTAAACGGGAACCAAAGGGGAATTTGAAAGTTCCTTACTCAAAGCTGACTTTGCACCGGCCGGAAGCAAACTGCAAAATTCACCGTTGATGCTTAACCTTTCAGCTCAAGCTTCGGAGGTGAGCTGTAGGAAGTCCTTGCGCGTCCAGAGGTGGCCTTGCTCGGCCGTGACAAACCCTGGGTGGGGCTGTCTCTTTCGGCCGCCGCGGAAACTCGGTTTTCTCGGGTTGTGGAGGCTGATCTAACGGGGAAATGGTGCGAGGAGGTCGTGGGGAGTCCCTTGGTTCCGTTTTTCTGCTCTGCTGGGGTTTGCACTTGAGCTTCCTGTGTGGCTGAGCGATCGACAGCACAGCGGCCACCCTGGTCGGTTTCTTGCGCGAGGGAGCACAGAGCGAGGGAACGTGCGATATCAGTGAAGAAGATCGCCTTTGGCAGCTCGTGGACTGATAAGGGCCGATCGCACGCCGAACAGCAGGAGCTGGCGCCGATCTCCCATCGGAAACCGGTCGGCCGACGCGCTGGCGCTCTCCCGTGCGAAGGCTGATTCGAGCAGAGGTGGTTCATCGGTTTAGAGTGTCTGACGGGGGGTCCCACTTCACATTTTAACCTCCAAATTTTAATTTTCCTACTGCTCTAAACAGTAGAGACCCAAATAACCTTGGTGATTTGATCAAATTTCCAAATAGCTACTGGACCTTGAATAATTCAAAATGGAATTTGATTTGATCAAATTTTCAGCAAAGGTTTAGTTAAAATTCAAATTTTATTTGAATTCAGCCAAATAGCCCATGTCAAGATTAACTCCAAATGGAGTGAAAATTGGTGGGTGAGCTCACAAAAATGTGCTGAGTATGAATATGCCTCCCACTTTTGAATTCATGGGATGTTTGAATTTGAATTTGAGTTCAAACTAGCCTCTTTCTAGTTATACCCAAAAATACATCAAAAAGGTTTTGGATTTGGGTGAACTTTGGCACGAGCATTCCTAGCAAGGAGTAGGAGTTTTCCATATGCTCAGCCCTTATATGATGCATGTGAAAAATGCCACTTTTGCATTTTGTGAATTTATTCTCTAATGACCATGTTGATGGTGTTTACTTGCTCTTCAAACATGTTAATAAGTTTTCCTAAATGAGGTGTGTGTGGTGTGATGAACCCTTTGGATGTGTGCAAAAACTCAGGCCCTTACAAGGGGCTACTAGAATGTACGGACCCACTGAGGTTTCACCAGCAGGCTTGAATCCACATTCTCCCACCCATGGGCGCCCCTCGTGTTCCATGCAGTTCCTAGGGCATTCCTCCTCGACTCCCATTTCCCGTGCCATCTAATGATCCATAACAAACAAGGAGAACACCTAATTAGTCAGGTATGCCACACCCATATTTGTCCCTGTGGTGGCACTATTTTCCTGGCTTATTCTTCCATGAAGCGGTCCTTAGATCTAAGCAAGCAAACAACCATAACATTCAGCATAGCCAGAATCCTAATATTAGGCTCAGGGTCTTCTCCGGTGAGCCAGCAAGCTCTGCCGAGCACTCACGAACACAACTCACTGGAGAACACACAAGCTGGAGTTTTGTGCACGAGAGAACGTCGTGCTTTTGTTTGCATTGACTGGATATAAAATATAACGATAATGATGCATGATCTGCCTACAAGTGTGAGGAGCGTGCTCACGATCCAACGTCTCTGACGTCACTGGGCGTGCATGGCGTTGTGGCCGCTAATTGGGTCCACGTGTCCATGATTTTAGGGAATCAAAACAACAAATCAAAACAACCTGGCTAACATGCAATGCAACAACTAAATCCAGATAACATGCAGATAACTTGTCCATTATTAGAGAAACATGGAAATAAATTGTAAAAGTATGTTAGGTGGTGTAACCTAACATTAATGTTTTAATTATGAAGACGGAGGGATTTCCATCACTTAGAAATATAGTTTTCTAATTAATGCTAAGGATTAGAATTAATGCATAGTGCTTAACTTGAGTTAGCCCTTTAATTGTTTTTGGTCTTCATATCATATTTTCCTACACTTGTAATTGCTGAGTAACATTGGTACTCAAACTTGCTTTTCTTAGTCTTCAAATCCTGCTCAGGTTTTAATGAGGATATAGAGTACAACGAAGAGGAAATTGATCCAGAAGAGTTGTACTAGGCTGGCAGAACCCCGGGGCAACGGCTGTGCGTGGAGCACCACATGTTTTATTCCGCTGCTATGTTATTGTAGCGTACACAAACATGTACATATTTATGATAAATGTAGAACTTGGCTTGTATTTATCATGGTATTTCACCTTCTCATCACATGTATAATAGAACAGATCCTGACATACATGTGAGATACGGTCGGTTGTTCTTTATGGAAAACCGGGTTTGACAAAGTGGTATTAGAGCCAGGTTGCCCGTAGGACGCAAGCCCAGTTAGAAATGGATCAAATAAGGCCCTAGTATTTTAGCAAAACTATTTTACAAAAGCTTAAAAGGAAAATGGGTAATTAACTACTTATCTAAGGTCTAGCTTCATCTATATTCAAAAACATATTTTCCATTTATTATTCTAACTTTATTAAAAAAATCATGAACCATATGGCTCGCACACGACGTACAGCCCGTAAGTCCACCGGAGGATGAGTTCCTCGATACCAGTTAGCTGTACGTACTGTTGGGGATGTGGATAACCCCGTGACGTACCACACTCACAAAGGATCCATAGAAGGCATGGTGCAGCGCCTTCAACTTCCCCTATGCCGTGCTGGTTACACCGGAAAGTTGGTGGTGTACTACAACACTACCAGGGTTTCTCGCGCAGAACGTGAGGAATGGAAGTCAGAGGCAAGGATCTACCATGACGACAAGCTACTCAAAATACACAACTCAACAGCATGGAGATCCACCATGGTAGAAGCTGAAAAAGATGCCACTTGGGAGGCGATTACTTGCCAAAGTTACATAAACTGGGGTCGACTTGAGGGTACAAAGTATATGTACGCTCCACAGAGACAGTGGCACGGCTGAATTCAGACATGAGCCACTCTAGGAGGGTTGCACAGGCTCACGGATAGATTTGAGCCTTGATGATGGAGTTAGGCTCAGCACTAGGCTACAGGATTGCCAGCAGGAGCTTCAGGGTGTACGTGACCTCCTAAAGAAAATGGAGGCTATACTTCGTGTATACATGAGGATGGAGGATGGAGTGGACACACTGATGTCTATGTTTCAGAAGATGACACTTGGACTCCTGACTCTCCCGACCGTAGAGCAGCCAAGCATCCTCACATTTCACCGCCACTTCTTGAGCCACCCAGAGCCGAGTCAGAGGCTAGTTCTCCAGATAACGAAGACTAAGACCCTCATAAGAGGGAATACATATTAGAAGTCATTTAGGATTGGTGTCCCTAATTATGACATATTTCGAGTAGTAGCATGTTGGCATTGTAAAATAAGACTTAGTGTGTGATTGTTGTTTATGTTGCATTGTGTGTAAAGTGAGTTGTGAAAGCCTTCGGCATTTGTTCACAACCTTGTTTAGTGTATGTACTAAAACCCTGACGCATATAGATGAATATATGAATATATATGTGTATATATATATTAAGTTACAAATTTATTTTCATAGGATTTTCAAATCTTGGGGCGAGATTTCATTTAAGGGGGGGGGGGGGTAGAATTGTAACACCTTAAATTTTAAAACAAACACCAATAGGGCTATGCATCATTTGTATGCACGTTTGTGTGAGGAATTTAAATATGAAAACATGTTAAGGAAAACAGATTCAAAATAGAATAAAAAATCAGACTGAAACAAATTGGAAGAAGAAAAGAAAAAGAACAAACCTGTATTTGGGCCGAAATTCCACCACAGCCAGCCTAGCCCGTAACCCCTTCCCTCCCTCTCTCTCTCACTGCCAAAAGGACCAACATGTTAGTTGTTTCTTCCTTAAACAACCGATCCCTCTCTTCTCTCTCTATATATATCGCATGTGCACAAAACTAATCGGCCACGACCAAATTCTCGTGCCCTTTTCCAAATTGTCGCACCGCAAAGAGCTGCCTCTCCCTCCACTATTTATGCAACCCGAAACCCCACCATTTCTCTCACAAATCGTGCTCAATTCCTTCGGTAAGAACCACCACCACCTCCCATCGTCGAATCCTCGGAATCGTGCTCATTCTTTCACTTATAACACTCCATACGTCGTCACAAGATCGCAAGGAAGATTCTATGACAAGAAACACTGAAGAACTGAGACCCGAGAGCCCTTCCGACGGAGTTCACCGGCAACAACTGCTCTCCACCATCGCCGACGACTCTCCGGACTCTTCGGGTTCAAAAGAACGCCTAGGTGAGTTCCCTATTGTGTCTTCTACGTTTTTTTGCAAAAAGATCGAGGAACGGTGAGGTTTTTACTAAGAACCGAAGAATTCCGGTGAACTGCCGGCGCTTGCGTTCTGTTCTTAGATTTCAGGTCGACGTGGCTGAATCCTAGCCATGGATCCATCATGAACAGCTAAGATTAGAACCAGCGTACCATTTCAGTATTTTAAATCCTGGCCGATCATCTCGAATCCGATGGCCCACAATGAATTCAGTTATAAACATTGGTAATTTCATGGATAATCCCCTGAAGATTTAAAATAACAAGATCTAGGCCCTGTACTTTATAAAGAAAGACCCTAGACTTTATAGAAACTAGGAAAACAGTTATAAAATAACTAATTTCTGTAAACTCATTTAAACCCTTGTAAAAGTATAAAATTATATTTTCAACCTGTAAAAGTATATATCGACATTTTAAACTTTATAATTAATCAAACCCATATAAATATATCCTGAAAATTTAGGAAAGCACCTAAATCAAATATATTTTCATATTACAAAACATATATATACTATCAAATTGTAAATAAATATCTTTTAGGGTTGGAAATATATTCTATGTAATATAATAATTCTGAAATCAAATTAAAAACAATATATATTTAATAAAATTAATGGAAATTATCTACAATGCATAAATAAAATCTGAAAATACATTAAAAGCAATATATACTTTAGAAATAATTATAAAATACTTTTAAAAATAATATTTAAGTCTGACATTGTATTAAAAGTAGTATATAATCATATATACACTACATAGATTCATATTAAATGATATAAAATTATAAATAGATGTTTTCCATAACAAAACTAACATATAAAAATATATATTATGTTAATAGCTATGTTACATAAAATTAATAAATGAAATAACTGTATAAAACATACATAATACATAAAGACATAGAAATTATAAGATATTAATGAATATACCTTTGTACTTGATAATTTATAATGTTTGCTACTATGTAATGTTACTTACTCAGTGTTAATTGTAATGTATGTGTGCATCTATATGGAAATAGAACCAGCCCTTGAGCCGGCTAATCTTCAAAAACAAGATTTTGACATCTCTAAGCAGCAATTTGAAGGCAAGTGTTTCTTGACCACTTTGATCTTAATCTAGGAAGATTAGTTAGATTATATGCATGTTGTCTTTAATATAAAACCTAGATTAAGATGTTTCACTAGTTTTGTTCCTTATTATTCCTTGAAACCGAGGTGGGATATATTTAGTATAGGAAATTGTCATTTATATATGCTTAGCCATGCTTAGAACTTAGAAAATGATTATGTCGTTACCCTGCAGACCGGGTACCCCCGCGTGGAGGATTGAAGACAGCTCAGGCCCGGCACCTATAACACACTCATATTCATCATCATGCATTGCATATAGAGAAACATCTAAAAAGAAGAATAAAAGAAATAAAGGAGTATAGGAACAAATAAATAAATAAAATAAAATAAAAATAGGAAAAATAGAAAATAAAATAGAAAATAAAATAAAAACAATAAAAAGAAAAATAAAACCCTAGCCTTCCCCTAAATTCTCCTCAAATTTCCCCCACCCCTAGGAACTTCCTGCCTAGGGACATTTCCTGACATTTAGGAATTCCCCCCTAATTGGCCGGCGCACCAATCCCCCCTATGAAATTTCCCTAGGAATTTTCCCCACATTAGGGATTACCCCCCCCCTTCCTTGGTCGCACCCCCTTGGAGAAAACAAACCCTAGCCGCAGCCCAAAAATCCCCCCTAGGGATTTTTCTTCCCACCCAATTAATCTCAGCCCTTGATTAAAAATATTTGCTAAAATCCTAGCCTCTAGTCCCCATCTTTTCCCAAATTAAATCCAAGCCATTGATTGAAATATTTGCTGAAATCATAGCCCTCTTGGCTGTTTTCTCCCTTATAAATAAAACCCTCTCCCCCCTAGCCACCACCCCTGCTCAAAACCCCCTGGTCGCCGCCCCCTTGCTGCCAGCCCTGGTCGCCGCCCCTGCTGCTGCCTTGGCCACCGTCGAGCTCTGCGCCGCCACGCCACCACCGTAGAAGAAGACCCCAGCGCCCTGCCCTGGCCGCAGCTCTGTTCTTCTCCAAGGAAAAACCCCAGCCGCTGCATTGATCAGCAAGGGGAGCTCCATCTGCTGCCATTGCAAGAGGAAGGCCAGCCGCAGAGGAGGAGAGGAGGAAGAAGGGAGGTAGGACATGTCACTCCTCGTGCAATGTCGCTGCTGTTGTCTCAACCCCCGTTGCACCACACCCTGCGAACAAGAGCTACTGCACGTAAGTAGGACAGCCCCCAGTTTAGGTTTGATGACAGTTTGATCCAATACCGAGATTAGGATCATAGCTACGTTCCAATTAATTTCCAGCAGCACCGATCGTCGTAAAACCTCACTAAACCTAACTTGAACTCGCAAGAACACATGCAAACTGGTTGCTATAGGTTGCATTATAGGATTTTGATGCATCCATATCATCGCATCTTGAGTAAAACGTGTGCATGATATTGATTGCTGTATTGCTTTGTTTGTACGTGGGTAGTGAGTAAAAGAACATGCTCAAGAGGCCATCTACGAGGACCTGAAGCACCAAGACGTCGACGCGTTTGAGCAACACGGACCACGGGAGCAAGGCAAATGCCCCATGAACATATTGATCCTATGTTTTTGGACTGTTTCGCTTGTGAAAACTGCATGCTCGTGTCAACTTGATGGGAAACTTTTCAGTAGGAGTTTACTAGCTTTGTTAGCCACCCTTGTCACCGGGAAACTTGTTGAGTCGGGTATGATCGTTTTCTCTTTTGTATCGCATAACTTACTGGATTCAGAAAAATTGAATTAAACTTGGTTAGCTACTTCACTCATAAAGATTAAAAATGATGAGAACATGATGATGTTAATGAGCATGGAATCGGGGAGATCTAGGCAACCTTGGTTCATGGTTATGCTGAATGAGATGGTGGTTTGCTTGCCTTAGATCTAAAGACCAGCTCATACGAGAATATGCCAGGAAAATAGTGCCACCACAAGGCCAAATATGGGTGCGGCTTAGCTGACTAACTAGGTGTGTTGCTAGCTTGTTATGGACCATTGAATGGCAAGGGGAATGGGAGTCTAGGAGGACTTCCCTGGGAACTGCATGGCACACGAGGGGGCCCGTGGGTGGAAGAATGGAGATTCGAGCCTATCGGCGAAACCTCAGTGGATCCTTACATTCTAGTAGCCCCTTTGTAAAGGCTATTTTTTGATCTCTTGGCCATACACCGACGGTCGTGTAGTGGCAGAATTGAGGTTTTCTCTAGTCGCCGACGGGTAATGCAATCACGAACTTGTGGGTAAAGTGGTGCCACCTCTACAGAGTGTAAAACTATAATGATAGCCCTGCTTCCGGTTACAAGCACCTGGCCAAATTCCATGATTAGAGGGAAAACTTGGGATGGTTATTTGGGCATGTTTATGGTATTGTCATTGGGACTAGTTTTGGTTAGAAATATGAGATTGGATTTGGATATGTGGATATGTGTGGATCATGAGAAATTGTGAATATGAGATGAACTTGAGAATGAGCATTTGCTTGTTGAGACATGAGAAATGATGAAGTAGGATATTACTGATGATGATGAATTATTGGATATGTTGGGAATTAACTCACCTAGACATTATAGGCTGTTTTCTCGTGATTGTGAAATAAAACTTGCTTGCTGCGATGAACCTTTTGTTTCCGACCTTTTTTTAAGCTACATGTCATACTTTACCACACTTTCTGAGTAAGACATGTACTCACCCTTGCATTTCTTAAAAATAATTCAGCTACAGGAGAAGAGTACATCGAAGAGCAGGTGGAGTACTAGGCATGCACACTACCGTCAACTGCCCGTGGAGTTGAAGTTGGAGCCCAGTCGTCTTTAGTTTACTTCCGCTGCCATTTAGAGTCTTCCGCAGAAAAATAAAGTAGATACTCACAATTGAGACATTGAGTTATTATAATAAAGTACTTAAGCACTATTTGTACGTGGTTATATTCTGAAATTCAGTTTGTAATGGATCTGTGTATGTGTGATGAACATCCTGGGCACACATACGCATCACTTGGTTTATTTTTGGAACCGGGTGCCATAGATTGGCATCAGAGCCACATTGATCGTAGGACACAAGCCTAGTTAGAATGGACACTCTAAAACACATAGGAACACCCCTCTCAACAACTATTTTCGAACTTTGCTTGCTGCTGCATTTTACTTGTCGACTCAGCCACCGCAATGTGCTATTTTCAGACCGTCTTTCTTCTTTTCATTTGGACAGCCACACCCTCTATTTTCTTGCTGAATAGCTGCTGAAATTTTGGATTTATTTCCTTATTCTATAAGTTTCTCATGTCTTATTTATAGATGCTGGTCACTAGGAGCACAACACGCATGACAACTCGTCCACCGCCACGTGGAAGTGCACTTAACCACATCGAGGTGTCCGATGGACCATATTGGGAGGAGGTGAAGATGGAACCTCATGATGAAGATGATGTCAATAGCTCTATGCACGAGGAAGGGGATCAGGAAGAGGTGGAACCAATCGAATATGACATGGAAGACAATCCACAAGAAGAACAGCACTAGAACGCACCTCAGGAGGAATACCACACGGGCTTACACCCAGCGGAGCCCCATGAAGCTACATCGGAAGAATATGATGAATCTGGAGAGGAGCCACCAACTGCTGAGGCCGAGAATGAAGATGATGAATGGGTCATCCATTCTTCTTAGGAATTCTGATCTAACAGGATGGAGGGAGAACACATAACCAGTGAGCTAAGAGAGTCCCTTGATTTCTGCAGCTTATACTCGGAGTACCTCCTCAAGAAAGTCCCTGGTCTCAGACATGAAGAGTGGAAGGCTGAGGTAACCATCCTATCTAACGGTAGGGTTGTCACCCGGCACATTCGCACCCACATGGAGAGCCACAAGCGCAGAAGTTGTTGATGATGCAGCATGGGATGCACTCACCAGACTATACTACGCTTTCTGTGGTCAGCTTCAGAACACTACCTTTGAGTTGCACCCATATCGGAAGAGTGGTACAAGAGAGATCATTGGACCCTATGGAGGAGCTCCTTCCACCCCACAGGCTGCTGACAAGTCTCAGAGAATGCTCGTGGAGTTGGGAAACCGCTATGCAAATGCACAAGAAGAGATCCGCTACCTCCGCAAGAAGCTATACTTGCTGGAGAAACAAGAGGAGACTCGTGCAAACACGAGAACAAATGGAGCACCAGTGTCACCTACCCCTACATAGACTGCTGACTCACCATGGCGTCGCCCATGCATGGACCACCCCCGCCACAAGGCGACAACAGCACCGGTTCTCACGATTAAGTTTAGGTTCCCCATTGAATAAAGTTGTAATAAGAACGCTTAGACCGTAGTAGCTTGAATAAGAGTGGTGTGCTGAACTTTTATGATGATTGCTTATGTTTGTGTACTTGGGTGTGAGTTGTGGGACGCTTCGGCAAATGTTCACATCCACACATAGTTGAGAGATGTGGATGCTTCAGCACTTGTTCACATCCTCATATATGCTGATATTAATCAAGGAGTTGCCTAGTTCATACACCTTGATGCATATAGTTCGGAAATAGATTCTTTCAATTCTGAATTTTATTCCGAGACTAAGCACTAAAATAAGGAGGATAGATTTTCTTGACAACTTTATTGTCTTGGATTCCCGAGGTATTGATATAATACTTGGAATGGACTGGTTAAGCAAGTATAATGGAGTGATTCAATATGCTAAGAGGATTGTGCAGTTAATGAGTGAGCACGGTATCCATATTGAGTTCGAGGCAGCCCAACCTGCAACCGAGAAGGCAGTGCTGAACCACGTGGAAGGAGTGACATTGGAAAGCATTCCGGTGGTTCAAGAATATTAAGATGTATTTCCGGAGGAACTGCCAGGTATGCCACCTGACCGTTACATTGTGTTTGCCATTAATTTAGTGCCCGAAACTGCACCTATAGCTAAGAGACCATATAGGATGCCTGCTAACAAATTAGTGGAGCTCAAGAAGCAAATTCAGGAGCAGCTAGATAAGGGTTTTATACGCCCAAGCTCATCACCTTGGGGAGCCCCCATGCTCTTCGTAGATTAGAAGGATGGAACCCAAATGATGTGTGTGGACTATAGGTCTCTCAATGAAGTGACGATCAAGAATAAGTACCCGCTACCGAGCATAGAGGACTTATTCGATCGAATAAGAGGTGCCCGGATTTTCTCTAAGATTGATCTTCGGTCGGGATACTTCCATCTCAATATTAAACCCTCCGACATACCACAGATGGCTTTTCAAACAAGGAATGGTTCGTATGAGTACACCGTCATGTCATTCGGGCTGACAAACGCGCCTGCATACTTTTTGTACCTCATGAATAAGGTGTTCATGGAGTACTTGGACAAGTTCGTCGTGGTTTTCATCGATGATATTATGGTGTATTGTAGAAGCGAGGAAGAACATGAGGAACACTTGAGATTGACATTGCAGAAACTACGAGAGTGAGAGGGACCACCGCTGCCCGTTCAGTCACGGGGACGTGGCACTCGCCCGGGAATCGCATTGGGTGGTGCCGTAGACGGCACCCAACAGCACACATATAAGGAAACATGTATTACACAAATCAAAAGCGGAAGCTTACAATTGTTATTTGTAAATACTTTACATCAAATAACTACAGCGGAAGACTAATTTTTCTCACGTTTCGTATCTACTAATCACTCGAGAAGAGGTCCAGCCTGCAGACTCTTCTCGCTAGCAACACGAAGTTATACGACAGCGGCTGGGTTCTCCACGTGTTAAATGACTCGGAAGTCTCCGAGTCTCACTAGACAACCTTCTCAATAGCACCGAGGTTAACCTGCAAAACCACTCATATAGCAAGCGTGAGCACATAGGCTCAGCAAGACTGACCCGTCTCACCTAAACATGTAACTCTAAATGCTAGGATTGCAATATGAAATAGGAAGGTCAGTTGCAAAAGACTCGCCTAATTATTTGAACCTTACTTTCAAGTTTTAGCAGCAGGTTGTGGATAACTTCACGCTAAGGCACATGAGAGAGCCGCAATCAAACAAGAAACGCATTTCTCTCATGTACTTTGCCCAAAGTTGAAAAGAACTTTAATTAGCTCTAATCTACAACAGTTCATTAACAAGCAATGTATAGCTTTCAAGTCAGCAAACTTTTAACATGAATCTATCCTGTTCTTTCTACGTCACGGTACAGTGAACAATTGGTACTCACTGACCGCGAGGGACGGCGATTATAATCGATTTACACCTGCAGAGTTACCCGAATAACCCGTCACGTACGCCCGTACTCGATGTTGCCTACAACAACCATCACGGACGCCGTACGCAACTACCTTTCACCCGTTAGCCAAATATTGAACCGGTCCTATCGTCGCGAGCAAGAGGTCTTTGCACGCGCATCTCAGTGCTGCCAGCCGATTTACACCTCAAGCTCTCAACCTACCCTCTGAACGACAGACAATGCGTCAATACCCAGCTACCCGAGTTACATCGGTTTCTCGGTTCCCATATAGCCGGTAGGTCTTCAGTACTGTTCTAGCTTGTTCAACAGGCCCGCACACGGCTCGGTCCTCAATCGACACAAGCGGAGCTATAGCACCCAGGCCCCAAAGTCCTGCTGCCCTTACTCTCCGCTCGGTCTAATTTTTCTTGCCATGTGTTTCATTTGCTATCTTTTATCCGAGCGATGTGCCTCTAGTCTATTCTCGCGAGTAGTTCCAACTACTTGACTTGTACCGAATCCTACTCTATGTTAGCATTGCATTAGCTAACGGGGTTTTCAATCCTAATCCCAAGCCATGGTTTTCTTGGCTATGCATTTGGGTTTTCAAACAAGACTCTAATGCAAGCAGTAATAGTACTCAAAGTAAGTTCTCAAAACAGTAAAAATTTGTAAAAGGGTTAATGCAAACCGGAGCTTGCCTGTTTTGCAGGGTAGTAGTATATAATAACAGTTAGTGATCTTCGATCCCTTGACCCTTCCGAACTTGCTCAAATGATCCATACGTCAAGGGATGGCTCCGTCGAAGTCCTTCGTCGTGAACCCTATCGACATGAATATGCATAATCCTTTATCATGCAATTTAAAGACTTTAGAGATTAAAACTTCTTAAGAGCAGAGGCTGTGTGGAGATCCTAAGATAATGTTGTTGCCTCTGTTGTGCAAAGAACTCAAAGAAACTAAATCTACCTTAGATGTTTCATTACACTTCTAACTAAGTTTCTAATGACATATAAGATGGGCTCTAATGATTTGGACATAACTAAAGATCCTGATCTCCAATGACTTCGAAATTTTTATAGGAAGTCATACACTACACAGGGACTTAGCTTCCCAAATTGCAGCTAAAGTGCAAAAAATTGTGTCTCCCACAATTTCCACACCAACCCCCATGTTGTTCTGCAATTACAATAGAATGGAGAACAAGGACAGGGAGATCCAAGGCTCAATTTGAGCTGAAAGTTTGAATGTGAATTCCTGGTCACATGAAAGTGTTCTGGACCAAAAATGAACACTTTTCATTGAGTGTTTTATTCAGAACAATTCCCTAAGCAATTAAGCAAAAAGAAGTTAATTCTGAATTCACTCACATGTTCATGCCCAACTTAGTGAACTACAATTTCAATTATAGTTCATAGAGTCTGCATAAATTTTCCTAGGATTTTGTGAGCTAAGAATTGCCCAGAAATGATTTTTCTAACTATGGGACAATATCTGAAAAGTCTCTGTATTCATTTGAATACAGTACATTGAAATCTGAATTCTCCAACATAATTCAACTCAAAATGAGCTGAAAGTTTTACAGGAGTCCAATAACCTCCTAATGATTATTCTGGCAAAATTTGAGGATTTTTGGATAACCCAAACTCCCTCTAAAATTCTTTTACTAATCTGCTTCAAAGCATTTTCCAGATTTAATTATTGATTTTCATACAAATTGGGTTGCATATTTGGATAGAGTTTGTCAACCTGAATCTAACCCAATTTGAATCACGAAATTTAGAGGTTCCTACACAAAAGATATGAGCTTTAAATGAATTGGGGAAAATCTGAAAATGAACTCTGTTCTATTTTTCCAATTTTCAGAGAAATAAGGAATTAGCACCACATTTGGCCAAGCAAATGAGGTCTAATGCCTCTGAAATTTTTACTGGAGGTCAAGTGTTTTTGGAAGAATCTCCTGCCCAAATTTGGGAATTTTCCATCACACAGAACTCCTGGAAAAATTTCTAGAAGCATTTCCTTCTATGAATTAATTAGCCAAATCCAGGGATTTTCATAAATATTGGGCTGCACCCATGGATAGTATTCTTTTAGAGGAATCCAACAAATTTTGTTTCACAATTTGTGGACATTCCTACACCAAGTTGTGGCTCTTCAAAGGTTGAACTGAAAACTGAAAATCCTAAAATGTTTAAACGCCTGCTAGTGGGTCCAAGGGGACCACGTGTCACGCGCTGGGATACGCCACACGGGGCCACTAATCTCTTCCCGTGCAGCCACACTAGATCCCGGAGCCGCAGCAGATCAGAAACGTGAATCTCCAGTGCTGACACGCGGGACCCGCTGGGTCGTCTTCAATCTCCGGTCGCCCGCGCCCGCGCGCCACCGGGCTCGCCGAAGTTCGATGGATTTCAGTCTTCCGGCCATCCCCCGAGCCCTTCCTTGCCACTAGGGCATAAAGCCACATGTTGAACACACTGGAACAACTTTCCACGACCGGGGGTGGCTCGAACCCAGCCGGCGACGGTGCAACGGCTCGGCTCACCATCGGTAGCATCGACCAGCTAGCCTAGACTGCTAGAAGCTTGGTGAAACAGCGTCACAGCACCAGTGAACCATGAGGATGCTCGACCTAACCTCAAAACTGCTCGGGACCGATGGCTAATGGTGTCTCACCGTGCAACCGAGACCTCCTCCGCGTTTGAGCTCGGAAAACCTAGAATTTATGCGGTCTACGTGCGTTTCCCAGCTAGGGTTGTGAAGAACAAACAATCGCCGACTACTGGCGGTCCCGTGTGCCAAACTTGGTGACCTAAGAACGAAAATAGAGATCGAATTTGAGATTACCGTGCCGGAAGATCGGTTTGTGCCCGCCGGAGGAAAATTCCCAAATTCGCTCTCGGTCGTTCACGACAGGTCTTGAACTTTGGAGGTGAGCACCCCAGGGTTCTATCGCGTCCGAGGGTGCTCTTGCTCGGGCATGACAGGCTCTCTGCCGCGCTGTCCACGTGCGACCTCTTCGTCGGTTCTTGTTGGCCGCCGCGCGGACATGGCTTTCCCGGGGTAGGGAGGCCAAACACCGGTCGATGACACGTCGAGGATGGAGAGTGAGATGCCCTGGTGCCATTTTGTAGCTCTGCCGAGGCTTGCACCCGATGAAACGCTGGCTACACGGTTGATCGGTGGTGGCGGCAGCGAGCGGCGCTGTTCTCGTGCGTTGGCACGAAGCAAAGACAGCGGGGTTTCATCTTGTGCGCGAGAGGATCATGCCGGGGCTAAAGAAATACCCAAGCAACTCGCCAGCACGATGAAACATCGGGCGTAGCTGCTGCGTGGAAAACTTGGTGGCGCCCTCTGCCGCCTCGGTTACTCATGAGGAGATAACGCAGAGCCAACAGCTCGGGGTAGCGAGGAGAGGATCACACCGAGGGAACAGAGAACCATACGCACGGTGCCAGCACGAGGAAATTTCAATGAGGAGGTGGCATGGTGACCTGCTCTGTGTGGCGCCCGGAGAGAACTCCTCGGTGGAGTGAAAGACAGAGGGGAAAACTTAGGGTGCAAGTCTAAATAGCCCTATGACATGTGGGTCCCACTGTCCCCCTTATCCACTCTCATTTTTCTCACAAATATCCCCATACTTTGGCAAATGGTGGAAATCAAATGGTGAGAATTCAAACCTGTATTGTGTTTGGATAATTTGGACAGGTTTCATCCAAATTCAAATGTATATTTGAATTCCTTGCAAATTTAAGTCCATTTGGAAAATGGATAGCAAATATCTCCAAGAATTCATGAGACTTGGCCTACCCCCTAATTTGGACCTAAGGAATTCAAATATGAAATCTGATCTTTGATTTGGCTGCTGCAAATGATATTTTCAACACAACAGTTTGAAAATCATTGTGTCAATCTCATTTGAATTTTTGAGTTAAACAAGTTGTTCCAAAATCTGACTTTAGCTTTCTCACACATATGGGAACTTCCCACCTTGGTTTTTGATCCCTCTTGGGCTCGAAGTCTTCAAATAAATATTTGAGCTTGTGTGAAGAAAGCTCTCATGTGTGTTATCACATGTGGAAAAAGTTTTAACAAGTCCCATTTTTCATACATATGAAACCATCTTTGGTGCAAACAAGAGTTTCTTTGTACTCATATTTTGGGATCTTTACATTCCTCCCCCCTTAAAAGAATCTCGTCCCGAGATTATGGGTAAAAATAAGAGGGAGGATGGTGAAAAATTAACTAACAGGCGACGTCTAAAGTCGGGATAATTGGTGCGAAGAAATCCTTCGCTTTCCCATGTCGCTTAAATCTTGGAGCAACCACTCCCTAAAACTTTATAGAATCACAACGTATGGTCACGTGTGGTTCGGTCCGTTATGTTGATGGTCTGAACCAGTCCCTCTTGAGGTGTGAAATCTGGTTTCAGTTTCCCAGTATTTCCCAGCTGAATGGTGATTGAATACTTGAGGCACTTCCTCAGCTGCGAAAAGTGGAAGATGTCATACACACTGGTGAATATCGCTGGTAATTCCAGCCAGCGTGCAACTGACCCACATCTTTCCGAAAACCTGGAATGGACCGACGAATTGGGGTGAATAGAAACTTTGACAAGTGAACCCCGTCCAAAAATTTTCTTCCTAAATTCCGGGTTACGGGGTACGACGATTCTGTCCTTAAACCACAGGACGTCGTCTCCGTCTTTCCGGAGACATTTCAACTCCCCACTGTCTATACGTCTCCGCAATGTGACTTTCCCCTGTTATGTTCCTGGGCTGCCACCCTTTCTTCATGGATGGTGGGGATAAAAGCTAAATTGTAGAGAGCTCTAGGGAGAACCACACGTACTGGTGGCTCGCTCTCTTACAACGGGGTGATGGTTAGATTATGAACGTGTGACTTGCGACTCACGCATTCGCCACCACGTCAGTCTTGTCGGGGTGATAATGGATCTCTATTTCGTAATCCTTTATCAACTCCAACCATCTTTGCTGCCTCATGTTCCACTCCTTCTGAGTGGATATGTACTTGAGGCTCTTGTGGTTGGTATAAATGCACGAGGTTACCGAGTAGGCAGTGCCTCCACATTTTGAGTGCGTATACCACAGCAGCGAGCTCTAGGTCATACTTGGGAAAATTTGCTTATGGTTTCTGATCTGCTGTGATCCATACACGACCACCCTTTGGTCTTGCATCAGCACAAATCCGAGACCAATGCCGGATGCATCGCAGTACATATCGAACGGTTTTGTTGTGTCTGGCTGCGCCAAAACCGGTGCTGATGTGAAGTGCTTCACTAATGCCTCGAATGCTGCTTCACATGTTGGACTCCAAGCATCTTTGGTAGTCTGCTTCAGCAGCTCTGTCATAGGCTTGGCAATCTTCGAGAAGTTCGGAATAAACCTCCGATAATATCCCGCGTGTCCGAGGAAACTCCGTACCTCGTGAATAAACCTCGGGGACTTTCCATACAGCACTTGTGCAATCTTACTCGGGTCCACAACGATGTCCTCCGCTGAGATAATGTGCCCAAGAAAAAGTACTTGCGATATCTAGAATTCGCACTTGCTGAATTTCACGTATAGCTTGTGATTCCGCAGCCTTTGCAAGACTATACACAGGTGCTTCTCGTGTTCTTCCTCCGACTTGGAATAAACCAGTAGGTCGTCGATGAAGACTACGACAAGCTTGCCCTGCTCTGGCATGAATACCGAGTTCATCAAGTACATGAACTGAGCTAGAGCGTTGGTGAGACCAAGGAACATGACAAGGTACTCATAAAGCCTGTACCTCGTCGAAAAGCTATCTTTGAAATATCCTCAGCCCATATCTCAATCTGATGGTACCCTGATCTTAAGTCCATCTTGGAAATGATCTTTGCTTTGACCAATTGATCAAACAATATGTCGATCTGTGGTAACGGGTACTTGTTCTTGATTTTCACAGTGTTAAGCAGACGAACTCCACACAAAGATGTAGTGTTTCGTGCTTCTCCTTTGCAAACAATGCTGAATACCCCAAGGTGACGACTCAGTCGTATAAAACCTTTGCTCATAGGGTTATTTAGCGGTGTCTTCCACTCTCCCCGTTCATTGGTTACCATTTGTATGGCCTTCGCTAACTCGGTGGTGTTCCCGGTGCAAGTTCCATCTTGAACTCTACATTCCGTTCGGGCGGTATGCCTGGTAAACAACTGGGAAACACCTCCTAAAATTTACGTACCACCAGACTGTCCTCTATCTTAACAGCTCCCGAGTGGTTCAATATTGCAATCTGTTGCCGACTGGCGCCCAGAACTAATGTATGAAGACCGTGCCGTGGGGAGTTTGAGCTTAACGGTTCGAAAACTAATGTTGTGAACCGCATTGTGGTAATTCAACCATGATATCCCGAAAATAATGTCGATCTTCAGACCCCAAGAATAAGGATGTTCATGGGTTATAGACTAACCTGCAACAAAGAGGTGCTCGGAAGACAACATCACATGTTGTAATGCTGCCCCGGCGAAGATACAAGGTATTGCCTTTTTGTAAAAGTAGTTTGGAGCTGATGTCGAGCTACAAAAGATTGACTAATAAAGCTAAGTGTGGCACCTGAGCCCAGGAGAAATAATACCGGTAGCTAATTTAGAGAAAACATCTCTGCTAATGCGGCTTCTCCTTCCGGAATATCATCACTCACTATGTCGTGACTGTTGCCCCTTGTCTGCCCTCTTTTCTGCAGATATCGGTACGGATCTGCACATTGAAAGTATGATGACCCGCAGCCTTAAATTCCCCCCATACCATACCTAGCATAATGGTCCATCCGACCACAAATGAAGCACGGATCTCTCTCTGGCTCTTCTCTAACTTGTGGTAGGAAGCTAGATACATATAGCTGCAGCGATGGAGCACAAACCACCGTCTGATGCTGCTGCTCTAGAGGTGGTGCAAGTTGTGGTATTTGACCAGCAATCAACCTTGGAGGAGTTAATCTTACAGGGGCCTACAATTCACCGGATGTCGTTCGGAATACCAACCGGTACTTTTGGGGCACATAACTTGTCCTAGCCTGCACGATATCACTCATTTTCCTTCTCTATACAGAACAGACCTTGATGCACTAAACCTAGATTTTGATCCAGTTAGAAGCATTTTAATAATGCAAGTTGAATATACAAGTTAAATTTAACTCCAATATCTTTCCAACTAGTATTCACATGCCTCTATATCACTTCTGGATCAAAAGTTATGATTTTTCAAAGTTGACAGAATTCCTGGATAAAATTTGCCAGCATCTCCTTTGTATGTGGCTGGTTTTATCACAGTTGTATATGCAAATACAGTAAGAATCTGAACAAACATTGAACTACAACAATGTTGTACATTTCATAACCTTTCCAATGGTATATCGTAGGCTACTCAGGGATTCTTCTACAGAAAGTTATAAGTGTTATACAGAAACGACCAGGGAGGTTTGCATCTGTCCTGTTTTCTGAACAGTTTGCATTCATTTGGACATTCAACTAAGTTGGCGTGTGATTTTGGTCTGGAGTTCTACAAAGAAGTTGTAGAGCACTTAAAAATCTTTCTAGAACTGTATCATACGCCTCCATTGGGTCAATCTTCTCAGAGTTATGCTCTATCAATTTGCAGCAAAAATTTCTGCCAGAACAGAGCACTCTGTTTTTGAGAAACATAGAAACCTATCAATTCTCCCCTTTGAAACTTAGTTCAAATGAAGAGTTCAATAACTAATATGTGTTTTCCAACTTCCATTTTTAGTTTAAATTTATTCATGAATAATTTCTTCATAGGAAAGAAGGTATAAAGTGTAGTACGGTGGCGATGCACCGTAAGACATATAACGGTACTAAGTTGCCTCACAAAAGAAAATCCTAACCGGATTATACCGGCATATTCGTATCATAGGTGGCACTAAAAAGATCACTCACAAACGTGTTCTACTCGTACTACGGTTTCATGGTTAGCACCTGCATAAGTTGCACACAATCCTCAGACTCGGCTGCACACCGAGCCCGGTATCCATACAGTTCATACACTCGCCCGTCATCACTCGCACAGGTGTTCTCAAGCCAAAGACGCATTGAGCTACGTGTTCATGTTACTGACCACGTGACAGGGTCTCCCAAATTGCCCAAAGCACGCCAGGGACAGACGCTGCTCGAATATCCCAAACGACATGAAGAGTCGTAGAGGATATTAAAGCGGGTCGGGTTACCTGCCACCCGTGGGGCTCCACCCTTCAGCTTGTGCGCACTGGTGGACAGCGCTTACATGCACCCCCCAAGACATAAAACGTCCTGAGATGCACGATTTTCCAATATAACAAATAAGTTAGGTTGCCACCTTCATATTAAGCTAATAGTTGTCCTTATGTGGGCCTAGTACCGTATCCTCACCGTAACCTAAGTTTTTGTCGTAATACAATCCTTATTCCATGCTCTATTACCAATGCGGCTCTGATACCACGCTGAGAGGAAGCACCGCCGCCCGTTCAGTCATGTGGACGTGGCACTCGCCCGGGAATCGCATTGGGTGGTGCCGTGATACGCGGCACCCAACAGCACACATATAAGGAAACATGTATTACATAAATCAAAAGCGGAAGCTTACAATTGTTATTTGTAAATACTTTACATAAAATAACTACAGCGGAAGGCTAATTTTTCTCATGTTTCATATCTACTAAGCACTCGAGAAGAGGTCCAGCCCGCGGACTCTTCTCGCTAGCAACACGAAGTTATATGGCAGCGGCTGGGTTCTCCACATGCTAAATGACTCGGAAGTCTCCGAGTCTCACTAGACAACCTTCTCAATAGCACCGAGGTTAACCTGCAAAACCATTCATATAGCAAGCATGAGCACATAGGCTCAGCAAGACTGACCAGTCTCACCTAAACATGTAACTCTAAATGCTAAGATTGCAATATGAAATAGGAAGGTCAGTTGCAAAAGACTCGCCTAATTATTTGAACCTTACTTTCAAGTTTTAGCAGCAGGTTGTGGAGAACTTCACGCTAAGGCACATGAGAGAGCCACAATCAAACAAGAAACGCATTTCTCTCATGTACTTTACCCAAAGTTGAAAAGAACTTTAATTAGCTCTAATCTACAACAGTTCATTAATAAGCAATGTATAGCTTTCAAGTCAGCAAACTTTTAACATGAATCTAGCCTGTTCTTTCTACGTCATGGTACAGTGAACAAGTGGTACTCACTGACCATGAGGGACGGCGATTATAATCGATTTACACCTGCAGAGTTACCCGAATAGCCCGTCACGTACGCCCGTACTCGATGTTGCCTACAACAACCATCACGGACGCCGTACGCAACTACCTTTCACCCGTTAGCCAAATATTAAACCGGTCCTATCGTCCCGAGCAAGAGGTCTCTGCACGTGCATCTCAGTGTCGCCAGCCGATTTACACCTCAAGCTCTCAATCTACCCTCTGAACGACAGGCAATGCCTCAATACCCAGCTACCCGAGTTACATCGGTTTCCCGGTTCTCATATAGCCGGTAGGTCTTCGGTACTGTTCTAGCTTGTTCAACAGGCCCGCACACGGCAAGGCACTCAATCGACACAAGCGGAGCTATAGCACCCAGGCCCCAAAGTCCTGCTACCCTTACTCTCCGCTCGGTCTCATTTTTCTTGCCATGTGTTTCATTCGCTATCTTTTACCCGAGCGATGTGCCACTAGCCTATTCTCGCGAGTAGTCTCAACTACTCGACTTGTATCGAATCCTACTCTATCTTAGCATTGCAGTAGCTAACGGAGTTTTCAATCTTAATCCCAACCCATGATTTTCTTGGCTATGCATTTGGGTTTTCAAACAAGACTCTAATGCAAGCATTAATGGTACTCAAAGTAAGTTCTCAAAACAGTATAAATTTGTAAAAGGGTTAATGCAAACCGGAGCTTGCCTGTTTTGCAGGGTAGTAGTATATAATAACAGTTAGTGATCTTCGATCTCTTGACCCTTCCGAACTTGCTCAAATGATCCATATGTCAAGGGATTGCTCCGTCGAAGTCCTTCGTCGTGAACCCTATCGACATGAATATGCATAATCCTTTATCATGCAATTTAAAGACTTTAGATATTAAAACTTCTTAAGAGCAGAGGCTGCGTGGAGATCCTAAGATAATGTTGTTGCCTCTGTTGTGCAAAGAACTCAAAGAAACTAAATCTACCTTAGATGTTTCATTACACTTCTAACTAAGTTTCTAATAACATATAAGATGAGCTCTAATGATTTGGACATAACTAAAGATCATGATCTCCAATGACTTCGAAATTTTTATAGGAAGTCATACACTATACAGGGACTTAGCTTCCCAAATTGCAGCTAAAGTGGAAAGAAATTTTGTCTCCCACAATTTCCACACCAACCCCCATGTTGTTCTGCACCTACAATAGAATGGAGAACAAGGACAGGGAGATCCAAGGCTCAATTTGAGCTGAAAGTTTGCATGTGAATTCCTGGTCACATGAAAGTGTTCTGGAGAAAAAATGAACACTTTTCATTGAGTGTTTTATTCAGAACAATTCCCTAAGCAATTAAGAAAAAGAAGTTAATTCTGAATTCACTCACATGTTCATGCCCAACTTAGTGAACTACAATTTCAATTATATTTCATAGAGCCTGCATAAATTTTCCTAGGATTTTTTGAGCTAAAATTGCCCAGAAATGATTTTTCTAACTCTGGGACAATTTCTGAAAAGTCTCTGTATTCATTTGCATACAGTACATTGAAATCTGAATTCTCCAACATAATTAAACTCCAAATGAGCTGAAAGTTTTACAGGAGTCCAGTAACTTCCTAATGATTATTCTGGCAAAATTTGAAGATTTTTGGATAACCCAAACTCCCTCTAAAATTCTTTTACTAATCTGCTTCAAAGAATTTTCCAGAATTAATTATTTACTTTCATACAAATTGGGTTGCATATTTGGATAGATTTTGTCAACCTGAATCTAACCCAATTTGAATCACTAAATTTGGAGGTTCCTACACAAAGATATGAGCTTTAGATGATTTGGGGAAAATCTGAAAATGAACTCTGTTCTATTTTTCCAATTTTCAGAGACATAAGGAATTAGCACCACATTTGGCCAAGCAAATGAGGTCTAATGCCTCTGAAATTTTTACTGGAGCTCAAGTGTTTTTGGAAGAATCTCCTGCCCAAATTTGGGAATTTTCCAACACACAGAACTCCTGGAAAAATTCCTACAAACTTTTCCTTATATGAATTAATGAACCAAATCAAGGCATTTTCATAAATATTGGGATGCACCCTGGATAGTATTCTTTGAGAGGAGTCCAACAAATTTGTTTCACAATATTTGGACATTCCTACACCAAGTTGTGGCTCTTCAAAGGTTGAACTGAAAACTGAAAATCCTAAAATGTTTAAACGCCTGCTAGTGGGTCCAGGGGGACCACGTGTCACTCGCTGGGATACGCCACACGGGGTGTAAGGGCCTCAGTTTTTAACACATATTTGAAGTTTTCATCACCATACACACACCCCTCATTTGAGGAAAGATGATGAACACAAATGAAGAGCAAGTAACCACCATCAACGTGCTCATTAGAGAACAAACTCACACATTGCAAAAGTGGTACTTCCCACATGTGATATAGGTGGGCTGGACATATGAAAAACTCCTACACATTGCTAAGGATGTCCATGCCAAGTTTCACCCAAATTCAAAACCTTTTTGAGGTCATTTTGGGTATAGTTAGAAAGAGGGCAGTTTGAAACTATATTAAAATTGAAACTGTTTTTATCCCATGAATTCAAAAGTGGGAGGCATATTCTTATTCAGCACATTTTTGTGAGCTCACACACCAATTTTCACTTCATTTGGAGTTAATCTTGACATGAGCTAAGTGGGGCAAATTCAAACTTTATTTGAATTTCAAAACTGAACTTGTGCTGAAATTCATTCAAACCAAACCCATTTTGAATTCTAATAAATTCAAATGGCTCATGGGTGAATAACTTGAATCACCAGGGGTATTATGGGGCTCACTGTTTACAACAGTGATTAGGAGTAAATTTCAGAGGTTAAAACCCCGGGTGGGACCCACATGTCATAGAGAGAAGGAGGAAAAACTTGCACACAAAGTCACAGCCTCGGTGGGAAATTCCACCGAGCAGCTGTCGGCTGTGCCACCGAGCAGCTACCGGCGCCACCAGCTGCTTCCCCTCTCCACGCGCTGGCGCCCAGGGCGGCTTGCTCGCGCCCCCACGCGACCGGCACCGCCTCCACTGAGCAGGAGTCGGCCGGCTTTATCTTCTCGCGGGCAAACCCGAGCAGCGGCATTGTTTCTCGCCGCAGCTCTCTGCTCAATCGGGAAAACCAGCAAAACCATCTCCTCCTTCGTCCCTGAGCTGCTAGACAGCCACCTGAGGTCGCACTTCACCTCCCCAACGCCAGAAACCCCGAGCTCCGACCTCCTTTGCCCGAAAGCGATCGCCACCGCGGCGACCTAGCCTCAGCCGAGAGTCAGGCGCCCGTGGACAGCGTTCCACAGGCGTTTCACGGTCCAGCAAGAGAGGCAACAGGAGCACGCGATCACCGTGCTGCTCTCCTCCAAGTTTGGAAGCAAACCGTGAAGATTCCACAGAGAATTTCCAGTTTTTGCTCCGGCGACCGTAAACCGAGCTTCCGGTACGGTTTCTTTAAATTCTCGCTCTATGATCTTTCGGAGGTTATCAAATCTTGCACAAAGACGCTGGACTAGCCGGCGATCAAGTTCTTTTCTGCATCCGTGGCATGAAACTGTCTAGGAGTGACGAATTTCGAGCTCGATCGAGGGCGGTCATGGCGGGCACGATCGGTCACACGGTGCCGACCGACTTGCCGCCATCCCTGAACCCTTTTGACACCTTGTCGAGCTTCCTAGAGGTACACTGATGCTGTAGGACAGTTTGTTCGAGGTGTTGGCGGGTTAGAACCCACGGTCGACGGCGCCAAACCTCAACCGAGGCCGCGGCACGTCGCCGAGCTATTTCCAGTCACCCCCAGCCCGACCTGACACCACCGACATGTTCCTCTACGTCGACAACCTCCTGGCGGCAAGTTTCAGACCATGGGAGGTCCGGCAACGGCGAGCCGGCGGGCCCCGAGTCTGCTCCGGCGAGGTCAGCGGCGCGGGCACGAGAGAACGGCGGGAGGAGGACGAAGCCGGCTGGCCCACGTGTCAGCGGCTGAAGAATTTAAATCGGGATCGGGCTGCGGCTGGGATCGGCTGTCCTGGAGCGCAAATACCCTGTGAGCTCCGGTGTGCCAGACACCTCCGCGCTCGACACGTGTCCCAGCGGGCCCCGAGAGTTTAAACTTTTTCCCTGATTTTCAGAATTCTTCCAAACTTCAAATCCTCATAACTTTAGCTAGAAAGCTCCAAATCGAGTGAACCAAATTTTGCTGGATTCAGCTCTCTGAGCACTTTCCAGCAAATCAAGTTTTAACTGTTAGGGATTTTAACTGGAGAATCCTTTGGAGGAAAATCCTTAAATTTTGCTGGGAGGTTCACCAAAATATCCCTGAACTACCATAAAAATTTCAGATCCATTTGAGCTCATTTGATCCACCTAATGGTGTGATTAGTGAAACTGTTCCAGAGAAAATAGAAAATGTTCAGAAACATTTTCAGAATTTTCTCTGAGATTGTTTAGCTCATGACTTTAGCTAGGAACATTCCAATTATGTGAGACCAACTCCATTAGAACCCTCTGAAAATCTAGTTTTCAGAAAGTCATAGTTTGTTTCATGAAAATCCTTAGAACACCCTAAAAGCCTTCAATTAATGTCAAGTGCATAATTAATTGTGGAGGGCTCAAATGAGCTTTACTGCAACTAAGACTTGACCAAGACTCTGTTTCGGTTGTAACCAAACCACAGTAAAAGTTTCACAGTCATAGAGTCTGTCTAGTGGGCCTTATAAGCTTCACAAGTTCAAACTTAATACAAATACATGTAAATTAATACATATGTTTCTTCCATCATGTAGTCGCTAAGGTCGAGGAGGAACCCGAAGTCCTAGACTTCGTTACTCCGGAGGAACATCTAGCCTACGACCAAGAGCAGCAAGGCAAGCTCCGGTTTGCATTAACCTTTTTACAAGTTTTTATTGTTTTGAGCACATACTTGAATACCTTATTCATTGCATTAGAGTCTTGTTTGAAAACCCAATTGCATAACCAAGAAAACCATGGGTTGGGTTTAGGATTGTAAACCCCGTTAGCTACTGCAATGCTAAGATAGTGTAGGATTCGGTACAAGTTGAGTAGTTGGAACTACTAGCTAGCATAGGCTAGAGGCACTCGACTCGGGTAGTGATAGCACATGAAACACATGGCAAGAAAATGAGACCAAGCGGAGGGTAAGGGCAGCAGGACTTTGGGGCCTGTGTGCTGTAGCTCCGCTTGTGTCGATTGAGGACCGAGCCGTGTGCGAGCCTGTTGAACCAGCTAGAACAGTACCGAAGACCTACCGGCTATATGGGAACCGGGAAACTGATGTAACTCGGGTAGCTGGGTATTGAGGCATTGCCCGTCGTTCAGAGGGTAGGTTGAGAGCTTGAGGTGTAAATCGGCTGGCGGCACTGAGATGCGCGTGCAGAGACCTCTTTCTCGGGACGATGGGACCGGTTCAATATTTGGCTGACGGGTGAAAGGTAGTTGCGTACGGCGTCCGTGATGGTTGTTGTAGGCAACATCGAGTACGGGCATACGTGACAGGTTATTCGGGTAACCCTGCAGGTGTAAATCGATTATAATCGCCGTCCCTCGCGGTCAGTGAGTACCACTTATTCACTGTACCGTGACGTAGAAAGAACAGGCTAGTTACATGTTAAAATGTTGCTGATTGAAAGATGGACTTGGTTGCTAATGATTTGTTGTAGTTTAGAGCTAACTAAAGTTCTTTTCGACTTTGGGCAAAGTACATGAAAGAAATGCGTTTCTTGTTTGATTGCGGCTCTCTCATGTGCCTTAGCGTAAGGTTCTCCACAACCTGCTGCTAAAACCTGAAAATAAGGTTCTACTAATTAGGCGAGTCCTTGCAAATGATTTTTACCTCATGTAACCCATTACCCCTCTTGTAGAAGTTCCATGTTTAGGTGAGACGGGTCAGACTTCCTGAGCCTTCGTGCTCACTGCTTGTGTTTGAAGCTTTTGCAGGATTCTATGAGGAAGGGACTCCTGAAGAGGAGACGGAACCCCAGGAGGGGAACCCCGTCGAGTGGGAGTCATGCACGCCGCAGAGTTAGTGTGCGTATGTGCTAGCAAGGACACGTTCAAGGGCTGAACGTGAACTTGATGCATAGTCTACGCCCGTGAGTGTGGACTGAACTTATTTTGATGTAAGCATGTTCATAAACCTGTTTATGTAATAAAATTTCGCTTCCGCTTTGTGCCTTTGACGTGTGTTATTCGGTGCTGTGCAACGTAGTACCCCTCAGCGTGATCCTGGCTCGACAAGACCATGGGGTCGTGTCACGGGGCCACTAATCTCTTCCCGTGAAGCCACACTAGATCCCGGAGCCGCAGAAGATCAGAAACATGAACCTCTGTCGCTGACACGCGGGACCCACCGGGTCGTCTTCAATCTCCGGCCGCCCGCGCGCCGCCGGGCTCGCCGAAGTTCGATGGACTTCAGTCTTCCGGCCGTCCCCCGAGCCCTTCCTCGCTGCTAGGGCCTAAAGACCACATTTTTAACACACTGGAACAACTTTCCCTGACCGGGGGTGGCTCGATCCCAGCCGGCGACGGTGCAACGGCTCGGCTCACCTTCGGTGCGTCGACCAGCTAGCCTAGACTGCTAGAAGATTGGTGAAACGGCATCACAGCACCAGTGAACCATTAGGATGCTCGACCTAACCCCAAAACTGCTCGGTACCGGCGGCTAATGGTGTCTCACCGTGCAACCGAGACCTCCTCCGCGTTTGAGCTCGGAAAACCTAGAATTTATGCGGTCTACGTGCGTTTCCCAACTAGGGTTGTGAAGAACAAACGATCACCGACTACTGGCGGTCCCGTGTGCCAAATTTGGTGACCTAAGAACGAAAGTAGAGATCGAATTTGAGATTACCGTGCCGGAAGATCGGTTTGTGCCCACCGGAGGAAAATTCCTGAATTCGCTCTTGGTCATTCACGGCAGGTCTTGAGCTTCGGAGGTGAGCACCCCAGGGTTCTAGCTCGTCCGAGGGTGCTCTTGCTTGGGCATGACAGCCTCCCGGCCGCGCTGTTCACGTACGACCTCTTCGTCGGTTCTTGTCGGCCGCCGTGCGGACATGGCTTTCCCGGTGTAGAGAGGCCAAACACCGGTCGATGACACGTCGAGGATGGATAGGGAGTTGCCCTGGTGCCATTTTGTCGCTCTGCCGAGGCATGCACGTGATGAAACACCGGCTACACTGTTGATTGGTGGTGGCGGCAGGGAGCGGCGCTGTTCTCGGGCATGGGCACGAAGCAAAGACAGCGGGGTTTCATATTGTGCGCGAGAGGATCATGCCGGGGCTAAAGAATTACCCAAGCAACTCGCCAGCACGATGAAACGTCGGGGCGTAGCTGCTGCGTGGAAAACTCGGTGGCGCCCTCTGCCACCTCGGTTACTCATGAGGAGATAACGCACACTACAGGAAACAGGGCAACATACGACAGCCAGTATAACATACGACGGCTAGCTGTCGTATATAAACTTACATACGACGGTCAGCCGAAGCTGTCGTATATAAGTTTATAAACGACAGCACAGCCGTCGTTTAGTACGTGGCTGTCATATATAAGTTACTTATATACGACAGCCAACCCTAGGCTGTCGTATATAGCAGTTATATACGACAGCCAACCCTAGGCTGTCGTATATAGCAGTTATATACGACAGCCACACCGAGGCTGTCGTAAATAAGCCTTATTTACGACGGCCCATGTTGTGGCCGTCGTAAATAAGGCTTATATACCCGCGGGGGCTCGGGTCGGCGCGGGCATTCACGCCCGCGCCGACCCGAGCCCGAGCCGCCCGCCGCCGCCCGCCCGCCGCCGCCAGCCGCCGCCCGCCCGCGCCCGGCCGCCGCCCGCCCGCCGCCGCCTGCCGCCGCCCGCCCGCCGCCGCCTGCCGCCGCCCGCCCGCGCCCGGCCGCCGCCCCGGCCGCCCCCCCCCCCCCCCCCGGCCGCTGCCCCGGCTGCCCCCGCAAGCCGGCGCCCCGGCCTGCCACCCGGCCGCCGCCCGCCACGCGCCGCCCGGCCGCCCCCCTGCCGCCGCCAGCCAGGCGCCGCCCGGCCGCCCCCCCGGCCGCCCCCCGCCCGCCAGCCGGCGCCCCGGCCGCCACGCGCCGCCCGCCAGCCGCCGCCCCGGCCGCCCCCGGCCGCCACCCGCCTGACAGGTGGATAATTTCTTAGATTTAGATGAATTGATATGCTTAGGTTTAATTATTGCCCATGTTTATTTGAATTGCTAGCTAGGTGTTTTTTTAATTGCTTAGAATTGATAAGTTTGTTAACTACGGTAATTATTTTTGTTTAGATGAGTTGTTAATTGCTTAGATGATTAACGCATATGACTTAATAGTTTAATTGATTATTGTTTCTATTGTTTGAGTGTTTAAAAGTACTATATGTACATAAATGGGCTTAGGGCCCGATACGACCCATTTAGTGGTAACGTATACGTCTACAAAAGCACGATGTGAACAACCTAGGCCGCCTTGCCCTACCCCCCCTGTGGCGTTCGGCCTCCGATCCCCCATCCCCCTCCCCCCCCCCCCCCCCCCCCCCCCCGCGGCTTAGCCAGCGCTCGGCCGTCGCCCGCCCGCCGCCGCCCCGGCCGCCGCCTCGGCCGCCCCCACAAGCCGGTGCCCCGGCCGCCGCCCGCCAGGCGCCGCCCGGCCGCCCCCCCGCCCGCCCCCCGTCCGCCACCAGGCAGCCGCCCCGGCCGCCCCCCGCCCGCCAGCCGGCGCCCCGGCCGCCACCCGCCCGATAGGTGGATAATTTCTTAGCTTTAGATGAATTGATATGCTTAGGTTTAATTATTGCCCATGTTTATTTGAATTGCTAGCTAGGTGTTTTTGTAATTGCTTAGAGTTGATAAGTTTGTTAACTACGGTAATTATGTTTGTTTAGATGAGTTGTTAATTGCTTAGATGATTAATGCATATGAGTTAATAGTTTAATTGATTATTGTTTCGATTGTTTGAGTGTTTAAAAGTACTATATGTACATAAATGGGCTTAGGGCCCGATACGACCCATTTAGTGGTAACGTATACGTCTACAAATGCACAATGTGAACAACCTAGGCCGCCTCGCCCTACCCCCCCCCCCCCCCCCCCCCCCGCGGCGTTCGGCCTCCGATCCCCCATCCCCCCTCCCCCTCCCCCCCCCCCCCCCCCCGCGGCTTAGCCAGCGCTCGGCCTCCAACACTCTGCCGCGGAACTGCCAATCCTTCGGCGCTCGGCCTCCTCCGCCGCGGGACTGTCGATCTGCTGGCACTCGTCGGCCTCCATTGACCGGCTGCCGCGGATCTGCCGGCGCTCAACCTCATACGAACGCAAGATCCTGTGCGCGGGCGCCGCCGCCGCCTCCCTTGTGTGCAAGCGCCGCCGCCGTATTCACCTGCCTTACGCCAGGATCTAAGGCGATTGGACGCCTTACGATCCCCAGGCGCCTTACCGCTTAAGCGACGCCTTAACAACTAAGGTTTTTCCTTCTCTCTATTGTTCTTTTACCTCTCTTCTTTCGAACTCACTCAAAAATGAAGATCTGACGTAAACCTTTACAATATGCGTCACCCGCTTTCGAACCAGCCGTCTCACACGTGTTACGCATGTGAGGCGTAGTAGGTTCGGAATTGTCCCTTTTTGGACAGCCTAGGAGTGACCGAGAGGGCTGTGCTTATAATGAGACGCAGGGGTTTAGATTCTGGACGTAGTTTCGACAG